>CM043705.1:28734789-30057289 GCA_023935145.1 Bretschneidera sinensis | reverse complement strand
GCAAAGAAAAGGCAAATAGCAATGTTAAAATCTATTAACTTACAAAAGGAATGCTAAGGCATCACAAGTCTGACTCAGTGTAAAGTGAATTAGCATATAAAAATAAAGCTTCCAAATAACTCCAATGTGTAATGTCTCCGTATCTTAAGATTCACCGAATTTCCCATCAGAATGAACAAAAATGGCATAGTTTATTTTCTTCTTTTTTTTTATTATAAGGCTCGCTATGTTTAGTTCTCTTAAGCTTTCTAATTGATCTCAAACCAGATGGTTTTAGGGTATTAGGTGTCAAGACACCCCTAAGGACTTACTAACTCGAGTCAAAAAGGCTACGAAGCTAAACTGGCCTTAATGATACCATGCAAA
Source organism: Bretschneidera sinensis (assembly GCA_023935145.1). Taxonomy (NCBI): domain Eukaryota; kingdom Viridiplantae; phylum Streptophyta; class Magnoliopsida; order Brassicales; family Akaniaceae; genus Bretschneidera; species Bretschneidera sinensis. The sequence goes on along the minus strand of CM043705.1, from coordinate 30,056,923 downwards.
CTTCCCACCTTTTGACGTGAACATTCACTACTTACTGAGGCAAGAGGTCTAGTTACTCAGCGGAAAGTTTCTCAATGATCGTTATGAATAAAATTCCCACCTTTTGACATGAACACTCACTGCTTACTGAGGCAAGAGGTCTAGTTACTAGTGGAAAGTTTATTGATTATCATTATAAATATTTTTTTTATATACTTTTCAATGCCAATGTGTTTATCCAACAAGTCATCCAAAAAAAATTGAACTCCCCTTTGGGTTGCCTCCCAAGCAACACCTTTGTTTATTGTCGTTGGCTCGACTCAAGAATTCAAATCTGGAATAAGGGCCTGAAAAACAGAAGGTAAAGGTCTCTCGTTAGAAACTAGTAACGTAATACAAGGGACGTTACCTGACTGTAGTAATTTCAGAAAATCATTCAATACTGCAACAGTTTCCTGTAAATCAGTATTCAAGGCTAACTCTTCATTCTCTTTCTCAATATGCTTACTAACGGCAACTTCCAACCATTATTTCCATCAAGTTCAAAAACTTCTTGTGCTAAAGAATCAATCACATCAATAGAATAAACAATATTATCATCCCCAGGATATTTCATGGCTTCATAAATATTAAACTTAACAATTTCATCATCAAATTCCATGGTAAGTGTGCCACTATGAACATCTATCTTAGTCTTAAATGTCTTTAAGAATGGTCTTCCTAATAAAATAGGAGTAGCTTGATCATCATCCTCCATATCAAGCACATAGAAATCAGCAGGGAAAACCAAATCATTAACTTGAACAAGAACATCCTCAACTACACCCTTAGGATAGGCATTAGATCTATCAACCAATTAAATCACAACACCAGTTTTATTCAAAGGTCCAAGTTTCAAAGAACCATATATAGAATATAGCATGACATTGATAGAAGCTCCTAAATCTAGCATGGCCTTCTCAAATCTAATGTTACCTATCGTACAAGGGATAGCAAACATACCTGGATCTTTGCATTTTGCAGGGAGTTTTCTTTGAATAACTGCAGAAACATCCTCCCCTACTCTCACCTTCTCATATCATTTAAGTTTCTGTTTCCTCTTAATTGTACATAGTTCTTTCAAAAATTTAGCATAACGAGGTACTTGTTTAATAGCATCTAAAAGTGGAATATTTACCTCGCATCTATGAAAAGTCTCATATAAATCTTTATTTTACTCATTTTTTCTAAATTCTGCTAAAGCCTGAGGAAAATGAGGTACTGGTGTATAATCAGAAAGAGGTGAAAACTTACACTTAAGTACTTCATCATCATTGGGAACGTCCTTGTCTGCAACGACGTCTTTCTCTTTCTCTTGCTTTGACGATACAGGGGCTGCCTTTACTGGAATCTCAACCTCTTTACCACTTCTCAAAATGATTGAACTTGCATTTTCTCTTAGATTTACTATCGTTTGAGAGGGTAATTTTCCCAAACTTTGTGCCTCTAATCGATTAATTGCGGTTGCCATCTAGCTCATCTGATTGTCCAAACTTCGAATACTGGCCCTCGCTTCTTGTTGAAATTGTTTCGTCTCCTGTTGAAATTCCAAAGTATTAGTGGCAAGAGACTTAACACTATCTTCTAAAGATATACCAAAATTAGAAGTTTGGCCCGGTTGTTTTCTAGGGGCATGGCTGCTTATATTGCTGGTAACTTGGGTGGTTTTGAGTCGCAGGCTGATTTACTTGTGGATGCCCATAGCTAAGATTGGGGTGATCTCTCCATCCTGGGTTATACATACTCGAGATCATATTTCCTTTGCGGTTGTCCAGGAAAACCACCCGGCGCATTCACTTGCTCAATGGGCTCCTCTTGAAGAGTTGGGCACATATCGGTTGGATGCTCTACTATCGAACAAATCCCACGAGCCTTCACCGTTTGTATATTACCTACAACCATTTGACGAATAAGAGAAGTTAGACTTACAAGTTATTGGTCAAGGGAGAAAATATTTACCTTATTAACATGCTTTGATGGAGGGTCAAGCCTAGTGCCAAATTGTTGAGAATTGGCCGCCATAATTGTTGAGAATTGGTCGCCATATTTGCAATTAAGTTTCTCGCGACCTCAAGAGTTTTATCTAGCAAAGCTCCTCCACTAGCAGCATCAATCATGCTCCTATTAGTTGGTAGAAGGCCCTCATAGAAAAACTAAATAAGTAGTTGCTCACTAATTTGATGATGGGGGTAGCTTGCACACAATTTCTTTAAACGCTCCCAATATTTGTGTAGGGACTCTCCGTTGTGCTGCCTTACACCACAAAATTCTTTTTGAATGTTGGCCGCCCTTATAGTTAGGAAATATTTCTCTAAAAATAACCTCTTTATCTCGTTCCATGTGGTAATACTCCTAGAGAGTAGATAATAGAGCCAATCCTTAACCGAATCCTTTAAAGAAAACGGAAAGGCTCTTAATTTAATTTGCTCCTTAGTCACCCCCGTGGGTTTCATACTCATGCATACCACATGAATCTCCTTTAGATGCTTGCGAGGATCTTCACCTGCAAGGCCATGAAAAGTGGGCAAAAGATGTATTAGTCCATATTTTAATTCAAAAGTAGTGGTAATATCTAAAGTAGGGAACGTTATGCATAAGAGTTGTTGATTTAAATCAGGGGCAGCAAGCTCTTTCAAAGTTTGATTTCCAGCCCTGAATTCCTCATCTTCTAAATTAAAATCACTAACAAATAGGGGATCAAGAGCTGGATCGTTCTCTTCAGAATTTCTTTGAGCTTCACTCTTTAACCTGTGCAAAGTTCTCTCTATTTCTGAATCGCACTGCAAATCAAGGAAACTCTAATAAACCATGAAAAACAAATTAGGAAAAATATAGAGTAATGAAAATAAATAAAAATTCTACGCTAAATGTAATACCCGTATTTGTAAAGTAAGGGTAAAGAAGTAATTTAATAAATATGACATGAAATTAAAATAATATATTTATGCGAAAGAGTTAGTATTAAATAAAATAATTCTTAAAAAAATGGACACGTGGGGGTAGTTACAAAGAAAAAGAGAAAAAAAAAATTCTAGACGTCGAGGGACGTCTAACAAAAGGAAGACAAAAGGAAAAAGAAAGAAAAAATAAAAATAAAAATATTAAATTATATTTTTCTATAAAAAACAAAAAAAAAAAACAAATTCGTGCAACACCTGTAAGTCTAGGTGTTACATCCAAAGTTAAAATGAGTTGCATGTTACACAGCTGGAGAAATAATAAAGCGGCAACCGCCGTTAAAATGTGTATAAATTGAAATTATTCATTTCCAAATCCCGTTTGGTTTTTCTTCAATTACTCATTTTCTTTAACCACTTGGGGACCCAAAGAAAAGTTGAACGAGCAAAATTTCGAAAGAGTTTACTGTGGAATTTCACAGAGAATCACGGGAAGCTATCAGAAAAATAGAAGGTAATAATGTAGTGTTTATTTTTGAATTTTTAGCATACATAAAATTCTCCAAATTCAAAGTGAGAATTTTCAAAGGTTGTGGTTTATAACGAATTGAATAATAAATTATAAATTTAATATAAATATGATGTCAGGTGTTGACGATCTACAACTGGCGGAATTTTTTAGAGGAACGGGAAAGGCAAGGAGGTGATCCACGGGTAGCTTTAAGTGCTACATGGTGAGTTGGATTTACTTTAAGTAGTCTAAATAAAAATGAAATATCTAGTGATAATATTAAATTTAATTATTAGTGTATGTTTTGGTGATAGATAAAGATTTGGTTGATAGATATGTTATGAATATTGGACACGTAGAAAAAATATTATTTGAGAAGAAATATTATTAGAATAATGAGTTGATTTAATAATGATGGTGATAAATAAATTCTTAATGAGCTATGGTTGATGTTTTGATACGATTTATGAGAAGATGAAATTTAGTGGATCTTGACAAACTTTGATGGATGATTTGATATGATTTGGGATGAAATTAGTAGATCTTGACAAGCTTTAATGGATGATTTGATGTGAATTGGGATGAGAGGAATTTAGTGGAAATTTTTATATAAATTGAGAAAAATAAGGATAACTAGTCTGAATACATGCTTGTTTTTATTTTATTATTTATATGCATACTCATATCTGAATGAGAATTAAAGAACCAGGAAGGCAGCCGATCTAATGAGAATAAAAGAACCGGGAAGAAAGCCGGTCTAATGAGATTAAAAGAATCGGAAAGGTAGTCGGTCTAAATGAGAATAAAAATATTTGAATTAATGTTTTTTTTTATATCTTTGTTCATATGCATGATTCATGTCATTGTTTGTATGCATATGCATTAAATAAAAAAAAAATCGGGAAGGCAGCCGGTCTAATGAGATTAAAAGAACCTGGAAGGCAGTCAGTCTAAATGAGAATAAAAATATTTGAATTAATGTTATTTTTTTTATATCATTGTTCATATGCATATGCATTAAATAAAAGAAAAGAACCGGGAAGGGGCCCGTCTAATTGAAAAACTGTGACAGCCGGTACAGGCTGAAATTAAAAGGGACACCGTGACAGCTGGTATATGCTGGAAATGAATTCCATGGCAGCTGGGACAAGCTGTAAAGAAAAGAACTGAGAGGAGGCCAGTCTAAGATAATAAAAACATGTCGACATGTGGGAAGACGTTCCCATAAAAACAATTCATGCATTGCATTTATTTTAATTATTGCTTGCATCATTGAAATGTTGATGTGTGGTGTGTTATTATGAAATTATTTATAGATGAATTGGTCTCATAGAGAGAGACAGTTATAGTGAGAAAGAAACAGAGAATGATAAGAACCATCTAAATGGTGGACTTTATGATATGAACCTCATTACGAGGTAATTATGAGATAATTGATGGTCTTAAGGTGAACCAATGAATGAAAAGAAGAGATTGATAGAGAATGAATCTTATAACATGTGTAGTGATTGTAGAAAATTATCATCAAGTTATGTGAAATATAAATGATTAAATATAAAAAGGGTTATTATGCAAACTGAATACTTTTAGTAAATTTAATTCACTGAGCTTGTGAAGTTCATCCCTCATTGTGCAATGATTTCAGGTAGCAAGCATGACAAATAATTTGGTGAGTTGAGGTTCAGAAGAAATCATTTTCTGTAAGTCACATACATGTCAACATTAAAGAGAAAAGAAAATAAATTTTTTTTTGTAAATATTCATGGATTTTATGTTGTATCTAATGTTTAAAAGATCAGATTGGCGTAACTCTCCTGTTGAGGGTTGAGGATTGATGTAAAATTTTCTATTGGTGTTATTTATTTTTATTGTTGTATATATGTGTCGTGCTGGGATTTTCAAAATGTGATGACACCGTCTCGGGGGTGGGCAACCCAGGATGGGTCATTACAATTTTGGTATCAGAGCATTAGGTTTTATGATTCTGTAGACTGCATAAAAAGTAAGAAAGTGGAAGATTAAAATAAATTATATTTTAATAGTCTACGGATGACACGTGGACGTACTAGAGCTAGAATTAGAGTTATTGATTTGAGAGGGCGTGGTAGGCCCCCCATATTTTTGACAAGTCGAGGTTGAATCTGAATCTGTAGTTCCTAGAAGGAAACATGTTAATAGTATGATTGATATTAGTAATATAATTGATATTAGTAAAGGTGTGAGAGAATCTGAAGTTGAAAGAGATGACCTAAGATAAGCTTTTACACATGCTTTTGAGAAGATAAATGTAACAGATAATAGAATTGATAGCTTATAGCATAGACTTAATGAACAGGCTAGAGCAGTGCTTTGTTAATATAGTAATGTTAGACGGTTAAAAAGGGGGAAAATGAGTTTACGCACGAGATGCAGAAAGATTATTTTGTTAGATATATTAAACTGAATGTCTTGTTGATTAAAAGATATATGAATCCTTTTAAGCTTGAGTTTTGAAGAAACATGTAGAGACATTATTTGGTATTTTACCAGTAACTGACAGGCAGATGATTGCTTTTGCTTCGTTTGAGTTAGAAAGAGAAGTTTTGAAATGGTGGAAGGATATTCTTCCCAGGGTAAGTGTAGATGTTGATAGACCCTTAACCTGGAATAGGTTTAAGGAGGTTCTCCTAGATAAATACTTTCCTTAGACATTTAGAGCCCAACAAGATAAAGATTTTATTTATTTGAGGCAAATGGGTTGACTGTGGCTCAGTATTAAGAGATTTGTGGCTTTGTCGAGGTTTATACCGAAAATGGTAGACCTAGAGGAGAAGAAGTGTAAGAGGTTCATAAATGAACTATGTTTTAAGATTTGATAAAGCTATCTTACATGAAGCATATGAATTATGTCAGATTGGTGGGTATATCACTTCAGATTGAGAAGGATGTGATGGAAATCAGAGGTAGAAGGAATAGGTGGAAGAGGACTAGATTTGAGGAACCCAAAGATGGTACCAGTTCGAATGTGCAAGGTGGGAGACCACCCAGATGAGGCGTTCCTTGTCATAATAAACTGTAGTACAGAGTCAGAGGCAAGCATGATCTGTTGCTTCTGTAACTCAGAGTAATATCGGTGGGACCCTTAGATTTGGGAGACAGGTTATGGGAACTAGAAGTCATGGCAGAGGAAGTAAGTATACCACCAAGGGAAAGTGGTAATCTGATGTATGATTGAGGGACATAAGCTTGTTATAGATATATTCAGATAAGATATTTATCCCAGAATTGTCAAAATTCGAAGTGCTTTATGTGTAGAGAAGGTGGACATATCAATGTTGGGTGATCTTGGTGCAACCTATTCTTTTGCATCCAATATTCATATGAAGTCTATTGAAGTATGTATTAGTCCTTCGATGCAAAATATTTTTGTTGAAGTTCCTACTAAAGATGGAGTGATAATTATAAATGTATACAAAAGTTGCGTGATTCGTATCAGTGATAGAAAATCTGAAGCTGATTTATTATCTTTGAATATGGTTGATTGTTTTAGAAAGAAGGTAGTGTTCTAGATATGGACATGAGGAGTTTAATTTCAGAGAGAACGTAAAAATACTCTCAAACTATCTTATTTTGCTCTGACCACTAAGAGATGGTTGAAGAAAATATGTGAGGAGTATTGGGCATACATAATGGATTATAAGAAGGAAAATAGGAAGTTAAATAAATCTTAGTGGTGAAAGATTTTCTAATGTGTTTTGTGATGAGTTGTCTAAGTTGCCTCCCAGTAAAGAGATTTAATTCTTTATTGATGTGATATCAGGATCATCACATATATCTATAGCACTCTACAGAATGACGCTCGCTGAGTTGAGAGAATTGAAAGTGCAACTTCAAGAGTTGTTAGATAAATAACTTATTCAATTTAGTGTATTATCATGAGGAGTCCATATAGTGTTGTGAAGAAGAAATATGTAACGATGAGATTGTGTATAGACTACAAATAGTTGAATAAGAACAAATACCTTTTTCAGGATAAATAAATTATTTGAGCAGTCGCAAAGAGTGAGAGTGGTTTCTAAGATAAACCTGAGATTAGGTTATCACTAATTGAGGAGAGAGAAGGGAGATGTGCCTAAGACTACTCTTAGGACACGTTATGGTCATAAACTTTTTGTGATGTTATTTGGATTAACTAATGTTCTAGAAGCATTCATGGACTTGATGAATAGAGTGTTTAAACTATATCTTAACAAGTTTATGGTTTTATTTGACTTTCTGATATGATCTAAGAGGGAAGAATAACATGTGAAACATTAGACAGTGTGTTGGAGATTCTGAGGAGAGAGAAATTATATGCAAAGTTCTTGTTGGAAATCACCTTGACAAGATGCCCAGGTGGTGATCTTTCAAACACTCAAGTCTAGAATGACTTGTAAAGATTAGGAATCAGAAACAGGAACAGAAATCAAAAAAAGAAAGAAGATAAGCGATTTGTTATCGAGGTTCGGCAATAGCCTACGTCCCCGTGAGTTCCTCTGAACTCTCTGCACTAAATCAATGGTTCTTTTACAATCACAACAACCCTCTCCAAGAAGCTCAAGTTCTTGAAGAAATAAAGAAGAGAAGAAAGGAAGAAGATAAGAACGATTACAATGCTCTCTATCTAATCTATACTCCTTTCACTTTACAACCAACCTTTCTACAATGAGTCCCTCTTATGTTTTGTGGATTTGTACTCTCACACAATTCTCTCTTGTATCTCTTGTATAATGATCACATTAATCTCTTGTATTGCTTTGTCACAATTGTTGTTGAGAATGAAGGTAGGTAACCCTTTATATAGTGCACCAACTTCTTATCCAATCTTGAGGGTCAATCTCCACCCTTAGATCTTGATGACCAATTAACCTTGACCTTTGAAAATCCTAAGTTAAGCTGTGCATTTTTAACATCCCTCACGAACCACTTGAAAGTCTGAATCATGTGTGCTTTAGTGTGTCTTGAAGGTGCGGCCTGAAATAGGGGACACCGCGGCTTAAGGCAAAGCACTTCTTCAGCAAGGTTCTAGGCACCGCGGCCTTAGGGAGGGGGCACCATGGCCTGGCCCTTCCTCCAGCCCTCCTCATTTCTAGGCGTAGTGGCCTGGACTAGGGAGGGCTGCTGCCTGACCTGATGCGCACACTCATTTTACTGGACCCTTTTTGCTGCTTACATGCTGAAGCACACTCCTAGTGTGCTGAGGCTTTAAGGACTTCATGTTTGACCTCTTCCAACCATGTTTAAACCTTAACCATGTTTAATCCTTAGCCATGTTTAAACCTTAGACAAATACCAACAATCTTTACCTTTATCTAAGTGTTTAAACCAGAACCATTGGGCAAAGAACTTCAGGATCCAAACTCGTCTTGAGTCATCAATCAACCGACTCCAATCCTAAGTAGTCCAAGGAAAAGATTAAACTTACTTAGAGGTAGAACCTTGGTGCCTAAATCTGCATAATTTTCCTCCATGACTACCTTATCCACATGAATATATCCTTTTGTAATATTTTCTCGAACGAAATGATACCGAACATCCATGTGTTTTGTCCTCTCATGGAACGCCGGATTTTTACACAAGTGCAATGCACTTTGACTATTCGAAAACACCACAACCTGCTCTTCTAGGACCTTCAACTCTTCCAATAACCTTTTACACCATATAGCCTTCTTTATGGCTTCTGTTGCTGCTATGTACTCAGTCTCGATTGTTGAAAGTGTTACCACAGGCTATAACTGAGCCTTCCAACTTACACAACATTCGTTTAAGTTGAAGAAGTAGGAAGTAATCGATCTCCTTTTATCCCGGTCTGCTCCATAGTCCGAATCCGCATAACCTTTAAGACAGATGGACTTACCCCTCTTCGCATAAATCAGCCCCACATCTGGGCTTCCCTTCAAGTACCTCAGCAACCACTTCATCCCAAGCCAATGCTCCTTTCCAGGATTACTCATTAACCTGCTGAGAACACTTATTGCATGAGCAATATCAGGTCTACTGCTTACCATGGTGAACATAACAGAACCAACCGCACTAGAGTAAGGAACCTTTTTCCATTTCTTTCTTCTCCACCTCCGATCTTGGACATTGATCGCTGGAGAACTTGAAATGACCAGCAAGGGGGAAGCTTCACTGGTTTGCTATCTTCCATAGAGAACTTAGATATCATCTTCTCTATGTAGGAAGTTTGAGAGATCTTTAATCTATTTCTCTCCCTTTCCCAGATGATACATATCCTACGGATCTTCTGTGCATAGCTAAGATCTTTCATCTCAAACTCCTCACTGAGTTGAGCCTTCAATTTTCTTATCCTTTCCATGCTGCTCCCAACCAGCAACTTATCATCAACATAGATCAGAATGATCACCATTTTCCTCCACCTTGTGCCCCTTGTAGTAAAAGCACAAATCATAGTAGCTCCTCATGAAACCCAAGCTGATTACAAAGGAATCGAACCTCTTATTCCATTGCTGAGGTGATTACTTCAGGCCATAGAGAGATTTCTTCAATTTGCACACCAACTCTCCCTGCCTTTCTTCCTCATAGCCTTTGGGTTGGCTCATGTACATGGTCTCATCAAGCCCTCCATGTAAGAACGTTGTCTTCACATCAATTTGCTCGATTCCCCAATCAAATTGGACCACCATTGTTAATACTATTCGTATCATCTTGTACTTCACAACCGATGAGAAGATTTCGGTGAAATCTATGCCTTCTTTTTGTGTGAACCCCTTCGCCACCAGCCTAGCTTTATACTGGACTTCATCTCCTGGAGTGTTCCCTTCTTTGATCTTGTAGATCCATCTACAATCCAAAACTCTATGTTTTTCTGGTTTGGGCACCAATTCCCAAGAGTTGTTCTTCCTCAAAGAATCCATTTCTTTCTCCACAGCTAGCTGCCACTTTGACGAATCCTTACACTCCATGGCATCCATGTAAATTTCTGGTTCAACTACCCCTCCTTTTATCCAAGGAGCTGCTACATTAGCATCCGCAAAACCATATCTCAAAGGTGGTCTCACCACCCTCCTTTCCCGGTCCCTTGTGAGTTGGTAGTCATTCTAACTTGCTACATCAACCTCTTCTGGTTCAGCCTCCTCTTGAGTGCCTTGAGCATGGCATTCATCAATGGGCTCTACCTGATCTGAACCCTCTTGCCTTCCTTACTATACCTGAACCGAATTCTCCTTGATGCGATGCTCCACAAATTCTGGACTGGTTTGCTCACTAGCCCCATGCAGGGTTAGTTTTCTCCAAATAGGGAAATAATAATTCATTAAAAATAACATCCCTACTTATAATGAGTTTCATTCCTTTAGGTTCTAAGTACCACAACCTATACCCCTTAACCCCATCACCATACCTTAGAAATACACATTTTCTAGACCTTGGGTTTAAGTTTATCATCTTTTTGATGTGCATATGCAGCACAACCCAAAAGTCTTAAGGTTACTCAACTCAAGGGGTTTTCCACTCCACATCTCCATGAGAGTCTTGAGCTCTAAAGCTTTAAAGGGTGATCTATTTACCAAGTATGCAGCAGTAGACACAGCTTCTCCCCAAAAATGTTTTGGTAAACCGGATCCTATTAACATGCACCTAACTTTTTCCATAAGAGTTCTATTCATCCTCTCAGCAACTTCATTTTGCTGAGGTATTTCTATAACCGTTCTATGTCTTAGAATGCCATTTAATTCACAGAATTTATCAAAATCTTTATTACAAAATTCTAAGCCATTATCGGTTCGTAAAGCCTTAACTACCCTACCCGTTTGAGTCTCTAGCAACTTTTTCCACACAACAAATTTATTCAAGGCATCTGATTTATTCTTAAGCAAATAAACCCAAACCTTTCTTGAATAATCATCAATTAAAGATAAAAAGTAAAAGTTACCTCATTGTGTTGGTGTTCTTGCTGGTCGCCAAAGATCTGAATGAATATAGTCAAGGATCCCCTTAGACTTGTGCACTCTGGTGTTGAAGATGACCCAGTGTTGCTTCCCAAGAATGCAATATTCGCAGAAATTAAGTTTCTCTACTTTGTCTCCACCAAGTAGGCCATCCTTGCTGAGAACTTGTAGGCCCTTTTTGCTCATATATCCCAAGCGAGTGTGCCCAAGGGCTGCCCTATCCATCTCAGCCATCAAGCTTGTTGCTTGATCATTGATTTCTGTCTCTCCAATCATCTGATAGAGTCCATCCTTTATTGTTGCTTTGATCACTACCAAAGATCCCTTGGGCACCTTGATCTTTCCTCCCTCTACTTTGCATGAATACCTCAAGGAATCCAACTGCCCCAATGAGATCAAATTCCTCTTCAAATCTGGAAGATACCTCACATTTCACAGCAGCCTTGTGACTCCCTCGAACATCCTCAACTGGATGTCTTCTATCTCCCTCACTTGGCAAGAATTGTCATTCCTCAAGAAGACCCTTCCATCATTGATCTCCTTGAAATTCTTGAACCATTCCTTGTGAGGACACATGTGATAAGTGCACCCGGAATCCGGAATCCAGAATCCACTTCTGGTTGCCTTGCCTCCTGCTCACATTTGAGCACACAACAAGAACATCATCTTGTTGTTCTCCTTTGGTAACCGAAGCTTCTCCATTATTGGTATGGCTTCTTCCTCTCTCATCCCACAACCTCTTCTTGCAATCTTTCTTGAAATGGCCTTCCTTGTTGCAGTAGAAGCACCTCTTTCCTCCAAGTCTTGTCTTGGAATGAGATCTTCCATGGCTCTGCCCTCTACCTCTTGATTTTTCCCGGTAGTTGCCATGAATGCTACTGCCATTCCGAGTTGTTGGCCTTCCTCTAATGAACAACCCTTCTCCACTTGATGCTTCCCTCATCTTGGCTTTGAAATCATGAGCCCTTATGGCATTGATCACAATCTCCTTAGTTAAAGTATCTCTTCAATACTCAATAGCATTAATCAAATTATCAAAATAATCAGGAAGAGAATTTAACAAAATAACAGCCAATTGTTCATTCGGGAATTTAATACTACAACTAGCCAAATCTTAAACTAGTTTATTAAAGACATCAAGATTATCTTGCAACTCCTTATTAGGATCCATTTTAAAAGCAAAGATTTTTTTAAGAAGATAAATCTTGTTAGAGAGAGTTTTGGTAAGAAACAACTCATCTAGTTTCTTCCATTTGACAACTGGATCTTCCGAGTCTCCGCATTCCCTTATGACACTATCCAACATGTGCAAGAAAATGGTGTTGTAAGCCATCTTCTTCATCTCAATCCACTGGTCCTCCGTGATACTTGCTGGAAAAACATCATCTTCTCCAATAGCCAAGTCCACTTTCTGTTGCATAAGAACCACCTTGATCTTCCGCTTCCAAAGGGTAAAATCTCCCTTTCCATCAAACTTCTCAACAACGAAATTTAAAGTCATCTTTGCGGAGAAAATCCTAAATTTATACAATACCCACAAATACTTTCTTCAACCTCAAGAACACGATTGTAGATGGATCTTAACACCGTTCTTGAATCACTCTCAAGATCACGATCTGATCTGATCTTGATCTTTACACCGTTCTTGAATCACCCAAGAAGTTGATCTTTGATTCTTGGAATCTTGACTCCGTCACCTTCTTATTCTTGCTCTGATACCCTCTCACAAAAGCTCTGATACCACTGTTGGAAATCACCTTAACAAGATGCCTAGGTGGTGATCTTCTAAACACCCAAGTCTAGAATGACTTGTAAAGATTATGAATCAGAAATAGGAACAGAAATCAAAAAAAGAAATAAGATAAGCGATTTGTTATCGAGGTTCGACAATAGCCTATGTCCCCGTGAGTTTCTCTGAACTCTTTGCATTAAATCAATGGTTCTTTTACAATCATAGCAACCCTCTCCAAGAAGCTCAAGTTCTTGAAGAAACAAAGAAGAGAAGAAAGGAAGAAGATAAGAACGATTACAATGCTCTCTATCTAATCTATACTCCTCTCACTTTACAACCAACCTCTCTACAATGAGTCCCTCTTGTGTTTTGTGTCTTTGCACTCTCACACAATTCTCTCTTGTATCTCTTGTACAATGATCACATTAATCTCTTATATTGCTTTGTCATAATTGTTGTTGAGAATAAAGCTAGGTGACCCTTTATATAGTGCATCAACTTCTTGTCTAATCTTGAGGGTAAATCTCCACCCTTAGATCTTGATGACCAATTAACCTTGGCCTTTGATCAATCCTAAGTTAAGCTGTGCATTTTAAACATCCCTCACGAACCACTTGAAAGGCTGAATCACGTGTGCTTCAGTGTGCCTTAAAGGTGCCGCCTGAAACAGGGGCCACCGCGGCTCAAGGCAAAGCACCTCTTCAGCAAGGTTATGGGCACCGCGGCCTTGGGGAGGGGGCGTCATAGCCTAGGCCTTCCTCCAGCCCTCCTCCTTTTTTGGCGCCGCAGCCTGGACTAGGGAGGGTCGCGGCATGACCTAATGCGCACGCTCATTTTGCTGGACTCTTTTTGCTGCTTGTATGCTGAAGCACACTCCTAGTGTGCTGTGGCTTCAAGGACTTCATGCTTGACCTCTTCAAACCATGTTTAAACCTTAACCATGTTTAATTCTTAGCCATGTTTAAACCTTAGACAAATACCAATAGTTCTCTAAGTGTGAATGTTGCCTGAATGAAATAACTTTCTTGGAACATGTAATATTTGGAAAAGGCATAACAATTAATCCACAAAAGGTAGCGGCAATGTCAAGTTGGGAGAGATCAACTAATGTGACTGAGATTAGAATCTTCTTGGGGTTAGCTGGTTATTATAGAAGATTCTTTCAGAATTTTTCTATTATTGTAATATTGTTGAATAGATTAACCAAGAAAGAGGTGAGATTTGTATGATGAGGGAAGTGTGAGAAAAAATTTTCCAATTTCTAAAAGAGAAATTGACTATAGCTCCAGTATTGGTGTTTCTTTCTAGTGATGAAGGATTTGTGGTATATAGTGATATGTCACATCAATGACTGTGATATGTGTAACATAGGAAAGCTATGGCCCATACTTCTAGGCAATTAAAGATTCATGATAGAAATTACCCTACTCATGACAAGAGTTGGCTGCTATAGTGTTTACTTTAATGATTGAAGACATCATTTGTATAGAGCCATTTGTGAGATATTCATGGGTTATAAGAGTTTGACATACTTACCTGCCCAGAGAGAGTTGAATTTCAGGCAAAGATGGTGGATGAAGTTGATTAGTAACTGTGATTGTACATTTCCTTATCATCTAGAAAATATGAAGGTGGTAGCTGATACATTGAGTAGAAAGTCTATAAGAAGTTTAATTGCTATTGGGAGTCGTAATGTGAAATTGATGATAGATTTAAAAGAGATAAGAATGGAGTTGAATATCAGTGATAGAGGATCATGGTTAAAGAATATAATTGTACAGTCATCCATAGTAAAATGCTTTAGAGATGCAAGGTAAAGATGAAGATATAGAAAAGATTAAGCATTGAATGCATACTAGGAAGCAATATGAGTTCAAAATTTGAAGTGAGGGTATTTTGGTATTGGAACATAGGATTTGTGTTTCCAATGATGCGGAGTTGAGAAAGAACATATTAAAATAGGTATATGATGGTGTAGATTCGATGCAACCAAGTAACAATAAGAAGTATAGAGGATGGGGATGAAATTTCTGGTGGTCAGGATTAAAGAAATGATTTTTAGAGAACTAAAAGATATGTTAAAAGAAAATGGGATGAGTTCTTAGTAAGTTGGGATGCTTACATGCCAACGACTGAAGTTGCTTATAATAATCAGTATCAAACTAGTATTTGGATGGCACCGATTGAAACATTGTATGGTAAGAGATGTCGAACTCCTATATGATGGGAAGAAATGGGAGAGAGAAATATATCTGGTCCATCCATTATTTGAGTTAACAACTAAGATTATCAAATTGGTTAGAAAGAACCGTAAAACAGTACAGAGTAGACAAAACAGCTATGTTGATACTAAGAAAAAACCTCTTGAATTTCAAGTAGGTGATTAGGTGTAATTAAAAACATCTTCATGAAAATGTGTTTTGAGAATCAAAAAGAAAGAAAATGTGAGTCTGAAGTAAGAGGGACCCTATTAGGTTGTTGAGAAAGTTGGACTAGTTGTGAATAGCCTGGATTTGCCTCCAAAGTTGAAGTAGTGACACAACTTATTTCATGTTTCACATTTGTGAAAGCAATTACTTGATAAATTTCATAATATTTCGAGCCAAGCTGTGAAAAATTTAGAAAGTTTGGGCTTATATACATGTACCAGTGAGAATTTTAGACAAAAAGAACAAGTCTTTTGTAATAAAATAATTGCATTAGTTCAAGTTCTGGGGCGAAATAAGGATGTTGAAGAGATTACGTGAAAGCGTGAGACAAATATGAAGAAATATTATTCACAATTGTTTCTAGAGTAAAATAAGGAAATTTTGGAGACGGAATTTTTGTAAGATGGGTAGAATTGTAATACCCGTATTTGTAAAGTAAGGGTAAAGAAGTAATTTAATAAATATGACGTGAAATTAAAATATTATATTTATGCGAAGGAGTTAGTATTAAATAAAATAATTCATAAAAAAATGGACGCGTGGGGGCGTAGTTACAAAGAAAAAGAGAAAAAAAAATTCTAGACGTCCAGCAAAAGGAAGACAAAAGGAAAAAAGAAAGAAAAAATAATAAATAAAAATATTATATTATATTATATTTTTCTATAAAAAAAAAATTCCTGCAACATCTGGAAGTCCAGGTGTTGTAACCAAAGTTAAAATGAGCTGCATGTTAAGCAGCTGGAGAAATGAGAAAGCAGTAGCCGCCGTTAAAATGTATATAAATTGAAATTGTTCATTTCCAAATCCCGTATGGTTTTTCTTCAATTACTCATTTTCTTTAACCACTTGGGGACCAAAAGAAATGTTGAAAGAGCAGAATTTCGAAAGGGTTTATGTTGCACGTTTATCCACCTAAATTAATGAGCGAATAATCATACAGTTTTACTTACAAGTGCACAAGGTCAATGGTAGCATAGTGTGCAAGTGCGAGATCATTTCAACAGGGATTGGTGAATTTCGTTTTAGAATTAGTTTCTTAATAAAAGAAGATAAAAATAACTATTGAATGTGAATTAATAATAATGAGAACATAGGGCTTTGATATCCACCACTAATCATACTTTCCCAATGAGTAATATGCCAATGCTCTAGCCTTACCATGAATACCTAATGGTTGCCAACCTAAGGGTATGGTATCTACTCCTTAAGCTATTGATTTCCCTAAGCATTGAGTTAGGCATGGTATCTACTCTAACACTTTTATTTCATAAGGGATTCAGCATGGTATCTACTGAGTTGTTCCTTAAGAGAGCATAAGATTTATGGAAATCGACAACCACATGAGACTTAGGGCATAGTATCTACTTCCGGTTTCCCATGTTGATTAATCCAAGAATCCGATGTGGATATCTTTTGTTACCATTATCAGACCCAGAACTCGGTCATCCAAATTGGTCTAACTAACTAATCCATACCACATGCACATATTGATCAGACATACACATATGAGGAATTTAAATAAACACAGGCATTAATCAAGTTAAGCATCATAATCAAGGCTATTGCAAAGATAATCGATGAATGTATATATTGAAAAGCATAACTAAGGCTTCAATCGAGCCCTATAAAGAGTTAGTTACACATGTTGTCTAAGATAAGCATCATAACATAAACTAAACATAAAATATAAACCCCGAAAAATACTATGGAGACGGGTTGTCAATCCTCTCCAAAGCTTACAACTCTGAGTCAAGCAAAAGATAAAAGAAGGGCTCTCTTTTGTGTGTGTTTACAAGTGTATTTATAGGGGTTGAATAACCCTAGAAGACTCTAGAAACCCTAAACTTCCTAAAACGCAAAACCTCCTCTATTTCCAAAACTGGTTCTGCCGTTTTACTGTTCACGCCCGTACATGTGCGCTCGATCGTAAGGCTGCGCTCGATCCTTCTTTGTGTGCGCACGAGCACTTGTGCGCTCGATCGTACCAAATAGTGCGTTCGATCGCACTTTAGCCAGCAGCTGCTCTAGGATTTCCAGATTTCTTCCTTTAAGTTCCAAAGTTGCTTCTTTATCTCAAAGACCCTATAAAAACATGTGAAACACAAAAATGAAGTAAAATAGACTAAATTAACATAACTAAGGACTTAGCAAATGTAAATAAAGGTGTTTAACCCGGCTTCGATCCCCCGCAACAGCGCCAAAAACTTGTTGCACGTTTATCCACCTAAATTAATGAGCGAATAATCATACAGTTTTACTTGCAAATGCACAAGGTCAATGGTAGCATAGTGTGCAAGTGCGAGATAATTTCCATAGGGATTCGTGAATTTCATTTTAGAATTAGTTTCTTAATAAAAAAAAGATTAAACTAACTGTTGAATGTGAATTAATAATAATGAGAACATAGAGCTTTGATATCCACCACTAATCATACTTTCCCAATGAGTAATATGGCAATGCTCTAACCTTACCATGAATTCTTAATGGTTGCCAACCTAAGGGCATGGTATCTACTCCTTAAGCTATTGATTTCCCTAAGCACCGAGTTAGGTATGGTATCTACTCTAACTCTTTTATTTCGTAAGGGATTCAACATGGTATCTACTGAGTTGTTCTTTAAGAGAGCATAAGATTTATGGAAATCGACAACCATATGAGACCTAGGGCATGGTATCTACTCCCGGTTTCCCATGTTGATTAATCCAAGAATCCGGTGTGGATATCTTTTGTTACCATTGTCAGACCCAGGACTCAGTCATCCAAATTGGTCTAACTAACTAATCCATACCACATGCACATATTGATCAGACATACACATATGAGGAATTTAAATAAACACAGACATTAATCAAGTTAAGCATCATAATCAAGACTATTGCAAAGATAATCAATGAATGTATATATGGGAAAGCATAACTAGGGCTTCAATCGAGCCCTATAAAGAGTTAGTTACACATGTTGTCTAAAATAAGCATCATAACATAAACTAAACATAAAATATAAAACCTGAAGAATACTGTGGAGACGGGTTGTCAATGCTCTCTAAAGCTTACAACTCCGAGCCAAGCAAAAGATAAAAGAATGGCTCTCTTTTGTGTATGTTTACAAGTGTATTTATAAGGGTTGAATAACCCTAGAAGACTCTGGAAACCCTAAACTTCCTAAAACGCAAAACCTTCTATATTTCCAAAGCTGGTTCTGCCGTTTTACTGTTCATGCCCCGTACATGTGCACTCGGTCGCAAGGCTGTGCTCGATCCTTCTATGTGTGCGCACGAGTGCTTGTGCACTTGATCGTACCAATAGTGCGCTCGATCTCCCTTTAGCCAGCAACTACTCCAGGATTTCCAGATTTCTTCCTTTGAGTGCCAAAGTTGCTTCTTTTTCTCAAAGACCCTATAAAAATATGTGAAACACAAAAATGAAGTAAAATAGACTAAATTAACATAACTAAGGACTTAACAAATGTAAATAAAGGGGCTTAAATATGAATATTTAAGCACTTATTAGTTTACTGTGGAATTTCATAGAGAATCACGGGAAGCTATCAGAAAAATAGAAGGTAATAACGTAGTGTTTATTTTTGAATTTTTAGCATATATGAAACTCCCTAAATTCAAAGTGGGAATTTTCAAAGGGTGTGGTTTATAACGAATTGAAGAATAAATTATAAATTTAATATAAATATAATTTCAGGTGTTGACGATCTACAACCCGGGGAATTTCTGAGAGGAATGGGAAAGGCAAGGAGGTGATCCACGGGTAGCTTTAAGTGCTACGTGGTGAGTTGGATTTGCTTTAGTCTAAATAAAAATGAAATATCTAGTGATAATATTAAATTTAATTATTAGCGTATGTTTTGGTGATAGATAAAGATTTGGTTGATAGATATGTTATGAATATTGGACACATAGAAAAATTATATGTGAGAAGAAATATTATTAGAATAATGAGTTGATTTAATAATGATGGTGATAAATATATTCTTGATGAGCTATAGTTGATGTTTTGATACGATTTATGAGAAGATGAAATTTAGTGGATCTTGACAAACTTTGATGGATGATTTGGGATGAAATTAGTGGATCTTGACAAGTTTTAATGGATGATTTGATGTGAATTGGGATGAGAGGAATTTAGTGCAAAATTTTATATAAATTGAGAAAAATCAGGATAGCTAATCTGAACACATGCTTGTTTTTATTTTATTATTTATATGCATACTCATATCTGAATGAGAATAAAATAACTGAGAAGGCAGCCGGTCTAAATGAGAATAAAAATATTTTAATTAATATTGTTTATATATATATATATATATATATATATATATATCAATCATTGTTTAGATGCATAATTCATATCATTGTTCATATGCATATGCATTAAATAAAAGAAAAGAACTGGGAAGACAGTCGGTCTAATGAGATTAAAAGAACCGGGAAGGCAACCGGTCTAAATGAGAGTAAAAATATTTGAATTAATGTTGTTTTTTTTATATCATTGTTCAGATGAATAATTCATATCATTGTTCATATGCATATGCATTAAATAAAAGAAAAGAACCAGGAAAGGGCCGGTCTAATTGAAAAACTGTGACAGCTGGTATAGGCTGAAAATAAAAGGGATACCGTGACAACTGGTATATGCTGGAAATGAATTCCATGGCAGTTGGGACAAGCTGTAAAGAAAAGAATCGGGAGGGGACCGGTTTAAGATAATAAAAACATATTGACATATGAGAAGACGTTCCTATAATAATAATTCATGCATTGCATTTGTTTTAATTATTGCTTGCATCATTGAAATGTTGATGTGTGATGTGTTATTATGAAATTGTTTATAGATGAATCGGTCTCACAGAGAGAGACAGTTATGGTGAGAAAGAAACATAAAATGATAAGAACCATCTAAATGGTTGACTTTATAATGTGAACCTCATTAGGAGGTAATTATGAGATAATTGATGGTCTTAAGGCGAACCAATGAATGAGAAGAAGAGATTGGTAGAGAATGAATCTTATGACATGTGTAGTGATAATAGAAAGTTATCATCAAGTTATGTGAAATATAAATGATTAAATATAAAAAGGGCTATTATGTAAACTGAATACTTTTAGTAAATTTAATTCACTGAGCTTGTGAAGCTCACCCCTCATTGTGCAATGATTTCAGGTAGCAGGCATGACAAATAATTTGGTGAGTTGAGGTTCAGAAGAAATCATTTTCTATAAGTCACATACATGTCAACATCCTCAGACTAAAGAGAAAAGAAAAAATTTATTTATAAATATTCATGCATTTTACGTTGTATCTAATGTTTAAAAGATCAAATTGGCGTAACTCCCCTATTGAGGATTGATGTAAAATTTTATATTAGTTTTATTTATTTTTATTTTTGCATATATGTGTAGTGCTGGGATTTTCAAAATGTGATGACACTGTCTCGGGGGTGGCCAACCCGTAATGGGTCGTTACACTAAAACACAAACAATCATGGTGATTTTGCTAGCAAAACGAAAAAAATCAGAATTTAATAGCCCATTCACTTATGCCACACTGAAATCATGCACAACCTGACCTTTCCCCGGCAACGGCGCCAAAATTTGGTGTGCTGTCACAGGCAACCAAAAATAAAACCTATACTCTTAAAAATACATGTAGTAGTGTGAGTAAAGATCGTTCCCACGGAGAGTGTCTAGCCTAGTTTTATGCTACGTGAACAAGGATGGGGGGGATTTGAGTATAACGAAAACAATTTTAAGAAAAACAACTAATGAACAATTCAAATTGAAGTATCGAAATTAATCAAAAGAACAAACATTGGTCTAAGTCAACATCCACCATCAGAATTTTACAACTGATCATCGATGCAAGTATATATCAATTCACACTTTGAATATTCATCGTTGGAACTATTTTCCTATCTCTCCTTAGTCGCAATTAATTAGAAAACAAGTGATCTAATTAACCCTAACTACTAAACAACCCAAGACAAGCACTAAAGGTTTAACCTAGTATAACCCTTAAGAATTAGAGAGATCGATGAAGCTAAACAACACAAGCACAAGCGATTGCATTTAATTTAGTCGAGCGTTCTTCCTAAGATCTAATAATTTCTGACGCAGCAAATCATTAAATTTTAGTTGCTTCACAAATTAGAAGGATCAAACAATTACGGATTTGATATCAAACCTAGCAGTAGATTGCAACGAATAATAAACTAGTAGGCCTCCTAGTAATTAAACGAGACAATCATGAAAATAGGGACAGAAGAACATCCGATACTCAAAGCATAAATTGAACAATAAAAATATTTTAGATCTCACAGTTTTATTGATTCCGAGGCTTCCATTTCCTTCGACCAATTATAAAAGTGTAGCCACACAAGGCCATGATGAAAACTCGAAAGAAAAGTTAGAGAAGAGGAGAGAGAGAGGTATCTCTAAAGTCTGATGATTTCTCCCCTCTTATACATGTTATTTTCCAGTATTGGAAACCTACAAGGTCTTCTAAAAATATTCTAAATATTATCCTAAAATAGCAATATCCAAATCTTACTAATTTAAGAAAAATATTAAAAATAAAATAATGTCCTAATATAACTAGCAAACTGGTGTTTTCAGCATGAATTTTCGTGCACCAGATCTGAAAACTTCCGAAAGTAAACCGCGTCAATTCAACATATTAGAATTGCAGGCTAAGGGACTTTCCAGAACTGCAACAGTGCAATTGCAGCAACTTGAAGCCCAATTTCGACTTTGATGCAGCTAGTATCTCTCAAAACTCAAAACATGAAAGTTATAAAGATTTTTCTTGGCGTTCTGTATCATTTGAACCATCTCAATCAGAGCTCAAATGAGAGAGTTATGCCGAGATTACGAAGCAATGTCAAAACTGTCCAAAATTGCCCAATTAGTTTCGTTTTGCACTTAACGCGTCCATTTGCATCTTAAATCAAAATATAAGAATAATGAGTACATTTAGGCACAAAATGAGTATAAAAAAACTAAATATTAAGTGAGAAAAATATGACATTTTGCATTCTCATCAATGACACATGAACGTGATAGAGCTAGAGTTAGAGTTATTCATTTGAGAGGACGTGGTAGACCCCGAATATTTTGACAAATCAAGGTTGAGTCTGAATCTATGGTTCCTAAAAGGGAAGGTGTTGACAGTATAATTGATATTAGTAGAGGTGTGAGAGAATCTGAAGTTGAAAGAGATAAGCTAAGATAGACTCTTGCACATTTTTTGAGAAAATAGATGTAACAGATAATAGAGTTGATAGTCTATAGCATAGACTTGATGCACAGCTGGAGCAGTGCCTGAGGTAATTGTAAATCCATTAATAGTAGATGTTCAAAAAGGAGAAAGACGAGTTTATGCACGAGATGCAGGAAGATTGTTTTGTTAGATATATTAAGTTGAATACTTTGTTGTCTAAAGGATCTATGAATCCTTTTGAGCCTGAGCTATGGGTGAAACATATAGAGAGATTATTTGGTGTTTTACCAGTAACTGATAGGCAGAGGGTTGCCTTTGCTTCATTTGAGTTAGAAGGAGAAGCTTTGGAATGGCGGGAGGATACTTTTCCCAGAGTAAGTGCATATGTTGATAGACCCTTAACCTGGTATAAGTTTAAGGAGTATTCCTTGATAAATACTTTTCTTATACCTTTTGGAGCCCAACAAGATAGAGATTTTATTTATTTGAGGCAAATGTGTTAACTATGACTCAGTATATTGTGGCTTTGATAAGGTTTGTATCGAAAATAGTAGACATAAAGGAGAAGAGGTGTAAGAGGTTCATAGATGGTATGTATTTTGAGATTAAATCGAAACTAATTTAAATTAGGCATATGAATTATGTTACATTAGCGAATATAACACTTCAAATTGAGAATGATGTGATGAAATTTAGAGATAGGATAAATTGGCAGAAGATGTCTAAATTTGAGGAACCCAGAAGTGGTACCAGTATGAGTGTGCAGGGTAGGAGACCACCCAAAGAAGACATTCCTCGTCACAAGGAATTGTAGTACAAAGTCAGAGGTAAGTATGATCTGTTGCTTCTGTAGGCCAGAGTAATATCAGTGGGACCCTTAGATTTGGAAGATAGGTTATGTGAACTGGGAGTTATGGAAGAGGAAGTAAGTATTCCACCAAGGGGAAATGGTAATCTGATGTATGATCAAGAGACATAAGTTTGTTATAGATGTATTCAGATAAGATATTTATCCCAGAATTGTCCTAATTTAAAGTGCTTTGTATGTAGAAAAGGTGGACATATCAATGTTGGTTGATCTTAGTGCAACCTATTCTTTTGCATCAAATATTCATATGAAGTCTATTGAAGTATGTATTAGTACTTTGATGCATAATGTTATTGTTGAAGTCCCCACTAGAGATAGAGTGATAATCATAAATGTTTACAAGGGTTGTGTGATTCGTATCAGTGATAGAGAGTTTGAAGTTGATTTATTTTCTTTGAATATGGTTGATTGTTTTAAGGAAAAAGGTATTGTTCATGATACCTGGATAGGAGGAGTTTAACTTTCAGGGAAAAACTCAAGATACTTGCAAATTGTCTTATTTTTGCTCTGAATACTAGTAGATGGTTGAAAAAGGATTGTGAGGAGTATTTAGCATACATAATAGATTCAAAAAAAAAAAGAAAATAGTAACTTAGAAGAAATCTTAGTAGTGACAGATTTTTCCAATGTATTTCTTGATGAGTTGTTTAGGTTGCCTCCCAGTAGAGAGATTAAATTCTCTATTGATGTGATACCAAGTTCATCACATATATCAATAGCACCCTATAGAGTGACACCCATTGAGTTAAGAGAGCTGAAAGTTCAAGAGTTGTTAGATAAACAATTTATTCGATTTAGTGTGTCGTCTTGGGGAGCTCTGTGTTGTTTATGAAGAAGAAAGATGGAATGATGAGATTGTGTGTAGATTACAGATAATTAAATAAGATAACCATTAAGAACAAATATCCTTTACCTAGGATAGATGATTTATTTGAGAAGTTGCAGGAAGCAAGGGTATTTTCTAAGATAGACATGAGATCAGGTTATCACTAGTTGAAGATAGAGAATGGAGACATGCCTAAGACTGCTTTTAGGACACGTTATGGTCATAAGTTTCTTGTGATGTCATTTGGATTGACTAATGCTCCAGAAATATTCATGGACTTGATGAATAAAATGTTAAACCATTTCTTGTGGTTGTGTTCATTGATAACATCTTGGTGTATTCTAAGACTAAGGAAGAGCATGTAAAACATTTAGAAATTGTGTTGGAAATTTTGATGAAAGAGAGATTGTATGCTATAATTTTCTAAATGTGACTTTTGGCTGAATAAGATAACTTTCTTGGGGCATGTAATATCTGGAAATGGCATAACAGTTGATCCACAAAAGGTAGAGGCAATGTTAAGTTGGGAGAGACCAACTAATGTGGCTGAGATTAGAATCTTCTTGGGGTTAGCTGGTTATTATAGAAGATTCTTTCAGAATTTTTTTTATTATTGTAGCACTGTTCACTAGACTGACTAGGAAAGAGGTGAAATTTGTATGGTCTGGGAGTGTGAGAAAAGTTTCCAATTTCTAAAAGAGAAATTGACTATAACTTTAGTATTGGTGCTTCTTTCTGGTGATGAAGGATTTGTAGTGTATAATGATGCATCCTATCAAGAGTTGAGATGTGTGTTGATGCAACATGAGAAGGTAATGGCATGTGCTTCTAGGCAATTGAGGAATCATGAGAGAAATTACCCAACCCATGACTTAGAATTGGTTGCCATAGTGTTTACTTTAAAGATTGGATACATCATCTATATGGAGCCACTTGTAAGATATTCATTGATTATAAGAGTTTGACATACTTACCTACCTAGAGAGAGTTGAATTTGAGGCAAAGATGGTGGACGGAGTTGATTAGTGACTATGATTGTACAATTCACTATCATCTAGAAAAGGCTAATGTGGTAGCTGATGCATTGAGTAGAAAATCTATAAGAAGATTGACTGCTATTGAAAGTCATGATGAATGATTGATGATAGAATAAGAGAGATAAGAATGAAGTCGAATATCAGTGATAGAGGATCATTGTTAACAAACATAGTTGTACAGTCATCTATAGTAAAATGCTTGTTAGAGATGTAAGATAGAGATGATGAGATAGAGAAGATTAGGCAGAAAGTACTTAGTAGAAAGCAATTAGTAGAAAGCAATATGAGTTAAAAATTTGAAATGATGGTGTTCTGGTATGGGAACATAGAATATATGTTCCCAATGATGTGGAATTGAGAACGGAGATATTGAAAGAGGCACATGATGATGTATATTCGATGCACCCAAGTAATAATAAGATGTACAGATGATTGAGACAGAATATCTGGTGGTCATAATTGAAGAGGGATGAAGCTTAATATATTTCTAGATGTTTGGTTTGTCCGTAAGTGAAGTTAGAGAACAAACATCTGGAAGGCTTACTACAACCTCTTCATGTGCTTGAAAGACTATAGAAAAAAAATGTGAGTATGGATTTTGTTTTTGAATTTTTCCATAACTAGAGATGTCATGATACAGTGTAAGTGATAGTAGATAGACTTTTTAAGTCATTCTAATTTCTTCCAATTAAAACTAATTGGAATCCTAAAATGTTGGTTGAACTGTATGTAGCTGACACTGTGAGGTGGTATGGAGTACTATTAAGCATAGTGTCATTTAAAGATGCTAGATTTACATCTTGGTTTTGGATAGGCTTTCAAAAGGCCATGTATACACAGTTGCAGTTTATTACAACTTTTCATCCTCTAACAGTTGAGCAGACAAAAAGGATTTTTAGAGCACTAGAAGATATGATAAGGGCAAATGTGATGAGTTTCTCAATAAGTTTGGATGCTTACTTACCATTGATGGAATCTGCTTATAACAATCAACATCAATTTAGTAACGGAATACAACCGATTGAGACATTGTATGGTAGGAGGTGTAGAACTCCTATATGTTAGGAAGAAATGGGAGAGAGAAATATATTTGGTCCATAAATTATTGAGTTAACAACTGAGAGGATCAAACTAGTTAGAGAGAACCGTAAAGTAGCACAGAGTAAACCGAATAGCTATGCTGGTAATAGAAGAAGACCTCTTGAATTTCAAGTAAGTGATTGGGTGTAATTAAAAATATCTCCATGGAAAGATGTGTTGAGGGTCAAAAGAAGGGAAAGTTGAGCCCAAAGTATGTAGGACCCTATGAGGTTATTGAGAAAGTTGGGCTAGTTGCGAATAACCTGGATTTGCCCCCAAAGTTAAGTAGTTATATAACATATTTCACGTTTCACTTTTGCGAAAATGCTTACATGATGAATCTCACAATATTTCAAGTCAAGCGGTAGAAATTCAAGAAGATTTGACATTTATACAAGTACCGATGAGAAATTTAGACAGAAAAGAACAAGTCTTGTGTAACAAAGTAATTCCATTAATTCAACTTCCGTGACAAAATAATATGTTGAAGAGATTACGTGAGAGCATGAGGCAACTATGAAGAAATAATATTTACAATTGTTTCTTGAGTTGGGTAAGGAAATTTCGAGGACAAAATTTTTATAAGGTGGGTAGAATTGTAATACTCGTATTTATAAAGTAAGGGTAAAGAAGTAATTTAATAAATATAATATGGAATTAAAATAATATATATGTGAAAGGTTTATTATTTGAATAAAATGATTCTTTTGAAGAAAAAAAAAGCTGGGCATGTGATGGTGTAGAAACAAAGAAAGAGAAAAAGAAAAAAGAGGGAAGTGTCCAAGTCTGGAGAAGGAAGAAAAAGAAGGGAAAAAAGGAAAAAGAAAAAGAAGGGAAAAAAGGAAAAAGAAAAAGAAAAAAAAAGGAACCATCCAGGCCTGGAGAAAGAAGAAAAAAAAGGAAAAGAAAGGAAAAAGAAAAAAAAAAGTGGCAACACCTGGAATCTAGGTGTTGCCAAAAGAGAAAGTTTGATGTGCTGTGTATCATGCATGATACACAGCACAAAAGTGAACAGCGGGGGAAAATTTGCATATATATAGACACACACACTTTTTGTTTCTTTATTTTTTTATACTTACCAAATCCTGATTGGTTTTCTTCCTTTTACAATTCAAACTACTCTATTTTTCTAAACACTTGGGGGCTGAAAAAAATATTGAAAGAGTAAAATTTTGAAGGGGTTTACGGGAGAATTTTATAGAGAGTCACGGGAAGTTCTAAGAAAAACATAAGGTAATAACATGAGTTTTATTCTTGAGATTTAGCATACATGAAATTTCCCAGAATTCAATGTGAGAATTTTCAAAGGGTGTGAATTATGAAGGAACTGAAGAATAAATTAAAAATTTTAATATAAATATTATGTCAGGTGTTGACGATAAGCAACTGGGGGAAAATTGCTGAGAGGAGCAGGAAAGGCAAGGAGGTGGTGATCCACGGGTAGCAGCTCTAAGTGCTACGTGGTGAATTAAATTTACTTTAAGTAATCAAAATAAATATGAAATATATAGTGATAGTATTTGAATAAATCATTAACTTATGATTTGGTGATTAATGAAAGTTGGTTGATAGGTATGATAGAAATAATGGAAATGTAGAGAATTATTTTATAAGAAATAATATTATTAGAATAATGAGTCGATTTAATAATAAAGGCGATAAGTGAAATTCTTGACGAGTTATGGTTGATGATTTGATATGATTTATGAGGAGAAGAATTTAGTGAAAATATTCAAATAATAATTTGAGAATAATCAGGATAGCTAGTTTAAATATCTGAATACATGCTTGTTTTTATTTTATTATTCATATGCATATTCATATCATTATTCATATGCATATGCATGAAATAAAAGAACCAGGAAGGCATCAAGTCTAAATGAAAATAAAAGAATCGGGAGGGCAACCGATCTAAATGAGAATAAAAGAAACAGGAGGACAACCGGTCTAAATGAGAATGAAAGAATCGGGAAGACAGCCGGTCGAAGATAAAAACATGTCGACATGTGGAAAGACATTCCCTAATAATAATTCATGCATTGCATCTGTTTTAAATATTGATTTTATTACTAAAATGTTTAAGTGTTGTTTTGTTATTGTAAATTTATTGATAGAGGAATGAGTCTTACAGAGAGACAAATATGCTAAGGAAGAAATATGAAAATATAATATGATGAGAATTATTTGAGCGAGTTATTATATGTTGTGAACCTCATAATGAGGTAAATGATAATATTAAATTGAGGATTTAGAGATGATTAAATATATGATTGAAAGATTGATATGTCTTATGAGTAACTTAAGAAGAGATTATGTAATAGGGGAATTATGAAATTGAGTAGTGATTACAGAATATTGTTATTGAATTATTTGCGAAAAAAGATGAATGAATATCGAAAGATTTTTTAGAAGTAATTGAATTATAAAATGTAACTGGGAGTATAAAATCGAATAATTCTAGTAAATTTAATTCACTGAGCTTGTGAAGCTCATTCCTCATTGTACAATGATTTCAAGTAGCAGGCAGGACATTTTCTGTAAGCCACGTGCATGTCCACATCCTCAGACTAATGAGAAAATAAAATATAAAAAATTATTTGTAAATATTCATGCATATTACGTTGTATATAATGTTTAAGTCAAGATCAGAGTGATGTATCTTCCTTGTTGAGGGTTGAGGATTGATGTAAAAATTTCAGTTGGTATTATTTTTATTGTTGCATATATGGGTCGTGCTAGGATTTCAAAAAGTGACGATACCGTCTTGGGAGTGGCAACCCAGGATGGGTCGTTACAAAAATATCAGAGAAAGATATGCAAAAAGGGTCCACACCCATACTGTGGATAAGTCCTAAGGCACTACTAGCCTTTCCTACAAAGTAACCAAACACCTGTTCTCATTACTTGGAAATTTTTTACAAGGGAATGACACTCATCCTCGGTCTCATCCTCAGACTCGTCTCCTAGCTCCAATGAGTTTACTTCAAGATTGTAGTCCTCAGACTCATCCTTGGGCTCCTTTTGGGACACATCTCCATAACTTTGAGGAGTTTGACCTCAATCATTCTCCTCGGACCTTTCTCCAAGACTTTGAGGAGTTTGATCCTAAGCATCTTCCTCAGACCTGTCTCCACAACTTCGAGCAGTTTGATCTAAGTAACTCTCCTCGAACCTATCTCCAAGACCCCGAGGAGATCGATCCCAAGGATCCTCCTCGAACCTGTCTCTACAACTTCGTTCAGTTTGATCCAAGCCATTCTCCTCGAACCTATCTCCAAGACTTCGAGAAGTTTGATCCCAAGCACCCTCTTTGGACCTATTCCACAACTTCGAATAATTTGATCCAAGCCATTCTCCTCAGACTTATCTCCAAGAATTTGAGAAGTTCGATCCCAAACACCCTCTTCAGACCTATCTCCACAACTCCGAGGAGTTTGATCCAAGTCATTCTCCTCGAACCTATCTCCAACACTCCGAGGAATTTGATCCCAAGCATTCTCCTCAGACCTATCTCCACAACTCCGAGGAGTTCAATCCCAAGACTCCTCCTTAAACCTGTCTCCACAACTCCAAAGAGTTCGATCCAAGTCATTCCCCTCATACCTATCTCTATGACACCGAGGAGTTCGATTCTAAGCATCCTCATCGGACATGTCTCCACAACTTTGAGGAATTTGATCCAAGTTATTCTCCTCTAACCTATCTCAAAGACTCCGAGGAGTTCGATCCTAAGCACTTTCCTCGGACCTGTCTCCATCACTCCGAGGAGTTCAATCCAAGTCATTCTCCTCTGACCTATCTCTAAGATTCCAAGGAGTTCGATCTCTAGCATCCTCATTGGACCTGTCTTCATAACTCCTAAGAGTTTGATCAAAGTCATTCTCCTCGGACCTATCTCCAAGACTCTAAGGAGTTCGATCCCAAGCATCCTCCTATGACATGTCTCCATAACTACGAGGAATTTGATCTAAGTAATTCTCCTCGGACTTATCTCCAAGACTTTGAGGAGTTCAATCCCAAGCACCCTCTTTGGACCTGTCTCTACAACTCCGAGGAGATTGATCTATGTCATTCTCCTTGGACCTATCTCTAAGTCTTCGAGGAGTTCGATCCTAAGCATCCTCCTCGGACTTGTCTCCACAACTTCGAGGAGTTTGATCCAAGTCATTCTTCTCGAACCTATCTCCAAGACTTTGAGGAGTTCGATCCCAAGCACCCTCTTCGAACCTATCTCTACAATTCCGATGAGATTGATCCATGTCATTCTCCTCGAACCTATCTCCAAGTCTTCGAGGAGTTCGATCCTAAGAATCCTCCTCGGACTTGTGTCCATAACTCCGAAGAGTTTGATCCAAGTCATTCTCCTTGAACCTATCTCCAAGACTCCGAGGAGTTCGATCCTTAACACCCTCTTCGGACCTATATCCACAACTCTAAGAAGTTTGATACAAGTTATTCTCTTTGGAACTATCTTAGAGTCTTCGAGGAGTTCGATCCAAGCACCTTCCTCGGACCTGTCTCCACAACTCCAATGAGTTTGATCCAAGTCATTCTCATTTGACCTATCTCTAAAACTCCGAGGAGTTCCATCCTAAGCACCCTCTTTGGACCTCTCCACAACACTGAGGAGATTGATCCAAGTCATTCTTTTCAAACCTTTCTCTAAAACTTCGACGAGTTTGATCCCAAGCATCTTCCTCAGACCTGTCTCCACAACTCTGAATAGTTTGATCTAAGTCATTCTCTTTGAACCTATCTTCAAGACTCCGAGGAGTTTGATCCCAAACACTTTCTTCAGACCTGTCTCCACAACTCCAAGAAGTTTGATCCAAGTCATTCCCTTCAGACCTATCTTTAAGACTCTGAGGAGTTTGATCCTAAGCATCCTCTGCGGGCCTGTTCTATAACTATGAGGAGTTTGATCCAAGTCATTCTCCTCGAACCTATCTCCAAGAATCCGAGGAGTTCGACCCTAAACACCTTCCTCGGACCTATCTCCACAACTTTGAGGATTTTGATTCAAGTTATTCTCCTCTGGCCTATCTCCAAGACTCCGAGGAGTTCGATCCCAAGTATCCTCCTCGGGCCCGTCTCCATAACTCCGAGAGTTTGAACTAATTCATTCTCCTAAGACTTATCTCCAAGACTCTAGGGAGTTCGATCCCAAGCATCCTCCTCGGACTTGTCTTCACAACTCCGAGGTGTTTGATCCAAGTCATTCTCCTTATACTTATCTCTAAGACTCCGAGGAGTTTAATTCCAAGCAACCTCCTTGGATCTGTCTCCATAACTCTAAGGAGATTGATCCAAGTCATTCTTCCCGGATCTATCCCCAAGACACCGAAGAGTTCAATCCTAAGCATCTTCCTAGAACTTGTCTCCACAACTCCGGGGAGTTTGATCCTAATCATTCTCCTCGGATCTATCTCCAAGATTCCGAGGAGTTCGATCCTAAGCACCCTCCCCGGACCTATCTTTATAACTCTAAGGAGTTTGATTCAAGTCATTTTCAAAGAATCACTACCATTATATTACTTTTGTTATAATTGTATGTTATATAATTATTTATAAATTCATTTTAGAATTTGAAAATATTATACTAGTAATAATTAAGAAATATTTATATATTTATTTGAAAGTTTAAAATTATATGAAAATTGAATGTATATTTCATATATATTATTTAAATATATAATTATGTACACATTTTGTGAATATTTTAAATTAACTTCATCTTTTGAGAATTTAATTTTAAAGTTATCAAAATAATTGAATTTATATTTTCTTTGTCATTACAGATAATATTAATATTAATATTTTTAATTTTCATTATTCATGTGATTTGACCACTTGACCCATTGGTTGAACTACCAACCCATTGATTTGGTCCCTCGACTTGGTTGATGTTCGGTCCAGATTTGATAACTATATGGATCGAATTCTTCCAGCCTCCCTTGCCATTTGATTTAACCCTTGCAACAACAATGTTGTAAGAGTTCTCAAACTAGCCCTACCACCACTCCTATCAACACTAGTACCATGATCAACAAATCCAAGTCTTTCAGCCTCCCTTGCTATTTGATTTGCCCTTACAGCACCATCAAAGCTCCCACTAGCCATAGAATCTCATCTTCCACCACCCCTACCAGCACCATCAAAGCTCCTACCAGTCATAGCACCTAATATCCCACCGCCTCTACCAGCAACATCAAATCTTCCACCAGCCATAGCACCTGATCTCAATCCAGCCTTACTAGCAACCATATCACCAAATTTACCACCGGATCTCTCACCAGCTATAGCACCTGATCTCTCACCACCCCTACCAATAACATCAAATCTTCCACCACTATAGCACTTAATCTCAAATCAGCCATACTGGCAACCATATCACCAGATTTACCATCAGATCTCCCACCAACTATAGCACCTGATCTCCCACCAGCCATAGCACGTGATCTCCCACCACCTCTACCACTACCTTGCCACCAGCACTACCACCAACCCTACTAGCTATCTACAAATATTGAAAAGTAAGTCTATATTAGCAACAATATAAATGCTTGAATGTAGTTTTTTAGTTAACTCTATATTAACAACAAAATAAATGCTTGAATGCAAATGTTTATGTAAGTCTATATCATCTATATTATGGAATGTTATTTTTCCATTTGATGCATTATTGCTAGATCACCACTCTCTAGCGTGATAGTGCTAGTTTTCCTCTTCCTTACAAGATTTCTCTGACATGTTCATTGGTTGTGCCTAAACTGATAACAAATTTGATATCTCATTGTGCAATATCTTTTTTCATAGTAAATTTATCAAGCTCACCATTCTTTCTTCTTTTATTCTTTCTTGGCCTTCTAGGCAGCCTTCATAGTGGTGGAGGTTGAATATCTTCATCAATGCTACTTGGTGCTAAGCCAACATTTGGTAGTGCATGGATTCTTACTATAGGCTTCGATGTATGCCTTCACAATGAAATATTCATGGCAATAGTCCTTAGATCATCACTTTTGTGATCAATGCACATAGTTGCATGTTTACAAGGCATTCCAGTATTCAACCAATAATCATATGTATAAATTTTTTCATCTAACTTCACTACATACATCATCCTCTATGACTTGTTATTCATCCCTACCACATGCCTAAAGTTGTAGTGCCTTGTTGTTTGCAGTATCTTGTTTAGCTTATCTTTTATCTTGGGTGTTACTTTCTCTTTCTCAAAATGACACCCAATGCATAGCTCTTGTGGATCCTACCCATCAAATTCATTCAAATATACTCCAAAAGATTGTAAACTGGTTTATTCCTAAACTTTCACCAATGAATTAAATGACTTAGTGTGATTATTGGTTACTCACCCATTCTTGCATGTTGCATCAAAATTATATCTTGCCAAATGAGTGGTTTTTCAAGTAACCACATGAATGAGTTTGACCTAATGTTGTGCACGGTCTTTGTCCAATTGTCTATGTGAGAAGCTGTAACAGCTCACCAAAAGTTAGCCCTCAACTCCAATCCTGAATGTTGGGCTCTAAAGTTATTGTAAACATGCCTGGCAGAATTTCTATGATAAGCTTGAGGGAAGATTGCAGGCACTACATACTACAATACCTTCAAACAAAAGAGTAATTTGACAGAACATTTTCAATATATACAAATTAAACATACTGAATGTGTTTTATAATTTATATATTTATAAATTTATTAATTTGACCCAAAAATAATACTCCATTTGGTTTAAATGAATTTTACACTTTTTATGGAATTCAATTGAGTTCTATAGGTTATTGTGTTTGGTTCTGTTAATAAAATATAAGAGTTCATTTGCAAATGAATTGATCACATGTTTGGTTTGCTAAAAAAATTGAGTAAGCTTTGGACAAGTTCTTGCAAATGACTTTAAACCTGAGTTTGTATGAAATTACAAGGACAAATTACCATTCTCTATTTTTTCAGGGTCATTCCTTTATTTATTGCTCCTCTCGTTCTCTCAGTAGCCATTTTTTGTTGATATCTGCTCCTTACTTTCAATACTTTCTATTGTATTTGAAGCTTTGTTTTCTTCTTTTTGCTCATATACTTTGAGTGGAGAAGAGTTTTGAGAAGTTTTGTGGGCAAATATATTTTTGATTTTAGTAAAGTGAACCATTGGTATTGAAATTGTTTTTTCCTTATTAATTAATATTTCAATTGGTTTAACTGTGTATTCAATCTGCTTTTTGTATTATTTGTTTGCAGTGAAAGGAAAAAGTATTATAAAAACACTAATAATATTGAGGATATTTAAGCAAAATTTAGAAAATGAATTGAATTTTAAAGTTGATTCCAAACATTAAATTCATTTCAATTCTATGGTTTAATAAAAATATATCAAACATGAAAATTCTTTTCAATTAATTTGCTAATGAATTCTAATTTCAATTAATTTAAAATGAAATTTAAATTCATTTGCAAATGAATTTTAATTTCAATTCATTTAAAAATGAATTGAATTATATAGTTAAAGTCATACTAATGAGTGTAAAGATCGATAAAGATTAATTAGAAAAAAATCTACTTTATATTTAAATGTTGAGATTCTTATCAAGTTACTAAATTTATCAACATATTGAATTTTATTTACATTTGAATAATGTAAATGTTTTAAATTATATTAAGTTTTAAATTATTTTTATTTTTTTCTTAAAGAAATAAATCCTGATAATTTTATTTTTTTATTATTTATAATAATAAAACAAAATTATCCACGCAAGGAACGTTCGAAAACAACTACAAGTATGAAAAGATTAAAAAAAGAAAAGAAAGGGAAAAGAACAACATAGGCATGGAAAGGCCATTCCAGGAATACCCTAAAATAAGAGGGACAAACTCGTCAACAAATTTGTCATTTGTTGAGACTAGGGTTTTACTTTCACCCAAACCCTCCCCTTATATAAGTCTCTGAGACTCTCACCATGGACGTCTCTCTG
Source organism: Bretschneidera sinensis (assembly GCA_023935145.1). NCBI lineage: Eukaryota > Viridiplantae > Streptophyta > Magnoliopsida > Brassicales > Akaniaceae > Bretschneidera > Bretschneidera sinensis. Next base: position 30,021,387 of record CM043705.1, on the reverse strand, counting down.
TTTCTCTCTATCGCACTCGCACTCGCACTCGCACTCGCACGGCCTACGTGGGACTCTGCTCCTGCCGCATTTTCCCAATCAGGTAGGTTATTTCCAATCAATTAACTCCATACCATAGATCTTTGTATTAAAGAGAAAATTGAAAAAAAATTGTACTTATTTCTTATTAAGTGAAGGATATGCATCGCCCATTAGTTTCATGCAGTGTATATTTATTTGGCACTAGCTAGAATTTATCACTTTCCTGTCCAGTAAAGGAAAATCATGTTTGGGCCTTTTGTGCCTTTTTTGTCATGGGGATGTTGTTTCTGTTTGATTTTGAAATTAGCTTAAGATCATCGTGTAAAGTTTTGTTTCACTCTGTCTGTTTGATGCACCGATAGTTTGGTTTCCGTTTGCTTGAGTATGCCCTAGGGATTCAAATGGTCTATCCTGGCGATTAATTATTTATATTTTTTGAAGTTTGATCTTCGACTGATTGGCTGTTGTGATTCCCATCTCTCTATAATATTTTCTTTTTGTTAATTTTTTTTGGTTTTATTTGACTTTGGATCTCAAATGTGGTCAATCAGGTGGTGCTAGCGTGGTGTTTCTGTAAGTGGATGTTGTTCCTTAAACGTGAGCAGAGTGCCTTTGAAGTGATTATTTGTGTGTTGTTTCTAGTTGGTAAATATCATGAAGTTGATTTTTTCTTGTGTCATTATTGGTGTGGAAATAATAGTGAGGATATATTTGATCTTTTTAATCTAACCCTATTGAGTGAGTAAACAATATCGAAGGTAGCTTTCTGTATTTCTTTCTTATTCATGTATATACGTTGAGCCCTCTGAATTTGAAATTATCATTAGCTTATTAATGAGTGAATAAATTACTTGGCAGACATTGTGGGTGGTAGAATTTTGACAATTCACTTGTAATCATTGGTGTGTGTGTGTGTCTATATATATATATATATATATATATATATATAATTGGAATAAACTAGGGTTTCACCCAAACCCTCCTCTTATATTTCATTTTATAACACTATTTATACCTCACCAAAGCCCTCATTTTCTCACTCTATGAAGCTCTCTTTCTATGGTTTGTCAGAAGAAGTAGAAGAAGGCAGCTATGGCGACCACAACAGCTACAGCGGCTACAAGGCAGCTGTCACAGAAGGAAGCTGACATCCAGATGATGTTGGCTGCTGAGGTCCATCTCGGGACCAAAAACTGTGACTTCCAGATGGAACGTTATGTTTTCAAGCGCCGCAATGATGGTATCCTCTATTCCTCTCTCTAGCTATATTTCTCTGGCTATATCTTTGTGTATATATATTGTATGTATAGGTGTTTATATTTTAGTTTGTGCTCATGTAACTTTGATCTGTGTGTATTTGGTGTTAATTTAGGTGTTAAGCTAATGTACTGACGTAGAATTTGCATTTAGCGGTGATCTCTACATATATATTGTATAGGTATATCTACACGGGTATCTGGTTCTGGTTTTTTAAGCATAGCATATATTTATGTAGGTGACTCTATTTGAGTATTTAACCAAAATAAATATGAGGATTTCAGGTATGTTATGTGGGAATGTATTTCATATATATATTTTTATATATGTGGATTTGTATTTTGTTGGGGTGTTGAGCAAATAAGTGGAAGGAGAATCTGGAATCTTGCTCATACAGTTTTTGGATTTTTGGGGTATTGGGTTATTTGGGATTTGGATGTATTTCACTTTTCCTGTATTTTTTTTCATCGGATATGAGCTAGTTGATATTATTAGATCTGAATGCTTTACTTGTGTTTGTGTATGCATATGCTTACATGCGTGTATATACGTCTTTAGTGTATTCTGTTTTGAGTTGATATAACACGTAAGGTGTATTTCAAAGTGGCTTGCCTCTAGTGTCATGGCCATGATTTGTAATTTTATGTGGTGATACATACTTGCTAATTAGTATATACGGTTTTTGTCTAACTGAATGTAATTGTGTCTGTTTTGTTGCAATTTCATGTTTTTTTCCTGAGCAATAAAGTGAAGGTATATTTTATTATTCTTTTTCTGTTTATTATAATTATGAAGATTATTAAAGTAAAGTGTTATTATGAGGACTGATTTGTTTATTGATAAGATGCTTAAAAATTGGATTTGGGTTGCTGGTGATTTTTTGGTTTAGCTGAGGGTTGGGTGGTTGTGTTAGATAGATATTTCTGGAGTAGCTTTTTCACATATTGTTGCATGTTATCGAACATTGAGTTTTTCTTCAACCCAGGAATCTATATTATCAACCTTGGTAAGACGTGGGAGAAACTTCAGCTTGCAGCAAGGGTTATTGTTGCAATTGAGAACCCACAGGACATTATTGTCCAGTCTGCGAGGCCCTATGGTCAGAGAGCTGTCTTGAAATTTGCGCAGTATACTGGTGCTCATCCAATTGCTGGAAGGCATACCCCTGGTACATTCACAAACCAGATGCAAACATCATTCAGTGAGCCTCGTCTCCTAATCCTTACCGATCCAAGGACTGATCACCAGGTATATGCTGCCTTATTATTTCAATCAAGTCTTTCTCTTGTTTAGTAGGATTCTTACTGTCGCAGTGTTTTAATCTAACATAACATTCACACTATGCTTAACTGCTTGCAGCCTATTAAGGAAGCAGCTCTTGGAAACATTCCAACCATTGCGTTCTGTGACACGGATTCTCCAATGCGTTATGTTGACATTGGAATTCCTGCAAATAACAAGGGGAAGCACAGCATTGGATGCCTCTTCTGGCTGTTGGCAAGGATGGTTTTGCAGATGCGTTGCACAATTCGTCCGGGGCACAAATGGGATGTGATGGTAAGTCCAAGAAATTATCGTAAAACGGTTTTATGTTTTGTGGTGCCCCTTTGTTCCTGTTCTCCTGAATCTTGTATATATATGATTCACCTGTCAAAATATGCAAATTATTTGAAGGAAGTTGTCTGCAAAAATTAGATATCGTGAGGAACTCTGTTTTAACTTTTAACTATTTGTTGTGCTATACCAGTTGGCATAATTTATTTTATTTGTTCCAAACTAATATCTGGTTTTACTTCTTTCTCCAATGTTCAGGTGGATCTGTTTTTCTATAGGGAGGCAGAAGAAGCTAAACGACAGGAAGAAGAAGAAGCTGTTGCCCAAACTGATTTTGCACTCCCTCCTCCTGATTTTGGAATGAGTGGCATTCCCGGTGATCAATGGGGTGGCCAAATTACTGATGCTCAGTGGACCAATGATGCTGTCCAGGCTCCAATACCTGCTGTTCCTGCCTCCACGTGGACAGAGACAGGTAGGAAGCGCATGATTGTTTGCTTTCTATTGTTTGTTGGTTTGCGATTCAGTAAAATCCTATACTTAAGTTTTCCCCCCTAAATATCTGGCAAGTTTGATAAGCCTAGTTAACCGATTGGGTTGGTTTGCGATTCAGTAAATTCCTATGCTTCAGTTTTTCCCCCGAAATATCTGGCAAGTTTGATAAGCCTAGTTAACCGATTGGGTTCCCCCCACCCCTCCTTTTATTTGTTTGCCTATGGTCTAGTGTGCTGAATTTGGTGTTAATGAGTTTGCCTGACAAATTTGTTCAGTTCTGTTATTAGTTATCATTCATGTTGTCTCAATATTGAAAAATGGTTGAATTTTGTGCAGCAAAATTTACTTCGTTGTAGCTGTATTAGTTGAAAGATTTTGATGATGAAGTATTGTAGGTCGATCAACATAGGCTGGCATTTCTTTTACTCCTTTCTTGATGTGACTTTTTTTCTTTTCAATTTCAAATGCAGCGGCCCCCGTTGTTGGGGATTGGGATCAAGCCATTCCACCTACTGTTGTTGCTCCTGAAGGTCCTGCAGCAACTGGCTGGGAGTAGCTGCGGCGAGGAAACTTTTTCTCTCAAAATTATGAATCTTTTCATTTTATATCGAGGAACAGTGTTTTCTGGGCACAGTTTAGTTCTAAGTAGAGATTTTGTAATGGAATGTGGTGGTGAAATATTTTTGTTATCCTTAATTATCTTTTTTTCTATTAAATTAATCTTTTATGGTTTCCCAGTTTAGGGTGATAAAGAAAGCATTGATTTATTGAAAAGCCTTCAATTATTAGCACGCCTGAATTTGCTTCTAACATTTGGTGTAGATATGGATTGAATTATCAATAATTGTTGCATCTCATGGAGGTGTCCTCTACAAAGAATGATCTGTAAAATTTTTGTTTGGACTAGTGTTGCCAAACATCATCAAATGTGTTGCAACTTGCAACTTAAAAGTAGTGGAAATTAGAGAATGAATTCTATTTTCTAGTGTGCTCTTTAAGGGGTAGAGGTTGAGGAAGTTGAAAGGTTGAGGTAATTACAAGGGTCAAGGAGGGAATTCACGTCGGTATATAAATGTACTAAAAAAAATAATGCTGAATTGATTTAAAATTTAATATCGTTTGAATAGAATAAAATTGAAAAGGACTTGTGATTATATTTTGGTTAATCATGCTAAATTGATAACTTTAATTTGTTTATAATGCTTGCTTAGCATAATACTTAGCTCCGGAGTAGAGTTAAAAATGTTGTGAAGGACTCAAAATATTTTTTATACGACTCAAAATGAAATATGAATATTGAAAAGTTGAGGTAATTATAAGGGTCAAGGAGGGAATTCACGTCGGTATATAAATGTACTACAAAAAATAATGCTGAATTGATTTAAAAATTAATTTCGTTTAAATAGAATAAAATTGAAATGATTTTATGATTATATTTCAATGTTTGGTTAATGTGAATATTGAATATCGAAACAATACATTTTAACTATTGAGAAATAAAATATGCTTAAAGCGTATAATTTATTAATTTGTTAAATTAATTTGAATATAACCTAAAAATATTTGAGTCAATATTTTTCAATCGTTTCAATAAATAATTTAGATATATTTTAAGTCTATAACAAACTAAATTTATTATTTTTCTATTCTTGTGTATAATGTTTTTGGGATCATCAATTATCAAACCTCTATCGTCTAACTCTAGATGCAATGTCACTATCAACAACAATCTACCACCACATTTTTGCTACTAGCTGACAGAAAGTGCATGCATCGAAGTGGAGTGGCTAGTTAATTGGAAATAGGCAATTGAAATAACCGATGGTTATTAGTAAAAATTTTAAAATTATTAATAAAGTTTTTAATTAATTTAAATTATTAAGTTTAGATTTGAATTAGTAAAAAATACATCTCAAAAGAGAAAAGAGGAGAAAAGAAGAAGAAATCCAGTGCAATTTAATAAGGAAAAAAATATAATCAAATCAGAAAGATTTCTTGTGGAGAAAAATGGCAGAGAAAGTTATATAAATCCAAACCAAAGCAATAATAGAGTCACTGCGAGAATGATTTTTTTTGTTTTTGAAGGGCACTGCGAGAATGATCTTGCAATCATAATAAGACACTAAAAAAACAACCCATTGGAAATTAAACAAATTAGTGATTAAAAATATTTCATATAGAACTTCTACAAGTTGAGTTTGATCTGGCGTTGTATGAAATTAGGTTTTCAAATTTTCTCTATTTTTTTTATGTTTATCTATTAATATTTTTATGGACATAAATTAGCCCATTATATTTTCTCTGATGTCTTCACTATAAGAAAAAGGAACTGAAAATTGTTAAAATCATGATCCTTTCAATAGTGAACGAGATGTGATGAGTGAGTTATCTTTCGTGCGTGTGTGTGAGAGAGAGAGAGAGATGGGTGTCCGCCCTAAAGTCTAGTAAGATCTCTGTCAATAATTTTTCTTTCAAGGTTTCAAAGTCTTGTATTTTGAGACTAGAGATCCTAATAAAATCTCTGTTCAAAATCTTTTAGTTTCAATGATTTTTTTTTTGTTTCTTTTGATTAGAAGTGGCAAAATCTGACTCGATTCAACTCGAAAATGTATCAAAATAATATGACACGAGCCTAACTCGAGTGATCTGAAATTACTCGAATTCAAAATGCAGGAACCCGACTGACCCAAATCTGAAATTATAATTAAAAAATAAAAAAATTCATATTAAACTGAGATAATAGTTAATTGACTAGTTGTCAAATAAAATAAATTATATCATAATCAATTAATTATTGATTTACATGTGCTGATGTGCATTGTTCAACATTATATTAATATGAGTAATCTCCTTAGTTTGAAATCAAAAGTCGAGAACACAAATAAATTGCATTTTTCTTATATTAATATGAGTAATCTCCTTAGCTTGAAATCAAAAATCGAGAAGACAAGTAAATTTGCATTGTTCTTCACATCACAATTAAATTTTATTTTTTATTGGGCTAAAAAAATAAAATGGAATGAAATAATTATATGAAATTTAATCACCAAAATCTTGTATAAAAAGGTTACATGTGAGAATAACTCCGTGGATCAATTGTCTTAGACCAATTAAGACTAAAATTTAGAACTAAGAGCCATAACATTACATATTACATTAACTGATTAAATATATTATTTAAAAAATTCAGTATTGATCATTATTAATTTATTTTCACGGATTTGGAAATGTAACTCTTTAGTCATATTATATGCAAATAATATATATTTTTAATTAAGTATAAATATCTATTTTGTTGACCCGACCTAACGTGACACAAATGATCAGAGAGCCAATACGACTCGAGATCAAAATGACCTGAACTCGGGATAACCTAACCCAAAATAACTTGTTACTTGAGATTGAAGATGACCTGAACCCGACCTGAAGTGATCCGCGACCTGAATGACCCGTGACTCAATATGACCTAAACTCGACTTAATCCAAACTCGAAATGACTTGACCCGACCCGACCCAAATGCCACCTCTACTTTTGATGTTTTATGGTCCCTATTCTTTGAGGGTAAGCCTAAAAATAAATCTCAATCCAAAATTATTCAGAATCATATTTCTCTCTTTTGAGGTTTCATGGTTCAATCTTGCTATTATTTATGAATTTTGCTCTTTGATCAAATCTCATAACCATTAACAATAAAAGAGTTTGGAGATAAGAAAAGTAGTGGCAACATAATGCTTGGATAACAAATTTGCTTAAATGCATATATCATTGCATAAACCAAACCAATTATAAAGTGAGAAAGAGAAAATTGGGGTGACGAGAGACAAAACACCTAACAGAAAGTATTCACAAATGCGGGTTGTGTTCATAATCCGATAGTAACTTACTACATTATGCAAAAAAAAAAAAAAAAAAAAAAACCATAGATATCCATTAAAGTAAATACTTATGAAAAGGAATATTCCCAAACCCGTCTTACTTATAGTTATGAAAGAATGGAACAATAAACTTTATTTAATGTTGTTTTTTTTTTATCTTCTACTTGTATTTTGATATGCCAATTTCCTTTGAGTTATAAGATGAAATGCAAGAACAATACACCGAGAATTATGATTCAAATCTCATAGAGACTTTTGGAACAATTACAATAATTTACTTTAAATAATTATAAATGAAAAAGATTTGAGAAAATAACGAGTTGCACAGTAAGGGACTGAGACATGATATTTGCTCTCTTCAAGGTGATTCAAGTCATTGCGAGAGTTACTTTCTCAACTGGTACAACAGGTTCACTGCCTTGTAACTTTCAAAATACAACAACCCAACTATATTACGCTGTATAGCTCTCACAATATTGCACTTAAAGAGAGCTCAAAGCTTCCCAAAATATATATTTCTTTGCTAAAATATTTAATAGAGCAATTTAGAAGAAGAATGAAAGAAAAAAAGTATTTAGAGATGCTTTTTGGTGTGTCTTTGATACTTCAAAGTAAGGGTTTTTATAGGCTTAATGTAAAATCCTCACCCTTCGTGTAGGAATGATTTGATAATTTTCTATTTTATTTTATGATCATCATGAATACATATAATATAAATTGATTAAATAGATTTTTGGTGGGATTAATGTAAAAATAAATGTGTTAAAAAAGAAAAATAAAAAAATGGTTTAGATATTTTATATATATATATATGAAAAAAAATTAAAAAACGAAGAAACCACAAATATGGAACTTCATGTTTCATGTACCGAAGTTTATAACATGGACAAGTTCACGTTTTCATGTGAACTCTATGCGAATTAAATAATAAAAAGACTTTACAAACACCTTTAGCTCATTCTCATCTCTCACTTTCTTTCACGACCATAGTTTCTCATCTCCATTTCTTTTCTCTTTTCTTCTTCTCTTTAGCTCTATTTCTCTCAAAATTTGGGTAGAAATTTCTTCAATATTTTAGATAATTTCAATTATCTAACTTTAATACCAAGATTTCATCACATTTGGGTAAGTTTTCAACAAGAACCATATTTCAATTTTATATTTTAATGAAACATTTAGCTAAATAATTGTTTGTTTCTTATATTTAGACATAAATTTTAATTATTAAATTTTTGGAGTTGTAAAACTATGCACACAACTAAAGAATTTTGTTATTTAAGCTTAAAAAATTCATATTTATAGATTAAAGTGTTATGTCATTTTTTAGTATATTTAAAGTTTTATAGTAATTGTTCAAGAATTTATGGTATCATTAAAGGTATTGGGAGGTTAAAAATCTATTTTTTTTTTTATATAAATATACTAGCTAAAAATAGATTTTTTTTTATATGAAATATATGTGTTTGGAGATGTTAAAAAATTATGGAATATGTAAAGAAAAGAGTTCAGGCAACTAAAACTTTGAATTTGAAAATAGGTTGGAACATGCATACCTATATACATGCATTTAACCCATTATAAGGGTATTAAGTTATGAGATAGTAATACTAGTTAGCATATTTTTGTTAGGTGGAGGTACAGTAGGAGGAACAGATCAAAGTAATCATTTTTTGTGAAAAGTGTTTGGATTGAGTGTAGTTGAGGTAAATTTTTACTATCAAACTGTATATAAATTCTCATTGCTTTTTATATAATAAAAATGTGATCTATGCGTGAATTTATGAACTGTTTGAGAAAAAGATAAATTTTTATATTTGGAATGATTTGTGAAGGAATATGAATTATTATCTCTGATTTGATATGATTGGTCATTTTTGAATGAATTATGAGAAGAGTTGGAATTGTTGAAATGGAATGTTTATGTGAAGTTTTGATTATGAGTTGTGAATAAGAATTTGGAACAAAATTTGTTATTGGAAATGATGAAATTGGGCTTGGTATTAATGTTGTAATAATATGTAGAAGTGTTCTGCTGGATGGGGACATTTGTTATATTTTTATTATGTATGTACCCTGCTAGATGGGGATACGAGTACCCTGCTAGATGGGGATACGAGATGATAAAAAAGGCGAGATGATAAAAAAGGCGTGCCTAGATATCACTCTGCTCTCAGTTGCAATATGTTTTTGTATCCAGATACGTATCTTGTTGGATAGGGACACTTATTTGTCCTACTGGATGGGGATACAAGATGATGACATATTTTTATATATTGACTCTGTGTATACTTGCTCTTTGGAATCCAGCCCAAGAAACGGGATGATTTGATTACTTATAAGATTTGAGATGATGAATTTTTTTTTGGATGATTTTCGATATTGATTTATAATGATTTGTTTCAAAATGATGAATAATGATTCGTGTTTGGATTAAATGCAAAATTTATGTTTTAAATGTTTCCTAAATATGTTTATATGTTTTATATATCAAATGTGATTTCTTGATGTTTGAAAATTGAATTTTGGTAGTTTAAACTCCTATCAGCTTTAAAAGCTGATCGGTCATTTCTTTTTTGAAATTGCTAGGTTTTAAGGAGCGTTAGACATCCTTTTTCCCATCATGAGAGTCTTTTGGTTTAAGTGGTCTTTTCGACATCCTTTCCTCAGGCTACAATTTATTGTCAATATATTTATGGTTATGTTGTAAGAGGTGGATAAATTCGATATGGTTTGTAATATGTTTTTTCTATCTTTTATCCACAAAAGAAAAGTGAAGTTTTTAAAGTTAATATTGAGGTAATGTTAAAAATAGAAAATGTCACATTGAAATTCATAGTGTAATATGGTAATTAATTTGATTGTACGTTCCAGACTCATAATGGTAGTTTTATGGGTTTAGGTCATGATAATTTTTGGTATATGAGTTATTGGTTTTAAAATTCTGTAGACTCATTAATAAAGATTTTGAAGAAAATATTTGAGTAAATAATAAAATTTTCTTATGCCTATAGGATTTTTGAGGATGCCACCTAGAGGATGTGGTTAAGGTAGAGATGGAGGTCAAATTCATTAAGTTGAAGTCCATGTTAATAAGTAAGTTTCTGAACATGGGTCACCTATAGAGCATGTTTCTCCTAGAGAGAATGAGGTACCTAGTCACACTCCTGTGATTGGTGTTCTAGTGACTGCTACTCATACTAGATAGGTTGATCCTGCTTTAGTGACTTGGATATTTGAGGCGTTTTCTCGTATGTCTGAGCAGTAACATAATGCCAGTAGAGAGATGTAGCTAGTGAATCTAGGGGGGAGACCTATAGTTCAATAAGAGGAAAGGTCTTAACATTTAGTACTTCGTCTTGAGGTTTAAAGTACAACTTTTAAGTAGTTTAGAAAGGTAAACCCACCCTTGTTTCCTAGTTCCACTGGCCCTACAGTTTATGAAAAGTGTATCAATCGTTTGGATAATATTTATTCAGTTATGGATATTACCGATGAGAAGAAGATCACTTTTGCAATGTTCTTATTTGTAGAGGAGACCTGTTATTGGTGGGATTTAGTACGTATGATTTCACGGCCTAAGACTTGTGATGGTTTTGTGGAGATTTTCTTTAGGAAACATTTTTCCTAATATTTATAAAGCTGAGAAGCGTCGAGAGTTTGTAGAGCTTCATCAGACTCCACAAAGGAGATTAGTTGAGTTTAAGGCTCGATTCATGACCTTGTCGCGATATGGATCATCTTTGGTGAGTACTTACCGTGATAAAATTCAGGAGTTTCTAGATAAAATTCGTTGGGAAAATTGTTGTGATAATATGCCTCATTCTTGCTTCATGCTCCCAAGTGACTTCTTCGACATCTTTGTTCCACCATAATATTTGAATCAAAGGAATGAATTTATTGCACAAGACTTGTTCCTTTATGTCTAGAATTCTGATTGGTACTTGCATAAAAGTCAAATCTTCTTGAAGTTCTATCGCCTGATTAAAGATACTATGGAATTCATTGTGTAAGTAATTTCTCAACAGTGACACATGAAACACATTATGTAATTGCTTTAACTCTAGGGGCAAATCCAATTGATATGCTACTAGTCCAATTCTCTCAATCACCTCATATGGCCCTACAAATCTCGAGCTCAACTTTCCTTTATTTTTAAACCTGAACACACCCTTCCACGGAGATATCTTCAAAATACCCAATCACCAACTTGAAACTCGAGAGGTCATCTTCTTTTATCAACATATCATTTCTGTCTGTTCTGTGCTGCTCTAGGGTTCTCTATAACTAGTTTGATAATCTCAGTAGTCAAATATATCATTTTTGGACTAAATATCTTTCTCTCTCTAACTTCTTCCCAGTATAATGGAGTTCTAAACCTCCTACCATATAAAGCCTCAAAATGGTGCCATCCCAATACTAGTTTGATACTGAATATTGTATGTAAACTCGATCAAAGACAAATAAGCATCCCAGCTCACTGAGAAACTCAATACACTTACCCTCAATATATCTTCTAGTATTTTGATGATTCTCTCTATCCGTCCATCAGTTTGTGGATGGGAAGCTGTACTATACTGCAATTGCGTACCCATAGCTTCTTGAAAACCTCTCCAAATTCTAGAGGTAAATTTAGAATCTCTATCTCATATAATGCTCAAGAGTACTTCATGTAATTTTACTATCTCCGCTACATACAATTCAGCCAACTTTTCAGGACTCCAAGTAGTTTTAATAGGAAGAAAATGTGAAGACTTAGAAAGTCTATCCACTATAACCCACACAACGTCATGTCCTCTCTAGGTATGGGAAAACCAGAGACAAAATACATACTCACATTTTTCCATGGCCACTTAGGTACTAGAAGAGGTTGTAATAAACCTACTGGATGTCAATTCTCAGACTTCACCTATTGACAAGTCAAATATCTAGAAATATGTTCCGTTACATCATTCTTCATCCCTAACCACTAATAATTCTGTCTCAATTCCCTGTACATCTTATTATTACCCTAGTGCATGGAATATACAGAATCATGAGCCTCTCTTAGTATCTTCTTTCTCATCTTCACATTATTGGGAACACAAACTCTATGCCCCAATACCACTATACTATCTTCTCTAATTCTAAACTCAGTTGACTTCCCACTCAACATTTCCCGTCTGATATTCTCTATCCCCTCATCTTTACCCTGCATATATAATAAACGATCAATAATATTAGATTGTACCACCATATTTGCCATAAATACTCCTCTATCATTGACACTTGTAGACTGAGATTTCAACCCAAGAGGGGGGTGAATTGAGTTTTTAAAAACTTTTGCTAATTAATCACAATTTATAAAAACAGAATAATCCACAAGCATGTAAACAAGTAATGTGCTGTAAACAAAAGAGTTTAAGGAATAGAAGATGCAAACTCAGTTTATAGTGGTTCGGCAATATTGGATTCGTTTTGACCCTACGTCCACTCTCTTCAAGGAACCTCCTTGAAGCAATCCACTAAAAATCTTTAGTCGTGCAACTTCACGGGTGTTGCAAACCTTACAAACAATCCCTTCCACCTGGAAGCTTATCCATTCCTCTCGAAAGCTAATCTCTTCTTTTCGGAAGCTAATCCCTTTACAATAAATGCTGTAAAGTAAATGTAGAGAGATAAGAATGAAAGCTTATACAACTGAATAATATCTTTCTTTCAAGGTAAAGCTTGAAGAATGACTTAACAATAAACATTTCAAAACTTTTTATGTATCAATGAGTAAAAACTTAATTGAATGTGCAATCTCTCTTTTTTGAAATGCTCAATAGAGTGGATTTATATAGCCTTGATTTAATATGACTGTTTGGTACTGATATGGTACGTTTTGGTACTTAAGTCTGGCACCTCAACGGTCATATTTTTCGAATTACCAGTCGGCTGGGTCTTAGTACCAGTTGACTGGGTCAAGTGAAAAGTACCAGTTTTAAGGCTATGAAAAATACCAATCGACTGGGTAGTTCTTACCAGTTGACTGGGGACCTTCTGTCCAAAGTACCAGTCGACAGGTATGAGGCACCCAGTCGATTGGGGACACACTATCCCATATCCCAGTCTTTTGGTATAAGAATCAGTCGACTAGGTTGTCTTCAACCCAGTTTTTCATTTTTTGAAATGTTTTTGGCTTTAAAACGTTTGAATGAATAGTTTTGTTAAAAATTATTTTTCAAAAGGAGCCATTGGACAAGCTTGTTACTTGAACTGGTGAGATTTACAACTTGATTTAATACTATATACCTATTCTAGATCTTCTGTCTTGACTTAGTGTTTGATTCGGGTTGAGTTCTTGCACCTTGATTCTTGGCTGTATGCTTTTATCGCTTAATACACTTAGACAACACTGTTAGTATAATTAAAGTTGTGTTTTGTCATCATTAAAATTTAGGTGAGGGTCAACATTCTCCCCATTTTTGATGATGACAAAACTAATGAGAGAAAACAGTTTTAAAAACTAAGTGTTGGATTTTTTGAAAAAATCGGCAGAGTTTCCTCTATTTTTTGAATAAAACCAACTTGTAAATAAGTTAAGAATAGTTTGTATGCAACCCAACCAATCAACTCAACATATAAAATCATATACCAAGTTCTTTGGAGCAATGCTCCCCCTAAATCTATGCACTAGTTTGAGTTTACAGTTATTTTTCTTTCTCATATTTCTCCCCCGTTTTAACAATAGCAAAAAAGGGAGCAATAAACCAAAAAATAAGCTATATAGATACCATAAGCATGAAGAGTATGCATAAACAAACTTGTATGCAAAAATTTGGCATTATTCAGAGTTACTAAGCCTTCTCGAGAAGAACTGGAAGTTTCCATACATGCAGAAGCAGTTTAAAGCATTTATCCGAATACAAAAAGATTTAAAGCATGTAAACATTTTGCGGAAATGTAAAACAAGTATATTAGCCAAGTCTAAGCAGAAACCGTAGTCATATATATCATCAGTCTATACAGTATAGGCTTCGTGGAGCCGAAACATAAGTACAAAATACAGTAAATGATAAAATAATTTTCGTGCTAAGAACAATGAAAATCTATATCAATAAATACACCGAAATAAAGATAGATAGTGACTCAAGGAGCGGGATAGTCAGAGCCACCACGAGAGAGATCCCGACGCTTAGCCAAAAAGCCCTCAGTATGCTCACGATGCAACTCGAAGTCATCCCAGATAGAACGGAGGTCGAAATGCATGGCATCGACTGTAGAGCTCAAACTCTGGAAGCCAGACTACATGGTCAGTTGGAGGCTCGTGATAGCCTGAAGAAGATCGCCATATCCAGCCTGACTAGCACTTGAGTCACCCATAGGAGATGCTCGGTCATCCGTATCCATAGCAGTAACAGCAGCATCTGGACCCTCGTCCTCATAATCACTGCTCTCATCCTCTCCTATCCGTATGTTCTTCCCAGCCTTAGAATAGATGAAGCCGTCTCGGACTGTGCATCCCATCTTCTTCAGAGAGGAGACGTTGATGATGTCCTTGAAGCTGATGTACTGAGCCTCGGAGGCAGGAAGAGACACCCGAAAGTGCTAGAGGATGAGCATCCCATAGGGAAGGCATCCGAAGTCGCTCACTTTGTCGTTTATCATGTTGGCGAGCAGCAGGAGGTAGATATTGAAGTGGTGCTCAGTTTTAAGGCACCAAATCAATACGATATCTATCTTAGATAGATAGCCCTGACTCTTGAGTCTCAGGTGGATGGTCCAACTCATAATGAGGTTGAAAAATTTCGAGTCAAGGGGTATGTCACTACATATGTGAAATGTAGTGGGTCGAAACACATAGTTAGGGTCACCCCTAACTACCTGACATGCCTCCTCATAATCAAAATTGTCTAGCCATTCGTCCAGACTCCATTGGATCATTCCCACAGGGATCCTCAGGATACTCATCAAGAGGTCAGTGTTGACCTCAAACTCCACACCCATAACACTGGTTCTAAACTGCAGAGCCAGTGGACTGGGTTTCACCAAGTTCACATAGAACTGGTGAATCAGTCTCGGGTAATATTTTTCATGTATCTTGACAAGTGGGGTCAAGTTAATGGCATTGAAGGCAGGTAATATATAAAAATTACCATGAAGAATAGAATCGAAGTCAACAAATCTACCTGTCATAATCTTTTTATGGCGGATAACGGATGTATACCTGTCTTTTGCCGTCAGGCTGGAGAGGAGAGAGTCGTCGAGCTCTGTTCTAGGCTTCTTGCTTGAGGAGCTCGCTACTCCCTTTCGTCAGGAATCTGGAGCCACAGATTTGGTGGACCTTGGCCTAATAGGCGCATGTGGTCCCCCAACAGTGGTTTCGATACGGATTCGGTTGGACATTTTTAGAAGAAAGGCTTTTTGGGTGAAAAAATATTTTAGGTGAAAAAATGGGATTTCAACCGTAGAAAGTTGAAATGGATGGTTTGGATGAGTAGATCGAGGTGTGTTGGAAGTATTTTGACGGTTTTTTATCAAAAAGACGAGATTTTTTAGAGAGAGAAAGCTTAGGGTTTTAAAAAATGGCGTAAAAATCTAGAAAAAACGAAGAAATTATTTATAGAATCGCGATACCAGTCGACTAGGGTCAAGGTACAAGTCAACTAGGGTCATTTGCAGATTGAAAAATTTCACATACCAGTCGACTGGGTGAACTGGCAGATAGATACTAGTCGACTGGGCAATTCATACCAGTCGATTGGGTTGAAAACTGAATTTCAAAAATTGGCTCCAAACAAGGTCTTGATGTACTAATCGACTGGTATAGTGTTACCAGTCGACTGTGAATTTTGGCAGAGATTTACCAGTCGACTGGGATAGACTTACTAGTCGACTGGACCCTTAAGAAAATTTTCAGTCTTGAATCTTAGCACGAAATTTGTTTATCTATGCCATCTTGAGTGAGGGAAATATTAAATAAGGATTAATACTCTTTCACCAGATGTCAAGTATGCATAATGAATAATGATGAAGCAATCAGACATACAATTTATCATAATCTAACAATCCCATTGACAGTCTGATTTTGCAAAAACTAGCTTCACTTAGAGGTTTTGTAAGAATGTCAGCTATTTGATCTTTTGAAGGTATGAATTCTAGTCTTATATCACATTTTTGAGCATGGTCTCTTAAGAAATTATGTCTAATTTCTATGTGTTTAGTTCTAGAGTGCTGAATAGGGTTCTTGGTTAGGTTGATAGAACTAGTATTATCACAATGTATTGGGATGCTTTTAAAGTTCATTCCATAGTCTTCTAGTTGTTGTTTCATCCACAATACTCGGGCACAATAACTTTCGACTGCTACATATTTTGCCTCGTTGATAGTGCAACGGAGTTTTGTTTCATGGAAAACCAAGAGGTTAACATTGCACCTAAGAATTGACATGTTCCACTTGTGCTTTTTCTATCTAACCTACATGCAGCAAAGTCAGCATCTGAATATCCTACAAGCTCAAAAGGTGAATCTCTAGAGTACCATAATCCTAGGGTTTGAGTTCCTTGTGGATATCTACGGATTCTTTTCACTGCAATTACATATGATTCTTTAGGATTAGCCTGAAATCTAGCACAAATGCATACACTGAACATAATATCAGGTCTACTTGTAGTCAAATAAAGTAAAGCTCCTATCATGCTTTTATAATATTTAGTATCTACAGATCTACCTCCTTCATCAAGATCAAGTTTTGGTGAGGTGCTCATGGGTGTACCAAGTGGTTTTGAGCTTTCCATCTTGAACCTCTTTAGTAGGTCCTTGGTGTATTTTGATTGATTGATGAATATACCTCCTTTCAATTGTTTGATTTGAAGTTCAAGGAAATAAGTAAGCTCTCCCATCATGCTCATTTCAAATTCACCTTGCATGCACTTGGCAAACTCTTGACACATAGATTCATTAGTAGCACCAAATATAATATCATCAACATATATTTGGACTAATAAAGTGTCATTTATGTGAGTTTTTGTGAAGAAGGTTGTGTCTACTTTACCTCTTATAAAATTATTGTCAATAAAAAATTTACTTAGTCTTTCATACCATGCTCTTGGAGCTTACTTTAACCCATATAGAGCTTTAGAAAGCTTGTAGACATGATTTGGAAGACTAGGATTTTCAAATCCAAGAGGTTGCTTAACATAAACCACTTCCTCTATAAAGCCATTTAAAAATGCACTTTTTACATTCATTTGAAATAATTTAAACTTGTTAAAGCATGCAAAGGCTAATAACATTCAAATAGCTTCTAATCTTGCTACTGGAGCATATGACTCATCAAAGTCTATTCCTTCTTCTTGATTATATCCCTTAGCAACTAGTCTAGCCTTGTTTCTAGTCACTATTCCATTTTCATCCATTTTATTTCTAAATACCCATTTAATTCCAATTATTATATGATTCTTAGGTATAGGAACTAGATTCCATACATTGTTTCTTTCAAATCGATTTATTTCTTCTTTCATGGCAATTATCCAATCATTATCCATTTCGGCTTCTATAAATGTCTTACGTTCTATATGAGACAAATAAGCAACATAATTGCAAATATTTCTAATAGAGGAGCGAGTTCTTACTCCTTGTAAAGGATCACCAATCACTTGATCAATCGGATGATAATTTACATACCTCCAATCTTTGGGAAGACTATCCTCTTGTCGGCTTGTAGATGGCTAATCCAATTTGAGAGTTTTCATCTCTTCATTTGTTTGAGGTGGACTCTATTTTGGGTCAACAATGGGTGTTTTCGTTCTTGGAATAAAATCTGCATCATCATTGAAAGAAACTTCTCTACTACTAATTGAGTTAAACTCATCAAGAGTTACATGTATGGATTTTTCTACCACTAGAGTTCTCTTGTTGAAGACTCTATAAGCCTTACTAGAGGTTGAATATCCTAAAAATATCCCTTCATCGGTCTTAGAGTCAAATTTACCCAAATTAGTTTTGTTGTTATTTAGGATAAAGAATTTACAACTAAAGTTACGAAAATAGGAGATATTAGGCTTTCTACCTTTCCATAATTCATACGGAGTTTTGTCAAGCATTGGCCTAATTAAAATTCTATTCATGATATAGCAAGAAGTGTTTACTGCTTCAGCCTAAAAGTATTTTGGTAAGCTGTTTTCACAAAAAATTGTTCTTGCAAATTCGTCTAGAGCTTTATTTTTCCCCTCAACAACTCCATTTTGTTGAGGAGTTCTAGGAGCTGGAAAGTTGTTATCAATTCCATTTTCATCACAGAATTTTGAAAAACTTTGGTTTTCAAATTCTTTTCTATGATCACTTCTAATGCTTGAAATACAAATTCCTTTTTCATTTTGAACCTTTTTGCAAAAGTTTTCAAATCCTTTGAAAGCTTCATCTTTGTAAGCAATAAAGATAATAAAGGTATATCTTGAATAGTCATAAACAATAACAAGAGCATATTGATGGCCACCTAGACTAATGGTACTTATTGGACCAAATAAGTCCATATGCAAAAGTTCTAATGGTCTAGTAGTTGAGACTACATTCTTTGATTTAAAAGAAATCCTAGTTTGTTTTCCCATTTGACAAGCATCACATATTTTTTCCTTTTCAAAATTGATTTTGAGAAGTCTAATGACTAAATCTTTTCTTGAAATGATTTTAAGCAAATTCATGTCCACATGACCCAGTCTTCTATGCCATAGCCATGGATTTTCATTAAATGTGGGAAAACATTTTTCATTTACGGAATGCAAGGATTTTAAATCAACTATATAGACATTTTCATGTCTATGGCCAACAAATTTGATCTTGTTGCTCTTGATTTCTATAACTAGACAATGATAGGTTTCAAACTGACTTTTTTACCTTTGTCTTATAGTTGACTAATGCTTAGTAAATTTGGCTTAAGGCCTTGTACTAGCAATACATTATCTATGGTTAAGAAATCATTACCAATTTTTCCATGCCCGATGATCTTTATTTTTGTGTTGTCTCCAATGATGAGAAGTTCGTCATCTCTTAGAGTTAGTTCCTTGAATACACTTTTATCACTGGTCATGTGCTTTGAGCATCTACTATCAAGGTACCAACAGTTACCTTTTTCCTTGGTGTTGAGACATATCTACATCACACAAGGATACACAATGGCATTTTTAGGTACCCAAAATTTCTTGGGTCCTTTGGGATTAGTCCTTGAAAATACGGTTCCTTTTGGGATCAATATTTTCTTAACAACATATGGTGTTCTATAGACATGTTGATGATGCACAATCCTAGGATGATAGTTATTGAAATTTCTAGGATGATTCAGTTATGCATGTCTATAATGCTTAGGATATGAGTTCCTAGGATACATGTTTCTATTGTGAGAATATGAATATGCATGTCATTTTCAGAAAATGTATGATGATGATTTCTAGGATACATGCTTGCATTATCCTGAGTATACATATTATTTCTAGAATAACCATGACAGTAATTCTAAGGATATGCTTGTGCAGTGTGCAAGTCTTGAGTATACATGTTATTTTTAAGATGCATATGATGGTTGCTCTTAGGATGTGTATAAACATTTTTTGAATGAGCATACATATAAGCATGAGTTTTTCTAGACCTACTAGAATTTATTGAGGGAATGCTTTTGACCTTGCTAGTGGTCTTAGAAGTAGAGGCTTCATTCACACATGATGCTTTCACGAATAAACTCTCTTTTGATTTTTGCTTGCCTAATGGAGAATATCCTAATCCTGATTTTCCTTCACTTAATCTTTGGCAAGAAAGCATTTTATTAAGCTTTTCTTTTCCAAGCATGAGTCTAGATATTGTACCATTCAATTCTAATATCTTCTTCTTTAAGTTTTCATTTTCATCTTTAAGGAAATCTTGAGAAGAATCATAAAGCAATGAAGATAGTTTATCTTTTTTTTCTCTTAGACTTATCATCTCTTTAGACAGAGATGACACCTCTTTCTTAAGAATAGAGTTCCTAGAATCGAATTTCTTCAATTCTTCATGCATTTCATTTATGACTTCTTTAAACTCTTCACTACTATTAACAATGTTATTTTTTGAAGAGGGAGAAGATAATACCTCATTTTCATCATCGATTGCCATAAGACATAGGTTGGCAATTTCCTTATATCCAATTTTTTTATCCGATGAGTCTTCTTCTTCGTCATCACTCTAAGTGGTTGCAATCATAGCTTTCTTCTTGAAGCTCCTGTATGGTTTGCTTGTAACCATACAATTGGCCTTGATGTGATCAGGCTTCTTGCATCCATAGCACAGAAGTGGTTCCCTTTTTGAAGTAGGATCCTTTGTGTAAGGTTTCTTTCTTTTCTTCAAGAACCTATGAAATCGTTTGGTGATTAAGGCCATCTCACCATCTTCTTTGCTTCTCTCCTCTTCTTCTTCTGATTCCTTTTCTCTGTTGCATGTAGAGGCTTTGAGAGCAATCACCTTTTTCTTCTTCTCATCATCATTGACAATAAGATTCATTTCTTCTATCTCATATGTCAACAATGACCCAAGAAGTATCTCAACATCAAGTTTGTTGAGATCTTTGGCCTCCGTGATGGCCGTCTTCTTTACTTTCCAAGTGGGTGGCAAAGATCTTAAGATTTTTTTTGTTAGTTATGTTCCTACTAAGAAGCTTCAAGTCATTAACAATGGTTGTTAAATGTGAGTGCATTTGAGAAATTATTTCATTAGGAGACATTCTAAAAGATTCATATTCGGATACTAGCATATAGATTTTTGATTTTTTAACCTCACTAGTTCCTTCATATGTAACTTACAATTTATCCCATATCTCCTTAGCCGAAACACATGCAAAGATTTTATTATATTCTGATATATCTAAAGCACAATGTAAAATACTTGTGACTCTACTATTGAGAGATATCATTATACAATTCTCATCATTGAACTCAGTTTTGAGTTTAAGTATTGTATGATTGATTTCTCCATTAGTTATTTCCTTTGATGGAATTCTAGGTCCTTCTTCAATGACTTTCCATAGATTATAGTCTTGTCCCTCGACAAAGATTTTCATCCTGTTTTTCTAATAATTATAGTTGGAGTCATTGAACAAGGGAGGCTTAGTGTAGGAGTGTCCCTCAGAATAACTATTTGCTGCCATCGGATCAACTCAAGGATATTAAGCCAAAAATTGAGAACAAAGCTCTGATACCAATTGTAGACCGAGGTTTCAACCCAAGAGGGGGGTGAATGATGAGAGTCATAAAATGCATCTAAACAATACTTAATTGTTAACTCTTTAGGGTTAATCTCGGTCGTAATCGCACTTTTACATGTTGATAACTCTAAAGTGTTATTCATAAATCATTGACTTAATTCGATGCATTTTCAGGTGCTTTGAGTACAAAAGAGATGATAAAGCGATCCATGTTTAAAGCGCCAAAAGATCTTGGGTGTCGGTGCTCGTTTTTGTCCAAGGTTTAGACATTTCCAAAAATGATTTAACGATGACTAAAAGTCTAAACCAAGGTGGAGAAATAAAGTACATTGAGTTAAAAGACTGCACACAAGTGTGTGCATCACTTTGGAACAAGTTAAGGGTAGGCACACTAGTGTGTGCACTTCTGCATACAAGCTGAAGGAGTTTCACTAAATTGCCAGAATTTCCCGTACAGATCAATCATCTTTTCAGATTAAACTGTATTGATGTAGGAAGAACCAGGAGATGAGCCATATATGCTTAGAAAGATCCGGAAGTCTATTTTCTGGAGAATTTTACGGTTCAGAAAAAGGATTTTTCTAGTGAAAGTTATGGTAGTTTTAGCGGAAACAGTTCAGGCCTCCAGAACAAAGCCCAGCGCCTCGCCCCTGGAAGCCCAGCGCCTCACCCCTGGAAGCCCAGCGCCTCACCCCTCAAAGCCCAGCGCCTCACCCCTGGCCCATCAGCGCTGCGCCCCTCGCCAACCAGCGCTGCGCCCCTCGCCCAACATCGCTACAGCCTTCACTTTCCAGCGCCCAGGCGCACGCTCAAACATAGCCAGCAGTGCGCACATGCTGCTGGACCCACCTGCACGTTCAAGCCATCACTTTCCAACGCCCAGGCGCACGCTCAGACAAAGCCAGCAGTGCGCACATGCTTCTGGACTCTAATTCAGACTCAAATTAAGGCTGTGCAAAGACAGCTCTCCCTTGTGGGCTATAAATATATGCTTAAGGTTTGCAGCCAGGGGCGCGCTCGAGGAGAAAAACAAAGATAGTTTTTTATAGATACAAATTAGAGAAGTTTTTAGCATTCTGTTTAAGTTTTCATGAGTTGGAAATCAAGGAGAGAACATCCACATTGTTCTTCCACCTTGAGCTCCATGGCCAAGAAATCAAGGGGAGAACATCTATATTGTTTTTCAACCTTGAGTTTCATGGCTAACTAATCATCAAACAAGGGAAAGGGATGAATCCTTAGGGTTTTATTGTTCCTTATTTCCTGTTCTTGATTCATTTGTATGGACTTATTGTTAAAACATTGTCTATGATTTACTCTTTGATTAATTAAAAAAGATTTGAGTTCATGTGATAGCTGTATTCTATATTCTTCTTCTTTTAGTTTCTCTCAATTCGGTGATTGCATCCTTCTACTCCACATAAGTCTAGTCAAGCTTTTCTTATGTCAAGTTGTTTGGATGTAATTGATTTCGGTATGTTTATCTTATAGATCGGCCATTACTGTGATATCATTATTGCAATATATTGTCGTTTCTTGCTAATCTATAAGATAAATCATGTGTGCTTGAATTAAAATCAAAGAGTAATTTGTAGCAATTATATTAGAGATATAAATGTGCTTGATTGAATACTTTCCGATTGCCTGTTTAGGATGTGAAACTTGCGATCGAGATAAAAATTTGAATCAAGAGTGGAAATAGGGAACGAACCTAAGGAGGATTCCTGGAACCTTGTTATTTCTTATTTATATTCTTCGTTATATTCGCACAACTCTTTTACACAATATTGCATTATCAAAACTCATATTCTCTCACCTAATCATTATTGTTAGTGTTAAAGTTTATACCTTCTTTCGTAATTAACTTGTTTCCCTGTGGAATCGACACCCCAAAACTATACTACAATAACCGCTTTATGTTTTGGGCGTAATCAAATTTTGGCGCCGTTGCCGGGGAAACGCGCTTAAGTACAAGGAAACTTGTCAACTTTAAGTAAAAATATATATATATATATATATTAAAAAAAATTGTAAATATTTTTCTTTTCAGCACTTTGTAAATACCGTAATATTGTTCCTTTACTTTTATTTTTTTTAATTTTCTTTTATTATTCTATTTTATTTATCTGTTTATTATTCTGTTTTATTTATTTATTTTTAATTATTTATTATTCTGTTTTACATATTTTATTTCTCCTCTAAATTAATTGGTGCATGCTTAAACCGAGAGATTCGCGAGGCAGATTCATTAGAGGACCCGAATTAGAGTCACCCTCTCCTTCCACGTCCGTTAGTGAAACCTTGCCTAGATCATACCAAAGTGCACCCCCATCCGAGAATTTAGAGGATTTTGATAACATGGCCGACAATCACAATGAAAATGTTGCTAGGACACTTAAAGACTATTTATACCCTAGCCGAACGGCCACACCCTCTTGTATCATGTTCCCCCCTAATGCCCCACAAGCTGAGTTTAAGCCGGGCATGATACAATTGCTACCAACTTTCCATGGGTTTGAGAATGAAAGCCCCTTCATCCACATTAGGGAATTCGAGGAAGTAGTAGCAACCTTCCAAAATAGGGATGATATGGTGGACACTGTCAGACTCCGGTTTTTCCCTTTTTCACTTAAGGAAAAAGCCAAGACTTGGTTGTACTCATTAAGGCCTAGGTCTATTGGTAGTTGGGATGAGATGGCCCGAGTTTTCTTCCAAAAACACTTCCCAACCCATAAGACCAACAACCTTAAGAGACAAATCTCAAACTTTGCACAAAAGGAGAGTGAAACCTTATATCAAGTTTGGGAACGTTTTAAGGACCTTTTAAATTCTTGTCCACACTATGGGTATGAAAGTTGGTGGGTAGTCAGCTATTTCTATGATGGACTCCTAAGTAGGGAGAGGCAATTCATAGAAATGATGTGTAATGGGGATTTTCTTCAAAAAGATCCCGATCAAGCCATAGATTTCTTAGATGATCTATCAGAAAAAGCCCACACTTGGACAGGACCGAGTGCCATGGAAAGTAATAGGAGAAATCAACCCACTGGAATCTACCAACTTAAGGAAGATGACAGCCTTAAAGCCTGTTTAGAGGCCCTAACTAAGGAAATTGAAGTCTTAAGAGCCAAGGATGCTAGAGCCCCCGAACCAGTTGCTAAGGTAGAGTCCCGTGAGCCTTGTTTCATGTGTAATGGGGTAGATCATGTGCCTAGGGATTGTCCAACCTATTTTGAGATGAAAGGAGAGTGTAATGCTTTAGGTATATCCTCTAGCAAACCATACTCACCCTATTCTAACACCTATAATCCCGGTTGGAAGAATCACCCAAATTTTAATTGGAGACCCGATACACAACCCCTATCCCAAACTAGCACCCGTTGGAGATCCGATATACAACCTCATCCCCGCTCTAGTACCCAATGGCAACTGGAAGCAACCTCATCTAATGCACCACAACAATCTTTACCTTTGGAAGATATGTTTAAGTCATTTCTGCAAGCACATGCCAAGAGTGTGGAAGAACAAGGCAAGATAAATCAACGGGTGCTAGAAGAGCAAAAAGGGATCAAAGATGAGCAAAAGGAGATAAAAAGTCAACTCACCAAGTTGACTAATTTCTTGACAATTCAAGAGCAAGGTCGGTTCCCTTCACAGCCGCAACAAAATCCAAGGGGACAACATTTGGCACAAACCTCTGATCCGAAAAATCAAAATATTAAAGAGGTTAATGCCATAATCACCCGCAGCGGTAAGAAAATTGATGGACCCACACTACCACCACACTTGATTCCTAATACTGTGAACAACAAGGATAAAGCACCCAAGGAACAAGAGGCCCATGATGATTATTCTCCACTGGTGCCTTTCCCTCAAGCTCTCCTTAAACCTAAGGAGAGAAATTCAGCACTAAAAGGTGAGATTCTTGAACAACTTCAGCATGTTAAGATTAACCTCCCTCTTCTTCATGTTATAAAACAGATTCTCAATTATGCTAAAGTCATCAAGGATTTACGCACACTCAAGAGGAGGCACAATGTTAAGAAGACTGCATTCTTAACGGAGCAAGCAAGTGCGGTAATTGATAGCACGACACCGCCCAAATATAAAGATCCGGGCTATCCAACAGTGGCTTGCCAAATTGGAAACAAATCTTGTGGCCAAGCATTGCTAGATTTGGGAGCTAACGTGAACCTCATGCCATACTCCATGTATTTGCAACTCGGTTTAGGTGAGATTAAACCAACCTCCGTGGTACTTCAACTAGCGGATAGATCGGTAAGAAAACTAAGAGGTATTGTAGAAGATATTTTGTTACAAATTGATAATTTCTATTATCCTGTTGACTTCTTGGTTTTAGATATTGTTTCTATGGTAAATACAGAGTCCAAAATTCCTTTGATACTTGGAAGACCATTCCTTGCCATTGCTAATGCCCTCATTAATTGTAGGAATGGCCTAATGACATTATCATTTGGAAATAGGACTTTAGAGGTAAATGTTTTCCGAATCTCAAGGCAGCCAATTGAAGAGGATGAGTGTTTCAACACTTATATGATTGATAAGCTTAATTTAGAGGATGAGAACATTGAAGATAATTCTAACTCTTTGGAATTCCCTCCTAATAATTTAGAGTTCAATGATTCTTCAATTTATCCCCATACCATTAACATTATTGATATTTGTGATAAGTCACAGGGATTTATTAAGAAATCTGGGAAACCATGCTTTGAGAAGTTGCTTGAGAGAAGTCACATGGATGCGGGAATCAAATACCCTACTGCTGATTGTAAATGGGCAACACCAAGAACACTTGAGCCATATGTGGTGGACTTTAAATATTCCTTGCCAAAAGATTAACACTGAGGCCATTGAGTTTGGAGCCTCATTTTCAGCACCACAATGAGACCATCAGTGAGAGTGGTGCATCGTCTGGCTGAAGACGTAAAACTTAGCGCTCATGGGAGGCACCCCAAAGCATATCCTTTTTATTTGTTTATTTTTTTCTTTTCTTTTCATAATTCTTTTTCGTTTTTATTATTAGTATTTTGCTGTTTTCCAGTTTTACTTTCGTGTTTCTTTTTCAGGGACAAATATGCGAAGCAATTCAAATGGTGGTGCACAATTTTTAGCTTCTGTGCACTTTTGGCTAACAAAGGGAGTTTCTTTTCCTTTTTCTTTTACATTGAGGTCAATGCAATGTTTAGGTTGGGGGTGGAGGAAATACATTTCTTTCCTTTTTCCATTGAACTGCTTGGTGTCACTTTCCTACTTTTTGTTTGTAAGGATAATTAAAAAAAAAAAAGTTTGTTTTTAGCATGCTTTGTGTTAGCCTTGGAGTTATTCACATGTCAATGATATGACCTTAATTGAGATAGCATATAGCACTTAGAAGAAATTAAATCTTGCTTCGGTTTGAAATTAATTTAAGTATCAATCTTGATTTGGTTAGAGACTCTAGCTTGTGGTAAGATTGTATGATTAATCGTAAGCATTTAGAAAAGTTTTATGTGTGATTATTTTGTGAATATTTATGCGGTCTCGGAAAGCTCTAGAACTTACTTGATAACCACTTGAGGCGAATTCCTAGAATGCATATTACTTAGGATATGATATAGGCCATTTTTGAACCGTTTGAGCCTTTCAAACCTACCCTTGCGATATATATCACTAGTCACCTATTTGAGTATTTTTCTTGAAAACGAAGTTGAGCCTGGTTTCTTTCAAAAACCCATTCACTTACCCTTATAAGCCTAAAGAGAATATTTTATCCTTACCTCTCTCTTAAAAAGAATTTAACTATACACATGTTGTGAGAAGCACTTAAAATGAGTAAGGGTGGAAATATGAAAAAATATCACTATCACAACCCAAGTACATTAAAGGAGATAAGTTGGGGGTTGTGGAAAAGAAAGAAATGAAAAAGGAGGTGAATGGCCTTTTATGCCAAAATACAAAAGAAAAGAAGAACAAATGGTGATTTGTTGAGAAAACAATCCTCGAAAAGAAAAATAAAATAAAATAAAAAAAATAATTAAAATGGTTGGAAGAGTTGGGTATTGAAGTAAGGTTATCCAGTGCTTAAAGAGTTATGTTCAAAACTAAGAGATTAAGTTCTTTTACTTGTGAATTCTTCGCATTCTTTCTTAGCCTTTACCTTAACCGAACGTTACAAGCTTATTAAAGACCTATTGATCCAATGTAATGTGATTTTTCTACAATAGTGGAGAGTGGCTTGAAATGCAAGCTTATGGAGCTTGTTTTTGTGATTGATGTCACGCGATTTATTTTTTTTAGAGGCCAAGACTTGTATTCATGAATATTGTGCATAAAATTGTCCGGATGTTCAGATTAATGGATTGTGGTAAGACGGATGTTAAGAGTCAATAACGATTTTAAGATTGATGTTTGAATTATTTTTGGATTTGAGTGAAATTTAATGATTCTATATGCTATATGTTACGCATGATTTTTGAGACAAAGATTTTTGAATCACTCTTGGTTAACACTAGCATTGTTGTATTTTGCATTAATTTCTAAATAAGAACTCATTTCATGTCTTTTGCTTGAATTGCTAGGGACTAGCAATAAGCTAGTTGAGGGTTGTGATGAGAGTCATAAAATGCATCTAAACAATACTTAATTGTTAACTCTTTAGGGTTAATCTCGGTCGTAATCGCACTTTTACATGTTGATAACTCTAAAGTGTTATTCATAAATCATTGACTTAATTCGATGCATTTTCAGGTGCTTTGAGTACAAAAGAGATGATAAAGCGATCCATGTTTAAAGCGCCAAAAGATCTTGGGTGTCGGTGCTCGTTTTTGTCCAAGGTTTAGACATTTCCAAAAATGATTTAAAGATGATTAAAAGTATAAAACAAGGTTGGAGAAATAAAGTACATTGAGTTAAAAGACTGCACACAAGTGTGTGCATCACTTTGGAACAAGTTAAGGGTAGGCACACTAGTGTGTGCACTTCTGCATACAAGCTGAAGGAGTTTCACTAAATTGCCAGAATTTCCCGTACAGATCAATCATCTTTTCAGATTAAACTGTATTGATGTAGGAAGAACCAGAAGATGAGCCATATATGCTTAGAAAGATCTGGAAGTCTATTTTCTGGAGAATTTTACGGTTCAGAAAAAGGATTTTTCTAGTGAAAGTTATGACAGTTTTAGCGGAAACAGTTCAGGCCTCCAGAACAAAGCCCAGCGCCTCGCCCCTGGAAGCCCAGTGCCTCACCCCTCAAAGCCCAGCGCCTCACCCCTCAAATCCCAGAGCCTCACCCATGGAAGCCCAGTACCTCACCTTTGGAAGCCCAGCACCTCACCCCTCAAAGCCCAGCGCCTCACCCCTCAAAGCCCAGCGCCTCACCCCTCAAAGCCCAGCACTGCACCCCTGGCCCATCAGCGCTGCGCCCCTCGCCAACCAGCGCTGCGCCCCTCGCCCAACATCGCTACAGCCTTCACTTTCCAGTTCCCAGGCGCACGCTCAAACATAGCCAGCAGCGTGCACATGCTGCTGGACCCACCTGCACATTCAAGCCATCACTTTCCAGCGCCCAGGCGCACGCTCAGACAAAGCCAGCAGTGCGCACATGCTTCTGGACTCTAATTCAGACTCAAATTAAGGCTGTGCAAAGACAGCTCTCCCTCGTGGGCTATAAATATATGCTTAAGGTTTGCAGCCGGGGGCGAGCTCGAGGAGAAAAACAAAGACAGTTTTTTATAGATACAAATTAGAGAAGTTTTTAGCATTCTGTTTAAGTTTTCGTGAGTTGGAAATCAAGGAGAGAACATCCACATTGTTCTTCCACCTTGAGCTCCATGGCCAAGAAATCAAGGGGAGAACATCTATATTGTTTTTCTACCTTGAGTTTCATGGCTAACTAATCATCAAACAAGGGAAAGAGATGAATCCTTAGGGTTTTATTGTTCCTTATTTCCTGTTCTTGATTCATTTGTATGGACTTATTGTTAAAACATTGTCTATGA
This sequence comes from Bretschneidera sinensis, assembly GCA_023935145.1. Classification (NCBI taxonomy): domain Eukaryota; kingdom Viridiplantae; phylum Streptophyta; class Magnoliopsida; order Brassicales; family Akaniaceae; genus Bretschneidera; species Bretschneidera sinensis. The sequence continues at coordinate 29,992,000 of CM043705.1, read as the reverse complement.
TTTACTCTTTGATAAATTAAGAAGGATTTGAGTTCATGTGATAGCTGTATTCTATATTCTTCTTCTTTTAGTTTCTCTCAATCCGGTGATTGCATCCTTCTACTCCACATAAGTCTAGTCAAGATTTTCTTATGTCAAGTTGTTTGGATGTAATTGATTTCGGTATATTTATCTTATAGATCGACCATTACTGTGATATCATTATTGCAATATATTGTCGTTTCTTGATAATCTATAAGATAAATCATGTGTGCTTGAATTGAAATCAAAGAGCAATTTGTAGCAATTATATTAGATATATATATGTGCTTGATTGAATACTTTCCGATTGCCTGTTTAGGATGTGAAACTTGCAATCGAGATAAAAATTTGAATCAAGAGTGGAAATAGGGAACGAACCTAAAGAGGATTCCCGAAACCTTGTTATTTCTTATTTATATTATTCGTTATATTCGCACAACTCTTTTACACAATATTGCATTATCAAAACTCATATTCTCTCACCTAATCATTATTGTTAGTGTTAAAGTTTATACCTTCTTTCGTAATTAACTTGTTTCCCTGTGGAATTGACACCCCAAAACTATACTATAATAACCGCTTTATGTTTTGGGCGTAATCAGTGAATTGGGTTTTTAAAAACTTTTGCTAATTAATCACAAGTTTAAAAAAACAGATTAATCCACAAGCATGTAAACAATTAATGTGCTGTAAACAAAAGAGTTTAAGGAATAAAAGATGCAAACTCAGTTTATAGTGGTTCAGCAATATCAAATTCGTTCCGACCTTACGTCAACTCTCTTCAAGGAACCTCCTTGAAGCAATCCACTAAAAACCTTTAGTCGTGCAACTTCACGGGTGTTGCACAAACCTTACAAACAATCCCTTCCACCTGGAAGCTTATCCCTTCCTCTTGGAAGCTAAGCTCTTCCTTTCGGAAGTTAATCCCTTTACAATAAATGTTGTAAAGTAAATGGTAGAGAGACAGCAATGAAAGCTTATACAACTGAATAATATCTCTCTTTCAAGGTAAAGCTTAAAGAATGGCTCAACAATAAATATTTCAAAGCTTTTTGTGTATCAATGAGTAAAAACTTAATTGAATGTGTAATCTCTCTTTTTTTAAATGCTCAATAGAGTGGGTTTATATAGCCTTGATTTAATATGGCCGTTTGGTACTGATATAGTACGTTTTGGTACTCAAGTCTGGCACCTCAACGGTCATATTTTTTGAATTACCAATCGACTGGGTCAAGTGAAAAGTCCCAGTTTTAAGGCTATGAAAGGTACCAGTCGACTGGGTAGTTCTTACCAGTCGACTGGGACCTTCTGTCCAAAGTACCAGTCGACTGGTATGAGGCACCCAGTCGATTGGGGACACACTGTCCCATATCCCAGTCTTCTAGTATAAGAACCAGTCGACTGGGTTGCCTTCAACCCAGTTTTTCATTCTTTGAAATGTTTTGTACTTTAAAACGTTTGAATGAATAGTTTTGTTAAAAATGCTTTTTCAAAAGGAGCCATTGGACAAGCTTATTACCTGAACTGGTGAGATTTACAACTTTATTTAATACCATATACCTCTACTAGATCTTCTGTCTTGACTTGGTGTTTGATTCGGATTGAATTCTTGCACCTTGATTCTTGGCTATATGCTTTTATCGCTTAATACACTTAGACATCACTGTTAGTATAATTAGAGTTGTGTTTTGTCATCATTAAAATTTAGGTGAGGGTCAACAACACTCAACTGCATACTCATTCTTTTTAATTCTACCATCAAGCTAGTATTATAACTCTCAATAGCAGCTAATTTCCCTGTAGCATTTCGACTCAATGCATCAGCTACTACATTAGCCTTTATTAGATAATAATGAATTGTACAGTCATAATCACAAATCAACTCCATCCACCTCCTTTGCCTCAAATTCAACTCCTTCTAGGTCGGTAAATGCGTCAAGCTTTTATGATCAGTAAAAATTTCACAATTAGCTCCATATAGATGATGTCTCCAAATCTTCAAAGCAAAAACTATGGTAGCCAATTCTAAATCACGAGTTGGGTAATTCTTCTCATGGTTATTCAATTGCCTAGATTCATAAGCTATAACTCTCTCATGTTGCATTAACACATATCCTAACCCCTGATGTTACGCATCACTATATACCACAAATCCTTCATCACCAGAAGGAAGCATTAATACCGGGACGGTAGTCAATTTTTCTTTCAACAGCTGGAAACTCCTCCCACATTCTTCTGACCACCTAAACTTCACTTCTTTCCTGGTCAATCCAGTCAATGGTCTAGCAATCATAGAAAATTTTTGTATAAATCTCCTATAATAACCAGCCAGCCCCAAAAAGCTTTTGATTTCAGTTACACTCGTGGGTCTTTCCCAATTCAACACTACTTCTACTTTCTGTGAGTCAACTACTATTCCCTCTTCCGACCAACATGCCCCAAGAATGATATTTCACTCTACCAAAACTCACACTTAGAGAACTTTGCATATAATTTATCTCTCATCAAAATTTCCAACACTATCTCTAAATGTTGCATATGCTCCTCTTCATTCTTGGAATATACCAAAATATCATCAATAAACACAATCACAAATCTATCCAAGAATGGTTTAAACACCCGATTCATTAGATCCATAAATGTTGCAGGAGCATTAGTAAACCCAAATAGCATCACTAGGAACTCATTATGACCATAACATATCCAAAAAGCAGTCTTAGGCACACCCCCCTCCTTTATCCTCAATTGATGATAACCCGATCTCAGGTCTATCTAAGAAAACACCCTAGCTCTCTGTAACTGCTCGAATAAATCATCTATCATGGGAAAAGGATATCTATTCTTGATGGTGATCCTATTCAAATGTCTATAATCAATATACAACCTCATTGTCGCATCTTTCTTCTTGTCAAACAACACAGGGGCTCCCCAAGGTGACATACTAGGTAGAATAAATTGTTTATCTTGTAACTCCTGAAGCTTAACTTTTAACTCTCTCAATTCAGCTAGTGCCATTCTATAAGGTGCTATAGATATGGGTGCTAATCTTGGAATCACTTCAATAGAAAACTCAATTTCCCTATTGGGATACAAACCAGACAACTCCTCAGGGAATACGTCAGAAATATCTTTCACTACCAAGATTTCTTCTAACTTCCTACTTTCCATGCTAGAATTCACCACATATGCTAAATACCCCTCACAACCCTTCTTCAACCATTTACTAGCATTTAAGGCAAAAATAAGACAGTTAGCAAGTATCTTATATTCTCCTTGAAAATTAAACTCCTCATGTTCGGGTATCTTGAACACCACATTTTTCCTAAAATAATCTACCCAAACATGATATGCAGAAAACCAATTCATCCCCAGAATTAAATCAAAATCTGTCATATCTAAAAGCAATAAATCAACTTCAAATTCTCTATCAGCAATATTAATTGCACAACCTCGATAAATTGTCCTGATAATAACCCTATCTCCAGTAGGAACCTCAACAATAATCACATGCATCAAAGGACTAGCACTAGCATCAAGAGATTTCATATAAATACTAGATGCAAAAGAATGGGTTGCACCAGGATTAATCAATAATCTAGCAGGCCTACCAAGGATAGATATCATACCTATAACAACATCAGGAGTGGCTTGTGCATCTTGTTGGGTCAACGCATAGACTTTGTTATCTCTGGACTGAAACTGGTTGCCACATCCCCTCTCAGCTACTGATCATCGACCTCCCCCCCTGCACACTCCTTGATCCACCACCTCTCTCCACCGGTCTTCTCCTAACACTTTCAATGCCTACATCAGTAGATTTTCCCACTGGACAATCTACAGCAAAGTGTCTTCCCTCACCACATACAAAGCATATCTGCAATTCCGAGACAGATACCCCGTCTGATTACATCTAAAGCAAACTCTTGACTCTCGATCATATATAAGATCACCACTTCCCCTTGGTGTCATAATTACTCGTCTACTATAACTCCCAATTCCCATAGCCTATCTCCCAAATCTAGGGGTCCCACCGGTATTACTCTGAGTTACAGAAACAACAGTTCCTACTTGCCTCTAAATCTACACTATAGTTCTTTGTGACAAGGAACACCCCCTCTAGGGTGGTCTTCTGCTCTGTATACCCATACTGCTACCACCTCTAGGTTCCTCAAATCTAGATCTCTTCAGTCAATCTCTCCTACCTCTAAACTCCATCAAATCCTTCTCTAATCTGTAATGCTTTATCCACCAGTATAGTATAATTCCCTATGCCCATATAAGAGAGTTTAGATCGAATTTCGTAGTGTAACCTGTTGTGAGTTTTAAATTACTCGCAAGCGCACGAGTCGTTTGCAATATAGTGTTGTGCAAGTGCGAGGTCGAATCCATAGGGAATTGCATTGTGAAAATATTTTTATCTAAACTAAGCCTATTTTAACCTAGTTCCAAGTTTTGAATTGTCTTTTGCAAAACAAATATAAACTAAACTAAATTGATTTAAAGACTAATGATAAAAATACTAAGGTTTCTGAATCCACCCCACCAAAGTAAAGCATATATCTTCATGTTCTATATAAAAATAATCTATCAAAACATTCCATGAATCCAACTTAAAACAATTCACAACAATTATCTCAATTAAACCAAAACAATCCAATGTATCCGCTTTTAACAAATCACAAAGGATATCCAATTTAATAAAAAACGATTCGATGTATCCATCAGATGAAACACATGGAATATCCAACAGAACAATTTAAACGCAACTAATCATAAGATTTTACTCAAATAATTGAACAGAACAATTATACTAAAAAATATCAAAATTGTATAACAAATCTGAAAATATTATGCCAAACAACGGCGAGGCTTCATCTTCAACTTTAGCTGAAGATTTTAGCTACTCATAATCATGAAACTAAAGTTCACAATAACAGTGCTAAACATTAAACTTTAAAACTAACAAAAGCAGTAAATTAAAAACTGACTATACATGGGGAGAAATTCCACTCGCTGTTGGGCGGCGCTTCCCTTCGTGGTAGCAAAGCCTTCGAGATCCACCAGAATACTAGCAGAAGTCCTCAAGATTGCACACCGAATGATGAAGTGAGATGAGGCTTTTATAAGGGTCCCAGAGTACAATGGGTTGCAAATTCGATGTGGGATACTACTCGAGTGCGCTCGATCGTAGCGTGATGCGCTCGATCGCATGTGGTGCGCTCGAGTGTAGAATGGTGATTTCTAGTCGATGTGGGATATTGCGCTTGTGCACGTTAGTAGGCTAGTGCGCTCGAGCGCAGGTGCGCTTGATCGCATGTCTCGTGCGCTCGATCGCACTAAGCATTCTAAGCTTTTGCTCTTTAAGCTTGACAGCTCCCAAAATGCTTCATTTTCTCCCCAAACCTATAGAAATACAGAAAACATAGAAAGGACATAAAATAAAGTGAAATAATACAAACTAAGAGCTTAACAAATATAAATTAAGGGCTTAAATATGCAATATTTAACACTCATCAAATACCCCCAAACTTATATTTTGCTAGTCCCTTAGCAAAACAAAATAAAAAACTATATGAAAAACAAAAAACACAAAGATAAGTTCATCACTCATGGTATCAAAAAATTTAAGGAGCACACAAGACCATGATATTCATTCATGAGCAAGCTTAAAAAATATAACCCATCTTCACAGTGAACAAGAATTTAAAACCTAATTACTTACAAGAGGCAGACTAAGACATCACAAGCTTGAATCAGTGTAAAGTGAGTTCGCATATACAGATGATGTTTCCAAATAACTTCAATGTACAATGTGTCCATGTCTCAAGATTCACAGAATTTCTCATCAGAATGAACAACGATGTCATAGTTTTATTTTACTTATAAAATATTTTTTTTATTTTTTTATTTTTTTATTATAAGGCTATGCTATTTTAAGTTCCCTTAAGCTTTCTAATTGACCCATGTAGCGAGTGTTGAGTCAATGAATCCCAACCAGATGGTTTTAGGGAATTAGGTGTAAAGACACCCCTAAAGACTTACTAACTCGAGTAAAAAATGCTACGAAACTAAACTGGCCTAACTGCTACCAAGCAAAATTCCCACCTTTTGACGTGAACACTCACTGCTTACTGAGGCAAGAGGTTCAGTTACTCAGTGGAAATTTTCGCAATGATCATTATGAATAAAATTCCCACTTTTTGACGTGAACACTCATTGCCTACTGAGGCAAGAGGTCTAGTTACTCAGTGGAAAGTTTATTGATGATGATCATTATAAATATTAGTATTATTGTTATTATTATTATTATTATTATTATTATTATTATTATTATTATTATTATTAGTATTAGTATTATTAGTATTATTTTTATTATTTTTTATTTTTTGCTATGCCCAAGTGTTTATCTAGTTTCAGTTAAGATAAGGAAACATACACATTAAAATCACATGTCATACCTCACACAAATATGTGCTAATGTGCTCGTGTTAGATTAGATCAAACATATGAATTCTTGAATGCCTAAAGTAAGTAACTAAAGTATAAAACTCTATCATCAAATTATGTGTTCAAAATTTTAAGCTTACCAATGAAATCACACCATAATTTTTCAGATCAACCAAAATTTTCAGATGAACATGAATATGCATTTATCTTCATTAAGAAAAACAACAACAAATTATGACAAAGTGTGTGTAATGTGTCTCCCATACCCCCAAACTTAAATTACACATTGAGCCCAATGTGTGAATAATATGGAAAGAGCTGACCTGAGATATAGAGAACTATCTGGACTTGGTATGGCTCATAGCATACCCCAAAACTTGAACTGAAATACGAGTTGTCCCTGAAAAATAAAGACTGGAAAAAAATACTGAAAACAAACATTAATCATAAATATGTAAATAATAAATATACAGAAAGGATATGCTGTGGGGTGCCTCCCATGAGCGCTAAGTTTAAAGTCTTTAGCCAGACTCTCCATAGTAGACGACACTCAATCTGAGTAACTAGGATCCTCCAACAATATCGTCTCAATGTCCAGACTCCTCAACTCCAAGAATGGTTTTAGCCTCTGTCTATTTACCTTGAAAGTGTTACCATTCTTTGGATCCTCAATCTCGATGGCCCCATGAGGAAAAACTGACCGAATAATAAATGGGCCTGTCCATCGAGATTTGATTTTGCCTGGAAAAAGATGCAGGCGTGAATTATAAAGAAGAACTTTTTGACCCAGCTCAAAAGCTCATCTCAAAATGTTTTGGTCATAAGTCTTCTTCATTTGTGCCTTGTATGACCATGCACAATCGTATGCATCATTCCATAGCTCGTCTAATTCATTGAGTTGAAGCTTCTTTTGTGAGCTAGCCTTTGAAAGATTGAAGTTCAGCTGCTCGATAGCCCAATAGGCTCTATGCTCTAATTCAACCGGAAGGTGACAGGCTTTTTCATACACAATACGATATGGAGACATGCCAATTGGCGTCTTGAATGTTGTTCATTATGCCCACAGTGCATCATTCAATCGCGGAGACCAATCCTTTCTACTGAGGTTCACAGGCTTCTCCAAAATTTGCTTGATCTCGCGATTGGAAATTTCTACTTGTCCACTCGTCTGTGGGTGATACGGGGTGGCAACCTTGTGTGTGATGAAATACTTCTTCATCAACTGCTCAAAAATCCGGTTGCAAAAGTGCTCACCTCCATCACTTATGATTGCTCGAGGCGTACCGAAATGAGCAAAGATAGTGTCCTTAAAAAACTGGACCACAACTCGGTGGTCATTGGTCTTGCATGAAACGACCTCCACCCATTTGGACAGATAGTCCACAGCGACTAGAATGTACAAATAGCCAAAGGAGTTTGTGAAAAGTCCCATAAAATCAATGCCCCACACGTCAAAAATCTCAACAATCAGAATAGGGTTGAGGGGCATCATATTCCTCCTAAAAAGACTCCCTAGCTTTTGCTAGTGCTCACAAGACACACAGTAGGTGTGAGAGTCTCGGAACAAGGTGGGCCAATAGAATCCACACTGCAAGATTTTTGCAGCAGTCTTCTTAGCACTGAAATGGCCTCCACAAGCATGATAATGACAAAAGGCGATGACATTAGATTGGTCATGCTCAGAAATAAACCTTCTGATGATCTGATCGGGACAATACTTGAACAGTTAAGGATCATCCCAGAAAAAATGTTTTAGCAAGGTCAAAAACTTTGATTTATCTTGTCGCCCCCAATGTAAGAGCATTTGGCCGGTGACAAGATAGTTCACTATATCAGCAAACCATGGCGCGGGATTGTGAGCAATGTGCATCAATTGCTCATCAGGAAAGGTCTTAGAGATGGGAGTGGCGGCCTCAGTGAAATCCACAATCAATCTAAACAAATGGTCTGCCACCACATTTTCGGAACCTTTCTTATCCCGAATCTCTATGTCAAACTCTTGAAGTAACAAGATCCATCGGATAAGATGAGATTTAGCATCTTTCTTAGAGAAAATATACTTCAATACTGCATAATCCAAGTAGATAATGACTTTAGATCCTAACAAGTAGGATCTGAACTTGTCTAATGCAAAAACGACTGCTAGTAACTCCTTCTCAGTGATAGAATAATTGAGTTGTGCGTCGTTTAGAGTTCTACTTGCATAATAGATAACATAGGGAAGTTCATCAACACGCTGCCCCAAAATAACTCCAACAGCATAGTCTGATGCATCACTCATAATCTCAAAAGGCACACACCCCAGTTGGGTGGCTGAATAATGGGTGTCGACGTCAGAATCTTCTTCAGATCCCTAAATGCTTTCTTACAGTCTTCATCAAATACAAATAGGGCATCCTTCAGTAATAACTTGCACAAAGGCCTGGCGATTTTGCTAAAATTTTGGATAAATCGCTTGTAGAAGCCTGCATGGCCCAGAAAAGATCGAACCTCCTTCAATGTACGTGGGGATGGAAGATTGGAAATCAAGTCCACCTTCGCTTTGTCAACCTCAATCCCCCGATGAGATACGACATGCCCCAGTACAATACCTTGCTTGACCATAAAATGGCACTTCTCCTAATTAAGCACCAGGTTCTTCTCCTTGCACCTCACTAAAACCAAAGTGAGACGGTGCAGACACTCCTCAAATGATGAACTGAAGACAGAGAAGTTATCCATGAAAATCTCTAAGAACCGCTCTACCATGTCAGAGAATATACTAACCATGCATCGCTGAAAAGTAAAGGGTGCATTGCATAACCCAAAGGGGATGTGACGGTAGGTGAATGTCCCAAAAGGACAGGTAAACGTCATCTTCTCCTGATCTTCAGGGTCTACAAGGACCTGATTATATCCAGAATAACCATCCAAGAAGCAATAGTATTCGTGCCCAGCCAAACGCTCCACCATCTGATCAATAAATGGGAGTGGAAAATGATCCTTTTCTTGTAGCAGCATTCAACTTGCAGTAGTCTATACACACTCTCCATCCTGACAAAACACGAGTTGGCACTAACTCGTCATCCTTATTTCTCACCACCGTCAATCTAGCTCGTTTGGACACGACACGAATCAAGCTTACCCACTTGCTATCAAAGATTGGATAAATGATCTCTGCATCCAACAGTTTAATTACTTCTGTCCCCACAACCTCTTGCATAGCTGGGTTGAGCCTTCTTTGTGGCTCCCTCGATGGCTTGGCATTCTCCTCCAAATGTATCTTGTGCATCACCACCGAGGGACTAATTCCCTTATTATCCTCTATAGTCCAGCCGATAGCTTCCTTTTGCTCTCTTAAAACATCTAATAATTTCTCCTCTTGAGCCTCAACCAAATCTGAAGCTATAATCACAGGAAAACAATCTGTTGAACCTAGGAACTTATACTTAAGATTATCTGGTAAAGGCTTAAGTTCCTTCTTGGGGGGTTTAAGTGCTGCAATCTCCTCCGTTTCATTGCTCTCCCAAAGAGGAGACTCCAAAATGGCATTCGCTCGCTCGAGTAACTTATCTAAATCCAAATCTTCTCCAAATTGAGCGAAGAATGCCTCCAGGGGGTCCTCAATGCTTGATTCATCCACAGTCTCCTCAAGAATCTCCTCTATCAAGTATACATTTCTCACTTCATCATATTCCAGTGGTTACTTACTGATATCAAAGATATTTAGCTCCACTGTCATATTTCCGAAGGAAATCTTCATCACCCCTGTCCTACAATTGATCAGGGCATTAGCCGTGGCTAAGAATGGTCGCCCTAGAATAACCGGTATTTGAATCCCTACATTCTGAACCAGCTCTGTGTCAAGCACAATAAAATCCAGGGGGAAATAGAACTTATCGACTTTTATCAAAACGTCATCAACTATTTCCCATGGTATTTTCACTGACCTGTCAGCCAATTGAAGCGTCGTGGTTGTGGGCTTCAGTTCTCCTAACCCTAACTGCAAATAGACTGAGTAAGGCAGAAGATTCACACTTGCTCCTAGATCCAAGAGAGCCCTCTCGATCTGGCTGACTCCTATCATGCAAGAGATGGTAGGACACCCTGGATCCTTATACTTGCACTGAAGGATTGAGCTAACCTGCTCAGTCAAAAATGCCTCATTCGAGACATTCGTCCTCCTCTTGATAGTGATCAAGTCCTTTAAAAACTTGGCATATGACGGCACTTGATGATAGCGTCCAAAAATGGGATATTGATTTGGACCTGCTTGAATACCTCCAGAATTTCCTCATACTTCCCTCATTTCTTGGGCGCTTGTAATATCTCAGGGTAAGGCGTTTTAGGTACAAACAACCTAGAAGGATCCTCCATAGTAGGTGTGGCTGTAGATGGCTCAGCATCTCTCTTCTCCTTGTTGCCACTTCCTTGCCCTTACTGCATAGCAGGGTTCTCTTCCACTCGATTGTCCACTTGTCTCCCAGACCTCAATGAGACAATTGATTGCACTTGTTCCTCCCCGTGCGCAGGAGTTGATGAATTTCTAACCACAAACTGTCCTTTTGGGTTGGGCACGGGCTGACTGGGGAACTTCCCCTTCTCTCTTTCACCCAAGTGACTTGTAATTTGCCCTATTTGACTCTCTAGCTTGGCAATTGCTAGGGTGTTTACCATTGTTGCACTCCTCACTTTGCTCATGGATTGGCCAGTCATCTTCATGAACTCTTTAAGGGTGTCCTCTAGAGACTGTGAAACCGGCACCGATGTTTGAGTGGGAGCTTGGTAAGCAGGTGATGGTGCTGGATAGGCTGAGCGACCATGACTAGGAATTTGTGGAGCAAATCCGGGAGGGTATTGATTGTGAGCATGATGAGGGGCTCCTCCCTGATTCATTGGTTGGTTCTGCTTCCATAAAAAATTAGGGTGGTTCCGCCACCCTAGATTGTAAGTCTCGGAGTAAGATCCATTCGATTGCCTCCGATAATCATTAAAAGCATTCACTTGTTCCATAGGATACTTAGCAAAAGCCGGCATTGATGGACAATTCTGTGCTAAATGCATGGGATTAGTACAGATGGAACAGCTATCAACATTGAATGTGTTGGCAACATTGATGGACTGACCCACAGTGAGAATGTCAATCTTCTTAGTGAGAGCATCTAACTTTATCCTCAAGTCCATGTCCTCCTTAATCTCATAGATGCCTCATTTCTTGGGAGCACGAGTGGACTTATTTCGACAGCTTTAAAAATCCCATTGCTGCGAGTTGTCGGACAACTTGTCCAATGCTTTGTATGCTTCATCTCCCATCAGACTTAAGAATGCCCCTCCATTCATAGACTCGATCATGCTACGGTTGGGTTGAGTCAACCCTTGATAGAAGAACTGAACGAGTCTCCACTTCTCATGTCCATGTGGAGGGCATCTGATCAGTAACTCTTTGAAGCGCTCCCAGCTTTCAGAAAACTTCTCATCCTTATCCTGAGTGAAAGAACTAATCTCCTTTCGACACTTATTCACTCTAGACATTGGGAAAAACTTATGATAAAATTTACTAAGCAGATTTTCCCAAGATGTAATAGACTTGGGCGTGTTGGAATTCAACCATGCCCTAGCTCTATCATGAAGAGAGAAAGGGAAAATTCGAAGATGGACTAACTCCTCAGAGAAGTTCTGGAACTTGAATGTGGCATAAATATCTTTGAACTTCTTCACATGACTGTAAGGATTTTCAAGATCTAAGCCATGAAATGAGGGTAGGAGTTGGATGACATGTGGCTTTAAATCAAAATGGGTGGCATTGGTAGGTGGCAACATTATGCAAGAAGATGAGTTAGTCGCAATGGGTGCGAACAAATCCCTCAGGGATGTAGTGGAGTCCACGTTCCAAGCTCTAGGTTGCTCTACATGTTCCGGTAGATTTGCATTCATAAAATTTTCTCTCATCTCAATTGTCTCTCTTTCAACTAGTGCTCTTTTATGTCTCCTAAGAGTTCTTTCTAAGTCGGGATCTAAATGTATCAATTCTAAGTTCAAGGATCTCCGACCAAGCATACACCGCACAAAAAGCACTAAAATTAACTAGCAGAAACAAAAGAATAAAATAAAATACAAATAACAAATAACAATAAGATAATATAAAATAAAATAAATGCAAAAACAAAAAACACAATACTCACAAAATTGACCAACAAAAATTGGAAATTTTTTTATATTTTTATTTTTTTATAGGCAATTGCAAATAAAAACAAATAAACAAAAATAAAATTGCAAAAATAAAAATAAAACAAAAATGCTAACTAAACTAGTAGAAAAATAAAATCAATTCAGACAAAAATTTAATTTTCACAAACAAAACAATTCCCCGGCAGCGGCGCCAAAAACTTGTTGTGAGTTTTAAATTACTCGCAAGCGCACAAGTCGTTTGCAACATAGTGTTGTGCAAGTGCGAGGTCGAATCCACAGGGAATTGCGTTGTGAAAATATTTTTTTCTAAACTAAGCCTATTTTAACCTAGTTCCAAGTTTTGAATTGTCTTTTGCAAAACAAATATAAACTAAACTAAATTGATTTAAAGACTAATGATAAAAACACTAAGGTTTCTGAATCTATCCCCACCACAGTAAAACATATATCTTCATATTCTATATAAAAATAATCTATCAAAACATTCCATGAATCCAACTTAAAACAAATCACAACAAATATCCCAATTAAACCAAAACAATCCAATGTATCCGCTTTTAACAAATCACAAAGGATATCCAATTTAATCAAAAACGATTTGATGTATCCATCAGATGAAACACACAGAATATCCAACAGAACAATTTAAACGCAACCAATAATAAGATTTTACTCAAATAATTGAACAGAACATTTATACTAAAAAATCAGAATTATATAAACAAATCTGAAAATATAATGCCAAACAACGGCAAGGCTTCATCTTCAACCTTAGCTGAAGATTTTATCCACTCATAATCATGAAACTAAAGTTCACAATAACAGTGCTAAACATTAAACTTTAAAACTAACAAAAACAGTAAATTAAAAACTAACTATACATGGGGAGAAATTCCACTTGTTGTTGGGTGGCGCTTCCCCTTGTGGTAGCAAAGACTTCGAGATCCACCAGAATGCTAGCAGAAGTCCTCAAGATTGCACACCGAATGATGAAGTGAGATGGGACTTTTATAGGGGAATTCTCGGAGTACAATGGGTTGCAAATTCGATGTGGGATACTGCCCAAGTGCACTCGATCGCAGCATGATGCGCTCGATCGCATGGGCACTCGATCGCATGTGGTGCGCTCGAGCGCAGGTGCACTTGATCGCATATCTCATGCGCTCGATTGCACTAAGCATCCTAAGCTTTTGCTCTTTAAGTTTGACAGCTCCCAAAATGCTTCATTTTCTCCCCAAACCTATAAAAATACAGAAAACACAGAAAAAACATAAAATAAAGTGAAATAATACAAACTAAGAGCTTAACAAATATAAATTAAGGGTTTAAATATGTAATATTTAACACTCATCATAACCTGTCTAAAAATCGTTTACATTTCCTCTCATCTGTATTCACTAACTCAGGTAAAAACCTTGATAGAGCTATAAATCTACTATCATACTCTGCCACAGATAAGGTACTCTGCCTTAAGTGAATAAAATCTCTCTCATGCTGGGTTCGAAATGTATCTGGAAAGTATTTCGCAAAGAACTCATTCTTAAACTTACTCCAAGTTAAAGGTTGATCCACCTGTGTACTCATCCTAGGCAGAATATCTTCCTACCATTGTGAAGCCTCACCTTCCAGCATAAATGAAGTCTACAGAATCTACATTAAAATATAGTTTATTTAAATCTTTCACTTCTTTAAGTTCTCATACAGTCTACAGAATCATTAAACCTAATGCTCTGATACCAAAATTGTAACAACCCACCCCATGTTGGCCACCCCCGAGACGATGTTGTCACATTTTGAAAATCCCAATACGATACATATATGCAACAATAAAAATAATACCAATTGAAAGTCTTACATCAGTCCTCAACCCTTAACAAGGGGAGATACATCATTCTGATCTTGACTTAAACATTTTATACAACGTAATATGCATGAATATTTACAAATAAATTTTTTATTTTATTTTCTCATTAGTCTGAGGATGTGGACACGCACTGGCTTACAGATAATGACTTCATCTGAATTTCAACTCACCAAACTATCTGTCATGTCTGCTACCTGAAATCATTGTACAATGAGGAGTGAGCTTCACAAGCTCAGTGAATTAAATTTACTAGAAGTATTCGATTTTATACTCTTAGTTACATCTTATAATTCAACAACTTCAAAAAAAATCTTCCAATATTCATTCATCTTTTTCCTCAAATAATTCAATAACAATATTCTGTAATCACTACTCAATATTCTGTAATCACTGCTACCTGAAAATTTTACAACACTACTCAGCATCCCAATAAAATACAACAATAAAAAAAGTTTGAATTACATTAGAATAATACCTAAAGTCTTAAAATTAGTAATCCACTATAAGCCGATCTCACTACTAAGGTCTTTTTTGGTATTAGATTTAAGTCGGCTTAAAGCAAAAAATTTAAATCCAATACTACTTTGTTTTACCTTTAATCGTTTTAAATTTTCTATTTAAATCCAATACCTAAGCTCCTCGACTGCAAAACTCGACTTTTAAGATTCTAAAGAACTTAGAAGTTTCAAAGGGTAGAGTTGTCTATGTGTATAAAGCTATAAAGTGCCAAATCTCTACAATTTAAGCCACAATTTGAATAGAAAAACCATTTATTCAATTACTAAAAAAAAGAAAGAAAGAACTAAAATAATAGTAGTATTTTGTTTTGAAGTCATGTTTTATGACACTCCTGGTATATTTGTAAAGTTTATTAAAATTTGTCTTACTCATAGTCAATGTTGTTAAGTTTGTTACCAATAGCATTACGCATAGCATCATTAAAAATTTCAAATTCATTTTCATAAGAACTTGGTAACTTTGTTTTCTTTCTATTTTAACCTAATTTTAAGAGTTTTCAAAAGCTTTGGGGAGCCTGGGCTCCCCCCTTTTCCCTCCTCCCTATGATCGAAAAAATTAAACATTTTACACTTTATTTTTGCTCCCGACAAGTATTATTTACTCATTTTAAATTGTTGCTGCTTGTTGATTAAATAATATTGTGAATTTTTTTATTATTGTTAATGATGATTAGTATGATTTAAAATAATTATATAAAGGTTCGTTCTTAAATAATTTTTTGATAAAATTATAACATATGAATAGAAATATGTTCTTGAAACTTGAAATTACTTGAGATGAAAATATGGCACTAAGAGTTGAATTAAATTAACCAATTAGATGGAAGAAGAATAAAATTACAATTGAATTCAAGATTGTGCGGTCATAACTAAATTTTCATACTTGGTGATTTATTTATCTTATTATATATTTGATTTTTAATATAATTTAATAAATTTTTAGTTTTAATATGTGAATTTTTTATTTGACATTTACACTCCTCGAAAACAATGATTTTGGATTTGTTTATATAAACAGGCGTGTGTGTATATATATATATATATATATATATATATATATATATATTGACATAAAATATAAGAATAATGGTGTCTTACACCAATCTATAATTTTTTGAATAATTTATTTTTTTCAAAACAGACTGTTACTTAAATTACATAAAAAAAAAGTAATAAAAATATATTACAACCACAGATTTGTTTCATGATCCCAATTATACTAAAGATAAAATAAGAAAATCAAACAAAAAAATCAAGTAGACCAAATGAATAAAGTTGAACTTGGATGAAACTTGAAATGGTCCAGAGACTCAAAATGATCAAATGGGTTTGCTTTCACATGCATTTGTACACAATCAAAACCAATTATTTATAATTTCTTTTTATTTTTTGAAAATCAGTTATTTATAATTTGTATAGCCTCTAACTGCCCAAAATGTTGCTCCAAATTTAAAATTTATTATTGTAATTATCACAAATGACATTTTTAAATTCAAATCTTAATTGTCGAATTATTTTATATTTTTTGGTTTTCAATTAGTAAAGTGACATTAGAATTTCCTGCTGTTAATCTCCGTGCGATTCATGTACACAGCACTAACAACATAATAACAGTCAACTCATAAAAAAATATAATAATAACGGAAATTGTTCTAAAATATCTTCCACTTACCCACATGAAAAGAGATAATTTCGGATGCCCACTAAATGGCTTAAAAGAAGACGTGCAAAATTAAATGTGAAGATCAAGTCACATATCGCCTGCTACCATAAAAGCTTCAATGCAAACATGCCACAATTATTGCTTGAGAAAGATGTAACAGCTAAAGCTTAAATAAATGTTGTAAAATCAACAAAATTCTCTATTCAGATTACATTGTATCGACGCTGGCAGTCAACAATTTGAAATTAAGCATCTAGACAATACAAAAGGTCAAAAGTTCTACCTATGCAACCAGTGAATCATCTCGATAAATTAAATGACCTGGAGGGACCAAGTATACATGTCTGTTGTCTATTTGCCCAAAGGAGAAATGGATTTTGATCTTAAACAAAATCACTCCTAAGGGTGAATCTGCAAACTATAAAAGCAACCCAACCAACTGCAGGTAACAAATCTTTTTATTTTTTGGGGAGAACAGGAAAGCTATCTCCTAGGTTGCGGATGGTTTTGAGCATGTTGCCCGTAAATAGGTCCATGAGAAGGCACTGGAGGAATTAGACCCGGTAAACTTTGTAGAGAGGCCAGAGATGGTTGGTGGAGAATGCCATACGGCCCTTCAGAACCTATAGGGTTTTGATTAGGAAATGAAGGAAGTCTTGAAGGACCAGGACATGGATGGTTTTGAGCATGTTGTCCATAAATAGGTCCATGAGAAGGAAATGAACGACTTAGACCCGGTAAACTTTGCAGCAAAGCTAGAGATGGTTGGTGGATAGTGTCAAATGACCCTTCAGATCCTATAGGGTTCAGTGTAGGAACTGAAGGAAGTCTTGCAGGACCAGGACATGGATGGTTTTGAGCATGTTGCCCATAAATAGGTCCATGAGAAGGTGCCGGAGGAATTAGACCCAGTAAACTTTGTAGCAAGGCCGGAGATGGTTGCTGACGAGTGCCATACGACCCTTCAGAACCTATAGGGTTTGGACTACGAACTGAAGGAAGTCTTGAAGGACCAGGAAATATTGCTTTATTTAAGCTAGAAGAAAAAGAAGTTTGATAAGGAACTTGCGGGATAAGTGAAGAAGATGCATGACCTAAATAGCCTTGCCAAAGTTGAGTTCCTCCCCAAACTTGTCCAACCTGTGTTCCTCCCCGACCTCGTCCAAGCTGTGTTCCTCCCCGACCTCGTGCGAGCTGTCTGTTTCCCCGACCTTGTGCGAGCTGTGTTCCTCCCCGACCTTGTGCGAGCTGTGTTCCTCCCCGACCTTGTTCGAGCTGCGTTCCTCCCCGACCTTATTCGAGCTGTGTTCTTCCCCCACCTTGTTCGAGCTGTTCTCCTCCGCAACCTTCTGTCAGTCGCCTCTTCTTTGCTTGATGATACCCATGGTGAATGGAATGCTCATCTTTATCTTTATCCAGATTTGAGCCAACTGTGTTCAATAGAGTAGATATGACACTAGAATCAGCACCAAAAAAAAGTTCTTTGAACTTGGGTCCCTGTATCTGGCCATCAAAAAAGGCTCCAAGGTGGTCAATTGAGTGGTGAACACAGCTGTAAATCCTTTTAGCTCCTTCTTTTCCTACTGCCCTAGCAAAATTTTGAGACCTGTCGGAAAAATCCTCAATCTGTGCCAAAATAAAAATAGCAGAAGTTTGAGCATGTTTATATTAGCATATCTGTTCACCAAAATGAAAGTTGGAAAATTACACTTATAGAAGCAATTCCAGTATCCCAATTTTTGGATATCCAAGACCCCTCGTATAAGCTGGCACAGAGCCCTTTGCGCCAACGTTTTTCATCTGATGCCAGCTGCAACAGAATCAAGAACAAACGTAATCTAAACTAGTTCATAGAGTAAAATGGAAAATACTATATTATTTGAAAGATATTAGTTGCTGGGTTTGGCTTTCTGCTCTATTTAGCCAATCTTTTGATCGATGGTAGAGCCATTACCTTCAGTAATAGAGTAACAAAAAGCTTGGCCAAGGATTCTTTGTTCGTTAACCTTTTCCCATTGTTCAAGTAATCTTGGACCATCTTCATCACATTTGCAGGATCAGCTCCATCTGGAACGGGCAAAGTCAACTTAAATGTCTAAATGTCGACCATTGCTACCAAGTAGAAAGCTAGAACAAGAAAAATTAATGAAAGACAACGATGAAAGGAAAAAAATGTACGAGGCAATGTAAAGGCTAATATAGAAACAACCATACATCAAGGTCCCAAAAAATTAAGGGAGAGAAGAAAAAGTAATTAAGGCACGGGATGATATTAATTCTGTACAACTAGGGATGCTAACATAAATAGCAATTTCTTCAAATCACATCTACTTTAACGGCATACGATGATAACATTATTCTCCGAATCATCATAATCTTCACCATTATTTTACTGACTTTGCACTGATGAGACCTAACTTATGAAAAATGCATTGCCTGGGTAAATCCTGGTTGGCTGATCTGCCATTCGTTTGAGAAATATCTTGCATAATCTGTAAGCTTCAAATATTTCTTACTACATATTTGTAAATTCAAATTAGTGTCATCCCTTGATAACTCATGCGATGATTAATCCACAGAGCTCAAGTGTTATTTCTCCGCAGAAAATAATGAGGTTTTATTTTACACTCTGTTAGGAACAAATGAATTCTATAGTTTCCATGGAATTCATTTCGAATTCTATAGTTGTCATGTCTGTAAAAAAAACAACTTTGGAATTCCAAAATGAATTCACTGTGGAACCGAGTTGGCTTATTGCAAATTCTATCAAAATTGATATAATTTACATATAAATTATATAAAATGAAGAGTAAAAAGTTATGTCGACCAAAATACTCTCTTTCCCTCTCTCTCATCTTTGAATTTTTCATTTATTTCAAACATCTTAAACATGAGAATTCAAATAAATTATGCAATTTAAAATAAGATAGCCAAAAATAAAAATTCGTTTCAATTCATTTCTAAAATGAATTCTATTTTCAATTCATTTGAAAATTAAATGAATTCTATTTTCATTTAGTTCCAAACGGACTCTTATTGTCCAATGTAATAAACATAGTGAAATTTCTTGTTAGGTTCAGAGAACATATCTGAGAGGTTGCCCGTTTCTCAAGAGATAGAGAAGACAAAGAACAAGATACATGATAGAGAAAACAAGAAAACAAACCAGCATGGCAGCATTTAAACTGGTATCCAAGATACCTAAGAAATTTTGGATTTAGGGCTTTGATTTGTGAAAGTAAAGGTTAGGCTGGGTCTTAGTTGATTATGATTCGAATAAAATTAAGCTTTTCAACTAAAGAGGTTAAACCAAAAATTAAGAGGAGAAACGGAAAAGGAGAAAATCGCAAGGAATAGAAAAATCTAAGAACTTGAGGTTATCCAAAGCTAGAAGTTGTAATCTTTATCAATGTCCAATAACCACCACGAAAGTATTACATGCCTATTTATACGCTAAAAATACTATAAAAAAAAAAGTAGAGTATTATATCATACCTAACAATAAAACCGTAATTAAAATAATACCCCCCCGCCCCCCCTAAAAAGAAAGACAAAAAGACCCCTCAAATACCCCTTCTTAAAATTTCAGCTAATTAACCTGAAGTGTGCCTTACACCATCTTAACAAGGACAGTACCCACTGGCGTAACTTGCGTATTTCTTTTCCATCCCAAAGATAAGAACTATAAAGTTTTATCAAGAAGACAACCAAAAAGTCTTCTTGATTTAAGCACAGTCCATAAAATTTCAGCTAATTAACCTGAAGTGTGCCTTACACCATCTTAACATGGACAGTACCCACTGGCGTAACTTGCTCATTTCTTTTCCATCCCAAAGATAAGAACTATAAAGTTTTATCAAGAAGACACAACCAAAAAATCTTCTTGATTTAAGCACAATCCATAAATTTAGTTCCAGAGTTTCACAATGCACCATCACTACATCCATAATTAGTTAGCTTATTTTGTATCTAAAAATTGACCTTAGATCCTTGGTTTGTCTCATGTTCTTTGGTGCATCTTTTTCTTTTCGGAACTTCCTTCCAAACTACTAAACTACCAATTGCTGGTTGTTATGAGGCTTTTGAGCACGACAGTACAAATGCCACCAGCTCTCATTTGTTTTATTGCCCATTGACATCAAAATAACAAAGACATTTCCCAAGTAGTTATTGAACTTTGTGCAAATGAAAAGGTCCGAACCTCTATAGACTATTGGCACTCTCTAGTTGTTCCTTAACAAAGGCAAATATAAAATCATTGTTGTAGCATCAAAAGAGGATACTTAAATAAACTCTGACATAAACATCATAATAAAATGGTGCTAATACTATTTATAGCTAACAAACACAACCAGCAAAATTGCTCCACTTATGAAGTGTTTCTGTTTGAAGAGAAATATTTTTCCTAACAAAATTAAATGTAATGTTCACGAGATCATTCAAATTTGAAGTTATATATCAAGATAAATTCTCTTATAGTCTGCAGGGTTATCACCTTTAAATAAAGCAGAAAATGGAGGTAATATAGGAGGATCTCGAGTCTGCATGACAAAATTGAAAGAAAAAAAATATATTAGATAAAGCAAATAATATCAACAGCGGTTTTTCTCAGTGTTTTCATAGGCGTTGGGCGAAGGCATAGGGCAAAGGCATTAGCGGGGCATTTTACCTCAATGAGACGGGGTGTAAGCCCCGAAGTGTTGGAGCGTAAACCTTTTGAAACGTTGGGGTGATTTGAATAAAATAATATTAATTAAATAAATTGAATGATAAAAATCTAAAAAAATTGAAAAAATATAAATTAATTAATTACAAACATCCAAACAAGGCAAAGTGTTTGGTAAAAGCAAGAAACATATCTATTTTCCTCTTAATCTGAATTACAAACATCCAAACAAAGCTTTTATTTTATTATGTTTGGCAAAAGTGATGAAAACTGGTTTTTCCCTCTAATGCAATTTTCCAACACCCAAACAGGACTTGTCTATATTCTTCTACTTAAAGTCATGACAACTCCTTTCTGCCTTTTCCTATAGATGTTAGGTGTTACAACTCTTCTTTATCTCATCAGACCTATCATTACTTGCCTCGGTGGAAATAGCTGTAAAGGTTCAAAGTTGAACTTTGCTACTGTTAAGGCATCCCAATAATTTCCATTATATAGACTTCCTTTGATTCATCTCTCTCCTTTTTCCTTATCTCTTTTCTCTCTCTTCTTTCATTTATTTGCAATTTTCTATCTCTTTGATCTAAAGCAGTAAGATTGGTTTATGGGTAAGGTTTTTTTTTCTCTCAGAAAATGGGAGACTCACTCTCTTCGGAAAACCAGAAATAAATCCGACCACCCAGAGATATTTCCGGCGGCAGCCACTGTTTGGAGGAGGTAAAGCCCTTCTTTCTTTCTTTCCCTTTTTCCTCTCTCTTTTCCCTTGTTTCTCTCTCTGAAAATCTGGGCAGAAAATCAGTCCTAATCATTTTTGTTGTTTTAAAAAAACATTCACTGGCTGTACGCCCAGACGCATGGAGAGAAAAAAAACGCACGCCCAGTAGAGGAAACGTCTAACTTTCAATGCCTCATGACGTTTTTATGCCACCTTGCCTCTGGGTGCGCCCCGGACGCGCCTCAAAACCGCCTTTCAAAACACTGTTTTTTCATTTCTTGATGTATAAGTACATTGGCCAGGCACCCTGATTTTCCAGCGAAGACATTTCTTGAGACTAGCACGTGGCCAAAAGTGATAAACATAAGAGCACTTAACATGTTGATACACAAAATAAATATACCATGTATGCACACTAATATTTATAGCATCTTTGTTAAAGTTTTAACACTTTGAGATATAACTTTAGTAATGTTCAAGCAAGCACCCATAGATTCTAACAGTGATTACACTCTATGTAGCACTTTGAAAGCTAAAGTCTAATGCAAGGAATAAAACACTCCCCAGCTCTCATCCCAATCCCACATGTCCAAACGAAAAAGATAAAAAGGAAAAGTATGTTTAGTGAGCAAGGCAGGGCATAGAGTGAGTAAGACAAGGCATAGCAAGGGACCATTTAAGTATTTACTACCTATATCAATGCATCGGGTAATTAAGGGCATTAGAAAAACATTAGCACTATTAAAATTTTAGATAATCTATAGAGATCACATACTTCATCCATATAATTTTAATATGCTCCTTTTTCTTTAAGTAATATTGTCAATATTCTCACTATCATCGAACTGATGATTGTATTATCTTATTAACATATTGAAAATTTTATGGACAACAACTATAACTATTTTAAGTATTTTATATCTTGGACTTGATCAGCCGGTCAAACAACACTCGGTTATACAAATTTTCCTAAAATAGAACTACAAAGCCTTAAAGTTTCTACATTCACAGATTTCTAAATATTTTCTATATTTGCTACAAAAGAAGGAAGAAGTGCTATTTATTAGTAAGAAATAACAAGTCTCTTAGATGCTAATCATGGATTCATCGCTTCAATATCAAGGATTAAGTCTATATGTTAATCAGTAAATTGAATACACAAAGGTATTAATAGTCATTTATGCAAAAATTTCAAATTTACAAATGTCAAGGAATATATTGAGGCATCAACAATGTCCATAACATCTAAGTTTTGAATGTATTAATACAAATTTTCCAAATTTTGACAAATTCAGATTACTTTCAGATGTTAATAATGCAGAGTGGTAAATTTACAGTAAATTTTAATTGATGTTCCAAGATATCTATCAATATTCTGAAATTTTGCAGCAATATTTTCAGCTATTAGTAATGCTGATTGACGTTAAGTTTTGGTACAGAGCACAATGTTTGGTCCTATAGGGTGATCTGGATCCCCTATAGCCGGAATTCTCTGAAGGTGATGTTTATGGTGAGATAGTGTGCCATGTCATTTCAAAATTGGATCAATGGCTGCTATTAAGCCACATCTCCATGAACTCATTACCAACGCGTAAATAAAAATAATGACATTGCACAAGCACAATCGTAGATTTAATTTTGAAATGAGGTGACACATTATCTTACCATGAACTTCACCACCTACAGAGAATCACAACTACAGAGGATCCAAATCCCCTTTAGGGAGGGTGTAGGTTCCTATGGGATATGTCTTTGGAAGTGGATTAGGAAAGTATGGAATGATTTTCATCTCTACATCCATTATGGAGTGTGTAATGGTGGTTCGACTTGGTTTTGGCAGGACTCTTGGTTTGAGAATACCCCTTTTGAGTGTCTGTTTTCTGGGATCTTTTCTCCATTGCTAGGGATAAAGATGTTTTGGTGGGTTCTTGTGGTGGTGTGGTATGGGACTTGCAAGTTTACCCAGAGTCTTCATGATTGGAAATTATAGTATTGATGCTTTCTTTGACATGGGGAGAGGCAGCCTAAGTGGAACCTTAGACCAAAAGGGGCTTCTGACATGAAATCGTTCTACGAAGGGCTTTCGGTTCATCAATTGACAGAAGGTATTGCTAATTTAATTAAAGATTTTGCGCAATACATCTATTTTATTTTACTGAATATATATATATATATATATATATATATATTTGACATGTTAATTTTGCAGGACATGATTGTGTAGACTTTTGCTTTTGCATGTAAGTTCAAATAGAAACCTGACACTGAGCCATCTTGGTGATTACAAGACAACTCATAAAGAAATGACGGAAAGAGATATATGAAATATAAATTACAGCTTTAGTGGTTCATCATGCCACCATCCAGCAAAGTTAATAAGAATGTGCTAGCTATTACCAAAGGAAAAATAAAATAGAGCCTTTATACATGTCACTAACCAGTTCAAATAATAATAATAACAATAACAGTAAAAATACTGGTAATGGTAATGGTAATAGTAATAGTAATAATTACGGTAATAGTAATAGTGATAGTAACCACATTTTTTTATTAGTAAAAGAATAGTGAGAGTAACAGAATTAGTATTGCTTTATTTGGTAATAACTGCCGTTTCACTGCTAAAAGCAACATCATCTTCAAGCCGATAAATATTTCTTTTGCACTTACCATCCTAACTTGGATACTTGATTAAATTCTAGTTCTAGTAATATTTACTCCAAAAGACTATATTAACAATGAGAAAACTAATGAATGCTGGAGATAATGTACGGAAGTAAAAGATATGAAAATGTTAAATACCTGCAAATGGAAAGCAACCAATGATATTATCGACAAAGAATTCAGAGTTCGATCTCTGGAACTGTTAATATCATGTGCTTTGGCCCAAGCTTTCATCTGTAATAGGCACCAAATCAAAATAGTACATTTCATGCCCATAGGTACATATAAAAAAAATGGCTACAGGCTACATAATAAAAAATAAATAAAAAAAATTCCAGAGAACAGCTTTGAAAATTCAGACAAAAGAAAGTGAATATATTGACAAACACAAATTTCGACCCTCAAATTTCTGAGCATCAGCATCATCAGTTGCTAATTATATCATTAAATACTCTTTAGTCCAATCCATATCTTACAATTTTTTTATAAGGAATCCATATCTTACAATTGAATAGCATCATTTATTCTTTAAAGACTTTATGGCCCATGCTGTATCTTTGTAAATCCGAACTCACACCAAAACTTTAGGCCTTATTTGCTTTTGATGCAAATGGCTAACTTTCAAGCAGCATCACCTCTTTTTCTGTTTGACCCTTACTCACCATTGAACAAATGAAGCCATGACTGTAATACCTCTTCCCTAATTTCCTCGATAGCACTCTCTAATGGACGCTTGGTTTGGCAGACAGGATTAAAGTGGAACTAAATTAGGATTAGAGTGAGATTGGATTTGGGTGGAATTGAGGTAAAATTGTTGTCGACTGTTTGGTTCACGGATTGGATTAAATAATTCGAACTTAGGGTTGTATTAAGTAATAAATGACTTTTTTTATAAGTAGAATAAGTAATGAATAACTAAAACGCTTACATATAATAGACAAAAATTGATCAAATGAAATAAATATAATAAATAATAAAAATGATGAAATAAATATAAAACCGTATAAAATAAACTTTATGTAAAAATCAAATATATAAAATAACAAATAAATAATATAATATAATTTACAACATCACTGAAAGTCTAAAACAATAAAATTGATAAATATAATACATAACATATAGTAATATAATAGTATTATAGTAATAATATAATAATAAATATAATATAAAATGTATTCTAATAATAATCAATTCATAAACTATAGTAATGATACAAGGAAAAGGGGCAAATATGTGCAGAGTAGAAATAGGATAATCCCACCAGCTGGAATAAAATGTATCCCACCCCCTGGTGGGATTAGCTCAATCCCACCTCTTTTCCCAACCAAACAAAGAGATTGCGACACATATGGGATTAAGTTAGTTAAATCCCACCTAAACAATATCTTTCTTGTGAACCAAACAAGCCCTAAGTTCTTAGACCCCTAGTAATCAGAATGTTTATTATTGCCAACAGTGAGCTTCAGTCTTCAGAAAACAAATTGAAAAAAAAGAGCTTCAGTCTTCAGAACATATAAAATAAACTTTACATAAAAATCAAATATATAAAATAACATAGATAAAAATTTAATCAATAAATAATATAATATAATTTACAACATCACTGAAAGTCTAAAACAATAAAATTGATAAATATAATACAAAACATATAGTAATATAATAGTATTATAGTAATAATATAATAATAAATATAATATAAAATGTATTCTAATAATAATCAATTCATAAAATATAATAATGATACAAGGAAAAGGGACAAATACGTGCAAAGTAGAAATAGGATAATCCCACCCCCTGGTGGGATAGTTTCGGTGGGATTAGCTTAATCCAACCTCATTTCCCAGCCAAACAAAGAGATTGCGACACATATGGGATTAAGTTAGTCAAATCCCACCTAACCAATATCTTTCTTGTGAACCAAACAAGCCCTAAGTTCTTAGACCCCGATCGTAATCAGAATGTTTATTATTGCCAACATTGAGCTTCAGTCTTCAGAAAACAAAATAAAAAAGAAAAAAAGCTTCAGTCTTCAGAACAGAGGCCCATCCTTATGGACTTGGAAAATGACATTAGCATTAGCCTCCTTTATAAAATTAAATACTAAAATGGAAGATATGTTCAGAAAGAAACTCTAGAAATGCATGGACTAAAAGAGCAGAAACCCAAAATAAAAATTAAGATAGAGAAAAAAGGAAACAGCTAATAAATTTTTAATTCAGACCAAAATTATTGCGAGCTTGGCAAGAAAAAAAGACTCAATAGAACAAATTACATGTATATGTTTATTGCTTTTGTAGGATGGAGCTCACACGTGCAAGAAGTTATTCAAAAATACAAATCTCTTCACTCACCAAAATGCTAAGCTTCTGAAACCTTTCATCAATTGTAGAAATGATGTAGATGATCCAAGATTTCACAATGCCATCTCTGTTCTCAATTGATAAATCGCATTCAATACCAGTTCTGCTGTCAATAACTTTCACAATGGGCACCCTAGCAGTCAAGATTGTCTGGATTCCAGAAAAATGCCCTCTCCCTCCAACACAGAAGCGCATATATGAGAATGATTCAAGTACATCATAAAAATCATAAAGCATTACAAGTCAAACTATTGAAATTTTTTCTTTACCAATGTAACTCTGTGTTGCAAAATCAGAATTCAAGGTTACAGCAAAGAAACTACCTTTAAGAGAGCTTTTCTATCCCAAAACTGTAAAATATTTGTCTTCATAGTGAACTGACTATAAAAATAGAAAAAAAGAAAATCTGAAATCCATTTCCTTAAGTTCATCGTAGTGGAACTTGTATGACTATGATACAGCATGCTATCACTTATATTGACAGCCTAGAGGACTTCCACCTGCGCTAATTTTCTTCATATTATTGTCATTACATTTTAAGGATTTAGGAGCCCAGAAATCGATGGCCGTATTCTATTTGCTTATTACAAGAGATCAGACCATTAAAATTTCAAAAGATAAATGAAGTATTCTATGGTAATTTTCTAGAATTATGTTATCCATCGGAAAGGAATGACCTACCTCAACATGCCAACACAAAGAATCTTGGGAGAAGTAAAGGACAAGATCTAGAAAAGTTATGTGGTTCTGAATATAAATCATAGAAGAGTTGAATATCATTATCACACACACCCTCCATCCCAAAAAAAGGAGGGAAGAGAGAGTATTTTATGCATGATTGGTAAGGCTATGACATATAAGTTCTGTTTAAGGTATATCAATAAGGCAATAACTGAAATATAAATCATATTAAATTTTACGCAACTAAAGTTTCAGCAACTTCATATAAATAGATCAATTGTTTTGTCTACATAAAAAGTTGAAAGAAAAAAGAGCAGCAGCAGCAACAGTGATGTCATTACCAAGTGTCCCACTAATCTTCCTCTTCTTTTACTTCTGCCACTCCTTCCTCAACCCCCCAACCACACAAACATGCACATGTCAATGATTTGTTTCATCATTCCTCGCAAATTTACCACCATATTCATCACCATTCGCAAAGTCCAAATATTATCCTCTATAACCAGAAAAAGTTCCCAATTCAATGAATTGACATCACACACACAAGCACACTTTTGACGTGATTTTGAGCATTCAAGAAAACTGAACAGCTAGAGCATTCAAGAAAAGCTGAAAAACCTAAATATTTTCATCCAAATGCTGAAGAACTTCAAACAAGAATTAATCGAGTGCTGTATTACCAATCAGACTTTCCAAAGCTTCTAACTTTTTACACTGTAGAATGAAACCTCTAAAATCCAAACCCTCCTACTATGACAAATTCCCCCAAAGAAATTCTTTTAGCCTATATTCAAAACAAATATGCTTCTCTCAGACTCTCTCATCTCACCTCTCAACCCCCCTTTTGCACTCTCAGCCTGCCATCCTTCTTTTCGCCGTCGATCTGGGCTAGATTCACAGCTGAGATAAGCACCTCGGCCTCAGTTATGTTGCTATCCTCATTTTGATTATGACATCTCGGATCTCAGATCTTGATCTAATCTGATTTTAATTTTTTATAATGGATTTTCTATTCTTGTTTATATTAATTAAAACTGTACTGGGATGCTTGTAACTTGCTTCCCTTGAGGTGATCCTCTCGGAAGAAGAATCACACCTCCAGCCGATTCTATTGTGCTCTGTTTATTGGGCAAAAAGTTTCTACAGCCGACTACTTGGTGATGTGCTATTGGATGGCAAAGGGAGATGTTGAGATTTTTCATTTCCTTTTGCATATAGTTCGGTGAGTGATTGTTTGGGGTTGAAGGAGATGTATATTCGAAGTGAAAATTGATCAAATAATTAATATGGAGATCTGAAGATTCCCACTAATATGTTGGTCGTCAATATTTTTTTTTTCTGTTTCTCTGTCTTCTTCTTGTTCATGTTATAATTATGTCTTCTTACGCTTTGTCATATGCTCTGATCAAGACAGAAAAAGCTCTTCAGTAGTGTATTTGAACTTTCTTTTTTCTGTGTTTTAAATTTAGAGCATATAGTATGCGTGTGTTATGGCCTTGTTTAGCACTAAAAACTTTAGAATTTGGTGATTTAAGTTGCGTTTCAGCAAATGCCCAAGCAACACCTAGTGGGTTTAAAGCTTTCTGTGTTAGTTAACAATTTCTCAACAGAAAAAATGAAGAATCTGACTTTGACATGTAAAAATCAGGAGGCCATAAAGATTTGACAAGGACTAAGTAAGATTTGAGGTTTTTGGTGCAGATTGGTTAACTCATGGTTTCCGATCAAAATCATCTTTGGTAATCAGTTAAACAGTTTCGATTTCAGTATAGATTTTTGTCGAACTGAAACTTTAGTACTGTTGCTACTTTCTGTTCCCTGAACCATGCCCACCCCTACATATATATACGAAAACAAACGTCACCTATATAGAAGCACGTCTACTACATTCTCTAAAATGCTCTATATCTATCACTCATTTGAAGTTCTTTTCTTTCTTTTGAGATTTTTCTGTAGCAACTTGTAACAATTCCTTAAGACACTTATCTTAAAATGTTAAATAAATTAAAAAGACACTTATCTTAAAAAAAAATTCCTCTAAGACAAAGATTGGGTCACATCAGGGCATGCAAAGAATACTATTTAAAACCATGCAAGACATGTTGATGCAAGCTAAAGATCATGGAGGCATTCCAAAGATATTATCCAGATTCCAGTTTCAACATGAGCCACTTGGGTCCTTTGGTCTATAATTAGATGATTTTAGCGTTAAGTCTATTTTACTGTTCTTAGATTTAGGACTTAAAGGTATTTTGGTAATTTTAAACTTTGCTAGGCGTGGCTGTGATTGTGGTTTTGGGTCTCATTTTCAGCCTAGTTTTATTATTGGGCCCTTATGTGAGCCACAAGATACGGTTAGAAGTTACTAGGCTTTATTCAGTGTTAAAATCCTGGTCAGATAACGACAAGTATATAAACAATTATAACTTATAAAAAAGGTATATAAATTGTTGAAGAGTTCTAATTAGTTTTATGTTGAGAGTCTTAATTAGGTTTCTTATTACGTGTCCTAGTAGGTTTTTTTAGTCTTACTTAATTTATGTTTGTCTTATCTAGTTTATGTCTCATAGTCCTATTAGGTTCGATATTCGAAAGTCTATATATAGGACTGTTGAATTGTATTCATATCATCAATCAATAATACAAAATCCTTTTCAATTCTCAATTTCAACATAAATGTAAAATCTGTTCCTTTATTAGAAATATCCAGTGAAATTGCTCTTCTTAAGAATTTCATGATGAATACCTATGGAATTCTCAGCGTAATGTCTATAATCTATGTTTTTTTTTTGGGGATAAATTGCATCAAGGGTCCTTGAAGTTTAAGTGTAAAGCACTTTCCTTAAAAGTTCTAATTTTGGCAATTGGGTCCTTGACCTTTCAATCTCTGACAATGCAGTCCCTAGGTACAACATTTACAACAGAAGGTACAAGTACTTTATCGCAGTAAAACTTTAAGGATTTAAGTGCAATGTGCTAAAACTTCAAGGACTTCTGATGCAATTAACCCTTTTTTCTTCCTGAATTTTCTATTAAGTGCGCAGCAAAATCAACCATTATAAGTACTTCGTCTGTTCCTTTTTTCCTAAAAGTAAAAGTACCAACCCATGTACACAAAGAAGCTATCAACATAGAAAAAAAATAAGCTGTCTACAGTCTACACAACAAAAGATCTATGAATTCCAAGAACTCTTCTTCATTTACCAAAAAAAAAAATGTAAGGTTTAAAGCCACCAATTGTTGATAAAGCAAAAAACTTCTCCAACCCATCAAAAACCCTTGTATTTCTCTCATTCCAAAGTCCAAACTATCCAAAAGATATACATAGGCACCAAGGCTAAACCTCTTAGCTCTTTAGACATGTGAATTGCCCTCCAAGAATAATTCTCATCCTTTATAGAGCCAACTTCTATAGTCCTACCCGACACTGTGAAGGCCATCTTCGACAAAAGTCTAGTCCATGGGCATCACAACAAGAGGTGATTCACGGATTAGGCTCCCTTTTAAGAAAACAGCATCTATTAACTAAACCTATGCCCCACATTTGTAGATTATTGATATTCAAAATCCTTCCCCACGTAGCTTCCCGTAAAAAAAACTTTAAAGGAGGCACACGCTTTCCATATAGCTTACTTAAGAATGTTTTTATCCCCTTCCATAGGGAGCTTCCCTTATCAGAAGACTTAATATCAAAACTACCCCCTTTTAGTTTCCATCTCACACTATCCTACCTATTCAAATTCATCCTCATGGTACAAATCTTCTCAAGAAAGCATTTAAAGCTTCGGATTTGCCAATCTTGAGTTTCCCAAAAGAGGCACCTCACTCTCCACCTTATTGTCAACCATGGATATAAAAAGGCTAATCCAGACATCTTTATTCCTTGTCAAAGACAAAATATCTGGGAATTGCTCCTTCAAGTAGCATCCCCACACCACGCATCATGCCAAAAGAAGGTTTTTGCACAATTTCCTACGTCAAAGCGCACATAAGGATAAAAATCCTCCCATCCCTTTCTAATCAACTTCCATACACCCACCCCATATGAGCCTCTCCCCTTCTTTGGCATCCACCCATTATGTTCCAACCCAAACTTAGCAACAATGACCATCCTCCAAAGATGATCCTTTTAAACCATATACCTCCACAAGTATTTTCCAATAAAAGCTTTATTGATAAGAGTAAACGATTTAGGCCCAAACCCCAAATTTCAAAGGTTGCTTAAACACCCTCCATTTCACCAAGTGATATTTCAACTCATTCCTCATACTCAAAAAAAATATATATTTTGAATATCTTCAATCTCCTTACTACCACATTAGGAATATGACAAAAGAGACGTAAAATAAAGGTCCCAAACGCTCTTTTTTTTTTTTAATTTACCACCCAAGGGAAACCCTAAGTAGGTCATTGGGAGAACCCCTACTTCCTATCCACCCCTCCACCTAAAGGAATCAACTCACTCTTTTCCAAATTGACCTTGACTTAGAAAACAACCTCAAAGCACAAAAAACACATCTACGGTTAAGGATTTGATTCTCTTCGACTCCAAAAAGAATTTTGGAAACATTGGTAGAGACCATCATTTCCTCTCCATTTCTTCCCACTTAAGACCCCCTCCTTACCACCCTAAGAATTTGATGGCCATCCAAAATAATGTTTCTAATAAGCAATGTTTGTTAATTGTCTTGCACTCACATCTATATTGTCCAAAGTTTTTTATGTATAAGTTTTAGAATTTTTTTATTTGATAAGTATAGTAGGAGAAAGCATAAGGGGTGCAACCCATTTACAAGGAAACTATGTACAAGAAAGAGACTAAATAAACTCCCTCAAACCAAAAGATCTGAAGTTTAAGCTAACCCTGGTCAAAGATGCACATTCTTTCTCCAAATTCTCAAAACATCTCTTCTTGCTCTACAACCAAGCTGTCCATAAAATGGAAAGAGAGATCAAAGAAAACGCTTTCCTCTTTTCTTTGGAAGCAAAGAATACCACTCCAAGGCCAAAGCTCAACCAAGAAGGACGCGCCGCACACCCAAGAAAGACCCATAAGCTGAAAAGCCAAGTCCCAAAGATGACGGATCCAAGAGCAATAAAGCAAAATGTGGTGAATGGATTCGGCTTTCCTCCTTACAAAGGTAACAACGATCCACCAAAACTTTTTTTCGTTTTTGAAGATTGTCAATTGTCAAAATTATTTCCCAAAAGGCTTCCCAAGCAAAGAAATCCACCTTGGAAGGAGCACAAGTTTTCCATATAGCTTTTTAAGAGAAGTTTGTGTTTCCTTCGCAATGAGAAAGAAGGGCCTTGTAGAAGGATCTAACCCCAAACTTCCCATTCATCGAAACAATCCATTTCATTTTATCTGCCCTTTGTGAGTCAAGCTTTGCTTGGTAAATCTTCTTGAAAAAATCTTCTACCTCTTGGAGCTCCCAATCTTGCACATTGCTGAGAAACAGAATATTCCAAGCAACCACCCCATTAGTCAAAAACACACAATCACAAATCAAAGCTTCTTTGTGCCTTGTAAGAGCATAAACACTAGGGAAAGAAACCTCCATAGTGGCATCCCCACACCGTACATCATGCCAAAAACTAATAGTCAACAGATCCCCCCTCAAAAAGCACTTTTGGAAGAAAAACATCTCACTCCTTCCTAATCCACATTAAAATGCAATTAATTCATGTGCCGATTAATTTAGCTATATACCTAGCTACATCAGCTCGCTAATAGGTTTTATTTTTTGTACCACTTAGGCTAAGTTGGGAGGTAACTTTAGTGCTTCAAATCATGCACATATAAAATTCGAATTCATTATTGTCTCACTACTCTGTTACAGTTTCACACATCTATTTCCTAAACCTCAGTCAATGACTAACTTAATTTATCTCAGCTAATTATTTTAGTGCATGATTTCCTATTGACATTAAAGTTTTCCTTACATGCACATATAAAATTCAAATTCAAATTGTCTCACTACTCTGTTACAGTTTCGCACATCTATTTCCTAAACCTCAGTCAATGACTAACTTAATTTATCTCAGTTAATTGTTTAGTGCATGATTTCCTATTGAAATTAAAGTTTTCACTCTTCAGTTATCAGGAGACTAGATCCATTTCTTTAGAGTCCAATCTAACCACTGCCTCAAGACTGTCAATTGAGAGTTCAGTTATTTCATTTTTCCTAGGGTCTTCACCTTACTTTTCCGACATAAAAGCATAAAATAAGATGAAGTTTAATTTAATAAATATACAACGGCAGTTCCAAACATAACCTTCTAGCCCATTCCAAGTTAGGATGACATAACTTAAAAGCAGTGGGAACATATAGAAGTGGCAGGGACACAAAGAGCAAAGGAAAAAATCAGCACCGAGAAAAATAGCCCTGAACACACAAAGTTTATACAACTACCACAAATAGTTATGATAAAATCTGTGATTTTTTTTTTGGTACAAAGGATAAAATAAAACAAGAAACACAGTACGTCCTAAACAGAGCACAACCAAAATAATCACTAAAGAGAAGGTCTTCAAGCCCTAGAGATGGGTTTTAGACAAAACTGTGTTGTTGAGTTCTTCATTAATGAAACCCTATGTCATTAATAAATGTGGAAGGGCAAGTAGTTTGGTTAACAATAAGACTTCTTTATGTGGTGAGCAAGTTAGACTCTTAGTAAGTAGACTCCCAACCTATTTTCAAATGACATAATAGAATCATGAACTTTTTAATAAAGAAACAATTAGTATGACTATGTTCAGAAATTACTTCGGAGAGTTTTAAACTTTTTTGCAAACTTCCGAAGGGTTTCTATCTTCTTCTCCCGAGGAAATTCAACTGTATTGTTACTGAAGTTAACAGATAAATCTAGATCACTTCCTGCACTGAACATATCCATCACGAAAGAGCCATACTCCTCCACAATAGGAAAATCATCAGAATTTCCTGAAAAAAATGTAAAATGGTAATCAAAATTAAATGGTTCTCTTGAGAAAAAAATTAGAAAGAAACTGAGATTGGACCACAAACAAGAAATAAGTTATATATCCAAAGCTATATAAGGAACATAAGTACTAGACAAAGATTTGGTAGCACATTATTGGCACATTAATAGCTTGATTGGAGAAGAAATACCAACTTTCTAAGCCACAACAACAAAGAACTCTTTTTATCAACTAATAAGTGTTTTTTGTAGCTATTTAGGCTATTAGAATGCTTCTGGTTCAAATTACTTCTTATTTCCATGTTCATTGAGCCCAAGGGTGTTTTTCGTATTTTTCAAGGCTCAGTAGAATAGGCTGTAATTCTGGTTCATGGCCTTTATTGTCTTAGTGTAGAAGTTCAGGTGTCCTTTTAGACTTATTTATGAGATTTTAAGTTTGATTCTTTAGTCAGGTTTCAATTTTGATAGTTTTCCTATCTAGAAGTCAAACCAAGAATAAATAGGACAACTCAGCAGCCTCTAAGTATTTATGTATTTTCTTCAGAGTGGAATTAGAGATTTGATTTATGAAAGCTGAGTTGTTTGCTTCAGACCATTGGGTCCAGCTGTGTGATTGTGCATTTTTTCCCTACTCCT
Source organism: Bretschneidera sinensis (assembly GCA_023935145.1). NCBI lineage: Eukaryota > Viridiplantae > Streptophyta > Magnoliopsida > Brassicales > Akaniaceae > Bretschneidera > Bretschneidera sinensis. Next base: position 29,956,652 of record CM043705.1, on the reverse strand, counting down.
CTTTCTTCTTCTTTAACCTAAACACTATTGTCAGACATTGTCCAGAGAAACCTAAAGAGCCCCTAAATTCTATTTTCCAGCCACACCACAATTCTCAAACCCTCCTCTATTGTTACCCTATCATAACCCTAATTCCCATATATTTTACTAGCCTTATCCACCGATTAACCCACGAACAAATCCTATTTTTGTTGCTACACGTATTTCCAGCAAGCTGCATTCTCTAATCCAATCTCTTTCTTTAGTATTAAAGCACCACCAATTTAAACATCTAAGTCTTTCTAGAAACCTTTAAAGCCTTTCTGCCATGCACTCAAACCCTAAAATCTCTATTTTCCCTAAAACTAGTCCCACCAGAAAGTCATGTAGACAAATAACACGAATCTGTCATACAACAGCATTCCTGTACAAAAAATAGAATCAGAGTAGAAAAATATAACATTGGTCAGAAATATAAGATGCATGAAGAAGCAATGCAGTATTCAATGCTAACTAACAATCAGTTTTTATACATCCAAAAACTCAAGACATACAGTATTCAATGTTATAATACATTGTTAAATTTAGTTATTGTCTGAAAAATAAATATAAATCAAACAATTCAAACAGAATTTAAAAAATTCAATCAGACATTATAAAATGTATACACTATAAAGCCAAGCAACAGTGCATCTCTATTATTATTTATCAAAACTGGCTGTAAGGGGGCGACAGTACGTTGGTGAGAAAGCTAGCAAAGTTCTACACGAGAAAATAAGGAGTATCTAAGGTAAACGTGCTCCACTTGAAATGAATATTTTGAAGAAAACAAATCATGAGAGGAACAATAAATAGTGACTCAGAAAACTTATATCAGAAATGGTTCAATCACACACAAAGGAAACCAGTAATGACATCAATGGATAGGGAATGGAATGAAACAAGAAAATCTTTAAACGATCAAAATAAGGAAGTTATAAATGAAATATGGAAGTATAATTCTAAAGGATTGATGAAACCTCATTTTCTATACTTAACTAGGATTAACAATTCTTCTAAGTCTAATAGATTACACTAACCAAAAAGAGATGTGGCCACTCTGACACAGACCTAGTTTGGTCATTCTGGCAAATTCAGCAGCCTTCGGCTATAAATATCCTTGCATGTTAGAATATGGCTAGAAACATACGAGACCACATTTGTCCTTGACATAACAACTGTGCTTGTAGATCTAACAAAAGAACCACACTCAGAACCAGGTAGATCTAACAATGTGAAGTGCTGGGGAAATGAATTTTGAACTTGCAGGCAAATGAAGGCTGTAAGCTATTCCCAACATGTTAAGAATTTCCTCAAAGTTATCCAGCAAATAGATTTCAAAAGTCTGTGATCGGTAGTAAACCTGCATTTCAACTTTACATTGTAGCATCATTGACTTCCATCACACTTTGTCCCTAAACAAATCTTAGAACTCATGACACCTTTGGCTCATGTTCAGAATCTGATACTCCTTTGGTGTTGCTGAAAGACCTAATCCAATCTCTTGTGTCCTCTTTGCCTAAAAAAATTAGCAAGCATAACGTCTTCTCCTCTACCAGCACACTAAAGTTGATACTTCTTTCTTCTGACAGGCAACAACCTTTACCTGAACTGCCAAAAATCTCCATGCCATTGGTTAAATTTTACTAACTTCATTTCAACTTAAACAGAAACATTTAAATGGCATGTAGGCAAAGCATTGTCTATTACCCACATGCCCGTCTAAAATATATGTAATACAAACATAGCACATTTCCCATGGAGAACAGGTCCATCCAAACCTTTGGACATCTTGTCATCAGTCTGTGTTTAATTTTTAATGTAACTGAGCAAAAATAGCCACATGGCTTAATCTCAGCATTACCCACCAGACAAGTCACCAGACAATACTATCACGTTATTTCTAGGCATTTATATAACTTAAATAAGACACCAAAAGTTATTCTTCAGTTAATGATGAGAGATTGCTACTAATCCACAGAGAGAAAGAAAGAGCAAGAGAGTGATTCACAATTACTCCAAAACTCTTTTTTCTTTAGATTTGCCCCCTTCTTTGACTTGAATTTATTTCTTTAAGTTAAATGATGCATTCATGCATGTTGGAGAGTGTAGCATAAATGAGCTCAAAATAAAAAGTTACCATATATTTCCTTTGTTATTGCATTAAAGGTACCAACTAAAGCTCTCCTGTTGTCATATTCGACCGGTTTTGGACGACGAATATCATAAACACCATTAAGTAGTTCATCAAGATCAGATAGACAAGCCAAAGTGACTTTAATCTTCTTTAAGCCTTCTGACTCAAGCTTCTTTGCCTTTTTTAGCGCTGAAATTAAAAACTGAAAAATTAGAAGAATCACCAATTCACAAATCAAGGCTTTCATTACAAAGATCATGATTAGGTAAAGAGATGAACAATCTTTATAAAATTTAGCATAAATTTAGTTCAAGCTGATGAAAACTAGGCAAAATTATGATTTTACAAATAAACTTTAAAATAACTTCTATTCATGTAAATAACATTACCATAAACAAAATTTTGGTTTATACTTGAGCTTTTCTGACGATGTGTTTTTCTAGAGACTTGACATTATGCAGCTTCACAAACCAACCCCCACCCTCCAGCCATTCAACTTATCCTCATTTTTATTGTTGGTCAGTGCAAAATTTCAATAAAATGATTCAAGAAGGTACGCTAATGTTTTCAGATGGTCAGTCAATCTCATGTTCATGTGTGGCTAAGCCCTGAAGAGCCACGTGGCTTAGGCATAGCCCAATTGGTAATCACACCTCTCTCTAGAGAGGAGGTTTGAAGTTCGAATCCCCCACCACCCCAAATTATCAAAAAAAAAAGGTCACAATTATTAAAAATTACTAAATAATTTCAAAGTAAAACCAAATGCTTGAACATTATACAACATTCTAAAATAAAATAAAATAAAATAGGCAAAGTAGCTCCAAACTAAGCAAGCTGCAACAGCATGGCCATCATACAAGACAAACCACAAATGAAAATATGACCGACAACTTGTAATGTTTTCTTCTTGGAAAATATCTTAAACATCAAACCATAATTATTAACATAAAGTAGAAGAAAAACTACACGGGATAATGAAGTGAAACACGAGAAAACTAAAGAAATTAATGAATAATGTTTATGAATTATTATTGGGAATGTAAGTTTATGTGTTCCCTGAAATTTTCAATAGTTACCAGGGAATTCACAAAAGCGTCTTCAAATAATTTTTTGATAAGCAAAACAAAGATAAACGGGAGAGAAATCATAGTACACGAGGGTAAGGAGGCACCAAAAGTAGAAAAAGAAAACATAAAGTAGAAGAATTAATTTTGGTATGCGATTGATTTCATCAAGGCTGAGTAATATTTAGTTGTCAGAACTTGATTATCAATTTACTACTAAACTTTCTAATAAAATCAGATGACTAGACCACTCACCCTTCTTTCCCAATGCCATGGCTTCAGAATCCACAACATTTAAGTAAAAGCATTATTTAGCTCAGCATAAAGAAGAAAAATATCTCCTGCTATCTCCATACACGGAATACTGTGGCAACTGTGACATATATAGCACTATTTGGTGATCACTCCAACTCTGCAAAACAACACAGAATGGTTTAATCAGAACTAAGACCCTGGCCATTTAAACAGTAGATAAAGCTTCACATAAGCAAACCAAACACACCCCCACCCCCCAAAAAAAAAATCTGCAAGCATAGTTACATAAAGAGAACTATTTAATCACTTAGATATATATTTATAAGTTTGTTATAAATGAAGGAAAAATTCTAAAAGCATGTCTCATTTAGTTGATGCACACATCAACCAGTAGGCCATTAGCTCTTTTCATGAATCTAATACTCATATTCCATCACTATGCCAACGGCTATAATAGGAAACTGAAACTATTTCTATTAACATTTTCCTTTAAGAATTCAATAAAAAAAATACTGGCCATCAACTTTAATAAAATTCAACACAAGAAGGGCTCAGAGCTGTTTTAATGCTTCTCAGCTCCAAAATACTCATATGCTGAGAAATTAATGGCCCTTAAGCAGTGGTCGTGTGCCAAAGCCTGAATAAGAGAGGTGATCTAGATAAGGAATTTTACTTGCACCCATTCTGTGCAGCCCCTGATGTCATGCTGTGCTGATGTGGTGCCAACATGTGCACAGCACCACATCTGCACCACAGCAGCCTGTGCAAAAAAGAGGTGCAAGAAAATGGGTGCATATATCAGTGCTCATCTGGATATGGTCAACACCTTCAGAATTTGTTAGCACTTACTGCCGATATATTAGAGCTCATTAAAAACAAATCCCAATAAAACCATGAATCCCGCTGTTCTGATTAACAAAAATACCATTGATATCACTATGACACACGAGAGCAACAAAAAGAGTAAATAGCATTCAGATTAACCATAAAAATATCATTGATATCCCTTTAAACGGAAAGAATATAACACAACTGGAATTTCCATGTCTACAAGAACAGCAACAACAGAAGAACATATATTATAGAAACAATATGTGATTATGAATACAAGAATAATACATGATAAAAGAATAATCAACAATGGTCCCCTGCGCTTTGGCGCAGTGGTTGGACACGTTCCTGCCAAGCGCAGGGGTTTGAATCCCCACACCCCTTCTGATGTAACTGATCAAAATAAAAATCAACAATGAAGTCCTAAATGTTGTTTGGGCATAGCCCAAATAACACACCTTTAGAAGGTCCCATGCTCAAATCCCTCACCCCCAATTATTCAAAAGAAAAGTTGAAGTCCTAAACACCAGCACAAGACAAGTCTACAAATTAGACATAATAGCAGCTGATAATAAGATAAATTCCAGAATCGAAAATTTAACTCCAAGCCAAAAGCTTCCTTAAGATTCCCGCAGCAAATTGCACCAAGTTTAATCTATATACATTTGTACCTCGTAAAGATCGAAGTTTTATTTGCCACGTTGCCTCCTCTGTGTCATGTACAAGGGAGAGAGAAAAAGAGTTCCCGCTCAATTGATAAGGAACAAGAATGGATGGAGCCGAGGAAATCCAACTTTTGAAAAGGGTTGCGATGCGATTCTTACTGCCTTTGCAGTTGCTATTTTTCATGGATTCAATAGCTACTAAAGTTTCATTGGGTCCACGGTCTGTACTTGGGGAGGGAAAGGGGACAAAAGGTTGACACCTGCCTTTTGGTTCATACTATAACAAGGGCCGTTTGGTTCATACTTCATTGTACTCGACTGGTTTAATTTCTCATTTGGTCCCTGATCTCATGTTTAATTGATAATTAGGTGGAATTGGGGCTTGAGTGGGATTAATTTTTTTTGACAATTTCCCCTCTACACTTTTCATTATTTCCCTTATCGCCCTTATATGTAAATCAATAATAACAATATCAATATTGACAATATTAATATTAATAATATAATCTTTATCTATCTATCTATTTTTTTTATATTATCAAGCCAGAAGTCCTAGTCATCTCTCAAAATGTCTAAAAATATTACTTAAACATATAATTCAAATATTCAAATAAAGTATGTAACTAAACTTACTTCAACTCTCCCATATCTTCTCACATGTTTTCTCTCTTAGTATCCAACCCAAGTTTAACTTACTTTCTTTATCTCTATTATCTTCAATTCACGTTGATTCTTTCTTCTTCTTTATCTCTTTCTTTATTCCATAATTAATCAATGTTAGCATATTGTTCATCGCACAGAAAAAGATATCAACACGTACTTAGGTCGTGCTAAGATGCTAGTATTAATAATATATAATATAACTCAAACCATATTAATAATATCAATACTAATAATATTAATGATAACAGTAATATTATAATAATATTAATAATTTAATAATAATATTTAACATTAGTCATACTAGTAATAATATTATCATCATTTATTAAGCCAAAAACCCCATTTAATGTACACCTTTAAAATGTCTAAAAAAATCTCGTTTAAATACATAAATCAAATATTTAAATAGGTTAAATATGTAACTAAACTTATTTCAACTCCTCACGTTTTCTCTCCCAGTATTCCGACCAAGCTTAACTTTTCCATTCTCCTTATCCTTCTCGTTTTCAACTCACATTAATTCTCTCTCTCTGTATTCTATCTTAGCTTATCAACATTAGCATATTGTTTCATTCCATAGAAGAGTAATGTGTGATGAGACACTAGTATTAATAATAATAATAATAATAATAATATAAATACTGATAATATTAATAGTTTGGTATAATATTTAAAATATTATTAATATAATATTAATATGAATATAGTAATAATATAATAGTTTTAATAATATTAATATATATAATATTAATAATAATGATAATAAATTCATTATTGGCATAATATTATTAATAATATTAATCATGTTACTAATAATATCGATATTAAAAATTATACATTAATAATACTAATAATATAAAACTAATAATGAATTTATCATCATTATTATTAAGAATATTATTAATATTATTAACATTATTAATATTATTATTGTTAAATTCTAACTATTCTGAAAACAGAATCCCAATGAGAGCATATGGAGAATTCCAAAAATAAAATGAACCTAAAAGTTTGTAGCCAATTTCCTACCTTTGCATTCCTTCCTGTTTTCAAGAGTGCTCGAAAGCCCCCCCTTGCTAGGAGTTGGGCATCAGAGCGATGAAAGATTTAGTAGAGATGGAACAAAAGAGTAGGGTAAGCACCAAATCCGCGCCGTTGAGTTAGCCTTACTTTATTTACCTTTTGGCTTAGAAACTCCCTTGTCTTAGAGTTGATAGAAGTACATTAAGCTTGAGCAAAAAATTATTAAATCATCCTCAAAACAAAGATGATTAATCTCATTCCTCCTCGGATAAAGATGTCTCTCATGATGGCAATAACAACTTTTTTAATTGTGTCTAACTCAACTCCTCTATTCTATTGTTTTTTAATGTGCTTTAGCTCTCTTTCCACCTCTTTAGAATTTAGAAGTCGAATATGACAGATTGGATCGCTCACAACAAACTTGTATGCAGTGCCCTGCACCTTTTTGGGAGCTTTGGGTGTGGCTATGTCATTTCGTTCACTCACTCCATGATTAAAGGACCTTAAGGGTATTCCTCTTCTTGTTAATCCTATTTATTTCGTACTACCTCAAGGCACTATTAATCACATGGGAATTGTCCTATTAGGATTCCCATCTCTCATCTTTCGAGCACTAACCCTTACTTTTTTAATAATAAAGAGCAGCTTGCAGAAGCAATGATAATAGGACGATAATTAAATTTCTCAAAGAAAATGTGTTATCTCGATTTGGTATACCACATGCTATCATTAGTGACCGGGGAACGCATTTTTGCAACCGTTCTTTTGAATCTTTGATGAAAAAATATTGGGTGGTACATAAGATCTCTACTACCTACCACCCCAGACAAGTGGACAGGTAGAACTTGCAAACAGGGAAATTAAGCAAATTTTAGAAAAAACGATCAACTCGGATCGCAAAGATTGGTCTTTGAGACTAGTTGATGCACTTTAGGCCTACCGTACAACTTTCAAAACTCCTTTAGATATATCACCTTATAGGCTTGTTTTTGGAAAGCCTTGCCACTTACCTGTGGAGCTCGAGCATCGAGCTTATTGGGCCATCAAGTATTTCAATTTTGACATGGGAGAAACAAGTAAGCTTAGAAAATTTTAGTTGACCGAGTTAAAGGAATTGAGAAATGATGCTTATGAGAACTCTAGAATCTATAAGGCTAAAATGAAAGTGTTTCATGATAAAAATATTTTGAGAAAAACATTTAAGCCTAATGATCGAGTGTTCTTATATGATTCTAGACTCCGTAAGCACCTAGGAAAACTTCGGTCTAGGTGGACCAACCTTTTTGTAGTGAGGAATGTTTTTGCAAATGGGGTGGTAGAATTAGAGGACCCTAAGGATGGTCGAATCTTTAAAGTAAATGGTCAACGCCTTAAAGTATTAGTTGATAGGCAAGGTTCAGAAGTGGAAGACATTCCACTTATGGATTCGGTCCATCAACCTTGACCACACCACGCAGGTATGTTTTTTTTTTATTTGTTTCATTTTTTTTGTTTTATTTTTGTTTTCTCTTATTTTCTTTCTGTCCTTTTTGTTTGCTTTTGTTTTCTTGGTTTTTGTTTGCAGGTTAGTTTCATTTTGTCATTTCAGGTTACCATCTTTGGTGCTTAGCGAGCTACCCACGTCACTCATCAGGTGTATTCTACCCTTTTTAGTTCCTCCCCATTCAAATTTGATTCCTAAACATTGAGGACAATGTTTCATTTAAGTTGGGGGGTGGTGGTGCAAATTCATTATTTAAAATGCTTGTTGTTTTTTTCTTCGTATTAAAGAGAAGATAAATGCATGCTTATATTATTTTGAAAGTTTGGTTGATCTAAACAAATACTTTAATGTGATGTCATTGGTGAGCTTAAAATCTTGAACACATGATTTGATGATAGAGTTTTAAAATTTTGTTACTTACTTTAGGCATTTGAGAATTCACATGTTTACTCTAATCTGACACGAGTACATTAGCACAAAATAGTGTGAGGTATGACATGTGAGTTTAATGTGTATGTTTCCATGACTCAACTGAAACTGGATGACTTGTTGGATAAGCACTTTGAATTTTTTTTTTTTTTTTTGCACAAAAAGAGAAAAATGCTTATAATGATCATTAATAAAATTTTCGCTGAGTAACTGGACATCTTGCCTCAGTAAGCAGTGAGTGTTCACGTCAAAAGGTGGGAAATTTACTCACAATGATCATTGAGAAATTTTTCGCTGAGTAACTAGACCTCTAACCTTAGTAAGCAGTGAGTGTTCACGTCAAAAGGTGAGAATTTTGCTTGCTAGCATTAAGGCCAGTTTAGTTTCATAGCCTTTTTTACTCGAGTTAGTAAGTCTTTCGGGGTGTCTTTACACCTAATACCCTAAAACCATATGATTTGGGAGTCATTGACTCAAAACTCGCTACATGGGTCAATTAGAAAGCTTAAGGGAACTAAACATAGCAAAGACTTATAATAAAAGAGATAAGAAAATAAAACTATGCCATCGTTGTTTATTCTGGAGAATTTTACATCTCATAAAAATGATTTTTCTACAGAAAGTTATGGCAGTTTTAGTAGACAAATGTTAGGTAGCGCACCATGCTGCGCTCGAGCGCATAAGACTGTGATCAAGTGCACCCGCGACATCCCACATCGATTTGAAACACTTTGTAGCGCACCAGGCTACGATCGAGCGCACTCGCGCAGTATCCCACATCGGATTAGAAACACATTGCACTCATGGAGTTGTCCTATAAAAGCCCCACCTCACTTCATCAATCGGGGTGCAATCTCCAAGGCTTTGCTACCAAAAAATGTGCAGTCTAGAGGACTTTGCTACCACTCGGAGCAATCTGGAGGGCTTTTAGGAGCAATCTGGGGAATCTCCACTACCAAGCGAGGATGCTCACGAAGAGTTCAAATTTTCCCTCGAGATTTTTGCTGTCTATTATATGTATGGGTAACTAAATTCTCAAGTGGGGCTAGGGATGAACTTGCATAGTAGACGGTATTTTTGTTTATTTTTAATTTATGTATTTGATCTTTAATTATTAAAACTTTTTTGTTTTATTATTTCGTAATTTATTAGTGATGTTTTCTTTTCCGAATAGTCATAGAGTTTATTCTGTTTATGGATTCAGTCATGCTTTTTCCATTGAATGGATTAGCTCTTTGATTATGCAAGGATCGAATATTTATCTATATTGATTTAGTTCTTTGCTGCAATATCGCTTCCTGAGTATATTGTCGTAATTGGATTTTCTCAATAGTGATAATAATTTACGTATTTTAAAAGCAATGAATGATATTTCAAAGGGTTACATTTGGCTTAATCTTGGTTCATAAATCTACACCTTCCGATTGGAAATTTCGGAATTGAGTTCCCAATTGAGTTATTCAATGAATTAAGAATAATTAAAATATCAAATTTGTGCAAGGGATTCCTGACGCTTTACTGTTTCACTTTACTTTGTTTTAAATTTGCATTTACAATCAATCTTTGTTCTCTATTAATCACTTGATATTTTTCTTTAGTTTCTTTATACCTTCTACTATTCTTTTAATTTGTCTCCCTGTGTAATCAACACCCCAAAGCTGTGCTACAACTACCGCGTTATTCTTTGGGCGTAATCAAATTTTGGTTCCGTTTCTAGGGAGACGGTAGAAGAATTGCTAGATAGTTTTTTTTTTCTTTTCAGCAGTTTGTAAAGGCGGTAACTTCGTTCCTTCTTTTAGTTTGCTGCATTTTTTTTTTCCTTTTCTTTCTTTCTTTTTATAGTACTTTTATTATTTTGTGACCTTCTATTCTCAGATATAGAGATGCTTTGGGTAGATTTACTTGTAGGCATGTGCTAGAGTCAGAATCAAACTTCTTAAATCATTTATTTAACAATCCATCTAGTCCTGAAGAAATGAGTGAACATGGAGATCAACCCACTAGGGTCCTTCAGGATTACCTCCACCCTACACCCATAGCCATACCATCATGCATCATGTTTCCAGCCAATACTCGCCAACTGGATTTTAAAACAGGGATGATACAGTTACTCCCTACATTTCATGGCTTGGAAAATGAAAACCCATATGTACACATTGGGGAGTTTGAGGAAGTAGTTGCGACTTTTCATAGTCAAAATGCAACTGATGACATTGTGAGACTTAAGTTCTTTCCTTTCTCTTTGAAGGATAGAGCTAAGAGTTGGCTATACTCACTGAGACCACGATCTATTAGGTCATTGAATGAGATTACTAAAGTTTTCTTTAATAAATACTTTCCCCAACATAAGACCAACACTTTAAAAAGACAAATCTCTACCTTTACACAAAAGGACAGTGAGACTTTGTATCAATCTTGGGAGAGATTTAAGGAGTTATTGAGTATGTGTCCTCACCATGGATATGAGAATTGGCATTTAGAATACCTCAATGAGCTTGTTGAAAAAGCTCACACTTGGACTGGACTTAGTGCTACTGAAAGCACAAATAGGTCACGACTTGCAAAGAACCCAAATGGTGGTGGAATTTACCATCTTAGAGAAGAGGATAGCCTAAACGCTAAGGTCAAGATGCTCACTAGGGAGCTAGATGTGTTAAAGACTAAGGGCTTAAAGCCAACACACGTGGCTAATCATGCAGAGTCTTTTGGACCATGTTTTGTGTGTGGCAGGGTAGATCATCTCACCTCAGAGTGTCCCACATTTGCTGAGATGAGAGAGATGTATAAAGAACAATGTAATGCCTTAGGTATGTACAAGAAGCCTTTTTCACCTTTCTCTAATACCTATAATCCGGGGTGGCGCAATCACCCCAATTTTAGCTGGAAACCTGAACACCAGCCACCAGCACAACCTCTTAAATCATATCCTACACCATAACATGCAACTGCATCTTCTAGGAGTCCTTTAGAAGACACCTTGCAGGCTTTTATTGAGGCATAGTGTAAGACTAACCAAAGATTTGAAGCGTTGATTACGCATGCTATTGAAGAAAATAAGGAGATAAAGAATTAAGTGTCCAAATTGATGAGCTCTTTGAGTGCTAATGAAGATGGTAAGTTCCCTTCTCAAGCTCAGTCCATACCTCATGATCAACATATGGCGCATGTGAATGCCATTGTGACACGAAGTGGTAAGTCATTACACCTCCTAATAATAAACAAATCAGAGGATGTGGAAAAGGGTCAAGATAGTAGTGATGCCGAGCTGCCCAAGAAACCTAAGGTGACAAAGAGTTATGTTAAGGTACCATTCCCTCAAGCTTTAAAATCAAGCAAGTGAACTCTAGATTGTGGCACTCTGGCATAGCAACCGAAGTTTGAGGAGTTGCCTGAGAACAGTGCAAAACAAATTCCATTAAGTGTGGAACCACACAAAGTTGAATTGAAGCAGTTGCCAGAGCATCTAACTTATGCTTATCTGGGAGAGTAAGAAAGTCTGGCTGAAGAAGTAAAATTTAGCGCTCATGGGAGGCACCCCACAGCATATCCTTTTATTTTTATTGTTTTTCATTTTTTTTCTTGTTTATTATTAGTATTTTTTTGTTTTCCAGTATTATCTTCGTATTTCTTTTTTAATGACAAATATGCACATAAGTTCAATTTTGGGGGAGTGTTATGAGTCATACCAGCCCAACTAGCTCCCTATCTCCCAGGTCAGCTCTTTCCATGTTGTTCACATATTGGGGACAATGTGTAATTTAAGTTTGGGGGTATGGAGACACATTCAAACACACTTTGTCCTAGGTTTTTTTTTTTATTTATTAAAGAGAAGATAAATGCATGCTCATGTTATTTTGAAATTTTGGTTGATCTAAACAAATACTGTGATATGATGTCATTGATGAGCTTAAAATCTTGAACACATGATTTGATGATAGAATTTTAAAATTTTGTTACTTACTTTAGGCATTTGAGAATTCACATGTTTGATTTAATCTGACACGAGCACATTAGCACAAAATAGTGTGAGGCATGACATGTGAGTTTAATGTGTATGTTTCCATGACTCAACTGAAACTAGATGGCTTGTTGGATAAACACTTTGAAAAAAAAAATTGTGCAAAATGAGGTAAATGCTCATGATGATCATTAATAAAATTTTCGTTGAGTAACTGGACCTCTTGCCTCAGTAAGCAGTGAGTGTTCACGTCAAAATGTGAGAATTTTATTCATAATGATCATTGAGAAAATTTTCACTGAGTAACTGGGCCTTTTGCCTCAGTAAGCAGTGAGTGTTCACGTCAAAATGTGAGAATTTTGCTTGGTAGTATTAAGGCCAGTTTAGTTTCGTAGCCTTTTTGACTCGAGTTAGTAAGTCTTTAGGGGTGTCTTTACACCTAATTCCCTAAAACTATCTGGTTTGAGAGTCATTGACTCAACACTTGCTACATAGGTCAATTAGAAAGCTTAAGGAAACTAAACATAGCAGAGCCTTATAATAAAAAAGAAAGAAAATAAAACTATGCCATCGTTGTTTATTCTGATAAGAAATGCCGTGAATTTTGAGACATGGAAACATTGCACATTGGAGTTACTTGAAAGCCTCATCTTTATATGCTAATTCACTTTACACTGAGTCAGACTTGTGATGCCTTAGCCTGCCTTTTGTAAGTAATTAGATTTTAAAATTTCTATTCATTGCGAAGATGGGTTTACATTTTAAGCTTGCTCATGAGTGAATATCATGGTTTTGTGTGATGCTTAAATTTTAGGATATCATGAATGATGAATTTATCTTTATGTTCTTTGTTTTTTCATTTAGTTTTTAGTATCGTATTGCTAAAGGACCAGCAATATGTAAGTTTGAGGGTGTGATAAGTGCTTAAATATTCATATTTAAGCCCCTTAATTTATATTTGTTAAGCTCTTAGTTTGCGTTATTTCATCCTATTTTATTTTATTTCTGTGTTTACTGTGTTTTTCTAGGGTGTTATATGTTTAGCTTATGAGTTTGTTACTTTAAGTTGTTTTTCGTTGTTTTATAGGTTCACAAGCACTTGGAAAGAAGTTTCACTAAATTACCATAATTGCCCGTACAGATCAGTCATTTTTGCAGATTAAACTGTATTGATTCAAGAAGAACCAAGAGATGAGCCATATATGCTTAGAAAGATCCGGATGTCTATTTTATGGAGAATTTTACGGCTCGTAAAAATGATTTTTCAAGAGAAAGTTATGACAGTTTTAGTAGACAAAGGTCAGGGAGTGCATCATGCTGCGCTCGAGCGCACAAGACTATGATCGAGCTCACCTGAGACATCCCACATCGATTCAAAACACTTTGCAGTGCACCTGCGCTCGAGCACACCAGGCTGAGATCGAGCGCACTTGTGCCGTATCCCACATCGGATTAGAAACACATTGCACTCGTGGAGTTGCCCTATAAAAGCTCCACCTTACTTAATCAATATAGGGTGTCATATATTTAGCTTAGGAATTTGTTACTTTAAGTTGTTTTTCGTTGTTTTACAGGTTCACAAGCACTTGGAAATGAGTTTCACTAAATTGCCAAAATTTCCCGTACAGATCAGTCATTTTTTGCAGATTAAACTGTATTGATTCAGGAAGAACTAGGAGATGAGCCATATCTGCTTAAAAAGATCTGGATTTCTATTCTCTGGAGAATTTTACGGCTTGTAAAAATGATTTTTCTAAAGAAAGTTATGGCAGTTTTAGTAGACAAAAGTCAGGCAGCGCACCATGTTGCGCTAAAGCGCACAAGACTATGATCAAGCGCACCCGCGACATCCCACATCGATTCGAAACACTTTGTAGTGCACTTGCACTCGAGCGTACCAGGCTGCGATCGAGCGCACTCGCACAGTATCCCACATCGGATTAGAAACACATTGCACTCGTGGAATTGCCCTATAAAAGCCCCAACTCACTTCATCATTTGGGGTGCAATCTCCAAGGCTTTGCTATGAAACAGTGTGTAGTCTAGAGGACTTTGCTACCACTCGGAGCAATCTGGAGGGCTTTTGGGAGCAATTTGGGGAATCTCCACTACCAAGCGGGGATGCTCACGAAGAGTTCAAATTTTCCCTCGAGATTTTTGTTGTCTATTATATTTACGGGTAACTAAATTCTCAAGTGGGGCTAGGATTAACTTGCACAGTTGATGACATTTTTGTTTATTTTTAATTTATGTATTTGATCTTTAATTATTAAAACTCTTTTGTTTTATTATTTCCCAATTTATTAGTAATGTTTTCTTTTCCGAATAGTCATAGAGTTTATTCTGTTTATGGATTCAGTCATGTTTTTCCTATTGAATGGATTAGCTCTTTGATTATGCTGGGATCAATTCTTTATCTATATTGATTTAGTTCTTTGCTGCAATATCACTTCCTGAGTATATTGTCGTCGTTGGATTTTCTCAATAGTGATAATAATTTACGTATTTTAAAAGTGATGAATGATATTTCAAAGGGTTATATTTGGTTTAATCTTGGTTCATAAATCTACACCTTCCGATTGGGAATTTTGGAATTGAGTTCCCAATTGAGTTATTCAATGAATTAAGAATAATTAAAATGCCAGATTTGTGCAAAGGATTCCCGACACTTTACTATTTCACTTTACTTTGTTTCAAATTTGCATTTACAATCAATCTTTGTTCTCCATTAATCACTTGATATTTTTCTTTAGTTTCTTTGTACCTTCTACTATTCTTTTAATTTGTCTCCTTATGGAATCGACACCTCAAAGCTGTGCTACAACTACCGCGTTATTCTTTGGGCGTAATCAAAATTTGTGATAAGTGCTTAAATATTCATATTTAAGCCCCTGAATTTATATTTGTTAAGCTCTTAGTTTGTGTTATTTCATCCTATTTTATCTCATTTCTGTGTTTACTGTGCTTTTCTAGGTTGTTATATGTTTAGCTTAGGAATTTGTTACTTTGAGTTGTTTTCATTGTTTTACAAGTTCACAAGCACTTGGAAATGAGTTTCACTAAATTCCCAGAATTGCCAGTACAGATCTGTCATTTTTGCAGATTAAACTGTATTGATTCAGGAAGAACTAAGAGATGAGCCATATCTGCTTAGAATGATCTGGATGTCTATTCTCTGGAGAATTTTACGGCTTGTAAAAATGATTTTTCTAGAGAAAGTTATGGCAGTTTTAGTAGACAAAGGTCAGGCAGTGCACCATGTTACACTCAAGCGCACAAGACAGTGATCGAGCACACCCGCGACATCCCACATCGATTCGAAACACTTTGTAGCGCACCTGCACTCGAGCGCACCAGGCTATGACCGAGCGCACTCGTGCAGTATCCCGCATCGGATTATAAACACATTGTACTCGTGAAATTGCCCTATAAAAGCCCCACCTCACTTCATCAATCGGGGTGCAATCTCCAAGGCTTTGCTACCAAACAGTGTGTAGTCTGGAGGACTTTGCTACCACTCGGAGCAATCTGGAGGGCTTTTGGGAGCAATTTGGGGAATCTCCACTATCAAGCGGGGATGCTCACGAAGAGTTCAAATTTTCCCTTGTGATTTTTGTTGTCCATTAGATTTATGGGTAACTAAATTCTCAAGTAGGACTAGGGATGAACTTGCACAGTTGACAGTATTTTTGTTTATTTTCAATTTATAAATTTGATCTTTAATTATTATAACTTTTTTGTTTTATTATTTCGTAATTTATTAGTGATGTTTCTTTTCCGAATAGTCAAATTTGCATTTACATTCAATCTTTAGTCTCCATTAATCACTTGATATTTTTCTTTAGTTTCATTGTACCTTCTACTATTATTTTAATTTGTCTCCCTGTAGAATCGACACCCCAAAACTGTGCTATAACTACCGCTTTATTCTTTGGGTGTAATCAAATTTTGGCGCTGTTTCCGGGGAGACGGTAGAAGAATTGCTTGATAGTTTTTCTTTTTAGCAGTTTGTGAATGTGGTAACTTCGTTCATTCTTTTAGTTTGCAGCATTATTTTTTTTCCCTTCTTTCTTTTTATAGTATTTTTATTATTATTTTGTGACCTTGCATGCCCAGATATAGAGACGCTTTAGGTAGATTTGCTTGTAAGCCTATGCTAGAGTCAGAATCACACTTTCTAAATCCTTTATTTGACAATCCATCTAGCTCTGAAAATATGAGTGAACACGAAGATCAACCCACCAGGACCCTCCAGGATTACCTCCAGCTTACACGAATAGCCACACCATCATGCATCATGTTTCCAGTCAATACTTGCCAATTGGATTTTAAAACAAGGATGATACAGTTACTCCCTACATTTCATGGCTTGGAAAATGAAAACCAATATGTGCACATTAGGGAGTTTAAGGAAGTAGTTGCGATTTTTCGTTGTCAAAATGCAACTGATGACATTGTGAGACTTAAATTTTTTCCTTTCTCTTTGAAGGATAGAGCTAAAAGTTGGCTATACTCACTGAGACCACGATCTTTTGGGTCATGGAATGAGATGACTAAAGTTTTCTTTAATAAATACTTTCTGCAACATAAGACCAATGCTTTAAAAAGGGAAATCTCCACCTTTACACAAAAGGACAGTGAGACTTGGTATTAGTCTTGGGAGAGATTTAAGGAGTTATTGAGTATGTGTCCTCACTATAGGTATGAGAATTGGCGCTTAGTGAGCTATTTTTATGAGGGACTTACATATAGAAAGCGCCAATTTGTGAAGATGATGTGTAATGACGAGTTCATACAGAAAGATCCTGATGAGGCCATAGAATACCTTAATGAGCTTGCTGAAAAAGCTCATAGTTGAACTGGACCTAGTGCTACTGAAAGCACAAATAGGTCATGACTTGCAGGGAACCCAAATGGTGGTGGAATTTACCATCTTAGAGAAGAGGATAGCCTAAACGCTAAGGTCAAGATGTTCACTAGGGAGCTAGATGTGTTAAAGACTAAGGGCTTAAAGGCAACACACGTGGCTAATCATGTAGAGTCTTTTGGACCATAATTTGTGTGTAGCGGGATAGATCATCTCGCCCAAGAGTGTCCCACATTTGTTGAGATGAAAGAGATGTATGAGGAACAATGTAATGCCTTAGGTATGTACAAGAAGCCTTTTTCACCTTTCTCTGATACCTATAATTCGGGGTGGTGCAATCACCCCAATTTTAGCTGGAAGCCTGAAAACCAGCCACCTGCACAACCCCCTAAATCATATCCTGCACCATATCATGCACCTGCATCTTCTAGGAGTCCTTTAGAAGACACCTTGCAGGCTTTTATTGAGGCATAGGTTAAGACTAACCAAAGATTTGAAGCGTTGATTACGCAGGCAGTTGAAGAAAATAAGGAAATAAAGAGCTAAGTGTCCAAACTGATGAGCTCTTTGAGTGTGAATGAACGAGGTAAGTTCCCTTCTCAAGCTTAGTCCATATCCCATGATCAACTCATAGGGCATGTGAATGCCACTGTGACACGAAGTGGTAAGTCATTACACCTCCCACCAATGAACAAATCAGAGGATGTGGAAAAGGGTCAAGATAGTAGTGATGTCGAGCTGCCAAAGGAACCTGAGGTGACAATGAGTTATGTTAAAGTACCATTCCCTCAAGCTTTAAAATCAAGCAAGTGAACTCTGGATTATGGCACTCGGGCATAGCAATCGAAGTTTGAGGAGTTGCCTAAGAATAGTGCAAAACAAATTCCTTCAAGTGTGGAAGCACCCAAAGTTGAATTGAAGCAGTTACCAGAGCATATAACTTATGCTTATCTGGGAGAGTAAGACAGTCTGGCTGAAGACGTAAAATTTAGCGCTAATGGGAGGCACCCTACAGAATATCCTTTTATTTTTATTGTTTTTCATATTTCTTTTTCTTGTTTATTATTAGTATTTTGTTGTTTTCCAGTATTACCTTCGTATTTCTTTTTCAGGGACAAATATGCGCATCAATTCAAGTTTGGGGTGTGCTATGAGCCATGCTAGCCTAGCTAGTTCTCCATCTCCCAAGTCAGCTCTTTCCATGTTGTTCACACATTAGGGGTTCACACATTGGTGACAATGTGTAGTTTAAGTTTGGGGGTATGGGAGACACATTCACACACACTTTATCCCAGTTTTTTTTTATTTATTAAAGAGAAGATAAATGCATGCTCATGTTATTTTGAAATTTTTGTTGATCTAAACAAATATTGTGATGTGATGTCATGGGTGAGATTAAAATCTTGAACACATGATTTGATGATAGAGTTTTAAAATTTTGTTACTTATTTTAGGCATTTGAGAATTCACATGTTTGATCTAATCTGACACGAGCACATTAGCACAAAATAGTGTGAGGTATGACATATGAGTTTAATGTGTATATTTCCATGACTCAACTGAAACTTGATGACTTGTTGGATAAATGCTTTAAAAAAAGAATTTTTTTTCCAAAAAAAAGAGAAAAATTCTCATGATGATCATTAATAAAATTTTTGCTGAGTAACTGGACCTCTTGCCTCAGTAAGCAGTGAGTGTTCACGTCAAAAGGTGAGAATTTTGCTTGGTAGCATTAAGGCCAGTTTAGGTTCGTAGCCTTTTTTACTCGAGTTAGTAAGTCCTTAGGGGTGTCTTTACACCTAATTCCCTAAAACCATCTGGTTTGGGAGTCATTGACTCAACACTCGGTACATGGATCAATTAGAAAGCTTAAGGGAACTAAACATAGCAAAGCCTTATAATAAAAGAGAGAAGAAAATAAAACTATGTCATCGTTGTTTATTCTGATAAGAAATTCTGTGAATTTTTAGACATGAAAACATTGCACATTGGAGTTACTTGAAAGCCTCATCTTTATATGCTAATTCACTTTACACTAAGTCAGACTTGTGATGCCTTAGCTTGCCTTTTGTAAGTAATTAGATTTTAAAATTCCTATTAATTGCGAAGATGGGTTTACACTTTAAGCTTGCTCATGACTGAATATCATGGTTTTGTGTGATGCTTAAATTTTAGAATACCATGAATGATGAATTTATCTTTATGTTCTTTGTTTTTTCATTTAGTTTTTAGTTTCGTATTGCTAAGGGACTAGCAATATGTAAGTTCGGGAGTGAAACTATCTAGCAATTCTTCTACCGTCTCCTCGGCAACGACGCCAAAATTTGATTACGCCCAAAGAATAACGTGGTAGTTGTAGCACAGCTTTGGGGTGTCGATTCCACAGGGAGACAAATTAAAAGAATAGTAGAAGGTACAAAGAAACTAAAGAAAAATATCAAGTGATTAATGGAGAACAAAGATTGATTGTAAATGCAAATTTAAAACAAAGTAAAGTGAAACAATAAAGCGTCTCTATATCTTAGCATGCAAGCTCACAAAATAATAAAAGTACTATAAAAAGAAAGAAGGGAAAAAGAAAAAAAATAATGCAGCAAGCTAAAAGATGGAACGAAGTTACCACATTTACAAACTGCTGAAAAGAAAAAAACTATCTAGCAATTCTTCTACCATCTCCCCGGCAACAGCGTCAAAATTTGATTATTCCCGAAGAATAACGTGGTAGTTGTAGCACAGCTTTGGGGTGTCGATTCCACATGGAGACAAGTTAAAAGAATAGTAGAAGGTACAAAGAAACTAAAGAAAAATATCAAGTGATTAATGGAGAACAGAGATTGATTGTAAATGCAAATTTAAAACAAAGTAAAGTGAAACAATAAAGCGTCGAGAATCCCTTGCACAAATCTGGTATTTTAATTATTCTTAATTCATTGAATAACTAAATTCCAAAATTTTCAATCGGAAGGTGTAGATTTATGAACCAAGATTAAACCAAATGTAACCCTTTGAAATATAATTCACCACTTTTAAAATACGTAAATTATTATCACTATTGAGAAAATCCAATGACGACAATATACTCAGGAAACGATATTGCAGCAAAGAACTAATCAATATAGATAAATAATTGATCCCAGTATAATCAAAGAGCTAATCCGATGTGGGATACTGCGCGAGTGCACTCGATCACAGCCTGGTGCACTCGAGCGTAGGTGCGCTGCAAAGTATTTTGAATCGATGTGGGATGTCGCGGGTGCGCTCGATCACAGTCTTGTGCGCTCGGGCACAGCATGGTGCACAGCTTGACCTTTGTCTAGTAAAACTGCCATAACTTTCTCTAGAAAATCATTTTTACAAGTCATAAAATTATCCAGAAAATAGACATCCGGATCTTTCTAAGCATATATGGCTTATCTTCTGGTTCTTCCTGAATCAATACAGTTTAATCTACAAAAATGACTGATCTGTACGGGCAATTCTAGCAATTTAGTGAAACTTCTTACCAAGTGCTTGTGAACATATAAAACAACGAAAAACAACTCAAAGTAACAAATTCCTAAGCTAAACATATAACACCTTAGGAAAACACAGTAAACACAGAAATGAGATAAAATATGATGAAATAATGCAAACTAAGAGCTTAACAAATATAAATTAAGGGGCTTAAATATGAATATTTAAGCACTTATCACTACCAAACACGAGATTTTTGGTGGGATAAATTTGGTCAATCCTTTGAGCCAAGCAAGGAAAAAGATATTACCCATTTAGTCCACTTAATCCCATCTCACTCCAATCACACTTTAATCCCACACTAATCCTATCACATTTAGTAATATTTGTATCTTTTGTGATGTAGATAGGCTCTGATACCAAATTAATGTAGAATAAAGAATAAAAGAAAGATATAGAAAAAATAGAAACTAGGCTATCTTTGGGATTGGAAAAGAAATAAGGCTACCCTCGGGATTGGAAAGGAATTTCAATAACACTCAGTTTATTTCATTCGTAAGCTTTTTGAAAATTAACATATGTATCTCTCTTATGTAACGATCACTATGAATCCTAATCCTACTCCAATAAGTAAACTAGTTAATATAATAATTCTTAATCTTACTCTAATAAGGAAACTTTAAATAAAGAAATTAAATATTAAAGTTAAATAAAGAAACTATCTAATAATTCCTAAAACTCAAAATACCCATAATATTTTACGATTACAAATTTTTGTCAGTGTTTTAAATTAAAACCTTTATCTCTATTCTTCCTTCTATACCCGATCATTTTGTTTGGTTTAAAGATTGACAAACTTTATCCCATCTGAATCTCATACTTGATTGGAAAAATGTAGCACTTTTATTAAAGTAGGATGATGACTGAGATGATAAAATTATTGATCCAATTAAGTTTTCATATTGCATCTTAATTGTTGATATGTGGCTGAAGATCATAGTCGTTGTTCAAATTCGTATCGATAGATCTGGACTATTGATCAAGATCAATGATTCAGATATATCCAACATATCTGGAATAATAAGAATAATAATTACTATTATCAATATTAATTATTATTATTGAAATTAATAATAATGAAAAATGGGATGGTATAATTGTCTCAAAAAAAGTTAATACTAGTCAGCCCTTAATTCCATCAAATCAAACGTGGGGTTGGATAAGATTATCTTAATCACACCCAAATCGTCAATCAAACATGAGATTAGGGACTAAGTTGGGAATAAGTTCAATATCACATAATTACAGTTTAGTGTCTTGAACAAAACGGGCCCTTAATATACAATGCTCAGTTTAATTGGTCCACTAACAGTTTGTATTGAAAAGGAAAACCAAACTTCTTAACCTAATGATCACCTTCGATAAATGACAAAAGGGTGGATATGGATTGATTTGGAGTGAATAATAAATTAGTATATTATTCATATCCCAATTACCCATTTAGTATCCATTCATATATAAATGACAACACACATGCCTAACTCAACCTAATTACAATCAACCCGATCCATTAACCCATATAATGATTTAAAGGTGTATGCTTCTCTAGTTTTTTCTCAAGTATAGTATACATGTACATTATTACACACAAATAAAACATAAACATAATATATATATATATATATATATATATATATATATATATATATATATATACACACACACACACACACACACATAAAATTAATAAAGCTAGAGCAGCCTTTTGGTGTCCTTTTTAAAAGACGAAAATGCCATTGTATAATTATATTTTTTTGTGTTGTCAAGTATAAAATCGTAAAACTTCAGAATTTTACTTTTCACTCCCTCTACCCCCACCTCAACTTTCACTCTCACATACATCACATCTCCTTTAATTCAGTCTCCCACGTTCTCTTAAGCCCATCATGCATTCAAATTCAACTCTCCCTCTTCATGATCTTTGCCCGCACCTCAACTTTCACTCACACACACCCCATGTCTCCTGTAACTCACTCTCCCACGTTCTCTTTGCCTCATTTTTATAATGGAGATTCCAATTCAAACATACCCATTAACTAAACCATATGAATTTGAAAATCTCCTCCTATACTGGTACTTCATCTCTCCTAATCCATATCATAATCTCTTCTATTACCCATTACTATCTCTCATAATCTATATAAATTTCTCTTACAGATTTATTCCTTCCAATTTCACTCTCTGGTCTTATCATCAACTATTGAGAATTTTTTCAATTGAAATTTGAATTCTCAATTATTTGTAAATTTTGTGTTAATGGTCTAAGCACAAGGTGTTTGAGGAATTTCCTTAATGAATAACAAGGTTAATTCTTTGTAGCATCGCGATTTGATTTTTAACATTCAATGGACAACAATGATAAGAATAAATGCCATGTTTAAGTCCATCTTCTCTCTTATCTCATTTTTATTCCTCTTTTTCGGTATAATGTCTAACTATTTATTCTCTCTATTTTTCTTTGAATTGAAAGAATTGTAGTGCTAAAAATAATTTTCTAGGTATTTGAAAAACCACTCTGATTTGCCTAAGTGAGTTCCATCTCTCTTATGTTTTGTTTCTCTTTGTTTTTCTTTTTCCCTTTTTTGATATGATGTCTAACGATTTTTTTGCCCATATTTTTCTCTGAATTGAAATAATTGCAATGCTAAAAATTGTTGAATGAATTATGAGTATTTCAAATACCACTATGATTTGCCCAGGTGAATTCCATCTGTCTTATGTTCTTTTTTTCCCTTTGTTTTTTCTCAGAATTCTAGGTATTTTCCAGTTTGATTTGAGTTAAGTACTACTCCCTTTATCACCTATATAATTTCTTCCTATAATAATAATAGCAATATGTATATTATCTGAATTCTCACTTTCTCTAGAAACCATAAGATCAATTTTCAAAATTCTGTTTATGGAGGATGAGAAAGTATTGATGTTCTATTTGAAGTTGTTGATTTAAAATATAAAGAATTTTGGTTGTAGATTAGATGCTAGAAATTCGTATCAAAGTATGGATTTTGGTTAATTTCTTTGGACTTTACTTCAATGCTTTAATCAAAAATTGTTGTTAACACAACCTTACCTTTGATTCGTTTATTTTAAATACCTTTTAAATTCTGCCAGAATCCAATGACCATGTGTTAATACTTCCTAGGTTTTTAAATGAGCTTCAAAACAATGAATATGTTATTACACTTACAGATATTATGCATACTCCGTTTGTAGGTAATTTGTTGTTCAATCTTCAGATGTGTATTATTAGCACATACTGATTTATGAAAATTCACTTTTTGAATGTGTTGGTGATTGTTGGACAAATTATGGTATTTCAAATACCATTAACTTATTAACTAACAAAGATGTTTTTCCATTCCTAGATTTCATATTATACAAAACATAATTGAAAAAGATGAAACATTTTAGCAAAATAACAAATCATTGGATCACTTTATATGTATGCTTAAGTCCTACTTTTATCTCTTAATTTTTCTTTCAACTGCAGTAGAAAAAAGTTAGTTATATATTGAAATTTCGTTTGTTGTATTTGAATGAGAAATTTGAGAAACAACGAATTTAAGCTTATATTATTTGACTCATAAAACTAAGATTATGCGCAAAATGTGAGACTTTTGCTTTGTTAATTTTCATTGGGGTATATATGTTTGCTCCTGTCTCACAGGTAGGTTTGTTTTGGAGCCAGTTCTCCTGGATGATAGAGTAAGGCACCTCATTGAGAAACCAACTACCGTATTTTAAAGATTCAATTTCTTTTTTAAATACAAAGCTTTAGTTCTTCATGTCATTTTGGGTTTTTCCCCCTTTATGTCTGTCCTTTTGAAATTTTTTTCCATCCCATCATTTTATTTAAAGATTTTTTGTGTGTTATTCATTTAGTTCAGGTACATCTCTTCAATGAAACTGGTCGTTCTAAGTGATATGCCTCATGTTCTCATTAATTGTTTAGGAAATAGATGATTTTCTCTTCAACCAATCTCTTTATATATGAGTGAGGCTGAGTATAATCCACTAACTGATATGTTAGCTTACATCTTAATAAGTTACAATTTCGTATTGTCTGCTAATTGGTTGTCGTTTACTATACAAATAAGATCTTTAACATTTAAATTTAGTTAGATTGTTGTCTATGAGTTACATATATGGAGAGCGTATTTAAGTGGCTTAGAAAAATGTCGTAAAGAGTCCAAGAAATATCATGACATTTTGTGTTGTCATTCTTTATTTTTTGTGCTCTAATGTGGTTATCTCTCTTGCTCTTAATTCTATCTTAATTGTTGAGACCCACATTCACATCAACCTTTCCTTGATCTCTTACCACATTTGATAACCTTCAAAAACTAAGAATAATTGTTACGTTTCCATACAATTAGTTCAACCACTAACAAAGAGGAGAGTTTTATAAGGTATATTTCTTCTCATATAAATTTTCTTTCTTTCTCTCTAATTTAGTATTGGTTTTCGATATTCTGTAATCAATATACTTGCACTACTTCTCTCTTAATTTCCCTTCTTGTCTTTTAGGCAAAATTCTGATTCTTTCACAATAACGAATGGGCATATATTCTCTTTTAAGCAAAATTCTTATTCAAATTAACATTCGGAGTTTCATTATGCACTTTTCATCTTTGATGCTATGTTGGTTATTTTGTATGTTTCATGATCTTTGTAGCTTATTGATTTGTCTTTTAATTAATTGTTTCATAAATAGAATTAAGAAAATTTCTTCCTCGCTATGTCCATTAAGATTAGTTTGGTTAAGATTTGTTTGTATGACCGTAGGGAAAGAATGAGTGACGGATAAAGTAACTTAATATAAAACTTTTCCAAGTAGCCACTTATATTTCTTTTTGGGATAATCACTCATTCTTTTCTTGGATATGTTTCCAAATTTGAAGTGTTTATTGAATGATTGTGTGATACTCCTTCCTTTTATGTTTTAAAAGTTATTTATTGAAGAGGAAGAGGATGATGAGGAAGAAGAGCAGGCAATAAAATATGATTTTGCAGTGTAACGACCCCTCCCAAGTGGACCCTACTCGAAACGGCTCCATTACCTTTCAATGTTGAGCACCTTGACTCAAGATGCAAACATATAAATCAAGCAACAATTCTTTCAATCATTTTAATTTTATACAAACATAAAATCTTGAAAAGGAACACAACCAACATGAAAAAGAACACATCAACGAAACATGTTTACATAAATTAAATTTAGTTGAGCTAATTTAGCACAACTCATTCATTTAAGGAAACGTTCTTAGCAAAATCTCCAAATCTTTTTAATTAGCAGTTCATTAATAATCAATAATGTTCATAACATTAAAGCAAAAACTTCTGAGAAAATTTCTTCATTTATGGGGAAAACCTTCATTTACTCTCTTCACTTTACTATACCTCTTCCAACAACCAAACCACATCATAATCTTTACAAACACATGAATGAAATAATAACTAAAGTATTTGTATCAATTTAAAGAATTCACAACCCGTGATTTCATCAAGGGCAATCATCCATAAGGTTTCACAAAACACAATAAGTTATTTCAAAAATGTCAAGTTAAAACAACAACCAACACAAGTCAACTCAACTTTGGTTTTAAGATATTTTATCCCCACTTAAACCATTATTGGTTATCCTTCCTAGAGTACATCATTTCTAACTCTACACAACTGACTTTCTATAACTACCCTATGCACCATGCAACTAAGTCTACATAACCTTAAATAAAAGCTTTAATACCAAAAATTTAATGACCCATCCCAAGTGGGCCTTACTCGGAACGACTCCATTACCTTTAGTGCTAAGCACCTTGACTCAAGATGAAAACATATAAATCAAGCAACAATTCTTTCAATCATTTCAATTTAATACAAACATAAAATCTTATATGCAATAAATAAATCAATACAAATTACCAACTCTAAGGTTTTATAAGACACACAATGAAAAGGAAAAAACTCTTTCAAGTACTTCTAGCTCAAACATCTTTTACAAATAGTAAACTGAAAACAAAACTTAAACTCCCAAGGAGACTCAACAATGAGGATGCCATGGGCGATGACCTTACTAAGGTCTTCCATCAACTTTGGCCACAAACCTTCCGACGATCTTCTTGAAATATTAGTAAAAAGGAGGGGTGAGCTAAAAAGCTTAGTGAGTAAAACATTTTAGGGATATTCTTCTTAAATTTCAATTCTTACTGTAGGTATAAAACGACTTACATCTTTTAGATTTTTCAAAAAATAGTCCAATTTTTATAAAAGTGAATATATATATATATATATATATATATATAATTATACAAAAATTTGAGTACTTCTATTACTATTAATCACCTAAGATAAGAACCATTTTTAGGAGTTTTACATATACATCGAGCCATTTCAAATGAGTGCAATCTTACCATATCATTGGTGTAAACTATTTATTTATAACGTTTATCTCATTATATATTTGATCATATCACAAGTAATTATCATCCATATATATTTCATTTAATAATACCTTTCATAGGTCAATAATCAAATATATCCTTCGTGGGCCAAACATAAGACATCTTTTTGGTTTAAAATATGATTTATACCATTTATGGGTCAAAACATAAATTTTGCCTCTCATGGGCTAAATATAACTCATATCTCTCATAGGCTAAATATAATTCGTGCCTCTCATTGGCCAAATATAATTCATGTCTCTCATGTGCCAATTATAATTCATGCCTCTCATGGGAAAAATCACAAATTTCACCAATCATCAATGGAAGAACGCAATGCAATGCGATGCGAGTTCACTTCTTTAATTATTTCTCTTCATCTCGATTTCACTTCATTTTCATTTGCCTCTCTAGGCTAATCATATAGTAACTAAGACATCTTCCCACATAATCAATTTGGATCCCCTCCCTACCCCTTACTAGGCAGGGTCCTAACATCTTAACAATTAGGATCTCATCCTTACCCTTTATTAAGCATAGTCCTTACATTTAAATAACTATGATCCCCTCTCTACCCCTTACTTGGCGGAATTCTACATTTAAATAACTAGGATCCCCTCCCTACCCCTTACTGAGTGGAGTCATACATTTAAATCGTATGCAATAATTGTAAATCATGATCCAAACAATCTTCAAATCAAGCATCTATCAACTACTCACATCATTAAATTCACAACTTATATAATCATGCACTCAATCTCATAATAATTTACTATACTAGTAAAAGAATGATTCATCCATTGAATTAAACAATTATTTATTTCACATAAGTCCATACATTAGTCATTTTCATTCAAGGGTGTACATTCACCAGCTTTTAATACGTAGGCATCAAACCATTTCTATATTCAATTCTTATACAATCATATCACTTCATTTATGTATACATTTCTCAATTTCACTATTGATTATAATTCAATAACTTTTCAATTTAGTAGTCATCAACTCAAATAGTATATTATTCATACCAAAGAGATCATACCAAGAAGCTTATACAAGCAATCATATATACGTCTATGTATATAGTTACGTCCTAAGTACTTATTTTCAAATAGTTTTGGAGTATGGTTCCAATTACTATGCCCATTATATTCTCATACATCTAATATTTTAGTTTACCACTAAACCTCAACCTCTATGTATGCATCAATCTCAATATACTAATATTTTTGATTTCGTAATTTAATTATATTGCATACTTTTAAATATGCTAGCACTCACTAAAAGTAAAGTGAACCTCACATTTGTCGTACCAAGCTTCAACCTTGGATTACTTATTAGCCTTTGGTGTTTTACTCCGATTACACCTAACTGATATAATTACTTAGTATACTTACTCAAGAAACATATAATTTAAATATACCCAAGCATACTATAAAGCTCATACTAGCAAATAAAACTAAAGGTTAAGTCACAAACCTTCTTCTTTTTGTTTAAAGATTTTGTAAACCTTGTTCTAGCATGGATTTAAAGCCATTAAAACCTTTTCAAAATCTTAGCTTTCAAATCTTCAACATGTTTTTAAACTCATAGCACATTGGAAGAAGTCTATGGTTGAAATACCTTAATAATAGTGGCTTATTTTGGGAAAACGGGACTGAAAACAGGTTCAATGGCTCAGAAAATTGACTGTCCATATTGGGCAGTTGACTGTAGGCTGCCTAGAGATTTGCACAGTTGACTATCCAATGTCCAGAGAGTTTCACAGTCGACTGTGCACTTGGGATAGTCGACTGTCTGGTCGCAAAAAAATTTAGGGCAAAAACCCCATTTTTCTTCAAAATAACTTCTTGTCTCCCATGAGACTTCCAATCCAAACCAAATACAAGTTCTCAAGAGTTTCAAATCAAAGATTCTACATTACCCAAAGTAAATTTCATGTGAAAACACATCAAACTTAAAAATCTAACACAAAACCACTTCTTTGGAAACAATTTTCTTTTTAAGTTTTTCTCAAGAAAAATTTTCAATTCAAGCTTCTAAAAACTTCAAATCTTAGAGTAATAAACAAGCTTAATTCTTTAAAAGTAAAGAAGAACAAGATTTACCTCAAGTTTGACAAGAAATTCTCATCATTTCCTTTCTCTTCTTCCTTTTCTTCCTCTCTTTCTTCTCCCTTTCTTTTTCTTTTCTCTTCTTTAGGTTTTCAAGAGGATTCCAGCATTTGCTGGTCTCTCTCTCTCTCCCGCACTCTATTTATAGACAAAACTTTGCATTAATTACATAATAACCCTTCTAGTTTGCACCTTTTTCCTACTTCCACTGAATAACTTTCCAAATTTCTATTTTTGCTTAGTTCATCTTATTATTCCTCAAAAGTTCTACAAATTTAAAATGAAAACTATTTTAAATACTTGGTCCTTAGTTATTTACTTTTCCTCAAGTTCTACAAACTCAAGTACAATAGATAAAAAAATAGCTCAAAACTGAATAAGCGATGCCAATAACGCAACGAAGTGAAACTCCGTGACTTTTAATATTATAAATAAAACATTGAGCTCTACACGCAGAGATATATAAGAGAGAGAGATAGAAACATTTAGGTTTAGATTGAGGAGAGAAAGAGTAATACAAAATAAAGAGGAGAGAAAGAAAAACATCATGCCCACATAACCTTGGACGCTCGTGCAAGTCATGAGTAAGCTCATAGACCTTCGATCAATTAGTCAGTCTCTCTCAAATCTGTTGTTGTAACATTTATATATTCTCTTTATATTTCTATTATTATGTTCTCTATATTGAGTCACTTTTCTAATTATATACGATTTAGGATGACAAGATGAGCACAAAATGTTTGTGAAAAAAAATCGGAGGATAAGTGAATTGAATTGGTATGATGTTCTAGGTTCATAAAGGTTTATACACATAACATATTCATATGTATATTTTATATTTATATTCAAGTATTTATCTGCATGTTTTCAATTAAGAGTTACTCAGTGCCCAATTATAAGTGATGCTCAATCACAAGAGTAATTATAGAAATTGAGAATATAAAAGAGTAATGTTAATGTAAGATGATATTTGGTAACTCCTTGATAATAGTCGTCTCTATTAGTCATTCACTACATCAACCTTTTGTATTTGGATTTATTATTTAAAATGAAAAAGAATAATTGATATCTTATTCAGGATCTAGGATTTACTACCAATTTGACAACATATTGTGGTTTGCTTATGTCAAATTTGGTAAAAAGATTTATATTTAATAGAGTGATTTTCTCTCTTTCATTTATAACAGAGATTTTGATCTTTAGTTTAGTTTAGTTTATGAGAGAAAATATCTGTTAAACTTTCCTCAAACCTCATTGAATTTAAGAGAGACAGAGAGAGTCATAAAGTTCTTCTTACAGGGTACTTCATTCCCTTAAACCACAACTTGCTTGCTATGTTCAATTTCCTTTTTGATGCTATTTGTAATTCCTTTGTTACTTCAAAAAATCGCCACATGTCTATCGAATCTGCTACTTTTTTTCATTAATTTTTTTGGTTAAGAAATCAAGGACATAATGGAGATTATCATACCTAACTTTTTTTTTTTGGGATAAAAAACTTCATTTTCTTAGTAAAGGAGCACCTAGTTTGGACATTTTGTTTTTTTTTTTTAATATTTAATTAAATTTACAATTTAGGTTTATCAATGAGCTCTATGTTCTTACTTGCTGCAATTTTTTCAGCTTTCAATTTAAGAATTGTTTCCTTCTAATTTTTAAGTATAAATGTTTAAAAATTTAAACATTTAAAACAGTGCCATTGATGCTAAGATTGGTGTTCTATTTTTTCTCTATATATTTTGAATTTATGTAGTGAATGGAAAAAGAATGTTTTATCCTCCCTATTTTCATTGGTTTTGTGTAATTTTTGAATGCTTTGGTTTTTTAGTTTTTTTGTTTTGTTTTGTTTTTCTTTCTTTTTTTTCTTCTTTGGTTTGCTTCTATTCTCTCTTAAATTTTACAATTTAGCATAAAGTCTATTATATATGAAATGCAAATGAATCTATACTATTAATAAAGCCAGAACACCTCTTTTGGTGTCCATATGTATTTTACTTTTCATACACTTAAGCCTTTTGAAATGTTCTCTCTTTCTACCTCTCCCTCTCATCTTTCTTATCTATAGTCCTCTCTCTATCAGTCTCTGTCGTGTGTTAAGGTAATACAAGAGGTCACTTTTCAGAAAAAATTACTGACAATCTATGTTTTTGGTGATAATGCTAATAAATTCCTCATTGGGAATAATTATTTGCTTCTTGAAGAAAAGATCTACCCTGAACCTGATACTTTAATAGTTTAGTTCTTTGATTGGTTTTGGCCTGAATTTGGGTTAATGATCTGAACAAAAGGGGTTTGAGGAGTTACCTGTGAGAAATCTTTGCTTTGAAATAAATTTTAATGAATAAAAAGGTTAATTATTTGTTGCATCATGTTTTGATTTTTAATAGGAAACTTCGATGGACGTAATGATAAGAAAAGACCATGCTTAATTTCATTGCATTATTATCTATTTAGAGATATTTTTTATATTATTGATTCCCAACTAATCTGATTTGTCCAGTTGAGTTCCATTTTCTTTTCTCTCATTTTTTTCCTTTTTTTGGTATGATGTCTTAATTATTTTTCTATGAAGTGCTAAAAATTGTTGAACGAATTCTTCATATTTCAAGTATCACTCCAAATTGTCCGGGTGAGTTCTATCTCTCTTATGTTCTTTTTTTTTTTTTTTTTTTGCATTTGGATGAGAAATTTGAGAAACAATAGATTTAAGCTTTTATTGTTTGACTCATAAAACTAATATTATGCTCAAAATGTGAGACTTTGGCATTGTTAATTCTCACAGAGGCATATGTGCTTGCTTCTGTCCTACAAGAAGGTTTGTTATTATCATCTTAATATCTTCTCCTTTATTGACAATAATAAATTTTTTGTATAGGATTCAACAATAATTTTCTATGTACTTACTATGATATTGTCTAAATTAAATGCAGTTAACAATGCCAAATCAAAATTTGAAACTTCAAAGAGAGTGTTGGAGAAACCAATCTAGAAGACAAGGGAGATGATGATGGTTGAGTAAAGAAAGTTACAACTTGCATGTCATCGTGTTGCCTTTTATACAAGGAGATAAAATATAAGTGATGGAAAAATACCAGAAAATGATGAAGTTACACTGACCATTGTACGTGACTCTATTGATTAAGAAGTTAACAACAACTCTAATGAATTGACACTCTTAAATCAACCTACACAAGTACAACGTTCTATGAGAGTAACATGTAACAATAATGGAGAACACCAAAATTTAACAATCGGTGATTTTGACATAGAACGCAATGGTATGTACTAAGTTCAACTTTTTTATACTGTGAAAATGTTTTGCTTTGGATGAAAAAAATAACATAAACAAACCACTTAAATTTTAGTAAGAGCTCGACTGGGTTTAACTCATCTCCCACAACTAGCACGTTTAAGGAGATAACCAAATACTGACAATGGGCTCATTCCTCATTTAACAACTAATATTGAATCACAAACTCCTCATCGTTAGTATACCATTTAGTTTTTAAAATGGTTCATAAACTAATTTTTTTTAGAAAATACATTAAAAAATATGACATGTACATCATATTTCTTGGAATGGTAGGTGAAAGCAAACAAGTAGTTGAAGGTCAGTCGATTTCAGTCAATGCACACGATTCATCTTATGATATTTCTTCACTTCCCAAATACTTGAATACCATTTCACTTACCTAATTGTATAATGTGTTGAAGTTATCTTCATTCTTTTAGCATTTAACACAGTAACTATTCATGCTAAATACTATATTAAGCGGTCTGCTTTACTAATATTTAACTTAAAAATAATGAATAAAAAATTAGTAAATAAATCGATATCATATTTCTTGATATCTTGGGTTGTGGGAATCGAATAGACGATCCTTTTACTTCAACCATGCGCTTTGTTCAACTTGCATCCTATGGTACTTCCGGATGATCCTAATTGTTATAAAAAAAATTTAATCTATTCTTTAATAAAATGTTTATGTATTTTTTTTAATTTTAATTATATGCCTAAGTAAATATGATCATGTTACATACAATTTTTGTTGTAAGTTGGCCTAGTATTTAACTTGTCAAAAACATTTTAAAGGATCTCTCATATTTTTTTTTAAAAATTTATTTTATGTATAACACACTTTTTGATATCTTAGGGCATGACCATCAAGTACATGACCCATCCACTTCTGCCGTACTGTTAGATGACCTTGTATCATATGGTACTTTTTAACCATTGTAATTGTTAAACAAGTTTTAATTTGAGTCTCAGGGTTTCATATTAAATACAATTTTTGGTGTTTGATCACCCAATATTTAACCCACAAATAACATATTAAAAAAATTGGCATATTTTTTTTATAAAAAATAAAACAGATTTGTTGACATCTTGAAACCCATAGAGTACTAGATCCAGCTACTTCGACCATGTACTTTGAACAACTTGCATTCTATGGTATTTCGTAACCATGCAACCTTAAAATTTGAGAATATTTTCTTTTTAAAAAAACTTATATCATATCTCTTGGTATTTCAAGTGAAATCCGTGTAGTACATGATCCTTCTGTTTCAACCACGTGCATTAATCACAATGCATCAATTTCGGAAAACAAAAAATTTTCCCCCTCTACTAAGTCCGAACAAATATATAGTAAATAAGCTACATAGTATATTTTACAATATAACTTCAGTAAACAAGAGCAAGAATACAACATTTGGTTTTACCTTAAAATAAAGAATCCATAAAGAAAAGAATCCACAAAGAGAAAGAGAAAACCTCAGCACCAGTTTTAGCAACAGCCTTGACAACTTGAACGAGTTGATTAAGTGGAATAGGACTAGTTGATTTAGAAAGAACTGTCTTTGATTAGGAACCTTTGATAGCATAGCTCTTGTGCACAATTTCCTTACGGGTTTCTCATTGGAAATTTGAATTCTTTGATACATGTTTGAGAATCGCCACTTAGTCACTTACTCTCTGTGCTGGACCATGATTTGGGTGATTCAGTGGCAGAATCGATCTAAGTATTTGAGAAAATTTGAGTTAGGGGATGTTCTCGGACGGTGGTCGAGGGCGAAAATCAATCGTCATATATCGACGACTGTTACTATTAGAGAGAGCTGAGAGGGTTCACAGTGGAGAATAAGATAGAGAGATAGAGGAAGAGGAGAGTGGCTAGAGTTTAGGGTGAGGAATTAGAAATTAGGGCTAAGTTAAGGTATTTATATTTTCTGAAATTAAGCATTTATATTAATTATATATTTAAAATGTATATATGTATTAGTTTTATCGAGCCGAATCGAGAGCTAGGCGAAACTCGGGCTCGGTTCAAATATCCAATTGAGCATCGCCCATAGATCAAACTCAAATCGCAGCTTGGGCAAATCGATCTCGAGCCGAGCCAAGCTTTCGCAAACCGAGCCACTCAGATTAGTTCCACCTTAGACAAAACCACTCCAATCAACAAAAGTATATACTCCAATATTAACAAATTTAGTTAAGAAAAACAATACATGTTCACAACAACCAAACCTCATTAAATTTCACACTTGATCACTGTATTAGCTAACCACCAATTAGGCGTAAAAAGCAGTTACTTATCCAAGGATACATATCAACCTCCTAACTTTGATTCGCCGTAAAGCTTTCACCATTAACAATACTTTGTTCTTCACATTTCTTTTGATTAGGGATATATAAAGAATTATAAAATATTTTTATTTCTATTCTTTGTATGAAAATGTGAGTATCCATGCTATTTTTCTTACAATAATTTATTCTTTAAACATATTTTTGTTCATTTATTTGTTTAAAAAATCTCAAATACAATATTATCAGTATTAATTATGTATTCAATTTTAAATAATATAATCTGGATTAATAAACCCAATCAAATTTCATGAGAAACAAAATTTGAAAAAGAAATTCAATAACAACATTATTTAATATCCAATTAATTACATGAGACTGCAAATTTATATATTCAATTAATTAAATTAACTATACGATAATAAAACGATGGTTATATAAATACCAAAGCATATTGTTGATATTCCTAATTAGGTTTATGTTGAGAGTTCTAATTAGATTTCCTATTATGTGTCATAGTAGGTTTCTTAGACTTAGTTTATGTCTATCTTATCTCGTTGATGTCTCATAGTCCTATTAGGTTTAATATTCATAAGTCTACATATAGGGCTGTTGAATTGCATTTAGATTATCAATTAATAATACAAAATTCTTTTCAATTCTTAATTTCAATATGGTATCAGAGCTCAAGGTTTGGGATTATGGAGGTGATATGAGATAAACACCATTAATATATATATAGCTTAGAATTTTTTTTTTAAGTTTTTGTTTTGTTTTTTTGGGCAATTTTTCCGATGCGACCCCGTTGCTGTAAGTAAAAAAAAGCAGTTTAAAAAAAATATTTGTTGACTTCAAGAAGGAGAAGGAGAAGAAGAAGAAGAGTTCAAGAAAAAGAAGCAGAAGATTTCCTCAACCCGATGTTGATGTTTTTTACCCATACATGTTGATGTTGTTAACCCGATCCAACTTGTGTTGATGTTGTTTCCTCTTGACTTAATGATTGCAGCACATTCAAGTCAACATCAAAGTTAGTAAAAAAACAAGATGAAAAAAAGTCAAAGTCTTATTGATCTGAGCTAATTGTTTTTTGTGTGTTGTTGGTATGAGTTTTTTCGTAACAAGTTGGTGCATGTGTATACCCCAACTTGAGGGAAGCATTGAGAGTCCTAATTAGGTTTCCTATTATGTGTCATAGTAAGTTTCTTAGTTTTACTTAGTTTATATATATCTTATCTCGTTGATGTCTCCTCGTCCTATTAGGTTTAATATTCATAAGTCTATATATAGGACTGTTGAATTGGATTCAGATCATCAATTAATAATACAAAATTATTTTAAATTATTAATTTCAACACATATGATGCAAAAAAAAGTTAATAAAAATTAAATGATAAACCAATGAAAAACAAACATATTAATCATATACTATAAATATATAAATTAATAGTTACTTATGTAGAGTGGTGTCTTGATGGTTGAAACAAGGCCCCACACGCCACGCCCCCACCTTAGAAATTGCCATTTATGTATCAAATTATATAGAAAAACTTCAATATTTACCCTAGTCTCCATGCAATTGATCTTCTCTCTTATTTACTCTCTCTGAGCGATTGCAACCTCTCTCCTTTGTCCTCGGTGAGACCTCTCTCACTTCCCTTCAGGTCGGTTTCTTCTTCTTTTTCTTTTTTTTTTTTTTTTCATTTTATGAATGTTGTGGAGCAAACGAATGTGAGATACGCTTTCTTCTCATTGACAAGATACATTTGTAAAATAGTTCAAATAAAAGAGTTAGATCCAATTAGTGTTATGTTTGAGCATATGCTATGGGTGCTCTATTAAACGTTTAATTATAACCTATGGATGTAGAAACTGTTAAAATTACATGACATGCAAGTATCAGAGTCTTGATGAGCAAATGAATGTGAGGTGCATTTTGTTAAAGTCGGGAGAGTATGATCATACGAACACGAACTTGATATACATGGATGAACATTAATATAACTGAAAAGCTTGAGATCATGAGTTTTGGGTTCAAACCATATATATAACCCACTCTTATTTTGTATTTTTTTTTATATGAGATAACTTGCATATAGACATCCTAACATATTTTTCTTCTCATTGAGAAGATACCTCTGTAAAATAATTCAAACAAAGGAGTTTCTGAGAGGAGTTTTTCGTTCTCCATTTTATTGTATGAGTTCTTGAACGTAACAGAACGGTATGCTTATGGGATAAAATTATTAGATTGATTGAGGAAGAGCAATAATAGCGTCCTAGTGACCTTATCATCTAGTCATGGCGGGAATCATCATGATAAGTAGTTATCAAGTGGTAACATAAAAGTTCCAGAAATGGCAAAATTTGATTCTCAGTTTACTCGTGCAATGTAACGTTTTTTTATTGACCAAAACCCGTTAATACACAGAAAATATGGGTAAAAGTGTTGGTTATCAGTGTTTACTCTATAATTTTAAACCATGCTATGCTATTAGGACACCTTATTAAAACACTTAGTTTATACAATTTAGAAACTTAAATAATAATTAACAATCAAAATCAAAATATTTTTGAAAGTATATATATTTAGTGCAAAATGCATCATGGTCTTTATTTTTTTAAAGGAAGCAAATACATAAATTAGAGCAAATACAAGCGTTAATGAGGAAATTCCTCTTCGGTCTGAGTCCAAAACAGAGAAGACATGTAGGGAAATTAGAGCAAACCAAACCATCAGCATCCCTTCCCTTTTTGTTAATAGCTCAGCTGTTTAATTGACCGAGCGTTATATTTAATATAGAATTCAAATTTAAAATTAAAATTGAACTACAATAATATTTTTTTTACATTAAAACTTAATTTTAATTTTAAATCTCAAATTTATACAACAAAATGTAGCCTGATGGATTTAACATATGTTGAATCTATCTCTCAAGTATGTACAGTCAGTAATTCTTTAAGGCCTCCACCTAACTAACTCTGAATTGTAGAAATAAATTGGCATTGTTAAAGAGTTTAAAGCTAATTTTAAGTTGATGTTTAATTTTTTAAATTTATAAAAGATTAATTAAAATAAATCAAATCATTTATTAATTGACACTTTAATTATTATTTGATGAAATTCATAGAATTTAATTTAATTTGATTAAGTTTTTTGAAAATTTTAAAAAATAAGATTTGGTTTAAAATTTGCTTTAAACCCACGCAAACAAGTCCAATGACTCCAATTTAAGAACTTAATGTTATATTCCGTTATCAATATTTGATGAAAAAACTCACGGCTGCCACTTAAACCCTCTCTAAGTCATTTTTAATCCATTGTTAATCTCAAATTTCCTTAAAATTTATTTTTTATAAAAAAAAATTGTGTGATCGTGCTAGAGATGAAAAGAATAATAAAAGAATTGAGTTTTAGAAAAATTTTATGTTAAAAAATGGCTTAGAAGTCACGTGTTTTTTCGTCTAAGATTCGTAATGAAAAGTCAAAGTAGATTCAACGTTGATAACGAAATATAACGTTGAGTCTCTAAATTAAAGTGATTGGTGGCTGTGATCAAATTGAAATCCAATCTATTCTTCAGGCCGATCAAACTTGTAATTTAGCCATACTGAATATTTGATATGGGGTTGGTTGTTCATTGATCTTCTTATTGATTAAAAAAATAAAATAAAGAATTGTTCATGTTAGACCAAGTATTTCATTTTGTTTGTTTAGCATTCTTTTTTGTTTGTTAGGTAAAAGAATTGTTCATGATATAAATTGAAATTCAGTTTACAGGTGTGAGCTTGGAAATAATAGTCATAATTATTGTTGATTAAAATTTAGGGAAATTTTCAAAAACACCTTTATAGTTTACTTTAAATTACAAATGCATCCATCTATATTAAAAGTATACAAAAACATCATTCAAATCCAACCATGGTTAGTCAATCCTAGTAAAAAACATACTTTAAATATGAAAAGACCTAGCAATCCTCATTTAATCTGTTAGAATATATTAGGTTGCTTGTCTAATTAAGTTTTTGATTACTTATCATATATGACTATTTATACCATTATATATACCGTAATATATTTGTAAATCAAGACAATTAAAATATAATTTTTCTCTTTCAAAACTCTATTTCTATTTTATTTTCTAGCATAATATTAGAGCTATTGATCATGTTTTAAGAGTCATCTTTTGAGTCTTCGCAATTTTGGTGGGCGGCCTAATGCTGCTCATTCGAACATAACTTTTTTCCTTATTGTTCTAAACTATTATAATCTTTCAGATTTTACTTTTTTTTTTACCAATGCAAATCAATTTATATAGGAAACATTGTCCAGATCAAGCCAGACAAACCTATTTCTAGTATGCTATATCTGCTCCTCAACCCACCATTACGTTCTTGGTTTTGCCAAGCTCCACAACCCATGATTCTGCTCTGGGTCCTTTCAAGCTGCCATCCGTGATTCTGCTCCGGGTCTTTATCAGTCACGTGTTTCATCATGTCAGCTTTCAAGTTCCGTCTTGAATTTAAGTAATCCCTTTATTTTGATGTCCCTCGGTAATCCTCATCCAATCTTGCGAAAG
Organism: Bretschneidera sinensis; assembly: GCA_023935145.1. NCBI lineage: Eukaryota > Viridiplantae > Streptophyta > Magnoliopsida > Brassicales > Akaniaceae > Bretschneidera > Bretschneidera sinensis. The sequence goes on along the minus strand of CM043705.1, from coordinate 29,917,028 downwards.
GAGTGTTAGAACGGGGCTCTCACCTTTCATCTTGTTTTGATCCATGTTTGAGTTTTTTTCTTGTTTCCAATGGAGCCACATGCAAGGAGGTGAGCTTGCATGTGAGGGCGAGTTATTTTGGCAAAGTTTTTCATCAAAACATGGTTTCAATCTGCAAAGTTGTTCATCGAAGTTTTTTCTTCTCGATGCTTCTTTGATTCAGTTTACAAACTCCAGTTGGTATCCACTTTATCACATTGAATTTGAGGGGACTGTTAATATGATATTTTCTATTTCTATTGCAATATTAGTTTTCTTGTTTTACATGTATTAGTTTCTTAATTAATTTAATTTCCTAATTTACTATATTTCTTATTTCTATTAGGTTTTATATTCTCAAACTCCATCTTATATTTTTCTTCACATTACATCAATAATACAAATTATTTGCGGAGGCCCACTATGCGAGCTCATAGTTGATGGAATGACTTGAAAAGGGCCAAGCCCTCATTGATGACCCGCCTCCGCCTCCGGGATCAGTGATGGTTGTTGCTGCTACAACATCAGAAGTGGGTCTGCAATTGAAGCCGAGGAAAAGGTCGTTGGGAGCCGCGGCGTGGATTGCGGAGGACGTTGCTCAATCTGTGAAAACTCCAGAATCTGACGGCAAATGCTTTCTTGTAGTAACCACAATTGCTAACTCTTATTACTTTTTATATTCTTTCTTTTTTTATTAAAGAAAACCCAAATTCTCCCTTACTTTAATGTGTGCATATACAGAAAGTGAACAAAACGAAATCAATCAATGGGTTTTATTGGTAGGAATTTTTATGAGTTGGGGTTTGTGGCGTCTTTTTGTCTGAAATTGTAGAAAGGGGGAATTGTAAAGAGATAAAGAGAGAGAAAGCAAATGTGCAGAGAGAGATATTGTTTTGTTGGGGTGGGTTTTGTTATGGGTGCATAGAGAGCAGCAAATCTTAGAGAGGGAGGAAGGAAGAATGGTATAAAACTAATTATTGTGTTGGTTTTGGCTGTATTGTTGGAGTATTGAACTTTAAGTTCCATCCTAGACAGCCCCGATTATTCACTGCTGGCGCTGATTCATCGATCAAACTTTATTGTCATTAGGATGACCTGAAAGGGTGGTAGTTTATTGGTGAAGTTTCTGTCACCAAGATGATTTGAGGAAATGCAACACGCATCAAGTCACATAAGGTTTGAAAGATTACAAGTTTAGTGATAAATGGAGATTGTTTGGAACTGCATAGGGTCTGAATTGTGTTGTGTATTAGAAAACATTAGGTCTTAGAAATGGACGAATTGTCCAACAAGTTAGCTTTGGGCACCAATTTACTAAACTTGGCTCTTATATAATTGACTATGATAGTAACATAATTTATTTTTTCTTTCTTTTAACAGAATTTGTTTCTCTTTTTTAAGTATATGTTTGTATTGTGTTGGCTATTGGGATATTCTTTCTTCATTTTCATGAAAATATGTATAGTTTTGAATTACATCCATGGGTTAGGACAGTGGAGAGAGAGGAAGAAATGAGGGGAAAAGGAGGAGAGAAGAAGTTGCAAATCTAAAAAAGGGGAAGAGTTGCAGGAGGAACAGTGGAGAGAGGATCAAACGTGGATAGCCAAAATTTTTACACTTAAAATATATATATTTTTATTAGGATTGACTAATTAATTATGGTTGAATTTGAAAGATATTTTGTATATTTTTAATATAAAAAATATATTTATAGTTTATCGAAGTTAACCATAAAATATTTCAAAAAAAAAATAATAGAATGTAAACTATAAAAGTGTTTTTGAATTTTTCTTGAAAATCTAAAAACCATAAGTTGCCATGGGCATGTTTGGGGAGAGCGTTCAGTTTTCAGTGTTTGAAAACTATTTTAAAAAAGAGTTTCTGAAAATAGTTTTCAGTGTTCGAAAACATGTTTGGATAACAGTGTTTAAAAACTGTTTCCAAAACAGTTTTCAGTAAAATGTTGTTTGGATAATCAGTTTTCAAAAACTGTTTTGAAAATAGAAAACTGTTTGAATTACATTTTTTTGTAATTGTTTTCAGCTTTCAGTGTTCAGTTTAAATTTTAATATCTAACATTAATTTTATTTCTCATATTTATTAAATACAATTTTTTTAAACACACCAAATACATGAAAATAATTAATATTATTTTATTTTTAAAATATTAGTATTTTTTATATATCATCGATCAAACATGACAACACTCTTTTCCTGATCATGTCATGTTTGTTTGTTAAATAAATTCTTAAAAATAAAAATAAAAATAAAATATACAATACAACTTTTACAATTTGATAACATTTCAATAACTAACCCATTTTATTTCTCATGTTTGTTTGTTAAATAAATTCTTAAAATAAAAATAAAATATACAATACAACTTTTACAATTTGATAAATTGATAAAATGTAAATGAACGACATTGCCAACTTGAACCTGATCAAATCCTTGAATTGCAGAGACTGCTTATAATCACTTGTAGCAGTTACAAACACAACAAGCAGAATGCTTGCAACTATTCCAATCTCATCATGGGCACACTTTGGCCATCCTTCAATTGTTATGCCAACAAGAAGAGAAACAAGGGCACAAACAGCAAGTATCATGAGTGTTGTATCTTGAAGGGCTTCCCATACAAAAACCCAAAAGCCTCGAACAGGGCTTTCAGTGAATTTATTAATTCCATAAATTTCTTTCCTTCGATGCAGCAAATGCTCAGAAGCATCAATCCCGTTGGTGATTGATGTGGAAAGCTTTTCCACGATACCCTCAATACAACCATGAATTTTCAACTTCTTCAAGTCATGGCCTTCAACAATTGATCCCAACTCATCAGGATCAATTTGGAAACCTGCTCCTTTAACTTCTTCAGGTAAAGTGTATTCACTGGACAAATTTAGACCTGTAGCCATATAGCAGGGAGTCAACGTGGAAGAAAAACATATCTCAAACTATGATACCATGCAGATTAAGGCATTCTTACTTTGAATAAACTGAAGTGTAGCTTGTGAAACCAAAACTGCAACTCTGAATTTCTCCTACGGTTTGAAGGTAAAAACAAGGGAAAGAACATCAGGTGTATGAAAATGCCTAACAAAATTCTTTTCTTTATTCTTCTTGAAAGTTGGCATTAATCTTTTTTCATGTTAACATCACAATTTCAGCATTCCAAAACTACAGAATAAGCACTAGAATTCAGGGACTTGCTTGAACTGCATAAATTGTGCTTTAAAATATGAGTAATTAAATGCTGTATTAAGAACCTGGCATTAAACTGAAAATTTAACAAGAAATCAGACATAACTGCCATGTCCCTTCCTCCACCCACCCCTCAAGGAAGAGGAAGAAAAGAAAGGTAAAAAAACTCTTTATCTCTCATACACCACAGCATTAACGACACATAAGGTTTCTTCGCCCAGAACTCCGCAACAACAGAACCCATACTCTTGCTCAACTAACTTCAAGTTTAAAGACCAATAATGATGTAACTAAGACGCTATCTAGCAAATATTCCCCTTACCATATGTCATCAAACATTATTAATTCCATCAGAAACAGATCATTGTAATGTTGACTAGGCAGCTGAATTAGCTTATGCACACCACATAACAATTCAATTTCATGCAAGCAAAACAACACCAATTTGAATTATAAAAGTAGCAGATAATAGCATTCCTATATTTATGGTAGATTACAAGTTCTTAGACAGCAACCCATCCTTTGAAAAAAAATCACAAAACACAGCCAGGCTTGAAATACTACAAACCTCTGGATCTTTAAACCAAAATTCAATAATAAATTCTTGGCTTCATGTACTCATTGCATTTCATTCCTTTGCTAAAATATTGTCCACATGTTGTCTATCATTTTTCTTAGAAAACACTTGCGCTCGGATCTAGAGAGCAATTTATCGAGTATTTGAAAATTTGAAAATTTTTCTTGAGTTTTATCCTTGTTAGACTCGAAAATTTTCAAATACTTTCTTCGAAGACACAAGGCGTTGCAGAGAGCAATTTATCCTTGTAAGACTCCAAAGCAGTAGTTAAGTAATTGTACCTTGTTGCTGCATCTGCTGATGAGCATACAACATTGATAGCTCCAATTCTTTCTGCATAGAGACCAAGATTTTTACTGTACGACTGAGCAACCAGAAGCTCCATACCACGTGCAGCAAACAACCTCACAGACGATGCATCTTGATCAAGGCTTCCACTAGCAAATCCCTAAGAACATCAAATCTGCGGTCATATTAAGGTTCTATATTCTGATAAATTTTCTACAAGTGTTACAATGAGAAATGATTTTAAAATTATTTACAGTTCAAGCAATCAATACCTGGTATGCAACATCAAAAAATGGAATATGGTTCTTTTCTTGAATGATATCAGCTATTTTTTCCCACTGTTCAGGGGTTGAATCAACGCCAGTTGGGTTGTGAGCACATCCATGAAGTAAAATGAAAGATCCTTCAGGAGCTGCCTGTACAAGGAACAAATTAAATTGAAAAAAGAATAGACTAGAACTTATAATTGATTTCAAACTAATAAAATTTATAAGATCTAATGATCTAGTATATTGACCTTGAAGATATTGTCCCATTTAAGTAATGAAATTTGCATTCAACATCGGTGATTGTTGTAGGATCCATTTTCCTTCTAAATATTACAAGAAACTGGCTATATTCTAATCAAGAAATGCAAAGAGCTGACCATTTGGAAAACATGAATGTTAAGTAAAACCAAAAGCTACAACATCAAATTTAGAAATAAACCTCTTTTTATAGGAATCTAGAAATAAACCTAAACTGGAAAAGAGGCTGGTAAGATGGGGGGAGTACAGAGTGCATCAGTTATCAAGTGTTTCAATATGAACCAACCCCAAATGGATTCACAAAAATAGTCATATTTCACAACCAAGCACCACCCCAAATGGATTCACAAAAATGTTCTCCTTCATCAACCTAAAAATATTCTTACCAGTTGAAAGAGGCCTCAGTTACTGATGCGAGTGCCACTCCACCAACAATTGGCAAAAGGGAACCAACCACCCAGAGAGTGGGCATCTGTATCAGTAAAATGATATGAAAATTCAAGTTAAAATGACTCAACCAGCAATAAACACTTGATAACATCAATGGAAGAATTCTTCATCTTTGTCCCAAAATAAGCCATTCCAAGATAACTATCGATGGCTATGCAACTAATGAAATTGGCTATTGTCAGCAATAATTTCAAAGGATATCATAACAATAAGAGCGACTCAAATGACCACAAATATATCACCAATCTAATCCTCCATCCATCATCTCCAAGTGATGCAAATAAATGTTAATTAGCCAAAGAAAAGAATAAAAAAAAGGCTCCTTACATCCCCTAGAAACATAGCAGATAGCACAATTGAGAAGAAGGGCTCCATAGCTTTGATTGTTTGAGTGAATGAAACAGCCACTTTCCCAAGACTCATATTAGTAAAGAGGTTGCCCAGTACGTGCACTACTGCAAGGGGCAGGATTACAGCAAGCTATCGGAACAATATCCACGGTAAGCATCAACTTGAAAAAACAATCAATGATCCAACTGAAACAATTTTGGTGCAGAAGAAAATACCTGGGCACCACTAACTTTGGGCTTCTTATAGAGGTTAAGAGTCCACATTAAAAGAACAAGTACAGTCCCAATAGCAAATTGAGCCACGGTGACAGTCATCAGAAATGGGAAGACTTTTAAGACCTGTAAAGAAGAAGTGTCACTCACAGATAATCCTTCATACGCATCAATACCAACCATAACGCTGGGTAAAATTTTATGCATCCGTTCAGTTGCTTTCAACAAAACCTCTTCACAACTAAATTATACCTTATATTTTCCACATCTTTTTTTATTTTATTCATCTTTTCTTATTTTATTCATCTTTCAGGAATTGAATTAACTTTTTTAATTCCACTACAAATTTGAGGGAAAATTGAAAGCAAAACCCCAAAAAAACGAGAGACCCAAAAAGTTGAGGGAAATTCCCAACAAAAATCCCAAAATTTGTAACTAGAAATAGAAAATCATATGGAAAGACAAAGAAAATAAAACTTACCAGAGAAGTCGCGATCTGGGGGAGTGACGGCGCCGGGTCGTACCAGAGAGGAGGACGAAGGAGTGATGGGGGTGAGAGAGAGGGAAGAAAGTGAGGAAGAAGTTGCGATTCGGGGGAGTGACGACGGCAGGTCGTAGTAGAGAAGAAGACGAAGGATGACGGCCGTGAGAGAGAAATGGATGAGGAGACGCGATCTGTGTGTGGAGAAGAGGAAGAACGAAGAACGAAACAGAGGAGAAGGGAGAACAGAAGTTGAACTCGTGAAAGTGAAAACTGAACACTGATTTCAGACTGAAAACGTCAAATAGCAGTGTTCAGGAAATCAGTGTTTGAACACCGTTTATAAACACTGAACAATGAAAATTATTTTGAAACATTGCTTTCCAAACGTCTCTTCAAATTTTTGAACAGGATTTTCAGTGTTTGAACACTGAAAAGAGTTTTTGAAAACTCTCCCCAAACATGGCCATGCTTCTCCACGTCCAATTAAAAGTCCGATCTTAAAAGCACAGTATTACAATTATGCCGAGAGACATACTTAAAAGAGGGTATGGCTTTCAATTTTTTTTATTAATAAAAAATAATATATTACCATTTGAAAAATTAAAGATAGAGATTAAAGCAATTATAAAGATAATTTGATAAATAAATAAAATTATTGAGTTAATTTTTTCATTTTTAAAGTTTTTTGACGATATCGAGATAATTGTGAGTTAAAAAAATACACTACAAGTATCGTTGGAAAACTCTCACCAAAATGAGACCTATAAGTGTCACTTTCCGTTAAAAAAATATTATTATTTTTTTAAAATGGCCCCACTTTGTTGACTTGATAGAAAAATATTCTCATAGGATTTTTTTCGTTGTTTCATTGTTTACGCAACATGAAATTTACTTTTAATGTTTGAATGTTGAATTAATATTTAAAAAATCAACGACTAAAATTTAGCCACATACACTAAACCAATAAAAAAAACGCAATGAATTACAAGTCTCTCTATTATTTTCTTCTTTTTAATATTTTAACATCATGCTTAATTTCACACCATTAAAATTAATTTATTTTAAAAAATAAAAAATTTGTAAAATTCATTAAATTATTGTCTTGTAGATAATAATAATTAAAAGAGATGCCACTACGATTTTTCTATCTAAATTAAAATTTAATTTTTAATAGTTGGATCATGATGATATATGATATGATTGTATCAATTTATTATCTTCTAAATGCTATAATTGCTTATTGCACTTTTTAACATATAAAAAATTTATGAAAATGCTCATATTTCTTTGTTCGATAGATATATTACTATTTTTTTTCAAATAACAAATGTTAATTCAACATTCAAAAATTAAAAGTAAATTTCAAACCGTATAAACAATGAAACAATGAAAAATAAAATATTATGAGAATATATTTTTATCACGTCAACAAAGTGAGTATTTTTGAAAAATAATATTTTTTTTTTACGGAAGGTAATACTTATGAGTCTCATTTTATAACTCTTGGATAGAGCTTTCTAACGATACTTGTGACGCGTTTTTTTGACTCACGGTTGTCTCGATATCTCCAAAAAACTTTAATAATAAAAAAATTACATCAATAATTTTGTTCATTTGCCAAATTATCCTCCTAATTGTTTTAATTCTAGTGTTTAATTTTTCAAATGGTGATGTGTTATTTTCTCATTAAAAGAAAGAGAGATGTTTTAAAAAGGAGAAAAAGATGGAAGCTGGACCCTCTAAAAAAAAGGGTGGGGCTACATAAATGAGATAATTTTTTAGACTAATTTACCCTTCAAATAAAAGTCATAATTAATCATAATAACTGTGCATTTAACTTACAAAGAAGTATTAATGTCCTCCCTTTTTCTAATCTCAAAGCACGGTAATTGTGGATAGAAACCGAAGAGATGAAAGAAGTTTTGGTAATTTCTAACTCTATTTTTAACCATTTGATTTTAAAAAAAAAAAATCATTTTTTTATATGATGTATAAATCTAGATATTAAAAGACCAAAGCCATAATTGACCAATAAAACTAGCTTCTCCCTTGATATAAATTCGTGATTAAATCTAGTCTAAAATTGTCATGAATTAAAGATTTAGAGACAGAAAAAAACATTCTCCGACCTCATTTTTCATTGGTGTAATACTTTTGATTCATGAAAATTTTATAAACCTATCTAAACAAGAATCTTTTTTTCCTTTATTCCGCCAAAACCTAAACTTGGGTGGGAATTAGAATTTCAAAATGAAATGTGCTATATACACACTAATTTTCGTTGGATACACGAGCATTTTGTGACTAAAAAACATTTTTATCTCAAATAACTGGCTTAAGAATTTTATTTGATGAGGTCAAAAATGTCTATTTACTTGAAAATGCGTGTATCTAGTCCAAAATGGCGTGAATATATCCTTTGGAAAACCCTGGCCAGGCACTTCCCAAGAATCCATTATAAAGATGCGATCCTCTTACTTTTTATCACTACAAGGAAAATGTTTATTATTGGCGTACAAAATCCATTGGTGATGCTTTCGGTGATAATCTCCTCGGTAATAACAGATTTTATCGAGGAACTAAAAATCCCTTGGTAAAAAGTTATTATCGATAGATATATATTACCGATAGAATTTTTCTCGATGCTAAAGCTAAAAATTAAAATTTTCCTCTAGTTCACGAAGATATATTAAAAAAAATACCGAGGAAAAATTCCCTTTTAATAATTATTATTTTTAAAAAAATTATATTACCTTGATGATAATTTTAAAAAAATATTTTTTTTCACTTTTCTTTAATTTTTCCCTGCTTAAACCTATTCGAAATGCATTTAAAATATACAAAATAAAACTGATTCAAAAATACAAAATATTTCTTAAATTAATAAAAATATTATTTAAAAAATTAAAATTAAAACTCATTCAACAATACAATTTACGTAAATTAAATATAATATTGTCTCAAAATCAAATCATGGGTCGGTAGGGTCTATGCTGTCATCGTCCATATGTTCAGCATCATCCTCCACAATTGGATCCTATAAAAGAAACAAATTACATGATCTATATATATATATATATATATATATATATATATAACAGTTAAAATATAAGTAAACCAAAACCGAAACTAGCTACCTGAAATGGATTCATTTTGTTCTCACTAGTCACATTCGACCAAACAGACATGACGGTAACCCCACCTCGTCCATTAAATAAGTATTTTACATTTTTGCCCTTAAAACGGTTAAGTTATGAATTTTTTTGCTTGAAAACACATGCGGTTGGCAACTAATGATCCGAAATGTATTTCGTTTGTTCCCACTAATGACCAAACGGATGTAACAGTAACTCCGCATCGTCTATTAGACAATTATTTTATACTTTTCCCCATAAAACCACTAAGTTATGAATATTTTGACTCAAAAACCCACACAATTGGTAATTAGTGATCCGAGATAGATTCCGTTTGTTCCCACTATTTACATTCGACCAAACAAAAATGACAATAATCCCATGTCATCCATTAGACAAGTATTTTATACTTTTGCCCTTAAAACCACTAATTTTTATAAAAAAAATTTCCTGAAAACCCACATGGTTGGTAACCAATGATTCGAAATGGATTCCATTTGTTCCCACTAGTCATATTCGACCAAACGAACGTGATGGTAATCCTGCTTCGTCCACTAGACAAGTATTTTACACTTTTACCCTTCAAAACCGCTAAGTTATGAATATTTTTGCCAGTAAACCCACACGGTTGGTAACCGGTGATTCGAAATTGATTCCGTTTGTTCTCACTAGTCACATTCAACCAAAAGGACATGATAGTAATTCTGCATTGTCCATTAGGCAAGTATTTTACACTTTTGCCTATAAAATCGCTAAGTTATGAATTTTTTTTTCTTGAAAACCTACACAATTGGTAACCGGTGATCTGAAATGGATTCTGTTTGTGCCCACTAGTCATATTCGATCAAACATATTTGATAGTAATCCCACCTAGTCAATTAGACAAGTATTTTACATTTTTGCCTTTAAAACCGCTAAGATATTATTTTTTTTGCCCGAAAACCCACACAGTAGGTAACTAGTTATCTGAAATGGATTTCATTTGTTCCCAGTAGTTACATTTGACCAAAAGGTCGTGATAGTAACTCTGCTTAGTGCATTAAACAAGTATTTTACATTTTTATCTTTAAAACCGCTAAGTTGTGATTTTTTTGCTCAAAAACCCACACGATTGGTAACCGGTGATCTGAAATGGATTCTGTTTGTTCCCATTAGTCACATTTGACCAAACAGACGTGATAATAACCCCCCATCATCCATTAGAAAATTATTTTACACTTTTTCCTTTAAAACCACTAAATTATGAATTTTTTTTGCCCGAAAACCCACACGGTTTATAATTTACATTTAAAAAAATTTATGTGTTAAATTAAAATAGTTTACTTACAAGGGTTAGAGGAGATGTTACCCCAAAACACTACATCATCTACAATATTTGTAGATGTTGTTCTTCCATGGTATGGAGACGTGACTATATTTCTTCCCTTCTTTGCCTATCCTCATCTAGACGTGACTATATTTCCTTCTTTCTTTGTCTCTCCTCATCCAGTTGTTCTTGCACCGCTCTTACATTGGTGAACGATGTGAAGCGTGATGCGGTGGATGTGCACACTCCATGGAAAGCTACTAACAAATGGACAACTATCAATTATCCCCCCGAATCCATAAAATCGTCCCTAATTCAATCCACCGGATGCCTGTAACCATTGATCAGGATCGATCTGAGCTGTGAGGATGCTTCAATCTGACCACCATTTTTTTCTTTAACTCGTTGCTCATATGTTTCCTACAATATAAATGAATACATATGATTAATAATTCTTTTTCTTCCAAAAAATATTAATAAAAAGATTTATTTTACGCATAAGTAAAAAATAAATTTTACACATACCATGATCTCCTTTGACTTTTGATGAACATATTCATATGTCTTCGGGTGCTTATGGGTCCTGTTAAACACTTCAATAGGTGTTAAAGTCGGAGTTATATAGGCCCATGGGGGTCACTCGCCCCCCTCCTCCACCCACCAAAGTTTAAGAACGATATATTACATTTACATAAAATTTGCACTTTTAAATTGATATGTTCTCGAGTAATTGTTTAAGAATAATTGTTTTGAAACCTCTAATGGTGATCATTATTGAGAGGATGTGATATATCAGCAAAATAGTTGAGGCTTTTAATGATTTCGGAGTTCAAATTTTAATTATTTATTTAAATATAATTTGTTCGAGCTCAAATTTTAATTACTTATGCTTCTTGTTTTTCCCTCTTTTATACTTTTTGGCATCTTTAAGGGATAATCAGAATCAATTTAGAATCATGTGTATTGAATATGTTTAAGCTTTCTTTTACCTCTCGAAACTTCAATGAATTGAATGTGATTTTGGTTATTTTTATTTTTTCTCATAAATATTGATCTTTTTTTTAAATTAATGATAATTAAGCTAATTAAATATGTTTTATATGTAAATGTTTAGTTGTTTAATGTTGGCTTTTCATTTTTCAATTTAATTATTTTGCTTAATTAATACTCCATTAATCATTGACCTTATATTGAAACTAAAGTTTTAAATTACAATCTGGGCCGCAAATGTCGTCATGTCGTGATTATGGGTATTGCTGATGTTAAAATGCGGGACATCGGTATCAGTCCATTGAAATGGTTTTCGCGGTCTGTTGAAGTTGCTATGGACTGTTATACTATTAAAATTATTCGCCCCTCCAAGTTGAAATTTCTGGCTCCGTCCTTGATAGGTGTGGCAGCTCTGCACAACTTCTGGGACTACACATTACAATTGGTCAGTTAAAATTAATTTAACTATACATGTAACTATCTATCTATATATGTGTAGAGAAATAAAGAAACTATATACCAATGCATCTGCATAAGTGTTAGTAATGATGGACCCCCCAACATGGTGAAACACCAATCATCTTCCGATTGTCTGTTCACCAACGCCGCATTGGAGCTGTGAGCCCACGCATGTGAGGGCCAGAAAGTAACCAAACTGATCCAATGTTCACAGGTGATTCAGTGGACTATTTTTCATTCTTCTCCTTCTCCAGTCCAATCAATCCAGTTTGTTGTCTTTGCCACTCGCTGCTTTACATTGATCCTGCAAGTCATTCAACCAATCATTATGGTGGGTCACAAAGATTCTATCATGGACCTGTCTAGCAGCTTCAAGTTCCTCTAGAGTACCAAAAGTGTAGCACTCTTGAGAAATAACCAAAAGATGATTACTAGCCAGTTATTTTATATGTAGCAAAAACATTTAATATATAACACTTCATGTGAATATGGAACACATAGTGAACATAAAACAAAAGAATGAGAGAAGATGTATACTAGGAAATGCTCCCAAACAGAATCTTGGGTGTTGTAGGTACCACTCTTTTTCGCATGAGACCCATGCATCTGGCTCATTACCTAAGGTCACTCCCCTTAAAGAAGGTGGATATGACGAGGGTGTGGATTACGATGAGAAGAAATATAGAAATGAGTGAAACCTACCAAGTCTAATACAAACCCTTTATAAGTAGTAGGACTTCCATAATGGGTGCACTTGTAATGTATTAGATAATAGGCTATTTGTCATCCAAGCACAAAGCAAGGATGATGCGAAATGAGCTTTTATTTGACCTTGATGGGGGTCAAATCCCTTATTATTGGTCTACATGAGAAATTCCAAAGCTTGAGAGATTTTGGTGCAAAAGAGTGAGGATTTAAAGCTCTCTCTTTTACATAAATCGAAGTTTAGCCCTTTGTGTTTCAAGGGAATTAATTGAAATTTTAATTAAAGTATTATTATCATACACTACTAATAAAACCAATCACACATTTTGCAATTTTGATTCAAACAAAGCAACACCAAATATTAACTTTAAAGTAATGCAGTAAAAGTAAGTATATAAAGGAAATAAATTAATTTGACTATGAAGAAAAAAATAATATTAAAACTACTTGCAAAGTATCGATGAGAAGTAAATTAAAGTGCATGCATTTAAACTGGGTGGATTAATTATATAAGTTAAACTAGATGGATTGAGACTAAATTATTTTAAACTAGATGAATTAAACTTGAAGACTAAATTGAATTAAACTAAGCTACTTTAAACTAGACGAGTTAAAAAATAGGAATTAAGCTAAATAGATTTAAACTAAACTACCTTAAATATGAGATTCAAAATAACTAGTAACTAGTAACATTTTTAATAAGCCAAAGGGGGCTCAAAATTCTTCTTAAAGAATTAAAGTTCACATAATGACAACTTAAAATAAAACATCTAACTTAGAGGACATAAACATTCTTAATGTACTAAACTAAAGGAAAGAACTTTAAAACTACCATTAACTCAATATTGCATTTAACGAAGAGCGACTACATTATGACTTGTAGCTAACTAAAGAAAGACATATAATTAGTGAAAAATAAAATGCTAAGAAACTAGTAAGTATCTTAAGATAAAATTTTTTTAAGTGAGCCAACTTAATCTAGTCTATTTTCATGGTGGTTTAAACACATGAATCATACTAGCAATTTATTTTGCAAAAAGTAGAAGCCTAACCAACCTTCCTTGGCTAAGGAAAATTTCCACGCGCAGGGATTATCCTTAGAATTCTTTGTGCTTTTGTGGACTTAGTGAAGTTGGAAGAATAATTCGAATGAAGATTAGAAGACCAAAAAAAAAAAAAAAAGGTGCTCGAAAATGATGAAGAACTCCTACTAGTTCTTCTTTTGTGTTTCACTCTTTGCTCTTTCTCACCTTTCTTGAACACTCTCTTCTCTTTTGTTATATTTCTCTCTTTGATTTTCTTATTCTTCTCTCTTTTTCTCACTTCTTTCTTTCCCTCTACATTATTCTCTTTTCTCTCTTCTTTGCATTACTTTGCCTTAGTATTGTGTTTTTCTCTTGTGTTAACAAAAGTGGGATATTTATAGGAGGAGTAAGGGCTGGCCAAGAGATTTAAAAAAGCATAATAATGAGTGAAAAGAAGGTGTATGGTTTGTCATATAGAGAAGGGAAAAAGTAGTTTCAACTTTTGAGATTAAAAAGGTGTTTCACTTAAAGGTGGGGCTAGAGAAGTGAGGTGTGGTAAACCAAGTAAGAAGTGAGAGGAAAAATACTTTTAGGTGGCTGGCCATGGGGAAGAGGGAGAGGTTTCTTTGAGGTGAAAAAAATTTAAGAAGAAGGTTTGTAGAAAGGTGTACACCAAAGGACATTTTGGAGTGATTTCAATAAAGCAAAAGCAAAAGCAAAAACAAAAGCAAAAAAGGTGAGGAGAAACTCTCCTTGCTTTGGATGACCAATGGAGTGGAAAAGACACAATTTTCTATGGTTTTTGAAATATAATAAATTGGAAAATCTTATAAAAAAAATTAGTGCAATTACACAGCAAAAGAAAAGAAAAAGGCTTCACATTCTAAAAAAACTGTTGTTTTTTAAATATTGTTTTTAGGGTATAAAATGCGATTTTTTTGGCTAGAAAATGGTGGTATTTGACATTTAGGAAAGGGTTAAAGATTAATAAGGTAATTTCCAATTAACTAAGCAAAAAGAGAAGAAAATAAACTCCTTATTTTTTCTACACATGGTTGTCCAAAGAGGAAGAAAAATCAGTTGCTTCTTAAGTGCATAATTGTTGTGTTTTAGGTGAGAAAAGTCTTATTTTGTGTGAAAAAAGGTAGCATTTGGTACAAAAGAATGTGAGGGAACCTAGGAGGGAGAGGTGAGTTCAAAAAGCAAAAAAGAGGAGTGAAAATTCCTCATTATGGCAAGCTACATAGGGAGAAAAGAGAAACATCTTCTTAGTTGTAAAAAAGTAACTTTTACTTTGAGAAAAGTGAACCAATCAAGGACTGCCAAATGGAGGGTAAAACTGGAGGTTCACCCTTAAAAATTAGAAGTCTTCTTGGGCTTGAAATTTGGGAATGTTTGGGCTTAGGAAAGATCAATGGGCTTTAGTGGGTTTTGGATTGGGTCAATATTTAGATAACGACTTTGGTCTTAGATTAGTTGAATCAAATAAGTTCCAATTGATTTAAACTCAAAGCAAATTAAATAGATTGAACAAAAGGGTCTTGTAATTGCTCTTACTCCCCAATTAAATCCAAATTTCCTCATTTACCAAGTTCGAGCATACTAGGATCAAAGATTCGTCATAGGAACCCACGTGTGGTCCATTCAAAAATTTTGGAACAAAATTGGGTGTCTACAAGTATCCACATGGAAATGAGAGTAAGAGTTTTAGGGACCATTCATGTGCTTTCTCACCTGAACAACAATGTTTTTTGCCACTCTTTGCATCCCTGGAATTTTCTAAATTCATATAATTAATTGTATTAATCGATCTATGATATATATTTATTGAAATTAATGAAAAAAAATAATTCACCATAAACAAATATAAACACCTATCACTCAAAACGGTTAGTGTAATCTTCTGTGCCGATAGAGGCTTCTTATTGTTTGGTCATCTGCCACATCACCTGACTAGAGGAACCTCAAAAAGCCCAACCTCTACCCCTACATATGAGAATATATCTTGACATATATATATATATATATTATGTACTACAATAATATTATATTACTTAAAAATAACTTTTTTATTATTATTTTCAAATATTTAGCATTAAAAAATATTTAATTATATTTATATTTTTATTATTTATTACCCATATTAATTTATAATATTCCTAAACCCTAATTAACTTGGCACGTTCCCTAATTAAACTAAAACCTAACCTAAACTTAAACCCTATTTAACCTAAATTATAAACCTAATCCTAATTAATAATTCATAATTTTATTATATACTAAAGCCTAAACATAAAACTCTAATTAACCTAAACTCTAATGTAAACCTTAAACCTAAACTCTAATGAATCTAAAACCTAACCTTAAACCCTAATGAATTTAAAACCTAACCCTAACCCTAAATAATCATATTATTATTTTGTATTTATAATTTATTTTTTTATTAATTATTAATAATTCATAATTTTATTATATAATTATTTTATATTAGTTAATTGTCTTATATTAAACCCTAAACCCTAATGTAAACTCTGAACCTAAACCTAACCCTAATTAATAATAATATTTATTTTATATTAATTTATTAATAATAAATAATTTTATTATATAATTATCTTATATGTAAACCCTAAACCTAAACCCTAATGAATATAAAACGTAACCCTAACCCTAATTAATCAGGTTATTATTTTATATTTATCAATTATTTATATATTAGTTATTAATATTTAATAATTTTATCATATAATTATGTTATATTATTTAATTATCTTATATTAAACCCTAAACCTAAACCCTGATATATGAATCTAAACTTTAACCTTAAACCCTAATGAATTTAAACCTAACACTAAACCCTAATTAATTAATGTAGAACGGAATCAAGAAAATACGAATTTTGAAATATTTTAAAAAAATAATAAGATAAATATTTATTATGGCTTGAAAAATGATCGATTTGAAAATGATGTAATGCCCCGTTAATTAAAGACCAAAATTGAAGCTGAAATCAATTATAATGTTTGGTTAATTAATCTGTTTATACCATTAGAATGAAGTAAGATTGACTAAATAAATGTGTTTGAGGTTAGGATAAAATTTAAAATTAATCATATTAATTATTAAATTATATTTATCTATTATTTTTTTAAATTAATCATATTAATTATTATATTATATTATCTATTATTTTTTAAATTAATCATATTATTTTTTAATTTATTTTTATCTATTAATTACTTATTAATAATTAATAATTAATAATTTTATTATATAATAATTTTATATTATTTAATAATATTTTATATATATTTTATATATTATTTTCAATTTTTTCATCAATAATTTTTTTTACTATATTTTTGTTTTTTTATTAATTATTAGTCATATTTACTATATGTATTAATTAAGTACTTTTACTAATATTTAGTTAAATAATTTAACTATCACCGAGGGACAATAAATCTGTTGACCTCACATCGATTTTGATTATGAAAAAACTTGATTAATTTAGTCTAACTACCTTGGTCTAAGCTTTGTAAGTTGTAATGCCTCTTGATCGATCTTAGAAAGGTACGTTCGCTTGTTAATTACCATACGACTACCCATGGAGATCAATTCAAAGAAGAAGTCAAGAAGAAAATCTTGAAGCCTAGATAGATTAAGGTAGCCAAAGCACTTTATAATCTCTCTTTTATTGTCATACTTCATTTTGACTCTAAAATTATTTTGAGAAAATGTTGTTATCATTTAAAACCTTAAATTTCTCAAAAAGAAAAGAAAAGTTTCTAAGTTTTTAAGGGTGTAGTCGACTATGTTCTTTGGATAGTCGACTGTTTAACTCGGGTCATTAGGTCAATTTGTTTTTTAAATGGACAATCAACTATGTTGATGGACAATAGATTGTGAAAAAGAGTCAACTGTCATAGTCGACTGTCTTCTCTCGTCCCAGTCAAAACCCTCTTTTTTCCCAAAAGACAATTGATTGTCTTCTCTCGTCCCAATCAAAACACTATTTTTCCCAAAAGACAGTTGATTGTCCTCTTTTCACATTCGACTATCCTATCGTGAATAACGAATAATTTTCAGAAATTGAGATGCAGGACAGAGCATTTAATGCACTTAACAATCGTTCTTTTTTTTTTTCTAACAGCCATATTGAGTTCAAACTATAAATACCCAGCATAAATGAGCATTTAAAAGCAAGAAGAGCATTCAATTTATCAAAATGTTCATTTATTACCCATCAAAGCTTTATTAGATTCCTTCTTATGCCATCTTTAAGCTTTAATCTTGTAAGAGACTAATATGGAAATAAACTTGTTTTAGCTAAGGAAATATGGAATAAACTTCAAATTACATATGAAGACACTAATGAAGTAAAGAAATAAAAAATCTATATGTTAGTGTCTAAATTTGAAGCTTTTAAAATGTCTCATACCGAAACCATTTCTGAAATGTACTATTGATTCACTAATGTTATTAATGGTTTAAAGCTTCTTGGTAGGACTTATGATGATTACGAATTGGTAAGAAAGATTATTAGATCTTTACCACAAAATTGGGAATCAAAGATGATGACAATTGTAGAAGCTAAAGACCTTGACACGCTTGATGTTGAAACACTTCTTGACTCATTATTAACTCAAGAGATGGAAGTAATAAATCATGTTGTTATTGATAATGAGTCAAAGAAGTAGAAGGTCATTGCACTCAAAGCCACTTCAAGCAAGAAAGTAGAAAAAGAAGAAAATAAAAGTAGTGAGGAAGATGGAGAAATGGCTCTCATCACAAAGAGGTTTCAAAGATTCTTGAAAAAGAGTAAGAAGCCTTACACAAATGACAACTTAACCAAAAATGAACCTATTGTGTGCTTTGGTTGCAAAAAAATTGGGTACATCAAGGCAAATTATCCTACAACAAAGAAACCTTACAAGAACTTCAAGAAGAAAGCATTAGTTGCAACCACTTGGAGTGATGATGATAAGAACATCTCGGAAATTGAATTTGACTACCAAGAGATTGTAAATCTTTGTTCAATTGCAATTGATGATGAAAATGAGGTAACCAATTCTTCCTTTAGCAACGATATTGATAATGAAAATAGCAATGAAGAATTGATTGATGCTATAAATGAATTGCATGAAGAAATAAAGAAATTTGATGCTAGGAATGTTGTTCTAAAAAAGGAAGTTTCATCCTTCTCTAAAAAGGTGGAAGTTCTAAATGAACAAAAAGAAAAACCCTCTTTAGAACTTAATAACTCATCACAAGAATCTTTGATGAATAAAAATATTGATTTGAAAAAGAAAGTGATTGAGTTAAATAACACAATATCTAGACTTGTAAGTGGAAAAGAAAAGCTACATGAGTGCTAGCTTGTCAAAGAATGAGTAGAAAAAAATCTGGTTTTGGTTATTCTTCATTGGGCAAGCAAAAATCAGATGCAACTATCTTTGTGAAAGTAACATGTGTTGATGAACTCTCAACTTCCAAGGCTCTTAGTAATGTTAATAATGTTCCATTGAAAAATGCTAGGAAGCCTAAGAATTCAAATGTCAATTCCTACGGTAGAAATTCATATGCTAATACTAGGAACAAATATCCAAGAAATATCTATGCTCATATGTATGATCATTCTAGAAATGCAAATTCTAGGTATGCTCATTCAAAAAATTCACATGCTAGGAATTCATATCCTAGAAGTAACTATCATTCATATCCTACAAACAACCCTGTATGCTCATAATTCTTATAATGCTAGATATTCTTATCCAAGAAATGATAGATTTGCATATTCTAGACATCCTAGAAATTACTATGATTATCAATCTAGGATCATGCATCATTCACATTATTATGATTATGGAGCACATTATAGAACTAATAAAGCATGGGTTCCTAAATGATCCATATTTTCAAAGACTAACTCGAAAGGACAAAAGAAATTTTGGGTACCTAAAATCTCCATTGTGTATCATTGTGTGATGTAGATATGTCTTACACAAAGTTTGAAGGTGAGCATTGGTACTTTTATAGTGGATACTCGAATCACATAATTAGTGATCAAAACCTCTTTATGGAGTTGACTCTAAAGAATGGTGGATATGTCACCATTGGAGATGATACCAAGATGAAGATCATTGGACATGGTATAGTTGGTAAAAATTCTTCAACCCTTGATCATGCGTTACTTGTGCAAGGCCTTAAGCCTAATTTACCTAGCATTAGTCAATTATATGATAAAGGTAATAAATTCATATTTGAATCCTCTCATTGTCTTATAATATTCAAGAGTAACAAGATCAAATATGTTGGGCAAAGACATGAAAATGTCTATTTAGTTGATTTCAAAACTTTTCCATTGGAAAATGAAAATTGTTTTTTACCTTTTAGTGAAAACTCATGGTTATGGCATAAAAGGCTTGACCACGTGAACATGGATTTGATTAAAATTATTTTTTTAAAAAGATTTGGTTGTTAGTCTTCCCAAAATCAAATTTGAAAAAGAAAAATTTTGTGATGCTTGTCAAATGGGAAAACAAACAAGAGTTTCTTTTAAATCCAAAAATGTTGTTTTAACTTCTAGATCTTTAGAGCTTTTGTATATGGACTTATTTAGTCCAGTAAGCACTACTAGCCTAGGTGGCCATCGATATGCTCTTGTTATTGTAGATGATTGACTATTATAGATACACTTTTGTTATTTTTATTGCTTATAAGGATGAAACTTTTAAAGGTTTTGTAAACTTTTGTAAAAAGATTCAAAATGAAAAAGATATTACTATTTTAAGAATAAGAAGTGATCATGAAAAAGAATGTGAAAATCAAAGCTTTTCAATATATTATGATGATAATAGTATTGGTCACAAATTTTCAGCTCTTAGAACTTCTCAACAAATTGGTATTGTTGAAAGAAAAAATAGAATTCTAGAAGAAATTGGTAGAACTTTACTTTATGAAAAATAGTTTGCCAAAATACTTTTGGGTGAAAGTCATAAACACTGCTTGTTATGTTTGGAATTAAGTTTTAATTAGGCTTATACTTAATAAAAATCCATATGAACCATGGAAGGATAGAAAACCTAATATATTTTATTTTCATGCTTTTGGTTGAAAGTGCTTCATCTTGAATCCTCTAGCAAAACTTATAGAGTCTTTAACGAAAGAATTCTAGTGGTTGAAGAATCTGTTCATGTTGTATTTATTGAAACTAATCCTCTTTGTAGAATAAGAGCTTCCCTTGATGATGATGTAGGTTTCATGCCAGGAATAGATGCTACCACTCCCATTGTTGACCCCAAGGAGAATCAACATCAAATTGCTCAAGAAGAGGATGCACCTAGACTTGATCAACCTTAAACAAGTCAACAAGTAGATGGTCTTCCCAAAAATTGGAGGAATGTGAATTATTATTTAATTGATCAAGTGATTGGTGATCTTTCACAAGGGGTAAGAACTCGATCCTCTATTAGAAATGTATGCAATTATGTTATTTTCTTGTCTCAAATAGAACCTAAGATTTTTGATGAAGCTGAAAATGATGAAAATTGGATTAATGCTATGCAAAATGAATTAAATCGATTTGAAAGAAATAAAGTTTGGACTTTAGTTCCTAGACCTAAAGATCATTCAATAATTGGAACTAAAAGAGTTTTTAGAAATAAAATGGATGAAAATGGTGTAGTAACTAGAAACAAGGCTAGAATTGTAGCTAAAGGATATAATCAAGAAGAAGGAATTGGTTTTGATAAAAAATTTGCTCTTGCAGTTAGATTAGAAGCTATTCGCACATTGCTTGCATTTTGCATACTTTAATAATTTCAAATAGATGAAAAAAGTATCTTTTCAAATGGTTTTATTGAAGAAGAGGTCTATGTTGAACAACCTCTTGGTTTTGAAGATCTTAACTTTCCAAACTATGTTTATAAGCTTTCTAAATCTCTTTATGGGTTGAAGCAAGCTCCTAGAGCATGGTATGAAAGGTTAAGTAAGTTTTTACTTGATAATGGCTTTCCAAGAGAAAAAATAGACACTAGTCTTTTTTACAAAAACACATGAGCATAATATACTTATGGTACAAATATATGTTGATGATATCATATTTGGTGTTACTAATGAATCCATATGGCAAGAGTTTGCTAAGTATATGCAAAGTGAGTTTGAGATAAGCATGATGGGAGAGTTCAACTATTTTCTTGGTCTTCAAATCAAATAAACCAAGGAAGGCATCTTCATAAACCAATCCAAGTATACCAAAGACTTGCTAAAATGGTTTAGGATTGAGAATGCTAAGTCAATTGGGACTCCCATGAGCACTTCAATAAAGCTTGACTTGGTTGAATGAGGTAAAAGTGTTAATATTAAGAAATATAGAAGCATGATAGGGGCTTAACTTTATTTGACTATAACTAGGCCCAATATTGTGTTTAGTGTATGCATGTGTCCTAGATTTCAATCTAATCCTAAAGAATCTCACTTAAGGTTGTTAAAAGATTCTTAAGATACTTGCTAGGAACTCAAAACTCAGGATTGTGGTACTCTAAAGAATTGTTGTTTGATTTGATTGGGTACTCAGATGCTGACTTTACTGGTTGTAAGTTAGATAGAAAGAGTACTAGTGCAACATGCCAATTTCTCAGCTATAAGTTAACTTCTTGGTTTTCAAAGAAACAAAATTTAGTTGTACTTTCAATGGCCGAAGCAGAATATTTAGCCACCGGTAGTTGTTGTGCATAAGTTTTATGGATAAAACAATAACTAGAGGACTTTAGCATGCATTTTGAAAATGTTCTAATTCTATGTGATAATACTAGTGCCATCAATCTAACTAAGAATTAAATTAAGCATTCAATGACAAAACACATTGAAATTCAACATCACTTTATAAGTTATCACTCTAAAAAAAGGTTATATCAAACTTGAATTCATTAGTACAGAAAAGCAATTAGTTGATATATTTACTAAACCTTTGAATGAAGATATATTTTGCATGATAAGAATGGAATTAAGAATGATAAATTTTGTGATTAATGTTTGATTGCATTTACATTCATCATGTGCATGTTTTCTATTGAGTGAATAAGGATTAAGTTTCAATTTAATGTTCACTGACTCAACTATAGCACGAAGAAATAAAAAAACTTACAAGAATTCTGTAAAATTTATTATTCTGGGCATTTTACAATCGACTGTGAAATAAGGTCAGTTGACTACCTAAAGATAAAATGTTCCGACAGTCAACTACCAAAATTCAAAGTTGATTGTTCCTTAACACCTGACTCGTGCTTTCTTAGTTAAATTAGACAGTTGACTGTCCATTTTAGATAGTTGACTGTCCAGTCGTGCTTATATATACTTCCACTTCCTTTTCTTCCTCATTTTCCCCAATTCTAAAACACTCTTAGAAACTTTTTTTCATCACTTTTCTCATATACCCACTTCTTATTTCTCACCAAAATGTGTAAATTCATTCTTTCCACCTTCAAAAAGGATAGTGACAGGTCTGTCTCATACAAAAGGCAGAAAGTGACATTAGGCTCAAAAATCTTCAACTCTGTAGACCCTAAAATCTAGTATGATGAGCACATCTCTTCAAAAGAAATTGTCATGGGTTGATTTGTAGATTTTCACAATTTGTTGTATTATAATATGGACATAGAGCATTATTTTCCTAATATTGGTTGGTCTCTAATTGTTACTTTGAAAGAGTTAGCATATCCTTAGTTGATTCAATTATTTTATGCAAATCTGGTTAAAGATACTCCTATTGGCCTATCGTTCAAAACATATGTTCTAGGAAAAAGGATTACTATTAATGTTGATGTACTGTTTGATATTCTACAAATTCCTAGGGGAGGACATGAGTGGTACGATACATTTAATTGGCCTGAGGATTTTGATAGACATGATGCGCTTAGAATGCTGAGAGGTGATCTTGATTATATCTTTAGAGGTATTACTTTTAAGGATACTAATAAGCTGACAATTGAGAGTAGAGTAGTTCACTTGATAATCGAGTACTGGATATCTCCTAAGAAGGGTAGGCACACTTATGTGTGCCATCTAGATGTGTATATTCTATGGACTATAATGAATGACTTTAAGTATAATCTATACGGGCTAATTCTAGCAAAAATGATTGAGGGCTCAGAAAAGAATACTAGTGGGCTTCCTTATGGGATGTTGATTACTAAAATTATAAAATACTACAGTTTATCTCTTGATGGGTCAAAAAGTATCGAGTTACCTCCCATTGATATGTTCAACAAATCCACCCTAAATAGAATGAAATTGATTCAGTTTAAAGATGGCACTTGGGAGCGAACTATGAATGCTAAATTTGATAAAAATGCTCAGGAATGGAAGAGGAAGACTGGACCAGCTGAGGGTGTTCAAGAAAATGAGGTCATGGCAAAGAAACTGATAAAGAAAAGCAAGAAGGTCACAGGATTATGGGTCGTGTTAATGGCTCGGGTTCCCAAGATTTCAAAAACTCAGTTTTAGCCGCTCTATCGGAAATCAAGGACGGAATGTCCTCTCTATCCCTCTTAACGAATACTTGATTTGATATCATCGAGGGTGAGTTTGAGAACATTCGAGACAAGATAGAGGGGATGCGGAGTGAACTGGTTGCTGAGATCCATTGCCCTTCTGAGGATGCACCTTGATTACCCCTATTTCTCTTGCTCCTTTATCTATTTCCTTATTGCCTTGAGATTTTAAGACTTTAAGACTCTTGAAGTACATTTGTTCAATTTTCATGCATTTTATGACTTATGACTCTAAGCTATGCATGATTGTTTTATGGATGATTATATGCTTTGCCTACTTGGTTGAATGGCTAGTTGTTTGGTACATCTTTATTTTTGGTTGTATGGTCTTTATTTGCAGGAGGTTTTTATTGAAAAACTGGGGAAAATCTATCCGTTTTTCAGAAAAATCTATACGTTTTTCTAAAAAGTCTTCATGCTTAGTTGTTCCCTTGTGCTCTTACTTAGCGGGAGCTTAATTTTAATCTTTTTTATTGTTGACAAAAAGGGAGAAGGGACTATGTTGATAGATAATCGACTGTGAAAAGAGTAGTAGCCTTCCACAGTCGACTGCCTATCAAGATAGTCGACTTCCTTCTCTTGTTCCTGTCAAAACCTTATTCTTCCTAGAAGACACTCAACTGTCCTCTTTCTTGTAGTGAATAACAACTAGTTTTCAAAAATTGAGGCATGGGAGTGTAGACACCCAATTTCATTCCAAAATTTTTTAACAGACCACATGCGGGTTCCTATGAAGAATCTTTGATCCTAGTGTGCTTAGACTTGGTAAATGAGGAAGTATGGATTTAGTTGGGGAGTCGGAGCAATTGCAAGACCCTTTTGTTCAATCCATTTAATTCACTTTGTGTTTAAATTAATTAGACCTTATTTGATTCAACTAATCTAAGACCAAAGTCTTCATTTAAACTTTGACCCAATCCAAAACCCACTAAAGCCCATTGATCTTTTCTAAGCCCAAACACTTTTGGCCCAAATTTCAAGCCTAAGAAGACTTTTAAATTTTAAGGGTGAACTTCAAATTTCACCCTCCACTTGGCACTCCTTGATTGGTTCACTTTTCTCAAAGTAAAAGTTACTTTTTTATAACCAAAAAGATGTTTCTCTCCTCTCGCTATGTGGCTAGACATAATGAGGAATTTTCACTCGTTCTTTTTGCCTTTTGAAGTCACATCTCCCTCATAGATTCCTTCATCTCATTTTTTTACTAAATTCTACCTTTTTCCCACATAAAATAAGACTTTTTTCACCTAAAAAGCAGCAACAATGCACTTATAAAGTAGTTGATTTTTTTCACTCTTTGGACAGTCGTGTCTACCAAAAAGAAGGAGTTTCTCTTTTTCTCCTTTTGCTTATTTAATTGGAAATCACCTTAAAAATCTTCTACCCTTTCCTAAATGTTAAATAACACCTTTTCAAACCAAAAAAAAATCACATTTACACCCCAAAAACAGCACCTAAAAAATAATAGTTTATTATTTTTTTTATTTTTTTAAGAATGTGAAGCATTTTTCTCATTTCTTTTACTTTGTAATTAAACTCTTTTTCCCTAAGCTTTTTCACTTTATTATATATCAATAAACAAAGAAAATTGTGTATTTTCCACCCCATTTGGTCATCTAAAGCAAGGAGAGTTTCTCCTCACTTTTTTTGCTTTTGCTTTTGCTTTATTGAAAACACTCCAAAATGTCCTTTCTTGTTCACTTTTTTTCAAACCTTCTTCTTCACTTTTTTTCACCTTAAAGAAACCCCACCTAAAAATATTTTCCCTCCCACTTTTCACTTGGTTTACCAAACCTTACTTCTTTAGCCCCACTTTTACACCCCAAAAGTGAAACACCTTTTTCATCTCAAAAGTTGAAACTACTTTTCCCCTTCCCTATATGACCAGCCATGCACCTTCTTTTCACCCATTATTTTACTCTTTTTTAATCTCTTGGCAAGCCTTTACTCCTCCTATAAATACCCCATTTTCTAACACAAAAGAACCAACACAACACTAAGGCAAAGTAATGCAAAATAGAGAGAAAATAGAGAAAGAAAGAAGTGAGAAATTAGAGAAAAATAAAGAAGAGTAGGAAGATCAAAGAGAGGAATATGACAAATGAGAAGAGAGTTTTCAAGAAACATGAAAAAAGATCAAAGAGTGAAACACAAAAGAAGAACTAGTGAGAGTTCTTCATCATTTTCGTTTACCTTTTTTTTGGTCCTCTAATCTTCATTGGAATAATTCTTCCAACTTCACTAACTCCACAAGAGCACAAGGATCTCCGAGGATAATCCCCGCACGTGAAAATTTTCGTTAGCCAAAGAAGGTTGGTTAAGCTTCTACTTTTTGCAAAATAATTTGTTACCATGATTCATGTGTCTAAGCCACCTTGAAAATAGACTAGATTAATTTGGATCACTTAAAAAGTTTCATTTTAAGATACTTACTAGTTTCTTAGCATTTTATTTTTCACTAGTTATTTATATTTCTTTAGTTAGCTACTAGTAATATATAGTCTCTTTATTAAATGCAATGTTAAGTTAACGATAGTTTTAAAGCTCTTTCCTTTAGTTTAATCCCTTAAGAATTTTTATGTTCTCTAAGTTAGATGTTTTTATTTTAAGTTGTCATTAATTATATGTGAACTTTAATTCTTTAAGAAGAATTTTGGCCCCCCTTGGTCCTTGTTAATTTTGGGCCCTCTTTGGCCCATTAAAAATGTTACTAGTTACTAATTATTTTGAATCCTATCTTTAAGGTAGTTTAGTTTAAATCTATTTAGCTTAATTCATTTTTTTAACTCATCTAGTTTAAAGTAGCTTAGTTTAATTCATTTAATTTAGTCTTCATGTTCAATTCATCTAGTTTAAAATAATTTAGTCTCAATCCATCTAGTTTAATTTACATAATTAATCCACCTAGTTTAAATACACGCACTTTAATTTACTTCTCATCCATACTTTGCGAGTAGTTTTAATATTTTTTTTCTTCATAGTAAAAGAAATTTATTTCCTTTATATACTTTTATCATATTACTTTAAAGTTAATATTTGGTGTTGTTTTGTTTGAATTAAAAATGCAAAATGTGTGCTTGGTTTTATTAGTAGTGTATGATAATAATACTTGAATCAAAATTTCAATTAATTTCCTTGAAACACTAAGGGCTAGACTTCGGTCTAAGTAAGAGAGAGAGCTTTAAATCTTCACTCTTTGTACCAAAATCTCCTGAGCTTTGAAATTTCTCACATAGACCAATGACAAGGGATTTGACCCCCTTTAAGGTCAAATGACGGCTTCTTACACGTCATCCTTGCTTTGTGCTTGGATGACAAACAGCCCCTTGTCTAATACAATAAAAGTGCACCCATCATGGGAGCCTCCTTACTCCTTATAAAGGGTTTGTATTACACTTGGTAGGTTTCACTCGTTTCCATATGCCTACTCATTGTAATCCGCACCCTCGCCATATCTACCTTCTTTAAGAGGAGTGGCCTTGGGTAATGAGTTGGATGCATGGGTCTTAAGCAGAAAAGAGCGGTAACTATAATTGGTGACTCCACTGGGGAGATTTAATCTTAAAGTGTTTCTTTGAAATCTTTTAAAATTTTAATTTGAGTTATTATTTCATACTTCACTTTGCACACTAGCACTTACCATTTCCTTTCGACAGCGTAAATTGGGGGGCCAATTTCCTCTTGGTTTATGATGTGACCCTTATTTGGTTATCATCAGCCCTTAGTGTGGGACAAGTTCCTCTTAGTTCTTTTCCTTGTAACGAAGGTTTTCCAAACACGTTTGTACTCATGTAGTCCACTTTTCAGGCCATTAGAGGTGCATGATAGCATCCTTCTAGCCATGTGGTACCTAAGCCCACCGGACTTATAAGGCAAGCCTACCCTCTTTTAAGAAAACCCTAGAACCTTTCCATCTAGGATAAGGACCTTTTTCTATCCATTTTTGCTTGCTTGTGTGTGCCTTCACCTCACATATTAAAAAAAGATAAAATCAATTTGTTTGATTACGTGTTTGGAAATTTAGTGTTTTCTTTGATTAAATCACAATCAAATAAATTAAACTTGATTTTGGGTCTAGGTTAGCCTGTAATAGTGGATTTTCTCTTAATTAAGTCTTGTTAGTTCGACCTCATTAAGCCTACAAAAGAAACTAGTGCTGATTGGGCCTTAACCCAAGAAATCTAAAATTAGTGTGACTGAAGGCCCAAGGATTAGGTGGAGAGATCTATGTCAGGGGAAAACATCATCATTCGTTTGGGCTTCTTGGATTTAGACCTAATCACCACTAGGTTCCAAATCTCTTAGGAAACTTAGTGATATCAAACCCACAATACTTAACTATGAGAAAGCCTATGAAGGATTGAAGGGGCTCAGACGAAGGAAGTTTGATTAGAATTTAATTGGAGGAAATTTCCTTTGATTAAATTATAACTGAATGAAATGAGCCCAACATTGAGCCCAATTTGTTTCAAAATAGAGGATTTTCCTTAATTTAAGGTAGTTTGATATCATTGAGAAGCCCATCAGAAGAAACTAATATTGATTAGGCCTTAACCCAAGAAATCTAAAATGAAAGTGATTGATGGCTCAAGGATCCAGTGGAATGATCCATGTAAGGGGCAATCTTTATCTTTAATTCGAGCTTCTTGGGTTTAGCTTAAATCATTATTAGAGTCCAACCTCCTTGGAAAGCTTGTTGATATCAAATCCACTACATTTAACCATGAGAAAACCAAGAGAATTTGATTGTAATTTGATCAGAGAAATTTTCCTTTTATGTTTCTGTCTCCACTTAACTGGGCCAATTGAGAACCTATCCGTAAGTGGACTTTAATTCATTCAGTGGGCCTTTGGATGCAAAACCGAAACTCATTAATAAAGTTAAAGTAATACTGCGGATAAGCAAGTATGGTACAAAAAGATTCATAGCATAAAGAACTCAAAGGTGTCTTTTTTTTTTCTTTCATTTTGTAAAGAAGGATTTTTAGGTCCAATGCCAAAATTCATCTCCTCTCCGTTGTGGTACAGATCCTCTAGTTGAAGACTGAGGAAAAAGCCTCATCAGAGACCAGTTCATCTTATAGTAGGAGAGCACACTAGTAGTTCAGTTTTCGAAAGTAGTTCGAGCTCAATTAGAGTGATGGCAGAGGAAGCAGTAGTGGACACTAATGAGATCCTTAAGAACATTAGCAACATGTTGGCCGAGCTAGCCGAGAGATTGGATAGCTTAGAGGAAAAAGTAGCCTGAAAAGAGTCTTAAGGGTTCGGAGGTGATAAGGAATAATTTTTCGAATATGAGGAAGAATATCTCATATCCAAGGAAAAAAGGAAAGTTAGGTCCGACATGAAGACCATCAGTGAGAAGTTCGAAAAAATGTAGTGTGCTTTGAGAAAATCCCATGGCATGGATGGTTATTTGCTTGACATCGATGAGTTGTGTGCTCATCCCTAGACCACTCTGCCACCTAAGTTTAAAATGCTTGAAATGGACCATTTTGATGGGTCTGGTGACCCCAAGACCCATTTGAGGCAATATGATGGCCTTCTGAAACTTTCAGGTTTAACATCGAACAGTTAGTTGTGCTCTTCCCCAACTCACTCACTGGTGCTGCACAGAAATGGTGCTGCTCCCAAGAGCCCAGTATTCTAAAAGAATGGGTGGATATGGCCCAAGCATTTATGGCCCAATATGCTTACAATACACACCTGGATATCACCATTTGAGACATATAAACCATTAAGCAAAAGCCAAATGAGACCTTTTCAGAATTTATCTCTCGCTGGAAAGGTAAAGTAACTAAGATGGCCTCTAGAATAGTGATGAGGAATTTATAAAATGTGTACATTGAAAGATTGTTTGCCATGCCCATCTCCAATGTTGAACAATAGATTGACTCTGGCACTCAAGTAGAGGATGCCATCTTCGAGGGGAAGATTCAAAAGAACGCTGAAATGTTTGTGAAGAAGAACACTGCTAGCAACAGTGGCACTAAAAGCAATGAAATAAGTTTCTCCCAAATACACAATGTGCAATCAAGTGTATGGGTGGACAGCTCCTCAGGACCCCAATAGCAAAATAATAATGGCTATAGCCAACATAACCGATTCCAAAACACTACTCAACAGAGGAGTTAGTCTGAAAGGAAGTGCAGAGGCCCTAAAGATTTCACACCTCTTGGAATGTAGTTTGTCTCAAGCCCTTACAAAGCTTACAAAGAAAGATAAACTCCGCCCACTTCTAGCAAGACCTCTACCCAACCCTGTTCCACCACATTGAGATTTTTCCAAATACCGCCACTTCCACCAATCAACCGACTATGACACCGACCAGTGTCAAAGACTGAAAAATGAAATCTAATACCTCATTGATTATGGTCTGGAGCCACCCAAAGTAGCAAAAATCCTTATGCCCAATTACCACAACGTACCCTCACCAAACTTCCTAAATATGATTGAGGACTTATCCACCACCTTTTATCTTTCCATCCTAATCACCATAATAACTAAACATATCCCAAAATACGACCCAAAACACTACCCTAAATACAAACCTATCCTTACCCTAGAGTACCTTAGAAATTTCAATTATAGTGGTGCCTCGATTAATGGAATTTGGGACTGTGATAGCAAAGAAGACCAAAGGGTAGTGGCAGGAACAGTGACGAAAAAACGTTGATAGATCCGATGGGGGCAAACAGTGTGGTGAAAGAAATAATTAAGGTCAAAAATAGGTTAGTCGCTAAAGGCAATAGTGATAAAGTGTCTGTAGCAATGAAACAGATAGGGAAAACTATGTGGGATAGTAGTAGTGAAGATGAAGAAGAGGTGAGTCACCTGACTCGAGGTGGATGACATTTTAAGCCACCTCACCTCCAAGATGATAATCTAAGAGGATGAATAAGAGATGAAGAGAGAGAATAGAGAAAGAGAAAAGGAATGAAAAAGAAGAAGACTCGGTGTTGAGACAATTTAAGAAAACATATGCTAACATCTCCATCTAGGGGTTGCTCATGTCCTCAAAGAAATAGCGGCATGTTATACTAGATCATTTAGGTGAAGTTGAAATTCCTACAAGTACTTCCATTGATGACTTTCTAGTGCTACTTGACGTATCGAAAAAGGGAAGCCCAGATATAACTTTTGGTGATAAGGATATCCCTCTATATAGGAAAACTCATAATAATGCGTTGTATCTGGCAGTGGAATGTTAGTGGGAAAGATGCCTATAGTGTTGGTAGATGATGGGTCAGCTCTTAACGTTTTGCCTCTGTGGATAGCTTTAATCTTAATGCTTGAGCTAGATGATTTCCAACCAAGTAGTCACACGGTTCGAGCCTATGATAATACAAAGCACATGATAGTCGGGACAATGAGCTTAAGGTGTAAATTGGGTATGGACGATATAGTGATTGACTTTCATGTCATAAACATCATTGCCTCCTTCAATATGCTGCTGGATAGGCCATGACTCTACAACCTAGGGGCAGTACCTTCTACCTACCATTAGAAGGTAAAATACAGAGTTGGGAACAAAGCCATAACCTTATTATGGGATGAAGTTGGTATTTCCCTAGTGTTCAGTATTCAAGCATAAAGAAATGAGCTTTATGGATTTACTTTCGAGGAAGTGGCAGTGATTGAAACTGTAGAAGCCAACCCATTCATTAACTCGACAATTTTTCATATAATAAAAGAGATGAGCTACTTCCCAAGGGCAAGTTTAGGTAAATACAGGAAAGAGTGAAAGAATTCTCGGACTTCAAACAACAATTTGGGAGGCAAAGCTTAGGTTATGAACCCAGTAACAGCAATAAGACAACAAGGGGTAACTCTCATTTGACTCTGAATGGGTACTTTGAGAAGGAAGGGGAAGATTTCCCTTATTGTGGTTCCCTAAGCCACAGATGGATAAGAGAACTCAGAAAAGGCAACGAAGATTTAAAATTTTCCTCAATCTTGACTTTTCTAAGAAAAAAACAACGATAGGGAACAAAGAAGCATCACAAACATGCGATTGGGTTGAGAACCTAAATGGTGAAGCCATGGGTATTATGATGATGAGAGAAGGACATATGAGAAGTTTCGATCTGAGCTTGTTGATTAGGCAGGTTGACAAGTGCACCAGCAGTAGTCAAAGACCCAGACAAGCAATCTTTTCTTTTTCTCTTTGTAACAGAGTCCAGGGTGAGCAGGAGAATGATGTCCCTGACCCCTTTTTCTGATTTTGGTGATGTACTTGCCAAAAAACTAAATGAAGTGTTGAATGATTTTGAGTACTTTGAGTTTTCTTTATGTGATGAAACCCTAAGTGAAATTAGCCAAGAATCTCCTTCATCAAAGGAGATTGTTGAGCTAGTTGAAAATGAAAAATAAAGTATAGCCTAATCTAAAATGGAAGAAACTCGAGTCATTAATCTACGCACTGATGAAAATCCATAAGAAATTCGCATTTGCTCAACTTTATCTACAAAGAAAGTGAAAATTTAATAAAACTTTTACATGAGTACAAAGATGTTTTTGCTAGGTCATATAAGGATATACCCACTATCGATCCAAAGATTGTACAACATAAGATTCCTTTGAACCTAGATGCTAAGCTAGTCAAGCAAAAGTTGAGAACAGTGCGAGCCGATTGGGTGGTTAAGATCAAAGAAAAGATCCTTAAGCAGTTGCAAATCGGTTTCTTAATGGTTATCGAGTACCCTCAATGGGTAGTAAATGTGGTAGTAGCGGAAAATAAAGATGGAAAAGTCAGGGTATGTGTGGATTACAGGGACCTGAATCGGGCTAGCCCTAAAGAAAACTTCCCTTTACCTCATATAGATACCCTTGCAGATAATACTGCTGGCAATGCCCTTTTGTAATTCATGGATGGCTACTCCAGGTATAATTAGATTCTCATGGCTCCTAAAGATAGGGAAAAGACTACCTTCACTACTCTGTTGGGGAACTTTTGC
Organism: Bretschneidera sinensis; assembly: GCA_023935145.1. Taxonomy (NCBI): domain Eukaryota; kingdom Viridiplantae; phylum Streptophyta; class Magnoliopsida; order Brassicales; family Akaniaceae; genus Bretschneidera; species Bretschneidera sinensis. The sequence goes on along the minus strand of CM043705.1, from coordinate 29,883,791 downwards.
TATAGAGTTATGCCATTCAGACTCAAAAATGCTGGGGTGACTTATCAGAGGATGGCCACCACCCTGTTGCATAATATGATCCACAAAGAAGTGGAGGTATACGTGGATGATATGATCGTTAAGTTTGAAAACAGAGAAGGACATTGGAATGCCCTCCAAAAGTTCTTTGATAGAATTCTGAAGTACAAACTACGTTTGAACCCTAAAAAGTGTGCTTTTGGAGTCACTGACGGTAATCTCCTAAGTTTCATGGTTAGTGAAAGAGGGATTGAAGTAGACTCGAAAAAGGTGATAGAAATTCTGGAAATGTCAGCATTGAAAATAGAGAAAGTGGTTAGATGATTTTTGTGAAGACTTTAGTATATCAACAGATTTATTGCCAAGCTTACCTATATATGTGAGCCTATCTTCAAGCTGCTCAGAAAAAAAAAACCAATCATTAAGGTGGAATGAACAGTATCAGGAAGCCTTCGAGAAGATCAAAAACTATCTCAAGAACCCCCCAATGTTGATCCCACCTAAGCATGGTGCTCCACATTTGTTGTACCTATCTATCACTAACACCTGTATTGGGGCTATGTTAGCTCAAAAAGACAAAGACAAAAAAGAAAGGGCCATATACTATCTTAGCAAGAAACTTGTGGCTTATGAGTTAAACTATTCTTGGGTAGAAAAGACCTGTCTTACTCTTGTTTGGACCACCAAAAAACTCCAGCATTATTTTCGATGTTTCTCTGTGAAAGTGATCTCTCGCTTGGACCCTCTAAAGAATCTGTTTAAAGCCCCAACCTTGAGTGGGAGGATGATCAAATAGATGGTCATTCTCTCCCAGTTTGATCTTTAGTACGTGACCCAGAAGTTAGTTAAGGGACAGATAATTTCAGATTTCTTGGGAAATTTCCCAAAAGCCAAAGAAGAGGTTGAAGAGTTTAATTTTCTGGATAAAGGAATTCTAGAAGTCAAAAACTGTGAGTGGAAGATGTATTTCGATGGGGTAGTTAATCAGAAAGGTTTTGGGATTGAAACAGTGTTAGTCTCTCTAGAAGGAATCATTACTACCCTGTCAAATTGCCTGAATTTTGAATACACTAATAATGTGATTGAATATGACGCTTGCATTTCTGGTTTAGAAGTACTCGCTGATATTGAGGCAAAAAAGGTCAGAGTATATGGAGATTCCTCCTAGTCATGTTTTAATCCCAAAGAGAGTGGAAAACTAAATATGAGAGGATGAAACTTTATCAGAACCATCTCAAAAATCTTGTCCAGTGCTTCGAAAAGATGTCCTTTGCTTACCTGCCTCGGGCCCAAAATCAGTTTGCCAATGCATTGGCTAATCTAGCTTCAATGTTTGAGATGCTTGAAAGTTTTGAGGAAATTCCACTAGTGGTCGAGTAAAAGGATGAATCGACCTATTGTTCAGCCATCGAGATCCAAGCTCCGTCACCTGATGGTTTACTCTGATATACTAACATACAGAACTTCCTACAAAAAGGAGAATTCTCGACCAATAGTGAGAAAAGGGATAGATGGGAGATACAGTCATTGACATCCCAGTTTGTCATTTGTGGTGGGAGACTATATAGGGGATCATTTGATGGGATCCAACTACTCTATGTGGATGAAAACACTATTGAGAAGATCATGTGGAAGTACAACAAGGTACCAGATGTGTAATTCCCGTATTCGTAAAGTTAGGGAAATGAAATAATTTAATAAATATGACATGGAATTAAAATAAAATATATGTGAAAGGTTTGTTTTTATTTGAATAAAACAATTCTTTAAAAAAATTTGGACGTTTCCAACTTGGAAAAAAAGAAAAGAAAAGTTATGTTAAAAAAAAAAAACGTGGCAGCAGGTGTTGCCACCTATTGCCAAAAGAACAAAGAAGTTGTGCATGCTATATAGGTAGCCATTTTGTGGCAAAATATGAGAAGTATATATATATATATATATATACTTACCAAATTTCATTTAGTTTTCTTTCAATTAAGCGTTTTCAATAAACACTTGGGGATCGAAAGAAATGTTGAAAGAGAAAAATTTTGAAGGGGTTTATGGGGAAATTTTATAGAGAGTCACGAGAAGCTATCAGAAAAATAGAAAGTAATAACATAATGTTTATTTTTTAATTTTTTTAGCATACATGAAATTTCTAGGAATTCAAAGTGGGAATTTTCAAAAGGTGTGGTTTATGAAAAATTTAAGAATAAATTAGAAATTTAATATAAATATTATGTTAGGTGTTAACGATCAGCAACCGGAGAAAATTGCTGAGAAGAAAAAGAAAAGCAATGAGGTGATCCACGGGTAGCTTTAAGTGCTACGTGGTGAGTTAGATTTACTTTAAGTAATCTAAATAAAAATCAAATATCTAGTGATAATATTAAAATAAATTATTAGCTTCTGCTTTGGTGGTAGATAAAAAATTGGTTGATAGGTATGATATAAATATTGGACATGTAGAAAATTATTATGTGAAAAAAATATTATTAGAATAATGAGTTGATTTAATAATGATGGTGATAAATAAATTCTTGATGAGTTAAGGTTAACAGATGGATGTGATATATGAGGAGAAGAAATTATGAAATTTATCAAGTAGAAATTCGAGGAAAGACAAAGTAGCTGAATTTAATATTTGAATTCATGTTGTTTTTATATTATTGTTCATATGCATATTTCATATCATTGTTCATCCGCATGTGTAATAAATAAAAGAAAAGAATCGAGAGGAGGCCGGTCTAATTGAAAAACCGTGACAGCTGGTATATATTGGAAATAAAAGGGACACCGTGACAGCCGGTATATGCTGGAAATAAATGAAAACCGTGACAGCCGGTATATGCTAGAAATAAATACCGTGACAGCCGGTATATGCTGGAAAGAAAATAACCGGGAGAGGGCCGGTCTAAGATAAAAAAAACATGTCGACATGTGGGAAGACTTTCCCTAATAATAATTTATGCATTGTATCTGTTTTACATGTTGATTTTATTACTGAAATGTTGTGGATATTATGCATTTGTTTTATTTGTAGATAAATGAGTCTCACAGAGAGACAGTTACAGTGAGAAAAAGACATAGAAGTATGATGTTATAGTAATTATTTAAATGTTAGACTACATGCTATTATCCCGTCATATGAGAGATAAATGATTAAATATAAAAGGGCTATTTATACAAATTGAATACTTCTAGTAAATTTAATTCACTGAGCTTGTGAAGTTCATCCCTCATTATACAATGATTTCAGGTAGCAGACAGGACAAATAGTCTGGTGGGTTGAGAGTCAGACAAAATCATTTTCTGTAAGACACGTACGTGTCAACATCCTCAGACAAATAAGAAAATAAAATATAAAAATTTTATTTGTAAATATTCATGCATTTTACGTTGTATATTATGTTTAAGTTAATATTAGATTTATGTACCTCCCTTGTTGAGGGTTGAGGATTAAAAGAAAAATTTATGTTAGTATTATTGTTGCATATATGTGTCGTGCTAGGATTTTCAAAATGTGATGACACCGTCTTAGGGGTGGTCAACCCGGGATGGGTCGTTACAGGAGGTTCGCACATGAATAGAAGAATGTTGGCAAGAAATATCCTCTATCTAGGTTATTATCAGATTAGCATGGAGACTTATCATTGTAGTTATGTGAAGAAATGTCATAAGTGTCAGTTGTATGGCAACTTACAACATTTGCCACCCCGAAAACTCTTCAGCATGACCAAACATTGGCCTTTTACTACTCGAGGGATAGATGTTATTGGCAAATATCTCCTAAGGCTTCCAATGGTAATGAGTACATCCTGGTGGCAATTGACTATTTCACCAAGTGGGTGAAAGATGCCTCATTTTCCATCTTGAAGGCTAAGCACGTGGCAAAATTCATTAATCATAACATCATCTCTCGTTATGGAGTACTTTTTGAGTTGATCTCAGATAATGGCACACACTTCCAAGGTGAGATCACGGATTTACTCAATAAATACAAAATTTAGCACCATAAGTCCTTTCCTTACCGACCTTAGACCAACGGTGCAGTAGAAGCGGCCAATAAGAATGTCAAGGTTATATTGGCCAAAATGGTAGAAACCTATCGCGATTGGCATGAAAAGCTACATTTTGCATTGTGGGGATATCGAACCTCGATTATGTCTTCCACATGCACCACTCCTTACTCCTTCGTCTATGGTATGGAAGTAGTTCTTCCAATCAAGGTGGAAATTCTTTCACTAAGGGCAGCCATAGAAAGTCAATTGGAAGAAGCAGATTAGATTTAGGGGAGATATAATGAGTTGGCTTTGATTGAAGAGAAGCAGTTAAAGGCTCTCCATCACACCCAAAGGTATCAAAAAAGGGTTGCATGGGCTTTTAACAAGAAAGTAAAAAATTGGGGCATCAAGGAAGGAGATTATGTGGTAAAAGAACTCAAGTTACCAATCCATGATCCAAGGGAAAAGTTTAGATCAAACTAGGCAAGTCTGTATCTGGTTAATATGATCCTATTTGTGGGAACCGTGCATCTCACGGATATCAACGACAACGAATTTGCTGAACCTACAATCTAGATCATCTCAAGAAGTATTATTTGTGATCCTTTTTCTGTTTCCTCATTGGGGCTTTCTGTTTCCTCATTGTTGCACCCCCACTCTATCTACCATTGTCTAAAAAAAAAAGTGCTCGCTAAGTTGAAAACTAGTAAGGGTGGCTTAAGAAAAATTTAGAGTAATTGGCCAAACCAAAAACCTGTAAGGGAAATTTAGGCAAAAAAATTTGAATCTCTTTATCTTGATCCCGTTTGTGGGTACGTAGGCAACCGCTTTGGTGAAGCCATGCTTTTGTTGGTAACCCCTTCATTTTTTGTGTAGTTGTAATTTTGTCGCAAATATTCTTATGTACAATTATCAAAAGATAATAAAAATAAATTCACACTTTGAATAAGATATGTTAAGCCAATGAAAGAATTGAAATCTGAATCGATTTAATGCGCTAAGGACTTAAGTTTTTGGACATGCCATTTCTTTTTCATTCTCTAAGGATTTTCTTATTACATAATGAAAACGCAAGTACGTGACATTATTTCAAAGTCATATTAGACTCCTAAAAAATAGCAGGTTTTCTTTTCTTCCTTTTGGGATGCTTCCGCTTAGCCCTAGACTTATGTCGGATAGTCGTTACAGACAATGAAGCAAGTTGTAAACTGAGGTTTCAACCCAAGAGGGGGGTGAATTGGGTTTTTAAAAACTTTTGCTAATAAATAGCAAGTTTATAAATTAGATAACACCACAAGCATATAAAAAAGTAATATGTGCTGTAAATAAAGAGTTTAAGGAATAGAGGATGCAAACTCAGTTTATAGTGGTTCGGCAATATCGGATTCGTTCCGACCCTACGTCCACTCTCTTCAAGGAACCTCCTTGAAGTAATCCACTAAGAAACTTAGTCGTGCAGCTTCACGGGTGTTGCACAAACCTTACAATCAATCCCTTCCTTTTAGAAGCAAATCCCTTCCTCTCAGAAGAAAAAATCCCTTCCTCTCGGAAGCTAATTTCTTCCTTTCGGAAGCTAATCCCTTTATAATAAATGCTGTAAAGTAAATAGTAGAGAGACTATAATGAAAGCTTATACAACTGAATAATATCTCTGTTTCAAGGTAAAGCTTGAAGAATGGCTCAACAATAAATATTTCAAAGCTTTTTGTGTATCAATGAGTAAAAACTTGATTGAATATATAATCTCCTTTTTATGAAATGCTCAATAGAATGGGTTTATATAGCCTTGATGTAATATGGCCGCTTTATACTGTTTTGGTACGATTTGGTGCAATTTGTACTGAAATCTCGCGTCTCAACAGTCATATTTTTTTGAACTATCGGTCGACTGGGTCAAAGTTAAAAATCTCATTTTTAAGACTATTGAAGGTACCAGTCGACTGGGGATCTTCTGCCCAAAGTACCAGTCGACTGGTATGTGTGACCCAGTCGACTGGGGACATACTGTCCTATATACCAGTCTTCTGGTATAAGTACCCAGTCGATTGGGTTGCTTAACAACCCAATTTTTTCATGTTTTGAAATGTTTTTAACTTAAAACGTTTGATTGAAAAGTTCTGTAAAAATGCTTTTTCAAAAGAAGCTATAAGACAAGTATTTTACCTGAACAAGTGAGATTTACAACTTGTTTAAATACCTTGTCCCTATACTAGTTCTTTTATCTTGACTTGGTGTTTGATTCGGGTTGAGTTCTTGCACCTTGATCCTTGGTTGAATGCTTTTATTGCTTAATACAATTAGATAGCACTGTTAGTATAATAAGAGTTGTGTTTTGTCATCATTAAAATATAGGTGAGGGTCAACACAAGTTGTAAAGATGGTGCAAGGAATTTGAGTCACGATACACTTAGGCCAAGTATCTCAGATTCGTTCAATCAAACGTTCGCTAATTGGACAAGTATAAGACCCATGGTCAGGTGGCAGAATAGTTTGTGGTTGCCTATATTGCTTGAGAATCAACACTGGGGAATAATATGAGCAGTGGATGTTACCGGCAAGCACCACGCAACCTTTTTTAAAGGTTGACAAGGTAGCCATAGTAATCTTCCACCAAGGGCATACTTAGCAGATTTGCAAAGGACCGGGTATTTGGAATCAGTTGAGCTAGCCTCCTACTGAATCTTTCTTAACCAAGAGTTTGCGCCCACAAAAATGTTTTGGCTCATATTTAGTTTCAGAATTATTAGGAGGAGCTAATATCAATAGCTTTTCAAATAACTATATCTGAAGAGGAAAATGTCATATACCGTTTGACAGTTGAAATGAGAATAAAACGCAAAGTATTTACTTGGAGTAACAGGGGGCTCTTGGTGAGATAAGCAGACTCACGGCATCAAGGTCATTCAGAGTGGCAGCTAATACTGCACCCATCGGATGGGATCCTTCTTTTGATTATTTGACCACATCGAGCAGTGTTTTTTGGACCCTCGAACTATGACCCTTCATGTAATGTGACAAAGAAGCAGAAGAATAGTATATTCTGACGATGGTTAGCAAGATTACTTAAATTCCAAAAAGATCAAACGCTAAAGAAACTATGTCAAAATAGTCGCCCGATAAGATACTTTTGACTCGGGCCTTAGTGATCCCAAATAACTCTGTGGCAAGTTCAGTGTGATGATCCATGTAGAGGAAGGAAAATTTTTTTAGATGGCTTTCGATGGATGAGCACGCAAAATTCCTCATACGTCAAGCATAGTTCATCAAGACCAAACCGAAAAACGTGGGTATCAGGATCCTACATTGTTGCAGCTGCCTTTAAGAAATCCCAGTCGATTTTAACACTCTTGAGCAAAAAAATCGCATTGATTCCATAGTGAGAAATTTTGGAGCTTAATGCCTTCCATGTTGCCAGTCCAGTGTATCAACTGAGCTGAAATAACTTCTATGGTCATTTCTTTTAAAGAAGTAAGGAAGAAAGATTATAGACAAGTTGTGAAGCTTCGTTCTTAGAACTATAAGAGGATGTGTACCAAGTGAGAGGAAAGATTGGGTTTAAATGCATGTTTTGAGCCAAATAAAATTAAAATGGTCAAAGAATAGGCTGCTAAAAGCCAAATAAGCTAAAGTGTACAAATCAATGGCCTTTTTCTAGGGCTCTGTTGGAAATCACCTCAAGATGCCCAGGTGGTGATCTTCCAAACACCCAAGTCTAGAATGACTTGTAATGAATAGAAACAAACCAATCAAAGAAAGAACACAACAATTGTTATCGAGGTTCGACAATGTGCCTACGTCCCCGTGAGCTCCTCCGAGCCCTCTGCACTAAATCAATGAGTTCTTACAAGTTACAGCAACACCTCTTCAAGAAACCTCTTGTTCTTGAAGAATGAAAGAAGAGAAAAGAAAGTGATAAGGACTTGAGTTTCCCTGGAATTTTCCCCAAGAAAATTTCACTTACAAGGCCCTTGAATCCCCAATCTATACTACTCTCTCTCTAAACAACCAGCCTCTATTCTAGTGCCTCTCTTGTGTTTTGTGTCTTTGCACTTGAATTCTCTTGTATGATGATCACTTGTATGTCACACACTTGTGTTACTTATTGAGATTGAAGCTATGTGACCTTTTATATAGTGCACCACTTCTTGAACCTATCTTGAAGTCAATCTCAACTCTTAGATTTTGAAGACCAATCAGTCATAGCCCTTCAACAAGTCTAAGTGATCCTGTGCATTTTGATCAAGGCTCATGCATCAATCCAAAGTGCCCAAAATGAAACTTCAGGTGTGCCTGGCGCCACGGTCCAGAATAGGGTAAGCCGCGGCTCAAGCTAGGGCACACAACCTCCACCTTCTGGGCGCCGCGGCGCATCCTTCCTGAGGTGCGGCACACACCTGGCCAAAACACTTCTCCTTGCTAGGCACTGAGGTGCACACCTCCTAGGGTGCGGCGCACACCTGGGGCTGAAGACTTCTCCTTTGCTAGCCGCTAAGGCGCACACCTCATGGGGTGCGGCGCACACTTGGGGCTGAAGCTGAATTTTTCCTTTTTAGTTCTTAGACAAATCCCAACAAATCTTTACCTTTATCTAAGCAACTAAAAAACCGAACCTATAGTGCAGAGAACTCAGGATCCAAACTCAACTTGAGTCACCATATCAACCAACTCCAATCTTAAGAAGTCCAAGGCAATGATTGAACTTACTTAGAGGTAGAACTTTAGTACCTAAATCAACAGAATTTTCTTCCGTGACTACCTTATCCACATGAATGCATCCTTTCGTAACATTTTCCTGAATGAAATGGTACCGAACATCCATATACTTTGTCCTCTCATGGAACACCGGATTCTTGCACAAATGCAATGCACTTTGGCTATCCGAATACACCACCAACTGCTCTTTTAGTACCTTCAACTCTTCCAACAACCCTTTGCACCACATAGCCTCCTTTATAGCTTTCGTTGCCACTATGTACTCAGCCTCGGTTGTTGAGAGTGCTACCACCAGCTGCAACTAAGCTTTTCAACTCATACAATATTCGTTTAAGTTGAAGAAGTAGGAGGTAATCGATTTTCTTTTATCCCAGTCTGCTCCATAGGCCGAATCCACATACCCCTTCAAGATAGATGGACTTACCCCTCTTCTCACAAACCAGCCCCACATATGGGCTTCCCTTCAAGTACCTCAGCAACCACTTCATCCCAAGCCAATGCTTCTTTCTGGGATTACTCATAAACCTGCTGAGAACACTTATTGCATGAGTAATGTCGAGTCTAGTGCTTACCATCATGAACATGACTGATCCAACCGCACTAAAGTAAGGGACCTTCTCCATTTCCTTCTTCTCCGCCTCCGATCTCGAGCATTGATCGCTGGAGAACTTGTAATGACCAGCAAGAGGAACCTTCACTGGTTTGTTATCTTCCATAGAAAACTTAGATATCATCTTTTCTATGTAGGAAGTCTAAGAAATCTTCAATATATTTCTCTCCCTTTCCCGGATTATAGTCATCCCAAGGATCTTCTGTGCATGGCCAAGATCCTTCATCTCAAACTCCTCACTAAGTTGAGACTTCAATTTTCCTATCCTATCTATGCTACTCCCAACCACAACATAGATGAGGATGATCACCACTTCCTCCACCTTGTGCCCCTTGTAGTACAAGCACGAATCATAGTAGCTCCTCATGAAACCCAAGCTAGTTACAAAGGAATCAAACCTCTTATTCCATTGCCGAGGTGATTGCTTCAGGCCATAGAAAGATTTTTTCAATTGGCACACCACATCTCTCTGCCTTCCTTCCTCATAGCCTTCGGGTTGCCTCATGTAGATGGTCTCATCAAGCTTTCCATGTAAGAACGATGTCTTCACATCCATTTGCACGATTTCCCAATTAAATTGGACCACCATTGCTAACATTATCATTATCATCTTGTATTTCACTATCGGTGAGAATTTTTTGGTGAAATCTATGCCTTCTCTTTGTGTGAACCCCTTCGCCACCAGCCTAGCTTTTTACCGGACTTCATCCCCTGGAGTGTTCCCTTCTTTGATCTTGTAAATCCATTTACAATCCACAACTCTCTATTTTTCTGGTTTGGGCACCAATTCCCAAGAGTTGTTCTTCCTCAAAGAATCCATTTCTTCCTCCATAGCTAGCTGCCACTTTGACGAATCCTTACATTCCATGGCATCCATGTAAGTTTCTGGTTCAACCTCTCATTCTGAATAAGGAGTTGCTACATTAGCACCAGTAAAACCATATCTCAAAGGTGGTCTAATCACCATATTTTCTCGGTCCCTTGTGAGCTGATAGTCATTCTGACATGCTGCATCATCCCCTTCTAGTTCAACCTCCTCTTGAGTGTCCTGAGCTTGGCCTTCATCAATGGGCTCTACCTGGTCCGAACCCTCTTGCCATCCTTGCTCTACCTGAACTAAATTTTCCTTGATGCTATGCTCCACAAATTTCAGACTGGTTTGCTCACTATCCCCTGCAGGGTTAGTTTTCTCCAAATAGGGAAATAACAATTCATTAAAAATGATATCCCTACTTATTATGAGTTTTGTTCCTTTTGGCTCTAAGGACCATAACCTATACCCCTTAACCCCATCACCATACCCTAGAAACACACATTTTCTAGACCTTGGGCTAAGTTTATCATCCTTTTGATGTGCAAACGCAGCACATCCAAAAGTTCGAAGGTTGTTCAATTCAGGGGGTTTTCCACTCCACATCTCCTCGAGAGTCTTAAAGTCTAAAGCCCTAGAGGGTGATCTATTAACCAAATATGCAGCAGTAGACACAGCTTCCCCCCAAAAAACATTTTGGTAAACTAGACCAAATTAACATGCACCTAACTTTTTCCATAAGGGTCCTATTCATCCTCTCAGCAACTCCATTTTGCTGAGGGGTTTTTACAACCGTTCTATATCTTAGACTCCCATTTAACTCACATAATTTATCAAAATCCTTATTAAAAAATTCTAAGCCATTATCGGTTCTTAACACCTTAACTACCCTTCCTGTTTGAGTCTCCAGCAACTTTTTCCACACCACATATTTATTCAAATCATTTGATTTATTTTTAAGCAAATAAACCCAAACCTTTCTAGAGTAATCATCAATTAAAGACAGAAAGTAAACATTACCTCCCTGTGTTGGTGTTCTTGCTGGTCCCTAAAGATCTGCATGAATGTAGTCAAGAATACCCTTAGACTTGTGCACTCCGGTGTTGAAGCTGACCCGATGTTGCTTCCCAAGAATACAACATTCGCAGAAATCAAGTTTCTCTACCTTGTCATCACCAAGTAGACCATCCTTGCTGAGAACTTGCAGGCCCTTTTCACTCATATATCCTAAGCGATTGTGCCAAAGAACCGCCTTATCCATCTCAGCCATCAAGCTTGCTGCTTGATCCTTGATTTTTGTCTCTTTGATCATCTCATAGAGACCATCCTTTATTGCTGCATAAATCACTATCAAAGATCTTTTGGTTACCTTGATCTTTCCTCCCTCTACTTTGTATGTGTACCCCATGGAATTTAGCTGCCCCAATGAGATCAAATTTCTTCTCAAATCTAGAAGATACCTCACATTCCTCAGCAGCCTTGTGACTCCATCAAACATCCTCAATTAGATGTCTCCTATCCCCCTCACTTGGCAAGAAGTATCATTCCCCAAGAAAACCCTTCCATCATTGGTTTCCTTGAGATTCTTAAACCAATCCCTGTGAGGGCACATGTGATAAATGCACCCGGAATCCATGATCAATTTCTCGCTGCCTTGCCTCCTACTCACATTTGAGCACACAACAAGAACATCATCTTGCTGTTCTCCCATGGCAACCGAAGCCTCTCCATTGTTGGTATGGCTTCTTCCTTTCTCATCCCACAACTTCTTCTTGCAATCTTTCTTGAAATGGCCCTCCTTATTGCAGTAGTAGCATCACTTCCCTCCAAACTTCGGTTTGGAATGCGATCTCCCATGGCTCTGCCCTCTACCCTTTAATTTCACCCGGTAGTTGCCATAGATGCTACTGCCATTTCGAGTTGCTGGCCTTCCTCTAACGAACAACCATTCTCCACTTGATGCTTCCCTCATCTTGGCTTTGAAATCATGAGCCCTTATAGCATTGATCACAATTTCCTTGGTTAGTATATCTCTTCCATATTCAATAGTATTAATCAAACTTTCAAAATAATCAAGAAAAGAATTCAATAACATAACAGCCAATTGTTCATCCGGGAACGTTATACTACTACTAGCCAAATCTTGAATTAGTTTATTAAACACATCAAGATTATCTTGCAACTTTTTATTAGGATCCATTTTAAAAGCAAAGATTCATTTGAGAAGATAAATCGTATTAGGGAGAGTCTTGGTAAGAAATAACTCATCTAGTTTCTTTCAAATGACAGCTGGATCTTCCGAGTCTCTGCACTCCCTTGTGACACTATCTGACATGTGCAGAAAGATGGTGCTATACGCCATCTTCTTCATCTCATTCCACTGGATTTTCGTGATACTTGCTGGAAAAGTGTCATCTTCTCCAATAGCCAAGTCCACCTTCTGTTTCATAAGAACAACCTTGATCTTCCGCTTACAAAGGGCAAAATATCCTTTTCTATCAAACTTCTCAACAATGAAGTTCGAACCCATATTGCAAAGAAAATCTCAGATTTATGCAGCACCCACAATTGCTTTCCAACTTCTAAATCTCAAAAACAGGATCAAAGATTGATCTCAATACCGTTCTTGAATCACCCCCAAGAACACGATCAGATCTTGATCTCTACTCTGTTCTTGAATCACCCAAGAAGTTGACCTTTGATTCTTGGAGTCTTGCTCCGATACCTTCTATTCCAGATCCGATACTTGCTCACCAAAGCTCTGATACCACTATTGGAAATCACCTCAAGATGCCCAGGTGGTGATCTTCCAATCACCCAAGTCTAGAATGACTTGTAATGAACAGAAACAAACCAATCAAAGAAAGAACACAACAATTGTTATCGAGGTTCGGCAATGTGACTATGTCTCCGTGAGTTCCTCCGAGCCCTCTGCACTAAATCAATGAGTTATTGCAAGTTATAGCAACACCTCTTCAAGAAACCACTTGTTATTGAAGAATGAAAGAACATAGAAAGAAAGTGATAAGGACTTGAGTTTCCCTGGAATTTTCCCCAAGAAAATTCCACTTACAAGGCCCTTGAATCCCCAATCTATACTACTCTCTCTCTAAACAACCAGCCTCTATTCTAGTGCCTCTCTTGTGTTTTGTGTCTTTGCACTCTCACACTTGCACTTGAATTCTCTTGTATGATGATCACTTGTATGTCACACACTTGTGCTACTTGTTGAGATTGAAGCTAGGTGACCCTTTATATAGTGCACCACTTCTTGAACCTATCTTGAAGTCAATCTCAACCCTTAGATCTTGAGGACCAATCAATCATAGCCCTTCAACAAATCTAAGTGATCCTGTGCATTTTGATCAAGCCTCACGCATCAATCCAAAGTGCCCAAAATGAAACTTCAGGTGTGCCTGGCGCCGCAGCTCAGAACAGGGCAAGCTGCGGCTCAAGTCAGGGTACACAACCTCCACCTTCTAGGCGCCACGGCGTACCCTTCCTGAGGTGCGGCGCACACCTGGCCAGAACACTTCTCCTTGCTGGGTGCTGAGGCGCACACCTGGGGCTGAAGACTTCTCCTTTGCTGGGCGCTGAGGCGCACACCTCCTGGGGTGCGGCGCACACTTGAGGCTGAAGTTGAATTTTTCCTCTTTAGTTCTTAGACAAATCCCAATAGACTCTATAAAAGTTTGCCTTTAAAAGTTTTTGAAAATAGAAAAATCCTTAAACTATCACTTAATCTCTTCAACAAAATTTTAAAGTGAAATGATATCTCTTGCAGGCTTTGTTCTTTTTCTTTTTTTTCAAAAATTTATAAAGAAGAATCTTAAATGCCATAACTCAGTTCACACCCAAGTTTTTTTTTCTTCGTAATTTAACAAATTTGAATGAAAAGACTCTGTAGAACCTATAGGCAAAAGCCCTTATAGCAGGGGCAAAATACCAAAAATCCTTTACAATAGGAAAAATCTCCAAAAAGCCCTCACAGCAGGAACAATCACAAAAAAATCTCTCACAACAGGAAAAATGATAAACCAAAGTCATTGTAGCAGGCAACCCAATGTCCTCATCAATAGGAAAACCAAAATCCTCGTCAGTAGGCAACCCAATGTCCTCATCAGCAGGCAAACCAAAGTTCTTGTCAATAGGTAACCCAATGTCCTCATCAGCAAGCAAATCAAAGTCCTCATCAGCAGGCAAACCTAAGTCCTTATTAGCAGGAAAAATCACAAACCAAAGTCCTCATCGGCAAACAAACCTAAGTCCTCATTAGCAGGCAAAATCATAAACCAAAGTCCTCGTAGCAGGCAACCTAATGTCCTCATCAACAGGTAAATTAAAGTCCTTGTCAACAGGCAACCTAATATCCTCATCAGTAGGCAAACCAAAATCCTCGTCAGCAGGCAAACCTAAGTCCTCATTAGTTAGCAAAATCATAAACCAAAGTCCTCATAGTAAGAAACCAAATGTCCTCATCAGTAGGCAAACCTAAGTCCTCATTAGCAGGCAAAATCACAAACGAAAGTCCTCGTCAACATGCAAACCTAAGTCCTCATTAGCAGGCCAAATCACAAACCAAAGTTCTCGTCAGCACTCAAATCAAAGTCCTCATAGCAGGTAACCAAATTTCCTCATCAGCAAGTAAACCAAAGTCCTTGTCAGTAGGCAATCCTAAGTCCTTATTAGCTAGCAAAATCATAAACCAAAGTTCTAGTCAGCAGGCAAATCAAAGTCCTCGTTAGTAGGCAAAATCACAAACTCAAAGTCCTCGTCAACAGGCAAATCAAAGTTCTCGATAGTAGGGGAAATCACAAACTCAATGTCCAAGTTAGAAGGCAAACCAAAGTCCTCACAATAGGCACCACTCAGTCCAGAAGTATCGCGAACGGACGCCGGCTCCGTCACTCCTAGGTATGTATCATTCTCATATGTGATTGTAACGACCCATCCCGAGTTGGCCAACCCTGAGACGATGTTGTCACGTTTTGAAATCTCAGTACGACACATGTATGCAACAATATAAAAACATACATCCATTGAAAATATATACATACATCAATCCTCAACCCTCAACAGGGGAGTTACATTATTAATATCCCAACTGAAACAATATATACAACAAATTATGCATAAATATTTACAATTTTTTTTCTTCCATTAGTCTGAGGTTGTGGACCACGAGACTTACAGATAATAACTCAACCTGAATCTTAGCTCACAAATCTATATGTCCTGCCTGTTACCTGAAATTGTTTAACAATGAGGAGTGAGCTTCACAAGCTCAATGAATTAAATTTACTAGAAGTACTCAATTTGTATACTTCTAGTTATATTCATTCATTGTTAAATCAGCATAATTAACCATCTATCTTTTCTCACATTCTAATTCAACCATTTATCAATTTCTCATAATAAATAAATTATCATGCTATCCTCTTTCAATACATATATCTCATATATTTTATCAATTTAATATTTCAAATTTAATATCATCGTAAAGTTCACATCATATAAACAATCAATAATATAATTCTTTATTACGTCATCCTTTCTATTTATCTATCCTCAAAATTGTCTCATTATGAGACTCATCTATCTATCAATCATTTAATACTCAAAACTGATTCTATAGCATATCAGACATTAATAATAAACATTTAAAACAAACATAATGCATTAATTTAAATTTTATTTCTTTCTTTTTAATCAAATCATTTCATATTATAAATTGGTAACGTTTTCCCACATGTAAACATGTTTTAGCCAGACCAGCTACCTTCTTGGTCTTCCCTTTTATGCATATGAACAATAATATGCAAGCAAGCATACATCAAAGCATTCAATTCAACTATCTAGCTCTTTCCCAAAATTATTATTTTTATCATATTTATTAAATTGGCTCATCATATATCATATCAATTTTTCAATCATATTTTCAGAAATTTCATATAACTTCTCAGCATATTTTTCATTAATCCATCGTTTTTAAAATATAAATTCTTATATAATTAATAGTCAACATACTATTTAATCCCTAATTAATCAATCAATTATCATACTTAACGGAAAAGAAATAATTAAATCATTATAATTCAACCATTTATTCAAATATCATAAATTCATATTTTTATTAGTCTCGATTACTAAAAGTAAATCTAACTCACCACATAGCACTTAAAACTACCTGCGGATCACCTCGTTGTCTTTCCTCCTCCTTTCAGTAATTTCTTGAGATTGTTGATCACAACACCTAATCATAAACTTTCATAAATCTTACTATTTCATAACTTAATTCAAACAATATAATTATTTAGTTATGAGTTTTATTGAAAATTTACCTCAAATATGATGAAGTCTTGCTATTGTAATTGAATGACTGTACTATCTCTAATATTAAAGAAATTTTCTTTATAACTTTTTGCTAAGAAATTTGAATTGAAGAATAAAACCAAACGGGATTTGGTAAGGAAAACAAAACAAAGTCTCTGTTTCAGAGACTTATAAACTTTTTTTAAACACAATTTTCATATTTGCTATTGGTTATTTACAATTCTACCATCATTCAAAATTTACTGTTTTGCCATTTCATAATTACTGTTTTACCATTACATAATTACAGTTTTGTCATTTATCCTTTAAAATCAAATTTTCATCTTTTCTTCCTTCCAAAAATTTTATAAAATTTATAGAGAAATATAAAAAGTTATATTTTCTTCCAAAATTTTTTTAAATTATTTTCCTTAACATCAATCAATATTTTTCTTCAAAATTCTTTAATTTCAACTTCAAATTTAAAAAAAAAATTAGTATTATCTTCTAAAAAATTTCTAACTCTTTTCAACAAAATTTTTAATATTATTTTTCAAATATTATTTCAAATCAATACCAAATCTTTCATCAATAGATTATTTAATTCAATATAATATTTATAAAATTACTTCTTCACCTTTATTTTATGAAAATGAGTACTACAATTCTACCCACCTTATAAAAATTTCGTCTCCGAAATTTCCTTACCTAACTCATGAAAAAGCTAGGGGGTACTCTTTCCTCATTCTTGCCTCATGCTCCCAAGTAATTTTTTTAACATCTTTGTTCTGCCAAAATACTTGAACTAAAGGAATAACTTTATTGCACAAGATTTGTTCCTTTCTGTCTAGAATTCTGATTAGTACTTGCATAAAGGTTAAATCTTCCTGAAGTTCTACAGCCTATGGGATTCATCATGTAAACACTTTCTCAAAAGTAAAACATAAAACACATTGTGTAATTGCTTTAATTTTGGAGGTAAATTCAATCTATATGCTACTGGTCTAACTCTTTCAATCACCTCTGTTGACCCTCAACCTCAGTCTACAACCTCATACGGCCCCACAAATCTCGGAATCAACTTTCATTTCTTTTTAAATCTCAATACATCCTTCCACGGAGATGTATTCAAATACACCCAGTCACCAACCTGAAACTCAAGAGGTCGTCTTTTGTTATCAGCATATCCCTTCTGTCTTTTCTGTGTTGCTCTAAGGTTCTCTCTAACCAGTTTGATCCTCTCAGTAGTCAAATCTATCATTTTTGGACCAAATATCTTTCTTTCTCCAACTTCTTCCCAACATACTGGAGTTCTGTACCTTCTACCATATAAAGCTCAAATGGTGTCATCCTAATACTAGTTTGATACTGATTATTGTATGTAAACTTGATCAAAGGTAAATAAGCATCCCAGCTCACTAAAAACTCAATATACTTACCCTCAACATATCTTCCAGTATTTTGACGATTCTCTTTGTTTGCCCATAAGTTTGAGGATGAAAAGTTGTACTAAACTGTAACTGTGTACCCATAGCTTTCTTAAAATCCCTCCAAAATCTAGAAGTAAATCTAGAATCTCTATCTGATACAATGCTTAAAGGTACTCCATGTAATCTCTTAATTTTCACTACATACAATTCAGCCAACTTTTTAGGACTCTAAGTAGTTTTAATAGGAATAAAATACGAAGACTTAGAAAGTCTATCCACTATAACCCATACAACATCATGACCTCTCTGGGTACGAGGAAAACTAGAAACAAAATTCATACTCACATTCTCCCACGGCCATTCAGGTATTGGAAGGGACTATAATAAACCTACTGGATGTCTATTCTCAGACTTCACCTGTTGACAAATCAAATATCTAGAAATATACTAAGCTACATCCTTCTTTATCCCCGACCACCATTAATTCTGTCTCAACCCCCTGTACATCTTATTAATACCGGGTGCATAGAATACATAGAATCATGAGCCTCTCTTAATATCTCCTTTCTCATCTCAACATCATTGGGAACACAAAATCTATATCCTAATACCACCATACCATCTTCTCTAATTCTAAACTTAGTCGGCTTCCCACTCAATACTTCTTGTTTGATCTTCTCTATCCTTTCATCTCTACTCTGCATCTGTAAAATAAGCAATCAATAATAGAAGATCGTACCACCATATTTGCTATCAATACTCCTCTATCACTGATTTTCAACTACATTTTTATTTCTTTCAATTCTATCATCAAGCTAATATCATGACTCCCAATAGCAACTAATCTTCTTGTAGACTTTCTACTTAATGCATTAGCTACTACATTAGCCTTCCTTGGATGATAATGAATTGTACAGTCATAGTCACTAATCAATTTCATCCACCTCATCTGCCTCAAATTCAACTCTCTACGTAAGAAAATGCATCAAACTTTTATGATCAGTAAAAATTTCATAAGTGGCTCCATACAGATGATGTCTTCAAGTCTTCAAAGCAAAAACTATGGCAGCCAATTCTAAATCATAGGCCAGATAAATTCTCTTATGGTTCTTCAATTGCCTATAAGCAAAGGCTATAAGTCTCCCACATTGCATCAACACACATCCCAACCTCTAATGCGACGCATCACAATATATCACACATTCTTAATCACCAGAAAGAAGTACTAAAACCAGAGCAGTAGTCAATTTTTCTTTCAATAGCTGGAAACTCTTCTCACATTCTTCTGACCACATAAACTTCACTTCTTTCTTAGTCAATCTGGTCAATGGTCCAGCAATAATAGAATTTTTTTGGATAAACCTTCTATAATAATCAGCTAACCCCAAAAATCTTCTAATTTCAGTCACACTAGTTGGTCTTTCCTAATTCAACATTGCTTCCACTTTCTGTGGGTCAACTACTATTCCATCTCCTGGCACAACATGCCCCAAGAAAGATATTTCATTCAACCAAAACTCACATTTAGAGAACTTTGCATACAATTTCTCTCTCCTCAAAATTTCCAACATTATCTCTAAATGTTGCACATACTCCTCTTCATTCTTGGAATATACCATAATATCATCAATAAATAAAATCACGAATCTATCCAAGAATTGTTTAAACACCCAATTCATTAAATCCATAAATGTTGTAGGAGCATTAGTTAACCCAAATGGCATTACAAGGAACTCATGATGGCCATAATATGTCCTAAAAGCAGTCTTAGGCACATCCCCCTCCTTTATCCTCAACTGATGATAACCCGATCTCATGTCTAGCTTAGAAAACACCTTAGCCCTCTGTAACTGCTCGAATAAATCATCTATCCTGGGAAAAGGATATTATTCTTGATGATGATCTTATTCAATTGTCTATAATCAATACACAACCCCATCGTTCCATCCTTCTTCACAAACAATATAGGGGCTCTCCAAGACGACATACTAGGTCGAATAAACTGTTTATCTAGCAACTCCTGAAGCTAAACTTTTAATTCTCTCAACTCAGTTGGTGCCATTCTATAAGGTGCTATAGATATGGGTGCTGATCCCAGAATCACCTCAATAGAAAACTCAATCTTCTTGTTATGAGGCAAACCAGACAACTCCCCAAGGAACACATCAGAAAAAAAATTTCACTACTAAGATTTCATCTAACTTCCTAATCTACTTTTTTTAATTCACCACATATGCCAAGTATCCCTTACATCCCTTCTTCAACCATCTACTAGTAGTCAGGGCAGAAATAAGACAGTTGGCAAATATCTTACGTTCTCCTTGAAAATTAAACTCCTCTTGTCTTGGTATCCTGAACACCACATTCTTCCTAAAACAATATACCCAAGCATGATATGCAGATAACCAATTCATCCCTAGAATTAAATCAAAATCTGTCATATCTAAAGGCATCAAATCAACTTCAAATTCTCTATCAGCCATACTAATCACATAACCCAGATAAATTGTCCTAATAATAACCCTATCCCCAATAGGAACCTCAACAATAACAGCATGCATCAAAGGACTAACACAAGCATCAATAGATTTTATATAAATACTAGATGCAAAAGAATGAGTTGTACCAAGATCAATCAATAATCTAGCAGGTCTATTAGAATAGGTACATACCCAGAACAATATCAAGAGTGGCTTGTGCATCCTGTTGGGTCAATGCATAGACTCTGCTGTCTCTGGGCTATAATTGACTATCGCGTCCTCTCTTAGCTATTTATCCTCTGCCTCTGCCTCGCATACTCCTTGATCCACGACCTCTCTCCACCTGTTTTCTCCCAACACCTCTAGCACTTATCTCAACAGATTTCCCCACTAGACAATCTACACTAAAATGTCATTCCTCACCACATATAAAGCACATCAAAGTAGGACAATTCCGAGATAGATGCCCTGTCTGATTACATCTATAACAAACTTGTGTCTCTCGATTATACATCAGATTACTACTTCCTCTTGGTGGAATACTTACTCATCTACCATAACTTCTAGTTCCTATAGCCTGTCTCCCAAATCTATGGGTCCCACCAATATTACTCTGAACTACAGAAGCAACAGATCCTGCTTGCCTCTGATTCTGCATTATAGTTCCATGTGACAAAGAACACCATTTTTAGGGTGATCTCTCACCCTGCACACTCATACTACTACCACCTTTGGGTCCCTTAAATCCAGACCTCTTTAGTCAATCACTCCTACCTATAAACTCCATCACATCCTTCTCAACATGTAATGTTTTATCCACCGTTATAGCATAATTCCCAATACCCATATAAGAGAGTGTAGTTCTAATTTCATAGTGTAACCCGTCTAAAAATATCTTACATTTCCTCTCCTCCTTATTTCTAACTCAGTTACAAATCTCTACAAGGCTATAAATCTACTATCAAACTC
Organism: Bretschneidera sinensis; assembly: GCA_023935145.1. Taxonomy (NCBI): domain Eukaryota; kingdom Viridiplantae; phylum Streptophyta; class Magnoliopsida; order Brassicales; family Akaniaceae; genus Bretschneidera; species Bretschneidera sinensis. Next base: position 29,862,462 of record CM043705.1, on the reverse strand, counting down.
AGCCACAGATAAAGTATTCTATCTTAAATGAATAAAATATCTCTTCTACTGTGCTCTAAATGTATTTGGAAAATACTTCACAAAGAACACATCCTTAAACTTACGCTAAGTTAAGGGTTGATTTACCTGTGTACTCGATCTAGGCAAAATATCCTCCCACCATTGAGAAGCCTCACCTTCTAACTTAAATGAAACAAAAGCAACCTTCTACTTATCTGTCACTAGTAAGACTTCAAAATATTTCTCAACATGTTTAATCTACTGCTCATCTTCAATAGGATTTACATATCCTCTAAAAGACTAGGGTTTAAATTTAATAAATTTCACAAAACAATCTCCATGCATCTCATGTGCAAATACACACTCTCTCTCATTTGCCTCTTATCTCACCACATTAGCTTCTGATCTACCCCTTTCCTCTAGTCTCTTATGCAAATTATTAGCCATTTCTTCTACTGCATTCATTCTCCCTATAGCACGATCAAGAACTCCTCTCAACTCATCCCTCCTAATATCAGATTCTCTCCCACCTCTGCTAGTACTAACTATACTAGCTACCTGTTCCATTGCATGAACCACAGACTCGATCTCCCCCTCCGCTTTACCTCTTTTAAATATTGGGGGTCTACCACGTTCTCTCTAGTTCAGTACTCTACCTCTAGCTCTAGCACGTCCACGTGTCATCCTACGACTCTGCATTAAAATGTAATTTATTTAAATCTTCCACTTCATTAAATTTTTATGCAGTCTACAAAATCATAAAACATATCTTTGATACCAAAATTGTAACGACCCATCCCGGGTTGGCCACCCCTAAGACGGTGTCGTCAAGTTTTGAAATCCTAGTATGACATATATATGCAACAATATAAAAACATACATCGACTGAAAATATATACATACATCAATCATCAACTCTCAACAGGGGAGTTACATTATTAATATCCCAACTGAAACAATATATACAACATATTATGCATAAATATTTACAATTTTTTTTCTTCCATTAGTCTGAGGATGTGGACCACGAGACTTACAAATAATAACTTAGTCTGAATCTCAGCTCATAAATCTATTTGTCCTGCCCGCTACCTGAAATTATTTAACAATGAGAAGTGAGCTTCACAAGCTCAATGAATTAAATTTACCATATGTACTCGATTTGTGTACCTCTAGTTATATTTATTCATTGCTAAATCGGCATAATTAATCATTTATCTCTTCTCACATTCTAATTTAATCATTTATCAATTTTTCTTAATAAATAAATTATCAGACTATCCTCTTTCAAAACATATATCTCATATATTTTATCAATTTAATATTTCCTTAATATCATCATAAAGTTAAAATCATATAAACAATCAATAATATAATTCTTTATTATGTCATCATTTCTATTTATCTATCATCAAAATCCACTACCTGAAATTATTTAACAATAAGGAGTGAGTTTCACAAGCTCAATGAATTAAATTTACTAGAAGTACTCGATTTATAGACTTCTAGTTATATTCATTCATTGTTAAATCAGCATAATTAATCATCTATCTCTTCTCACATTCTAATTCAATCATTTATCAATTTCTCTTAATAGATAAATTATCAGGCTATCCTCTTTCAATACATATATCTCATATATTTATCAATTTAATATTTTCAATTTAATATCATCATAACGTTAACATTTTATAAACAATCAATAATATAATTCTTTATTATGTCTTCATTTCTATTTATCTATCATTAAAATTGTGTCATTATGAGACTCATCTATCTATCAATCGTTTAATACTCAAAACTGATTCTTTAGCATATCAAGCATTAATAATAAATATTTAAAACAAAAATAATGCATGAATTTAAATTATCTTTCTTTATTTCTAATAAGATCATTTCATATTATCATCTGGGAACGTCTTCCCACATGTCGACATGTTTCATCTTGACTAGCTGTCTTCCAGGTCTTCTTAGCCAGACCAACTGCCTTCCGGGTCTTCCTTTTTATGCATATGAGCAATAATATGCAAGCAAGCATACATCAAAGCATTCAATTCAACTATCTAGTTCTTTCTTAAAATTATTATTTTTATTATATTTATTAAATTGTCTCCTCATATATCATATCATTTTTTCAATCATATTTTCAGAAATTTCATATAACTTTTTAGCATATTTTTCATTAATCCATCCTTTTTAAAATATAAATTCTTATATAATTAATATTCAACATACTATTTAATCCCTAATCAATCAATCAATCAATTATTATACTTAAACAGAATATACATCATTAAATCATTATAATTCAACCATTTATTGAAATATCATAATTCATATTTTTATTGGTCTCGATTACTAAAAGTAAATCTAACTCACCACATAGCACTTAAAGCTACTCGTGGATCAGCTCCTTATCTTTCCTCCTATTTTCAGCAATTTCTTGAGATTGTTGATCACCAACACCTAATCATAAACTTTCATAAATCTTACTATTTCATAACTTAATTCAAACAATATAATTATTTAGCTATGAGTTTTATTGAAAATTTACCTCAAATATGATGAAGTCTTGCTGTTGTAATTGAATGACTGTACTATCTCTAATATTAGAGAAATTTTCTTGATAACATTTTGCTAAAAATTTGAATTGAAGAAAGAATAAAACTAAATGAGATTTGGTAAGGAAAACAAAACAAAGTCTCTGTTTTGCCATTACATAATAAAATTTATAGATTTGACATTAATTATTTACAATTCTGCCATCATTTAAAATTTAGTGTTTTTCCATTTATCCTTTAAAATCAATTTTTCATCTTTTCCTCCTTCCAAAAATTTTATAAAAATTATAGAGAAATATAAAAATTTATATTTTCTTCTATAATTTTTTTAAATAATTTTTCTCAACTTTAATCAATATTTTTCTTCAAAATTCTTTAATTTCAACTTCAAAATTTTTCAGTACTTTCTTCTTCAAAAATTTTTAACTTTTTTTAACAAAATTTTCAACATTATCTTTCAAATATTATTTCAAATCAATATTAAATCTTTCATAAATGGATTATTTTATTTAATATAATATATGTAGAATTACTTCTTTACCCTTATTTTATGAACACGAGTACTACAGTGATCCTATGACACTAACATTGCCCAACAACACGTTCACTTTTATGTGTACATTGCATATTTATCGTTCTAAAATTTTGAAACGAAACAACAATCACTCACAACCTTTGATTAGAACTCTCAAAAGAGCCCCAATCAAAGAAAGACAAACTGTAGACACCCAATTTCGATCCAAAAATTTTTAACGGACCACTCGTAGGTTTCTATGACAAATCTTTGATCCTAGTGTGCTCAGACTTGGTAAATGAGGAAGTATGGATTCAATTGGGGAGTATGATCAATTGCAAGACCCTTTTGTTCAGTCCATTTAATTTACTTTGGGTTTAAATCAATTGGACCTTATTGAATTCAACTAACCTAAGACCAAAGTCTTAATTTAAACTTTGACCCAATCCAAAACCCACTAAAGCCCATTGATCTTTCCTAAGCCTAAACACTTTTGGCCCAAATTTCAAGCCTAAGAAGACTTTTATTTTTTCAAAATGAACTGCCAATTTCACCTTCCACTTGGCACTCCTTGATTGGTTCACTTTTCTCAAAGTAAAAGTTATTTTTTATAACCAAAAATATGTCTCTCTCCTCTCCCTATGTGGCTGGCCATAATGAGGAATTTTCACTTTTTTTTAACTCACATCTTTCTCTTAGATTCCCTCATAGCATTTTTTTTTTATCAAATGCTACCTTTTTTCCACACAAAATAAGACTTTTTCACCTAAAAAGATGGTAAATGCTACTTTTTTGCCACACAAAATAAGATTTTTTCACCTAAAAAGAAACAGCAATGCAATTATAAAGCAACTGATTTTTCTCCCTCTTTGGACAGCCATGTGTACCAAAAAGAAGGAGTTTCTCTTCTTCTCATTTTTCTTAGTTAATTGGACATTACCTAATTAATCTTCCACCCTTTCATAAATGTAAAATAAAAGCTTTTTTTACCCAAAAAATCACATTTTATGCCCCAAAAATAGCACCTTAAAAACAACAGTTTTTAATTTTTTTAGAATGTGAAGTCTTTTTCTCCTTTCTTTTGCTTTATAATTGCACTCTTTTTTCCCTAAGATTTTCCACTTTATTATATATCAAAAACCAAAGAAAATTATATCTTTTCCACCCCCTATGGCCGTCCCAATCAAGGAGAGTTTCTCCTCACCTTTTTTGTTTTTACTTTTGTTTTATTGAAAACACTCCAAAATGTCCTTTCTTGTTTACCTTTTAGAAAACCTTCTTCTTCACATTTTTTCATCTCAAAGAAAACCCTCCCTTTTCCCCATGTTCAGCCACCCAAAAGTATTTTCCCTCACTTTTCACTTGGTTTACCACACCTCACTTCTCTAGCCCCACCTTTAAACCCCAAAAGTGAAACACCTTTTTCATCTCAAAAGTTGAAACTGCTTTTCCCCTTCCTCATATGACAGCCATGCACCTTCTTTTCACCCATTATTTTACTTTTTTTAATCTCTTGGCCAGCCTTTACTCCTCCTATAAATACCCCATTTGCTAACAAAAAAAACCAACATAACACTAAGGCAAAGTAATGCAAAAAGGAGAGAAATGAGAGAAAATTTAGAGAGAAAGAAAGAAGTGTAAAATAGAGAAAAAGAGAGAAGATTAGGAAGATCAAAGAGAGGAATATAACAAAAGAGAAGAGAGTGTTCAAGAAAGGTGAAAAAGGAGCAAAGAGTGAAACACAAAAGAAGAACTAGTGAGAGTTCTTCATAATTTTTTGCCACATTTTTTGGGTCTTCTAATCTTCATTAGAATCATTCTTCCAACTTCACTAAGTCCACAAGAGCACAAGGATCTCCAAGGATAATCCCCACCCATGGAAATTTTCCTTGGCCAAAGAAGGTTGGTTAAGCTTCTAATTTTTCCAAAATAATTTGTTACCATGATTCATGTGTTTAAACCACCTTGAAAACAGACTAGATTAATTTATCTCACTTAAAAAGTTTCATCTTAAGATACTCACTAGTTTTTTAGCATTTTTTTTTTCACTAGTTATATGTCTTTCTTTAGTTATATGTAGTCTCTTCATTAAATGCAATGTTAAATTAACAGTAGTTTTAAAGTTCTTTCCTTTAGTTTAGTACCTTAAAAAATTTTATGTTCTCTAAGTTAGATGTTTTATTTTAAGTTGTCATTAATTACATGTGAACTTTAATTCTTTAAGAAGAATTTTGGGCCCCCTTTGGCCCATCAAAATTGTTACTAGTTATTTTGAATCACATCTTTAAGGTAGTTTAGTTTAAATCTATTTGGCTTAATTCTTCTTTTTTTTTAACATATCTAGTTTAAAATAGCTTAGTTTAATTCATTCAATTTAGCCTTCAAGTTCAATTCATCTAGTTAAAATAATTTAGTCTTAGTTTAACTTACATAATTAATCCACTTAGTTTAAATACATGCACTTTAATTTACTTCTTATCCATACTTTGCAAGAAGTTTTAATATTTTTTTTCTTCATAGTCAAAGCAATTTATTTCCTTTATATACTTACTTTTACCACATTACTTTAAAGTTAATATTTGGTGTTGCATTGTTTGAATAAAATTTGCAAAATGTGTCTTTGGTTTTATTAGTAGTGTATGATAATAATACTTCAATCAAAATTTCAATTAATTTCCTTGAAACACAAAGGGCTAGACTTCAGTCTATGTAAGAGAGAGAGCTTTAAATCCTCACCCTTTCGCACCAAAATCTCTTGAGCTTTGGAATTTCTCATGTAGACCAATGATAAGGGATTTGACTTCCTTCAAGATTAAATGGTGGCTCCTTACCCGTCATCGTTATCCTTACTTTGTGCTTGGATGACAAACAACCCTTTGTCTAATACATTAAAAGTGCACCCATCATGGAAGCCTCCTTACTACTTATCAAGGGTTTGTATTAAACTTATAAGTTTCACTCGTTTCCATATGCCTACTCATCGTAATCCGCACCCTCGCTATATCCACCTTCTTTAAGAGGAGTGGCCTTGGGTAATAAGCCGAATGCATGGGTCTTAGGAGAAAAATAGTGTTACCTACAGAGACAGGGTATTTAACGGTCATATTGAGTTACAACTATAAATACCCATAAAAAATAAGCATTTAAAAACAAGAAGAGCATTCAATTTCTCAAAGTGTTCATTTACTACCCATCAAAACTTTCTTAAATTCTGTCTTAAGCCATCTTTAAGCTTTGATCTTGTAAGAGAGAATTCCTTTATTTGTAATCATTAATCGCACGCTCTTTTGTACTAAAAATCTTCTCATAATCAATACTTGTAAGAGAAAGAGTTGGTGTAACTATTGTAAGTGTTTAGGTGTTAAACACTTGGGTATAAACTTCTGTGGAATAGATCATTGTAAGGGTTTTGGCAACACCTCTGAAGTTTCTTATTTGATTTAGTGGATTACTTCAAGGAGTCTCATTGAAGAGAATGGACGTAGGGTGGAAAAGTTTTTGATATTGCCGAACCATTGTAAACGGAGTTTGCACTTTCTCATCCTTTACTTCTTTATTTTCAACAATATATTTCTTGGTGTTTATGCTTGGTTTTATAAGTGTTTAAAACTTGTTTGTTGTTTGCAAAAAGTTTTAAAACCCAGTTCACTCCCCTCTTGAGTTGCACTTTGGTTTACAAAATCCCTCGATGATAATGAATAATATTACTCATTATCACTAAGAGATTTAGTTTATCTCAGTGATAACTATTTTTTTAAAAAAAAATAAATCATTTAAAACTCGTATTTTAATTTATTTATTTTCACAGGGATTTAATTCCCTCATTGAAAATATTTTTTATTAAAAATAATTATATATTTTTGAAGATATTAAAAATAAATAACAACGAAAAAATTAGTCATCATCGAGGGAATATTTTGTCGATGCTAAATTTTATCCTTATCACCGAGGGACATGTATCCCTCAGTGATAATCCGTCGTTGAAAATTAGTATCATGTTGATTTTCTTGTAGTGTATTTTCATCCTTTTCCTTTTTTCTCTCATACTCTCATATTTTCTGCTGCGTTTTTTTTCTTCTCTCTTCCACTCTTTTTCTATCCTTGAGTCTCTCCTCTCTCTTCCTCTCAGACCAACCCACAACCTTTCCTATGCTTAAATCTCTATCTCCTTGCCCGCTGTCTCTTCTTCCCTACAATTTCAGTCACGTGTCACCTCTTTAGAAGCCATTGTACCCAGAATTTCTCCTAAAACATCTAATATTTGAAGTTTCCATATAGAAAATAGAAGTTAGGAGAGATTTTTCATTCTTTTTCTCTATTCTCTTAATTATTTATCACTTACTTATCCAAATTTTCTATTTGAATGATGCAGTCAAAGTCCTTTTTTTGTGTATAAAAATTGTTAGCAAAAACTAAGAATAGAAAGACTTTCATAGAACACACACAAATTGATGAGATTTGAAAAAACAAAGATAACTACTCTTCTATTTTTTTCTTGATATTCCACTTCAATAATATCGAGTATTTCTTTCTCTCCTTCCCATTCTCAAATCATCTCTCTATCCCATTCCTAGATGGTCTGACCAAGTATCTCTCTCTCCTCTCCATCTATCTTCCCGGTGATACCTTTCTCTCCCTTATGTACGTGCGACATTCTCTCCCCCTCTACAACGACAACATCTCTCATAGATGATGGTAAATCTAAGCTGGGGAAAACAATCTTCTATGTAACTTTAATCTCTCACTCTCTCTCCTAGTCTCAATTTAAGATGTGATGAAAGTTCATAATATGAGAATTTATTTTCGTGTTAAGCTTTTCGTTTCTAGTTATGGATCTTGTCAGTGGCGGAGGGATTATCTGGGCAAGATCAGGCTGAAGGCCGGGCTTAATTTTTTCTAAAAAAAAATATGTTAATAAATTATTTAGTCTTAGTGCCAATTTTAATGTGAGCCCAATCTCCCAACTCCCAAGCTCCAACCCAATAACTCTAAATACCTAACCCACTAACATAGTATAGTGGCAGTACCCAACCCTTTTCTTTGAACAACATCTTTTCTTCTTCATCTCCTTTTGTTTTTTGTCTCGCCTCACACTGGGTTCCCTCTCTATGTCGTTTCTCTCTCTCTCCAGCATTTTGTGACGATAAATCATTGGGTGCAACCGTGCAGCTGCATCAATTGTGCATTTGAAGAATTAAAGGTCTTTCTTTCTCAAGTTTTATAAAATAAAAAGTATACATAAATATGAAAAAAAAATTACCAAATATTTATAGTAACCACTTAAAACTAAACCAAACTCATTATTTTGAGCTTATGATGGCTAGTGATAGGAACTAAGAAGGAATACAGTTATAAAAATGAGTTATTGTGATTTATTTTTGTTTTGATGATTGAAATGTTGTAATAGTGTCAGATTGCTAGTTCAGTAGTTTAGGTTTCGATTTTATTTTTGAAGCACAATCTTGTGGTTATTTGTTGTATTAGAAAACTATATTTCAAAATCATATCTGGAACATACAAGAAAACCACAAAACAATAAAATACCAAAAAATAAGGCTAAATATAAATAGGTGGTTGTGTTTTGCCTTTTATTCATTGAATTAAATATAATATATATATATATATATGTATATATAAGAGTAATTTTTCTCAATTGAAAAAGTTTTCTCTATCCTTAACAATTTGGTAAGCTTTGACAAGAGATTCTTAGTTTCTATCATTGAAATTATGAAGAATAGGTTTTTTTTTTAGGATAAGAAGTAAATGCATAATATTTTGTTCTGATTAATTTGGGGATTTATTAGAATATTATGAATAATTTGAAGGTTGATGTTATCTTAATCATTTAATAGCTTGCATTAATCATTTAATTGAGTTGGATCTTTTGTTGTTTCAATGTTCAATCAGTTCATATCTATAAAGTATGGGCTAATTAACTTGCTTTATTTACTTGTAATATATATGTTAAATCATGAAGTAAAAAACTATTGACTCATTTTTCAAAAAGAAATTTGTGGAGAATTTAAAGAGTGACATAGGGACTCCATCATTCATTGTGTCACCATCTATATTGTCTATTCCAACATCATCCATATTATCTATTTTAGCTTCAACTTGTGTGAGGCTAGAATTGAGCCAAAAACAGCAAAAATTGAAATGCCCCTTTTGGAAGGAGTTACTGGACTCCGCGAGCAAATTAATTGTTATAATTTCAATGAGTGCGATAAAATTCGAAGAACACATTATTAAACTTGGGTCATATTAACCTTTTTTTCTCAAGTATCCAGTAAGTGAAGTTGGTGGAAGTGAGAGCCGACATTTTTAACGCATTGGTATGATGCCTATTCCTAATTAAAGTATTCACCCTCTAGGGATACTGCTTTCTGTTTACTATGTTTTCTTTTTAGAAGGCCAAGTGATCATTATGGGCATGAATCATATTATCTGTACAATGTTTAATGCTTCTCTAAAGCATATTATCTTAATTATCACTTGTTTTAGTTTGTGTGAAGCATGTCCTATTGAAAGTATATATAAAACTAATATTATGTGGTAAAACTTTTATGTTTGTGAACTTAGACTAATTACTGAGCAATTAAGAAAAACATATCTAATCAAGTGGTCATAGGACTGATAATATATTTCCACCTTACCTCAAGAAGATTCTTGGCTCCACCCCTAGGTCTTGGCAAAAGATGTGAGTCTTGTGACTTGTGAGATTGTGGATCTAATTGGTTGTGTGGAATTTCGGAATTTGATCAAAGATGCTAAGATCATTTCAAAATCTACATGGAGATTTTTGTTTTTTTTTTTAATAGGTATTTCCATTGATTTTTGGTGATAATGGATTTGCTAGATCGATATGAAGGGATCTGATTTGTTTGTGTTTGTCACTTTGCTACGAAGCTCACTACTTTTAAATCACTTAGGCAAATCATGTAGCTGGCATGTTTACCTCTACTGCCATGTTATTTCTTTCAGGTGTTAACTCAAACATTTCATCAATAATGATTTTTATACATCAAAACAAAGAGATTTTAACTGAGTTTGTTTATTTAACTTGGATAAAGAGTCTATCCCACCGTTCCTTTTTCATCAAAATCCACTTTCCGTTACCTTAGAAATAAGCTTTTCATAGGTGCTCAAGGTTAGAAGCACAGAAAAATCAAGATTTTATATATATATATATATATATATATATATATATATATAACATTTAAAAAAGAATTTTAAGAGTTCATTCTTGTTGGAATGTCAAATATTAAATGAAAAAAGAAAGTATCCACTTTAGTTTTCTTTTAATATTGAGGGTATAAAACTAGGATTTACATGGTGTTTATTACAATATGTGATAATGTGTTGCACAATCTCTTTAATTTTAATCATTGGTTGTTCCTTATAATTGGTATGGCAAAAGGACGAAATCACGAATTTTCTTGAGCAGTATTGAAATATATTACTGATCTTACAATCACTTTATCATAAAAAAAATTCTTAATTTTTTAATAATTACTATAATCCACAAAATATATAAAATTTTTACCACATAATATTAATTTTATACTATATACCTTCAATAAGACATGTGACTTACACATCTGGTTTGATTTTGTGTTCTTTTGTTGTTGCTTCATGGCCCACGTCATTTACTATTAAGTTAGTTTAAATGACAACTAAACATGGCCATTCTAGGTTTTTTTTGTGCAAAATGCTAATTATTTAGGCCTTGTTTGGAAAGGGTTTTCAAAAACCCTTTTCAGTGTTCAAACATTAAAAAGGCTTTTCAAACACTGCTTGGCTTGTTTGGTAAACAATGTTCAAAAATATTTTTTTAACACATTTTTGTAAAAATGTGTTTACAAACACTGATATTTGAAAACTCCTTATTGGAGTTTTCACTCTGAAATCATTGTCCAGTTTTCACTTTCACTTTCCCAATTCACAGAGCTCTCTTTTCACTCGCGAGCTCGCCTTCTCCTTCTCCAATTCACAGAGCTCTTCCCTCTCTCTGCAACGCCTTCATCCTTCTCTCTCCCTATTTTCTTTCTTTTCACTTTCTTTGTCCATTCTTTCTCTGAACCGGGTCTCTCTCCTATCCTCTTCAACAGAAATTGCGACGGTGACTAGCTCCAAGAAACCCAAAAGAGATGAGAGAAATTTTCTAGTCATTTCTTTGGATCTGAGCAAAAGCATCTCCATTTTCAAAGTAAGTTATTGAACTGGGCTGCTTCTACTTCTGATTATCTTTTTCTATTTCTTTTTTTTCTCTTTGATATTCTCTCTGCACTTGACGGGTTTACAATTATCTTCTTCTGTTTGGACCCTTAAGGAGTTTGAGAGAAGGAGAGGAAAGGGGAAATTAAATTTTATGGCATCTGTTTTTTATTTTTATTTTTATAATTTCATTTTTTGATTTGGTTTTATGGGTTTGTCGTACCTTTTGTTTGGTTGCTCAGAATTTTTTTTGCAAAGATTTGATTCTATCAAGCTTATTATGCGATTGTTTGTTTAGAGTTAGTGTTTTAAGCGGCTACGGTATCCTATGTTTGGCTGTTGAGAAAATTTAAGGGATTAGTTGAAAAATAAGTCGATTAATCTCATCATTTCTGTTTTCTGTCTTCATTTTAAGTTTTGTTTCCCTTTACCTGGTGGGGTTCCTCTTATACTCTGTTTGGTCGCTGAGAAAATGTAGGTAAGAAATAGTTAAGAAATTATCCCCAATTTACCAATGATGTTGAATTTAAATTATATGTTATGGGTTAGTTGAGGTTAATTTTCATTCCCTGGAACCATATGAGATTCAGTATCTCTTAACAACCAATCTGATATTTGAATAACATACTTTAATTTTTTTTCTCTTATTCCTAACCTCTCTCTGCTAATTAGATGCCTTTTCCTTTAATTTATTTATTTTTACTGTTTTTTTCCATTCATTTTATGTTTAGGGGTTCAATAAGCAATTAAGCATTACATCTTATGCTAAATACCGTATGAAATGATGTAGATTTGTTTGGAAAACTGCAATTGGTTTCTGGTGATTTTTTATATTATGTTGAAAGAGTATGTGTTTATTATTTCTAATTTCTTTTTTTCTTCCTTTTGTTGGGTTTAAAATGATGTTTTTGGTATGATAACAAACAAACCTTAGGGTGATAAAAGTATTGGTGGTGAATCTGGTGATCACCGTGAGATAGATATGGAAATGGAGGTGTCATGATGATGATGATGATGATCTTGTTTGGTGAGGAGGGATAAGGCAGCAAAGATGGGGATCACAGGTCACCACAACCTGTATTCTTTGTAACAAGGGAGCATAATCTCAACTAATGCTATTTTTCCAAGCACATTTGGCATCAGGTTTTAGCTATGGTAAATGTTAATAAGTCTAGTTATTGGCAGGACAAGATGCATTGGGCTATTTCTAATCTCAATAGCAGCTCTCTTGATGAATCTATAGCTCAACAATGGTGTCTCAGTGCTTTTATTTAATTTATGTTTAGCCTTTTGTATACAACGCTTTCTTGTGACAATAGCTAGTTTTGCTCTCTAGTTCCTTATTTTCTCTGTTGTAGCTTCGTGGTCTGCTTGTTTCCCATTGTTTTGTTCCCAGTTTATTTCCTGTTTGTTTCTTTCCTCCTTATTGTAGCATTGCAGCTTCTGTTGTATTGTTTTTCTTAGATAAATAAAATTTACCCTTACTAAAAAAAGTATCAAACATAATTCTAGAAATTAATTTTCCCAGTTTATGCACTTTATTTTCCATAACTTTTTGATCTGTTCATGTCAAAACAAATTGAGTTCCACCTCATTATCGTAAAACAATCGGATGGGAAAACTCTTTTACATGGTAAGATATGTAACTTGAAATTGCTTATGATCATTCATTATGCCAAATGTGCTTGGAAAAACAGTATTAGTTGAGAATGATTAGAATCGTGTATATAGGTCTAATTATATTTGAATGATTAGAATTGTGTATACAGGTATAATTAGATTTGATAATTCATAGAAAATAGATGAGGTGTTGTCGATTTTTTTTTTAAAAAATAGAATTAAACTTCAATCTATTTAGATTTGTGGAATATAAATTATGCTACATGATAACCATAATAGGACTTTTTTTTTTGTTTAGGTTAAGAAATGGACAATTCAGACCCCAGTAATTGTGGTAACCAATCTAATTCATCAAGTTCGTCTGCTGAAGATGAGTATGAAATGCTCTCATTGTTAATGCTTCCTATGTTTGCCGAATATGATGAAATTTTTTTTGAATAAATTACCTATGCGAACATCACGACTCAGTGGACATGAATATTGTTAAATGGTTGTTCAGAGGTAGTTTATGAATTGTTTCGCATGGATAAAGAAACATTTATGCACTTATGTAACACATTGAAGCAATATAATTATATAGAAGACTTAAGGGATGTCACAGTAGAGGAAATGATGGCCATTTTCTTGTTTGTTGTGGGGCACAGAGTTGTAGCTGATCCATTTCAACATTCATTAGAAACAATTAATCGACATTTTAAGACAGTGATGAGAGCAATGAACAAGTTTACGAAGCACATAATATGTCCATCGAATGACCACGTGGTGCCTCAACAAATTAGACGTGATCGAAGGTTTTACCCTTTTTTAAGGTAATGTATCATATGCTTGATTGTTAATTTATTAGTTTACCTTTGTATATACAATATATAATACCAAACTAAGTCTAATCGTATGCAATTTAATGGACCCAGAAATGCATTGACGCAATTGATGGAACGCACATTAGTGCATGGGCACCAGCAGAAAAAGCTACCAGTTATAGGGGTAGAAAATCGGTTGTCACACAAAATGTGATGTGTACATGTTCATTTGACATGAAATTCACATACGTGTATAGTGGGTGGGAAGGTACGGCTAACAATTCACAAGTCTTTTTGGACACTTTAACTCAATCGGATGCTCAATTTCTTTGGCCTATTAATGGTAAATCTATTTTAGTACTAAGTTGAAATTATATACTAATTGATTGATATGTACTAAGAGAATTTGTATGACTTATAGGTAAGTATTATTCAGTGGATTCCAGTTATCCATGTACAGCCGGGTTTCTTCCACCGTTTAGGAGTGAACGGTATCACATAAATGAATATCAAGGTAGAACACGCCAACCAACGGGTTATAGAGAACTATTTAACTATAGGCACTCATCTCTACATAATGTTATAGAACGTTGCTTTGGGGTCTTAAAGATGCACTTTCCAATTTTAAAAATGATGCCTAGATTCAAGCCCACTAGACAACCTCTTATAGTTGTTGCTTGTTGTGTCGTACATAATTTTGTATGTCAGTGTTCTCAAAGTGATCAACTGTTTAATGAATGAGAAGCAAAGGGCCATGAAGTAGAAATCGAAGGAGAGTCGAGCACATTTACAAATAATTATACAGTTGATTTGTCTGATGCGTGTGCAGCAGCTATGGCTGCATTTCGTGAGCTTATTGCCAATCAGATGTGGGCAGACTGTTTTGATATTTGATTTAATATATGGTAATCATGTTAATCTTTGTCGGTAAGATTTAGTTAATTTAACGTCCTTATTTGTGTTAATTTAGTTTTTTTTAGTTACTGAATTATGTTTTTTTTTCTTAAGAATATATTTCACATATTGATATATTATTTGACTTATATAGAATATGAGGATGACAAACCAACTAAATTGGGCAGTTGAGGCAAACTCATTTGAAGGAAGAATTTTGGGCCGTTCATTTCCATTTTATCAATTTATCGAAGTTGTATTTGATCAATGAATATTATATCTTAATGTTGTCTTCAACTATCTTATTTTTAAGAAGAAAAGTATATCATCTTTTAGATATTGAACAAACTTGAATATTATATTTGATGGGTTAGTTGTTCAAATTTTATCAAATTGTAAAAGTTGTATTGTATTTTTTATTTTTAAGAATTTATTTAACAAATAAACATGACATGACCAGGGGAAGAGTGTTGTCATATTCATGTCATGTTTGATCGATGATATATAAAAAATACTAACATTTTAAAAATAAAATAATATTAATTATTTTCAAGTATTTGGTGTGTGCTTAAAAAATTGTATTTAGTAAATATGAGAAATAAAATTAATTTTAGATGTTAAATTTAAACTGAACACTGAAAATTGAAAACAATTACAAGAATATGTAATCCAAACAGTTTTCTATTTTCAAAACAGTTTTCGAACACTGATTATCTAAACAATATTTCACTGTTTTCAGTTTTGGAAACAGTTTTCGAGTTATAGTTATCCAAACATGTTTTCTTCATAAAACTGTTTTAAAAAACCCTTTTCGAAAACAGTTTTTAAACACTGAACACTGAAAACTGTTATTAAATATACCCTTAATTATATAAATATTTGTAGTATTACTGTTCATATAAATTTTATAATTGATGCATTTTACTAGATAGACTTCATTCATTTGATCGGCCCACATGGCATTAACAAAATCAATTAATTATACTATAACAACAACAAACTATAAAGTAAAGACTCATTTAATATAACCAAACAGTAGATCCTCAATTTTCTAAATCTCAAATAAAACATTGAATTGATTGAACATTGAAATAATAAAAAATCCAACTCAATTAAATGATTAATGTAAGTAATATCTCAAAATGATATTATTTTTTGAAAATAAAATAATATTTATTGACTAGTAATACAACTATTCTGGAAAAACTTAAAAAAAGCTAAAACTCCAGTTGATCAGCAGTGAAAGCTCTCTTATTGCTAGCTTACAGTCCGGTTTCTACGGTAATTGGTATTTGTTAAGTCATTTTCACCTACTCTGATCGGGCAAACTAAAAAAAATAATAATAAATTATATTGAAACAAAATTTGGTAAATTTACTATCGCAATAAATTACTTATTGTTAGTTTCATATAATGAGGGGGATGGAAGCTATCAAATCAATAAAAGAAATCAAACTCTAATTAATCTGATTTGAAAAGAGAAAACGTGACCAGTTAGGGATCGGGCAAACAATAGGAAACCAATAAAGTAAAAAGAAAAGGAAAGAAAGAGAAATGATGTGTTGCTGTAAAAGAAGAATTTATTAGAAGCTTAGAGGTTGGGCTTTCGCCCAAGATGAGGCTGGGCTGAATATATTTACTACGACGCGTAGCTCGGCTGGCTGTAAAAGAATAATTTATGAAGTATTTATTGGGAGGATAGAAATTAATTAATGTACTGACATGCAAATTAAACCGAAACACTTGTTGACTAACTGACTACCTCCAAAACTTACTACGGGATACAAATTTATGAAGGATTGTAGATCGATGTTCGGCTTTATCGTGACAAAGGATCATTTTTCCATTTTTGCGTGTCATTTTTTTGTTATTGTGACGAAAGATGATTCAAAATTATTTATTGATCAGTGATATATAAATTAATTTATATTAAATAAATACAAATTAATTATTAAACGGGTGCAGTGCTTGTTTTAATCACTGGTTATGTTTGGATCTAGTTGCTACAGTTTATTTTTTAAAATTTAGTAAATATTTAATAAAATTAAATTACATATTAATCAATGTTTAATTGTAATTTAATAAAAATTAATAAAATTTGATTTAATTTGATTATTTCTTGACAAATTTTAAAAATAAACTTCAATTTAAAGTTAGTTTTAAGTTGGATGCAAACATGATCACTGAAGATGATGTCATGAACAAAACTCTCATCCAACCCATACAAAAGTGAACACTTTATTAAAATCACAGATAACCATTATATGGTGGATGAGAGAGTTCTCCTCATGACACTAGAATCTTCGGTGAGTGCCTTAACAATCGGAGAAGATTAAATTTTTCAGTGCCAATGGGAAATAAATATTACATGGTGGATGTCGTCTATCCTCATATGTAGAGTTACATGACACCATACAAAAGTACTGACGTGAGATATCATCTGGATGAATTTTACCAAAGATGAGACACATGTACTCCTCCACCACCAACGAACGAGAGAGAAATGTTCAACATTTTATATTCCTCATGTAAGAATGTGGTTGAACGGACTTTTGGAATATGGAATGAGAAATTCTTAATTATATAAATAATATTCAGATATGACATTAATGATCAAATTAGGATCATCATAGTCACAATGGTTGTGCACAACTACATTACTCGGTATATTAGTAGTACTAATACAGTTTTTCACTCGCCTCCACGCTCCTCCAGTGTAGGACCAAATGTTCACAAACCGTGTGATATTTGATAAAAACCATATGCTTTTCGTGGATTTTGGCGTTATTCATTTCGGAAGTCTTCGTCTAAAGCCAAGTGTAAGTAATTCTATAACATCTTAACATACTCTCTTTATGCTGCAATAACAATTTAATTCATGAAATTTGGTTTGCAAACTTTTCATGAATTTTATTTCTTTTTCATTTTTTGAATTTGTTTCCCTATTCTTTTTCTTTTTTGAACAGCCATGGCCTGCAGCATAGTGACCTTGTACGTAGTGCATAGTTTTGATGTTTTTGTTGTCTAGCCCCACCTTGAAAGTTAATTTGCTTGTGACATATAGGAAATTCCATGATTCTATCTATGATAATGGTGATCTTTGTTGTAGTTTGCTTGCGCTTTCAGTTTTGTTACATTGGCCACGGTCATGCAATTACCTATACTAGCAGGTTCCTTGTGAGTTGGGACAATATGGACCAAAATGAGTTAGTTAGTAAAGAAAAAAAATAATGTATGGGCCATAGTGCTAATAATAGTGAGCTTGCTCCCGGGTCGAATGTGGGTTGTCAACATAGCCCGTAGGAGTTATCATTTTTTTTTTTCTGACAGTAAGATAATGGTAAACTTGAGACATTGTACTGGGGGCAATGAAGAATTCTACAATTTTAATTCTATATTAGCATGGCTGAAGTTTTGTTTAATTTGAGAAGGTTCTTCAGAGAATTTAGGTTGAACGGTATGTCACGGGCTGCAAGCTTAAGTCGCTAACCGTGCGGCCTTAGGCTCGAAAACACCTCATTGGAATGCCTAAGTCAGCCTTCCTCTTAGCTACTCAAGAGAACCACCCTCGAAACTAGACCCACTCAAAGAAAATAAGCCAACACAAGAAAGAATATGAGACAAAACTAGAGAGCTTGCTATTGCTTGAATGATTGAATGCTTTACAGGTGAGGGGGAGGCCCCTTTATATAGGGAGAGCTCCCTTACATCCATGGCTAACATCTTGCCAAGTGTCACAATCCTACAGTACTATAAGTGTAGTACGAAAGTATAAGGTACTACCTTGTAGTGCACGTGCAGTACAATGCTGTTCATTATAATATAAAAAAAGTGAACTAGGAAACCCTAGAACACACAGGTCGTGACGTTCTCCCCCACTCAATCTGGCGACGTCCTCATCGCACTCTCGACATGAAACTTGTCAATCTTCGTCTGAAATTGCCACAAGGCCTTGGCTGGTTCCCAACTAGTCTCACTATCAGGTTGTCCCTTCCATTGTCTCAAGTACTCATGCCTCGGCATGTAGTTCTTCCGTCTCAAAACTCGGTCGGCCAGTGTACTCTCAATGTCTCGGTCATAAGAGACCCTAACTCCTATAGGGGCTTGCTGTAACTAACCTCGATCCGGATCATTTTGGTCTTCATGGAATGGTTTCAACATACTCACATGGAAGATCGGGTGCACTGTAAACTTGGATGGTAGCTCAAGTTCGTAGGCCACATTGCCTACCCTCTTAAGAACTCTGAAAGGCCCCTTATATCCTGCGTACCAATGCCTTATGGATCCCCTTGGTGTGAAGTACCAAATGTAGCTTCACAAGCACAAAATCCCCCACTTGGTACTGCACATCCCGTCTCTTACGATCAACCCACTTCTTGGAACGCTTAGCTGCCTTGTGTAGGCAAACTCGAGCCAAATTGGTTTGCTCATGTCATGCCTTGGCAAACTTATAGGTTGCCAGAGTTGACCCCGTGTATCCCACAGCAATAGTACTCGAAGTGTGAGGCTGCCGTCCCATCACAATCTTAAAGGCACTTTGGTTGGTGGCCTCACTCCTTTGTAAATTATAGGAAAACTGAGCCATATCTAGTAACTTTGGCCAATCTCGTTGCGAGGCACTCACATAGTGTCGGAGGTATGTCTCCAACAAAGCATTCACCCTCTTAATCAATCCATCGGTTTAGGGGTGGACACTAGTGGAGAAGTTTAGATCCGATCCGAGCAACTTGAACAATTCTATCCAGAATCGTACCATGAACCGTCCATCCCGATCACTTACAATGGACTGTGGTACACCCTAATACTTCACCACATGCTTGAGAAACAACCAGACTGCCTCCTCTGCTGGACACTTTTTGGTAGCCAGAATGAAAGTCCCATACTTCAAAAACCGGTCCACAACAACCATGATGCTCCCAAATCCATCACTATTTGGTAGCCCCATAATGAATTCCATAGAGATACTCTCCCATGGACGCTCCGGAATTGGCAATGGCTCCAAGAGACCCCCAAGTGACTTTTGCTCTACTTTATCTTATTGACATACAAGACAAGTCTTCACATAGGTCTCAATGTCCCCTCTCAAGTGTGGCTAATAGTAGCATTCCTTCATAAGTGCTTAGAATCGTTGCACTCTTGTATCACCTCATTCCGTAATTTCCCATGAAGCAGCACATATAACCGATTCCCCTTGGTATAGAGCAAGTCTTCCTCTAGCCAGAACCTTCTAGTCTTCCCCTTTGTGCTATAGTCCATCAAAGACTTGGCGGTCAGGTCATGGGACAATCCCTCCTTAATACGATCCACCAAGGAACCATGTGGTCGGCTAATGGCAGAAAACTCTACCTTTCAGCTTAGTGCATCCGCTATTGTGTTGGTTTTCCCTGGCTTGTACCCCAACACAAAATCAAACTCGGCAAGGAAATCTTGCCATCGAGCTTGCTTGGGAAAGAGCTTCTTTTAAGTCTAGAAGTAGTTTGTGGCCATATTGTCGGTCTTCACCACAAACCTAGACCCCAAAAGGTAGTGCCTCCATGTGCGTAAACAATGATCCACGACCGTTATCTATTTTTCTTGAATCATGTACCGCCGCTGGATCTCATTGAGCTTTCGGGTCTCAAAAGCAAACAGATGACCATTTTGCATCAAGACCCTTCCAATAGCAAAGTCGGATGCATCCATGTGGACCTCATAGGGCTTGGTGTGATTCAATAGGGTTAGAACTGGCTCCTTTGTGATTGCTCGTTTCAACTGCTCAAAGGCCCCTTGACAAACTAAACTCCATTCCCACACTCTCCCCTTCTTGAGCATATCGGTCAAGGGTGTGGTGATGGTTGAATAGCCTCTGATGAAACACCGATAATAGTTTACCAACCCAATGAATGATCTCAACTCTGTAACCTTGGTCGGTGGCTCCCAATCAAAAATAGCCTGAATCTTACCCCCATCCATCCGAATATTTCCCCCACCTACTATGTGGCCAAGGAATGGTACCTTATGTTGGGCGAATGAACACTTCTCTTTCTTAACATAGAGCTTATTCTCTTTCAAAACTCGGAATACCTATCTCAAGTGCCTCGCATGCACCTCTAGAGATCGACCATAGATAACAATATCGTCAAGATAGACAACCACAAAGCAGTCTAGAAAGGGTTGGAGTACCTTGTTTATTAGAGTGTGGAAAGTTTTTGGAGCATTGGTGAGTCCGAAAGGCATTACAAGAAACTCATAAGAACTATAGCGAGTGACACACGCTGTCTTTGGCTTATCCTCTTTGGGAATCCATACTTGGTAGTACCCCGATCTCAAATCTACCTTGGTGAACCATCTAGCATCCCCAAGTTGATCAAACAAGTCCGCAATGAGTGGGATATGGTACTTGTTCATCACCGTGAGCTTTTTGAGAGCTCTATAATCAATGCACAACCTCATAGAACCATCGTGCTTCTGTTGGAACAAAAGTGGTGCACCGTAGGGTGCCTTGAAAGGTCGTACAAATCCTGTATCAACCAACTCCTTAAGTTGTCTCATCAATTCCCCAAGCTCGGGAGGCGACATTCGGTATGGAGCCTTGGCTGGTGGTTAGGCAGTAGATACCAGCTCAATCTTATGATCCACCTCTCTATTAGGTGGGAGTTTCTTAGGTAACTCCGGGGGCATCATATCAACAAAGGACTCTAAAAGCTCAAGTATCTCAAGATAAGTCTCTTCCTTGGACTCTAGGACCTCCTCAAGTTTCAAGGTGGCCAAATATGTGACTTCATCTCTTCTCACCCCCTTGGCTAGTTGGATTACTGATAAAACCCAATTAGCTTGGCCAGAGTCTTGTCTTACCGGCATGAGGCATTGGCACTGAGAATCAAGGATGCACACACAGTTGTAAAATGGCACTAGCAAAGCATTAATCCTATCAAAGAAATCTAACCCAATTACAAAGTCATAATCATCAAGTGGGATTACCTCAAGAGTTTCCTTGCCTTTCCAATCTTCTAGTTGTAGCTCAACCCCTTGTGCTACACCCATTGTCAAAACTTCTTTGGAATTGACTGTCTTGATCCACCCATTGCCTTTCTCCACCTTAAGGCTTAATCTCTTAGACATTTCATCGGACACAAAGAGATCAAAAGCCCCAGTGTCTACAAGAGCACTAACCTTGATGTCAGCCACCATGATGTCTGTAAATATGAGCCTATTCCGCTTGCTAAACCTTTTGGCTTTGATCGAGTTAAGCATGATAGAGCCAAGCTTGAGGGTATCTCTATCCGTTTCCCCATCTTCCCCAGCAATGGCAGAGAGCTTGGTTCCTTTCAAGCAATCTCGCACCCGATAAGGACCCTCACATAAGATGCATGTTAATGGCTCATTCTTTTTGTCTCATTCTTTGGCAGACTTCCACTTGTGAATGGGTGGTTTCCCCGGACCACCCTTCTGATACTTGTCTTTGTCTCCCCACCTTTTCCTTTGTTCTTAGAGGAGTCAAATTTCTATTGTTTCTTGAACTCCACCAAAGATTCTGCCATAAACATGGCTCAGGTGAGTTTTTGAACACCCCTTCTTTGCAACTCTTGCTTGGCCCATGGTTTGAGGCCATCCATGAAGGAGAAGAGAGTCTCCCTCTCTCCAAGATCAAAAATTTGGAGTATGAGTTCCGAAAACTCTCGCACATACTCCCGTACTTCCCCACGTTGGGTGAGCCTTTGCAGTGTGGTGCATGCCTTATTTTCTATATATTCCGGATAAAACTATTGGTGGAATTCCCTCTTGAATTCTTCCCACGTAACAATGGTAGCACCTGCACACCTATGTTGCCACCATAATAAAGCAATATCAACAAGATACACAGAGGCTGTGTTTACCTTGGTTACGTTCCCCATGATGTTCATAACTCGAAAATATTGCTCCATCCCCCAAAGAAAGTTATCCACATCCTTTGCAACTCGGATGCCCTTGAACTCGTTTGGTTTAGGCACATCCACCCTATGATTGGGTGTCATAGCAAGCATACCACCTTCGAAGGCTGCTTTGCAAGCTGAGAGCTTTCGCTTGAGCTCTTCTATCTCTTCCCGTATAGACACCACCACGGCCTCAAGAGTGTTGTTCTTTTGTGTGAGCATGTCTACGGCCTCGTTGACGGCACCTTGCATCACTCTTTGGAGATCCTCCCTCATGGAGTTTAGCTCCTCGATGCTACCATCGGTATCCTTGAACTTGTCCCGTATTTCCCCCACGACTAACTCCACCTTAGCTAAGCGAACATCCATGCTTGACATCACATCCCTTGAACTAGCCTTCTTAGCTGCCCTCCCTTGGGTCTCATGACCGTCATAAGCTAGGTTGTTAGCATCAAAAATGGTTGCCATCTTTTCTCAAAAGTCTCAATGAACCAGGCTCTGATACCACTTGTCATAGGCTGCAAGCTTAAGTTGCTAACCGTGCGGCCTTAGGCTTGGAAACACCTCATTAGAATGCTTAAGTCAGCCTTCCTCTTAGCTACTCAAGAGAACCATCCTCGAAACTAGATCCACTCAAAGAAAATAAGCCAACATAAGAGAGAATATGGGACAAAGCTAGAGAGCTTGCTATTGCTTGAATGATTGAATGCTTTACAAGTGAGGGGGAGGCCCCTTTATATAGGGAGAGATCCTTACATCTATGGCTAACATCTTGCCAAGTGTCACAATCCTACGGTACTATAAGTGTAGTACCAGTGTAGTACAAGTGTAGTACAGAAGTACAAGGTACTACCTTCTGTATTACACTTATAGTACACGTGCAGTACAATACTGTTCATTATAATAAAAAAAGTGTACTAGGAAACCCTAGAACATGCGGGTCATGACAGGTGCATCAAGGCATAGTTGGAAAAATCAAATGAAGGAATTTTGTGTTAGAAAAATTGACATTTCAAGTTGATTTTGGAGCATTTTAAAATAAAAGTAAAGGATTATTTGAAAATCCAAAAGACATCAGTTTAAGTCAAATAGTTATGATTTAAATAGAAAATGTGTGAGATTAAATCAAGATGTATCAGTTGAAATCAAAGGTTGTGATTTAAACAAAAAAGGTGTGAGATTTTAATTAATTTTTAACTGTTTTTTAAACAGAAACGATCTGGTCCGTTAAAAACCTAACAGACATTATCGTAAGACTTTCATTAAATCTGGAAAAATCATGTCTTTCTAACTGGAAAAACTTGTCTTTCCATAACCATTTAAAGATGTGCTTCTACACCTATAAATACCCATCACTTCCCACTTTTATAACACAATAATTTTTCATTCTTTTTTCTCTTCTTTCTCTAAAAACTCTACTAGAATATTCTCATTATTTCCAAGTATAATTAAATTAGAAGTTCTTCAGATTTTGCTATTTGCAACTTTAAACAAGAGACTTGGTTGTATTCTGGAGGACTATTCGTTTGCAACCCATAACAAACTTGTATATACAAGTGGGGACAAATAAAGCCTTAAAAACAGTGTTTACAATACGCCTCTAAGTCTTAATTCTCATATTTTGTTCTCATTTACAAATTTTTATTACAATTTTAAGGCTTTATTTCTGTCCTACAAAGGCCATGTTTGGTAACCCATTTAAGCTAACTTAAAGTAAGTTGGCTTAAATGGGTTCAAGGCAATTTTGCCTTGAATTGTCTTGAACCCATTTAAATCAACTTAAAGCAAGTTACCAAACATGCCCAAAATGGAGACAAAATCATTCAAGATGATGAATCAAGACTTCGTAAAGCTTGACAGATTCAATAGAAATAATTTCAACCAGTGGCAAGACAAGATTATGTTCTTGCTTATAGCATTGAAAATTTTCTACATACTGGATCCTAATCTACAGCTTATTCCTGATGATCCAGTACCTAAGGAATGAGAGCAACCTCAAATAACAGTGATCAAACAAGTATAGAAAGAAGAAAAAAGAAAAGAAAATAGATGAGGATGAGGATGAGTTGCTCTATCATGGGCATATTCTTAACACATTGTCAGATCGCTTGTACGATCTTTTCAACGACATCAAATCTGTTTTGATATCTGGAATGCACTTGAATATAAATACAAAGCAGAAGAAAAAGGTACAAATACTTTGATTTTAAAATGGTTGACAATAAACTTGTTTTAGAACAAGTGCATGAATTACAAGTTTCTGTTAATAAACTTCGATCTTTAAAAATTATTTTGCCTAAATCATTGCAAGGGGGGTTATTATAGCTAAACTTCCCCCTTCTTGGAAGGATTATAGAACAAGATTGTTGCACAAGTCTGAGAACTACAATTTAGACCAAATTCAAAAACATTTTCGTATTAAAGACGAGTCACGTTTGCGTGATAAAAGTAAAAATGTTCAAAGTGGTCCTAAAGTGCATCATGTGGAGGCAAACAAAGCTAAAAAACATGTTTTACAAGTGAAAGATGGAGGAAAGTTTAAGAATATTGTAAGAAAGAAGAAAGGGAAATGCTATGTATGCGCTAAACTCAAACACTATGCTCATGAATGCAAATTTCGCAAAAGTGAAGATATCAACAAAGCAAACATGGTTGAGGAGAACCTTGAAGCAATGATCACCAATCTGAGCCTTATGACTATGATCTCCAAGGTCAATATGGCAAATGAGGTGTCTGGATGGTGGTTAGATTCTGGTGCTACTATCCATGTGTGCAATGACAAAGGAATGTTCAAGACATTCGAGGAAGTTACTAATGGACAAGAAATACAAATATGAAACGCCATTTGAATCGAAGTTTGTGGAAAAGGAATGTTTAAGATTGACTTCACATCGAAAAAAGTTTGAGTCTTCTTAATGTTCTCCATATACCAGAGATTCGAAATAATCTAATTTCTATTTATTTTTTAGATAAAAAATGATTTTGAGTTCTGTTGAATTCGACAATGTCATGCTTTCAAAGAATGTCATGTTTGTCAGTAATAGATATTCTCATAATGGCATGTATAAGCTAAGTATTAATAATAATAACAATAAAACCACAGCTTCTACTTATATTGTTGAGTCTTCTTCTTTATGGTATAGTAATTTAGCACATATTAATTTTGGTTATTTAAAGAGAATGCATAAATTAGAATTAATAAATATTGAAAATGATGACTCGGGAAAATGTGAAATGTGTTCAATCTAAAATGGTAACGAAACATTTTCCTAAGGTGCAAAGAGATTCGCAAATTTTAAGTCTAATACATTCAAATTTATGTGAATTAAATGGTATGTTAACAAGAGGTAGAAAAAAATATTTTATTACTTTCCTGGATGATGCAAGTAGATATTTGTATATTTACTCTTTAATATCCAAATATGAAGCTTTTGACATATTTAAGAAATATAAATTAGACATAGAAAATCAATTTGATAAAAAGATTAAATTCTACGTTCTAATAGAGGTGGTGAATATTTTTTTTAAATGATTTTAATCAATTTTGTGAAGAGTATGACATAATACATTAATGCACTGCACTTTACACACCACAATAGAATGGTTTGGCTGAAGAGAAAAATCGTTCTTTAGTAGAAATTTTTAATTGCATGCTTGTTAATGCCAAATTACCATTAAACTTATGGGGATAAGCACTTTTTACGGTATGTCATATTAATAATATAATTCCAAGAAAGAAAACAAAATGGAGTCCTTATGAAATCTGAAAAGGTAGAAAGCCGAACTTAAATTATTTTAAAGTGTGGGGGTGTTTAGCATATTGTAGAATTCCAAACCCTAAATGAAAAAAGTTAGAACCTAGAGCTATTAAATGTGTATTTGTTGGGTATGCTAAAAATAGTAAGGCCTATAGACTTCTTGATTTGGAGTCTAATGTTATTATTAAGTCATGTGATGTAGAATTATTTGAAAATAAGTTTTCTATTGATTTTGAGATTATAGGAGAAGAGTCTTAAAGAGTTGAATGCAGTGAAGGTTTAATACTAGAAATTAAAAATAGAGAAACTAATATTTTTGAAACGACTGTTGAATCTAGAAAGAGTATTAGGGCAAGAAAATAGAAGACTTGCTATTTTTGGTTGAAGGTGACCAAAATAATCATGTATTGAATAAAATACCTATTGTGTTTAACCTAGAAGATGATCCTAGAACTTTTAAGGAAGCTATGGCTTCAAGAGATGCTTATTTTTGGAAAGAAGTCATTAATGATGAGATGAATTCTATAATGAGTAACAATACTTGGGTATTGATAGATTCAACCAAAGGATTAAAATCTATTGGGTGTAAGTAGGTTTTTAGGAGAAAATACAATACTGATGGCACTATTCAAACTTTCAAAGCGAGGCTAGTAGCCAAATGTTTTAGATAAAAATAAAGGATTGATTATTTTGACACTTATGCATCAATTGCACGTATTACTTCTATTCGAGTCCTTATAGGTTTAACATCCATTTATAATCTATATATTCACCAAATGGATGTATGAACTACTTTCTTATATGGGGATTTAAATGAGGAAGTATACATGGAACAACCCGAAGGGTTTGTCTTTCCAAGTAATGAAAATAAAGTGTGCACTGAGTTTATTAGAAGGATACACTGATGTGAGTTGGATTACAAGTATGGGAGATAACAAATCCATAAATGGGTATATATTCACCCTTGGTGGGGATGGAATTTCTTGAGCAAGCAAGAAACAAACTTGGATATCTCACTTAACTATGGAATCTGAATTTATTTCCCTAGCAGCAACAGGGAAAGAAGCCGAATGGATTACGAATTTATTGTTAGACATCAAATTGTGGCCTAGTCCAATGCCTTCTGTTTCACTTTATTGTGAAAGTGAACCTATTTTATCAAGGGCTTATTGTAGTACCTATAATTGTAAGTTTAGATATATCAGTCTTAGACATGAGTATATGAGACAATTGATACAAGATGGTATCATTACAATTATCTACGTAAAGTGAAGTAAGAACTTGGCTGATCCATTTACTAAGGAACTTGTAAGAGACCTAGTAAGTAGTATATCTAGAGAGATGAGACTTAAACCATTTAAAATTCCATAGTGATGGCAACCCAACCCAATACTAGTAGACCACTAGTCTTAGGTTTTAATAGGTAATAACAAGTTATTTTGATTAACTGTTGATATTTTCACAAAAGTTTGCCCATAATTAAGAAAGACAATATCGTTCGTTACATTTTAGATGATGAGTTAAACTCTTAATAAAGTTATAAAATGTGTTCTAATAACGAAAATGCATGAGGAACTTCATCTATATGAACGAATGAGTGGTGCTGCTTCTTATAGAGAGTTATGGTTTGTTCTCTTGAGGCTCATGAAACCAGGATATAGCATATCGCCATAATAGTGTTAAATGAAAATTAATTCTCACCAAAATAAGAGAATTGTATATGTTCGGTGGCTCTGATCGTATCATATAGAAATGTTGATTTAATCTAAATGACACCTTTCATTCGTTATGACTTTGAGTTGGTTAAACTAATATAAGGTTTTAAATCGAAAGATTCCTTCTTTATGTATACAAGTCTCGAAAATATTATGGCAGTATTTTTCAAAATTGTTTTTCAGACAAGTGGAGGATTGTTAAAAAATATCAACATTTAGAGCTGATTTTAGACCATTTTAAAATGAGAGTAAAAGGTTGTTTGAAAACCCAAAAAATATCAGTTTAAATTAAATAGTTATGATTTAAACAAAAAAGGTGTGAGAGTAAATCAAAATGCATCAGTTTAAATCAAATGTTATGATTTAAACATAAAAGGTATGAGATTTTAATTAATTTTTAACTATTTTTTAAATAGACACGATAAAGTCCGTTAAAAACCTAACAGATATGATCGTAAGGCTCTCATTAAATCTAAAAAAATTGTGTCTTTCCAACTAAAAAAAATATATCTTTCCAGAACCATTTGAAGAGATGCTTCTACTCCTATAAATACCCATCACTTCCCACTTTCAGAACGCAATAATTTTTCATTCTTTCTTCTCTTTTCTTTCTCTCAAAATGCTGCCAGAATATTCTCATTATTTTAAAGTAGAATTAAATCATATATTCTTCAGATTTTGTTGTTTGCAAACTTCAAAAAAGAGACTTAGTTGTATTTTGGAGGACTATTCGTCTACAACCCATAGCAAACTTGTTTATACAAGTGGAGACGAATAAAGCCTTAAAGACAATGTTTACAACATGCCTCAAACTTTTGATTCCCATATTCTATTCTCATTTACAAATTTTTATCCAATTTTATAGTATCGAACTAGCATTTAGACTTTATAAGGGATTGAAAAAACAAAGATTACGTTGGTTGACTATTTGATATTTCTTTTGCTTGATTTTAGGCTGCCAATGAACTAATCAAGGAAGTTGCAGCTTTAGAATTAGAATTTACTGTATTAGGGTATCTCTTTTCATTGTATCTAAAAACCTTCTATTAAAGAATGTCGTCTCTAATGAACACAAATGAAAGATAATCCCAAACTCACTTGAGCAGTCTTTTGTTTGAATAATTGTTTTTCGTGACTTTATCTTACTTAATTTAAACATTAATCCCTTTTATTAGCCCCTACCTCCTAGTCTCCAGTCCAGAGAAGTTAACTACTTAGTGATATTGCTACGATTTCATTTATGATATGCTTCTTGCCCTGAAATTTTCTCATGAAGTTGTTTTTACATTTATATTTTAATGATAAGGAAATACCTTCCTTTTGGTTTTGTATTTTGTGATTTTCTCCCTATTGTTCTACATAAGAATTATTCATTGATCAGTAAAGAATATTAATAACATGTGTATGATCTAGAGCTCAAAAGTCGACTATGAGGCGTAGGAGGTGGGGTATACCCTTTGCCTCATGTGACCCTGATGTTTCAATTGACTCCGTTATAAAAGAGGAAGTTTCATTGACATCTGTCCTACTAAGGAATAACATTAGATATGTTTAGCATGTTGGTTATTGATCTTGAGAAATTGATGGTTGTCGTTTAAAGAATATTTTCATTAAAACAGACTGTGAGATAATACATTCTTTGTGTAAGAAAAAGAAGAAGGTTCCAAAATGTCATAAAATATTTATTGATATGACACATGATTTGATTAGTGAGATTTATGTTACAGAACAAGAAAGATACCAAGGGAGTTAAATTATGCAGTTGATTACCTTTCTATGCTAGGTGGGAAACATTGGTACATGGTTCAACATGAATTTTCAGAGACTTAGAATGATGGTAATGTTCCTAATGGTCTTAAGGCTTTGGTACTAATTGATTATGACCACAATACTATTATAGAATTTGAGCATGTTAATGCCATCACGAAATTTAAGTTTAAGAATGTAAAGTAGAATATAGAATGTGAAGATCTTCTATCACATCGGGACTTTTTATCTATTGCAGCTATTTTACACCGTTAGTTATATTATTTTTTTTTATCTCAACTGAAGTGTTTTTTTTTTATTTTATGTTTATTTGAAATCATAACTATTTTAATCTTGATTCTATTTTCTTTCTTGCTACTTTTTTTCCACAGAGTTTAGCGATTGTATTGTAGGTGCTTGTCTAAGAAGGGTTATAATTGAGAGGTTCATCAAGGGCGAGAAAACATTAGAGTATCAAGGGTGAGAAAACATTGGAGTATAAATTGGAGTTTAAAACACTGGTTATAATTGAGAAATTCAACGTTATTTAAATATGGCAGATCTAGGTTCTTTAACTTGGTTAAGTTTCAGGTTAACTAGTCCTAAAGTGAGACAGAGCTACAACTATTTTCGTACCTTTGAGGTTTACCTTATGGTAAGTTAGATATTTATTAACATGACATTTAAGTCAAGGGTAGAACATGCAAAATCAAATATTTGTGGTAGCTAGATACTTATTAAAGAAGTCATGTTTCGCTTGGCTAACTATTTGCAAACACGAGCTTCTCTTAAAGTGGTTTATCTTTTCTTGGGAGACCTTTGGGTAGATTTAGGAGGAATAACTCAGTGGTAAAAATGATTCATACCGGTTTTGACTCAAAACTTCTCGTACTTGGGACTCCTCTCTAGATCATCGCATCATTAATCTCTATAGTCTCGCCTTAGGTCATGCGTGAGATCACAGTGAAGGAAATCATACTATTTTCACAATCCAAGAACCACTATTTCTCTCTCTAGAATAAGTGTGTCATTCACTTTGTTTCCTATCTGTATTCTTATTTCCAGCAGGATTAAGTTGGTTACCAATAACCAACAAATTATATAGGAAAATGAGAAGTTGTGTCTTGTGGAGAAGTTTTGTCATTTTGAGTATATTAAACTTATATTCACATATATCTTGGGTGGGTTAGGCTGCTAATTATGGGCTCCTAACCTGACTCAAAATCCAACATCTCCTACTCTCGTATGATGGGCTCAACATCTCCCAATTAGAGACAAAGAGAATCTTTAACACCAAACTTTCTTTTAAGAAATTCATATAGGCAAATAAGTCATTCAACTTGCAAGTACACCTGCACTTGTGAGCTCAATAGTATGCACCTATTAGGGATACATAATGGCTTCAACCCTAAGAAAAATAATAATATTAATATCGATGTCTCTATATGCCACAGACTAATTTTGGTCACATTGGATTCAAGTTTCTCTAATCCTTCATGAGCTTATTTACTTACAGATATACTTAACTAACTTTTCCATTCAGTGTTGTGATTATATCAAACCCAAATCTTCGATATAATCGCATGGGCTATGAATAACCAATGCAAGATATGTTACCAAATAGTCTTCCTTCCGCACTTGTGTCTTTTCATTTCAGACCAACTACTTTCCTAGACATGTCCCATAAGGCTAATTATTTCATCATTGTTAGAAATGTGCTAAAGTAGCGAACATTGACATGTCCCTTCAAGAACACAATCGAAAATTACATAGGGTACTAGTTGAGGCTAACATAACCTCAAGGAACTCACAGAGTGAAGAAGTAGGGATTCATCTACTCACTTCCTTTCTAGGCCGAATTAAGCACATGTAGTATGAATTACATGCTATAGTGGACTTCTCTTCTAAGAAAAGCATATGTCTTTTACTTATTAATAGATCAAGACCACCATACGAATCTTAGTTTAGTCGCAACTACACATTTCACATGCACATGTGCTTAACCCGAGTCCTCGATTGGCTCGCTATTTCAAACAACCTGATTGCTCCTCTAAAGTGCCCAATTAATATCTCACATCCGATTAACTTTTCAGGTTTACATGATTGTGGAATGATCATGTTCGGTCAGGTTATCATTTATAATTTACAGACCTCATCTTGACCCCTAGTCAAGAAGACACAAGCAAAATATTTTTTGCAAATACATAACATACAATTTACTCACTCTTTAAGTGACAAAAGTATATGTCTCATCTCAGCTTGCTATCAAGGCGCATGAGGTGATCGCTTATGTGAGAGAGCCAATTTTGACCTGGTGACATACTTTTTTATCATGAAAATCATTTTTATGATATGTGTGTCCTACTTTTCGTACAATCAATTTATTCAAAAAATTAACATGTCAAACTTATTGCGTAGTCTTAATTTATGTGCCAACTTAAACTTGGGATTGTAATCCCAAAAGGTTACCAAGTACCAAGATCAGTTCACATGTTTTTGCAACCATGATCCTCACCTAGAATCTCATTTAAGTGGCAGTATTTATAGCAATCCATTACCTTCATTGAAGTCTTAGAAATTAACATTCAATGTTGCTAATAAATGGAAGCATAACAAGCTAGCTTTCAAGCAAAAAATCTTTTAAAGTTCTCACTTTACTATAGTACCTTTCAAATGCACCATTATTCCTATTTTCACTCAGCTCCTTGTAGCGAAAAGAATATATATGCCTCAATGTCTTTACATGGATATACTAAATCATGACTCGAATGAGCTATTTATACTAAATAGGGAGCAATTATGATATCGTTAAGCACGCTATAGAAACATACTATAAATAGTTGTAATTTTATTTATGATACTTGAGTCATATTTATTAGCTACACTTTAGATATATGGTATAATCCATCTCTTTTAATTGTCTATGGGTTTACTCAAATCCATAATATGAATGAACTAGAATTCATGAAACCCACCGTCTATACCTATCAAGACAACCATTCTAGGTGACAATTTATCTTTCAATATCAACATATATTCAATGTGTATTTTTTTTAGGATCATTGATGACACATCAAAATTCCTTATCATAATCCCATAGCTTGATAAGGTTCGATGATCTTCCTCAGATGATCGTCCTTAGTTGCACAAGAAGCTCACTAGTGAACTTTTTTCACGCGCTTTATAAGCTAAACAATCATCTAGGTTATCCAATATCCATCTAGAAAAAAATTTAGTTACATTAAGTGACAAATATATAAATAAGAGAATTTCTCAATTACCAATGTATGGATTCATACTATTTAACAAATTCTTTCATCAAGCACCATACTCTTCACTAAGGCATTTATTGGTTCTATAACATGATTAATAACTCTAAATTGGATTATATGAAAGAATTTATTTCAGTCCATTATATGTTACCCTTTTATCTATAGAGTATGCAATATTTTGACCTTTTACAATCAAGACTCATAAAGCACAAACAAATTACTCTTTACCAATCTTCTAATGACGAGAGAATTAATTCTCTACTAATCCTATGTCAACGAGAGAATGATCTAGTCACTTTTCATAGATACAAAATTTGCCAATGAAACACCTCAATTCGGTAGAAAAATCCCAGTACTTTTTTCAAGGCAATCAAGATTTCCCGAGCAGTGTCATACTTCACATGCTCATATGCAAGATCATCTTACATATTACTCAACATCACCATGCGAGCAATGCTATTGTTCTTTTCCCATGATTCATAAGTCTCATGATCTATCTCACTTTGAGTAGAAGTTCCTCACTAAAGTTCACTCATTGTGTGGTTGACAACTTTGTTAACAGCTAGTGTTTCAAGGATGCACTGAACCTTTTGGTGTTAAACTTCAAAGTTTTCACCACTCAACGCATCAGCTACCACATTCGCATTCCTCAGATGATAATGAATTATACAGTCGTAGTTACTAATAAACTCCATCCATTTCCCATGCCTCAAATTCAACTCACTTTGGGTAGGTAAATACGTAAGACTCTTATGATCAGTAAAAATCTCACAAGTGGTTCCATACAAATGATGTCTCTAAATCTTCTATGCAAACACTATGGCAACTAATTCTAAATCATGAGTCGGTTAATTCCTCTCATGGTTCTTCAACTATCTAGAAGCATAAGCTATACACTTTCTATGTTGCATCAACACACATTCCAACCCCTAATGTAACGCATCACTGTACACCACAAATCCTTCATCACCAAATAGAAGTACTAAAATCGGAGTAGTAGTCAACTTCTCTTTTAACAGCTGAAAATTCTTCTCATACTCTTCTGACCACTCAAACTTCACCTCTTTTCTAGTTAACCTACTCAATGGTACTACAATGATAGAAAAATTCTGAATTGATCTTCTATAATAACCAACTAATCCCAAGAAGCTTATAATCTCTATCACATTAGTCGGTCTCTCCCAATTCAACACTGTCTCTACCTTTTATGGATCAACAACTATACCATCTCCAAACATTATATGCCCCAAGAAAGATACTTTTTTTAGCCAAAACTCATACTTAGAGAACTTTGCATGCAACTTCTATCTCCTCAAAATCTCTAATACTATCTCTAAATGTTTCACATGTTCCACATCATTCTTAGAATACACTATAATATTATCAATAAACACAACCACAAATCTATCCAAAAATGGTTCCCGATTTATCAAATCTATAAATGTTGCAGGAGCATTAGTTAACTAAATTTCATCACAAGGAACTCATGATGACCATAATGTGTCCTAAATGCAGTCTTAGGCACGCCCCCTCCTTTATCCTCAACTGGTGATAACTTAACCTCAAGTCTATCTTTGAAAAACCTTTGCTTCCTACAACTGTTCAAATAAATCATTTATCCTGGGCAACGAATACTTGTTCTTGATAATGATCTTATTCAACTGTCTATAATCTATATACAACCTCATTGTCACATCTTTCTTCTTCACAAACAACACAGGTGCTCCCCATGGTGACACACTTGGTCTGATAAATTGTTTGTCTAACAATTCCTGAAGCTGAACCTTCATGTCTCTCAACTCAACTGGTGTCATTCTATAAGGTGCTATGGGTGCTGATCCCGAAATCACATAAATAGAAAACTCAATCTCCCTATCATGAGGTAATCCTGACAACTCCTAAGGGAATATATTAGCAAAATCTTTCACCACTAAGATTTTTTCTAACTTTTTACCCTCATTTCTAAAATCCACCACATATGCCAAATACTCCTCACAACCCTCTTTCAGCCATCTACTAGCAATCGGGGTAAAAATAAGACAATTTGAAAGTATTTTATGTCCTCTCTGAAAGCTAAACTCCTCCTGTCTAGGTATCCTGAATACTACATTCTTCTTGAAACTATCAACCCAATGATACGCTGACAACCAATCCATCCCTAAAATCAAATCAAAATCAACCATATCTAAAGGCAACAAATCAACCTCAAATTATCTATCAGTTATACGGATTACACAACCCTGATAAATAGTTCTAATCATAATTCTATCTCCAGGAGGAACTTCAACAATATGATTGTACATCAAAAGACCAACACAAGCATCAATAGACTTCATAAACACATTGGATGCAAATGAATGAGTTGCACCAGGATCAATTAACAATCTAGCAGGTCTATAAAAAATATATATTATACCCATCATAATATCAAGAGTAGCATGTGCATCTTGTTAGGTCAAAGCATAAACTCTGCTATCTCTGGGTTGCATCTGACTACCTCGCCCTCTTTCAACAATTACTCATCTACCAATAGCTCTGCCTCGAATACCACCAGATCCACCTCCCCTCTCCACATGTCTCATCTCAACACCTCCAGTACTCACGTCAACAAATTTACCCAATGGACAATCAACACTAATGTGTCCACCCTCTCCACATACAAAGCACATCAAAATAGGACAATACTAGGTCAACTGTCTTATTTGATTACATCGATAACACACTCTGGTTTCTTTGTCAAGCATTATACTATCACCCCTGAGTGATATATTCCCACCTTTACAATAACCTCTAGCTCCTACAAAACGTCTCCCAAATCTAGAAGTCCCGCCAACATTACTCTAAGCTACAGAAGCTACAGACCCAGTCTGCCTCTAACTTTGTATCATAGGTTCCTGTGAAAAGGAACGCCCCTTCTAGAGTGGTCTACCACCTTGCACACTTATACTAGTTTCACCTCTATAACTCTCATCATCTTCAGCCACTCTCTCCTTCCTCTAAACTTTATCTCATCTTTCTCAATTTGAAGTGTTTTATCCACTAATTTAGCATAATTCATACGTCTCATAAAAGAGAACTTCGATATGATCTCATAGTGTAATCTATCCACAAATCTCTTACACTTCTTCTCCTTTGTGTTCACCAACTCTATCATAAACCTCGACAATGCCACAAACCTGCTATCATACTGAGCCACAGTCAACATATTTTGCCTCAAGTGAATAAAATCTCTCTCTTATTGGGCTCAAAATTATAACAAAAATATTTATCAAAGAAGACCTTCTTAAACCTACTCTAGGTTAAGGGTCTATCAACATCAGCACTCAACCTAAGAAAAATATTCTCCCACCATTTAGAAGCCTCTTCCTCTAACTAGAATGAAGTAAAGGCAACTCTTTGCCTGTCAGTCACTAGTAATGCACCAAAAAATCTATCTACATGTTTTATCCATAGTTCAGCCTCAGAAGGATTCACAGATCCACTAAATGACTTGGGATTCAATTTCATGAATCTAACAAAGTAGTCTCCCTGCATTCCATGCACAAACACACCCTCTCCCTCTTAAACATCTACCCTCATTGGATTTATAACCACCTCAAGCTCTACTCTAGCATGCTCATCTAGTCTACATTGTAGACTATCAACTCTATCCTCAGTTGCATTTATTCTATCAAGAGCACGAGCCAAAGCTTCCCTTAGCTCATCTCTCCCAACTCCAATCTTTCACACCCCTACTAGTACTAGTTGTACTGCCATCACATTCCCTTCCAAGAACCACAGACTCAGACTCAACCTCCATCTCAACCTCAACTCTTCTAAATACTGGGGGCTTACCATGCTTTCTTTGGTCAGCAACTCTAAGTCTACCACATCCATGCGACATCCTCAAACTCTGCATTAAGATATAATTTATTTTAATCTTTCACTTCATACTTTTTATGCAGCCTACATAATCATAAAACTTAATGCTCTAATACCAAAATTGTTATGACCCATCCTGATTAGCTACTCTCGAGATGGAATCGTCACTTTTTTCCATCTCAGTATGATATATATATGCAATAATTAAAAATTTAACATCAGCTGAAAGTAAAATTACATTCAATTCTATAATTCATTCAAATACCATCATTTTATATTTTATATTTATTTTGACTTCTAAAAGTAAATCTAATTCACCTAATAGCACTTAAAGCTACTTTTGGACAACTTCCTTTCCTTTTTTACTCCGTTCAACAATTTCACCCAATTGTTGATCACCAATACCTATCATAACATCTTTATTAAAATCTATATATTATTCAATTACTTTCTTAATTCATACTTTTAAATTTATATACCCATTTCCATGTAATTTCATGTATGCATAAAAATTCATCTGTCTCAAATTCCAATTTTTGTATTTTTAACAGAAATTCTTTTCGTTCTCTCTTAAATTCAAATTCCAAGTTTATTTCAAGAATTATAGAAAATAACTTCAATTCTTCAAAATTTCATAGTAAATTTCAAAATATTACCTTTCAAACTTTTTCTCCAAATTTTGTTGAAAATTCTCTTGTGAACTTCAATAAATCTTAATTTTTAAATCTCGATAATTAATTATATTAGTTTCAAAGTGTTTAAATCTATTTTTTTATGTTTTCTAAAGAGAGGAATATTTTTTAGAAAAATATAAAAATTTTCGAAGAGTGAATAAGAGTTTTAAAACTCAATTTATCAAAAAATCAGGTTTTTATAGCTAAACCTGGTCTGATCTAACCGACTGGTCTCCTTTTGTTAGCTACCTAGCTGATTGTTCCGGTCCAAAAGTTATTACAGTTCTACCACCAGTTATTCAGCATTTGATATTTACAATTTTGCAAGTTATTTACAATTCTACCACTGGTCACTCTTCATTTAAATTTATGATTTTACCACTGCGTAATTACGATTCTACCACCTATCCTTAGCCTTTAAAATTTTTGATTTTAACACTCGTGTAATTATGATTCTGCCACTGTTTAAGTACGATTTTGCCATTTCTCCTTTAAAGATCAATTTTTCATCTTTTCTTCCTTAAAAATTACTAAAAGTTATATTTTCATCGACCAAATATTTTATTTAATTTCTTCAAAATCTTTCATTTCAAACTTCCAATCATACTAAATTTTATACTTTGCTTCTTCAAAAATTTACCAACTCTATCAAATAAAAATATAAATAAAATTCTCATCATCATCTTTCAAAAATTATTTCACATCAATAACAAATCTTTCATGTATGCATTATTTAATTTAATATAATATCAATTTATTTTTTTACTTTTGTTTTAATGGTACGGGTGTTACGGGTTTTCCTATAAATGGGCGCTTGTAACTCCTTTGACAGGATATGAAAATTCTTAAGAGAGAGTATTAGCAATTCTTTGTTAGCCAAATACTCTTGAGAATTTCTGACCGAAACTTTTTCCTTATAATCAAATTAATATTTTGATTTCCTTATTGAGAATCTTTGAGAGAAATTGTATCGATTGTAAATTAAATTCAATGAAGAAGTAATTGATTCTTGAATTCATTGATGACTCATAATTTTGCCAATTTTGTAGTTTTTTTTTTTACCTCTCAAGTGTATTGAGATTTTTGGTGTGAAGATTGCTTTAGGTGTGAGGTGAGGGGACATTCTTCAAAATTATTTTGAAATTTTCATATGTTGATTGATAATAATATTTGTTGAATTCATGGACCTAGGCAAAATATTGCTTTGTGTTTTCTTATTCTTTGATTTATTTGTAACGATGAACTTTTGCAACTAATTATAAGAATTCTTTGTTGGTTGTAGAGAAAATTGAAGAAAATAGAGGAAGAAGTTAAGTAGCAACCTGATTTCGTAGTCAGGGACAATAAACCAAGAGTACTAGATAACATTGGCGGGAGCAAAAATGTGCTTTGGAGGCGAGATGAGGGGTTCTCCCTTTGAAACCTCAATTTTTTATCCTTTCTTATTTGAGGATATAATTGAAAGAGATATGACTGAAACTTATTGATTTAACTTTTTTATCATTTTATTATTTTTTTTAACATCAAAATAAAAGGCATTACCTTTCTATCACATTCCTTTCCATCATCTTTTTTTTTTTAAAATACCTTTTCTTCCTTTACTCCAAACTCCTATGATCACAAATATTTCTTCATGCAAAAAAAAAAACAAAAAAAATAAACACTGATGATATTAAATGTTGATGCTTGGGTCAAATCTACTTAATTGTGATCGAACATTCCTTCCATCATATTATAAAACAACTCCCCAAAAAAGTTACAAAAAAAACGTCTTGTAGGCCGAGCAAATGGCAGATAATTAATTACGGTAACAAAAAAGTAATTAACATATCTGATCTGTTGTTGGTATGGTTTGGGAAAGATTTTAAGGGAGGATTAAAACAACTTTTGTTAAAACAAAAGTTATTAAAAAGTTGCTTTGCTCTTCACAAAAGTCCCTTCTTAGACGTTGTTGTGTATGGAATGGTCTATAACAAGAGTGGAAGGACAAAGTAATAGGATGATGATGATAGTAGATTTAACATAAGATATTGCAGGTTTGTTGGAAGAAAAACAATATATTTTCACAAATATAACAACCCGTCATAATTTAAATTCAATTCACTTTAAAACAAAATTTACACAAATCCAAAACAGAGTTCAATTAATCGGATTTATATACACAATCATTAAAAAAACCGAAATAAAGAATTCCAAAATATTTTTTCATAAATCACAATACACTCAATCATTTGTAAATGATTACAAAAGCATGTGCAATAACAAAATAACACAAAATATAATTGGGCCTACTCGATCTTATTTTATCACAATGAGTGTATATTCATAAATAAATTTTTAAATATAACGAAACTAAGCTATTAACATACCGATGTGGTTTTGGACAGAAATACTGATAAAGAAAAAAGATTATAACTTACCTCGCACTCTTTGCCACCAAATTCAAAAGTAAAAGTTATCACAATTAACTCCTCACAGAACAATCTGTCCATATCTACCGGCCTATAAATCACACTTAATCTGTCTATATCTAACATCTCTTTCTCTTCAGATTACAGGAAGGAAACAAAACTCGTACTCATTTAATTGTTGATTAGTGTCTGTTAAAATGCGGGTATATAGATATATTTTAAGAATCGTTAAAAAATACCCATACATAATCCAGTTTGTGAAAATCCAGATTGGATCGGGTTTACCCGTGTTAATAGGTCAACCAGTTAACAATGTACTGGACTTAATTTTGCGAATTGGGTCTCAAAATTTTATTTTGGATTTCTAGGATTTTATTTCTGGCCCAACAACCCCTTTTGGAATTTATACTTTGATGGACTACCCATTTTCCTATGGACCTCTTGAAAGCTAAACTAGCATTATGCCATTATTGCCTCTGATAATCCCACCACCGTTCCCACTCCAATTGTTGCCTCTAAATCTCATGTTAACACACCAATCTAATTTAGAGCTTATAACTTTGATGTTGAAAATGGGCTTCTACCCGCGCCTTGGCCCTGTCACTTGTTACACCCAACCCGTACCCTATTTGGCCCGACCATTTCCTACCTCTACCTCGGATGGGAAGAGATCCTCCATCTTTTGCTATTTCAATCTCTCTCTATCTTTGTCTTTTTCTTTCTCTTTGTACATTAAAACATTTGAGACTCACTATAATTTTTCTTTATGTTTGCCTATAAATCACTCTGAATCTGTCTATACTTAAGATCTCTTGCTCTTTAGATGAGCTTCTATGTGTTTTCCTCTTATACTTTTTATTTTATCTCATAATATGGGCTGAAATCTTGAAGCTCAAAAACCTCAAAAGAACAATTGTCCAAGCACTAGACATTTCTCTATTTTTTTGGCCCAGATATCTTATGAATAATTAAAACCCAACAATTTTAATCGGATCCTTTGTAGCTCTGCCGGGTTCTCCCTCATCTGATCATCATCTTTTTCCCCGCTTGAAAAATTACCTTTTTTATTCTGGCATCGTTTGGGTTCAACTTATTTCAATTTAAGTTGGCACTTTAATGACCTTGTACAAAAGAAGACATGTGTGGGATAGCTTATAGAAAAAACTACCATTTAAGTTGAAAAAATATGTGGACACAAAAAGACACATTTACCCCTCACTTTTTTGGATAATTACCTACCTAATATATGCAATCTACCATACCCTTATCGGTCCAATATCCCCAAACCTTCTAATTCTAAACTCAGTCAGCTTCCCACTCAATACTTCCTGTTTGATATTCTCTATCCCTTCATCTCTACTCTACATCTGTAACAAGCGATCAATAATAGAATATCGTACCACTATATTTTCCATAAATACTCCTCTATCACTAATACTCAATTGCATTCTCATTTCTCTCAATTCTACCATCAATCTAATATCATGACTTCTAATAGCAGCTAATCTCCTTATATACTTTCTACTCAATGCATTAGCTACTACATTAGCCTTCCTTGGATGATAGTCAGTTGTACAGTCATAATCACTAATCAACTTCATCCACCTTATTTACCTCAAATTCAACTCTCTCTTGGTAGGTAAATGCGTCAAACTTTTATGATCAGTAAAAATTTCACATGTGACTCCATATAGATGACGTCTTCAAATATTCAAAGCAAAAACTATGACAATCAATTCTAAATCACAGGTCAGGTAATTTCTCTAATGGTTCTTCATTTGCCTAGAAGCATAGGCTATAGCTTTTCCATGTTGCATCAACACACATCTCAATCCTTGATGCGATGCATCACTATATACCATAAATCCTTCATCACCATAAGAAAGCACTAATACCGGAGAAGTAGTCAATTTTTCTTTCAATAGCTGAAAAGTCTTTTCACATTCTTCTGACCATATAAACTTCACTTTTTTCCTGGTCAATCTTGTCAATGGTCTAATAATAATATAAATTTTTTGGCTAAACCTCCTATAATAACCAGTAAACCCCCAAAAAGCTTTTAATTTTAGTCACACTAGTGGGTCTTTCTCAATTCAACACTGG
This sequence comes from Bretschneidera sinensis, assembly GCA_023935145.1. Taxonomy (NCBI): domain Eukaryota; kingdom Viridiplantae; phylum Streptophyta; class Magnoliopsida; order Brassicales; family Akaniaceae; genus Bretschneidera; species Bretschneidera sinensis. Next base: position 29,820,427 of record CM043705.1, on the reverse strand, counting down.
CTCAACTTTCTATGGGTCAATTGTTATACCATTTCCTAACACAATATGTCCTAAGAAAGATATTTAATTCAACCAAAACTCACACTTAGAGAACTTTGCATACAATTTCTTTCTCCTTAGATTTCTAACACTATCTTTAAATGTTGCACATGCTTCTATTCATTCTTGGAATATGCCTCTGACTGCCACGTTAGTGTCTACTATCCTTTAAGTCACCTCCGTTAGGAACAAAACACCTTCAATCGGGTCTCTCATCATCCGGTTAACTTCTCCACCATTTGGTCGAATCCTCATATTTGCCAAACCTTGAAGTCCAAACATGAGTTGTGTCAAAAGGTTTGGACAAATCTAATGGGCTCAGTCGGAATTTCGATACTCTGGTTAGCTTCTCAACACCTTGGTCGAGATTTCCAAGCCTCGGTTAGGCATTGCAGGGCTAAAAAAAAATCCTTTATGATTTGATCGAGCCATCTATTTCAAAGCTTGGGTTGAATTGGATTGAAAAACTAACAAATCCCCACCTTGTTTTAAATCTAACTCATTTTCTTCAATTATTACCATCTTCTTAGTCTTTTCATTCATTCCTTTGATCCTCCACATCACATCTAGCTAATTTCCTAAGTAAATTTTGTCCTTCCAACTTTTACAACTTACTTCTACCAATATGATCGATTGTAGTCCATCCCTCCCTCACTAGTTGTCCATATATGTCCCACTTTTCAAGTTCACCTAAAGAAATGATATTCTTACCCAAAAAAAGAAGAATATACCTTACATGATCAAGGATCTTGACGTTTCCATCATGGACCTTTAACCTTATGCTTCTTATTCCTTCGATCGTGACCTTGTTACTAGTAGTAGTGAAGATTAAAATTGTAGAACAAACCTCTCTTATACCATCAAAATAAACTCAAGCGGTTGCATCTTTCTCAAATGGAGTAATGTCTTGATTTTAACTCAAGTTGTAATTACCTTAATTAAACTAAACTATCGCATTAAAAGATTTTTGTATTCTTATCATAAAAGAAATTCAAAATAATATAATCTTAAGAGTGAAAAATTAAATTTTTTATCAGTAGAAAAAATGAAGTTAGATTTCCAATTTGGCATGTTATTCTTCTCATTCTATCTTTCTATATCTAAGGTTAATAATAAACTAATTACAAATTTAAAATTTAGAAGGCATGAACGGAATAATCTACATTTCTTGGTGTTGCCAGAAGCAAGGTGGTGTGGGTAAAAATTCATTATTCAATATGGAGACGATATGTGGCAAGACCAAGGGAAAACTATCATTTTGCCTTCAGAGGTAAAACAGTAATTATACACTTCAAGGTGAATATGTAATTACTACGTTAAAATCTCTAGTTCCATCTCAATCACTTAAATCGAAGATTCAAATCGTTTAGCATTAATGATTTTTTAATTAAAATCAACCTCTTTTCACTGTAAATAAGAGCCATACAAGCTATTTCTTATATGAACAATTCTCTCTCTAAACGTTTTAACTGCTTAAACCAATTAATGTTCTTCTAAAAGTTATTGACTTAGTAGCAGGTGGTTACTTTGGAGAACTTAACTTCAAATCATTTTCAGTGTTCAAACATTAAAATGTCTTTTCAAACATAATTTACATATTTAGTAAAGTAGTTTTCAAACACAGTTTTAAAACACCAGTTTTCAAAAAACTGTTTTTCAAACACTCATGCGAGTTTTCAATCTTAAAACATTGTCTACTGTACAGTTTTCACTTCCACGAAACTTTTTGCTCTCTCTTCCTGTCTAGTTTTCACTTTCACGCAACTTTCTGCTCTCTTCTCATCTATTTCGTTCTTCGTTCTTCCTTTTCTCAACACACAGATCGTGTCTCCTCATCCATTTCTCTCTCACAGCTGTCATCCTTCGTCTTCTTCTCTACTATGACCTGCCGTCGTCACTCCCCTGAATCCCAACTTATTCCTCACTTTCTTCCCTCTTTCTCACCGCCATCACTCCTTTATCCTCCTCTCTGGTACGACCCGGTGCCGTTACTCCCCCAGATCGTGACTTCTCTGGTAAGTTTTATTTTTTTGTCTCTGATTTTTCTATTTCTAGTTACAAAATTTGGGAATTTTGTTGGGAATTTTTCTTAACTTTTTGGGTCTTTTTTTTGGGGTTTTGCTTTCAATTTTCCCTCAAATTTTAGATTATCTCCTTTTGGGGATTTCCCTCAAATTTCTTGTTTCCTCTCTGCGACCTCACCATTGCTAGGTCCGCCTCCACTGTAAGTAGCCGCACAGTCTTGATTTCAGATCATTCATCACTCCCAATTTTCTTTCTCGAGTTTGATTTTATAGAGAGACGAGTTAGGTTTTGTGTCTTCATTTAAAATAATCTAATCAAATAAGCTTTCTCTTTTTATGCCTCTCTCTAACTTTACTTTCTTTTGCTTCTTGTTTTTAGATTTAAAAATTGAAAGTGTTGTGGGTTGGCCTTATCTTTTGATGTTCTTGGATTTGAAAGCTCTGTTTGTTTTTTGGCTGCTGTAATATTACAAACTATTTTATGTTTTTGGCCTATAATGCTAAGTGATACTCTCCCTGTTGTAATTTTTTGGTGTGTTACTCTCCATGAGCAGGCATCCAAGAACCAGTGACCGTTAATCTCTCTGTCTCTCTTATGATTTTAGGCTCATTTTGTGTTAAATTTTCTTTTTTTAATCAAATTTTAATTTTGATTTTGATGGTCTATTCTTGTTCTTGATGTGTCTGATTTGAGAAGTACAAAATTCAAATCAATTCTTTGTTTTGTTTATCTCAATTAGGTGTACTAAAGGAGAGGTTAATATTCTTTGCTTTAGCATGTTGGAGTTAATTCGTTGTCAAGCTTAAGGCTTTTGCTTGTTTAATTGGTAAAGAGTGTTACTTTAGCTAACAAGTGTTTGCCTCCCCTGTTTTGTTTTCTGATGATTGTTTTTTTTTTTTTCCTGGTAAGAACTTGTTGCATTCTGACTTGAATATTTGGAAAATTAGTGGACTAATTGGTGCTGTCTTAATGAATTTGTTTGAGGTAACTGTTGTCCTATAGGTGAAAGTCATTGAATCCATAGATAAATTTCCAGAGATAAATAAAAACATTGCACATGCAGACCAAATAAAGTTTAGGAACTCAAGGCTCCATCCATGTGTGGCATGTAATCTACGTTTTCTTAAAGTGAGTGGTCTCTTTGTTTGTAGAAGTCTTATTGTTAGAAAATTCTTAGCCTACATTACTTACAGAAGAATAGTTTGAAAGATTTAAGCGAATAGTTTAAAAGGAAAGGCACTTCCAAAGTTATGCACTTTGTTTACTTACAAAAGAATTGTATTTAAATGTACTTGTACTTTCATGTTGTTATACTTGTATTGACTGATGAATTTGATTTTGTTATTTTTTATTGTGCTGTAGTGTTGCATATGTATATCGTGTACTTGTTGATGTTCATATCTTAATTATTTGAATTGGGTTTTTGTATGGGTGCAGCAAGGTGGTCAGGTTGTCAATTGCGCAGGTGTTGACTATGATTTCATAGAAGCAGAAGGTTGCCCTAAGGGAGGTATACAAGAACAAGAAGTTTTTACCACTTGATTTGCGTCCCAAGATGACTAGAGCCATCAAGAGAAGGCTTACCAAGCACCAGGTATTGCTTCAATTTTGATGTCACAACAAAAAGTGAAAACATATCTATCATTACAACAAAAAGTAGTACTCTGGATCCTCATTGAAATAAAATATGCAGACAAAACGTATCAAGTGTTTTAATTATTTCATGCACATAAAAAAAAGGGACAGGGTAGTCGCAAAGGGCAAGAAAACTTACTAAGCAATTAAATGATAATCAGGACACTGAAATTCTTTTCTTTCACTTAGAGGAACACTCGCTAAACAAAGCTTTGAAGTTGGATACTGAGATGACTGTTCTTTGTATTACGTGAGGCTGCTTTGCAGGGTCATGTTTCTCATGTGCTTCTTCAGCTGCTCGCATATTTTAATATGGCTTTTAGCAACTGAATTCCATTTAACATATTTTCCTTTCTTAAGGAAAATAATTACAGGTGAATGCCTATATTGGCTGTTTATACTGGAGTGGTTGTTGTCCTCTGGCTCCTTACCTCTCGATTTAATAACAAGAAATTACACAAAGAAAACAATTATCTAGTGTTTGTCTTAGTAATGCCAAAAGCAAACAGCAGCAAAAGCCTTTCCCAGCTAAAAATTAGATAACTGAAAACGCTTTGATGCTTTTTGAAGATACCTTTAAAGAAACCTTCTTCTGTTAGTATAGTAATCTTGATGTGTTTGTATACCAAGAGAGTTTTCGCATGTTTCCTGGAAATTCAAGTTAGCAGCCTTCTTTTCTCATTTCATGAGAAGTTATAAACAGAAGAAACAAGTATATGTGTCTGTATGTAAAGTTTTCAACTCAAAATCCATTTGAAAGCATGAATAATGAGAACATATCTTCACATAGCTTTACAACTAAACATTTTAGCATTAACATAGCTGCTGACAAACTGAGGTCAGATCTACACTACATATTTATAGCTCTGGGATTTTCACTTGCTCCTGTTCATATATATACATACATATGTATATTCCTATGTATATAAGTATATAGAATGATGAAACAAGTTATTCATTCTGATAAATTGATCTGTGCATATTAAACTGCTTTGTTATGTATCTTACACATTTCAGAATGTAGACAGGATCTGTTACAAGAAAAGGACTGAAATTTTTAATTGTAACACATGGGTTTCAAAGTGAGGTTTTGTCTTCACTTTGTATCACTATGTTTGGTTTTTTTTTTTTTACTTCCTCTTTCTTGTGTACACAGTAACACTTTTAGTCTTGAAGAATTGCAACTGATTTTTTTTTTTCTAAGCTTATGTTGCTTCTTGCTTGTCTTTTCATGGGTATGGGTAGGCATGTTTTGAATTCCAAGTTGTATTGATAATGGGTTATAGTGTTGATAAAAGGTTACGCCCTACTGCCGAGTTTTTAAAATCAGTAGGTCTGACAGAGATGGATCTTCAAAGAGTAGTAATGAACTTCCCTGAAGTATTATGTAGAGATGTTAACAAGATTCTGAGACCCAATTTTGCTTATCTAAAGAGGTGTGGGCTCGAAGATGTACAGATAGCTGGGCTGGTGACTCGTTATCCCCCTATTCTGATCAAGAGCATCAAGAACTCTTTAGAACCTAGGATCAAGTTTTTGGTTGAGGTGATGGGGAGACGAATTGATGAAGTTGCTAATTATCCTGACTTCTTTCGACATGGTTTGAAGAAGAGATTGGAGTTGCGGCAGAAACTTCTCAAACGGAGGAATATAGACTGTAGCTTGAGTGAAATGCTGGATTGCAATCAAAAGAAGTTCCTCTTGAAGTTTGGGTTGTTTGAAGGGTCTATGTGATGTATTAGCCATCCTTGTTTTCATTGTCTTTAATTTTATTCGTTGTAAACTTTCCCTTAGTTTAATGTTGCTTATTAGATATATTTTACTTTATATGAATTGAATTCAACTTGAATATGGTTGTGTGGATCAAGGAGAATCTTTTGGCTGCCTGACTTGAGGCTTGTTGCATAGTCTTGTTGCTTACATCTGGTACAGAGACCAAAAGGTCCAATTAAAGCAAGAATGCTAGCTCTATCTTAGAAACTGAAATTCCTTTTTGTATTCATATGAAATGCTAACAACAATGGTAGATACATTAATCACCAGGGATATCAGGTATGGTTTATAACTACAAGCTTAGAATATACCAGACTAATGCCCCAACGGTTCAATATTTAAAAATAGAGAACGAATGCGGCAGTATTACAGTAATACAAAATATATTTAGAAAGAGTAGAACGAATGAGTTTACACTTGAATATTGTATTTGAAGGGTTGTTCAAATTTTATCAAATTGTAAAAGTTGTATTGTATTTTTTATTTTTATTTTTAAAAATTTATTTAACAAACAAACATGATATGATCAGGGGAAGAGTGATGTCATGTTTGATCGATGATATATAAAAAATATTAACATTTTAAAAATAAAATAATATTAATTATTTCTAAGTATTTTGTGTGTGTTTAAAAAATTGTATTTAGTAAATATGAGAAATAAAATTAATTTTAGATAGTAAAATTTAAACTGAAAACTGAAAGCTAAACAATTAAAAGAAATGTGTAATCCAAATAGTTTTCTATTTTCAAAACAGTTTTCGAACACTGCTTATCCAAACAATATTTTACTGTTTTCAGTTTTGGAAACAGTTTTCGAGTTACAGTTATCCAGACATGTTTTCTTCAGAAAACATCATAAAATTGTTTTCAAAAACCCTTTTCGAAAACAATTTTCAAATACTGAAAACTAAAAATTGTTACCAAACATGCCCTTAGTATTTCCCTTGGTTTTACTTTTAAGAGCAAACGGTCAATCTACCCTTAAAGTTACTCAGTTAAGTAGAACCAATTGCGAGTTTTCAATTATTCAGATTTCGAACATCAAGACATTTAATAAATGTAAAATGGTCATCCTATAACCACTTGATTTTATAAGGTGCGGTGGTCGCACTTGAGTTGCACTTTTTATCATTACAGCAGCAGTTAATTTGCGCAGAAAAAAAGAAGCAACATAATCGAATTCCAAAGGTTATTTATAATTGAAAAGTTAAGCAGAATCAAAAAGATATCCGTTTAGCTGTGTAGAGAAAATTGAAGAAGTTAAGTTACAGCCTGGTCTCATAGCCATAGACAGTAAACCAAGCGTATTAGATAACTGTTTGGTAGAGTTGAACTTTAATTTTGCTATATAATATTGGCAAAACAAAAAATGTACATGAGATGGAAAAGAGAGGAGGGGAGGGGAAGGGAAGGGAGGGAGGAGATCATCCCTTTCAAACCTCATTTTTTCATCTCATCATATACGATTTGAGAATATAATTGTAAGTGAATTGATTGAAACTTATTGAATTACCCTTTCTTATCCTTTTATTATTTTTTTATACATTCAAATAAGGGAAATCACCTTACCTTTTTATCATATTCCTTTCCAGTCTCTCCCTTTAAATACCTTTCATTCCTTCCAAACACCCAAAGCACTGTGAGGTGAGAGGAATTATTTTGCTATGATGTAATTATTCATCATGCAAGATTAAAAAAAGAAAGAAATAAAAATCATTGATGACATTAACTGCTGATGCTTGGGTCAAATCTACTTGTGAACATTCCTTCGATCATATTACAGAACAACTCCTCAAAACAGAGTTACAAAAAAAAAAAAAAAAGATGTCTAGCAGGCAGAACAGATAACAGATAATTAAGTACTGAAACAAAAAGGGTATTTTGATCTGATCTGATGTTGTGTATGGAATGGTCTAACAAGAGTGGAAGGACAAAGTATTAGAAAGATGGTGATGGTGATGGTGATGATTATGATGACGATGATGATGTAGGTGGTTGTGATTGGATTCCTTTTGAATCTGCCACCGGAGATGAAGAAAATCATCGACGGAATACGGTAGCCTCAGTGGACCGGTAGTGTGGTACCCGTAAACCTCATGTGCTTCGTCTAAAAGACGCTCGAAAAGAGGATGGTAAAGGTATGATATGGGAATCACAAATCTTTGAGAGACTGTGTCTTCGTCTTCAACCCCAACTTGAACCGCAAGCCATCCTTTTTTTACCTTCATCTTCTTATCTTGATCTTGCATGTTAATTTTTTTTTTTAAAAAAAATTGGATGTATAAACAAGTTGAAGAGGAAGGGGAAACAGAGATGTAACACTTCGAGTCTTGATTCAACTTGGACCAGTATTCGGGAGAGCAACGAGTTACATATATAGTGGGGAGGGACCAAATTAAAAGGAGAGGTCAGCAGCCCAAAAATAAAATAAAATAACCTTTTATAGGAAAAGGTTATTTTTACTATAAAAGTATTAAAATATTTTGTGTACGTGTGTCAGTTCTTATTTTTTTTTTTTTTTAATGCGGAAGCATATTCTGCCCCTCTTTTTTCATTTCATTCGTATTATTTTAACTAAAATATGCTTTACTTTACTTTTTGTGTGTTGTCCCTGTATTTTGGAAAGTAACTCTTCGAATGAGACAAGGGACAAGGGATCAACCTCAATGGAACACGGTTTTTTTTTTTTTTTTTTTGTTTCGAGTTTAAATTTAATGGTTTAAAATAGTTAAAAAATTTATTAATAATTTTAAAATTTTTATTAGTAATATTAATTTTTGAGTCTCATACTTATATTGATGTTATCAATAAAGCTTCTCAAGATTACTGATGAAGTTTTCAACTGGTTTATAGTTTAGACCTGAGCCAACCAAAATTTTTTGCCATGAAATTTTCTCAAAAGATTATGCCATATTGTTATTAAAAGAAACTCCCATAAAATCAATCAACAGTTTTTGATTCAATAGCTATTGTCTTAAGTCAAATAGGCTTGGATCCGTTGAGGGTAACAACTTTCTTATGAATAGGTATGGAATCGAACTGAGCTTTTATCGAGTTATTTAAGCTTGAGTTTGTTCAAAGCTCGGTTCGATTGAACTCGAGCCTAAAAATTAGGCTTGAATAGCTTATCGAACCGAGCTCGAATACCTTAAGATTTAGCTCGAAAGTCTCTCGACCAATTAGATAAGGTATTATCGAGTTCAAATCGAACCGAGCTCGAGCTCGAGCTTGCGCTTGAACTAATATTTATTTATTAAAATTATAATTCAGTCGAACTAATATTTATTCATTTATTCGACCTCGATAACAAATAAGTAAGCTTGAACTCGAGCTCGAGACTGAGTCTTGGATTTGAGCTCGAATAGACAATCCAAGACTCAGTCTCGAGCTCGAGTTCGAATATACTCATTTGTTATCGAGGTCGAGCCATCATAAAATTTATCGAGCCCGAGTTCAATTTTCGAGCTTGAGCCTATTCATTTTAGGTTGAGCCGAGCTCAAATACCTTAGTATTCGGGCTTGATTCGGCTTGAGTCCACCCCAACTTATAAATAAAGATAATTGTTGTGCATGTAGATAGATATTACGAAAAAGTTAAATCATTATTGTAAATAAAAAAATACTCAAAACTCGAAAAGATTCTGATGATTATTATCTCACATGAAAGTAATTAAAAAATCACATATAAATCATTTACAGTTTTAAAAAGTTAAATATTTTTTGTCAGTATAATTAACAAATTTTTATGTGTTAATGTTTTTTGTATTGTTAAGCAGAAAGCCTTCTTAAAATTGCTATGTATAATTAATTTGTATATTCATCTACATTTTTATTTGATGAATTTATATAATGATTTCAAAGAATTACTAGGTTTTTCAAAATAATTCAATTCAAAATTTCTACCAACACAATATTTTTTTTGCTAACCCTATCTACACATTAATTGATCGCTTAACCCTCTTATAAAGATATCTAAATTGAATGTAGCAGAGGTTGATCTGTTTGACAAGACTATATTAATTTCATAATTTCTAAACTTTAGGTCATTTAAGAATAATTGTTTCATTAAGATATTGGTCTGGCACTTGTCAATTTCTGTTTTCTTTTGCATGTTTTCTAGGCCGAGTCAGATTTAGAGGTTTATTCCATTTATATTTCTTAATTATTTTTTTAAAAAGGAATTTATGCATTTAATCCAACTAGATATACTTAATTAAGAATTACTTGAACTGCTAGTCACGATGATCCAAAAATTTTCAATTTGAGTTTAGAGAGTCCACAAGTAAAAGTATATATATACACACACACTACAAGATAATTTGCACTCGTCGACGTTTTTTTAAGCATATTTTGGTACTTTAAAGTGTCGTAATATATGATGTCAGTGCTTTTACCAAGCGCCACATAAAGCGCCGATATATGTGGTGTTGCAACGCCAAAGCCGCCGCTTAGCAGAAAAGCCGCAATGTGCTTCCCTGCACTAAGAAGCGCCACAATATACCGATCCTCTTAGGCATACATTGACGCTTTAAAGCGCCACAATGCGTAAATAATTTTGTGGCGCCACGAGAAATTTGTGGCACTGTAAAGCGCCACAATATACCACATATTAGCAATTTTTATGACACTTTAAAGCGCCATAATACACCTGGCTTAAGTTTTTGAATTATTTTGGGTTTAATATCAACGCCTACTCTCTCTCTCGCTCTCTCTCTCTCTCTCTCTCTCTCTCTCTATATATATATATATATATATATATATATATATCAACATAAGTCATTTCATAACACAAAAAAATTTATATTTAACCATGTAAATTCATACGCAACCAAGTAATTGAATGAAGTTTTAATAAATCTTTTAAGTATCATTACACTTGAAATTAAATACGAGATACTCCATGAACCAACACCTGCAGTAAAGACTTGAGCTCATCAATTTGGGATTGAATATTGGTCATTTGATCATCGTGCTTTGTCGTTATTTCCTGAATCTGATGCTCATGCTTCTTATTGATTTATTTTATTTATGCTGTCAAATTATGTATCTCTTCAACATAAGCTCCATTGTATCCCACATCATTCCTAATTTGAGCTGAAAATCTAAATATGTCAGTGTGATTAACTCCAAACCCTTAACCTCGTACATGTCCAGAAGTCTCTTCACCCATAAATTATGTCAAGACTTCATTTTGTATTTGTAAATTGTTACTAACATCAAAAGATCCTGAAGCAGCAACAAGTTCGGCCACAAGAGCCTCAACAGTCTCCTACAATTAAGAAATAACAAAGATAATAAACAAACTCCCCCAAAGAGTGAGTGGCTATTTGCAACGAAAGTTACATAAAACAAAAGGAACAAAAGTTAAGCAATCAGATTTTACAGAAAAACGAATAGAGTTTCCCCTTTTTTTTTTTCCATAAAACCTCATGCAAAAGAAGAACATAAATACAATCCAAACAAAGTAGCCACAACCAGACATAAAGATCATTAGAATAGCTTTGATACATCATTAGGAATAGAGTCAAAGTACAAAGCATAATGGTAAAACATATTGTTTTCCTTCTCAAAATTCCATCCTCTAAGAAATTGTAGTTCCAAAAACAAATCAACCCACCATTTTTAACAACTCATTTAAATCCTTTTTCAAATTTAAAGTATCCCATTCGTTTTTAAGTCAGTGAAGGACAAGTTAATTTTCCTGGGTCTACCATTTTGTGAGAAGAAGTCAAGGCACTTGGACACTAGATGTCATTGGCAGATCGAGATGATGTTTATTTTGATGTCACATAGACTGTATCCTTATTTTAGAGTTGCTTTAACCAAAGCTATCATTAATTATACTTATACACTACACATGGCTTTTTTTTGGAGCATTATAATGTGCACTAGCCCCTGTGCAGGGGCTGGTGTACAGACCCATAAAATAAGAAGCAAATATTTAGATAAAGCAAGAGAAGATATGAGAAGAACCAAAGCAAGAAGAAGTAAATAATGAGAGGGCAACAAAAGCATAAAGCGAGAGAAAGGAAAAGATGCTTATCAGAGGCAACAAGAAAAGGAAGAAAAAAAAACCAAGGCTTCTTTATTTATGCTTTTTGTAAGCTTTTTTGTTAATGGGTTTTTTTTAATGTGTGTGGAAATATAACTTTGGCTTGTTATAGAGAGGATTGTTTTCTCGTGTAGGGCTGGTACAGTAGGCCCTGTGTAGAGGTCGGTTTGAGAACTAGTCAAGTAATATAAGGTAATATCTAGTCAAGTATTTGAGAACTAGTTTTCTTGAACTTACCCCAAATTGTCTTGATGCTTTATCAATAAAAGTTTCATCCTTGCATTTATAGGTTTCAATAAAAAAACTCTACGCGTTTTGGCTCAGTTCCATGTTTCATCTCCTACCATTTATGAAAAGAGTTCAAACAATGACTCAATACACTACATTTCAAATAAAAATTGGATGAATGAAGTAAATCAACTCACATATTCATCCATTTTTCTAGCAAAACTCTTTGATCCGGACGTGTAAGGACATTGTTGTCTTTCGCGTGCTGTTGTCCCTATCGTAGAATATCTCTATAACAACTATAAACCAATTTGACTAATCAATCATTAAAATAAAATAGAAACAATAAGAATTCTAATGAACATAATTAAGAATAAACAACCCCACTCTACTCAGAAAACCAATAGTTAACAAGTTGTTTCCACTGGTCTTGATCTACTCCTTTTGAAACTTTATTGCTCAAAACTTGTTGCTTTGTTTTGTTCCTCACGTGGTCCCTTTAAAGCACATACTTGTAGTCCTTCCATTTTTTACCGATCATCCTCACTAATATTTTGTTGATCATCTCAATCATAAGATAATGAAACTTCCTCTACAATAAAGAAAAAAAAAGTATAAATAAGTATTTTTGGTCTTAAGGAGTATATGCATGGACAACACCACAAAAAGGAAGAAAAACCCCAATTTGGTTATTGTTAATTACCTGAATCAATAAAAGAAGGTCTTTTTCGTAGTTAGAAGGAAATTTCTTCCAATCCGTGTAACCAAGTGGACAAAGGTTCCCTCTCTTTGCAACTTTACCCAACCAGCTACTTAATATTTGTCCACCTTTTTTCACAAGTTGATTAAGTGTGTTGAAGTGGACTACAATTTTCTCCTCACGTTCCAAGGACTACACTTGTGACATTTGCATGACATATGTTTGCTTTCTCACCCTCACTTGAGAATTTATATATTGAAAGCATAAATTTTATAAATAAGATAACACTGTGATATCAAACTAGTTTTAAAGAGAATGTCTTATAATACAAAATTTACCAATTATCTCGTATTCTTCATTATCATTGTTTTGAATTTCTATTCTTGTTGGCCTAGGCTCATAATAACTTTGAGATTCAAGATCATCTTCAAGTTGATACTCATGTTTAGGTTCAACATCTTCTTGATGTTGTGAAGACCCAACTGAAGATTGGTTTGATATAGTAGCTCTGACTGAGGGAAAAATAGGTTTTTACCTAAACGTGTTGAAATCTGTATATATAAAAATATAAACATACTTATATCTTTCAAAAAAGAGATAAGAAAATTAGTCACCATATTTATTTAACTTTGTCAACCACCAAGATAAAAATTAAGAGAGAAAAAGATTAATATATCTCTTTCAAGAAATTATAAAGAAAAAACATATGATATTGGAAACAGAAGAAAAACATATGATATATTTTTGAAGCATTATAAGGCGCACCAGCTCCTACACAAGGGTTGCAATAGCAGGCCCTGTGTAGGGGTCTCAAACACCCCATGGGCTTGTTGCTCTTCACCATGCTCATTTGAAGATCCCACTTTGATTCCTTCACTTAATGGTTCATTGTTTTGGTTTGCACAAGTAACCTTGAAGGCACCTCGGAGCAAACCCAACATGTCATCTCACCCCATGAAGCCAACTGGAACACTAGTGGGTTCTAAACTAAGGGGAGAGTGGTGTATACCAAAGACTTTCTCTTACATTAACAAACAATACTACCAAGCTTTCTGACACGAAAATATAATGAACCATGCAACACCATCCATATAAATTTTACTCAACCTCGGTTTATCTATCCAACTTTTATTCATTTTAAGATGATTCTAATAGACTTCCCTAAAATAATATAAATAAAGTATTCATTAGACAATTTTAGGCAAGGAAATGCATAATCACAAACTTAGAATTGATTACTAAGTTGATTGAAATAGAGAACAATAAATTGATATAATCACAGGTGCTGTTGTGCAGCCGCCCCTGCACAGGTGCTGCTGCACTAGTGAAGATAGCTTTAGACTTGGTTTTACATGAGACTTATGGATTATGGAGTTAATTTTAATTGTTAGGAAAATAATTTTAACTAAATAAATTTCCAACCATTAAGTTTCGAAATTGTTTTGTAAAGTTAAATAGTAACATTCAATTTAGGTCCCCGACTCCCCATGACAACAAGCAAGCACAAATGACAAGGCTGCAAAGAGAGAGTAAGCTACAAGTAAACATATTCTTATTTCTGCTTAAAAAAAAAGAAGGCACTAGTAAACAGAGAAGTAGTATTTTCCTGTTAAGTATCATATGTTCACCTAATCTTAAGACAAGTCAGTTTCTATCATTTCCTATCCAATCAAACACGCAAGAAACATTTAAAAGAAAAAAAGTTGCTTATGAGAGGTTGCAATGGCTAGAAAGTATAATTAAGCTCTCTAGAATTATATATATAATGTAAGTAAGTTAACAATGAAAGTTAAAGAATTTTAGAAATAAAATACACTTTTAATTTGAAATGGGACAAAAAAAGATAAGAAATCAAAGCATTAAGATGAAAAAATTAAACATAAAGTATTGGAAATGAGAGTATATATATAGCCATAGTAAACTAACATACAAAAATATATATAGGACATGAATTTCTTCTCTTAATCCTTAACTAATTAACTCACCACTTTTATATCACAATAATAAACACCATCACAAATTCTCCCTTTCTCTTCTTATTTTAGTAGCTTCTAATTAATAAGTGTCCTCCCATGACCCCAACCATAAGCCTCTTGATTCAACTGTTCCCTATTTGCCACCAAATTTGGTGGTAAATTATAAAGCGGCAACCCTACTAAACCATCCTCTATCCCTCCTTACTAATTCCCACCACCAATCCCTAGCAGTAAACCACCACCACCACCACCACTAAGCTACCCTTGGGTAACGCTGCCACTACCACCCTTTTCCTATTCCTCCTCCAATAGAAACCTATTATAAGTAGCATTCGAAAACATGACCGCGATCACCATCACTGGCCCGAATGCCACCAGTTTCTAGCCACACTTCCCCCCACTACTTGCCCTTGCCCTTCAGCTAAGTACAAACGAAAAACTAAAAGAGATTTCGACATTGCAATGGCTAAAAAATTCGAGCAATAAAAACATCAAATAAATCAAAAAGCTGCTTAGAAGAGAACAACAACCGAATGACTCGAATTAATAGTAAAAAGAAAGGTTTTGTTTGGTTCTACATGACCCAATACAACATCTCTGAAAACCAATTTCCCCCTAATTTTCCCTAAATTTTCCCCAAAGCCAAATAACTCAATGAAACTGTATAAAAGGTCTAAAAACGTACAAATTAACTAGAAACCATTAGAGATACAGAGATGAGGAGAGTACGTACAAGATTCGAACGAATTAAATGCGGCTTGACATAGAAACAAGCTGATTGACGAAGAAGACGGTGTTGTTTGCGTTGTTTTTCCAACTTTCTATCCTCTGAATACTGAAGCGCACGAGGTAATTTAGCTGAGTTTCTTTGGCTTATTTTGGCACTTCAAAGCGCCGATACATGACCAGACCACATAGCAGCGCTTTGAAGCGCCGAAATATGAACAAGTTTATAATTGATAATTTTGGCGCTTCCAAGTGCTAGTATAGCTCAGTTTGTACTCATATTTCGACGCTTACAAGCGTCGCAATACAAAATGAGTTTTTGCCTATTCTGACATTTAGAAGCTTCGATATTTGCACATGACGGTCCTTCTATGAAGCACCGAAAGTAAAACACCGATAAAAGTTATTTATCTTGTAGTAATATATATATATATATATATATATATATATATATATATATATTTACTTATCTAATTTGTTTTTCATGTAAGATTGATAATCAAAATCTTCTCACTCCCACCTAAATATTCTCAACAACACCATTTGGAGATTTAATTATTTAGGCTCTTTTTTATGGTAGACATTCCACTTCCATGTATCATGACACATTTTCAACGGTTGATGGAGGACAGGTCACAGAGGTGTTTTGGGTCTTACCACGCACAAGTGATTGGATATGATATCAAACTTTGTTAGGGTTAAAAATATCACCCCCAAGTTTACACGTATTTAAAATATATTTACATTCCATTAGTTTGAAAATAAATATTTAAATTCTTTAAACTCATCGAAATTTAATCAAAACAAAAATAAATTAACCAAACATGTTATAAGTGTGGTGACACATCAAAATTTATTTCTAAATGCCAAAATTATCTTTGGTCCTTTAATTACACATGAAAGGTCTCCTTACCCCCAAAAAAAAAAAAATATGTCCTTGTTCTTCACTAAATTTTCTTAGCTCATAGTTGTTTTTGCCTTCGACAAGGTAACAAACATTTGAAATCATATCAAACTTTGTTAATGCCATTACTTGGTTTTGTGGTGAGCTGACCGCGATTGTGTTCTTTAGGTCTCCACTATGCATTAACACAGTAGCGTACATAGTAATTTTTTACGAAATTTGGATAATATCAAAAAAAAAAACTATTACTAATATGTAAGACAAAAATAAAAATTGTTATTTTTTTTATTATAATTTATTGTATATTTTTGTTTTGGTACGGAAAATCAAATTAAACTTTTTTTAAAAAAAAGGTCAAATTAAACAGAGTTTTATTCGTGTATTACAAGAGCTTATGGAATTTTCTCTCGTTGGACACACGGCTGCACCTTTTGAATTTGCGTAAAAGCCATTAACCCCACCCCCCCCCCCCCCCCCCCCCCCCCCCCCCCCCGCCCCTTTCCTCTTTTTATTTATTTTGGTACAAAAATAGTACCGCCACAAAAGTAGTCATGGTTGTAATCTTAGTCGTCATCAGTACGAAAGTCCTTGGATTGCCATAGCTCACCAGCATTTTTTATATTTTATCCTTTGCAAATTCTATGTTTAAAGAAAAAGATTTACATAAATAAATATTAAAATGGAAATAAACTAATAAATGTCACTCAAAGAAAATTAAAGTGGTTATGCTAATTCGGAGTTACAAAGAGAGGAAGGAAAGTTTTTCTATTCAATCTTGTGAAGAAGAGAAAAATTATTCTTTAGAAGATCTTAGTAATCCAGCGAAAAAATAGCAGCCATTGAACATTAGAGGTAACATTGTGACAAAAATGAGTTTTGATACGAGAATTTGACGAAGAAAATGATTTTTAGAAAACTGAAAATCAATTTCTTATAAAAGAAAATGATGAAGTGTGAAAAGTTTTTTCTTTATTTTTAATGATTCATAAACATTTGAATTTTATAGAAGAATCAAGCTCAGAATCAAAAGGGTCATAACAACATGCCGTTCTAACACAATTATCCATCTCCATAAAACACAAAACACACGGTTTTGTTCTGACAAACAATGCTCGAGCTAAAAATCATAGTTATCATAATCAAATAGAACTGGTTGTCTGATATGTAAATTGATGGCTTGAGTACTTAATGTGTCTTGTTTTTTTTTATTTGGATAAATGAAAATCTATTTACTTGATCTTTTTAACTTATCACCCTAGTCTGAACCAATCCGATTTTACTTGAAAAACAAAATCGATAATAATTTGTGGATAGTAAGATTTGAACAAGGAATTATATGTTAAATAGAGTAATGTTTTAGCATAAGACGTTGCGAATACGGCGATGTTTGAACATTCATGTGTCTTTAGATAGCTTTCTAGGCATTATTGTTGGGAAATTTTTTTGCCTAACTTGAATTCATGAAAGATACAGATACAAAAATCTATCTTATCAATTAATAAAAATAAAATATATTTTTTTCTCATATCATTTAATGATGAAATAAAAATTAATGTAATATATCTTTCATAAACTTGTGTTAAAAACTTCTCAACTTCTAAACTATCGACCAAGTAATTTTCACTCACTCCAAAATAACGGCCTGATCTCAACAAAGAGTAAATTCAATGGTTAACATTCCACCTAAAACGATAACATATATAACATATGAATTGTCCTAAATGCAGAATTAGGGTGTCAAACAGTTTATTAACTTCACGATCAAACCACTGATGGTCATTTTCTCATATTCATTGTTTTATAAAAGCGAAAGGGCATGAAGTGGAAACAAAAATATATATATCGCAGATTTTTGGCATGACAGGTATATTAAAAGCGCAAAAAAGGTACCAATGTAATTGGCAGAAGGCATAAAAAGGTAGGTGAGATTACAAATTTTGATTCCTATCTTCACTAAAGTCTAAAGGTAAGGCATCACAAGTGGAGAGGAATCTTCAGTCCCTATCAGCCCAAAGATTCGAGAGATTTTAACAGGTGTTATATATATATATATATATATATATATATATATATATATATATATGTAGAGGAATTAAGTTTAACAAGCAAAGATGCATGATCCTTGTTGTTTGTATGAGGTCATGAGGGCCTGATTTAATCCCATTGGCCGGTGGTGGCGCACTCTCGATGTTATCAAATTTAACTTTTTCGAACGTACTTTAATCCCATTGGCCGGTGGTGGCGCACTGTCGATGTTATCAAATTTAACTTTTTTGAACGTACAGTGTCCTAAAAATTCTTATCTGCCATTCTATGAATCAGCCTTTCTGTTTCTTTTTTCCTAATTTTCTACTCATTTGCTTTTCAGTTCTCTTTTTGGGTTGGATTATATTTGTGTGATGGTTGACTGATTTCTTTTTCTTATAGCATCTTACGATGAATTGACTAATTTTTGGTCAAGAACAACTTGAGGAGGACCCGAAACACCTGCTTCTCAAAGAGACTCTTCAAAACTCATAAAATGCTGATGATAATCTCATTTCATAAACTTAAAACAAGATTGTTTAGTTTGAGTAGTAGAATGAGAGATTAAAAGAGGGCAGTGATCTGACAACGTTCTCACTAGATGATGAACGGTAATAGCAGGTTATGTGACTTAGATAATAGGGAACAATGAGAGTTACACACGTAACCAACAACTCCTGAGTAACAGAATGACTCAACCTGACTGCAGTAGAAAGTACGTCACCCGCTCCCAGACACTTCGATGTGTTGACTCAGGTAGAAGTCATCTATTACAAACGGGAGACCATCCTTTGTGAGGCTCATGGTGGTGTCATCCCCTGTGAGGCTCGAGTTTTAAAGGTCACATCTGTCGCACTTCGAAAAGTCAGGAGTGCACCAGCACTTATATAAAGAGACATCCATCCTCAACACAAAGGAAAAAAGAAGTAAAAAAGAACTGACAGTGAGAAATATACACAATAAGTGTACATATACAGATACACAAATATAAAAAGAGAGAACTCCAAGTACAAGGAGAAAACATTCGAGGAATAAAGAGAACCATTCCAGTTCTCTCATTCTCCCAAATATCCCTTCCCCTCAGCATAATTCTTTCTCTTTTATCAAACAGCTACTGATTTAATCATCAAATGGTTCTCCCCAAAGCTCTATGTTCCAGGAGACTTCTTTTGTAGGTACTTGCCCACTCCAAATGCAGAGGAGCCATTTCATGTCTTCTCCCTCTTTTCATACAGGGACAATCCTAGACAAGTACCCCCGTTGAGAACTAACGAAGATAGACCAACTCCCACCACCTTTTTTGGCATCAATAGATTAGTGCTGTCTGTAGAACTCGACAAATGTATCTCATAATACCACCTAAAAGCATGTCCACAGAAGCTGAGATGGATAGCGTAATGCTCTCCAAACGGCACACGAATGGACGTGACCTCTACCAAGTCTTAGAGAATCATTAGAACTCTAAGACTTATGGTGGATGGGACTCGTTCAGCCCCTTGATCACACCAATGGCACCAAGCCTGGTTCTAGTCGAACTTACCCAGGTACTTCACTAGAAAACCAAGTCATCAACCATCATGGAAGATCAAAAAGAAATAGACATCTCAACAAGAAGATCGAGAAAAAATAGTCATTTTAAATCGGATTGAGCAGCAACACACGCCTGCTTGAAAGAGGGAGAGGAACGAAGCTAAACTCACCACATCCCAAACTCTCAAGCTCAGCTCTCATCCAAGTCTGAAATCCACCCGACTCTAACAGAGCTGAGTTAGTTGTGAGCTTCCTAAAATCCCTCAGAAGCTGAGGCTGAGGATGTAAACATCATACTCACTCTGAAGTACGGCAATCCTAGTATCCCGAATGAAGTCAGACCCTAGATGGATCAACTCTCTCGAGACTTCTCCCAAGAAGTCTCTCGAGATACCTCGAGTACAATGGGTCTTGAAGACTTCAAGGTGCCCAAAGATCGAGCCTCATAACGGGAAAAGTCTAGCTGAGGTATGAAGACCAACAATTCTCTAAAAGCTCTCATGGACATTCGTAGGCAGAATCTATACCAGCCACTATCTTGCGCTTTGAAGGAAATAGTATAGATCTAGCCTTACACTCCCATTCGAGGCCAATAAAGCTTCACCAAGGTTCAGGACGAACAGATTACAGCTTACTACCCTAAAATGCGATAGAATAAAAGGAGCAAACTTGCGGTATATATTGCTCCACCCTAAAACGGACAAACCATCCCATGGACACCTTACCAACCAGGGGAAGAAGCTCAACCAAAGAACAACCTCAGAGGTTATCCTTAGTGATCTTCTACCTCCAAGCTTCAGTCACCACTTACCTTGCACAACTCTCTTCATCCGGGCAAGTGAAACTGTAGCAAAAAAAAAAAAAAAAAATCAAACTAGACCTTATAAGGAGAAGAATCATAAAGTACCCAAACTTAGCTCGCTAGCTAACAACGCCTAAGGATCTACCTAGGAAAGGCGAAGCAAAAAACAACTAAGTCAGTACCTAGTCATCTGGAGTTCACATGACCCAGAAGTGCATTAGTACCAAAAAGACTTCATTTTGTGCAAAAGATCGAAGTCATATATCCAAAAAGAATTTGTGCAAAGGCCCCACCAATCCACTTGATGGATAGTATCCTAAAGCAAGAAGCTGAAACTTAAGAGCTAGCCTTCATTCAAATACTACTCTAGTTAAAAGAAAATGAAACAAGAAAAGGGTACAGTCTTAACATTTGTAAAAATTTCATGTAAACTCTACTTGATAGACATAGCAAAAATGTAAAGGCAAGACAAGTAGCAAAACTGTAAAGGTAAGAGAAATAGCAAAAATGTAAAGGCAAGAAAAGTAGCAAAAATATAAAGGCAAGAGAAGTAAGAAAAATGTAAATACATGTGAAATAAAAGTTACTTTATAAAAATAAAAATGTTTATTCAAGTGGAGGGCTTCGAGGCCAATGGTACAAAAAAATAAAAATATAAAAACGACTAAGTTCTATTATAAGACAATAACTCTTCATCCTCTTCGACAGGTTCAACCACTTTGACCCCTCTAGTCCCTTCCATGACCTTCACCACTTCAACTGCCTCATCTTCAAGAGGATTCAAGATCTCCAAGCTAGCCTAATCAAGGCCAAGACACTTCTTGGCCTTCTCTTTCTTGAAAGCTTCGAAGCCAACCGAGTAATACTCCGAAGAATCCCTCAGCAGATCTTTCTGGTAGCCTTCAGAGCTCTAATACTTCTCCACTGTAGAAACTTCGGTCTGGGCCAGTTGGGACCTCTTCTGTTCAGTGTCAAGAAGACTGACCACCTCAGCAGCAAGACAACTCTCCACTTTGTGAATTCGGTCGATATCGGAATAAATTGATTCCAAACACCATGAAGTTTTACTATCTCGGCCTTTAAAGATGCTAGTTATTTAGTAGTAGTCTAGCAGATTGGTGCGTGTTTATCTACCTAAATAAATAAGTAAATAACCCTATAGTTTTATTTGTAAGTGCACTAGGTTAATGGTAGCATAGTCTGCAAGTGCGAGATCATTTCCACAGGGATTGGTGAATTTCGTTTTAGAATCAGTTTCTTAATAAAAGAAGATCAAAATAACTGTTGAATGTGAATTAATAATAATGAGGCACAGGGCTTTGATATCCACCACTAGTCATACTTTCCCAATGAGTAATAGGTCAATGCACTAGCCTTTCTATGAATACCTAATGGTTGCCAACCTAAGGGCATGATATCTACTCCTTAAGCTATTGATTTCCCTAAGCACCGAGTTAGGCATGGTATCTACTCTAACTATTTTCTTTCTTAAGGGATTCAACATGGTATCTACTGAGTTGATCCTCAAGAAAGCATAAGATTTATGGAAATCGATAACCACATGAGACCTAGGGCATGGTATCTACTCCCGGTTTCTCATGTTGATTAATCCAAGAATCCGGTGTGGATATCTTTTGTTACTATCGTTAGGCCCAGGACTCGGTCATCCAAATTGGTCTAACTAACTAATCCATACCACATGCACATATTGATTAGACATACACATATGAGGAATGCAAATAAGCACAGACATTAATCAAGTTAAGCATCATAATCAAGGCTATTGCAAAGATAATTAATGAATATATATATAGGAAACCATAACTAGGGCTTCAATCAAGCCCTATAAAGAGTTAGTTACACATGCTGTTTAAGACAAACATCATAGCATAAACTAAACATAAACTATAAAACCCAAAGAATACTGCGGAGACGGGTTGTCAATCGTCTCCAAAGCTTACAACTCTGAGCTAAGTAAAAGATAAAAGAAGTGATGTCCTTTGTGTGTGTTTACAGGTGTATTTATAGGGGTTGAATAACCCTAGAAGACTCAGGAAACCCTAAACTTCCTAAAACGTAAAACCTCATCTTTTTTCAAAACTGGTTCTGCCGTTTTACTGTTCACGCCCGTACATGTGTGCTCGATTGCATGCGTTGTGCGCTCGATCGCAAAGCTGCGCTTGATCCTTCTTGTGTGTGCATGAGCGCTTATGCGCTCGATCGCATCCAATAGTGCGATCGATCGCACTTTTGCCAGTAGCTGCTCTAGGATTTCCACGTTTATTCCTTTAGGTGCCAAAAATGCTTCTTTTGTTCCAAGACCCTATAAAAACATGTGAAACACAGAAATGAAGTAAAATGGACTAAATTATCATAACTAAGGACTTAAAAAATGTAAATAAGGGGGCTTAAATATGAATATTTAAGCACCTATCACACCCCTAAACTTACATATTGCTAGTCCCTTAGCAATACAAAACTTAAAACTAAAATGATAAATAACGACATAGAGATAGATCCAATATCCATAGTGTCCACAAAAGTTTAGGTCTTCACACAAAGTTATGATGCGCACTCATGAGCAAGCTTAACAAATATAAACATATCTTTGCAATGAATAAGAGTTTTGAATGCAAATCACTTTTATGAGGCAGTTTAAGACTTCACAAGTTTGACTTTAGTGTGTGGTGAACTAGCACATAAAAGATTAGGTTTCCAAATAATTCTAATGTGTAGTGTTTCGATGACTCAAGATTCACCAAATTTCCTATTAGAATCAACAAAAATGGCATAGTTTTCCTTTTTTTTTCTTTTATTTGCGAGATTTTTGCCAAGTTAGTTTCCTTAAGCTTTCTATTTGACTAATGTAGCGAGTGTTTAGCCAATGACTCCCAAACCAGATGATCTTATGGCATTAGGTGTAAAGACACCCCTAAAGACTTACTAACTTGAGTCAAAAAGGCTAAGGAACTTAACAGGTCTTAATGCTACCAATCAGAATTTTCACCTTTTGACGTGACACTCACTGCTTACTAAGGCAAGAGGGCCAGTTACTCAGTGAAAAGTTATTTTTTTTTTATTTTTTTATGCCAAAGCGTTAATCTAACATGTTATCTGGTTCACAGTCGAGCAAAAGAAACATACAAATCAAAATTACATGTCATACCCCACATAACTATGTGCTAATGTGCTCGTGTTAGTTCAGGTCAAACTTGCGAATCCTTAAATGCCTAAAAGTAAGTGATCTATGTTCAAAACTTAATTATTGGCCTATATGTTCAAAGTTTTAAGCTCACTTATGAAGTCAAATCATATTGTTTGTTTAGATCACTCAACATTTTTGGAACAGAATGAACATGCATTTATCTGTAAAAACAACAAAAAATTGGGACATAGTGTATGTGTGAGTGTGTCTCTATACCCCCAAACTTAAATTGCACATTGTCCCCAATGTGTGAATAGTATGGAAGGAGCTGACCTAGGAGATAGAGAACTATATGGCTGGCATGGCTCGTAGCACGCCCCCAAACTTCAACTGGATGCACTCACTCTATCCTTGAAAAAGAAAGACAAACAAACATAAAATGAAAAACAGGTAATAATAAACAGCTATAAAAAAGTAAATACTAACAATAAAATAAAATAAAATACTAAAAATGATATGCTTTGGGGTATCTCCCATGAGCACTAAGTTTAATGTCTTCAGCTAGATGGGATATCCTCTCATTGCTGATCGTCGGGTCGTGCAGTCGAAAAGGTACCAGGTGCTGGAGGTATGTGATCAAGAATAGCCTGTAGCATTGATAGGTGCTTAAATATTCATATTTAAGCCCCTTTATTTACATTTAATAGGTCTTTAGTTATGTTAATTTAGCCCATTTTACTTCATTTGTGTGTTTCACATATTTTTATAGGGTCTTGGAGAAAAAGAAGCAGTTTTGGCACTTAAGGGAAGAAGCCTGGAAATTCTGGAGCAGCTTCTGGTTATAGTGCGATCGATCGCACTACCGCATGCGATCGTTCGCACACAAGAAGGATCGAGCGCAGAACTGCGATCGAGCACACATGTACGGGTGTGAATAGTAAAACAGCATAACCCTATTTTGGAAATAAGAGAGTTTTTGCGTTTTTGAAAGTTAGGGTTTCCAGAGCCTTCTAGGACTACTCAAGCCCTATAAATACACCTGTAAAGCACACACAAATCATCACTTCTGAGAGAACACTTCTTTTATCTTTTACTTAGCTCGGACTTTTAGGCTTTGGAGAGGATTGACAACCTGTCTCCCTAGTATTCTTCGGGTTTTATATTTTATGCTTAGTTTTATATATGATGTTTATCTTAGACAGTATGTGTAACTAACTTTCTTATAGGGCTCGATTGAAGCCCTAGTTATGCTTTCTCATATATTTATTCATTGATAAAATCTTTGCCAATAGCCTTTATTATGTTGCTTAACTTGATTAATGCATGTGCTTATTTAAATTCCTCATATGTATGTGTGTGGCCAACGTATGTATGTGGTATGGATAGGTTAGTTAGATCAATTTGGATGACCGAGTCTTGGGTCTAACATTAGTAACAAAAGATGTCCACATCAGGTTCTTGGATTAATCAACATGGAAAACCAGGAGTAGATACCATGCCTTAGATCTCATGTGGTTGTTGATTTCCATAAATCTTATGCTTTCTTAAGGAACAACTCACACAGATACCATGCTGAATCCCTTAAGGAAGAAAAGAGTTAGAATAGATACCATGCCTAACTCATTGCTTAGGGAAATCAATAGCTTAAGGAGTAGATACCATGCCCTTAGGTTGGCGACCATTAGGTATACATGATAAGGCTAGTGCACTGATACATTATACAATTGAGAAAGTATGACTAGTGGTGGATATCAAAGCCCTATTTCTTTATTATTATCAAATCACATTCAACAGTTATTTATTTCTTTTTACTTTGAAAAAAACTAATTCTAAAACCGAACTTTACCAATCCTTGTAGAGATGATCTTACTTTCACACACTATACTACACTGTTGACCTTGTGCACTTGCAAGTAAAACGAGTGCGATTATCTGCTTATTTTTTTAGGTAGATAATCGCGTAACAAGCATAGCCTCCTGTCGTGCAAACCGTGCCTCCAAACTATCTATGCGCTTGTGCACGAGTGATGTGGCTGCAGAGACCTCACCTCAGAAGGAGGACAACTCAGCGAGAAAGTGCTGGGACTTTGTGGGTCCAATGTCCGGATGGTTTTCTTCTCGCAATGAGCTAACTGCAGGGGTTTCTGTCTCCATATGATCCTCCTAAACCCTCTCAGCTACAGGTGTAGAGGCTTGGAGTCCTCGAGGCATGTGCGAGAGACTATGTGTCCATTGAGCCTTCCCGAAGAAGGGATGTTCTTGCACTGGTCCATCACTGGTGGTCCCCTTAATCCCTTTCTTCTTGAAGATGTACAAGAGTAGGAATGGGAATGGGAACCCCCATGCATTGGCCGTGGTGGTCTGACGGCCATGGACTTGATCCTAGAATTTATGCAGCTGGCTTCATATAACAGCGGGAAGAGAGTACCAGTGACCTTTGTGGAAGGCATACAACGTCTGTAGAAACTGGTCTCTCTTCTGTGTCTTATGCCCCAATAGACACACATTACACTGGAGGATGGTGTCCACTAGCCAAAGCTGTGGAGGCAACTTAGACCGGCTTGCTGCATTGTTGTGTCTATCGGCGTGCTGCCCAGTGCACATATCCTAGATAATCGTGGTCAGGTCAAAAGAGTCTGGCTACTCCTCGATATCGGTGTCCTCCGGAGGGGGACGCATCACAGCAGTGTAAAGTAGTAGCTATGTCGGCACTAGTCACCTTGATGGATGTGCCATGGATTGAGGAGGTCAGTACTCCTGGTCTGCTACAATCAAAAGACAGACCCTTATAGAACTGGACCACCAGCTAAGTGTAAGCAGTCGAGCAGACTGGTTTAAAAAGCCTCTTCAACCCTTGTTATTTAAATGCTTGGACTGCCCATTGAGTGGCATCCATTTGCTTGAAGACTTCATCGATGGTGAAAGTGGTCTCAAATTAGAGTTCTCTATGCTCGATGCTTGGCTGGGATGACTGGGCACGGCTACTGGAAGCACGAGAAGTGGAAGTGGTTTTCTTCGACATGTTGATCCTAGTTTCTGCCAAATTTGAGATCAATCTCAAATATGTGTACTCGATCGCACACTGGACTATGCACTCAATCGAAAATGTTGTGCGCTCGATCGCACACGGTCAGATTTTTTCTCGAACAGCTTGTGGGCGACAAAAGACCAAGCTATGGACTTATTGATTCGAGTTTGTTC
Organism: Bretschneidera sinensis; assembly: GCA_023935145.1. Classification (NCBI taxonomy): domain Eukaryota; kingdom Viridiplantae; phylum Streptophyta; class Magnoliopsida; order Brassicales; family Akaniaceae; genus Bretschneidera; species Bretschneidera sinensis. The sequence continues at coordinate 29,793,667 of CM043705.1, read as the reverse complement.
CTAACCTCCTATAAACATAAGAGCACCCAATCATACACAAGGTAACATATATATAACTGAAAGTGTAAATTAAACATTTAAACTCCATGTGTGCGTGAATAAAATGGATACCTTGTGTATGGAGGGGATGTGTAGTGGGGAGGGGGATGTGTCGGTGATGGCTGTTGATGATGGTGGTTAGCAGTGACGGTGGTGATGGGGCGAGGAAGATTTGTGGTGATGTTTGAGTCGAGAGTGTGAGAGTTAGCGTGACGGTAAACGGGTGAGTGAGAGTGGGTGAGTATGTGTGCAGAGAGGGTGAGTGAGTGCGTGTGAATGAAATTTTTAAATTTATCACTAAACTGTTCGCCACGAGTGCGTTCGATCGCACTCTTACGCTCGAGAACACTAAATGGTGCGCTCGATCGTAAGCAGTGTGTAGGGACAAAAATAAAAACTTACCACAGCTGAAATGACAAAGTAGGAACAATAAAACCTTACCATGTGTTAGTGGCCTCAGTGCCACTAACCTTAATAGAGATGCTTGAGCTGTATGGGTGATCAAATATGAACTGCTCAAGCACTCTCATGCTACTGTGCTAGTTGGTTGGAAGGAGGCACTTAGAGTCCACCTCTTGTGGCTCCAGCGCATGTATCTCAGCTGTATACTGTACCGATTCAAGTGTCAAGTCTTCATCTCTTGGAGGGAAGTTAATATCGTGGTATGGCTTGGCTCTATGTCCATTTATCATAAAGGGCTGATTTTCGTTGGGACTACGGACCTCTAAAGCACCATGAGGGAAGACCTTAGTGACCATGTAAAGTTCGTACCAATGGGACTTGAGCTTGCCTGGGAATAGTCTTAATCTTGAGTCGTATAGTAGTACCTTTTGTCCCACATGGAACTCTTTCCTTACTAGTTGTTTTTCATGAAAGGCTTTTGTCTGTTCCTTACACAACTTGGCGTTCTCATAGGCATCATATCTCAATTCTTCAAGTTCATTTAGATGTAGCTTCCTCTTCTCACCCGCTTGTTTCATGTCAAAGTTGAACTGCTTTATAGCCCAATATGCTCGATGCTCTAATTCAACCGGAAGATGGCATGCTTTTCCAAAGACTAGGCGGTAGGGAGACATGCCAATTGGAGTCTTATAAGCTGTCCGATATGCCCATAGAGCATCATTTAGGCGTAGAGACCAATCCTTCCGATTAGGCTTCATTATCCTTTCTAGGATTCCTTTGATCTCTTGGTTGCTAATCTCCACTTGGCCACTGGTTTGAGGGTGATATGGAGTGCCAACTTTATGAGTGATCCCATATTTCCGAAGTAATTCGGCAAAAGAACGATGATGAAAGTGGCTGCCCCCATCACTGATAATTACTCTTGGAGTCCCAAATCGCGTAAAGATGTTAGCTTGTAAGAACTTTACAACTACTTTGTGATCATTAGTTTTTGAGGGGACAGGCTCGACCTATTGGACACATAATCCACACCTACAAGAATATATAAATAACCAAAGGAGTTAAGAAATGGACATATGAAGTCAATGCCCCATACATCAAAAAGTTCTACTACATGAATATTCTGTAGGGGTATCTGATTTCGGGAAGAGATGTTACCTGTCCATTGGCATCTATCACATGAGCTGCAAAAGAAGAAAACATCTTTAAACAGATTAGGCCAATAAAAACCAGATTGTAGTACCTTAAGAGCTGTTCGTTTTGCCCCAAAATGCCCTCCACAATCAAACTGATGGCAATGTTGTAATAAACTTAACTGCTCTTCTTCTGGAATACATCGTCGGATGATTTGATCGGGGTAGAATTTGAAGAGGTAAGGATCATCCCAATGCTAGTGTCTTGATAGAGATATCAGCCGCTTCTTTTCTTGTGTCATCATACCTGGGGGAAAAACTTTTTCAGTTAAATAATTTACAATATCAGCATACCATGGAAGTTTTACCTCTAGAGCGAACAATTGTTCATCAGGGAAGTTCTCATTCAGAGATAATTCTTTATCGTCATTTTCATAGGGTAGCCTTGACAAATGATCTGCAACTACATTCTCACTGCCTTTCTTGTCTTTGATCTCCAAATCAAATTCTTGTAATAAGAGTACCCATCTGATTAGCCTAGGCTTTGCATCTTTCTTAGAAAACAAATATCTCAAAGTAGCATGGTCAGTGAATACAATAACTTTAGAACCAATAAGATATGATCTAAACTTCTCTAAAGCAAAAATAACAGCTAACAATTCTTTTCAGAAGTAGAATAGTTAAGCTGAGCATCATTTAAAGTTCTAGAAGCATAGTAAATAGCATGAGGTACCTTATTGACTCTTTGACCTAAGACTACTACCAAGGCAAAGTCACTGGCATCACACATTAATTTGGAAAGGAGATTCCAATCCGTGCCATCATTATCGGGGCAGAGGTGAGAACATTCTTCAATGTGTTGAAAGCTTGCAAACAGTCATCATTCCATTCAAACTTGGTATCTTTAGCCAACAACGCACAAAGAGGTCTCGAGATTTTGGAGAAATCCTTGATGAATCTTCTATAGAAACCGACATGTCCAAGGAAACTTCTAATGTCCTTGACTGTGAGAGGAGGAGGTAGCTTTGAAATGATGTCTATTTTAGCCTTGTCTATCTCAATACCTCTGTTTGAGATGGAGTGACCCAACACAATACCTTGTTGAACCATGAAGTGACATTTCTCCCAATTCAGCACTAAGTTACTTTCTTCACATCTGTAGACTGAGGTTTCAACCCAAGAGGGGGGGTGAATTGGGTTTCTAAAAACTTTTCCGGAATAAACACAAGTTTATAAAAATGTATAAGCAACAAGCAATTGAACAAGTAATGTGCTGTAAATAAAGAGTTTAAGGAGTAAAGAATGCAAACTCAGATTATAGTGGTTCGGCAATATCGGATTCGTTCCGACCCTACGTCCACTCTCTTCAAGGAACCTCCTTGAAGTAATCCACTAAGAAACTTAGTCGTACAACTTCACCGGTGTTGTACAAACCTTACAATCCCTTCCTCTCGGAAACTATCCCCTTCCTCTCGGAAGTAATCCCCTTCATTTTAGAAGTAATCCCTTTACAAAAGATGTTGTAAAGTAAATGGTAGAGAGACAGCAAATGAAAGCTTATTCAACTCAACAATGTCTCTCTTTCAAAGTAAAGCTTGAAGAATGGCTCAGCAAGATATTTCAAAGCTTTTGGTGTTTCAAAGAGTACAATAACTTGATTGTGTGAGTTTAACTCTTTTTGAATATCTCAAGCTCTCTATTGAATGCTCAATAGAGTGGGTTTATATAGCCATCAAATAATATGGCCGTTGAGACTTTAATTTGAAAAGATTGTGCTTTTAAAAGTTTAGATTTCGTGTCTAACGGTCATATTTTTTGAACTACCAGTCGACTGGGTCGAGATACCAGTCGACTAGGTCCTCTTAAAAATTCTCGTTTTTAAAGCTTCTGGAGTATCAATCAACTACGTTATTCTTTCCAGTCGACTGGGGACTGTCTGTCCAATTTACCAGTCGACTGGTATGTTCCATCTAGTCGAATGGGGACTCACTGTCCATTTTACTAGTCGACTGGTATGTCTTACACAGTCGACTGGGAACTTACTGTCCAATATACCAGTTGACCGGTATATGTACCCAGTCGACTGGGTTGTCTTCCAACCCAGTTTTTCTGTGTTAAAAATAAGTTTTAACTTAAAAATATTTCATTAAAAAGTTATGTTTAAAAAATATTTTGTGTGCGAACCATTGAACAAGCTATTACAATGTACAAGTGAGACTTACATTGGTTTAAAACCTTAGACCTATACTAGTTCTTCAGTCTTCACTTGAAAGATTGATGCGGTTTGAGTTCTTGCACCTTGATCCCTGGTTGAATGCTTTTGTTGCTTACTACACTTAGATTGAACTGTTAGTATAATAGCAGTTATGTTTTGTCATCATTAAAATACAGGTGAGGGTCAACAATCTTCCCATTTTTGATGATGACGAAACTAATAATGTGAAAACCGTTTGAAAAACTAAGTGTTTGTTTTTTAGAAAAATCAGACAAAGTTTCCTATGTTTTTTGAGTAAAACTACCCTATAAACAAGCAAACACAGTTTATATTTTCATTTCAACCAATCAATAACAACTCAACCAATCAAATGAATCATTTTCAATATTCTTTGAAGCAGTGCTCCCTCTAAATCAATGCATTGGTTTCTGTTTACATAGTTTTAGTCGTTTTCTCTTTTTTCTCCCCCGTTTTTAAAACAACAACCAAAGGGGCCAGAAACTAAAAAATAAGCTAGTTAGCTACCATAGTCATCTAGAGTATGCTAAAACAAACTTGAATGAGAAAATTTGGCTTCATTCGGAGTTTAGAAGCCTTCCTGGGAAGAACCGGAAGTTTTCATACATGCATAACCAGTTTTAGAGCATATTCTAGAATAAAAGCAGTTAGAAACTATGCAAGCATATAAAAAATAGAGTAAATAGATGCATGAATTATGATTAATGAAAAAGCATCAACATATCAAAAAGTCAATACACAAACAGGCTTCATAGAGCCATATATAAGACAGAAATACATAGGTATGTCCGTGCTACATGCTAAAAGCTGGAAACTACTATATACATCAAAATATCAAAGAAAATGACTCAAGGAGTGGGAGAGTCCGAGCCATCGCGAATAAGATCCCGTATCTCAACTAATGAACTCTCTGTATGCTCTCTGTGTAGCTCAAAGTCGTCCCGTAGATGCTCGATGGAGGAGCTAAATCTCTGGTACTCTGACTGCATGGTTCGGAACTCAAACTGCATGGTCATCTGGAGGCTCGTGATAGCTTGTAGTAAGTCACCATACCCAGCCTGACCAGTACTCGAGTCACCAATGGGAGGTGCTCGGGTATCCATGTCCATATCAGCAGTATCAGCAGCAACTCCCTTATCATCACTGCTCTCATTCTCCCGGATCCGAATGTGCTTCCCGACCTTTGAATGGATGAAGCTGTCATGAACCGTGCATCCCATCTTCTTCAGTGATGAGATGTTGATGATGTCCGTCGGTCCGATATCCTGAGCCTCGGAGGCAGGAAGAGGCACCCGAAAGTGCTGGAGTATGAGTGTAATGAGCATCCTGTAAGGTCGACACCCGGAGTTGCTCGTTTCGTCGTTTATCATGTTGGCGAGCAGCATGGGATATATATTGAAGTGGTGCCCTGTTTTAAGGCACCAAATCAATACTGTATCTATCTTAGATAGATACCCCCGACTCCCGAGTCTTGGGTGGATGGTCCAACTCACTATTAAGTTGAACAATTTTGAGTCCAGGGGCATATCACTACATGTGTAAAATGTAGTGGGTCTGTACACATAATTAGGGTCGCCCTTGACTATCTGACAGGCCGCCTCGACATCGAAATTGTCTAGCTATCCGTCAAGACTCTATTGGATCCCTCCTACAGGGATCCTCAGTATGCTCATGAGGAGGTCAGTGTTGACCTCAAACTCCACACCCTGGACACTAGTTCTGAATCTCAGAGTCAGTGGACTAGGTTTCACCAAGTTCGCATAGAACTGGTAAATCAGTCTCGGGTAGTATTTCTCATGCACTCTGACCAGTGAGGTCAGGTGTATCACCTTAAAGGCTAGCAAAATATCGAAGTTGCCATGATGAATAGAGTCGAAATCGACAACTCTACCCGTCATGATCTTCTTGTGGCGTATAATCGAGTCATACCTTGCTTTGGTTGCAGGGATGGAAAATAGAGCCTCATCAAGCTCTGTTATAGGCTTTTTGCTTGATGAGCTCACCACGCCCTTCCTTCGTGTATTTGGATCCATAGATTTGGTGGACCTTGGCCTTGTTGGCGCATTTGGTCCTCCGGTTGTGTATTTGATACGGATTCGATCGGACATTTTTGGGAAAAATGGGGTTTTTGGGGACAAAGGTTTTTGGTGAAAATAGAAGATTTCAACTATAGAAAGTTGAAAATAAAATTTGGGATGAGTAGATCGGTGTGTTTAGATGATGTTTGGAAGGTTTTTGGATCAAAATGATGAAATTTTCTAGAAAGAGAAAGTTAGGTTGCTTGAAAATGGCGTAAAAATTAGAAAAAAAAAATGAACAGTCTATATATAGAATCGCGATACCAGTCGATTGGGTCCTTTCGAAAAGATGAATATTTTTACACCAGTCGACTGGGTCAATGTACCAGTCAACTGGATAACCTGGCAGTAAGATACCAGTCGACTGGGCAGTTTGTACCAGTCGACTGGATGATAACTGAATTTCAAAAAAATTGGTTCTAAACAGGGTCTAGAGGTACCAGTCGACTAGATAAGATCTACCAGTCGACTGGAGGAATTGGCAGAGATTTACCATTCGACTGGATCAGATTTACCAGTCGACTGAACTCTTATGAAAATTTTCAGTCTTGAATTGTAGCACGAAATTTGTTTATCTATGACATCTTGAGTGTGGGAGATATTTAAACAAGAATTAATACTCTTTCACTAGATGTCAAACATGCAAATGATGAAATAAAGGAGCAATTAGATATTCAGTTTATCATAATCCAACAATCCCATCAACATTATAATCTTACAAAAACTAGCTTCACTTAGGGGTTTTGTAAGAATATCAGCTATTTGATCTTTCAAAGGTATGAATTCTAATCTTATATCACCTTTTTTAGCATGGTCTCTTAAGAAATGATGTCTGATTTCTATGTGCTTTGTTCTAGAGTGCTGAATAGGGTTCTTGGTTAGGTTGATAGCACTAGTATTATCACAATGTATCGGGATGCCTTTTAGGTTCATGCTATAATCTTCTAATTTTTGTTTCATCCATATCACTTGAGCACAACAACTTCCAGCTGCTACATATTCCGCCTCGGCGGTTGATAGTGCAACGAAATTTTGTTTCTTGGAAAACCAAGAAGTTAACATTGCACCTAAGAATTGGCATGTTCCGCTTGTGCTTTTTCTATCTAACCTACATCCAGCAAAATCAGCATCTGAGTATCCTACAAGCTCAAAAGATGAATCTCTAGAGTACCATAATCCTATGGTTTGGGTTCCTTATAGATATCTAAGGATTCTTTTTACTGCAACTACATGTGATTCTTTAGGATTAGCCTGAAATTTAGCACACATGCATACACTAAACATTATATCAGGTCTACTTGCAGTCAAATAAAGTAAAGCACCTATCATGCTTCTATAATATTTAGTATCTATAGTTTTACCTCCTTCATCAAGATCAAGTTAAGTAGTTGTGCTCATAGGAGTTCCAAGTGGCTTTGAGCTTTCCATCCCAAACCTCTTTAGTAGGTCCTTAATGTACTTTGATTGATTGATGAAGATACCTCCTTTTAGTTGTTTGATTTGAAGTCCAAGGAAGTAGGTAAGCTCTCCTATCATGCTCATTTCAAATCCACCTTGCATGCACTTTGCAAACTCTTGACACATAGATTCATTAGTAGCACCAAATATAATATAATCAACATATATTTGGACTATCAAAGTGTCATTTTTTTGAGTTTTTGTGAAGAGAGTTGTGTCTATTCCACCTCTTACAAAATCATTGTCAATCAAAAATTTACTTAGTCTTTCATACCATGCCCTTGGAGCTTGCTTCAACCCATATAGAGCTTTAGAAAGCTTGTAGACATGATTTGGAAGACTAGGATTTTCAAATCCAAGAGGTTGCTCAACATAAACCTCTTCTTCTATAAAGCCATTTAAAAAGGTACTTTTTACATCCATTTGAAATAGCTTGAATTTATTAAAGCATGCAAAGGCTAATAACATTCGAATAGCTTCTAATCTAGCTACGGGAGCATAGGTCTCATCAAAGTCTATTCCTTCTTCTTGATTATATCCCTTAGCAACTAGTCTAGCCTTGTTTCTAGTTACTATTCCATTTTCATCCATCTTATTTCTATATACCCATTTAGTTCCAATTATTGAATGATTCTTAGATCTTGGAACTAGATTCCATACTTTGTTCCTTTCAAATTGATTTACCTCTTCCTGCATTGCAATTATCCAATCATTATCCTTCTCAGCTTCTATAAAAGTCTTAGGTTTTACTTGAGACAAATAAGCTACAAAATTACAAATATTTCTAATAGAAGAGCGAGTTCTTACCCCTTGTGAAGGATCACCAATCACTTGATCAATTGGGTGATAATTTACATACCTCCAATCTTTGGGTAGACTTTCCTCTAGATGGTTGAACCAAAATATGAGTTTCCATCTCTTCATTTGCTTGAGGTGGATTCTCCTTTGGGTCAACAATGGTAGTAGGAGTTTCCGTTCTTGGAATAAAATTTGCATCATCTTTAAAGGAAACTTCTCTACTACTAATTGGGTTAGACTCATCAAGAGTTACATGTAAAGATTCTTCTACTACTAGAGTTCTCTTATTGAAAACTCTATAAGCCTTACTCAATGTAGAATATCCTAAAAATATCCCTTCATCGATCTTGGAGTCAAATTTACCCAAGTTAGTTTTATTGTTATTTAGAATGAAGCATTTGCAACCAACAGTACGAAAATAGGAGATATTAGGCTTTCTACCTTTCTATAGTTCATATGGAGTTTTATCAAGCATAGGCTTAATTAAAATTCTATTTAAGATATAGCAAGAAGTGTTCACGGCTTTAGCCCAAAAGTATTTTGGTAAACTATTTTCACAAAGCATTGTTCTTGAAAATTCTTCTGGAACTCTGTTTTTCCTCTCAACAACTCCATTTTCATCACAAAATCTTGAAAAGCTTTGGTTTTCAAATTCTGTTCCATGATCACTTCTTATGCTTGAAATACAAATTCCTTTTTCATTTTGAACCTTTTTGCAAAACTTTTCAAATCCTTTGAAAGCTTCATCCTTGTAAGCAATAAAGATAACAAAGGTATATCTTGAATAGTCATCAACAATAACAAGAGCATATTGATGGCTACCTAGACTAATGGTACTTATTGGACCAAATAAGTCCATATGCAGAAGTTCCAAAGGTATAGTAGTTGAGACTACATTTTTTGCTTTAAAAGAAATCCTTGTTTGTTTTCCCATTTGACAAGCATCACATACTTTGTCTTTTTCAAAATTGATTTTGGGAAGTCCAATGACTAAATCTTTTCTTGAAATGATTTTTAGCAAATTCATGTTTACATGACCAAGCCTTCTATGCCATAGACACGGATTTTCACTAAATGCATGAAAGCATTTTTCATTTTCAGAATGCAAGGATTTCAAATCAACTATATAGACATTTTCATGTCTATGACCAACAAATTTGATCTTGTTGCTCTTGATGTCTATAACTAGACAATGAGAGGTTTCAAATGTGACTTTGTTGCCTATGTCACATAGTTGACTAATGCTTAGTAAATTTGGCTTAAGGCCTTGCACTAGCAATACATTATCTAAGGTTGAGAAATCATTACCGATTTTTCCATGCCCGATAATCTTAATTTTGGTGTTGTCTCCAATGGTGACATATACACCATCTCTTAGAGTTAGCTCCTTGAATACATTTTTATTACCGATCATGTGCTTTGAGCATCCACTATCAAGGTACCAACAGTTACCTTTCTCCTTGGTGTGAAGACATATCTACATCACACAAGGATATACAATTGCACTTTTAGGTATCCAAAATTTCTTGGGTCCTTTGGGGTTAGTCCTAGAAAACACGGTTCCTTTTGAGACCCATACTTTCTTAACAGTATATGGTGAACTAAGGACATGTTGATGATGCACAATCCTAGGATAGTAGTTATTGAAATTTCTAGGATATCTTAGATGTGCATGTCTATTATTCTTAGGATAGGAATTCCTAAGATACATGTTTCTATGGTACGGAATATGAAAATGCATGTCATTCCTAGAAAATGTATGATGATGCATTCTAGGATACATGCTAGCATTATTATGAGTATACAAATTATTTCTAGGATAACCATGATGGTAATTCATAGGATGTGCATGTGCAGAGTGCATATTTTGATTATATGTATTGTTCCTAGAATGTACATGATGGTTATTTCTAGGATGTGTATAAGCATTTCTAGAGTGTGCATACATATAAGCATGTGTATTTCTAGGATGCTTCATTTTTGTATGAACATTTGAATTTCTAAAATTCCTAGCATTTATTGAGGGAGTGCTTTTAACCTTGCTAGGAGTTTTTGAAGTAGAGGCTTCATTCACACATGAGGCTTTCATGAATAAGCTCTCTTTTGATTTTTGCTTGCTTAATGGAGAATAACCTAATCCTGATTTTCCTCCACTTAATCTTTGGCAAGAAAGCACTTCATCAAGCTTTTCTTTTCCAAGCATAAGCCTAGATATAGTGCCATTTAATTCTAATATTTTATTTTTTAAATTTTCATTTTCATTTTTGAGGAAATCTTGAGAAGAATCATACAGCAATGAAGATAATATATCTTTTTCCTCTCTAAGACTTTTCATCTCTTTAGAAAGAGATGATACCTTTTTCTTAAGAATTGAGTTTCTAGAATCGAATTTCTTCAATTCATCATGCAATTCATTTATTACTTCTAGTAACTCTTCACTACTACTCACAATATTATTCTTAGAAGAAGGAGAAGATGTTACCTCACTTTCATCGTTGATTGCCATCAGATAAAGGTTGGCAATTTCCTCGTATCCGAATTCTTTTTCCGATGACTCTTCTTCTTCTTCTTCGTCATTGCTCCAAGTAGTTGCTATCATTGCTTTCTTCTTGAAGCTTTTGTATGGTTTGTTTGAAACCGTATAATCAGCCCTGATGTGACCGGGCTTCTTGCAACCATAACACGTAAGTGGTTCCCTTTTCGAAGTGGAATCCTTTGAATAAAGTTTCTTTCTTTTCTTCAAGAACCTATGGAATCGTTTGGTGATTAATGCCATTTCACCATCTTCCTCGCTGCTCTCATCTTTTCGATTCCATTTCTTTGTTACTCATAGAAGCTTTGAGAGCAATTACCTTTTTCTTGTTCTCATCATCATTGACGATGGGAGTCATTTCTTCCATCTCATATGTCAACAATGATCCAAGTAGTGTCTCAACATCAAGTTTGTCAAGATCTTTGACCTCCTGAATGGCTGTCTTCTTTGGTTTCCATGAAGGTGGCAGAGATCTCAAGATTTTTCTAGTTAGTTCAAACTCCTCAATATTCCTACCAAGCAGCTTTAAACCATTTACAATAGTTGTGAACCGTGAGTGCATTTCAGAAATTGTTTCGTTAAGAGACATTTTAAAGGACTCATATTCAGAAACTAGCATATAGATTTTTGACTTTTTGACCTCACTAGTTCCTTCATATGTAATTTGCAGTTTATCCCATATCTCTTTAGCCGAAACACATACAGAGATTTTATTATATTCAGAAATATCTAAAGCACAATGTAAAATACTTGTTGCTCTGCTATTGAGAGACATCATTCTACAATCCTCGTCAGTGTACTCAGTTTTGAGTTTAGGCATTGTATGATTGATCTCTCCAATAGTTATTTCCTTTGAAGGAATTCTAGGTCCATCTTCAATGACTCTCCACATATTATAATCTTGTCATTCGACAAAGATTTTCATTCTATTTTTTCAATAGTTATGGTTGAAGCCATTGAACAAAGGAGGCCTAGTATAAAGTGTCCCTCAGAATAGCTATTTGCTGCCATCGGATCAACTCAAGGATTTTAAGCCTAAAATTGAAAATAAGGCTCTGATACCAATTGTAGATTGAGGTTTCAACCCAAGAGGGGGGTTGAATTGGGTTTTTAAAAACTTTCGCGGAATAAACATAAGTTTATAAAAATGCATAAGCAACAAGCAATTGAACAAGTGATGTGTTGTAAATAAAGAGTTTAAGGAGTAAAGAATGCAAACTCAGATTATAGTGGTTCGGTAATATCGGATTCGTTCTGACCCTATGTCCACTCTCTTCAAGGAACTTCCTTGAAGTAATCCACTAAGAAACTTAGTCGTACAACTTCACTGGTGTTGTACAAACCTTACAATCCCTTCCTCTCGGAAGCTATCCCTTTCTTCTCGGAAGTAATCCCTTTCCTTTCGGAAGTAATCCCTTTACAAAAGATACTGTAAAGTAAATGGTAGAGAGACAGCAAATGAAACTTATACAACTCAACAATGTCACTCTTTCAAAGTAAAGCTTGAAGAATGGCTCAGCAAGATATTTCAAAGCTTTTTGTGTTTCAAAGAGTATAATAACTTGATTGTGTGAGTTCAACTCTTTTTTAATATCTCAAGCTCTCTATTGAATGCTCAATAGAGTGGGTTTATATAGCCATCAAATAATATAGCCTTTGGGACTTTAATTTGAAAAGATTATGCTTTTAAAAGTTCAGATTTCGTGTCCAACGGTCATATTTTTTGAACTACCAGTCGACTGGGTTGAGATACCAGTCGACTGGGTCCTCTTAAAAATTCTCGTTTTTAAAGCCTCTAGAGTACCAGTCGACTGAGTTATTCCTACCAGTCGACTGGGGACTATCTGTCCAATTTACCAATCGACTGGATGGAGTACTCACTGTCCATTTTACCAATCGACTGGTATGTCTTACACAGTCGACTGGGAACTTACTGTCCAATATACCAGTCGACTGGTATATGTACCCAGTCGACTGGGTTGTCTTCCAACCTAGTTTTTCTCTGTTAAAAATAAGTTTTAACTTAAAAATATTTGATCAAAAAGTTATGTTTAAAAAATATTTTGTGTGCGAGCCATTGAACAAGCTATTACAATGTACAAGTGAGACTTACATTGGTTTTAAAACCTTAAACCTATACTAGTTCTTTAGTCTTCACTTGAAAGATTGATTCGGTTTGAGTTCTTACACCTTGATTCTTGGTTGAATGCTTTTGTTGCTTACTACACTTGGATTGAACTGTTAGTATAATAGCAGTTGTGTTTTGTCATCATTAAAATACAGGTGAGGGTCAACAATATATCTTTAAGACACTCTCCAAATGACTTGGGCATTCATCAAAAGTGGAACCAAAGACACTAAAATCATCCATGAATACCTCTATGTATTTCTCCACCATATCGAAAAAAATGCTCATCATACATCTTTGAAAAGTGGCTGGTGCGTTGCATAAACTGAATGACATTCTTCGATAAGCAAATGTACCAAAGGGACATGTGAAAGTAGTCTTTTCTTGATCCTTGGGTGCTATGGCAATTTGGTTGTACCCACTATACCCATCCAAGTAGTAATAACTGTGACCGGCTAATCGCTCTAACATCTGATCAATGAATGGCAGGGGGAAATGATCTTTTCTGGTTACTTTGTTCAATTTTCGGTAATCAATACATACCCTCTAACCCGTTGTTTTTCTTGTAGGTATGAGCTCTTTCATTTTTTACAACGGTAATCCCACTCTTTTTAGGAACAACTTCGACCGGACTCACCCATTTACTGTCAGATATGAGGTAGATAATGCAAACATCTAGTAGCTTCAATACCTCGGCCTTTACTACCTCTTTCATGTGTGGGTTAAGTCTTCTTTGAGCATCTCGAGTGAGCCTTGCTTCTTCTTCTAGGTAGATACTATGCATGCATTTGGCTGGACTTATCCCCTTAATGTCAGCAATGGTCCATCCAATGGCAGATTTATGCTCCCTAAGAACTCTTAATAGCTTCTCTTCTTCTTCACTACTCAAATTAGCAGCTACGATCACAGGTAAAGTTTTTTTTTCTCCCAAATAGGCATACATTAAATGCTCGGGCAGCTGCTTTAATTTCAATGTTGGTGCCTGGATAATGGATGGAAGAAGAGTAGTATTAGTAAGTAAGAGAGATTCAAATGGAGGAGCATACTTGCTTGAGTGTTTTGGAGAGGTCTCAAGGATGTGCACAGTTTCAATGATGTTATCTTCAAGTTCTTGCTTGATATCCTCTTCTGTGAAGCGATGGGTGAGAGTGGTCTCCAATGGATCAATGTGTTGGACCTGAAAAGCTTGCTCGACAAAGTTTTGTATCATACATATATTAAAGCATTCCAAATCATCTTGAGGCAGTTTCATTGCATCAAATATTTTAAATTCTATTTTTTCACAATTGATTTTCATACTCACTATACCCTTTTTCACACAAATCTTGGTGTCGGCAGTTCTCATGAAGGGTCTCCCTAATATAATGGGCAGGGGTAATAGCATAGGGAATTCCTCCATGTCTAATACAATGAAATCAGTAGGTAAAATGAACTCACCAAATTTTACTAGGACGTCCTCAAGAATACCCCTAGGTCTTTTAATACTCCTATCTGCCAACTGTAAGGTAATGGAAGTCGGTTGTAGCTCCCCCAAACCTAGGGTTTCGAATATTGTGTATGGTAATAAGTTTACACTTGCTCCCAAATCTAGTAATGCTTTTTCAAACAGCTTATCAACTATTCTATAGGGAATAGTAAAGCTACCCAGATCTTTTAGTTTTGGTGGGAGTTTTCTTAGTAGTACAACATTTACTTCTTTAGTTAATGCTACTGTTTCATGCTCTTGAAACTTTCTCTTATGAGTGCAACAATCTTTTAGGAACTTAGCATGTGCAGGTATTTGGTGAATTGCATCTAATAAAGGAATGTTAATTTCAACTATCCACAAGGTTTCGAAAATATTAGTCAGTTTATTATCTTTCTTTTGTTTTACTAACCTTTGCGGGAAGAGTGGTGCATTCACCTTCTCCATCTCACTTACCTTTACTGTCGATGGTTTTTCTACAGATGCTCTTTCAGATTCATCGGGCCCTATCACTCTGCCATTTCTTAAGGTTGTGACAGCTTTCAATTGTTGATGCCCCCCTGGGTTGGATAGTGTTTGAGCTGGAAGCTCACCTTGCTTTCTACAACTTAGTTCTTTCGCCAGTTGTCCCATTTGTACCTCTAGCTGTTGGATGGCTTGTTCATGTTTTGCTGTGGTTTGTTTAAGTTCAGTCTGGAATTGCCTTTCATCTGCCATGAACTGATCTTGTGAGGTCATTAATTCTTGCTATTGAGTGGCCAATTGTCTCACAAGACTTTCGAGGTCATTCTTCTTTGGTTCGGGAGCACTATGGGCTGCTAGTTGGGAGTTTCGTTGCTGCCCTTGCTGGTTAAGGGTATTTTGATTGTTGTTCCAAGACAAGTTTGGGTGGTTTCGCCATCCAGGGTTGTAAGTGTTTGCATATGGGTTGTTCTTCGGTGGATAATTGTTAGGTCCCACGTAATTTGCTTGTTTTGGATCTGTAGGTGAATACAAAGGGCAAGTATCAGTATTATGATCGAATTGGGAACATATCACACATACCTAGAGTGGTGTAGTTGGTAGTTTAGATGAGGCATTTTGAGCAGCCATGGCTTTTACCAATAAGTCTAGTTTTCTTTCCACAGTAGCTATTTGAGGAGAAGATCCTCCATTTAGATTTACCTCATACACCCCCTTACTTTTGGTTACATGTCTTCCTCGAGAGGAGAACTGCTGAGTGTGTTCACTTAGGGTTTCGAAAAGTTCTATCGCTTTTTCACTGCATTTCTCCATTAGCACTCCTCAACAACCTGAATCAATAATACTCTTGTTAGTATCACTCAAACCTTCATAGAAAGCTTGTACCAGTTCGTCTTGAGGTAGGTTATGATATGGGCATTAAAGTAGCAGCTCATTGAAGTGTCCTCATGCTTCGAAGAAGAGGTTCCCATCCTTTTGTTGGAAGGACTGAATCTCCTTCCTCATTTGCCTCGTCTTTTGGCATGGGAAGAACTTCCTTAGGAATTTGCTAGCTAACTCCTCCCAAGTGTGGATAGAAACTGCAGGCAAAGAATTATACCATAATTTAGCATTATCTTTTAAGGAAAAAGGGAAAAGAATTAACCTTATTCCTTATTGGTCTATGCCTTGGATGTGCTGGAACTTGCAAAGATCGAAAAATTCTCGAAGGTGCAAGTCTGGATCCTCATTAGGAGTACCCCTAAAGTGAGTCAAAGCATTTAATATTTGCGAAAATATGTAATAGTTTCCTGCCGCCTCAGGTTGATATGCAATACATGATGGCTAATCAATGTTCTGTGGGATGAAGGAATGCTTCATCGGTACTCGTGCAGGTGGTTACTGGTTTTCGAGCTGTTCCGCCATTGGTGCTTCATTCTTGAATTCTTCTTCGTTCTCCTCGAAGTTGTTCCTAAGCCTTTTTCGGATGGTCTGCTCAAGCTCAGGATCGAGGGGAAAGAATGTTGGCTGTCGGGATCGAAGTCCGTGCATAAATCAGGTAAACCAGCTTCAGTGCAGCAGCTCAACTCTGCTGCTCGGGTAACCCTCTGCCCTAATTGCGCTCGATCGCACAGAAGGATGCGATCGATCGAAAGTATCACAGAAAGTGCGATTAGGGTTTGATGTGCCTGAAACATAAAGGAATTTGATTAGGGTTTGATGAAAATAAAAATAAAGGTGAAAAACAGAAACTAATTTTTTTTAGAAAATTTAAAGTAAAATAGAATAATGATGATTAAATTAAACGAAAGTAATTCTAAAAGGAAATTTAACGCAATCCCCGGCAACGGCGCTAAAAACTTGGTGCGCGTTTATCTACCTAAATAAATAAGTAAATAACCATACAATTTTACTTGCAAGTGCACAAGGTCAATGGTAGCATAGTGTGCAAGTGCGAGATCATTTCCACAAGGATTGGTGAATTTCGTTTTAGAATCAGTTTCTTAATAAAAGAAGATCAAAATAACTGTTGAATCTGAATTAATAATAATGAGACATAGGACTTTGATATCCACCACTAGTCATACTTTCCCAATGACTAATAGGTCAATGCACTAGCCTTCCTATGAATACCAAATGGTTGCCAACCTAAGGGGCATGGTATCTACTTGTTGTGAGTTTTAAATTACTCACAAGCGCATGACTCATTTGCAATATAGTGTTGTGCAAGTGCGAGGTCGAATCCACAGGGAATTGCGTTGTGAGAATGTAATTTAATCTAATCTAACCTTATCTTAACATAGTTCCGAATTGCGAATTATATTTTGCAAAACAAATATAAACTAAACTAAATTGATTTAAAAACTAATGATAAAAACACTAAGGTTTCTGAATCCACCCCACCAAAGTAAAGCATATATTTTCATATTCTATAAAAATAATCTATCAAAACATTCCATGAATCCAACTTTAAACAAATCACAACAAATATCCCAATTAAACCAAAACAATCCAATGCATCCGCTTTTAACAAATGACAAAGGATATCCAATTTAATAAAAAACGATTCGATGTATCCATCAGATGAAACACACAGAATATCCAATAGAACAATTTAAAAACTATCAATCGTAAGAATTTACTCAAACAATTGACCAGAACATTTATACTAAAAAAAACATCAGAATTGTATAAACAAATTTGAAAATCTTATGTCAAACAACGACGAGGCTTCATCTTCAACCTTAGTTGAAGATTTTAGCCACTCATAATCATGAAACTAAAGCTCACAATAATAGTGCTAAACATTAAACTAACAAAAACAGTAAATTAAAATTGACTATACATGGGAGAAATTCCACTCGTTGTTGGGCGGCGCTTCCCCTCGTGGTAGCAAAGCCTTTGGAGAACCACCAAAATGCTAGTATAAGTCCTCCAAATTGCACTAAAATGGTACTTGGATTTCTCACTAAATATGAAGTGAAGAGGGGCTTATATAGGGAAACATCACAAGTGCAATGTGTTTCCAATCCGATGTGGGATACTGCAGATTCCAACTTTTGCTCTTTGACCTTTGTCTACTAAAACTGTCATAACTTTCTCTAGAAAAATAATTTTGTTGATCCGTAAAATTTCTCAGAAAATAGACATCCGGATCTTTCCAAGCATATATGGTTCATCTCTTGGTTCTTCCTGAATAAATACAGTTTAATCCTCAAATATGGCTGATCTGTCATGCTGAAATCATGCACAACCTGACCTTTGTCTACTAAAACTGCCATAACTTTCTCTAGAAAAATCATTTTATTGATCCGTGAAATTCTCCAGAAAATAGACATCTGGATCTTTCCAAAAATATATGGCTTATCTCTTGGTTCTTCATGAATCAATAGAGTTTAATCCTCAAATATAGCTAATCTGTCATGCTAAAATCATGCATAACCTGGCCTTTGTCTACTAAAACTGCCATAACTTTCTCTAGAAAAATCATTTTATTGGTCCGTGAAATTCTCCAGAAAATAGACATCCGGATCTTTCCAAGTATATATGGCTCATCTCTTGTTTCTTCCTGAATCAATACAGTTTAATCCTAAAAAATGGTTGATCTGTACAAGCAATTCTGGAAATTTAGTGAAACTCCTTTCCAAGCTTGTAAACATGTAAAACAACGAAAAACAACTCAAAGTAACAAATTTCTAAGCTAACAAACGTAAATTAAGGGGCCAAAATATGCAATATTTGGCACTCATCAAATACCCTCAAACTTACATTTTGCTAGTCCCTTAGCAAAACAAAATAAAAAACTAAATGAAAAACAAAAAACATAAAGATAAGTTCATCACTCATGGTATCCAAAAATTTAAGGAGCACTCAAAACCATGATATTCATTCATGAGCAAGCTTAAAAAGGTAAACCCATCTTTGCAATGAATAGAAATATTAAAATCTAATTACTTACAAAAGGCAGGTTAAGGCATCACAAGTCTGACACTGTGTAAAGTGAATTAACATATAAAAATGAAGCTTCCAAATAACTCCAATGTGTAAGGTCTCTATCTCTCAAGATTCACCGAATTTCCCATCAGAATGAACGAAAAATGGCATAGTTTTTATTTTCTTCTCCTTTTTTTTTTTATTATAAGGCTCTGCTATGTTTAGTTCCCTTAAGCTTTCTAATTGACCCATATAGCGAGTGTTGAGTCAACGACTCCCAAATCAGATGGTTTTAGGGCATTAGGTGTAAAGACACCCCTATCGACTTACTAACTCGAGCCAAAAAGGCTACAAAACTAAACTGGCCTTAATGCTACCAAGCAAAATTCTCACATTTTGACATGAACACTCACTGCTTACTGAGGCAAGAGGTCCAATTACTCAGCGAAAAGTTTTATATTGATCGTTATGAATAAAATTCCCACCTTTTGACGTGAACACTCACTGCTTACTGAGGCAAGAGGTTCAGTTACTCAGTGGAAAGTTTATTGATGATGATCATTATAAATCTTAGTAGCATTATTTATTTTTTTTTTCTTTTTTATGCTTTTCTATGCCCAAGTGTTCATCCAACAAGTCATCTAGTTTCAGTTAAGATAAGAAAACATACACATTAAAATCACATGTCATACCTCACACAATTTTGTGCTAATGTGCTCGTGTTAGATTAGATCAAACATGTGAATTCTCGAATGCCTAAAGTAAGTAACTAAAGTTTAAAACTCTATCATCCGATCATGTGTTCAAAATTTTAAGCTCACCAATGAAATCACATCACAGTATTTGTTTAGATCAACTAAAATTTCAAAATAATATGAGCATGCATTTACCTTTTTTTTTTGTTTAATGGAAAAAAAACAACAACAAATTAGGACAAAGTGTGTGTAATGTGTCTCCCATACCCCCAAACTTAATTTACACATTGTCCCTAATGTGTGAATAATATGGAAAGAGCTAACTTGGGAGATGGAGAACTCGCTGGACTGGTATGACTCATAGCATACCTCCAAACTTGAACTGAAGTATGCGTTGTCCCTGAAATATAAAGACTGGAAAACAAAAAATACTGGAAACAAACATTAATCATAAATATGTAAAATAATAAATAAACAGAAAGGATATACTGTGGGGTGCCTCCTATGAGCACTAAGTTTAACGTCTTCAGCCAGACCCAACATTACTAATCGTGCCCAGCTAAACGCTCCACCATCTGATCAATAAATGGGAGTGGAAAATGATCCTTCCTTGTGGTAGTATTCCACTTACGGTAGTCTAGACACACTCTCCATCCTGATTACACACGAGTTGGAACCAACTCGTCGTCTTTATTTATCACTACCGTCAATCTAGCCTGCTTTGGCACGACATGAATCGGGCTCACCCACTCGCTATCAAAGATTGGATAAATGATCCCTACATCCAACAGCTTTATCACTTCAGTCCTCACAACCTCTTGTATACCTGGGTTGAGCCTTCTTTGTGGCTCCCTCGATGGCTTGGCATTCTCTTCCAAATGTAACTTGTGTATCACCACCGAGGGGCTGATCCCCTTGATATCCTCAATAGTCCAGCCAATAACTTCATTGTGCTATCTTAAAACGTCCAATAATTTATCCACTTGAGCATCAACCAAATTTGAAGCTATAGTCAGAGGCAAAGAATCTGCTGGACCTAGGAACTTATACTTAAGATTGTCCGGTAAAGGCTTAAGTTCCTTCTTGAGGGGTTCAGGTGTTGTGGTCTCCTCCGTCTCACTGCTCTTCTGAGGAGCAGACTCCAAAGTAGCATTTGCTTGCTCAAACAACTTATCCAAATCCAAATCCTCTTCAAACTGAGCAAAGCATGCCTCCAGAGGGTCCTCACTGCGTGATTCATCCACAGTATCCTCCATCTCACTGCTCTTCTGAGGAGCAGACTCCAAAATGGCATTCGCTTGCTCAAGTAACTTATCTAAATCCAAATCCTCTCCAAACTGAGCAAAGTATGCCTCCAGAATGTCCTCAGACTCCCTTCATTTCTTGGGCGCTTGTAATCTCTCCGGGTAAAGTGCTTTAGGTACAAACGACCTAGGGAGATCCTTAATAATAGGTGTGGCTATAGATGGCTCAGTATCTCTCTTTTCCTTGTTGCCACTTTCTTGCCCTTGTTGCATAGCTGGTTTCTCTTCCACTTGATTGTCCACTTGTCTCCCAGACTTCAATGGGACAATCAATTGCACTTGTTCCTGCCCGTGCATAGGAGCTGATGAATTTTCAGCCGCAAACTGTTCCTTCGGGTTAGGCTCAGGTTGACTGGGGAACCTTCCCTTCTCTCCTTCACCCAAGTGACTTGCGATTTGACCCATTTGACTCTCTAGCTTAGCAATCACTTGGGTGTTTACTATTGCTGCACTCCTCACTTCGCTTATGGATTGGCTGGTCATCTTCTTGAAATCATTAAAGGCATCCTCCAATGGCTGTGAAACCGACGCTGGCGCTTGAATGGGAGCTTGGTAAGCGGGTGATGGTGCTGGATAGGCTGAGTGACCATAACTTGGAACTGGTGGAGGAAATTCGGGAGGGTATTGATTGTGAGCATGATAAGGGGCTCCTCCCTGATTCATCAGTTGGTTCTGCGTCCATAAAAAATCAGGGTGGTTTCGCCACCCTGGATTGTACGTCTCGGAGTAAGATCCATTTGATTGTCCCCAATAGTCATTGAAAGCGTTCATTTGTTCCATGGGATACTCGACAAAAGCCGGCGTAGATGGAAAATTCTGTGCTAAATGCATAGGACTAGCACAGATGGAACAACTATCAACATCGAATGTATTGGTTGGATTGATGGACTGGTCGGTCATCGTTATGAAATCCTTGAGGGCGTCCTCTAAAGACTGTGAAACCGGTGCTGGATTCATCCACATACAACGCAAATAGAAACAAATAAAATAAAATAAAATTGCAAAAAGAAAAAATCAAACAAAAATTGCTAACTAACTAGTAGAAAAATAAAACTAATTCAGACAAAAATTTAATTTTCACAAACCAAATAACTCTTCAGCAACGGCACCAAAAACTTGTTGTGAGTTTTAAATAACTCGTAAGCGCACGAGTCATTTGCAATATACTGTTGTGCAAGTGCGAGGTCGAATCCACAGGGAATTGCATTGTGAAAATGTAACTTAATCTAAACTAACCTTATCTTAACCTAGTTCCGAATTGCGAATTATATTTTGTAAAACAAATATAAACTAAACTAAATTGATTTAAAAACTAATGATAAAAACACTAAGGTTTATGAATCCATCCCACCAAAGTAAAGCATATATTTTCATGTTCTATAAAAATAATCTATCAAAACATTCCATGAATCAAACTTTAAACAAATCACAACAAATATCCCAATTAAACCAAAACAATCCAATGTATCCGCTTTTAACAAATCACAAAGGATATCTAATTTAATAAAAAACGATTCGATGTATCCATCAGATGAAATACACAGAATATCTAACAAAACAATTTAAAAACTATCAATTGCAAAAATTTACTCAAACAATTAACCAGAACATTTATACTAAAAAAAATCAGAATTGTATAAACAAATTTGAAAATCTAACAACAGTGAGGCTTCATCTTCAACCTTAGTTGAAGATTTTAGCCACTCATAATCATGAAACTAAAGTTCACAATAACAGTGCTAAACATTAAACTAACAAAAACAGTAAATTAAAACTGACTATACATGGGAGAAATTCCACTCGCTATTGGGCGGCGCTTCCCCTCGTGGTAGCAAAGCCTTTGGAGATCCACCAGAATGCTAGTAGAAATTCTCCAAATTGCACCAAAATGGCACTTGGATTGCTCACTAAAGATGAAGTGAAGAGGGGCTTATATATGGAAACATCACAAGTGCAATGTGTTTCAAATCCGATGTGGGATACCGCAGATTCCAGCTTTTGCTCTTTGACCTTTGTCTACTGAAACTGCCATAACTTTCTCTAGGAAAATAATTTTATTGATCCGTAAATTTTCTAGAAAATAGACATCCGGATCTTTCCAATCATATATGGATCATCTCCTGGTTCTTCTTGAATCAATACAGTTTAATCCTCAAATATGGCTGATCCGTCATGCTGAAATCATGCACACTTGACCTTTGTTTACTAAAACTGCCATAACGTTCTCTAGAAAAATCATTTTATTGATCCGTAAAATTCTCCAGAAAATAGACATCCGGATCTTTCCAAACATATATGGCTCATCTCTTGGTTCTTCCTGAATCAATATAGTTTAATCCTAAAAAATGGCTGATCTGTACGAGCAATTCTGGAAATTTAATAAAACTCCTTTCCAAGCTTGTAAACCTATAAAACAATGAAAAACAACTCAAAGTAACAAATTCCTAAACTAACAAATGTAAATTAAGGGGCCAAAATATAAAATATTTGGCACTCATCACTACTCCTTCAGCTATTGATTTCCCTAAGCACTGAGTTAGGCATGGTATCTACTCTAACTCTTTTCTTTCTTAAGGGATTTAGCATGGTATCTACTAAGTTGTTCCTTAAGAAAGCATAAGATTTATGGAAATCGACAACCACATGAGACCTAGGGCATGGTTTCTACTCTCAGTTTCTCATGTTGATTAATCCAAGAATCCAGTGTGGGTATTTTTTGTTACTATCGTTAGGCCCAGGACTCGATCATCCAAATTGGTATAACTAACTGATCCATACCACATGCACATATTGATCAGACATGCACATATGAGGAATGTAAATAAGCACAGACATTAATCAAGTTAAGTATCATAATCAAGGCTATTGCAAAGATAATCAATGAATATATATATATGGGAAAGCATAACTAGGGCTTCAATCGAGGACTATAAAGAGTTAGTTACACATGCTGTCTAAGATAAACATCATAGCATAAACTAAACATAAACTATAAAACCCGAAGAATACTGTAGAGACAGGTTGTCAATCCTCTCCAAAGCTTACAACTCTAAGCTAAGCAAAAGATAAAAGAAGTGATGTCCTTTGTGTGTGTTTACAGGTGTATTTATAGGGGTTGAATAACCCTAGAAGACTTAGGAAACCCTAAACTTCCTAAAACGTAAAACCTCATCTTTTTCCAAAACTGGTTCTGCCGTTTTACTGTTCATGCTCGTACATGTGCGCTCGATCGCATGCGTTGTGCGCTCGATTGCAAGGCTGCGCTTGATCCTTCTTGTGTGTGCACGAGCGCTTATGCGCTCGATTGCATCTAATAGTGCGATCGATCGCACTTTTGCCAGTAGCTGCTCCAGGATTTCCAGGTTTCTTCCTTTAGGTGCCAAAAATGCTTCTTTTTATCCAAGACCCTATAAAAACATATGAAACACAGAAATGAAGTAAAATGGACTAAATTATCATAACTAAGGACTTAACAAATGTAAATAAGGGGGCTTAACTATGAATATTTAAGCACCTATCACAGATGAGCAGTTGGCATTGGCAATGACCAAAGAAGCCTACAACCCCTCTATCTCGAGTTCTTAATCATGAATCTAACTAGAAAAGGCATCTCTTTGAGCTCGACTGTTGTGCAATAATCTACCTAAATTAATAAGCAAATAACTGAATGGTTTTACTTGCAAGTGCCCAAGGTCAACATGGTAGTATAGTGTGCAAGTGCAAGATCATCTCCACAGAGATTGGTAAATTTTGCTTTAAAATTAAATTCGTAATATAAAATGATAGAAATAAGAATTGAGTTTGAATTGATAATGATAAAAGTGTAGGGATTTGATATCCACCACTAATCATGCTTCCACAATAAAACAATATGCCAATGCTTTAATCACGTAATGAATACATAATGTTGTCAACCTAAGGGCATGGTGTATACTCCTTAAGTTATTGATTTCCCTAAGCAACGAGTTAGGCATAGTGTATACTCTAACTCTTTTCTTTCTTAAAGGATTTAACATGGTGTATACTAAGTTGTTCCTTAAGAAAGCATAATATCTGTGGAAATTGACAAACACAAGAGGTCTAGGACACGGTATATACTCCCGATTTCCCATGTTGATTAACCCAAGAACCCGCACGTGGATTTCTTTTGTTACTATTGTTAAACCCATGACTCGGTCATCCAAATTGATTTAACTAACTAGTCTATACCACATACATATGTTGATCAGACAGACACATATGAGGAATTCAAGAAAACAGGCATTAATCAAGTTAAGCATCATAATATAACTATCGCAAAGGCGCCAATATGGAATTATTGAGTAAACATAAACAGGGCTCCAATCAAGTCCTACTAAAAGTTTAGTTACACATGAGTTTGATGTTAAACATCTTCATAAAGTAAAATAGGGAGGAAAGAATAAACCCGAAAGAGCTTCCTTTAAGAGTTGTCAATTCTTCTGCAAAATCTCTCCTAGACAATCCTCCCCCTTCTTTCTGTGTTTACATGCCTATTTATGGGATTTAAAAACATCTGGAAACCCAAAAACTCGTAAAATAAAACCCTTAAACTTCTTTCCAAAATAAGACCAACTGTTTTAATATTTACTGATGCATGTGTGCGCTCGATCACAGAGTGGAGCGCTCGAGCCTTCTTCTTGCGCGCGTGACCGCAAGTGCGCTCGATCGCAACAGCAGATTCTAGCTTTTCCTAATTTTGCTCTTTAAGCCCGAAAAATGCTTCATTTTCTCCAAAAGCCTATAAAAACACAGAAAACACAGAAAGAAAATAAAATAGAATGAAATAACACAAACTAAGAGCTTAACAAATGTAAATTAAGGGGCTTAAATATGAATATTTAAGCACTTATCATCGACCCTCCTTCAGTTTTTTTACAAGATCCGTATCCCTCGACCAAAGTCCAACAAAAGTAGTATCCATGGATTGGATAAAGTGGCTCAAGAAGAATGCATACATGCTAGCCTGAGCCATAAACAAACACTTATAAAAAAAATTGAAGAAAAAAAAAGTTAAAGGTTCCAAAGAAATGATCCTTACCTTATAGCAGTGGTCAAGAGCATTGACCATCAGCTGATAAGATGACATGACCTTCATTAAGACAGCATTGGCAGGAACAACAAAGCCTTCTGGTAGTTGACGAATGGTATCCAGACTAGCAAAAGTTGAGTTCATGCACTTTCCCTTTCAATTCGAATGGTAAGCATTGAAACTCGAGCTAACCATAGAAACGAAGTCCCGAAGAACAGAAGAAGAAGCCTCAAAGATAAGAGTGGAGTTCTCAAGGGTAGTAAATGCCAAGCTAAAGATAAGAATGACAAGAACCCCTTCATCTTCGGTCTTTACCTTGACCCTCTGAAGAACCTCTACTTCTTGAGTTGGGTCCTCAGATGTCTTCTCTACGACCGCAGGAGTCTCAGCCTCTCGGGCCTCGATCTACTACACCTCAGCCAACTGCACCACGGCCACTTCAGCATCAGACTACCCTAGCTCAGCCAGTTGGGTGGGGGGGGGGGGCTCTTCTCTTCTAGCCCTACTCTTTCCAAATCGGTCATGAGAAGAAGACTTGGCAACCTTATCCCTCTTCCTATTCTTGGCCATCCAAGCAACTTCAGCTTGGTTGAACATGATGTCCTCTACAAAAGAAAAGATGACTCATCAGAAAACAAGCTAAAATAGTAAAGAAAAAAGGAAAACAACTCAAAAGCTCTCCACTATTAATAGAAGAATTGGGAAGGTGCAAACGGAGCTGGTAGGTCCTCAACAGCGACTCGTCCAAAAGGTCATTATTAGTCATTCTTATGTCGACCTCTAAGACCTTATCGACAACTCGTTTCTCCTTATCACCCAACGATGGTTCCCTCTGGTTAGGTACATCACTGGAGTTTTACTCCAATAGTACTTGATGAGACGATGGTAAAGATGAAATTCAAAATAACTAGTAACATTTTTAATGGGCCAAATGGGGCCCAAAATTAACAAAGACCAAGGGGGCCCAAAATTCTTCTTAAAGAATTAAAGTTCACATGTAATCAATGACAACTTAAAATAAAAACATCTAATTTAGAGGACATAAAAATTCTTAATGTACTAAACTAAAGGAAAGAACTTTAAAGCTATCGTTAACTCAATATTGCATTTAACGAAGAGAGATTAAATTATGACTAGTAGCTAACTAAAGAATGATATATAACTAGTGAAAAAGAAAATGCTAAGAAACTAGTAAGTATCTTAATATGAAACATTTTAAGTGAGCTAAATAAATCTAGTCTATTTTCAAGGTGGTTTAAACACATGAATCATGCTAGTAATTTATTTTGCAAAAAGTAGAAGCTTAACTAACCTTATTTGGCTAAGGAAAATTTTCACGCTCGGGGATTATCCTCGGAGATCCTTATGCTCTTCTGGACTTAGTAAAGTTGGAAGAATGATTCCAATGAAGATTAGAAGACCAAAAAAAAAAAATTGTGGCTAAAAATAATGAAGAATTCTCACTAGTTCTTCTTTTGTGTTTCACTATTTGTTATTTTCTCACTTTTCTTGAACACTCTCTTCTTTTTTGTTATATTTTTTTTTTATCTTCCTATTTTTCTCTATCTTTTTCCATTATTTTGCCTTAGTGTTATGTTAGTCTCTTGTGTTAGCAAAGGGTGGTATTTATAGGAGTAGGGGTTAGCCAAGGGATTAAAAAAGTAAAAAATAATGGGTGAAAAGAAGGTGCATAGCTATCCATATAGGGAGGGGGAAAAGTAGTTTCAACTTTTAAGGTGAAAATGTGTTTCACTTTTGGCATGTAAAGGTAGGGCTAAAGAAGGTGACATGTGGTAAACCAAGAGAAAAGTGAGAGGTAAAAACCTTTTAGGTGGCTGGCCATCGGTAAGAGGGAAGGATTTTTTTAGGTGAATAAAAAGTTAAAAAGAAGGTTTGCAAAAAGGTGAATAAGAAAGTACATTTTGGAGTGTTTTCAATAAAGAAAAAGTAAAAAATGTGAAGAGAAACTCTCCTTAGTTTAGCCGGCCATTAGAGGGTGAATTTTTTTTTTTTTGATATATAATAAAGTGAAAAAGCTAGGGAAAAAAAGAGTACAATTACAAAGCAAAAATAGGGAGAAGAAGGCTTCACACTCTAAAAAAATATTGTTTTTTTTTATATGCTATTTTTTGGTATAAAATGTGATTTTTTAGGTTAAAAAGGTGGTAATTGGCATGTAGGAAAGGGTGAAAGCTTAATAAGGTAAATTCTGATTAACTAAGCAAAATGAAAAGAAAAGAAACTCCCTCTTTTAGGTACACATGGTTGTCTAAAGAGAGAGAAAAATCTATTGTTTCTTAAGTGCATGGTTGTTATTTTTTAGGTAAATAATATCTTATTTTGTCTGGAAAGAAGGTGACGTTCGGTACAAAGGAAGGTGGGGAAACCTAGAAGGGGGGGGGGGGGGGGGGGTGAGTTCAAAAAGCAAAAAGAAAGAGGTAAAAATTATCTTTATGGCTAGCCACATAGAGAGGGGAGAGAGATAACTTTTTTTGCTTTGTAAAAAGAAAATTTACCTTGAGAAAAGTGATCCAATCAAAAGGTGCCAAGTAAATGATAAAATTGGAAGTTCACCCTTAAAAACTATAAATCTTCTTGGGCTTGAAATTTTTTCCAAAAGTGTTTGGGCTTGGGAATGATTAATAGGCTTTAGTGGGTTTTGGATTGGACCAAAATTTAAATGAAGACTTTGGTCTTAAATTTGGTTGAATCAAATAAGACCCAATTAATTTAAACCCAAAGTGGGTTTCATGGATTAAACAAAAAAGGGGCTTGCAAGTGGTTTTACTCCTCAATTAAATTCAAACCTCCACATTTACAAAGTCCGAGCACACTAAGATCAAAGATTTGTCATAAGAGCCCGCGCATGGTCTATTAAAAAATTTTGGAATGAAAATGGATGTCTATAGCCCCTCTTCAAGAGTTGACTACGATTAACTATTCTTTCTGAGGTAAAACTAAGCGCTAAAAAAGCCACAAAAGTTCTACCCCGGTCAACAAGAATTGTCACAAGGGAGTTTAAAAGTTTGTGTCCCACGATTCCTACCATAGTGGAATAGTGACTTCAACCATGCAATTCTGTAAAAGTAGAACTATGGCCTTGAGCCTCATAGTTCACTCGAGCAGAAGAAAAATTATGGCTCTAGTTACATCTCCACCCATATAGGATCAGGGTTACAACCGAACAATCCCTGGAAGAAGAAGTTACAACAAAAGTAGTCACAATCCAGCTTATGAAGATACTATGGTTCGAGCCCTATGATCCCAACCATAAGTTAAGCAATGACTCCAGTCCTATAATTACCGTCGAAGTAGAAGTATGGCCTATGAGCCTCACAGCTCACTCGAGTAGAAAATGAACTAATACTTCACTTATGCTTCCACTAGGATGGAATCTAGGTCTCGAATTAATAAAAATCTTCAGAAAGGAAAGAGATTAAAATAAAAGAAAGAACTTCGACAAAACTATCTCAGTTAAAGACATAACACCAGTCATAGAAGATAATTGACCACGAAGGTTCTCGCAGCCGTATAACCCTCAAATCAGTCAGGATTTACAACTTTGACCAAGCAGATGTCCTTTCCGAATAGGACAAAGGTTATTGAAGCCACTCAAATCCCATCGAAGCATAGGAGATAACGAATACAGTCGAGTTACAGTTGAGTTACCTCTAATAAAAAATCGGTTACAGTCATCAAAATTTCTCGCAATGTGAAACTAAAGACTTTAGAAGACCAAACGCCAAACACTCGAAGACCATGGGTCAAGGTTATAGTTCTTGCTATTAAATAAGGCTAACAACTTGGTTGCATGATCCACTACAGAATCAAGGTCCCCTACGAACACTAAAAGAGAACTACTCCCTAAAGGAATCTCATCGAATCCTTTAGGGAATGGGGGGATCTAATTTGACTTAAATAATACAAACCAATGAGAATTACACGCATAGCCAACCGCTCCTGAGCAACAAAATGACTCGACCTGACTGCAGCAGAGAGTATGCCACCTGCTTCCAAACACTTCAATATGATGACTTAAGCATAGGCCATCCCTTACAAATGGGAGATCATCCCTTGTGAGGCTTAATGTGCCATCTCTTGTGAAGCTCGAGGTTTAAAGGTCATATCCTAATAGTGTCACACTTCAGAAAGTCAGGAGTGCACCAACACTTATTTAAAGAGACATTCATCCTCAACACAAGGGGAAAAAGAAAAAAAGAATAAACATAGAGAAAAAATATAAACAAGAAGTGTGTACATATATGTTGACCCTCACCTATATTTTAATGATGACAAAACACAACTGCTATTATACTAACAGTGCAATCTAAGTGTTTTAAGCAACAAAGAGCAATCAACCAAGGATCAAGGTGCAAGAACTTAACCTAAATCAAATATCAAGTGAAGACAGAAGAACTAGTATAGGTCTATGGTGTTAAAACAAGTTGTAGTCTCACTTGTTCAGGTAATTATCTTGTTCAATGGCTCGTTTTGAAAAACCATTTTAACATAACCTTTTAAACAAATGTTTTTAAAGTTAAAATCCATTCAACACTTGAAAACTGGGTTGTTAAAGCAACCCAGTCGACTGGATACTTATACCAGTCTTCTGGTATAAAGGTCAGTATGTTCCTAGTCGACTGGATGTTTCATACCAGTCGACTGGTACCTTCAACAGCCTTAAAAATGTGATTTTTAAAGAGGACCCAGTCGATTGGTACTAAGACCCAGTCGACTGGTAGTTCAAAAATTATGACCGTTGGGACGCAAGATTTTAGCAAAAATTGTACCTAAAGGGACAAAATCAGTTACAAACGGGCATATTACCTCAAGGCTATATAAACCCACTCTATTAAGCATTTATAGAGAGAGCTTGACACATTCAAACAAGTTTTTATTCATTGATACTCAAAAAGTGAAACATTCATATTGAGCCATTCTTCAAGCTTTACCTAGAAAGAGAGATATTATTCAGTTGTATAAGCTTCCATAGTTGTCTCTCTACCATTTACTTTACAGCACTTATTGTAAAGGAGATTACTTCCGAGAGAAAGGGGATTGCTTCTAAGAGGAAAGGATTGTAAGGTTTGTGCAATACCTGTGAAGTCACATGACTAAATTTCTTAGTGGAGTACTTCAAGGAGGTTCCTTGAAGAGAATGGACGTAGGGTCGAAACGATTCCGATATTGTCGAACCACTATAAACTGTATTTGCATCTTCTATCCCTTAAACTCTTTATTTACAGCACATACTACTTGTTTATATGCTTGTTGTGTTATCTGTTTTATAAACTTGGGTTTAATCAGCAAAAATTTTTTAAAACCCATTTCACCCCCCCTCTTAGGTTGAAACCTCAGTCTATAATTGGTATCAGAGCATCGTTCTCAATTTTAGGCTTAATATCCTTGAGTTGATCCGATGGTAGCAAATAGCTATTATGAGGGACACTCATATACTAGACCTCCATTGTTCCATGGCTCTAACTATAACTATTGGAAAAACATAATGAAAATCTTTGTCAAATGACAAGATTATAATCTGTGGAGAGTCATTGAAGAGGGACCTAGAATTCCATCAAAGGAATTGGAGATACTACTCATACAATACCTAAACTCAAAACTGAGTACAATGAGGAGGATTGTAAAATGATATCTTTCAATAGTAAAGCAACAAGCATTTTACATTATGCTTTAGATATATCTGAATACAATAAAATCTCTGCACGTGTTTCAGCTAAGAAAATATGAGATAAATTGCAAGTGATGTATGAAGGAACTAGTGAGGTTAAAAAATCAAAAATCTATATGCTAGTATCTGAAAATGAATCTTTTAGAATGTCTCCTAATGAAACAATTTCTCAAATGCACTCACGTTTCACAACTATTGTTAATAGTTTGAAGCTTTTTGGTAGGAACATTGAGGAATTTGAATTGAAAAGAAAAATCTTAAGGTCTTTGCCATCCACATGGAAAGCAAAGAAGACTACTATCACGGAAGCCAAAGATCTCGACAAACTTGATGTTGAGACACTTCTTGGGTCATTGTTAACATATGAGATGGAGGAAATGAATCCCATTGTCAATGATGATGAGAAGAAGAAAAAGGTGATAGCTCTCAAAGCCTCTACATACAACAGAGAAGAGGAATCGGAAGAAGAGGCAGTAAGCAGCGAAGAAGATGGCGATATGGCTCTAATCACCAAGTGGTTTCATAAATTCTTGAAGAAAAACAAGAAACCTTACACAAAGGATCCTACCTCAAAAAGGGAACCATTTGTGTGCTATGGATGCAAGAAGCCCGGTCACATCAAGGCCGATTGTATGGCAACAAGCAAACCATACAAGAACTTCAAGAAGAAGGCTATGATTGCAACCACTTGGAGTGATGACGAAGAAGAAGAATCCTTGGATATGAGGAAATTGCTAATCTATACCTTATGGCAATTGATGATGAAAATGAGGTATTATCTTCTCCCTCTTCTAAAAATAACATTGTGAGCAGTAGTGAAGAATTGTTAGAAGTCATAAATGAAATGCATGATGAATTGAAGAAATTCGATTCTAGGAACTCTACTCTTAAGAAAGATGTGTCATCCCTTTCTAAAGAGATGGTAAGTCTAAGAAAAGAGAAAGAAAAATTATCTTCATTACTATATGATGCTTCTCAAGACTTCCTCAAAAATGAAAATGAGAATTTAAAGAAGAAGATATTAGAATTGAATAGTACTATATCTAGACTCATGCTTGGTAAAGAAAAGCTTGATGAAGTACTTTCTTGCCAAAGATTAAGTGGAGGAAAATCTGGTTTAGGATTTTCTTTATTAGGCAAGCAAAAGTCAAAAGAGGGCTTATTAATGAAAGCTTCATGTGTGAATGAAGCCTCTACTTCTAAGATTAAAATCACACCCCCCAATGAATGATAGCATGTCTAGAAATACCAATTCTAATGCTAATATAAGATTGAAGAATCCAAGAAATACTCATGCTTATATGTATGCTCATTCAAGGAATGCTTATACACATGTTAGGAATAATCATCATGTGCATCCTAGGAACAATTTGTATACCCAAGACTTGCACACTGCATAAGCATATCCTAGGAATTACTATCATAATTATTCTAGAAATAATATGCATACTCATAATAATGTAAGCATGTATCCTAGGAATCATAATCATACATTTTTTGGAAATGACATGTATATTCATTCTCCTTATAATGGAAACATGTATCCTAGGAACTTATATCCCAAGCATTATAGGCATGCACAACTAAGAAATCCTAGAAATTTCAATAACTATTATCCTAGGATTATGCATCATCAACATATCTATAGATCACCATATACTGTTAAGAAAGTATGGGTCCCAAAAGGAACTGTATTTTCAAGGACTAACCCCAAAGGACCTAAGAAATTTTGGGTACCTAATAATGCTATTGTGTATCCTTGTGTGAAGTAGATATGTCTCCACACCAAGGAAAAGGGTAACTGTTGGTACCTTGATAGTAGATGCTCAAAACACATGACCGGTGATAAAAGTGTATTCAAGGAGCTAACTCTAAGAGATGGTGGACTTGTCACCATTGGAGACAACACAATAATAAAGATCATCGGGCATGGAAAAGTTGGTAATGATTTCTCAACCATAGATAATGTATTACTAGTACAAGGCCTTAAGCCAAATTTACTAAGTATTAGTCAACTTTGTGACAAAGGCAACAAAGTCACATTTGAGACCTCTCATTGTCTAATTATAGACATCAAGAGTAACAGGATTAAATTTGTTGGCCATAGACATGAAAATGTCTATATAGTTGACTTGAAATCCTTGCATTCTGAAAATGAAAAAGGTTTTCCTGTATTTAGTGAAAATCCATGGCTATGGCATAGAAGGCTTGGTCATGTGAACATGAACTTGCTGAAAATCATTTCAAACTATATGAGAACTTTAAAGGTTGGATTTTTAAACCTTTCTCATCCATTTTTCATATAAATTCTTGTTTTGCATGAAATTCATCATGGTTTGTTGGTTGTCATCTTGGAGATTCTGATGTTCTGCCATTATGCAAAATATGCATTCATTCATGTACTTTCTGCTTAAAGATTCTTGTTAAACTTGATAAATTCCCTTAATTGGTTAGTATATATGGACAGATGTGTGAGTAAAAAGATTTATCGTTTTTATAAATGCTTTAGTCATGATCACATTAGAGGTATTAGTGTTATAGTCCTTGTTCTGGTTATGATTCAAAAGATTATGAGTGAAAGTACTTTCATCTGATATTTAGTGAACTTTCTTTGATGTCCTATCATTTTCCTCATAAATTAGGTTGTATGATAATCCTGTGTAATTATGATTTATATGTAGGCCATTCATTCAGGTGCAGATCTTTAGTCTGCTATTTCAAATTGCATGGGCTACAGATCTGAGGTAATGCCAGAAATTGACTGAAGTTTCTCAGTATAATCTCTTATTCTTAGCATTTGATCCAACCTTTAATTCTCTTCAGGGTCAAGGTTTCATGGTTGGGGTGCAAATAAATCCCATATCAGGCTTGTCATCTAGTTTTCCAGTAATTTTTCCATCTTTGTTTCAATTTTCATTCAAATGTCCGTTGTACTTGATAAATCTATAAATACCAGCCATATGTTTGAACATTTTTTAACAGGAATTGGTTCGATTCGTCCTTGAACATGTTGAAGATGGAAATGTAGAAGCTCTTTTTGAGGTATGTAAGATTTTTGTGTCAGAAAATTTCATTATTTTTTCCATTACTATTCTAAGTTTTCTAACATTGTTATCCCCTTCTCTCTCTCTCTTTATATATATATATATATATATATATATATATATATATATATATATATATATATATATATATATATATATCATGTAGTAATATGCCCCTAGACTCGAAATTGTTCAATCTCATAGTGAGTTGGATTATCCACCCGAAACTAGGGAGTCGGGGGTATCTATCTAAGATAGATACAATATTGATTTGGTGCCTTAAAACTGGGCACCACTTCAATATATACCCCTTGCTGCTCGCCAACATGATTAATGGCGAAGTGAGCGACTCTGGGTGTCTTCCCTACCGGATGCTCATCATGCTCATACTCCAGCACTTCCGGGTGCCTCTCCCTGCCTCCGAGGCTCAGGATATCGGGCCAAAGGACATCATCAACGTCTCCTCGCTGAAAAAGATGGGATGCATGGTCCGTGATGGCTTCATCTATTCGAAGGCCGGGAAGCACATACGGATTCGGGAGGATGAGAGCAGTGATGATGAGGACGAGGATGCTACTGCTGACATCGATACGGACACCCGAGCACCTTCTATGGGTGACTCGAGTACTGTTCAGGCTGGGTATGGCGATTTACTACAAGCTATCACGAGCTTCCAACTAACCATGCAGTCCGGATTCTAGACGTTGAGCTCCTCCATCGAGCACCTCCGAGATGATTTTGAGCTGCACCGAGAGCGTACAGAGAGTTCCCTAGCCGAGATTCGCGATCTCATTCGTGATGGCTCGGACTCTTCCGATCATTGAGTCTCTTTTCTGTTTTTCTTTGATGTACTTAGTACTTTCAGTTCTAGTTCTTAGCACGGACATACTTTATTGTATTTCTTACTTATATATAGCTCTACAAAGCCCGTTTGTGTATAGACTTTTTATATATATGATGATGCTTCATGATTAGACATGTTTCATGCACCTATTTTACTTATTTGTGATGTGCTTGCATGTTTTATAACTGCTTATATTCGGATTTATGCCTTAAAACTATTTCTACTTGTATGAAAACTTCAGGGTCTTCTCGGGAAGGCTTTCTAACTTCAAATGGAGCCAAATTTTCACAAACAAGTTTGTTTAAGCATACTCTAGATGACTATGTAGCTAAGTAGCTTATTTTTTTTTAGTTTCTAGCCCCTTTTATTGCTATTGTCAAAACGGGGGAGAAAATATGAGTAAATGAGAAAAACAAAGTAAACATAAACCAGTGCATAGATTTAGGGGAGCACTGCTCCAAAGAATATGGTGTATGATTCATTGATTGGTTGAGTTGCATATATAAACTGTGTTTACTTGTTTACAGGGTGGTTTTACTCGTAAAACAGAAGAAACTCTGCCCAATTTTTCTCAAAAACCTTACACTTAGTTTTTAAACTGTTTTCTCTTAATTAGTTTTGTTATCATAAAAAAGGAGGGGTTGTTGACCCTCACTTATATTTTAATGATGACAAAACACAACTGTTATTATACTAATAGTGCAATCTAAGTGTTTTAAGCAACAAAGAGCAATCAACCAAGAATTAAGGTGCAAGAACTCAACCTAAATCAAATATCAAGTGAAGACGAAAGAACTAGTATAGGTCTATGGTGTTAAAACAAGTTGTAGTCTCACATGTTCAGGTAATTAGCTTGTCCAATGGCTCGTTTTGAAAAACCATTTTAACATAACCTTTTAAACAAATGTTTTTAAAGTTAAAATCCATTCAACACTTGAAAACTGGGTTGTTAAAGCAACCCAGTCGACTGGATACTTATACCAGTCTTTTGGTATATAGGTCAGTATGTTCCCAGTCGACTGGATGCTTTATACCAGTCGACTGGTGTTTTGGTCAGAGACTTCCCAGTCGACTGGTAAGAACTATCCAGTCGACTAGTAATCTGGGCAGAAAGTTTTCAGTCAACTGGTTAGTTATACCCAGTTGACTGGTACCTTCAACAGCCTTAAAAATGTGATTTTTAAATAGGACCTAGTCAACTGGTAGTTCAAAAAATATAACTATTGGGACGAGAGATTTCAGCAAAAATTGTACCTAAAGGGACAAAATCAGTTACAAACAGGCATATTACCTCAAGGCTATATAAACCCACTTTATTAAGCATTTATAGACAGAGCTTGACACATTCAAACAAGTTTTTACTCATTGATACTCAAAAAGATTTGAAACATTCATATTGAGCCATTCTTCAAGCTTTACCTAGAAAGAGAGATATTATTCAGTTGTATAAGTTTCCATAGTTGTCTCTTTACCATTTACTTTACAGCACTTATTATAAAGGGGATTACTTCCGAGAGGAAAGGGATTATTTTCAAGAGGAAGGGGATTACTTCCAAGAGGAAGGGGATTGCTTCCAAGAGGAAGGGGATTGCTTCCAAGAGGAAGGGATTGTAAGGTTTGTGCAACACCTGTGAAGTTGCACGACTAAGTTTCTTAGTGGAGTACTTCAAGGAGATTCCTTGAAGAGAGTGGATGTAGGGTCGGAACGATTCCGATATTGCTGAACCACTATAAACTATGTTTGCATCCTCTATCCCTTAAACTCTTTATTTACAGCACATACTATTTGTTTATATGCTTGTTGTGTTATCTGTTTTATAAACTTGGGTTTAATCTGCAAAAAGTTTTTAAAACCTAATTCACCCCCCTTCTTGGGTTGAAACCTCAGTCTACAATATACATACACACGGATAGAAAAGAGAGAGAACTTTAGGTGCAAAGAGAAAACATACGAGGAATAAAGAGAACCATTCATGTTCTCTCCTCCTCCCAAATATTCCTTCACCTTGGTATATTTTTTTTCCCTTTTTCAAACACATACTGAGTTAACCATTGGAGGGTTCTCCCTGAAGCACCACGCTCAAGGAGACTTTTTTTGTAGGTACTCACCCACTATAAACATAGAGGAGCCATTTCACACCATCTCCTTTTTTTCATACAGAGACAATCCTAGACAAGCATCTCGTTGAGAACTAATAAAGGCGGACCAACTTTCGTCTATTTTTTTGCATCAATAGCAGGAAACTCAAATAAGAGTTGGAAACTTAGATAAGAATGTAAAATTAATCAAAATTCTATCCAACCGCTTTAGATACATGACCCGTCATCACGATCATTGCACCATGTGAACATATTGCCCACAAAACCTAGATCAAGTACCTATTGAATGAACTTGTTGAATTCTGTTACTGTGCCATGGTCAAGTGCCTTGCCACCAATCTTCTCCCGACTATAGGTTAATACATTAAAATCTCTCGTTACAATCCAAGGCAAAGACCATAAGAAGGAAAAACCCAGCAAAGCTTGCCATAATGCCCTTATATTAATCTTTCTATGCTTTGCATAAACACAAGTGAACATACAAGAAGGTACAAAATCAAGGAACTCTATTTTAACAAAAATAGTTTGATCACAACAAGGAACATGGGATATGTCAATGTTATTCTGCTAGAGCAGTGAATTGTGAGAATTCTTCGAATTACAGTGCAAATAATTAGACATTCTGAGGTTTCTAACCACCTTGCAAAGCTTAATACCACTTATGCTTTGGTTCCAAAATAATAACAAAAGACACCTTATTTGTTTTTACCAACTGCTGTAACAAAAGCAATTTATCTCGACCATCAACGCCATTCTAAATAAATGTACTAATTATTGAGACTTATTGGACAGGATAGGAATGGTCTTATAAATAGACCTTCGTTTGGAAATTCGAGGAACTGGAGGTTGTATTCAATTTTCATTTAGATGAGAAGCCGCTGCATAATTTGTCAAATAAGACAAATAAGTTGTTGTGTCCTCCATATTAATTGCACACTTTTATATTAAAAGTATACTAATTTACTTAGAATTCTAATCATAGTTACTCCAAATTGGTCACAAAAAATCATATAATGATCACTCGTTATGAATTGAATGATAGTAGACTAAAATATTATATCTTTTTATGATTTTTACGAGACATTTTAATCAATTTGAATTAATTATGATTAGAATTTAAAATTACATTAATATATTTTTAATATAGAATAGTATAATTGCAGTTTATACTAAACTATATGAATGTTTATGTAAACTTCCTGATGAATTGTCAAACTTTTCGTATTCATGCTCTGGAAGATTGTTCAATTCAAATACCAAAATTAATGACCCGAACTAAAATAATGATCAAAACCCAAGCGGTCCATAATCCGAATAATTTGAATTGAAATGATTTAACTCCCACTATTGCCACCTCTACATACATAGGGTAAACACATGGTAGGCTCGTTTAATTTGAATTGGAATCAAATCCATCATATCAGGTAGGGCCTAGCAGAATTTTGAAGGAGATGTGCGTAGGCATTATTTTTCATATTTTCCGTAGAATATGAGTCGTCGTGCGCCGGCCCTAGCTATCATCATTTCTTCGTTGTCCCAAGACAAAAGACCCAAGTTCCAAGTTTCAAATTATTCTTCAGTGGTCAATCGTTTTTTTTCTTCTTTAGTGGCAATTTTGGTTGAGTGCCAGCTGATCTCTAGGATGCTCTCATTTGTTTTTCTTCTAACATGATGATAGGTTGGAATCCACCAGGCTTCACATGGCATGGATTCAAATCCACCAATAATTTTCTGTTATGTAGGTAACTGATACGCTTAACTAATTTCAACTATCCAAAAGTAAAGGGAAAATTGCAATTAATGATAAAAAATACAAAGGAGTCATTAAGATTTAAGAATGTATATATTATTTAGGATAAATTACACTGCACTATCATTAAGTTTGTTAAAATGACATTAACATACCAAATATTTTTAAAATCCGCGATTCACTCTAAAATATCAATTTCCACCATCAAACAGCCCAAAATGAATTTATTTGAAGAATCAAAATTTTAATTGGATATTATTTTTCATGTGACCAAAGTACCCTTGGTGCTAAAATATCTCCAAATGATTATGATAAATTTAATAATTCTATTTATTAATTGTTTATCTCAAAATTGTTTATAATACAAATTTTTAAGTTATTTGAATTTGATGCAGGAGAAAATTCTCTCTCCAATAACATGATGACACATGTCAATCTCCAAAGTGAAAATAGTAATTTTATAACCATGACAAGAAAATCAATCTCCTCCTGACACATGGCAAGGGGCATAATGATAATTTTGCACCAAAAGATCTAATCCTATTCTGCCACTCGCACTTTTGGATAAACTCATACGGCTTATAGATAACTCCAAAAGAATGTTGCTTCTATCTCAACACTACAGTTGTTCTTCTAATCAGACTCTGCTCTGACACTATAAAAATGAGTCTTCATAAATCAAAAGATACACACAATTCTCTACTCATAGCTTCTGACTTCATATAACTCCCCTTATTTAAAAAAAAAAAAAAAAAAAAAAACCTCTATACTAACTTAGGCATCGGAGAGTCCTTCGGAGGCACACCACCCTCCGCCCCTTTCGCAACTTTAGGGTTTTTCCTTATTTCGTGTACACAAGTCCCACTCCTCGACCTTCCAAATTCTGGCAGATTTTCGGCATCAACATATTGGTGCTAGAATGAGGGCTTTCTTTTTTTCTGAAGGATCAATGACTAACCTATTATCATTCCACCTAAAAGCACTACCGAAACCAGTTTGGTTGCCACACGAGCGTCAATCCGCCAACAATCAGTCAATCTACACCTTCTTGTCATCTCAGAACATACTGGCTCCGAGCGTGACAATGAGTCATCAGATGGGCGGACTAGACATGATCCTCACCCAGATCCGATAAAACCTAGGTCCTAAGAGAATCCAAAGGCCTTGCCTGTTCTGCATCCCACTATCTCTTAGATCCATGAGAAATTCTAGGAGTTCACCAGACTTGTCACTAATCTCACCGCTAAGGTAAGAAGAAGAGCCCGTCACCCAGCGCCTCCACCTTTCTCACAACAGAACTCCCAATAGAAGATGCTGCTCGAGCATAATAAATTTGAAGGAGGCCATTCCTCAAATGGATCATTCTCACATGCCAAAGTAAGGTCTTAGAACTAGTCAATCTCTAGGTTTTCTTTTAAAGGCAAATCCTGAGGATTCTCAACTTCAAAAAATCACACCGACCTAGATAAGAGAATAGAGGACGTGGA
Source organism: Bretschneidera sinensis (assembly GCA_023935145.1). Lineage (NCBI taxonomy): Eukaryota > Viridiplantae > Streptophyta > Magnoliopsida > Brassicales > Akaniaceae > Bretschneidera > Bretschneidera sinensis. The sequence goes on along the minus strand of CM043705.1, from coordinate 29,753,063 downwards.
CCAAAGGATAAATAAAGCTTTTAAGGAAAAGAACACTAACATCCTGGATGACCTTAGCTCAAAAGGTCCATCTTTTACCCAGGAAATTCTTGAAGCTCTTCTTCCTCGATACTTTCGGATGCCGTTTATCAAGGCATATGATGGAACCACAGATCATGTAGATCATCTCCAACATTACAAGACCACCATGATGTTGCACCACCATCCTAACCCCGTTATGTGCAGAGCTTTTCCTCTAACCTTATAAAAGGCTGCTAACATTTGGTGTAGTCACCTTAAACCTAATAGTATCGGCTCATTCAAAGAACTAAGTCGCGCTTTCGTGTCTCATTTTTTGAGTAGCAAGGGGCCTCAGAAGACCTCACAAAACCTCTTCAACATCATCCAACGCAAAGAATAAAAGCTTCGGGAATAAATCTCCTGGTTCAATGCAATGGCCTAGGAAATTCCTGATCTCGACTTTGTTATCCAAACCTTAGCCTTTCAGAATGGGCTCAAGTTAGGAACCTTTAGCTTCAAGTTGACTAAGCACACTCCTAGGGATATGAATGACATCCTCGCCCATGCCGAGGAATACATGATCGCGGAAGAAGACCAAGTGTTCAAGGGAGAAAGAAAGAGTGGAATGGAAAAGAGAAATATGGATCCTAATGAACCCAAGGAAAGCTCCATAAAAAAATCACGCCCAGAAAGGAGGGCAAGAGCTCCCGTTAACTTTGAGAACTTCACCCCGTTAAGTGCCTCAAGGACAAACATACTCCTGAGTATCCAAAATTGAAACCTCCTTCATTGGCCTCCAAGACCTCTCTATCCAAGTGGAAACCGAGCTAAATGGTGCCATCCATAAGTATCATTGTCACAACACCGAGAGTAATGTCACGCCCTCAAACAACAGATCGCATTTCTTTTCATATTGGGTACTTAAGGGAATACACTAGATCTTGCCAAGTTCAGGATTACGAGGATTGTTCCCAATGCTCGTCTTGACGAGCCTTCGAGAGGTCATATCGAGGACATCATAGTCCAAAGAAAAACCCTAAGCCAAGTTCTAGAAAACCTATCCGAGAAGAAAAATGCCACTGGAATAGTCAAGAACACCCTATCACTGTTACTAGCACAACCAAAACCATTTTTGGAGGACCGACAAAAAGAGGCCAATCCAACCATGGAAGGAGAGCTTATGCCCAGCCAATAGCATCGGTTAGTGGACCTCACAAATGAGTCAAGACAGACTAGGTAATATATTTTACATGTGAGGATCTAGAGGGAATACAGACGCCACATGACGATGCCATGGTCATCTCCCTCCTCATCGCTAACTACAATGTTGAGCGAGTCCTGGTGGATAACAAGAACTCGACAGAAATCTCTTTCTATAAAGCCTTCCAACAGATGAAGCCGAGGAATGACCAGCTCAAGCCGGTATCGTCTCATTTGTATGGTTTCTTGGGAACACGGGTGTTCATAGAAGGAAGCATCATTCTCCTAGTCACTGCAGGGACCCCACCATAACTTACTACTGTCCAGACTACATTCTTGGTGGTGAAACACACATTGTCATATAATGTGATACCCGAGAGACCAACCTTTAATGAGATGAGGGCAGTAGTCTCTACATATCATCTGAAGGTAAAGTTTCCCACTAACGAAGGTGTGGGGGAAGTTCGAGAAAACCAGTAAACCTCTCAGTCCTGTTACTTGAATTCTATTAAAGGCAAAAAGAAAGTTAAAGCTTTGCCTTTAGAAATAGAAGACTTGAGAGATGAATTTAAGACTCCACGAAGACAGCCAGAAGAATAACTCATTCTCATCCCCTTAAACGAAAGAGATTCGAAAACTGTACTAGTCAGGTCTAGTCCCTTTGCAGACCTCAAAAAGTCCTTGATTTCCTTTCTACGAAGAAATCAAGATCTCTTCACCTAGTTGGCCTCTTATATGCTAAGGATTGATCCCTTGGTTATTGTTCATTGGCTGAATGTGGACCAAAACCATCAGCTAGTAGTCAAGAAAAAGATGACGTTTGCTCCAAAGCGATATAGCGCCATTAATGAAGAAGTGGATTAGCTTTTAGTGACTGACTTTATTGAATAAATCAATTACCTCTCCAATGTGGTGATAGTCAAGAAGGTTAATAGTAAGTGGAGAATCTACATCGATTTTACGGATCTTAACAAAGCTTACCCAAAGGACAGTTTTACTCTGCCTCGAATCGACTAGTTGGTTGATGCCATATCTGGGCATGAACTACTCAGTTTTATGGATGCGTACTCCAGGTATAATCAAATTTTAATGTATAAGCTCGATCGATCCAAGACTGCTTTTATCACTGATCAAGGCCTGTATTGCTATAAGGTGATGTCTTTTGGTCTCAAGAATTCAAGGGCCACTTATCAAAGGTTAGTCAACAAGATTTTCAGAGAACAAATCGGAATAACTATGAAAGTTTACATGGATGACATGTTGGTTAAGAGCAGCAGTGATAGAGATCACCAGTCTGATCTAGAGAAAGCCTTTTGGAATACTCTGCAACCACCAAATAAGGTTAAACCTAACCAAATGTGCATTTGGAGTCACAACTAGGAAGTTCCTAGGTTTCATGGTAACACAACAGGGTATAGAAGTTAACCTAAAAAAGATAAAGGCAATCATGAAGATGGCCCCTCATCGGAACATTAAAGAACTGCAAAAATTAACTTGACGAGTGGCTGCACTCAACCGCTTTATGTCTAAGTCTACCGAAAGCTACCTACCTTTCTTTAAATCAATTAGGAAAGCCAAGGGTTTCGCTTGGGATGAAGAATGTAAAAGAGAATTTGAAGAACTAAAAGAATACTTGAGCTCACCACCTTTCCTGACTAAACCCATCACAGGGGATGAGCTCTTTCTCTATATATCAACAGGCCAATACGTAGTAGCCTTAGTCTTAATCCAAGAAAATACTGTGATACAAAAACTCATCTATTATGTTAGTCAAATTCTGCACGATGCTGAGACACGGTATCTTCCAATCGAAAAATTAGCTTACACCCTCCTGATCACGGCTCGGAAGCTCTAGTCGTCTTTTCAAGCGCATACCATAGTTCTCCTCACTGACTAGCCTCTACAGCAAGTCCTCCACAAACTAGATATTTCTCGAAGGTTAATCAAATGATCCATCGAGCTGGGCAAATATAATATTCAATACAAGTCCCGAACAGCTATCAAAGCATAGGCCCTGGGAGATTTTATATCCGAAACAACTTTTCTTGGCAGCTCGGTCAACGTCGAAGCACTTAAAGAAACTGAGCTGATACCAAGTTGGACACTATATGTGGATGGTTCGTCTAATAGCACTGGATCTAGGGCTGACCTCATCCTTAGTAGCCTTGAAGGGTTCACAATTGAGTATGCTTGAGGTTTGGGTTCAAAGCCTCAAACAATAAGGCTAATTACGAAGCATTGCGCGATGGAATGAAACTCACCAAAACACTAGCTGTTGAGGCTTTGGAAGCTTACAGTGACTCACAGTTGGTGTTGAACCAAATGACCAATGAATATAGAGCCAAAGGTGTAAAGATTGCCAAGTATCTCAAAAGAGCCCGTGAACTCGCAACAACCTTCAAAAGGTTCCAAATAATCCAATTGCCCCGGGTGGAAAAACAAATGAGGATGCCTTGGCTCGGCTTGCCTCCTCCAAACATACTAATTTTACTTAAGCAGTCTACCTTGAGACCCTCCCCATTCCGAGCATCAATGAAGTACCAGTTATGCCAATTACCAGGGAGAGAACCTGGATGGATCCGATCCTCATGTACTTAATGGATGGCATACTCCCTGATCAGAAGAGCGAGGCCAAGAAACTCATCTCTTGTGCGTCAAGATATGTTGTAATTGACGGACAGCTATATAAGAAATGTATTACCACTCCTTATCTAAAATGCCTAGGGACTATCGACGCTGATTACGCCCTAAGGGAAGTACACCAAGGGATATGTGGCAACCACCTTGGAGGTTGGGCATTAGTGTTTAAAATACTCTACCATGGTTATATTTCGCCCCATATAAGTCATGATGTGGCAGAGATGGTGAAAAAATGTAAGACTTGTCAAGAACATGACTCTATACCCCTGCTACTGGCCAATTTCTTGACAACAATCACCAGTCCTCTTCCCTTCGCCATGTGGGGAAGATATATCCTTGATCAATTTTGAGAAGAACCAAGGCAAAATAAGTATTTGATAGTAGCCATCGATTTTTTTACTAAGTTAGTAGAAGCTGAACCTCTCGCCAGCATTTGCGATTACCAAACCCGAGGGTTCATTTAGAAGTCGATTATATGCAGATTTGGCATACCTAAGATATTAGTCACCGATAATGGTACACAGTTTGACAGTAGTCAGTTCAAGTCTTTTTGCCAAGACCTCCAAATTGAACAAAGCTTTTCCTTGGTAAGCTACCTTCAAGCTAACGGATAGGTCGAAATAAGGAATAGAACTCTCCTAAAAGGCATCAAGAGAAGACTTAACGATGTCGATCAACAATGGGTCAATCACCTCCCGAATGTCTTTTAGGCCTATTGGACTACCGCTTGAACGCCCATTAGAGAAACCCCATTTTTCTTAGCTTATAGATCCAAGGCTGTTATACCCCTCGAGATAGGAAAGTCATCATTACGAGTGCAGAACTTCAATAAGGTAGATAAAAAAGAGGCTCTCAAGATGAACGCTAACCTATCGATGAGGCCAGAGACAAAGCTCAGAACAAGCTTATTGCCTATCACCAGAGGGTGTCAAAATACTACAACTCCCGAGTCCGAGAGAGAGAGTTTTTAGATTGTACGACCTGGTTCTGAGAAAGAACAACGTATCTTACCCCTGAAAGATAAGAAAACTTCTCTCAGTTTGGAAAATCACCTTCTTGCAGAATCACAGGTTGTGATCTTTCTAAACACCTAAGTCTAGAATGACTTGTAATAAACAGTAATTAGACAATCAAAGAAAGAACACAAGTAATTGTAATCAAGGTTCGGCAATATGCCTACATCCCCGTGAGCTCCTCCGAGCTCTCTACACTAAATCAATAGAGTTCTTACAATTACAGCAACACCTCTTCACGAACCCTCTTGTTCTTGAAGAATGAAAGAAAAGAAAAAGAAAGTGATAAGGACCAAGTGTTTCCTTGGAATTTTTCGCAAGAAAATTCCAGTTACAAAGCCCTTGAATCCCCAATCTATACTACTCTCTCTCTTTAAACAACTAGCCTCTCTTGAATAAGTCTCTCTTGTGTTTAGTGTCTTTGCACTCTAACACACCATGTGTTCTATTTCACACACATTCACATATTATTCTCTCTTGTTGAGATGATGTCTTCACTTGTTGTTAGAAAACCCTTTATATAGAGAAATGACTACCTTATCCAATCTTTGAGATCAATCTCAGCCCTTAAATCTCAAGAACCAAAGACTCATGGCTCTCTAAGAGTTTAAGTAATCCTGTGCGTTTTAACTAAGTCCCATGCACCATCTCAAAGTGCTGAAAAAATTGGTGTAAGGTGTGCTTCATGCTGAGGCTCAGAAGAAGGCGTGCTAAGGCTCAAAAGAGAGGAAACTTACTGCCTTGCTGGAGGCCGAGGTGCGGCTGGTCAGTATCGCGGCGCACACCTGAAGAAGGACTTCCTCCAGTTATTGGAGGCCGCGGCGCACAACCTGGACCTGATGCTGAACTTTTCATCCGTTTAATTCTTTGACAAATCCCAACATCTTGAATTGGGAGAGTCCTTACCGCATCAAGAGAGTCAGTCGAGCTAGCACGTTTAAGCTTGAAGAGTTGGACAGTAAACTAATGTTGTATACTTGGAATGTCGAGAATCTTCGTAAGTTCTATCAATAGAACCCCTTTGAAGACTCCCTAGCTATCGCCAATTTCATTTCATCCATTTTGTTTTCCCAAATTTTGTTTCGCCTAGTATTAATGTAATCCTTGGATATTCTTAATAAAGGAACAATCTATTTTTCATCAAGTTTCTTAGTTTCTCCTATGCCAAAGAGAAGGCCCAAAGCCTTTCCCCCTCGACTCCTATTTTGATTATAGGAAAAGTATGAACATTGAACAAATTGAATGGAAAACAAAAAAGCAGTTTTCATTAACTTAGAAATTTTTTACAAAAGGCACTAATGGCCAAGAGTACCAAAAACATAAAAAATCCTAGTTTTTATCTACCCCTTCCTCCTTTGTTGCAAGGTCCTGGTCCTCACCCTGATCTCCAGCACCCTCGTCATCAGAAGAGATCTCCATCATAGAGAAATCCTAGTCAGGATAAGCGGTCGAAGCCTACTACTTAGCCTTCTTGAAGCTTTTAAGGTAGAAGTCCCCAATCACAACCTCCACGGTTGACTTAAACTCTTGGGACTCTTTAAAGTCCACCAAATCTTTCTCCACAACCTTCTTCTCGGCTCGGAGCTTCTCCATCTCCGCATCAACTACATCTCGCTCTGACCAGGCCTCCTCTAAGTCCTCGATTAGTAGGGCTTTCCCTATCTCCAAGCAACCAACCTCCACCATGTGCTTTACAAAAGACTCCCACAAAGTACAGATGAAGTTGTGGCAATCCCCCAACTTCTTATCCAGGTCGAGACATCGGCGGGAAAGCATGCTCGAAGCTATGCTCAACTCAAAAAATAGAACAAGTTAGAACTTCTCAGAGGTAGGCAGAAATATTATGACAAAGTTTGAAGGACCATGGGATACTTGAGAGGCCAAACCCTCAACCATCACCGCAAGACTCTCCACGGGCGTTTAGTTCAATCTGGCTATGTACTTTGGAAGGATCCCCCGGATAAAATTCTTTCGAGTGACATTAGCACGAATCACAGACCTTCATATACCAGTCAGGCCTGAAGACTTGAGGAGGGCGAGCCTGAATTGGCACAGTGACCCTCACAGGAAGTAGAGATGGTGTAGTAGCAGCATCATCCTCCACCACGATAGGTGTAAGAAAAGAGGTACAGGAACCTCCAACCTTAGCCTTCTTCGCAGAGGATTGGTTCACCATGGCTCTAGCTTCCTTTTTTGGGACAATTTTACTGCTTTTCAAATGGCCCTCAACGTATCCATTGCTGCAAAAAGGAGCAAGACATAAGTACAAAAGAAAGAGAAGAAAAATAAATGGAAGGGAAAGAGCTCGAACCTATCTCCTCGTCTGGACCCTTAGGACAAAGTCTGAGCTTGGCCAACTCGACATTTTGGTATAAAAGTTCAACGTTTATTTCCCACCACTCATATCCTGCGGGGTATCCATCTCATTCTTCATAATGTTTGGCTTTTTATTGGACCTAACCATATCCAAATCCCACTTTAAAGGAAGGTCAAAGCCCCAATCACTATGAACAAAGAAAAAATTCTTCTTCCATTGCTTAATACATAAGGTTGTCTTCTCTAATAACCCTCTCTTTGGCCTATAACTCAACACAACCCAGTTGTTCTCCTTATGCTTACTAATCTGAAAGAGGCTTTTGAAAACTCTCATATTCATCACTCATTTTACTTTGGTGTTGACGTAAATGAACACTATAAGTAGACGTATGGAATTTGATACGGATTGACATAAGGCAATACCATAATGCTTAAGCACAGTACGGACATATGGGTGAATGGGGAACCTAAGCTTGGCCTTCAGGTGATGCAGATAGATGCATAACTATCTCTCCTTTAGATCATCGCAAACATGATCCTCAATCCCAGCATTCCTAAGTGTGAACTCCTTAGGAATCCTATAAGTAATCCTTATCTCCTCAAGCTCATCCTCCTTCAACTTATCAGGAGCAAGATTCACCGTAAAACTTATGTTTGACCTCTCATCCTCTCCCATTTCCTCTCGAAACTCGCATAGGGCATGGTTGTCCTCTGAATATGAAGAAGATGACTCACTTCCCTCATAAAAAACTAAAGAACGAGAGTCTCCCAAGGTATCATTTACTTTGATCTCTAGACTGCGACTGCACCTACCATCATTACCACTGCTACTCTTATCATCTCCACTACCCCTACTGCTTTCAGTACCACTACTACTATCACTATCACTACAACTATCTCTATCACGGTAAATAACAAAATTAGACATGGGCAAAGAAAGATAGGACTCACCAATTGAGAACTCCGAGAAGTTTAGCTACTTTGAGACTCCGAGCTTCCCACGGTGATAGAAAGTCTGAGGCTACCAAATTCCAAAAGCTTTTAAACTCCAAGATTCCTAAACCCCAAAAGCTTATACTACTCTGAACTCCCAAACTCCGAGGGATTCCAAACTTCGAGGGCTCTCAAACTCTAAAGGTTCTCAAATTTTTTACTAGTTGTGAATGAAGTGGAAAACAAAGGAAAATATCTTCCTTTATATAGAGCTCTTCAAAAAAAAAAAAAGGGGGAGGCATGAATACCTTAGCCATCTTCTAGAACATCGAAGCAACACTTTTCTCCAAAACAAAGAAATATACCAACTCTTCAAGAACCATAGGACATGCATCATCACTTCTCAACATTTAAGATAACAGCTCGAGGTATCCTCATTTAATATCCAGATAATGAGCCAGGAAAATCCAAGGCCAAACACGAAATACAAGCCCTAAAGTTTAGTATTTTGGGCTAAAAAAGAAACATGACCTACTACAAGATAGCCCACAAAAACAAAAAGGAGCAGAAAGCCCTAATGAAAGTCACTATGCATATTCAAAACAACCAAGTCCTTTGTCCTCAGAAGCAGCCCACGTTCACCAAAACTCCAAGTAGTTGGAGCCTATGTCCAACTCCTCGGATTTCTCCAACAAACTCCGAGCAATTGGAGTCCATGTTCAATTCCTCAGACTTCTCCCACAAACTCTGAGTAGTTGGAGTTCATGTCTTTCTCCTCAGACTTCTCCAATAAACTCCCAACAGTTGAAGTCCATATCAAACTCCTCAGATTTCTCCCATAAACTCCGAGCAGTATGAGCCATATCAAACTCCTTGGACTCCTTCAATAAACTCTGACTAGTTGGAATCTATGTCCAACTCATCGAACTTCTCAAATAAACTCTGAGCAATTGGAGTTCATGTCTTACTCCTCGGACTTCTCCAACAAAGTCAGAGGAGTTGGAGTCCATGTTCAACTCCTTGGACTTCTCCCACAAACTTTGAGCAGTTGGAGTTCATGTCTTTCTCCTTGGACTCTCCAACAGACTCCAAGCAGTTGGAGTCCATTTCCAACTCCTCGGACTCCTTCAACAAAATCCGAGCAGCTGGAGTTTATGTCCAACTCCTCGGATTTCTCCAACAAACTCCGAGCAGTTGGAGTCCATGCTCAATTCCTTGAACTTCTCCAACAAACACCGAGGAACAGAAGTCCATGTCCAACTCCTTGGACTTTTCCAATAAACTCCGAGCAACTGGAGTTTATGTCTTTCCCCCTAGACTTCTCCAACAGACTCTGAGTAGTTGACGTTTATGTCTTCCTCCTCGAACTTCTTCAATAAACTCCGAACAGTTTTGACTGAGTGTCAACTCTTCGGACTCAATCACCAAACTCCAAACATTTTTTACTGAGTGTTAACTCGTCAGACTCAATCGCCAAACTCCGAACAGTTTTGACTGAATGTCAACCCCTCAGACTAATTCGCCAAACTTCGAGCAGTTTTTCAACTCCTCGGATATGCTGAGTAAACTCCGAGGGTGACTAGCCTAGCAGACCTCCTCACAGTCCCCTCTCAAATAAGTTCAAGCCACCATTCTGAGTTGCACAATATACCTATGCTACCTACTTCCTCAAGTACATAAATGCACTTAAGGAAGTGAGGGCGCATCTGATGTAGGAGAAAATTCCCTCTCCAATAACATGATGACATGTGTCAATCTTCAAGGTAAAAATAGTAATTTTATAACCACGACAAGACAATCAATCTTCTCCTAACACATGACAAAGGATGTAATGGTAATTTCACACCAAAAGACCTGATGTTATTCCGCCACTCCGACTTTTGGATAAACTCGTATGGCTTATAGATAACTCCAAAAGAATGCTAATCCTATCTCAACATTATAGTTATTCTCCTAATCAGACTCTTATCCGACACACTATAAAAATAGGTCTTCATAAATTAAAAGGTACACACAATTCTCCACTAATAGCTCCTGATTTCATACAACTCCCCTTATTTCTCTAAAAAAGCCCTATACTAACTTAGGCATCGGAGAGTCCTTCAGAGGCACACCTCTCTCAGATCCTCTGCAACTTTAATGTTGTTCTTTGTTTCTTGTGCACAGGTCCCACTCCTCGACCTTTCAGATTCCGGCAGATTTTCGGTATCAATAGAATTCATATTTTTCTTTAAAAAAATACATTATTATTTTAATTTTGAAAATAAAAAATTTAGTCTTTGATTTTTCTTTTATGATGGTCTTTAATATTCATTTATTGAGATGTGAGGATATTTAATTTTATAAAAAAACATATCAATAAACTTTCCATTTAAAATATTTAATTTATTTTATGATTGTCTTTGATTTTCATTTTTTTGAGGATGCAATAGAAAATAATATCATAATATTTTTTAAAATATAAAATATATCAAGTAAAATTTGTTTTATATCATATAATAGAATATAAATCCATTTAAAATATACTTTTAACAATTTTCGGAAAAGAATGATGATAATTTTCTTTCTTAAAAAATCTTATTAAATATGTTTCATTCTTAATACTTCTATTTGTTTAAAAAAGTAACATTTATGATACCTAAGAGTATTTTGGTTATCATGAAAATTAATATCTAGTTAAAATTTTGATTCTTAAAAAAAATCATTTTTGGGTTGCTTGATAGTAGAAATTAATGTTTTGGGATGAATCATGCGTTTTGAAAATGTTTGGTATATTAGTATCATTTCAGTAAATTTAAAGGTAGTACAATGTAATTTGTCCAATTATTTATGACTAGCTATTATGTGGTATTAGAAATTTTCTAATAAAGAGCTTGTTTTTTCATAGAAATATTAAGAAACTAAAATGCAATTAAAATTCTAGAAAAACTTTAACTCGAGTCATCAAGTCATAAAAAGCTGGATTCTAAACTTAAATCATACCAAAGAAAATAGTAGATTAAAAGTTTAAATGCATTGTAGCCTCCATGGTTTGGGGGGGTCTTGACACTTTAATGCATAAATTTAAAATTTTGGTAAGTTATAAAACAAAATTGATAAATCGGTGGCAATTCTACGCATCCGTTCAATTTTTGTACAATTGAACTAATGTTACTAAAAAATAATTTATTTTTTTTTTAAAAAAGAAAACTCAAAAAGAACAACCCTAACTTCTTCTTTTTAATTTCTTTCCTTTTCCTCTTCATACAACCAGTTGCAGATCTGCCGGAACCACAACTGCAGCTACCTCTACCTGCAACCAAAACGGCCCAGATCGATTTCATCAAGACCCGCTTCAAACTCTCCAAGAAGAAAGGCTCCAACCGATTCTCCTCCCCTGCCACCGACAAATAGGGCATTTCGATTTTGTCACTGTAATTGGTTAGTGTTACAGCATCGAGCTATAAGATTTTGGGTTGTGCTTTTTTAAATTTACTGCATTTTTTCAGCTCCCAAACGAGCCTCTAGATTTTGTTGGTTTAATTGATACTTTTACAGCGATCTAACTCTTTGATAGAGGATTGTAAACTCCTCCTTTTGGGTTCATTTGATAGTGGGATTCTAAACACATTTAAGCCTGCGTTAAATTGATAGCTTTTGAAATTTCTTTCTTTTTTTTAAAAAAAAAAAAAAACTAAAACTAATAGTCCAATCAAATTGTGAGAGTTTTTATTCTAAAAATTAATGGAATCTGAATAATTACTTTTAAAAACTATGAACGAAGAAAATATCAGGGCAAAAGAAAAAGATAATGTATAATCCAAATCAACTACCAGCCGTCAAGCTAAATAACAATAAAAAAATAAACAAATTAGCAATAAATTAGGAACAGTGCTATTCATACACATTTTTAAACGTTTATTTTAGATATTTTAAAATTTTAAATGATAATTATCGATTTAATTTATAAAATATCAAATTGAATGAGAGTGTTTAATATCTTTTCTCGTAAACTACAGAGCATGATGTGCCACGATTAAGCTGGGTTAGTGGGCCCATCATCCTCGTTTAAGGTGGACCGATCAGCAACAAGTCAACTAAACTGGGCTCAAACTAAGCTTCTTTTTCTCTCTCTATATCGTTGCTTCATAGAGTAAGATCTGATTTTGATGAAGATGACAGTAATGTCAATGGTTTCACCAAGTCTTCCCATGACCAAAATTTCTCCTCTTGAAATCATTCCTCGAGATAACATTTGATAAAGATGCATGTCACTATTTTTTCTCTCTCTCACTGCCTCTCTCTTTAATATATTATATTATAACAATTGAAGAATCTTGTACGTGGCATGTATACTCTCATTAAAGAAAAGATGCATTGACATAAAAAGGCAAGAAAAAGAGAATGTTGTGAATGTGGTATTGGTCAAATTCAACATCCAAGAAGTTGTGATGATTGAATATCCAAGAGCTCATGAGCCATTGGCTGTGACCGACCAATATATTGCAACCGCCCAGTGATTGGACAGCTGCCAATATTTATAAGATCATAATCTTTTGTTGGGTGGCACCATTGACACCATTGACGATGATGGTAGCAAAATTTGACTCGATTAAAAGTTTTGATTTAATTTGATTTAGTTTAGATATAATTTAATTTAAAAATATATTAAAATAATATGATTTCAATTTGAATCAATTCGAATTCGAACGATTCGAAATTTAAAATGATTTAAAAATTTTAAACGATTCGAATCCGAAATGATTTGACTCAAAATGATTTGAAAATATTTTTTATAAAAAAATTTTGCTTCCTAAACTGAGATAATAGTTAATTTACTAATTATCAAATGAAATAAATTACATAACAATTAATTAATTATTGATTTACATGTATGATTCAACGTTCTATTAATATGAGTAATATCATTAATTTCAAATAAAAAATCGAGAAGAATTGTAAATTTTGCATTGTTTTTCAAATTACAATAAAAATTTTGTTTTTAATTATCTTGAAAAAATATAATGGAATGAAGTGATTATATGAAATTTAATCTCCAAAATTTGGTATAAGACATTACTAGTGAGAATAACTTTGTGAACAAATTATCTGAGATCATTTAAGATTGAATTTTGGGACTAAGAATCATAACATTGCATATTGTATTAAAAAATTAAATACATTATTTAAAAAATTAAGTATTGATTTATTATTAATTAATTTTCATGTATTTGAAAATATAACTAATTTAATCCTATTATATGTAAATAAAATATTTTTTAATTAAGTACAAATATCTATTTTGTTGATCCGATCGGACTCGATTCGACTCAAACTAACATAATCCGAAACTCGATATAACCTGAGCTTGATATGACCCAATCCGATTTAATCCGAGACTCGAGATTGAAATGATTTAAAGCCGCACTGACTTGATTTGAAGTGACCCATGATTCGAGACTTAACAAGACTCAAACTCGACCTGAACCCAATTAATCTGACATGAGATGACTCGTTTGCCGCTTCTAATCGGTGCTTCTCGTTTGGTACCGAAGTGAGGATATCTTGCTGATGGTGGGCTCGTGCCAAGTCACGTAAGCCATACAATAAGTGCCAGTGGTTACAAAATTAAAAATTATATATATAAAAGTAAAATAAATCAAAAGTGCCATATAAATAATGATTTGAAAGCAAACATAAATACATTATTTATTTATCAAATAATTTTTTTAAAAATAATATTATTTTTTAAAATTCAAAAATATTTATGTGTTATTTTTAACCAACAAAATTATTTACCACAATAGGAAAATAACTACAGTAATTCTAATATTCATACATTTATTGAAGTAAAAAGAGATATTAAGATTGTTTATAAAAAAAAGAAAAATGATTTTCAAATTTATTCCCTTTTTATGATACCAATACACACACAGATACACACACATATATATATATATATATAACAAATCAAGAGTATCACATAAATAATGATGTAGATGCTGATGCATCATTTTTTTTATAAAATTTATATTTTTACATTCAAAATATTTATGTGTTAATTTTAACTAACAAAATTATTTACCATAATCAAAAAATATCTACACTAATGCTTATATTCATATAATTATAAATTTTTATTTTATTAAAATATACAGTAAACTGTTTAAAAATAGAAGTAAAAAACGATATTAAGATTGATCATAAAATATGAAAATGATTTTCAAATTTATCCCATTTTTATTATACCAATCTAAGCTAATTAAAGAATGTTTATGATACTCTCCCAACCATTTGGAATGTTACACGTTGTTGAGCTTAGTTGGTTTGGGACCTCACTTGATATATTTTGCGGTCAAATTATTGTGGACATACGAAAATGCAACATTGAATTTGTAAAATATGGAGTTGATATTCATGAATATCTTAGCAAGGAGCTTTCTTCTACTTTTCATTTGCCCACAATCTTGATCCTGTGTTATTACTCGATTTATAAACAAAATTCTCTCTACCTCTACAGTTTTTCTTAAGTAAATAATAGATGCAGTTTATGGTAAAAAAATATCCCAACATATTTAATATTAGCATGTTTGATAAGCATATGGTATGAATCTTTATATAAGCCGTTTAATATATATATATATATATATATATATATATATACTATTTAATTTTTTTTTGAAATTATATTTATTAATAGAGATTGAATTTTATAAACTCTTTTTAAAATAATGATTAGTTTTTATACTTAAGAATTTAACCAAGATAAAATATATTATTTAAAATTGAAAATTTTAACAATAAATTTATGATAAAGCAAATGACTAATATACTTTATCTTCTTCTGCATGCTTGCATGTACCTTTCTATAAATGCAGCTGTTATTATTATCTCATTATAACAAGTCAAGCTTTAATCCATTTAAATTTAGACTTATTCTCACTATAAGATAAAAGGTTATCATTAGCATTTTTTTTTTTTGCATATTTCGACGTTTTAAAGTGTCGGAATATGAATTTTCGACGCTTTTTGCAAGCGCTGGATAAAGCGCTGGTATGTGTGGTGTCAAAGCGCAAATACCAACGTTTACAGAAAGCACCGCAATGTGCCTATTTTTTCGGTGCAGTGCCGGTATATTTCGGCGCTTACAAGTACCGGTATATTTCGGCCATTTTCCAAAATATACCGGCACTTAGAAGCACCGATATATAAGTGTTTTAATTGTGTTTTTTCACATTATTTTGGTTTAATATTATACCATAAAATGAACCTTTCAATAAATAAACTGTACCATAAAATTTCAAAATGTTCTTCAATATATAAAATATACCATCATCCATAAAAATTCTTTTACTCAGTACAAAAGTCATCTCATGTACAAAAAAAAAAAAACAATCATAGTTACCATCACACTTGACATCAATTTTAAGGTCCTCTATTAACCAATTGTTACAGTAAAGACTTTAGCTCATCCATTTGGGATTGTATACTGTTCATTTGATCATCGTGCTTAGCTGTAATTTCTTGAATCTGATGCGCATACTGTTCAATCTGATGCGCATGCTGTTGATTGGTTTATTCCATTTGTGCTCTCAAACTATTTATCTCTTCAGCATAAGCCCCATGGTATCCATATCATTCCTCATTTGAGCTGAAAGTCCAAACACAGCAAAGGGTGTAACTCCAAAACCCTGATCTCGGACATGATCGGAACTCTCTTCACCCATAAGCTTGGTGAAGACTTCATTTTGTATTGCTAAATTATTGCTAGCATCAAAGGATCCTGAAGCTGCAACAAGTTCAGCAACACGAGCTTCAGCTGTCACCTACAATTAGGAAACAATAAAGATTAAACTCCTCCGAATATTGAGTAACTAATTGCAGCGATATTTACATAAAATAAAATGTGCTTATCATATTTTGTAGAAAAACGGGTAGAATTTCCCTTATTTTTCCATAAAACCTCCTGCAAGAAAAACAAATTTTGATGAAGGTACTGAATGATATGATAATCGGCAAATTTTGTTCCCCTAATGCGGTGACAATAAAATATGACAGATATCAGCCGTTTGTTTATATCATTGCGCGGTCATACATATTATCAGTCAAAGGTATATAACCGCAAGCCCAACCACAGAGATGAAGACAATTCCTAAGTTAGCCATATGGTCAATGTCATTTTTACATCTTCTCCTCAAACTTCAGATCTATAAACTTACATTCAATCTATTGCTAGTCGCATGCAGATGTCCAATCTACATAAAGATTACAATAAGTGGCCAACAAATCATATTTTTTAAGTACCAACTTCAACATCCATACATGTCATTCTCTGGAACATATTATCACTAATTTCCACCAACCAAATTATCAAATTACTTATTTATTTATTTTTATTTATAAAAATTGATGTATACATTTAAAAATAAATGCATAAATATAATGATATACACTAATACAAGAATTTACGGTGCTTGTCTAGCCAACAGGCAAGGCAACCTAGTCATGTGGTTTACCCAATACTGCCAGACCTACTGAGGAAAAAAAACTAATAAAGTCATTATGCAGCTTGGCATTGTTGTGACGATTATCTACCTAAATAAATACGCAAATAACCATACAGTTTTATTTGTAAGTGCACAAGGTCAATGGTAGTATAGTATGCAAGTGCGAGATCATTTCCACGGGGATTGGTGAATTTCAATTTAGAATTAGTTTCTTCAAAGTAAAAAGAGAAATAGCTGTTGATTATGAGTGAATAATAATGAGAACATAGGACTACGATATCCACTACTAATTATACTTTCCCACTAAGTAATGTGTCAATGCTCTAGCCTTATCATGAATATTTAATGGTTGCCAACCTAAGAGTTTGGTCCACACCTTAGGCTATTGATCTCCCTATGCAACGAGTTAGGCATGGTGTATACTCTAACTCTTTTCTCTCTTAAGGGATTCAGCATGGGTGTATACAAAGTTGTTCCTTAAGAGAGCGTGAGGGCTGTGGAGATCGGCAACCACACGGGACCTAGGGCTTGGTCCGCTCCCAGTTTCCTATGTTGATTAACCCGAGAATCCGGTGTGGATATCTTTTGTTACTAATGTCAAACCCAAGACTCAGTCATCCAAATTGATTCGACTAGCTTATCCATACCACATGCATACGTTGATCACACACACACATATGGAATTTAAATACAAACATACATTAACCAAGTTAAACATTTTAACAAGGCTATAACAAAGGTAATCAATGAATAAATATGTGGAAAAGCATAACTAGGGCTTCAATCGATCCCTATAAGAGTTTTGTTACACATGCTAGTTAAACTAAACATTCTAAACATAATGAAATAAAACCGAAGAAGACTCGGGAGACAAGTCGTCAATTCCTCCTAAGCTTGCTACTTCGAATCTAAAACAAAAGGCATAGTTTATGTGTTTTACAGGGCTATTTATAAGGTCCTTATGGTGTCTCGAAACCCTAATTTCCTATTTGGAACCTGGAGACTTCTTTCCATATTTGACTCTGCCACCTCTGGAGTGATTGCGCTCGAGCGTATGCGGGTTGCGCTCGAGCGCAGGTGTGCGCTCGAGTCTTTTTCAAGTGCGCTCGTGCTCTTGTACGCTCGATCTCAATGGGGTGCGCTCGAGTGCACCTTGCTGGATGGCAGATCTTGACTTTTGCTCCTAAAAGCTTCAATTTATCATCTTTTTGTCCAAGTCCTGTGAAAAATACATAAAACATGAAAATGAAGTAGAAACTACTAAAATGTATAAATAAAGAGTCTAACAAGTGTAAATTAAGGGGCTTAAATATGACTATTTAAGCACTTAACACACCCCCAAACTTACATATTGCTAGTCCCTTAGCAATACAAAACTAAAGACTATGTTAGAACAATTTTTTTTTTAAAGATAAATTCATTTCCATGATACTCAAAGATTTGGGTTGTGCATAAAACTATGATAATCGTTCATGAGTAAACTTATAATAAAAATACATTTTTGTATTGAAAAAGGATTTTCAAAAGCTCATGTTACTTACCTAAGGCTGGCCTAAGGCATCGCAAGTTTGATTCGTGTGTGATGTCTTAGCACATATAGGATGGGGTTTCCACATAATTTTAGTGTATAGTGTTTCGGTGCCCAAACCTTTATCAAATTCCGTATCAAAGAGAACAAAAATGGCATAATACTTGTTTTTCTTTCTTTTTCCTTTATCATGCTATCTTTGCCATGTTGAGTTCCATCGAGCTTTCTATTTGACCCGTGTAACGAGTGTTTGGCTAATGACTCCCAAAACAGATGGTTTTAGGGCATTAGGTGTAAAGACACCCCAAAGGACTTACTAACTCGAGTCAAAAAGGCTACGGAACTAACAGGTTTTTAATGTTTCTAAATGAAATTCCCACCTTTTGACGTGAACACTCAATGCTTACTGAGGCAAGAGGCCCAGTTACTCAGCGAAAATTTTTATTATGATCATTAAAGGCTTACTTCCCACCTTTTGACATGAAAACTCAATGCTTACTGAGGCAAAAGGCCCAGTTACTCAGTAGAAAGTTTTTACTGATCATTAAAAGCTTTTCGTTTTCTTTTTGCATGATGAACATTTTTTCTCTATTTTTCTTATGCCAAACTGTTCTTTTCAACAAGATATCCTATTACAGTTAAGTTATGGAAACATATATAAAAGAATTATGTGTCATACCCCACACAAATGCGTGCTAAATGTGCTTGTGCAAATTTGGATCAAACTTGTGAATTCTTTGGTGCCTTTGAGGTAGGTAACTAACTTTGTAAAATTCCTAATACAAGACTATGTGTTCTAGTTTTTAAGCTTACTAATGAAGTGTTATCAAATTTTTAAATCAACCAAAATTTTTGTTTCCCAAAGGAACATGCATTTATCTCTCCTAAAAAAACTGGGACTTAGTGTGTGCATGTGTTTCAAGTGTGTGTGTAACAGTGTCTAGTATCTCCCACTACCCCCAAACTTAAAATACACATTGTCCCTAATACGTGTGTGGCATGGAAAGATCTGACCTGGGAGATGGAGAACTAGGTTGCTTGCTTGCTTGTACACGCCCCCAAACTTGAATTGGATGCACGCACTAGGTACCTGACAAGGAAAAATAAACATTGTTCCGGAAAACAAAATATAAATAATAGACATGTAAATATAATTATAAACAAACAAAAAGTACTAAAATGAAAAGGATATGTATGGGGTGCCTCCCATGAGCGCTAAGTTTTATGTCTTCAGCCAGACGGGGTATCCTCTTATTGCTGATCATCTGTGAGTGCAATCGAAGAGGTACCGGATGCAGGAGGTAGGTGGTCAAGGATGTGATGGTGGTGGATGGTGAATGTGGGTGGTGAATGTCAGAGAGAGAGTGCGATTGAGTGCATGGGAATGAAATGTGAAAATGTGTTTAAAACTATCACGTGACTGTTTGCCCTGGGTGCGCTCGATCGCATTGTGAAGTGCGCTCAATCGCACTTATGGCAGAAAGTTCGTACTCAGTGGCCTCAGTACCACTGATCTCAATAGAGGCGCTTGAGCTATATGTTTATCAAATTCGGAACTGCTCAAGTGCTCTCTATAGCAGCTTTAACTTTAGTCTTTTGGCAGGGAGTACTTAAAGTCCACTACATGTGGCTCAAGTGTTCTTAATGGTGTTGCATATTGGACAGTCTAGAGGGCTAAATCGTCATCTCTTAGTTGCACTATAATTTCAGAGTGTGGTGTGACTCTATGTCCATGTGCCATGACTATCTGATTTCTTCCTGGCAACTGCTGCAATTCCAAGTTTGGTGCCTGGACAATAGATGAGAGAAAAGTAGTATTAGTATGCGCAAGAGTTTCAAACGGAGGAGTGAACTTACTTGGATGCTTTGGAGAGGCTTCAAGGAGGTGCACAACTTCAATGATGTCATCAGTAATATCTTCAGATTCTGGCTTAACATCCGAACTTGTGAAGCTATAGGTGAGGGTGGCCTCTAATGGATCAGTGTGATGAACCTGAAAAGCTTGCTTGACAGCGCTTTGCATTATATATTCATTAAAACATTCATCCTCATGATCATCTTGGGGTAATTTCAATGCATCAAATATTTTAAATTTTATTGTCTCACCATTCACCGTCATACTTACAATACCCATTTTCACATTAATTATTGTATCTGCAGTTCTCATAAAAGGTCTTCCTAAGATGATGGGCAGAGGTATTGCCATAGGAGATTCTTCCATGTCTAACACAATAAAATCAGCAGGTAAAATAAATTCACCTACCTTTACCAGGACACTCTCAAGAATACTTCTTGGTCTTTTGATGCTTCTGTCTGCCAATTGCAAAGTGATGGATGTTGGTTGGAGCTCTCCCAAACCTAGCTTTTCAACTACTGTGTATGGCAGCAAATTGACACTTGCTCCTAAATCCAATAGTGCATGCTCAAAAAACTGGTCACCTATCCTGCAAGGAATGGTAAAAACTACTTGGATCTTTAAGCTTTGGTGATAGTTTTCTTAACAATACCGCACTTACCTCTTCAGTTAAAGCCACTGTTTCATGCTCCTAAAACTTCATTTTATTAGTGCAGCAATCTTTTAAAAATTTAGCGTAAGCAAGAATTTGTTTAATTGCATCTAATAAGGGAATGTTAATTTATACTTTTCTCAAAGTTTCAAAAATATCAAGCAATTTATCTTTCTCTGGCTTCACTAACCTTTGAGGGAAGGGAGGTGCATTCCACTTCTCTATTTCACTTACCTTGGATGTGGATGGCTTAGCTAGAAATGCTTGTGCTAGCTCATCAACTCATATGATCTTACTATTTCTGAGAGTTGTAACGGCCTTCAGTTGCTGTTGTCCTCCAGGATTAGGCTTTGTTTGGGTTGAAAATTCTCCTTGCCTTCGTCCAGTTAACTCCTTAGCCATTTGGCTCATTTATGCTTCCAATCTTTGGATGATTTGCTCATGCTTTGCAATTATTTGTCTTTGCTCAGTTTGAATTTGCCTTCCATCTACCATAAACTATTCCTGTGATGTTATCAGTTGCCTTACCATACTCTCTAGGTCACTCTTTTTTTACTCTTGAACTGGTTGGACTGCTTGGTGGAAGTTCCTTTGTTGCCCTTGAAGGTTCAGGGCATTTTGATTGTTGCTCCATGAGAGGTTGGGGTGGTTTCGCCATCCATGATTGTAGGTATCTGCATATGCACTATTTGGTCCCACATAGTCCACTTCCTCAGGATCTATAAATGAATATAAATGGCAAGTCTCAGAAGTGTGATCAAATTGAGAATATAAAGCACATACCTAGCGTTGTGTGGCTTGTGGACTTGGTGAGGCGTTCTGAGCAGTTATGGCTTTTACAAGCATATCTAGCTTCTTTTCCATAGCAGCTATCTGAATTAGAATTCCACCAATTAAGTTAACTTCATACATGCCCTTACTCTTTACTCCTTGTCTCCCTCTGGATGAGAATTGTTGGGTGTGCTCACTCAATGCCTCAAACAGCTCCATGGCTTCTTCACTGCTCTTCTCCATCAGCACACCTCCACAACCTGAATCAACAATACTTTTATTCATGTAATTTAGTCCTTCATAAAAGGCTAGTGCCAGCTCATCTTGAGGTAGGTTGTGATGTGGACATTTGAGAAGCAGCTCATTAAAGTGTCCCCATACTTCAAAGAAAAGGTCTCCATCTCTCTGTTGGAAAGATTGAATCTCCTTCCTCATCTGCCTTATCTTTTGTGCTGGGAAAAATTTCCTTAGGAACTTACTAGATAGTTCTTCCCATGTATGGATGGAGTCTGCAGGCAATGAATTATACCACAACTTAGCTTTATCTTTTAATGAAAAGGGGAAAAGAATTAACCTGATTCCTTCTTGATTTAGGCCCTGGATGTGCTAGAACTTGCAGAGGTCAAAGAATTCTCGAAGGTGCAAGTATGGGTCCTCAGCAGGTGTACCCCTAAAATGAGTCAAGGCATTGAGTATCTACGGAGATATGTAGTAATTACCTTCCATCTCTGGTTGATAAGCAATGCATGAATGCTAGTTGAGGTTCCGTGGGATGAAGGATTGCTTCATAGGCCTTCGCTCAGGTGGTTGTTGGTTTTCTAACTGTTCCATTGGTGCTTCTATCTCGGATTCTTCTTTGTTCTCCTCAAAGTTGTTTCTAGACCTCTGTCGAATGGTCCGCTCAATCTCTATGTCGAGTGGAACGATGGTAGGGTTCCTAGATCGAAGCCCTTGCATGAATCAACAAAAATAGCTTCAGTGCGGCAGTTTAGCACTGCTGCTCGGGTAACTCTCTGCCTCAATTGCGCTCGATCGCACAAGAGGGTGCGCTCGATCGCAAATAGGACAGAAAGTTCTGCTAGTGTGCCTGAAATAGAAAACAAAAAGAATTCGATTAGGGTTTTAATGAAGTAAAAATAAGATAAAAACATAAACTTAAAATTTTTTGAGATTTTTGATAAAAATAAAAATATAATGAAAAAGAAATAACAATGATTAATCTAAGTGAAAATAATTCTAAAGAGAAATTTAAGCGCAATCCCCGGCAACGGCGTAAAAAACTTGTTGTGATGATTATCTACCTAAATAAATACGCAAATAACAGTATAGTTTTACTTGCAAGTGCACAAGGTCAATGGTAGCATAGTGTGCAAGTGCGAGATCATTTCCACAGGGATTGGTGAATTTAAATATAGAATTAGTTTCTTCAGAGTAAAAAGAGAAATAACTATTGATTGTGAGTGAATAATAATGAGAACATAGGACTACGATATCCACCACTAATTATACTTTCCCACTAAGTAAGGTGTCAATGCTTTAGCCTTATCATGAATATTTAATGGTTGCCAACCTAAGGGCTTGGTCCACACTTTAGGCTATTGATCTCCCTATGCAATGAGTTAAGCATAGTGTATACTCTAACTCTTTTCTCTCTTAAGGGATTCAGCATGGGTGTATACAAAGTTGTTCCTTAAGAGAGCATGAGGGCTGTGGAGATCGGCAACCACACGGGACCTAGGGCTTAGTCTACTTCCGGTTTCCCATGTTGATTAACTCGAGAATCCGGTGTGGATATCTCTTGTTACTAATGTCGAACCTAGAACTCGGTCATCCAAATTGATTCAACTAACTTATCCATACCACATACATATGTTGATAAGACACATACATATGAGGAATTTAAATACAAAAAGGCATTAATCAAGTTAAACATTTTAACAAGGCTATAGCAAAGGTAATCAATGAATAAATACGTGGAAAAGCATAACTAGGGCTTCAATCGAGCCCTATAAGAGTTTAGTTACATATGCTAGTTAAACTAAACATTCTAAACATAATGAAATAAAACAGAAAAATAAAATCGAAGAAGACTCGGGAGACGAGTCGTCAATTTCTCTCCTAAGCTTGCTACTTCGAATCTAAAATAAAAGGTATGGTTTATGTGTTTTACAGGACTATTTATAGAGTTCTTATGGTGTCCTGAAACCCTAATTTACTATTTGGAGCTTGGAGACTTCTTTCCATATTTGGCTTTGTCGCCTCTGGAGTGATTGCGCTCGAGCGTATGCGGGATGCGCTCGAGCGCAGGTGTGCGTTCGAGCTTTCTTCAAGTGCGCTCGTGCTCTTGTGCGCTCGATCTCAATGGGGTGCGCTCGAGCGCATCTTGCTAGATGGCAGATCTTGACTTTTGCTCCTAAAAGCTCCAATTTATCATTTTTTTGTCCAAGTCCTGTGAAAAATACATAAAACACGAAAATGAAGTAGAAACTACCAAAATGTATAAATAAAAAGTCTAACAAGTGTAAATTAAAGGGCTTAAATATGACCATTTACGCACTTAACAGGCATGCTCATGTGATGCAAGATCTAAGTTCACACTGAATTTGATTAAATACTTTAATAATAAAAAAAAAGATGACAAATAAAAGGATAAGTAAAGCTCAAGCAATCTGGTGAAGGTTTTCTATAAAATAAAATCTAGGAAAACAAAGCAACCACATTCCAAAAGCAAATTTGAATTGCTCAAAAGAAAAATATGTATTTTTTTTATTGGTAAAACACACACACACACCACTCGAACCTGGGACCTTTAGGACCCAGGGCCTCAGCTTTAACCATTGAGCCAATGCCTCATTGGCAAAAAAAAAAAAATGTATTATTATCTGCTAAAAATTAAAACTAGCAGATCATTTAGCATGTTTAAAGAGGCTTTTCGCAATTCCTAATACCTATATGACTAGGACTAAATATTATAAAAGCATAAGAAATCACAAACTTAAACTATTAAACAACAACTAACAAGAACCACATATACTCAATAACCAAAAACCCTAGGCAGAATAAAACACACGCAGAAGTAATTTCAACCATTTCCATCGAATATGGAAACTAATAAATTATATTGACTTCAAATCATTAAGAAAACTCATATATAGAACGTAAAAGTAAAACCATGACTACACAAAGACCTAAATAAGGCCCATCTCTGCTTTCTAAATATACTTTTTCTCAAGCAACTTCTTGTGTGGACATCATGAGGACCATGTGTTGTCCTCGGGCTTACGTATGCCAAGCTTCCTTTTCAGACATGACTAAGTGGAATCTTAACAATTTGGCCAGAAAATACCCACATTGTGCACTTATTTAACATTAACATTGTGATCTAAGACCCATAAAATCTAACCTTGAAATTCTTATAAAGCCCCACATTGCTACGAGAATTAAGACATACTGCCACTAGACCATATTCTTGTCATTGCACCATCAAGCATTTAGCTAAAATTGTAAAGAGAATGGGCGGAGTTGCAATAGATCTTAGAACCAATTCTCAACAAATGGAGAATAGAGAGAAATTTGTTTCTTATACTCTTTTATATCCTTTTATACAGTTTCCGTTGCCATGTATATGATATATACCAGGGAATATAAATCTTTCAATCTAGGAAACTCTTCAAACCACTTATAAATAAAACCCACAAACATAAACAAAACTAATGTTGTAGGTTAATGTAAACCTCGATACACTTTAATACAGTATGTAAGGTTATATATATTGCAGGGAAGCCCCAAATCCTACTTGCGCTCTTCAAACTTCGTATCGCTCAACCACTTCAATTAAGTATTCACTATAAATGAAAAAAACAACAACAAATGACATTTAAAATGAAATAAAGACATTCATTAATGGTTAGTTTCACAGACAATTGTCCACCGCACAGCAACAAGCCAAATTCGCATATTTTGGATTATACCCAAATTCCCAAAGACCAGTATTGATTAATTGTCTCTAATTATTTTTTGCCCTCCTCCGAATATCCTAAGAGTTTTTACTCCCACAAAGCCAGAGATAGTAACTTCATACCATAAGAACCAGTTATATCTCCATTTTTCTTCTGGGCTTGAATCAGGATTCCAGTAACATCTAAAACATCCAAAACTGTTAACCATCAACTCCAGATACTTTGTGCCAGTTTTATTTTGTGTGTTATAAAAGAATTTCAGTAGTGTCTAAGGTACCAAAACTCATTGACATTAATTCCCAAAATATTACGAGATGATAAAAATTCTAAGCAGCAAGCACCCCACGTATCTGAGAAAACACATGCAGGAAAAAAAATTGAAAATAAAAAAAATAAAAGAGACCCACAAAAATGTATAATGAACAGTTGTATCAAGTAAAGCCACCATTCAATTCGATTTAGTTTTGATCATGCAAACAATCTCAAAATGAACTAATCAAGAAAACTTCTCAGGCTTCTAATAAAAAAATGCTAAACACAAATAATCAATTGATAGCTGTAAACCAAAACATGTTAAAGAATAAAGACATTGAATTAAATAGAAAAAAAAATATCTTCTCTTAATCAATTTATCAAAAAACTAAGCTTAATCTGAGACATAAACCAGCCCTCTCTTTGCTTCCAGCTAAAACAGAGAAAACTATACAAGAAAATAGAAACCATTGCATTAATATCAGTCTGCTTTCAGGGAATAAAATTCTATTCCGAATCAGCCACAAAAAATATTCCCGCATTGATTAACATAGAATTGCTTTCCTAAGAATGAAATATCACACAGAGTACATGATTTAATAAAAAAGTTGAGCCTAAGGTAGATACCCAAAACCCAGCCAAACACAACCACAGCCTAAGGTAGTCAACCAGAAATACAAAGGGCACGAAAAAGGGAAATGTTTCAAAACCATGGTCTTCTAACTTGGGCATTTCAAGAAGCAAGTTGTTAACTGTAACATCTAACCATTTCAAAGCAGTTATCAATTTTTAAGCAACTAACAGTCAAACTAAAGTGCAGGGTTGTCCTTATTACTGGGGACTATAAGATCAACAGGGCATAAAATACTCCACAGCTCTGTAAAGCATGCAAATAGACTAGTAATCATATCAATCACTGGTAGTATAGCAAATTAATTACAGCAGCATAAAGATAAATGCCTCTCAATTAATTACATAGGCAACATATAACTTCCACTAAGCTGCAAATCCTGGTTTATAACTAATGGTTTATGACTATTAGGAGTTCTGGATACAAGCACCTAGACTATACAGATGTTGTACTAAACTATTTCATTTCTATCTATGCAAAATTATACAAGAAAACAGAGAAACAGTACAATTGTTATTAAGATCAAACATGAGTGCAACCATGAAATGATAAGTTCACTGGTCTAATAGTATCACCGGTCAACATACTAGCTTAAGTCAGAGAAACAAACCAAAGGTAAATTCTAAAATCATGCAGCAGAAACAACATTGAAGGGCCATATCATTGATCCAAAGAAGTTGAAAGAAACATGATACAACTAGTGGAGCCATATGATATATCTCATAAATAACACCAAGGATAATGTACACATTGTAATATATAGTATTAATCTAAAAATAAGAAATAGTAACAATATATAAGGATACTACAGTAAAAGGCAATTATTTCAGCATTACAAGAGATAGGACTCGAGCATTCCATCTTATACGTAAGTGAACTTACCACAAATTATCGTGATGCTTCATCAATAAAAGTCTCATCCTTGCGTTTATGAGTTTAAGCAAAAAACTCTACACGCCCGGGCTCATTTCCATGTGTCATCTCCTGCCATTTATGAAAATAGTTCAAATAGTGACTCAATATACTACATCTCAATGAAAGAATGGATGAAAGAAGCAAATTAACTCACACATTCATCCCGTCTTCTAGCAAAACTCTTCGAACCGGTCGTATGAGGACATTATTGTCTTTCACGTGCCGCTGTCCCTATAGTAGAATATTTCTACACCAATAATAAACCAATTTAACCAATTAGTCATTATTAGAAAAATAGAAACAATGAGAATCCAAATGAACATAATTATATTAAACCAACCTCACTCTGCTCAGAGAACCAGTAGTTCACCAGTTGCTTCCACTGGTTTTGATCTATGCCTTTTGGGACATTGTTGCTCAAAACTTGTTGCTTTGTTTTGTTCCTCACGTGGTCTCTTTTAAGCACGTATCGATAGTCCTTCCATTTTTTCCCTATCATCCTCAATAAAATTTTGTCTATCGCCTCAATCATAGGGTAATGGAACTTCCTCTACCACAAAGAAAGGAAATCGATGTCAAATAAGCATTATTGGTGTTAGGGGTTATGCACACCACAAAAACATAAAAAGAAAAAAAATTTGGACGAAAACCCGAAATTAAGTTGTTACTTACCCAAATCAATAAAACAAGGTCCTTCTTGTAGTTAGAAGGGACCTTCTTCCAATCCGTGTAATTAAGCGGACAAAGGTTCCCTCTCTTTGCAACCTTGTCCAACCAACTACTTAAAATTTGGCCACTTTTTATTATAGGTTGATTACATGAATTGAAGTGGACCATAATTTTTTTCCTTGCGTTCAAGGAACCACACTTATGAGGTTCTCAGGACACATGTTTGCTTCCTCACCCTCCCTTCAGAATCTATACGTTGAAAACATAAATTTTATAATTAGTATAACAATGTGATATCAAGCTAGTTATAAAGAGAATGTATTATAATACAAAAATTACCAATTATCTCGTATTGTTCATTATCATTGTTTTCACTTCCCGTTGTTATTGGCTCGGTCTCAGAATCATTTTGCGAGTCATGATCATCATCAAGGTGATACTAATGCTTATAGTCAATATCTTCTTGATGGTGTGAAGACTCGGCTGGAGCCTGGTTTGATATGTTATCTCTGAATAAGGGAGGAATATATTTTGACCTATACATCTTGCAATCTGTATACATAAAAACATAAAAATGATTATATCTCACACTATCATGAAAGCAATAAGAGTTAACAAGAATTAGAAGAACCACACCTGAAAGATAGGAATGGTCAAGGGCTCGTAGCAAATAAGCTTTCAATAACTTTTGAGTAACTGTGAGTAAATTAACAAACAAGTGCTTCAAATAGGATTTAAAGAACAAGCAATAATCAATCATTTAACTAAAACAGAAATTTCTGACATTATGAAGTAACATTCCACAAACTGTACGCAAAAAAATTAATGACTCTTGAATTGTGTGATACAAAGCAATTGTAACCTGAAAGAATATAATAAAACATTACAAATCTCTTTTACACACATATGCATCACATAAATAGACATCCAAATACAATTACATGGAAATGCACATAAAACTAGTTGGTATCTTCATCAATATCCATCCTAGCCCAAGTTGAGATACAATCTAATTGATCATCTACCACTACATTAGAAGGTATGCACTGATTGTAAGTGTCATCATCCTCTTCCTATATTTTCCCCCTATGTCATATAGGTCCCTTGGCTTTGTGATCACAACATGATACCATTCCTTTCTTGTTGGGTCTTGCACATAAAACACTTGCTTCGCTTGAGATGAAATAACGAACGGGTCATCTTTCAATAACTGACCAGTGTGTATGAACCTATTCAAGTTCACGAGAATGTACCTACTTACATCTTTCTTTAAACCTCTGGGTGAAATAACATCCACCCAATCACAACGGAACAACACAATCTTAAACGTCCCATAGTACTCCAACTCGATGATATCTTTGAGCACACCATAATACATTATATCATCTGCTTCAACCATTACTCCTGAATTTTGAGATCGTCTAAACCTCTCACGTTCCTTTGTGTGGAATTTAAAGCCGTTGATGTTGAATCCATTAAATCTTCTAACAACATTATTCGGACCTCGAGCAAAGGCAATTATTTCATCCTAATAATTGTTATCCACCATCCATGGCACCTAAACATTTTCCAACAATTAATATGAGACAACAACAATCAATGTTTTATTGAAAACACTTATAACATTCGAAGACAATTGTTATTATGCCTAACCTGCCTCATAAGCCATGAGAGAAATTTCTCAACCAACCACTTTTGTTCGAGACTTTGTATTGGTCGATTGGAATAGTTGGTGAGTCTTTGAGCAGCCAAAAATTCGCTGCAATAATTGATGTTTTTAACTAACTGTTATCCTTCACAGTGATAATAATAGATAATAACAACTCAATTTAAGCACATGATTACTAAGTTCCTTTATTGATACTAACCTACGAAGGTTAGAAAGTTTATCATTATGGAGCAACACATAACGATGTGCTTGAGCCAATGACATGTCATTGAGCTCAACACTTACAATCTTTCCCATTATCCGTCCACCAGAGGAAAACATGTAGTCATCTGGATAATTTACAGTATCATTGTTCCTTTGGGGGCGGTTGAATTTTGTCTCTACACCTTTGAAGTATTGGGAGCAATATGTTAGGCACTCTTCCTCATTGTACCATTCAGTAATTGACCCATTGGGTTGAATTTTATTACGTACATAAGATTTCAAGCGCACTAAATACCTTCAAAGCCAAAAAATTAAAGATAAATTAAGTAGCCAATTATATAACAAAAAAAACAAAGTGCACAAAGTAGCTTTGAACATCTAACCTATCAATAGGATACATCCACCTGTAGTGTACGGGACCCTAAGTCTAGCCTCGGAGGCTAAGTGAATGATAAGATGAACTATAATGGTAAAGAAACCCGGGGGGAATATTTTCTCCAAATGATAGAGTGTCAAAGCAACACGCGGCTCGAATATGTCAAGCTCATGGAGATCAAGGGCTTTGGAGTATAAGCCTCTAAAAAATGATGATAACTCAGAAATAACTGCTACAACATGGCTAGGCAAAGATGCTCTTAAGGTAATCGGAAGGATTTCTTGCATCAATATGTGATTGTCATGACTCTTTAAGTTTGACAGCTTACGATCTTTTAGGTTGACACATCTCGATATATTTGATGCATACCCATCAGGGACTTTAAGATTTGCCAAAACTGTCAAGAAATTGTGCTTCTCCTTCATGGACATAGTGTAGCATGCTGGAGGCGAGTGATCTTTTCCATTAGAAAGAACAACTAAATGGAGGTCTTTCCTAATACCAATTTCCTCAAGATCGCGACGTGCTTTTTTATTATCTTTAGTCTTACCATCTATATTCAATATTGTTCCAATCAAATTATCACATACATTCTTCTCTATATGCATCACATCTAAATTATAACGCAATAAATTGTCTTTCTAATATGGTAAGTAAAAGAAAATGCTTCTTCTTTTTCCACAACATATCTACAACTCCCTCATCTATGAGAAGATCCTCATTATCAACATTTTCAAAGAAATTGTCCACACCCTTAAAAAGGTTATCAACTTCATCCACTAGTACTTGCCCCGTAAAGGTACCAACATCCTCTCTTACCCTCTTCTTAGAAGGTGATAGGGGCTTAAATCATATTTAAGCCCCTTAATTTACATTTGTTAAGTTCTTTATCTATATGTTTTAGTCTATTTTACTTCACTTTTGTGTTTTACACGTTTTTATAGGGTATTGGAGAAAAAAAAGCATTTTTTTGGCACTTAAAGGAAGAAATCTGGAAATCCTGGAGCAGCTGCCAGCTAGATTGCGATCGAGCGTACTCTTCTATGCGATCGAGCGCATCACATATGCGATCGAGCGCACATGTATGGGCGTGAACAGTAAACTGCAGAACCCTGTTTTGGAAATAACCTTATTTTGGAAATAAAAGAGTTTTGTGTTTTAGGAAAGTTTAGAAACTCATGAGCCTCTTAGGACTTCTCAAAGACCTATAAATACACTTGTAAATCACAAACAAAAGGCATCACCTCTTAGGGGGATCACTTCTTAGATCCCTTCTTTTATCTTTTGCTTTAGCTTGGAGAAGGAGACCGTGGAGCGGACTTGACGACTCTTCTCTCGGGTTTCTTCTTTCCTTTTTATTTTATTATGTGTAATTAAATTCTTAGTAGGGCTTGGTTGAAGCCCTAATTATGTTTACTCAAGAAATTTAGTATTGGCGTCTTTGCGATATTTATGTTGTGTTGCTTAACTTGATTAATACCTGCTTTTATTTAAATTCCTCATATGTATATGTCTGATCAATATGTGCATGTGGTATGGACTTGTTAGTTAGATCAATTTGGATGATCGAGTCCTGCGTTTGATATTAGTAACAAAAGATATCCACACCGGATTCTTGGGTTAATCAACATGGGAAACCGGGAGTAGATACCATGCCCTAGGTCCCGTGTGGTTGTCGATTTCCACAGATCCTATGCTCCCTTAAGGAACAACTCAGCATACACCATGGTGAATCCCTTGAAAGAGAAAAGAGTTAGAGTAGATACCATGCCTAACTCGTTACTTAGGGAGATCAATAGCTTAAGGAGTAGATACCATGCCCTTAGGTTGACAAACATTAGGTATTCATGACATGAGTAAAGCATTGGCATACTGTTTTATTGTGATAGCATTATTAGTGGTGGATATCAAGTCTCTACGCCTTTATCCTTATTATTTTATCTTTATCAAAATCAACTCTTTTATTATTTTTATCTTTTTATTACTGCTAAACTAATTCTAAAGTTAAATTTACCAATCCTTGTGGAGATGATCTTGCATTCGCACACTATGCTACAATGTTGACCTTGTGCACTTGCAAGTAAAACAAGTACAATAATTTACCCATTTATTTAGGTATATTTTCGCACAACAGAAGGCTTTGAGGTTTTACCATAGATATAGTTTCCACCCTCTAGTTGTCTTAAAACATCGTGTCCAGATGGTGGAATAGGTGTAGATCCCAACTTTATGGTGCCATCAAACTGATCTTTCTGAAAACGAAACTCATGGTTTTCTGCTAACCATCGACGATGACCCATCTAGCAAAACTTTTCCCCGTGCTTTGACCATATAGAATGCGTAGAGTCCCCACAACATGGACAAGCAACCCGCCCCTTGGTACTCCATCTAGATAAGTTTGCATATGCTGAAAAATCATTAATGGTCCAAAGAAAAGAAGTGCACAGCTTAAAGCTTTGATTGGTGGACGCATCAAACGCATCAACACCATCCCATAATTGTTTCAACTCTTCCATTAGGAGCTGCAAAAAGATATCAATATCATTACTGGGGCTTCTCTCACCAAGAATCACCATTGAAAGGATTAAGGATGTTTGCTTCATGCAAAGCCACGGTGGCAAGTTGTATGGGACCAAAAGAGCGGGCTATATGCTATAAGTTGAACTCATTGTTTGAAAGGGATTGAACCAGTCACTAGCTAGGCCAAGCCTAACATTCCGAGGATCAGCTGCAAAATCGGGATACAATCTATCCAATTCATTCCAGGCTAATCCATCCGTAGGGTGTCTTAAAATCCCATCCTTTGTCCGAACTTTGTCATGCCATCTCATCAACGAAGCTGTTTTAGATGACATATATATCCTCTTCAATCTCGGTATTAGTGAAAAATAACGCAATACCTTAGCTGGCTTTTTCTTTTTCGATTGACCATCCATCTCATTCAACGGATCCTCATCATCAGCTGTGTTTTTGACCCACCGTGCCACACCACACGCATGACAAAATTCATCATTCACATGCTCACCTCAATATAGTGTGCAGTCATTAGGATAAACATGAATCTTCTCATACCCAAGACCCAATCCTTTGATAATCTTCATGGCTTCATAATAATTTGATGGCAATGGAGCACACATCGGAAATGCCATGTCGATAAACTCAAGCAACATAGTCAGAGATTTACCAGACCACCCATTCAAACATTTGAGGTGTAGTAGATATAACATGAAGCTTAACTTTGTGAAATTCTGATAACCTGGATAAAGTTCAGTATCGTAATCTTTCATCAAATTGCGATATTGAGTCATCTAATCAATAGCAGAACAAACTGGATGTTCGACGTGTGAAGGATCACCACAATTATTGAACTCAAATCCACCATGAGCCTGTTGCTCTTCACCATGCTCATTTGAAGATCCCACTTCGATTCCTAAACTTAACAGTTCATTGTTTGGGTTTTCATAAGTAACCTCAAAGGCACCTCGGAGCAAACCCAACACGTCATCTCGTCCCATGAAGCCACCTGGAACACTAGTGGGTTGTGAATTAGTGTGAGTGTGGTCTATACGAGAGACTTTCTCCCCATGAAAAACCCACTCGGTGTAACTTGGACTAAACCCATTATACAATAGATGCTCCTGAACAATTTCTGGTTCGAATGAATAACAATTACCACATCTCCTACATAGACAAACAATACTACCACGACCACAAGCTTTCTGACATGCAAATCTAATAAAGTTTGCAACACCATCCATATAGGCTTTACTCAACCTCGATTTATCTATCCAACTTTTATCCATTTTTAGATGACACCAATAGACTTTCCTAAAACAATGTTAATAAAGTCAGAATTGTAATATTTTTGGCAAAAGAAAGTATAATCACAAACTTCGATTTGATTGGTAAGTGGATGAACTGAAATTGATAGCAACAAATTGATACAAACTCATGTTGGCAATTGGTCTCAGTAGATAATTAATATTAATAAGTATTAAAGTCTTAATATAAATTAGTAACATTAAAATTATTGAAATAATAATAGTAATACTATAATGATGATAATAAAAATATATAATTATTTATAATAATTGTATGATTTTATGGTAATTTATTATAAATAATAATAATTATTACTATTATTAAAATATAATTATTACTAATTTCATATTATTATAATAATTTATGAAAATAATAATATATTATTTTTATTTAAATAATACTAAATATTATTGCTAAATATGAAATTATAAAATTATTATCATTATTAATAATTATATTATAATAAAACCTTATTAATTATAATAATAATTAAAAACTAATATAATAAGTAGAAATAAAATAATAATAAACATTATAATATATATATGATCATAATAATACTATTACAATATAATAAGACATTTTAATATTAATATTCATAATAATTATATTATTATAAAAATAATTATTAATTCTAAAAATTATTTAAATTATCATAATAATTATTATTATATATAATAAAATTATTATTATTTTTATAATTAAATGATTTTTTCACGTATATCAACATTTTTATGCTTCAGGATGTCTCATGTGCATACATAACAATTCATTTTACCATGCAAGTTTTTTCCTATGTTTCTAGTCATCACAGCTCTTACAGGCATAAGTTCAACTCAACCAAGACTAACATTATTCACATTATTCTGGATTTACTATGTCATTTCCTTTTAATCTTAATTGTTATCCTTGTGAATTATACTAAGATGTATCCAGTATTTAAAGTCAAACTTAAAATTCAGCAGCCCCATTTTCATTGATTTTTAAACCAATTGTAGCACAAATCATGAGAACCTATCAAATTCATATAACTTCAGGAATAAAAACTAATATAGTAATGAGATCGAAACCATACTTAGGTGCAAGAAAGAATGGCACTGGATCTCTAGCGAAAGTTGGATGAAGAATTCCAGGCAGATTACAGCTTTTGCTAAGATAAACCGACTTGCTTTCCTTCAAAGCTGTAGAAATGGCAGTATCTAGAAGTTCATGTGCATCATCCAAGTTATTCACCACTACCTGTCACATCGCATCACAAAAGTCAAAGAACCAATCAGTCTAAATGCTTAATGTATTAGAACTATAAAACAACAAAACATAAAAAATTCTAGCTACTTGTATGTTTTAAAAGAAAAAAAAATCTCAATTAAATATTAACTAAGCAAGAAAACTGAGATTTCTACATAAATGCATATATATGGAGTGCATAATATCAAAATGGTTACTTACTTGAGCACAAGTGACTGTTTGAAAACACCTGAGTTCTTGGCACCTGGATCTGATGACCAAAGGCAAGGTGGTGGGATCCACCCTTCAGATGGATGGCTGTCATTTGGTGAGGAGTAGTAGTAACATTTTGTCCTCCTTTTTGCTAGGTATTGTTGTCTTTTGAAATTAACCCTTAATTCCTTTTTAACATGTTAGTTGATGTAAATTAGTAAATGTAATGCTTGTTGACTACAGCAGGAAAGAGTTTGCTTAAAAATAACCATGTCATATTCCAATTTTTGGTTATTTTTTCCCTTTTGAGTGACACTCCTATGAGTTACAAAAGGAAATCTTATAGAAATTAATTAATGCTTCTCCATGTGAAGGCTGATGATCTCACTTTTGCTATGGTAATATATACCTGCCTAGTGAACTTTGAGCAGACAATATTTGTTAGTACTTGTGAAAATGTCAGGAAACAGAATTGGTTAGCTAAATTGAGCACTTCAAAATTTGACCATTATGCTAACTGGAAGTTAAAAACAAGTTATTTTTCTATATAAAATCGATAGTGTGATCCTTAATTTAACCCAAAAAAACATTTTTTTTTTTGTTTACAATATAGCTATAGCTTTCTTTGATATGACACTAACACAATTAATAAATAACCAACCCTAGTTCAAAAAACAAATCAATTACAACAACATAACATGATCTGTACAGAAATTAGATCTCCCTTTTGAGCCCATAATTAGTCTACAAATTCTAACCCTTCTCCCACAAATACTAGCTATATAACCCTAATACTTCTAGCCCCAATCCTTCTAAAGAAGGGACATAACCAGAATATACACAATCTGTGTTAAATCCAAAGATCACTAAACATGCATGAGCATTTGTTCGTGATATTAACTGCCAACCCTAAGAGGGAAATTCCCTAATAACCTTCGCAAACAAGTATACATAACATACAAAAATAATAGGAAAAGAGAACAATGTATATGGGAAACTCTTAAGAAGGAAAAGATGCCTCTCAAGCCATATGTTCCCATTATCTCCTCACGTTACAACTGGAAACCTAAAACGTGCCTGGAAAATATAGAAATTGATTTTCATATTTTGTACCCCTCCGCCCCCTACCCCAAACTTTCTTTTAAATGTTTTAATTTCCTTTTTTCTGGACAAAGGTAGAAGTAAATAAAGGATAAGCAAATAGCTAACTAAACTCAGCGTCATTTGCTTAGATACTAACAGGCAAACCAATAACAACTGAAAACTAATAGTCAGCAAAAACAAATGACACCTTAGCATTTCCATGGGCAGCTTGATTAACTTCTCCATAAACATCATTGAGAGGGGCAATCTCATCTATAATCCTTAATACGATAGATCTTTGATTTAAGAATAATAAGCAAAAAAACAAATGAACTAAATAATAAACCCTAACCAGTAAAGAACTAACACAAAACTCACAATCCTTGACCCTAAGAATTCTCAAAACTCACACCTCCAACAAATCTTTGATTTAAGAATAATAAGCAAAAAAACAAATGAACTAAATAATAAACCCCAACCAGTAAAGAACTAACACAAAAGCTAGGTATATGGGTAATCAAGTACCTGTTGTAATTTGTGGAGGAGAGATGGACCTCAAGGAAAGCTGGAAATGAACCTTACTTTGCAATGAGGAAACTAGAGAGAGAGAGCAAAAATTTTAGGGAAAAGCAACCAGAGAGAGCGAAAATTTCAGAGAAAATCAAGTACGACACGACCAGGAAAGCTCGAAATTAAGCTTGCTTTCCAATGGAGGAAAACAGATAGAGAGAGCGAAAATTTGAAGGAAAAACAACAAGAGAGAGAGCAAAAATTTTAGATAAAAGCACGAACGACGCGGCAAGGAACGAGAATATGTGAAATTTTGTATCATATTCCGGCGCTTTGAAGTGCTGAAATGTGAAATGAGCATATACCGGCACTTTTAAGCGTCGGAATATGAAAATTTCATATTTCGGTGCTTTAAAGCACCGAAATATGAAATGAGTTTTGAACCTATACCGGTGCTTAATTTCATATTTCGGTGCTTTTAAGTGCCGGAATATGAAATGAGTTTCGAGCATATTCCGGCGCTTAAAAGCACCGGTATATGCTCGAAACCCATTTCATATTCCGACGCTTTGAAGCGCTGAAATATGAAATTAGTATATTCCGACGCTTTTAAGCACCGAAATATGTAATCAGCTACGCATATTCCGGCGCTTTAAAGCGGCGGAATATGTAATCAACTGCGCATATAACGGTGCTTTGAAGCACCGTTATATGTTATTTGAATATTGCGGCGCTTGAAGGAAGCGCCACCAAAAAAACACCGATGATTAATTTATTGTGACGTTTTTTTAAAGCGCCGTCAAATGCCAATTATCTTATAGTGGATCTTATCTAAAGGAAATTTACCCACATCTTATTTTACCTACATATAATAAGTTTGTTATGTTGATAATCATCTATAACAAATTATTCTTATCTCATTAGTTAATTAGCGTTTAGTTTCATTTATGTTTGGTCTTTTCATTCATTGTTTTCATATTTTCATTTCTTTGTAGAGCAACTAGCTAAAAGAAAAGTTTACTAAATATTATTATTTTTTTATATTTTTATAGTCATGTTTACCATTTTATTTTTTATTTATTTTTATACCTAATATACTTGCATTGTTTCCCTTACTGCAGAGTAAAAACCATTGAAAAGAGAAAAAAATTATTGTGACTCAATGTTGTAACTTCCTTTAAATCTAATAGCCACTTTTCCTTATCTTTTTATCTCATATTTTTGTGTTCTACATAAAAACTTGTGTGTTTTTTTTTTTCAAACTTATATTGATTGTTATACCTAATATACTTCTAATATTTCCATTATTGTATAGCAAAGATTATTGTGATTTAATTCTGTAAGTTCCTTTAAAAAAAACACCATTTATTTATCAAATAAGTTTTTTTCTGAAAAAAAATATTTTTATTTTCAAATTCAAAATATTTATATGTTTTTTTTGTATTTAACATTCAAAATATTTATGTGTTATTTCAAACTAACAAAATTCTTTAATCTTTCAACAAATTTTTGAAAAAAGAAATCTATTTATTTTCAAATTTAAATCTTTAATTTAAATTTCTGTCGACTCTTTAATATATGAAGAGTGCCACATAAGCAATGATATGGATACAGACATGGACACACCATTTACTTATAAAATTACTTTTTAAAAAAACAATAAAAATATCTGCATTCAAATCCAAATTCAAAATATTTACGTATTTATCTTTAACCAATAAAATTATTTAATTTTCTATAAAAGCCATAATATTATTGGGTAGATTGGATATATAGTCAAGTCGAGCTTAATAACTTATCTAAAAAAGCTCTATGAAAACAATTTTCATGTCCAACTATAGTAATAATAAGTGGGGTAGAAATAATAGACAATACTAAAGTTTACTCCAAATAAATCAAAAGTTTCGATTTTCAAACCAAAAGAACTTTTTCATTCAATTTTTAATTAAAAAAATATACATCTAGGTTACATGATCTAAGTATAGAAAAGAGATAATTTTATCTTTGTATGAAAGTTCCTTTCTATACATACAATTGTTATTCTTATCTAATTAAGTAATCAATACTTAGATCAATTTAAATTTGACATTATTATTATCTAAAGGAAATTCACCCCCACCTCATGTTACCTGGAAATAATAAGTTTGCTATATTGGCGATGTTTGGGAATGTCTTTAAGGATTGATTAAAGAAAATTAAAACAACTTTTTCTTTAAGTTGGAGTTCTTTGTAATTGGTGATATTTATAATGAGATAGGGTGCCATATCATTTAAAAAATAAATATACAGTTATATTTGCATTACGTCATTCTTTTAATTAGATATTGTTCATAGGTTTATGGGGATGTTATGTAATAGTAACCATTGATCCAAATATTAAATAATGTGACTTTTCATCTCACCATGAACAACACCAACTATAAAAAATTAAAACTACAAAAGATCTAACTATAGCAAATAAGTCATAACTATTGTCATGACTCCCATTTTTCCTCCTCAATGTAGCCATACTTCCTTCAGTCATAACTATTGTCATGATTCCCATTTTTCATCCTTAATGTAGCCATACTTCCTTCTCTTCTAACTAGGGATGTCAATAACCACCAAATCACTCGAAAATCCAATCCACTCGATCTTGTTGGACGAAGTTTTTTTTAATTGTGGGTGGTAGATGGATGTAGATACGAAAATTACTAACCAAAACGTGAGAGTGGGTCGTGAATCCAGTGCCACCCATTTACACCTCTACCCGCATCCATTCACCCTTACGAAATACCAATTATACCTTTAATTACTTTGTATATTTACAACCTTACTAGTTCCTTATAAAAGCTCTCTTTAAGAAATTTATTTTTTGGACTACAATATGAATATTTGTTGATGATTTATGAAAATTTTTAGGGCAAATTACATATACCTACATGAGGTTAGTTCAAACCTACAACTTACACATGCATTTTCAAATATATACACTTACCTACCTTGACCAACTTTGACTCTGACAGAGGTATTAAAAATAATAAGGAATGGTGAAATGTCTTTGTTACCCTTATATAAAAGCAATTATCTCTCTTTTTCATGAAACTCTCTTTCTCTTTCCCTCTCTCTTCGATACTATTATCAGAAACCATAAAATCTAACAAAATCAAATCGTCTGTTTCTTTGATGTTGCGTAGTTAATTGGGGGCTGAGATCGTATTGCTTGAAATTTTTCAAGATTTTACTTGAAGATAATATGAAATTTGGCTAAAAGGAAACTGAACATCGTAATGGGTTACGCGTGATTTGAATCTTGTAAGAAATGTAACCATTTTTTTAAAATTGGTTTTAAATTACTTTATTCCTCCCACCACCTTGTTCATACTACACATCTTGATCTAATTAGGGTTTTTGATATTGTTTGCAATTTTTCCAAAAAAATTATAATAATTTAGGGTTTTGAATGTCGCGATTCATTGTAATTGATTCATTTTTTTACTCAATTGTTGGTAGAATTGTGGGGGGTTTCAATTATAAGGTTTCCTCAGTGTCGCACAATTAGTTGTTTTCTCAATTGGTTTGTGCTAATATGCTATAGGTAACAATCAAAGAGAAAGACCATGACATACATCTACATTATGGAGATGAGAAAAAAAATGAAGGAAGATAGTGCACATTAACCCTGAAAGATATTTCTTACTTAATTTGTTTGAGGACATATACCAATGCATGCCTCTACAATCAACTGTGATACGCGTCACAGGAGGTAATCGTGCTTTAGTTGAAATAGATGATGATTTGCATAATGTGTTTGCTTACTATTATGAGTTTGATCGTGTTGCATTTTATGTTGATGATGATTTTGTGTCTGAGCTTATTGCTGTTGTGCCTAATGATAATATTGTGAGGAATAGTAGAGGAACCAGTTGACAAGAGTTGGTTACATGAAAATGTTGAGATAATAGATCTGGTAGATTATGAGGAAGAAACAAATTTTGAGACAAGAATTGATGAAGTTAAGGTAGAGAGAAATAATGGTGATGATGTACTTGTTGGGGCCACTGAAGAGGGAGAGATTAATGAGGATGATGTGTGCCTATTGTGGCCACTGAAGAGGAAGGGATTAATTATGGTGATGATGTACTTGTTAGGGTTATTGAAGAGAAAGGGATTAATGAGAGTGATGATGTGCCTAGTGAGTATGAGGGTGATAATGCAATGGATGAGCTTGAAGTTGATGATTAGATTGATGGGGCTGATGAGGATGAGATTAATGGGGTTAGTGAGGATGAGTATGATATTGCAATGGATGAGCTTGAAGTTGATGATTGATGGGGCTGATGAGGATGTGATTAATTGGGCTAGTGAGGATGAGCTTGATCTTGATGATGACCTAGAAGATAAGGATTACTGTTTTTTAGATATAGATAATGATGATCAAGAGGAAGATGAGGAATGTGAGGAGGATGGGGAATGTGAGGAAGTTGAGGATGATGAAAAAAGTGATGGGCTAAATAATGGCGAGAACAAGATAAGGAGCTCAGTGATTATAGGTCTAATTCCAGCTATGATTGTGTTAGTGATGGCTCTGATTGTTATGATGATGATCCAAGTAAGAGGAAGAAGAAAACCTTTGATAATACCATGAAAATTAAAGGGAAACAATTTGTACTGATAGAAGATGGAAAAATAGAGTTTGAGGTAGGGCATATATTCCCTAGTGTGAAGGAGTTTAGGGAGACCTTAGTTGAGTATGGTGTTATTGTTGGATTCTTCTTCAAAAGGATATTTAATGATCCAAGGAGGGTATTTGCTGAATGTAAGGTAAATGGGTGTCTTTGGAGAATCCATGCATCATTGACACCTGATGACACAACATTTATGGTGAAGACATTGAATGATGTACATAATTATATGAGTGTCAAAGAAACCTGGAGAAAAGGTTCCATAGATAACTAAGAAACCAGTAAATAAAATAAGAGATAACCCTAGCACTAGTTATGAGTTGATGAGGGACTCCCTTAGTAGACAGTATAGAGTTGACCCACATTTTGTGTAGTTGTACAAAATTAAGAGGAAGATTAAAGGTGATATGCATAACTGCTTGTAGATAAATCCTAGAATAGTGGTGGGGCTTCAAGTTCATGATAGAGAAGACCCTACTAAAACCCATGTATTTTAGAGGATTTTTGTGAGCTACAATGCACTGAAAAATGGGGTTTCTAAAAGGATATAGACCCTTTCTTAGGGTTGGATGGTTTGCTTTCTCAGGGGTCCCTATGGTGGAATCTTACTATTTATTGTTGCCATAGATGGAACATGTAAAAATGGTCAGGTAACCAACAATCACACAGTCATTTAATTCTTGGGTGATAAATTTAGGAACAAGCTAGTTTATGAGCTATTAGAGTGTCCTAGAATAAAGTTGGTTGTCAGGCTTTACAAGAGGTATGGATTGGGCACAACTTGGGAGAAAGAAAAAGTAACACCCAAGACCGAGGATAAATTAAACAAGATATTGCCAAGAACAAAGTCATGTAGCTATGTGCCATGTGGGAGTGATGAATTTCAAGTCAAAGAAGATGAGGATTGGATTGTAGTTGTGATAATGGTTGAAGACTAGACTGCCTTGCAAACATATAACTATTTGCATTACGTAGCACAAAAGGGAAGAGCTAGAGGAATATTGCCATGGGTATTTTAGTGTAAAGACATACAAAAAAGCCTACAATGAGATCATCTATGCCCTACCTAATGCTGATTTAACCCCAGATAACATTGACTAAGATATACAACCTCCACTACTACAAAGGCTTCCTAGAAAGCTAAGAAAAAATAGAAGAATGGAGGTTAGTGAGGAGGCTCAATCTACAATGATAAAAAGGTCTTGTACGGTGAGGTGTACAACTTGCAATGTGTTTGGGCACAACCAAAGAACATGTTAGAGAGATCCTATAAGGAAGATGAGAACTAATGGTTCAAACCCCCCAACTGATGTGCTTAGCAACAATGAACCAACCAGAGAGGTAGTTTAATACTAGTTTAAATAGTATGTATAACAATTTTTTTCTAAAATAAAATTACCTTCAAATATTTGCAGAGGGCATCTAATGGTAGATCTGTTGGTAGGGGTCATGGCAGGAGTGGTACCAGATATGGTGGTAGCACAAGTGGTGCCAGAGTTAGTACCAGATTTGGTGGTGTTACAGGTGGTGGTAAGGATGTGGATAGTGGTGATGTAGGTGGAAGATGAAAGGGTGTTGTAGGTACTGGATTTGGTAGAAAAAGAAAAGGTGTTGCAGGTTGTGGAAGCAATAGTAGAGGATATGGTAGAGATATTGATATGTCCAATGGAAGTGGAATTGTTAGAGATGGTAAAGGATATGGTAGAGATACTGATGTGGCCAATAGAAATGGAACTATTAAAGGTGGTGAATGAGTTGGCAGAGGTAGTGATGGGGCTAGTGGAAGTGGAGGTGTTAGGGGTCGAAGTCCCTACAGAAATGGCTAATATACTGGCAAGGAAAGGTATTGGGTTGCAACTGGTAGATCTATTGATGTTGGAAGTGTTAGACCAGTTACTAGGAGTCAGGTAAATGCCAAAAGAATATACGTATTTCTTTTATTTCAAGCTGCAAAAGTTTAGTGTTTCATCACTAAGTTGCATTGTTTTTCTTGGTTATAGGGCGTCACTTATGGACCTGGTATGAGAACTCAAAGCACACCTCATAGTGGACTAGCAACTGAAACACAAGAAAGCTTTATTGGGAGACCTTAGATATACGTTGGAAGTAGATTAGCTATTTTATTATTATTTTTTTGGGTTGCTCTTGGATAAGTACTGATGTAAGGATTATGTTTTTTTTTAACATGCATTATTTATCATGGCAGTCTTTGTTTGTTGCCATGTACATGTTTTAACTACTTACTGATAGCTACATTATGTGGGTTTGAAAATTGTTGATAGCTTGTATTTGAGGCTTTTGAGATGGAATGAAATAGGTTTATTAACTTTTAAGATGAGATGAAATTGCATTGTGTTGATATTGATGTCCTTTATATTTTCTTTGTATTATATGCACATGGATACCACTATAAACTATAATAAACAATTGCATACGAGGGGACCACACTGTAAACCACGAAATGTTTTGCATATCATTGACTAAAATAAACTGAGTACAACAAAATCCACAAAAAAAGATCAACTGTAACTATAATCTCTTCTAACTCTTCAGTAATACAAGAAAAAGTAACATAAACATGAAAGCATTACAAGCAAGAAGAACAATTGCACATAGTTTCATGGCCTCAAATCCACTATAAGTACCATGTAGATGTGCACGTACAAATTAGAAGTATTCCTTAATCCTTTGATTTTCTGTTTGAATTTCTTCCACTCTATAATCTGTAGCACACCAATTTGTAGGCACCCACCAATCAAAAAAAATGCATTTCTTATACCAACAAGTGTAATACAATCTGTTTTTGTTTTTCAAAGACTTGAATATTCTCATAGCTACTATTCTACCACAATTGCATTGTAAATTGTTGAACTTGAGATACCAACCATCTTCATTAACACTAGCATAAGACATAATTGATTTTCCCTGTAAAACCAACAAAACCCAATCAAATCAATACCTAATCAACCGTAATCGAAGAACCACAAAAACCCAAAATACATTCAAAACCCATAATACTCACAAACCTAAAAACCTAGCAAACCTAGAATCCAGAAAAAAAAAAAGAAAAAAAAAAGAACTAGGAATCCAGAAAACATTTGAACTCAGAAACATTATAAACCCCCGAAACAAAAAAAAAACCCCTGAAATCAAGAAAACTTCGAAAACCCAAAAACAATAAAAAGAAAACGCAAGAAG
The DNA here is from genome assembly GCA_023935145.1 of Bretschneidera sinensis. Lineage (NCBI taxonomy): Eukaryota > Viridiplantae > Streptophyta > Magnoliopsida > Brassicales > Akaniaceae > Bretschneidera > Bretschneidera sinensis. Next base: position 29,708,277 of record CM043705.1, on the reverse strand, counting down.
AATGAGATAGAAAATAGACGAGGAAGAAAAGAGAACAATAAGAAGAGAGATGATGAAAAAGAGAGATACTCATTACTTGGGATAATGCAGCAAAATTGTCTACTTTGGATGATGAAGTAGGGATGTAGTAAAATCAGTGATGGTGACCTAAAATAGCAGATTGATTACAACATATGAGACAACAATGAAGTGTTTTCAAGTTAATGTAACATCTTGGTAAGGGTAAACAAGGGTTTAAAAAAAAATAAGGACCTCACATCACATTTGACCCGATATTTCACGTTTGACTAGTGACACATTAACGGTAGGTGGGTATTTGTAATGTAAATTTTAAAATTTGAATATGACAAGGTAGGTAAGTATATATATTTGAAAATACATGTGTAAATTGTATGTTTGGACTAACCTTAGGTAGGTATATGTAAGTTGCCCAAACTTTTATGTAGAGTGATTTGGTTAGAGTTTTTGAAATTTCAAAGAGTTATCTAAAATCACTTTACAAAACATTTTAATTAGTTTCAAATCATATTTATTGAGATATGAATTCTAATACATTCCCTACAAGTATAAACTAAACATCTTGGACCTTAGGGTTATGTACTTTTAAATCAAATTAAGTTAAATGAACGAATCTTGAAAAATGAATGGATAGCTACATGAATGAACTTTTGTGGTTCATGAATGAACTCTTAGAAATGTATGTAACTCGTGAATTATGTGTAAACCTTTAATAATTCTTATTTATTAAATTAACCAACATATAGAATTATGCAAGGTTCATTAACTAAATGTCGATTTTGGGTTGCTCTTAAACTCTATAAATAGAATCTTAGTCTAGAACTCTAGGCACTAACTAGAAAAATTAGAGAATACAAACATTCCATTCAAGAGCAGTCTAAAGTGTTTGAGAGATAATGGTCCTCAAACTAAGCCTAAAAAACATTGTATGATTATGATCTTCAGTAAGACAGATTGTAGAGCATGATATATGTTCTTAGAGAGATTTGGAGTATTTGCTTTTAGAGTGTTTGGTAAGTGCACACTATCACTCAATTGTTATTCCTAGAGGCGATTCAGTCATTAGATCCCTGCACCAGAATTAAGCCGAATAACATCTTAAGAACAGCGTTCAAGGACGCACAACAGTTTCATTCTTGTAGTTTTTATAGTTTTCTTCCAATAATCTTAAGATGTTATTCTACTACGAAATGGATTCTACAAACGTAATGGGACTTGATTGTCTCAAACTTGAGAACTCTAATGGTTTTGATTTCAACGCCTGGTGGCACAAAGTTATTTATGGGATACAATTCCTAAAAATTTATGACATTATTACTGAGGATAAGCTTAAGTTTAAGGAGGAAAACATTAATGAAGAGGCTGATTAGGACCGTGATGATCATTTCTACAGAAGCTACTTGCTTAATTATCTCATTGATCATCTTGCTAATGTATATTCCCAAAAAAGCACTGTTAGAGAAATTTTGGAAGCTTAGGAGCAGTAGTACAAGGATGAAGAGAAACTTTCGAAGACTCATCTTATTGACAAGTTTCTTGATATGAGATTTGAAGATGAGAAAGAAGTTTTGCCACAAGTCAAGGAACTTGAGAAGTTAGTGATAAAACTTAAAGATAACAATATCAACCTTAGTGACACTTTCATTGCCAGTGTAATTGTAAATAAGCTTCCTTTCTCTTGGATGTCTTTCTCTATAGAGATGCGTAGGTGAAAGAAACAGGTCTCTTTTATTGATTTGAAATGTTTCATTCAAATAAAAGATAAAGTGCGTACTGACTCCCAAAATGAGTTGCTTGCTAATCAAAAGACCTCTGCTAACATGGTAGCACTAAAGCCAGAAATCAACAAAGAAAATTTCCTTAATAAGAAGAAATAGTTCAAACCAATGAAGAAGAAAAGTAAACAGATGAATCTCGATGTGCAGAAAAAATAATTTCAGAAGAAATGACGTTTTACAACTGTGGTAAACATGGCTATTATACTGCGGATTATAGAGCACCTCTAAAAGACAAAGCACCAAAGGAATTCATCAACATTGTTTCAAGCATTGGTCCACTTGTGAATGTTGTGGCAGTGATATCTGATGTGATAGATACCTTAAACATCACTGATTGGTGGCTTGACACTAGTGCTGCTTGTCATGTTTATACTAATCGATCATTTTTCTCTACCTATGTTACTGTCAAGTAAAATGTGGTAATGACAGATTGTTCTTCAGCAACAGTGATTGTAACTAGAATTATGGTGCTGAGTCTAACCTTTAGTAAGACTCTTAATTTTAAAAATGTCAAGTATGTCCCAACTATAGCAAAGAATTTAATCTTTGGGAGTCTTCTACGTGATGCTATAATGAGATTTGATTTCCAATGTGGTAAAGCAGTTTTATCATATTAATACCTTTACTTTGGAAATGTCTACTGAGCTGATAATATGTATAAGATTAGTATTTTATGTGATGTTATAAATAAAGTATCCTATTCTATGTACACTTTTGAGTTGTGGCATCGTAGCCTAGGTCATGTTAACTATAGGAACCTTCATGACAAAATAAAGTTGGGTTTGCTACTTAACTCTGGGGATGGTAAGCAGGGAAAATATGAAGCAAATGCACGGGCCAAAATCACAAGAAAACTATTCCCTAGTGTGACAAGGAATACTGAGCTGCTGTATCTAATTCACTCTGACACTTTTGATTTCAAAAACATTACAACAATGGGAGGTTTGAAATACTTCATCACCTTTATTGACGATCACACACGTTTCTGCCATGCGTATTTAATAAAATTAAAGGATGAAGGTTTTGAGAAATTCATGGAATTTCGTACTAGAGTTGAAAAACAACTTAGTTGGCAAATCAAGAAACTCAAGAATGATGAAAGGGTGAATGTCGCTCTAATAAACCAAAGTAATACTTCAAGGAGCATGGAATTATTATAGAAACTACTGCTCTTTACTCTCCTCAGTCTAATGGGATTGCTGAAAGAAAAAATCGGACTCTGACAGAGATGGTGACTTAAATGCTGATTACTGGTGGTCTTCCTTCTTGCTATTGGGGTGAAGCACTTCTAACTGCAAATTTCATATTGAACAGAGTTCCCTATTAAAAGTGAAAAATATCAGCATATGAGCTTTGGTTTGGGTACCCTCCTTCTTTGGATATTCTTAAAGTGTGGGGGTGTATGGAATATGTAATACTCGTATTCTTAAAGCAAGGGTAAAGAAGTAATTTGATAGATATTACATGGAATTAAAATAATATATATATATATGAAATATTTACTATTAAATAAAAATAATTTTAAAAAGGGTCCCGGTGTAGTTGTTTTGGTTGATTACAAAGAAAAAGAAAAAAAAAGCTGAACATTTGCTGTAAAAGGGGAAAAAAAACTTGGCGTGTAAACACTTGGATATCTAGGTGTAACTTACTAACCATGCAATTGTGCATAAATTACAACGGAGAGAAAAAGGAGAATTGGTGGTAGGGGGTGGTTCATACATATATATGTGTATATAGTTTTCTTTGTTTTATTTTATTTTTCTTACCAAATCCCGTTTGGTTTTCTTCTTTCTTCAATTCAAATTACTCTATTTCTTTAAATACTTGGGGATTGAAAGAAAGGTTGAAAGAGTAAAATTTTGAAGAGATTTACGGAAGAATTTTAAATAGAGTTGAGGAAAGCTCTAAGAAAGACAAAAGGTAATAATGTGAATTTTATTTTTGAAATTTAGCATACATGAAATTACCCGAAATTCAATATGTAAATTTTAAAGGGTATGAATTCTAGAAGAATTGAAGAATAACTTAGAAATGTTAAAATAAATATTATGTCAAGTGTTGACAATAAACAATCGAGTGAAATTGCTGAAAAGAGCAAGAAAGGCAAGGAGGTGATCCATGGGTAGCTCTAAGTACTACATGGTGAGTTAGATTTACTTTTAGTAATCGAGATAGTTATGAAATATAAAGTGATGATATTTGAATTAATTATTAAACTATGAATGGATGATATATGAAAGTTGATTGATGGATATGATAGGAATAATTGACATGTTAAAGATTTATTATATAAGAAGTAATATTATTGAAATAATGAGTTGATTAAATAAATAATGAAGGGATAAATGAAATTCTTGACAAGTTATGAATGATAATTTGATATGATATATGACGAGATAATTTAATGAATATGATAAAAAATAATAATTTTGAGAAAGAATTGGATAGCTTAATTGAATGGCTGAATGTATGCTTGTTTTGTATTATTTCTTATATGCATATTTAATATCATTGTTCATATTAAAATACATGAAATAAAAGAACCGGGAAGGCAATTAGTCTAAATGAAATAAAAACCGTGATAGCCGGTATATGCTGGAAATAAACGAACCAGGAAGACAATCAGTCTAAATGAAACCGTGACAGCCGATATATGCTGGAAATAAAAGAACCAGGAAGACAACTGGTCTAAATGAAACCGTGACAGCTGGTATATGCTATAAATAAAAGAACCTGTAAGGCAATCAGTATAAATGAAACCGTGACAGCCGGTATATGCTGGAAATAATAGAACTAAGAAGGCAACCAATCTAAGATAAAACATGTCAACATGTAGGAAGACGTTCCCAAATAATAATATAATTTAAATTCATGCATTGCATTTGCTTTAAATATTGATCATTATTGCTTGAGATGCTAAAATGTTAATCTTGATTGTAAATTTATTGATAGATGAATGAGTCTCACAGGAAGACAGATATGATGAGAAAGAAATATGAAAGTATGATATGATAAGAATTATATGAGTGATTGATTATATATTGTGAACCTGATAACGAGGTTACTATAAGATAGAATTGATAGTCTCAAGATGATTAAATATATGAGAAGAAAATATTGATAAAGGATGAAGATTATGATATGAGTAGTAATAATAGATTGCTATTATCGAATTATATGAGATATATATGAATGAATATTGGAAGGCTATTTGAACAATTGAATTATAAGATGTGACTGGAGTTATAAAAATTGAATACTTCTAGTAAATTTAATTCACTAATCTTGTGAAGCTCACTTCTCATTGTTAAATAATTTCAGGTAGCAGGCAGGACAGATAGATTGGTGAGCTGAGATTCAGACTGAGTCGTTATCTATAACTATGTGGTCCACATCCTTAGACTAATGGAAAGGAAAAAAATATATTTGTAAATATTCATGCATAATATGTTGTAAAATATATTTGTAAATATTCATGCATAATATGTTGGATATAATGTTTCAGTTGGGATCTTAATAATTGTAGACTGAGATTCCAACTCAAGAGAGGGGGTTGAATTGGGTTTTTAAAAACTTTTGCTAATTACTTGCAAGTTGATAAAAATAGTTAAATGCACGAGCGTATAAACAAATAATGTGTTTTAAGTAAAAGAGTTTAAGGAAGAGAAAATGCAAACTCAGTTTATAGTGGTTCGGCAATATAAAATTTGTTCCGACCCTACATCCACTCTCTTCAAGGAACCTCCTTGAAATGATCCACTAAAACTTTTAGTCGTACAATTTCACGGGTGTTGTACAAACCTTACAAATAATCCCTTCCTCTTAGAAGCTAATCCCTTCCTCTCAGAAGTTAATCTCTTCCTTGCGGAAGTTAATCCCTTTACAATAAATATGAGTTGCTGTAAAGTAAATGGTAGAGAGATAGCAATGAATACTTTTACAAATGAACAATATATCTCTTTAAAAGAAAAGCTTGAAGAATGGATCAATAATAATTTTTTCAAAACTTTTAAGTATTAATGAGCAAACTATTGATTGAATGTGTATTCTTCTTTTTTTAAATGCTCATTGAAGTGGGTTTATATAGCCTTGAATTAATATGGCCATTAGAAACTGACTTGATAGGTTTGGTGCATTGAATGCTCAAGTCTGGCATCTCAAACGGTCATATTTTTTGAATTAATAGTCAATTGGGTCTTAGTACCAGTCGACTGGGTCAAGTGAAAAAGTTCACTTTTAGGCTGTGGAAGAGTACCAGTCGACTGGGTCCTAAGCACCAGTTGACTGGGAACTTACTATCCCAGTTGCTAGTCGACTGGTATAGATCACCCAGTCGACTGGGGATATTTTGTCCCATATCCTAGTCGATTGGTATAAGGAGCCAGTCGACTGGGTAGCTTTTTAACCCAGTTTTTCATGTTTCAAAGTGTTTTTGACTTAGAATAGTTTGAATGATTATGTTTGTCAAAATTATTTTGTAAAAAGAGCCATAAGACAAGCCACTTACTTGAACATAAGAGATTTAAAGTTTGTTTCAATACCTTAATGCCTATACTATATCTTCTGTCTTGACTAGGTGTCTGATTCGGGTTGAGTTCTTGCATCTTGATTCTTTGCTGAAAGCTTTTATTGTTTAAACACTTAGATAAAATTGTTAGTACAATTAGATTAGTTTTTTGTCATTATTAAAATTTAGATAAAGGTCAAAATCTCCTCCTTTTTGATGATGACAAAACTAATAAGAAAAAACAGTTTTAAAAACTAAGTGTTGGGTTTTTAGAAAAAAATGGGTAGAGTTTTCTCTGTTTTTTGGATAAAACCAATCTGTAAAATAGTTCAAATGCAGTTTATAAACAACCCAAACAAGCAACTCAACATAGTCTTATATTCAATAAGATCTTCGTAGCAATGCTCCCCCTAAATCTATGCTCTATTTTGAGTCTACAGTTATATTTCTCTGTTTCTCATTTTTCTCCCCCGTTTTGAAAACAGTAGAAAAGAGGGTGCTAATCTAAAAAATAAGCAACATAAATATTGATAGTAAGATTATGTATAAACAAACTTGTCTGCGAAAACTATGCATTATTTGGAGCTGGGAAGACTTCCCGGGAAGAACCGAAAGTTTCCACACTAGCATAAGTAGTTAAAGCATATTTCTGAGTAAAAAGGATTTAAACTAAGTAATCACATAGCGTAAAAGTAAAGAAAGTATATGAATCATAAGGTAATCATGAAATATAGTCAAATAAATCCAAATATCTATACATCATGGGCTTCTAGGAGCCGAAAAAAAAAACTAAAATGTATGATAATGTGATAACTGTTCGTGCCAAGAACAGCTAAAATCTATATACAACTGAAAAGATAATAGCTGGCAACTCAGTGAGCCAGAGAATCAGAGCCATCCTGTATAAGATCACGAAGCTTAGCCAAGGAGCCCTTTGTGTGCTCTTGGTATAGCTCGAAGTAGTCTCGAAGGGAGCGGAGGTTATGATATATGGAGTCAACAGAAGAGCTCAAGTTCTGGAAGTCGGATTTCATGGATAGCTGGAGGCCTGAAATGGCCTAGAGTAGATCATCATATTTAGCCAGACCAGTACTAGAACCACCATGCGGTGGTGCTCAATCATCAGTGTCCATAGCAGTGGTAGGGGCTACATCATCTGGACCCTCGTTATCCTCCTTACTGATGTCACTCTCTCCAATCCTGATGTTCTTCCTGGCCTTGGAATAGATCATCCCATCTCGGATCGTGCATCCCATCTTCTTTTGAGAAGAGACATTGATGATATCCTTGAAGCCGATGTCTTGAGCCTTAGAGGCAGTAAGAGGAACCCAAAAATGCTGGAGGATGAGGGTGATGAACATCCCATAGGGAAGGCATCCGGAGTCACTAGCTTCGCCGTTGATCATATTGGTAAGTAGTAGGGGTAGATATTGAAGTGGTGTCCAGTTTTAAGACACCAAATCAATACTACGTATATCTTTGAGAGATAGCTCCGACTCCCAAGTCGTGGGTGGATGGTCCAACTCACAATGAGATTGAACAACTTCGAATCGAGGGGCATGTCATTACATGTGTGAAATATAGTGGGCCGAAAGATGTAGTTAGGGTTACCCCTAACGATCTGATATGCCTCCTCATAGTCGAAGTTGTCCGGCCATCCGTCTAGACTCCAAAGGATCCCTAGTATGCTTACCAGGAGGTCAGTGTTCACCTCAAATTCCACGCCCATCACACTGGTTCTGAACCGAAAAGCCAGTGGACTAGGTTTCACCAAGTTCGTGTAGAACTGGTGAATCAGGCGTGAGTAAACTTTTTGGTGAATCTTGACCAATAGGGTCAAGTGCACTGCCTCAAAAGGAGGTAGTATATCAAAGTTTGCATGATGAATAGATTCGAAGTCAATGAATCTACCTGTCATGATCTTCTTATGACGAATGATAGAGTTATACCTCTATTTGGAGGCTGGACTCCAAAATAGTGAGTCATCGAGCTCTGTCCTCGCCTTTTTGCTAGTGGAGCCCGCCAAACCCTTCCCTTTTGCATCCGAAGCTATGGATTTCATAGACCGGAGCCTAGTAGGCACGTGTGGTCCTCCAACGGTGGTTTTAATTCAGATTCTCTCAGACATTTTGGAAAAAGGTGTTTTTGGGGAGAGAGAGATTTTGGGGAAAAACAGAAATTTCAACCGTGGAAAATTGAAATAAAGGTTATGGGGGATGGGATTTAGGATACTAGGAAGTGTTTTTGCGAGATTTTGGAAGGAAAAGTGAGAATTTCTTGAGAGTGAAAGCTTCAAGGTTTTGAAAATGACGTAAAACCCTGAAAAACTGAAGCAACTATTTATAGAATCGCGATATTAGTCGACCGGGTTAGAGCACCAGTCGACTGGGTCCTTCAAAATTTGGGAATTTTTTTATCATACCAGTCGATTGGGTCGGGACACCAGTCAACTAAGTAAACTGGCAGAGATATACCAGTCGACTGGGTCTTCCATAAATTTAAAATTTTGGCTCCAAACAAGGTCTTGTTCTACTAATCGATTGGGTACATGAACTAGTCAACTGGGATCATCTTACCAGTCGACTGGACCCTAAAAAAAACTTCCAGCTTAGAGTCTTAGTACGAATTTTGTTTGTCTATGCCATCTTGAGTGAGAAAAAATATTAAATAAGGTTTAATACTCATTCACTAGATGTCAAATATGCAAATGATGAATGATGATGCAATCAAGCATACAGTTTATCATAGTCTATTAATCCTATTAATAGTCTAATTTTACAAAAATTAGCTTCACTTAAAGATTTTGTAAGAATGTCAGCTATTTGATCTTCTGAAGGAATGAATTCTAGTCTTATATCACCTTTTTTAGCATGATCTCTTCAGAAATGATGTCTAATTTCTATGTTTTTGGTTCTAGAGTGCTGAATAGAGTTTTTGGTTAAGTTGATAGCACTGGTATTATCGCAATGAATTGGAATAATTTTAAAGTTCATGCCATAGTCTTCTAGTTGTTGTTTCATCCATAACACTTGCGCACAACAACTTCCGGCTGCTACGTATTCCACCTCGGCGGTTGATAGTGCAACCGAGTTTTGTTTCTTGGAAAACCAAGAGGTTAACATTGCACCTAAGAATTGGCATGATCCACTAGTGCTTTTTCTATCTAATCTACACCCCACAAAATCAGCATCTAAGTATCCTACAAGCTCAAAAGATGAATCTCTAAGGTACCATAATCCTAGGTTTTGAGTCCCTTGTAAATATCTAAGATTTCTTTCAACTGCAATTACATGTGATTCCTTAGGATTAGCTTAAAATCTAGTACACATGCATACACTGAACATTATATCAGGCCTACTTGCAGTTAAATAGAGTAAAGCTCCTATCATGCTTCTATAAGTTTTAGTGTCTACACACTTACCTCCTTCATCAAGGTTAAGTTTTGTAGATGTGCTTATGGGAGTACCAATTGACTTTGAGCCTTTCATCCCGAACCTTTGTAGTAGGTCCTTCGTGTAGTTTGATTGATTGATGAACTTCAATTGTTTGATTTGAAGTCCAAGGAAGTAGGTAAGCTCTCCTATCATGCTTATTTCAAATTCACCTTGCATGCACTTGGCAAACTCTTGACATATAAATTCATTAGTAGCACCAAATATGATATCATCAACATATATTTGGACTAGTAGAGTGTCATTTTTGTGAAGATGATTGTGTCTATTTTTCCTCTTTTAAAATTATTGTCAATAAAAAATTTACTTAGTCTTTCATACCATGCTCTTAGAGCTTGCTTCAACCCATATAGATCTTTAGAAAGCTTATAGACATGATTTGGAAGACTAGGATTCTCAAATCCAAAAGGTTTCTCAACATATACTTCTTCTTTTATAAATCCATTTAAGAAGGCACTTTTTACATCCATTTGAAATAATTTAAACTTGTTAAAGCATGCAAAAGCTAATAACATTCGAATAGCTTTTAATCTTGCAGCATAGGTCTCTTCAAAGTCTATGTCTTCTTCTTGATTGTATCCCTTAGCAACCAATCTAGCCTTATTCCTAGTCACTATTCCATTTTCATCCATCTTGTTTCTAAATACCCATTTAGTTCCTATTATTGTATGATTTTTTGGTCTAGGAACTAGATTCCATACAATGTTTCTTTCAAATTGGTTTATTTCTTCTTGCATAGCATTTATCCAATCAACACCCTTCTCGGCTTCTACAAATGTTTTAGGTTCTACCTGAGACAAATAGGCTATATAGTTGTAAATATTTCTAATAGAGGAACGAGTTCTTACCCCTTGTGAAGGATCACCAATCACTTGATCGATTGGGTGATAATTTACATACCTCCAATCTTTGGGAAGACCATCATCTTGTTGACTTGTGGATGGTTGGTCCAATTTGAGAGCTTCTATCTCTTGATTTGTTTGCGATGGGCTCTCCTTTGGGTCAACAATGGAAGTAGGTGTTTTCGTTCTTGGAATGAAATCTGCATCATCATTGAAAGAAACTTCTCTGCTACTAATTGGGTTAGACTCATCAAGGGCTACATATACGGATTCTTCTACCACTAGAGTTCTCTTGTTGAAGACTCTATAAGCTTTACTAAAGGTTGAATATCCTAAGAATATCGCCTCATCAGTCTTTGAGTCAAATTTACCCAAGTTAGTTTTATTGTTATTTAGGATAAAGCATTTACAACCAAAGGTATGAAAATAGAAGATATTAGGCTTTCTACCTTTCCATAATTTATATGGAGTTTTGTTAAGCATAAGCCTAATTAAAATTCTATTTAAGATATAGCAAGAAGTGTTTACCACTTCCGCTCAAAATTATTTTGGTAAGCTATTTTCACAAAGCATTGTTCTTGCAAATTTTTCTAAAACTCTATTTTTCCTCTCAATAACTCCATTTTGTTGAGGAGTTCTAGGAGCTGAAAAGTTGCGATCAATTCCATTTTCATCACAAAATTTTGAAAAGCTTTGGTTTTCAAATTCTTTTCCATGATCGCTTCTAATTCTTGAGATACAAATTTCTTTTTCATTTTGAACCTTTTTGCAAAAAATTTCAAATCCTTTGTTAGCTTCATCCTTGGAAGCAATAAAGATAACAAAGGTATATCTTGAATAATCATCAACAATAACAAGAGCATATTGATGACCACCTAGACTAATGGTACTTATTGGACCAAATAAGTCCATATGCAAAAGTTTCAATGGTCTAGTAGTTAAGACTACCATTTTTTATTTAAAAGAAATTCTAGTTTGTTTTCCCATTTGACAAGCATCACACACTTTATCTTTTTCAAATTTGATTTTGGGAAGTCCAATGACTAAATCTTTTCTTGAAATGATTTTAAGCAAATCCATATTCACATGACCAAACCTTCTATGCCATAGCCATGGGTTTTCACTAAATGCGGGAAAACATTTTTTATTTTTCGAATGCAAGGATTTTAAATCAACTATATAGACATTTTTGTGTCTTTAGCCAACAAACTTGATCTTGTTACTCTTGATGTCTATACCTAGACAATGAGAGGTTTCAAATATTACTTTGTTGCCTTTGTCACATAGTTGACTGATACTTAGTAAATTTGGCTTAAGGCCTTGCACTAATAATACATTATCTATGGTTGAGAAATTATTACCAACTTTTCCATGCCTGATGATCTTTATTTTTGTGTTGTCTCCAATGGTGACATGTCCGCCATCTCTTAGAGTTAGCTCTTTAAATACACTTCTATCACCGGTCATGTGCTTTGAGCATCCACTATCAAGGACAATTACCTTTTTCTTTGGTGTTGAGACATATCTACATCACACAAGGATACACAATTGCACTTTTAGGTACCCAAAATTTCTTGGGTCATTTGGGGTTAGTATTAGAAAATACGGTTCCTTTAGGGACCCATACTTTCTTAACAATATAAAGTGTTCTATATTTATAGACATGTTGATAATGCACAATCCTAGGATAATAGTTATTGAAATTTCTATGATTTCTTAGTTGTGCATGTTTATAATTCTTTGGATTAGAATTCCTAGGATACATGTTTCTATTGTGAGGGTTATGAACATGCATGTCATAGGAAATGTATAATGATGATTTCTATGATACATGCTTGCATTATTATGAATATTCATATTATTTCTAGGGTAACCATGATGGTAATTCCTAGGATATGCATGTGCAATGTACAAGTTTTAAGTATACATATTGTTTCTAGGATGCACATGATGATTATTCATAGGATGTGTATAAGCATTTCTTGAATGAGCATACATATAAGCACAAGTATTTCTAGGATGATTCATTCTAGTATATGCATTACATTGGTATTTTTAGACCTACTAGCATTCATTGAGGGAATGCTTTTGGCCTTGCTAGTGGTCTTTGAAGTAGAGGCTTCATTCACACATGATGTTTTCATAAATAAGCTCTTTTTTTTTTTATTTTTGCTTACCTAATGGAGAATAACCTAACCCGGATTTTCCTCCATTTAATCTTTGGCAAGATAGCACTTCATCTAGTTTTTCTTTTCCAAGCATAAGTCTAGATATAGTGCCATTCAATTATATTATCTTCTTCTTTAAGTTTTCATTTTCATCTGTAAGAAAATCTTGAGAATAATCATAAAGCAATGAAGATAGTTTTTCTTTTTCCTCTTTTAAGCCTTCCATCTCTTTAGAAAAAGATGACACCTCCTTTTTGAGAATGGTGTTCTTAGAACCAAATTTCTTCAATTCTTTATGCATTTCATTTATGAGTTCTATTAATTCTTCACAACTACTAACAATGTTATTTTTAGAAGGGGAAGAATTTGATACCTCATTTTCATCCTCGATTGCCATAAGACATAGGTTGGCAATCTCCTCGTATCCGATCTCTTTGTCCGATGAGTCTTCTTCTTCGTCATCACTCCAAGTGGTTGCAATCATAGCTTTCTTTTTAAAGCTCTTATATGGTTTGTTTGTTGCTGTACAATCGGCCTTGATGTGACCGAGCTTCTTGCAGCCATAACACATAAGTGGTTTCCTCTTTGAAGTGGGATCCTTTGTGTATAGTTTCTTACTTTTCTTCAAGAATCTGCGAAATCGTTTAGTGATCAAAGTCATTTCACCATCTTTTTCGCTGCTCTCCTGCTCTTCTTCTGTTTCTTCTTCTTTGTTGCTCGTAAAGGCTTTGAGAGCAATCACCTTTTTCTTATTCTCATCATCATTGACAATAGGATTCATTTCTTCCATCTTGTATGTAAATAGTGATTCGAGAAGTGTTTCGACATCAAGTTTGTTAAGATCTTTGGCCTCTGTGATGGCCATCTTCTTTGCTTTGCAAGTGGGTGGCAAAGATCTTATGATTTTTCTTATTAGTTCAAACTCCTCAATGTTCCTACCAAGAAGTAACTTCGCTAGTTCCTTCATATGTAACTTGCAATTTATCCCAAATCTCCTTAGCCAAAACACATGCAGAAATTTTATTATATTAAAAAATATCTAAAGTACAATGTAAAATACTTATGGCTTTACTATTTACAGACATCATTCTACAATCCTCATTATTGAACTCAGTTTTGAGTTTAGGCATTGTATGATTGATTTCTCCAATAGTTATTTTCTTTGTAGGAATTCTAGGTCCTTCCTCAATGACTCTCCATAGATTGTAATCTTGTCCTTTTACAAAGGATTTCATCTTGTTTTTCCAATAGTTATAGTTGGAGCCATTGAACAAGGGAGGCCTAGTGTAGGAATGCCCCTCAGAATAGCTATTTGATGCCATCAGATCAACTCAAGGATTTTAAGCCTGAAATTGAGAATAATGCTTTGATACCAATTGTAGACTAAGGTTTCAACCCACGAGGGGGGTGAATTGGGTTAAAACTTTCGTTAATTACTTTTAAGTTTATAAAAATAGTTAAATGCACGAGTGTATAATCAAGTAATGTGCTTTAAGTAAAAGAGCTTAAGGAAAAGAAAATGTAAACTTAGTTTATAGTGATTCGGCAATATTGGATTCATTCCGACCCCACATATACTCTCTTCAAGGAACCTCTTTGAAGTGATCCACTAAAATTTTTAGTCATACAACTTCACGGGTGTTGTACAAACCTTACAAACAATTCCTTCCTCTCGGAAGCTAATCTCTTCCTTGCGGAAGCTAATCTCTTCCTTGCGGAAGTTAATTCCTTTACAATATATGAGTTGCTGTAAAGTAAATGGTAGAGAGATAGCAATGAATGCTTTTACAAGTGAACAATATCTCTCTTTCAAAGAAAAGCTTGAAGAATGGCTCAACAATAAAATTTTTAAAGCTTTTGAGTATTAATGAGCAAACTATTGATTGAATGTGTATTCTTTTTCTTTTTTAAATGCTCATTGAAGTGGATTTATATAGCTTTGAATTAATATGGCCGTTAGACACTGACTTGATAGGTTTGGTGCATTGAATGTTCAAGTCTAGCGTCTCAAACCGTCATATTTTTTGAATTACTAGTCGACTGGGTCTTAGTACCAGTCGACTAGGTCAAGTGAAAAAAGTTAACCTTTAGGCTGTGGAAGAGTACCAATTGACTGGGTCCTAAGCACCATTCAACTAGGAACTTACTGTCCCAGTTGTCAGTCGACTGGTATAGATCACCCAGTCTACTGGGGACATTTTGTCCCATATCCCAGTCGACTGGTATAAGGAGCCAGTTGACTGGGTTGCCCTTCAACCCAATTTTTCATGTTTCAAAGTGTTTTTGACTTAGAAGAGTTTGAATAATTATGTTTGTCAAAATTATTTTATAAAAAGAGCCATAAGATAAGCTAGTTACTTGAACATAAGAGATTTACAGTTTGTTTCAATACCTTAATGCCTATACTATATCTTCTATCTTGACTCGGTATCTGATTCAGGTTGAGTTCTTGCATCTTGATTCTTTGCTGAAAGTTTTTATAATTTAAACACTTAGATAAAACTGTTATACAATTAGAGTAGTGTTTTGTCATTATTAAAATTTAGATAAGGGTCAACAATAATGTAACTCCTCTGTTGAGGGTTGAGGATTTATGTATGTAAAAAATTTTAATTGGTATTTTTTATATTGTTGCATATATGTGTCGTGCTGGGATTTCGAAATGTGACAAAATGTCTCGGGCGTGGCCAACCTGGGATGGGTCGTTACAATTTTGGTATCAGAGCATTTGGTTTTATGATTCTATAGATTGCATAAAAAGAAAAGAAGTAGAAGATTAAAATAAATTATATTTTAACGAATAGTCTGAGAATGACACGTGGACGTGCTAGAGCTAGAGTTAGAGCTGTTGACTTGAGATGGCATAGTAGGCCCCATTTTTTTTTAAACGAGCTGAGGTTGAGATAGAGGCTGAGTTAGAGCGAGTTTCCTATGAGAGAAAGTATTGATAGTATCATTGACACTAGTAGGGGTATGAAAGAATCTAGAGTTGAAAAAGATGAGCTAAGATAAGCTCTTGCTCATGCTCTTGAGAAAATGAATGTAACAAATGATAGAGTTGATAGTCTATAGTATAGACTTGATGAACAGGCTAGAGCAGTGCTTGAGGTTGTTGTAAATCCAGTAATGGTAAGCGTTCAAAAGGGGAAAGGTGAGTTTATGCACGAGATGTAGGGAGATTGTTTTGTTAAATATATTAAGTTGAATGCTTTGTTGTTTAAAGGATATATGAACCCTTTTGAGCCTGAGCTATGGGTGAAACATATAGAGAAATTATTTGATACTTTACCAGTGACTGATAGGCAGAGGGTCGCCTTTGCTTTGTTTGAGTTAGAATGAGAAGCTTTAGAATGGTAGGAGGATACTCTTCCCAAGGTAAGTGCATATATTGATAGACACTTAACTTGGAGTAGATTTAAGGAGGCTTTTTCTTTTACAAATAGTGCTCATATAATTTCAGAGCCAAATAGAAGAGAGATTTCATTTATTTGAGGAAAAATATGTTGATTGTGGCTCAGTATGATAACAGATTTGTGGCTTTGACAAAGTTTGTATCGAAAATGGTAGACATAAAGGAGAAGAAGCGTAAGAGGTTCATAGATGGATTTCATTTTAAGATTTAATCGAAACTATCTTACATGAGGCATATGAATTATACTAGGTTGGTGGATATAATACTATAGATTGAGAAGGATGTGATAGAGTTAGAGGTATGAGGGATTGGTTGAAGAGGTCTAGCTTTAAGGGATCTAGAGCTAGTAGCAGTATGAGTGTGTAGAGTGGGAGACCACCCCAGAAGGGGCATTTCGTGTCACAGAGAACTATAGTACAGAGTCCGAGGCAAGCGGGATCTATTGCTTCTGCAGCTCAGAGTAATATTGTTAGGACCCCTAGATTTGGGAGACAGGCTATAGGGACTGGAAGTTATGGTAGAAGAGTAAGTACGCCACCAAGAAGAAGTGATAATCTGATGTATAATCGAGATATAAGAGTTGCTTTAGATTTAATCAGACATGGCATCTGTCACGAAATTGTCCTACTATGATGTACTTTGAATGTGGTGAAGGTGGATGTACCAGTGTGGATTGCCCAATTGAGATGATGAATGTTGAAGGGGTTGGAAGAGGATATATAGAGAGAAGAAATGGATTTATTATCTCTGAACATGATTGATTTTGACCTGATATTGGAGATAGATTGGTTGTCGGCATATCATGCATGGGTTAATTGTGAGATTTATATAGTTTGGAGAGTGTGAAAAAAGTTTCCAATTACTAAAGGAAAAATTGACTAAAACTCTAAAATTGGTATTTCCTTCTGGTGATGAATGATTTGTGGTGAATAATGATGCATCCCATCAAGATTTGGGATGTGTGTTGATGTAACATGTAAAGGTAGTGGCATATACTTCTAAGCAATAGAAGAATCATGAAATAAATTACCCGACCCATGACTTAGAGTTGGTTAGCATAATGTTTGCTTTGTAGATTTGGAGACATCACCTGTATGGAGCCACTTGTGAGATATTTACTGATAACAAGAGTTTAACATACTTACCTACCTAGAGAGAGTTGAATTTGAGACAGAAACGGTGGATGGAGTTGATTAGTGACTATGATTGTATAATTCACTATCATTGAGGAAAGGCGAATGTGGTAATAGTTGTATTGAATAGAAAATCTACAAGAAGATTAACTGCTATTAAAAGTCATGATGTGAAATTAATGATAGATTTAAGAGAGATAAGAATGAAGTTGAATATTAGTGATAGAGCATTATTGTTAGCAGATATGGTTGTACAGTCATCCATAGTAAAATGCTTGTTAGAAATGCAAGGTAGAGATGAAGAGATAGAAAATATTAAGCAGGAAATACTTAGTAAAAAGAAATATGAGTTCAAAAAGTAGAAATGAGGGAATCTTGGTATTGAAACATAGGATTTATGTTTCCAATGATGCTGAGTTAAGAAATGAGATATTGAGGAAGACACATAATGATGTATATTCAATGCACCCGAGTAACAATAAGATGTATAGAGGATTGAGACAGAATTACTGGTGGTCAGGATTGAAGAAGGATGTAGCTGAATATACTTCTAGATATTTGGTTTGTCAGCAAGTGAAGTAAGAGAATAAACATCTGAGAGTCTTAATGCAGCCTCTTCCTGTGCTAGAATGACCATAGAAAAATGTGAGTATGGGTTTTGTTTTTGGACTTTCCTATAACAAGAGAGGTCACGATACAGTGTAAGTGATAGTAGATAGACTTTCTAAGTCATCTCAATTTCTTCCAATTAAAACTAATTGGAGTCCTAAAAAGTTGGCTAAACTGTATGTAGCTGAGATTGTGGGGTTGCATGGAGTACTATTGAGCATAGTGTTAAATAGAGATGCTAGATTTTCATCTTAGTCTTTGGAGAGGCTTTCAGAAAGCTATGGATATGCAAGTACAATTTGGTATAACTTTTCATCCTAACACAAACGAACAGACAGAAAAGATTATTAGAGTACTAGAAGATATGTTGTGGGCAAATGTGATGAGTTTTTCAGTGAGCTGGGATGCTTATTTACCTTTGATAGAGTTTGCATACAATAATCAATACCAAACTAGTATTGAGATGGCACCATTTGAGGCTTTGTATGGTAGAAGGTGTAGAACTCCAGTATGTTAGGAAGAAGTTGGAGAAAGAAAGATATTTGGTCCAGAAATGATAGATTTGACTACTAAGATGATTAAACTGGTTAGAAAGAACCTTTGAGCGGCACAGAATAGACATAAGGGATATATTGATAATAAAAGATGACCTCTTGAGTTTCAGGTTAATGACTAGGTATTTTTGAAAATATCTCTGTGGAAGGGTGTATTGAGGTTTCAAAGAGAAGGGAAAGTTGAGTCCGAGCTTTGCGGGGCCATATGAGATGATTGAGAAAGTTAGGCTAGATGTAAATAGCTTGGGTTTACCTCTAGAGTTGAAGCAGTTACATAATGTATTTCATGTTTCACTTTTGCAAAAGTGCTTACATGATGAATCTCATAATATTTCGAGCCAAGCTATATAAATTCATGAAGATTTGACCTTTATACGAGCACCAGTGAGAATTTTAGATAGAAAAGAACAAGTCTTGTGTAATGTTGTGATGGATATCTACCTAAATAAATATGCAAATAACCATCCTAGTTTTACTTGCAAATGCACAGTTAGTGATAACATAGTGTGCAAGTGCGAGATCGTTCCCACAAGGATTGGTGAATTTCAATTTAGAATTAGTTTCTTCAAAGTAAAAAGAGAAATAACTAATTGATTGTGAGTGAATAATAATAATGAGAACATAGGACTGCGATATCCACCACTAATTATACTTTCCCATTAAGTAAAGTTTCAATGCTCTAGCCTTATCATGAATATTTAATGGTTGCCAACCTAAGGGCTTGGCCCATACCTTAGGCTATTGATCTCCCTATGCAACGAGTTAGGCATGGTGTGTACTCTAAATCTTTTCTCTCTTAAGGGATTCAGCATGGGTGTATACTGAGTTGTTCCTTAAGAGAGCACGAGGGCTGTGGAGATCGGCAACCACACGGGACCTAGGGCTTGGTCCGCTCCCAGTTTCCTATGTTGATTAACCCGAGAATCCAGTGTGGGTATCCCTTGTTACTAATGTCGAACCCAAGACTCGGTCATCCAAATTGATTTGACTAACTTATCCATACCACACGCATACGTTGATCAGGCACACACATATGAGGAATTTAAATACAAACAGGTATTAATCAAGTTAAACCTTCTAACAAGGCTATAGCAAAGACAATCAATGAATAAACATGTGGAAAAGTATAACTAGGGCTTCAATCGAGCCCTATAAGAGTTTAATTACACATACTAGTTAAACTAAACATTCTAAACATAGTGAAATAAAAACAGAAAACTAAAACCGAAGAAGACTCATGAGACGAGTCGTCAATTCCTCTCCTAAGCTTGCTACTTCGAATCCTCCACAAAAAACCCAGTTTATATGTTTTACAGGGCTATTTATAGGGTCTTCATGGTGTCTCGAAACCCTAATTTCCTATTTGGAGTCTGGAGACTTCTTTCCATATTGGCTCTGTCGTATCTGGAGTGATTGCACTCGAGCGTATGCGGGATGTGCTCGAGTGTATGCGTGATGCGCTCTAGCGCATGTGTGCGCTCTAGCGCATGTGTGCGCTCAAGCCTTCTTAAAGTGCGCTCATGGGCTTGTGCGCTCGATCGCAGGGGAGGTGCGCTCAAGCGCACCTTGCTGGATGGCAGAACTTAACTTTAGCTTCTAAAAGCTCCAAATTATCATCTTTTTGTCCAAGTCTTGTGAAAAACACATAAAACACGAAAAAGAAGTAGAATCCACAGAAATATATAAATGAAGAGCTTAACAAGTGTAAATTAAGGGGCTTAAATATGACTATTTAAGCACTTATCACACCCCCCAAACTTATATATTGCTAGTCCCTTAGCAATACAAAACAAAAGACTATGCTGAAACAAAATTAAAGATAAATTCATTTTCGTGATATTCAAAGATTTGGGTTATGCATAAAACTATGGCAACCGTTCATGAGTAAGCTTATAATTAAAACACATTTTTGTATTGAAAAAGGATTTTCAAAAGTTCATGTTACTTACCTAAGGTTGGCTTAAGGCATCGCAAGTTTGATTTGTGTGTGATGAGTTAGCACATATAAGATAGGGTTTCCATATAATTTTACTGTATAGTGTTTCGGTGCCCAAACTTTTTATCGAATTTCTTATTAAAGAGAACAAAAATGGCATAGTACTTGCTTCTTTTTTTTTTCTTTTATCATGCGATCTTTGCCATGTTGAGTTCCATCGAGCTTTCTAATTGACCCTTGTAACGAGTGTTGGGCCAATGACTCCCAAACCAGATGGTTTCAGGGCATTAGGTGACACCTCTAAGGACTTTACTAACTCGAGTCAAAAAGGCTACGGAACTAACAGGTTTTAATGCTTCTAAATGAAATTCCCACCTTTTGACGTGAACACTCAATGCTTACTGAGGCAAGAGGTCCAGTTACTCGGTGAAATTTTTTATTATGATCATTAAAGGCTTACTTCCCACCTTTTGACGTGAACACTCACTGCTTACTGAGGTAAGAGGCCCAGTTACTCAGTGGAAAGTTTTTAATGATCGTTAGAAGCTTTCAATTTTCTTTTTGCATGATGAACATTTTTCTTTATTTTTCTTATGCCAAAGTGTTATTTTTAACAAGTTATCCGATTACAGTTAGGTTATGGAAACATATATAAAATAATTATGTGTCATACCCCACACAAATGCGTACTAAATGTGCTTGTTCAAATTTGGATCAAACTCGTGAATTCTTAGGTGTCTTGAGGTAGGTAACTAAACTTTGTAAAATTCCTATTACAAGACTATGTGTTTTAGATTTTCAGCTTACTAATGAAGTGTTATCATATTTTTAAATTAACCAAAATTTTTGTTACCAAATGAACATGCATTTATCTTTTCTAAAAAAAAACTGGGACCTAGTCTGTGCATATGTTTCAAGTGTGTGAGTGTGTGCGAAATAGCATCTCCCACTACCCCCAAACTTAAAGTACACATTGTCCCCAATGTGTATGGCATGGAAAGATCTGACCTGGGAGATGGAGAACTAGGTTGCTTGCTTTGCTTGTGACACGCCCCCAAACTTGAACTAGATGCACGTACTAAGTACCTGACAAAGAAAAATAAACGTTGTGCCGGAAAATAAGAAATATAAATAATAGAAATATAATTATAAATATAAATAAAAGAAAAGTATTAAAATGAAAAGGATATGTCTGGGGTACCTCCTATGAGCGCTAAGTTTTACGTCTTCAGCTAGACAGGGTATCCTCTCACTGCTGATCATCAGTGGGTGCAGTCGAAGAGGTACCGGGTGCAGGAGGTAGGCAGTTAATGATGGCCTGTAGCATCACCACCTGTCGTGTAAACTGTGCCTCTAACCCATTGATCCGCTGATGGATCAAATGGGCTGCCTCACGATCCTCCCGACGGATTTCGGACAACTCACAGTGGAAGGAAGACAGCTCATCCCGAAGGTGCTGGTACTCCATGGATCCTATGTCTGGCTGGTCCTCCTCCCATGAAGGGCTCACTGGTGGATGCTTGGCCTCCATCGGATCATCCACTATGGGCTTGTCAGCTGAAATCTGTGCTCGGGGGCCTCAGGGCATGTGAGACTGGTTGAGGCTCCATTGGGCTCTCCCAAAGAAATAGTGGTCACTAACGAGGTCATCTATAGAGGAGCCTCTAATCCCCTTCTTCTTGAAGATGTGACTGAGCAAGAAGCGGAAGGAAAGCCCCAAGCATTAGCTGTGGTCATTTGTCGGTTATGCACCCCATACCATAACTTGTGTATCTGACTCCATATGACCGCTGGAATGGAGTACCAGTGACCCCGGTGAAAGGTGTAGAGAGCCTATAAGAACTGATCCCACCTCTATGTCTTGTGCCCCAAAAGACACACATTACGTTGCAGGACTGAGTCAACGAACCATAAACTATGAGGAAACCTAGATCAGCTCCCCGCATTGTTGTGGCGGTCTGCATACTAGCCCGCACACATATCATCTATGATGTGTGGGAAAGGGAATGGGTCAGGCTGCTCCTCTAAATGGCTGTCCTCTGGTGAGGACTCATCACAGCAGTGTAAAGAGCCGGCTATGTCGGTGGTGGTCAGTTCTAAGAATCTACCCTAGACTGAGGAAGATAAGATCTATGGCCTGGTGCAGTCATAGGTCAGGTTCTCATAGAAGCTGACCACAAATTGTGTGTATGCCGTCGAGCAGACTGGCTTGAATAGCCGCTTGAGTCCCCGGTTCTTGAACTCTTGGACCACCCATCTTGTGGTGTCCAAACTCTTGAAGTCCGCATCTACATTGAGTGTGGTCTCGAACAGTATTTCACACTGTTCGAAAATGGGCCGGGATGCCTGGTGGCGACTGCTGGAAGCTCGGGATGTGGAAGCCATGTGTTATGGAAAAATAGTGTTGCTTTTGGTGTGATTGCGCTCGTGCAAGCTTCTTGTGCGCTCGATCACACAGATTCAAGTGCGCTCGATCGCTAATACCAAGCGCTCGATCGAACTCGGTCAGGCAATAGGTCGAATACATTATGCGCACCAAAAACCAGAAGCTGTAGAATTTATACACACTTGATCCCACCCTTCTGCAAATGTAAAAATGCCCAATCAACATATAAGATAAACATATATGAATATATAAACTCAAGATTAAGAACCATGTGTGATGATGTGCATGTAAGTGGACAAAAATTGGTTTGTATACTGTGTTGGAGTTGGGAAATTTCAGGGGAAGATGGTCTTGTGGATGGGTGATGCACGACAGTAGGGTTGTGAGTGTGACAGAGTATCGGTGAAAATGTGGTGGTCGGAGTGGTGTGTTGGTGGTTAGTTAGCTTGGAGGATGAGTTTTAAGAGTAGTTGGCGGTGTGAGTGCGAGAGAGCGTAGCTTGAGTGCATTTGAGTGCAAGGATAAAAAATGGGTTTCTGAGCTAAGTGTATTTAAAAATCCTCACGTGCCTTCTGCCCCGAATGCGCTCGAGTGCATTGTGAAGTGCGCTCGATCGCATGTGTGCGAAACTGCTTAATGTAGTGCGCTCGCGCGCACTGGGGTGCAGGGTAAGAAGGCGCTTGAGCGCATGTGGTGTGTGCTCGATCGCACGACATACAATTTTGTTAAGAGTAAAAGGAGTTAATAGTAAAGAAATGAATAAAGGTAAAAATAGGAACGATACAGTCATATCAACTTGTAGTGGTCTCTGTACCACTAACCTCGATAGAGGCACTTGAGCTATATGTTATGCAAGTGGAATTGCCCAAGTGCTCTCTATAGTAGTTTCAAGGCTATGTCCTTTTAAGGAGGCACTTAGGACCCCCATCAGGTGGTTCTAGTGTCGTCGACAGCTAATTTGTCTCCAATTTGGGTGCCTGGTCAATAAAATAAGAAAAAGTAGTATTAGTAAGTGCAAGATTTTTAAATTGGAGATTACACTTACTTGGAAGCTTGGGTGTGTTCTTGATGGTGTGCACAGCTCCATTAATATCCTTAATCATGTTATCATCCTTTGGCCTAATGTCCAATCTCATGTCAGCATGGTTGGGGATGGTCTCCAATGGAATAATGCAATGGACTTTAGACATTTTTTCACCAATACCTTGCATGAAGCTCACATTATAACACTCATCATTAGTTTTAGTGGAGTCCAGTGTATTAAATATTTAAAATTCTACCTCTTCATCATTTACTCTCATAGTGACAATTCTTTTCACACTAATGTTTGTGTCAGCAGTGATCATAAATGGTCTCTCTAAGATGATAAGGAATGGTACAGGCATATGGCATTCCTCTATGTCTAGTACAATAAAATTAGCAGGTAAAATAAATTTACCTACTCTTACCAAAACATCCTCGAGGATACCTCTTGGTCGTTTGATGCTTCTGTCAGCCAATTGTAAAGTAATGGAGGTTAGTTGGAGTTCCCCTAAACCTAGTGTCTCGAATACACTGTAAGGTAACAAATTGACACTTGCTCCTAGGTCAAATAATGCATGCTCGAAAAGATGGTCACCTAGCCTGCAAAGAATAGTAAAACTACCCAGATCTTTTAGTTTAGGTGGTAGTTTTCTTAATAGTATAGCACTCACCTCTTCGGTCAAGGCTACCGTCTCATGTTCCTGAAATTTTTGTTTGTTAGTGCAACAATCTTTTAAAAACTTAACATAAGCAGGAAGTTGTCTTATTGCATCTAATAAAGGAATATTTATTTCTACCTTTTTCAAAGTTTCGAAAATGTCAATCATTTTAGTTTCATATTTAGGCTTCACTAACCTTTGAGGGAAAGATGGAGGTGTATTTACCTTTTCCATCTCTTTTACCTTAGATGTGGAGGCTTGGTCTGGAGATGCTTGTGTAGGCTCATTGGTGCAGATGATCTTACCACTTCTTAATGTTGTTACAGCATTTAGTTGCTGATGTCCTCTTGGATTAGGTAGTGGCTGGGCTGGGAGCTCTTCTTGCTTTCTGATACTTAATTCCTTGGCCAATTATCCCATTTGTACCATAAGTCCTTGGATGGTTTGATCATGTTTTGCTGTGATTTGCCTCATTCCAGTTCGAAATTGCCTTGACTCTTCCATGAATTGTTCATGTTTATTCAGGATTTGTTGCTACTGAGACGCTAGTTGCCTCACAAGACTTTTGAGGTCATTCTTCTTTGGTTCAGGCGCAGATTGGGCTATTGGTTGGAAGTTTCTTTGTTGCCCTTGATTGTTTTGATTGTTGCTCCATGAGAAATTTGGGTGATTCCGCCAGCCAGGGTTGTAGGTGTTCGCATAGGGGTTGTTCTTCGGCGGATAGTTATTTGGTCCCACAAAGTTGTCTTGTTCATGATCTGCAGATGAATACAAGGGACATGTATCAGTATTATGATCAAATTATGAGCAAATGGCACATACCTGGAGTGGTGTAGCTTGTGGGTTCGTTGAGGTGTTCTGAGCAGCCATAGCTTTAACTAATAGATCAAATTTCCTCTCCATAGCAGCTATTTAAGGAGATGATCCTCCATTCAGGCTTACCTCATACATACCCTTACTCTTGGTTATATGTCTACCTCGAGAGGAGAACTGTTGCGTGTGTTCACTTAGGGTTTCGAAGAGTTTCGTTACTTCTTCACTGCTCTTTTCCATTAGCACTCCTCCACAACCTGAATCAACAATATTTTTGTTAAAGTCACTAAAACCTTCATAGAAAGCTTGTACCAGTTCGTCTTAGGGTAGGTTGTGATGTCGGCACTTGAGTAGTAGCTCGTTGAAGTGTCCCCAGGCCTCGAAGAATAGATCTCCATATTTTTGTTGGTTTCCTTCCTCATTTGCCTCGTTTTTTGGGCTGGGAAGAACTTCCTTAGGAATTTGCTAGCCAACTCCTCCCAAGTGTGGATGGAAACTGCAGGCAAAGAATTATACCATAATTTAGCTTTATCTTTCAAGGAAAAAAGGAAAAGAATTAACCTTATTCCTTCTTGGTCTAAGCCTCGGATGTGTTGGAATTTACAGAGGTCGAAGAACTCTCGAAGGTGCAAATGTGGATCCTCACTAGGTGTACCCCTAAAGTGAGTCAGTGCATTGAGTATCTGCGGAGATATGTAATAGTTTCCTTCCACCTCAGGTTGATACGCAATGCACGAAGGTTGATCGAGGTTCTGCGGGATGAAGGATTGCTTCATCGGCCTCCGCTTAGGCAGTTGCTGCTCGGCTATCTGTTCTGCCATTGGTATCTCTTCCTCGATTCCTCCTTCTACCTCTTCTGAGTTATCTCTAAACCTTTGTCGGATAGTCCTCTCTAGCTCGAGATCAAGGGGAAGGAATGTCGGATGCTTGGATCGACGTCCGTGCATGAATCGGTGGTAGTTACGTAAATGCAACAGTCAAATACTGCTGCTCGGATGACTCTCTGCCTCAATTGAGCTCGATCGCACATGAGGGTTCGCTCAATCGCAAGTGGCACAGAAAGCTCTCCTGGAGTACCTGAAACAGAGAAAAAAAAGGAAATTGATTAGGGTTTTAATAAACACAATAATTAAGAATGGAATAGAATAAAAAGGAAATAACAATAATTAAACGAAATAAATAAATAAAAAATTAATTCTAAAAGGAAATTTAGCACAATCCCCGGAAACGGCGCCAAAAACTTGTTGTGACGAATACATACCTAAATAAATATGCAAATAACCGTCCTAGTTTTACTTGCAAGTGCACAAGGTCAGTAATAGTATAGTGTGCAAGTGCGAGATCATTTCCATAGGGATTGGTGAATTTCAATTTAGAATTAGTTTTTTCAAAGTAAAAAGAGAAATAACTAATTGATTGTGAGTGAATAATAATAATGAGAACATAGGACTGTGATATCCACCACTAATTATATTTTCAGACTAAGTAAAGTGTCAATGCTCTAGCCTTATCATGAATATTTAATGGTTGCCAACCTAAAGGCTTGGCCCACACCTTAGGCTATTGATCTCCCTATGCAACGAGTTAGGCATGGTGTGTACTCTAACTCTTTTCTCTCTTAAGGGATTCAGCATGGGTGTATACTGAGTTATTTCTTAAGAAAGCATGAGGGCTATAGAGATCGACAACCACACGGGACCTAGGGTTTGGTCCGCTCCCAGTTTCCAATGTTGATTAACCCGGGAATCCGGTGTGGATATCCTTTGTTACTAATGTCGAACCCAGGACTTGGTCATCCAAATTGATTCGACTAACTTATCCATACCACATGCATACGTTGATCAGGCACACACATATGAGGAATTTAAATACAAACAGGTATTAATCAAGTTAAACATTCTAACAAGGCTATAGCAAAGATAATCAATGAATAAACATGTAGAAAAGCATAACTAGGGCTTCAATCGAGCCCTATAAGAGTTTAGTTACATATACTAGTTAAATTAAACATTCTAAACATAGTGAAATAAAAACAGAAAACTAAAACTGAAGAAGACTCAGGAGACGAGTCGTCAATTCGTCTCCTAAGCTTGCTACTTCGAATCCTCCACAAAAGACCCGGTTTATGTGTTTTACAGGGCTATTTATAGGGTCTTCATGGTGTCTCGAAACCCTAATTTCCTATTTGGAGTCTGGAGACTTCTTTCCATATCTGGCTCTGCCGCCTCTAGAGTGATTGCGCTCGATTGTATGTGGGATGCGCTCGAGCTCATGTGTGCGCTCGAACCTTCTTAAAGTGCACTCGTGGGCTTGTGCACTCGATCATAGGGGAGGTGCACTCAAGCGCACCTTGCTAGATGGCAGAACTTGACTTTAGCTTCTAAAAGCTCCAAATTATCATCTTTTTGTCCAAGTCATGTGAAAAACACATAAAACACGAAAATGAAGTAGAATCCACAGAAATAGATAAATAAAGAGTTTAACAAGTGTAAATTAAGATGCTTAAATATGACTATTTAAGCACTTATCACAATAAAGTAATTCTATTAGTTCAAGTTCTGTGCTGGAATAAAGATATTGAAGAGATTACATGAGAACGTGAAGAAACTATGAAAAAATATTATCCATAGCTGTTTCTTGAGTTAGGTAAGGAAATTTCGATAACGAAATTTTTGTAAGGTGGGTAGAATTGTAATACTCGTTTTCTTAAAGTAAGAGTAAAGAAGTAATTTGATAGATATTACATGGAATTAAAATAATATATACATGAAATATTTATTATTGAATAAAAATAATTTAAAAAAGGGTCCTGGAGTAGTTGTTTTGGTTGATTACAAAGAAAAGGAAAAAAAAAAAGTTTGACGTTTGCTGTAAAAGGGGAAAAAACAAACGTGGCGTGTAAACACCTGGATGTCCACGTGTAACTTACCAACCATGAAATTGTGCATGAATTACAACTAAGAGAAAAAGGAGAATTGGAAGAGAAAAAGGAGAATTGGTGGCAAGGGAAGCCGGTTTGTACCCACACACACACACATGTGTCTTTGTTTTATTTTATTTTTCTTACCAAATCCCGTTTGGTTTTCTTCTTTCTTCAATTCACATTACCCTATTTCTTTAAACACTTGGGGACTCAAAGAAAGGTTAAAAGAGAAATTTTGAAGAGGTTTACGAGAGAATTTTAAAGAGAGTCGCAGAAAGCTCTACGAAAAACAAAAAGTAATAATATGAATTTTATTTTTGAAATTTAGCTTACATGAAATAACTCGGAATTCAATGTGAAAATTTTAAAGGGTATGAATTCTGGAAGAATTGAAGAATAAATTAGAAATTTTAATATAAATATTATGTCAGGTGTTGACGATCAACAATCGGGTGAAATTGCTAAAAATAGCGGGAAAGGTAAGGAGGTAATCCACGGGTAGCTCTAAGTACTACGTGGTGAGTTAGATTTACTTTTAGTAATCGAGATAAATATGAAATATAAAGTGATGATATTTGAATTAATTATTAAACTATGATTGGATGATATATGAAAGTTGGTTGATGGATATGATAGGAATAGTTGATATGTTAAAGATTTATTATATGAGAAGTAATATTATTGAAATAATGAGTTGATTAAATATATAATGAAGGGAAAAATGAAATTCTTGACAAGCTATGAATAATAATTTGATATGATATATGACGAGATAATTTAATGAATATGATAAAAAATAATAATTTTGAGAAAGAGCTGGGTAGCTAAATTTAATAGCTGAATGTATGCTTGTTTTATATTGTTGCTCATATGCATATTTAATATCATTGTTCATATGCATATGCATGAAATAAAAGAACTGGGAAGGCAGTTAGTCTAAATAAAATACAAACCGTGATAGTTGGTATATACTGGAAATAAATGAACCAGGAAGACAATCAGTCTAAATGAAACCGTGACAGCCGATATATGCTGGAAATAAAAGAACCGGGAAGACAACCGGTCTAAATGAAACTGTGACAGATGGTATATGCTGTAAATAAAAGAACCAGTAAGGCAATCGGTCTAAATGAAACCGTGACAGCCGGTATATGCTGAAAATAAAAGAACTGAGAAGGCAGCCAATCTAAGATAAAACATGTCGACATGTGGGAAGACGTTCCCAAATAATAATATAATTTGAATTCATGCATTGTATTTGCTTTAAATATTGATTATTATTGCTTGAGATGCTAAAATGTTAATCTTGATTGTAAATTTATTGATATATGAATGAGTCTCACAGAAAGACAAATATGATGAGAAAGAAATATAAAAGTATGATATGATAAGAATTATATGAGTGATTGATTATATACTGTGAACCTCATAACGAGGTAATTATGATATAGAATTGATAGTCTCAAGATGATTAAATATATGAGAAGAAAAGATTGATAAAGGATGAGGATTATGATATGAGTAGTAATAATAGATTGCTATTATCGAATTATATGAGATATATATGAATGAATATTGGAAGGCTATTTGAACAATTGAATTATAAGATGTGACTGGAGTTATAAAAATTGAATACTTCTAGTAAATTTAATTCACTGAGCTTGTGAAGCTCACTCCTCATTGTTAAATAATTTCAGGTAACAGGCATGACAGATAGATTGGTGAGCTGAGATTCAAACTATTATCTATAGCCACGTGGTCCACATCCTCAGACTAATGGAAAGAAAAAAATATATATATTTGTAAATATTCATGCATAATATGTTGTATATAATGTTTCAGTTGAGATCTTAATAATGTAACTCCCCTATTGAGGGTTTAGGATTTATGTACGTAGATAATTTCAGTTAGTATTTTTTATATTATTGCAAATATGTGTCGTGCTAGGATTTCAAAAAGTGACGACACGTCTCTAGGGTGGCCGGATGGGTCGTTACAGAATACTAGATATTAGAAGACCAAAGTTGGGACCAAGAGCTAATATATGTGTGTTTTGGGATTTGCTTAAGATAGTGATGCACACAGATTTTTGGATCTTGGCTCTAACTCCATCATTGAGGCATGAGATGTTATGTTCTTTGAAGATAAATTCATGAAAGATAAAAATATATCGTTCAAGGATTTTCCCAAGAACATTCAAGAAAAAAAATTCACTGATGATGCACCTAAAGAATCTGTTCCTCCATCGGATTCGCAAGAGGTTAATGATGATTCTTCTATGCCTCAAGAGGATGATGTCAATGATGATTCTACCGATATTCCTAAAGAACCTCTGCCCAAGTGTATTAGAAAATCTAAGTCATTCGAAGATAACTTTATAACCTTCAATGTTGAAGGTGATCCACAAAAGTTCAAGGAAGCAATGAAATCTAGAGATGTTCATCTATGGGAAGAAGTTGTGGATGATGAGATGGATTCTCATCCAAAATCACACTTGGGAGCTAGTAGTTCTTGCAGAAGGTGCTAAATCTATTGGGTGCAAGTGGATTTTCAAAAAAAAAAATTATATGTCGATAGTACTATAGATAAGTATAAAGCAAGGCTCGTGGCTAAGGGCTACACATAGAAAGAGTGATAAACTTCTTTAACACTTATGCACTAATATGTCATATTGCAACCATCCATATACTTATCGTTCTAGCTGCAATCAAATGAATGATTGTTCATCAGATGGATGTGAAAACAACCTTCTTGAATGGTGATCTGACTGAAGAAATATATATATATAAAACAACCTGAAGGATTTGTTGTTGAAAGTCAAAATAATAAAGTGTCCAGATTGATTAGATCTCTCTATGGCCTAAAGTAAGCTCCAAAGCTATGGCACAACAAGTTTGATAGGATTGTCCGTGATGATGGATTCCATGTCAGTAATTCTGATAAGTGTTTATACAACAAAGTTTATGGAGATAAAGTAGTAATTATCTGCCTATATATCGATGACATGCTAATCATTGGGACCAATATACAAATTGTTACTTTTATAAAGAAGTTTATTTTAGCCCACTTTAGCATGAAGGACCATATAGCTGCAATATGATTTTAGGTATCAAAATGCTGAGGAAAAAGTCTTGCATTGGCTTATCTCAATCTCATTGCATAGAGAATATGTTACAAAAATATGGTTACTTTGACCTGCCAGAATTACATGTGCTATACGACTATAACAGGAAGCTCCAAACTAATATTGGGATAATTATAAAGTAGTTAGAGTACTCAATGATAATTGGAAGCCTAATGTACATAATAAGCTGCACAAGACCAGGCATCGTATTCATTGTTGGGATGCTTAGTAGGTTTACTAGTAATCTTGGGAAAGAACATTGGGAAGCAATTCAGAAGCTGATGAGATACTTGAAGGGTACTCCTGAATGATTTATTTTATTTTGGCTATCCTCTTGTGATTGAAGGATTTTCATATGCCAGTTGGTGCTCGGAGCCAGATAAGTGAAGATCGACAAGTGGATACGTTTTCACCTTGGGAGGTGCCACTATCTCGTGGAAGTCTAAGAAGTACACTACGATAGCACAATCATCAATGGAGTCTGAGTTCTTCGCTCTAGCTAGTGCAGGGGATAAGGTTGAGTGGCTCAGAGATCTCCTATTGGATCTTTCGTTTAAGAAGTTGCAACCATTTGCAATCACTATCTATTATGATAACCAAACTGCTAGTATTGTTGCTGAGAATGCATTATTCAATGGAAGAAAGAGGAATGTTCATCTAAAGCATGGCTATCTCAACGAGTTAATTAACCAAGGAATCGTTGCAGTGATTGATGTTCAATCTTTAGTGAACATTGCTGATCATATGACAAAAGGTCTGAAACAGGAACTAATCTGATAGACATCTACAACAATGGGTCTTAAGCCTATGTAATGAATAGTCTATTGTATTTATATCTACCATTGAATTGCATTAATTGGTTCAAAGACTTGTCTACCTATTAATGTAATTCTTGGTTCAACGAATAAAATACAATTAGACTATGAGTGTTGCACTTCATAAGACCATTCATTAAATAGTGCATCTACCTGTCATGAGTGAAGGATGGCTCTTATGCCTTAATGAGTCCAAAGCATTTTGGGTGCTGGGTGATTGAGAGGAGCAGCCTTAAAGGACTCACCTATGTTAGCCGTCTCCTATGGAATCTAGATAGGATTCTTAAAGCCCTCATAGAACCAGGATAACAACATAGCCTTTAATGTGCTAATTTTTAGGCAATAGTTAGATGGTATGATAGTTCAAGACGTGTTTCACTATACATACACATATTTGTTTAGTCTTTATGTGGTTGTTGAATAGTTTTTAAAGTGATAGTTCAAGACCTCATTTAGTATGCACTTTCACTGCTATTTAGTTTATCTAAGTAAAGATTCAAGGCTTTGAACATCTTTATGATGCATAAAGGCTAAGGCTCTCTAACAAGACAGTTGGTTTGAAACTTATGGGGGATTGTTAGAGTTTTTGAAATTTCAGAGAGTTTTCGTAAATCACTTTACAAAATTTTTTATTTAGTTTCAAACCATATTTATTGAGATACAAATTCTAATACATTCCCTAAAGGTATAAACTAAACATCTTGGACCTTGTGGTTATATACATTTGAATTAAATCAGGTTAAATGAATAAATCTTGAAAAATAAATGGATGGCTTCATGAATGAACTTCTTTGGTTCATGAATGAACTCCTAGAAATGTGTGTGACTTTTGAATTATGTGCAAACCTTTAATAATTCTTATTTGGTACATTAACTAACATATAGAATTGTGTAAGATTCATTAACTAAAGGTGGCTTTTGGGTTACTCCTAAACTATAGAGCCTTATTCCAACACTCTAGACACCAATCATAAAAGTGAGAGAGCACAGACATTCCATTTAAGAGAATCCTAAATTGTTTGAGAGATAGTGGTGCTCAAACTAAGCCTAAAAAATATTGTGTGATTGTGATCTACAGTAAGATAGATTGTAGAGCTTGATTTGCGTTCTTAGATTTATTTGGAGTAATGTTGTTTATAGTGTTTGGTAGGCGCACACCATCACCCAATTGTTGTTCCTAGAGGTGATTTGGTCGTCAGATCCGTGCACCTAAGTTCGGCCGAATAATGTCTTAAGGGTGGCATTCAAGGGCGCACAACAGTTCCATTATTGTAGTTTTTTTTTTCCATTTTGTTCCAACAGAATTATGTTGAAATGGATGAGGATAGTTTTAATTAGAATAGTTTGTGGTTTTTTGATAATATATTCATGTTAGAAAAATAGTTTGTGCTATTGAGATATGTTACTCAACTGGACTTAGACACTCAGTCAGTTGTAAGACAAGTACAACAACAACTACACTTGGACAAGGAGCAAAGGAAGGAAGAAGAAAGTGAGCAAGGTGCAAAGCAAAGTGCAGAGAAAGAAGCTAACACTGAAGGAGAGGACACTACAAGGCAAGCACGCTAGTCCAACAGAAGAAAGATTACTCTTTATTAGCATAAGGATTATATCATGTAAGGAGTCAGATAAGTTGTTAGAAGTTATTGGAAGGGAATTCAATTCTGTTGTAATAGAATTGTTAGTTAAAAGGTTGTAATAGAATTGTATTGTAGAGTATAAATAGAAGTAAGAAGGGAGAGAAGAATATCTTCTAAAAACCAGAACAACCTAGTTGTAAAGAAGTCCTCTGAGCTCGAAATCATAAATTCATACCAATTTTCATCAATGTCCATTCATTCAATATACTTTTTCTTGTTCATCCATTCTTGATCATAAAAATTAGTTCTTTCATTCAACCTCCCAATTCTTCCTATTAACCATCAATTTTGTCCTCAATTCTTTAATCTATCTTTAACTATTTAGTCTACCAACCAGTACAGATGGTAGAAGGAACAAGATGGTCCAAAGTGGATGACTCTATCAAGCAATTACAACAAAGACAACTCGGGCAACAACAGGAGATTAATGAACCGAATCATGATCAAGCTGAGTTTAGGACAGAAACAACCAAGAATTTTGAGGCAGTGCAAAACTTCTTCAAGATGATTATGGCATCCTTGGATCCCAATTCATAAAAGGTATTATAATACCACAAGAACTACATATTCAAGAAACACAAAGGAACACTACAAAATTCTCAACATTTAGAAATATGAAACCAAAAGTGCCAAAATTTGATGGCTCAGATCTTGCTAAATGGATCTTCAAGATTGAGCAATTCTTTAATTTTCATAATACACTTGAAGACCAAAGATTGATAATTACTTCATTCCATTTGAAAGGTTAGGCACTTTCTTGGTATCAATGGTCTTATGGAAACGAACTGATTAAAGATTGGGGACGGTTTCTACAAGTAGTTGTACAAAGATTTGGTGCTTCTGAATTTGTGGACTACAGGGGGGAATTGGCAAAGCTTACATAAAAATCTACTATCACTGCCTATCAAGCTGAATTCAAAGCATTATCCAACAAAGTGATAGGCCTACTAGAGTCTTTCTTGTTAAGCTTCGTTATATCTAGTCTAAAACCAGAATTGAGAAGAGAATTATTTGTAGTTAAGCTTGATTCTTTGCTACAGGCTATTGCATTGGCAAAATTACATGAAGAAAAGTACAATGAAATTAAGAAAATGGCAAGACAACCATGGTACAGGTTCTGAATGGTTTCCAATCTAGTTAATAGTCATAAATCAGTACCATATCTACTTATAAAGAGGTTAAATTCAAAGAAGTTACAAGCAATGAGGGAAAAAGGCTTGTGCTACAATTGTGCTGACAAATACAAACTAGGGCATAAATGTAAGCCTAAGTTTTACATCATGACATTAGAAAAAGGAAAAGACAATAGTGAGGAAAGATACCAAGAAACATAAGAACTTTTACTCTCAGGCCATTTTGATTCTACCACACTACCTGAAGTAAGTCTACATGCCTTGTCTGGTCAGTTGAATCCTACTACTATTAGACTTAAAAGCAAAATTTCAAATCATAATATTCATATCTTAATTGATAGTGGTAGCACACATAACTTTGTGCAAGAATATGTAGCTACTAGATTAGGATTAATCACCCTATTAACTAAGCAATTCAAAGTTTATATTGGGAATGATGATTTCTTAATCTGTAACAAGAAGTGTATGCAAGTCCTTGTGATTTTGCAATCTAACAAGTTTAGATTGGATCTATTTATACTACCCATACAAGGAGCTGAAGTGTTCTTGAATATTCAGTGGTTCGCAATACTGGGTCCAATCATTACTGATCACAAGCTGCTAACAATGGATTTTATATAGGAATGGAGACAAGTACACTTGCAAGGGTAGTCATTACTAGTAGATGAACAACTAGCTACTCAACAACTAAAAAAATTGTGTTTCTATGAGAGTGTAGCATGTTGTCATCAATTCACTACTATAGAAGTCAGTCAAAGAGTTTGATCACCACATTCATTTCCTACCTGGGGGTACATTCATTTCCTACAACAAGTGTGTCTTCTGTCAAAATTCTATTGAATATCTAGGCCATATAGTATCCCACAGAGGGGTATAACCATATTTCAAAAAAGTGCAAGCAACTATGGAGTGGCAAATTCCAAAGACACTTAGGGTTCATTAGTTACTACAAAAAATTTGTAAAATAGTATGCAACTATAGCTCACTCTTTAACAAATCTACTGAAGAAATACTCTGTCATATAGGACATAATAGCTGATATTGCTTTCGACAACATGAAACAAGCTATGCTTCAAATGCTAGTTCTCAAGTTTCTTGATTTCTCTAAAGTTTTTGAACTAGAAACTGATGCTTTTGCTTTTGGTATTAGGGCCGTATTGGCACAAGAAGGGCACCCCATTGCGTACTTCAGTAAGAAACTTAATGTTACCATGACCAGAGCTTTTGCTTATGTCAGAGAATTATTTTCCATTACACAAGCAATCCAAAAATAGAGGCAGTACCTTCTTGGAATAAAATTTTTTATACCTACTGATCACAGAAGTTTGAAGAACTTGATGAATTAGGTTATTCAGACACCTGAACAACATCAATACTTGACAAAAATACTAGGTTTTGACTTCATCGTAGTCTAAAGATGTGGTAAGGAGAATTATGTTGTTGATGCACTTTCTAGACTGCCTTTCAGTTTAGAAACAGAAGATGAAGCTCTTATTACAGAGGATAAAAGCTTGTGCCTAAGTCTTTCTACTCATTCCTTTGATATCATCAGTTTGATAAAACGAGAAAACCAAACCAATCAGGAGTTATTAACCCTTCAATGACAGATACAAGCTAACTCACTATGTCCCTCAACCTATGAAAAGAAGGAAGAAATTATGTTCTATACAGGAAAAATCAGATTGGCAACAACATCTCATCTTAAGGAATAACTACTTAAAGAATTTTGAAGTTCCCCATAGGAGGACATGTAGGTATTCAAAAAACTTTCATGAGACTATCTACCAACTTCTATTGGGCAAAATTGAAGACTAATGTCAAGAATTATGTCAATCAATGCTTGGTATGTCAACAAGTCAAGTATATAACAACTAATCCTACAAGTCTCCTTCAGCCCTTGCCCATACCAGATCAAGTATGGGAAGAAGTTACAATTGACTTTATCACATCATTACCAGCAGCCAGAAAGTTTACAATGATCCTAGTAGTTGTAGACAGACTCACTAAATTTGCTCATTTTGAAGGTTTACCCTCTAACTTCAATGATGTGATAGTTGCCACAGTATTTTTCACCATGGTTGTCAAACTACATGGTTTTCCCAAGTCCATCATCTCATATAGAGACACAGTTTTCCTCAGTTTGTTCTAGAAAACCTTGTTCAAACTAAGTGGAACTACTCTCAAAATGAGTAAAACTTATCACCCACAAACTAATGGCTAATCAGAAGTCTTAAACATGTGCTTAGAACAATATTTGAGATGTTTTGTACATGAGTATCCTACTAAATGGTTAAAGTTTCTTCCTTGGGCTGAGTTTTGGTACAATACTTCCCTTCAATTAGCAATTGGAATGATACCTTTCTAAGCTCTCTATGGTAGGATACCTCCAACTATTCCTCACTATGTGAAAGGTTCATCCAATAAAGAGAAACTTACAAAAAGCTTAGTTGAGGATGAAAGTAAATGCCGATAAACATAGACTGAGAGAGACTATGTAGTGGGGGATAGATTCTTAGTGAAATTACAACCATACAAATAGAATTCATTAGCACAAAAGTCTCATCATAAGCTGAATAAAAGGTTTTTATAGACCTTATGAGATCACTGAAAAGGTGCCAAGTAGCCTACAAATTGGCTCTACCCTTGCATAGTAAGATACATCCTACCTTCCATGTATCTTTACTAAAACCTTTTAAAGGAGAGGATACTACTCCTTCTAAGCAATTGCCACCTCTGAGTTACCATAATAAACCTGTCATCATTCTTGCAGCAATACTTAATCAGAGACAGATATGGCACAAGGGCAAGTAACTTCCTCAAGTATTGGGCCAATGGTAAGGATTACCAGTTGAAGATTCTACTTGGGAAGATTTTTATACCATCACCACAGTGTATCCTAGCCTCAAACTTGACAAGAAGGTTAGTTTTGATGGATTGGGGAATGTTACACAATTGGACTAAGACACTCAGTCAGTTGTGAGAGAAGTATAATAGCAACTACACTTAGACAAGGAGCAAAGGAGAAAGAAGAATGTGAACAAGGTGCAGAGCAAGGTGTAGAGTAAGGTGCTAAGTAAGAAGTTAACACTAAAGGAGAGGGCATTGCAAAGCAAGCACGCTAATCCAACAGAAGAAAGACTGCTCCTTATTGGCATAAGGATTATATCTTGTAGGGAGTTAGATAAGCTGTTATAAGCTGTTAAAAAGGAAGTCAATTATGTTGTAACAGAATTGTTAGTTAGAAGATTGTAACATAATTGTATTATAGAGTATAAATAAAAGTAAGAAGGGAGAGAAGAGTATCTTGTAAAAACCAAAACAACCTAGTTGTAAAGGAGTCATCTGAGCTCAAAATCATAAATTAATACCAGTTTTCATTAATGTCTATTCATTCAATAAACTCTTTCTTGTTAATCTATTCTTGATCATAACATCATATCATTTTTTTATGATAATATGATTATATGCACATGTTTATGTTTGAAAAAAATGATTTTAAAGACTTTTAAGGAAAAAAAATATATGCGGGTGGATCCGGTTGATAGTCTCACACGTAATGGTAGGCGGTTCGCACCAACAACTTTAACTGAATCTAGTTGGTGAACGAATTTAGATGGCCATTTTCACCTGCGGATGCGAACGAAGAGAATCACAATCTCTGGCATCCATTGCCACCCCTACTTCTAACAGCCAATCCAAGAGGGCCGCCACTCATTTGTTGCTGAGTTGTCTTTTATTTCACACATGGACAACTCATAACTTGCGTCTTCAATAAAGCAAACAAATCACAAAATGTCATGGTCCATCCTTTAATTTTATTTTAATCATTAAGTTAGCAGCCCACTGAGGCCTTGGGCTAGCTTTTAAGTCTGCTTCCTTTCCAAGCCCACTCTGGGTCTTCACAAACCCACTCCCGGCCCATTCAGTTATTAAATTCCAACTTGACTAGCTGATATTTTAGGGTCTTTTTTTATTTACTTTTTAGATTGCATATTTTAGGGGTTAACAGATTAATTAAATACAAAGAAAATTAAAAACACTGATTGCTTTGGCTTTTCATGCAAGAAAACCTGTTAGTATTCATCTATGAGATTGTGTGGATAGCAGGAAATTCACAATGTCGTTGGGAAGTTGAGCAACCACTTTTATTGTTTCATGTAATAAGAGTTCTCGATCTTAAAACAATTTATAGCATGGAAAAGCCATAAACCTTTCCTCCGCAATTGGTATTATCGGTCGATAATAGATTTAAAAGTTACCTCATGAAAGGTTGAAATTAAATATTAAATATACAGTTACATAATACCATTTAAAATAAACAGAATTAATAATGATAAATTCCTCAAATAGAAAATGTTCATTTTATTGAAACCATTTATCTAAGAATTCATAACAATTACAATGACACAGCAACAACAGACACAAAATTAAACAGACCATCAAGTACTAATTCCAGAAAATCACAACTTATCGCATTGCGTAGGAAGGAAGGACAAGGTTTCCTTGTGAAGATCATGTATCACCAATATGTTTTGCTGCTGAACATTGCCAAAGATTGACATACCATTAGAACTCCCCATGGCCAAGCAAAGCGTTCCTGAGTCTGCCACCATGTAATTTTCACTTGGCAATTCTAAATCAGCTCCTTTGAAATGAAATACTAACTTGGGTACCTCTAAATCCTTCGAATCTGATGGCAACGTGAAGCAAAGATCAAGCCCCGATGACCCCGAATTATCCAATTGAAGATTCATTTGAGCAGTGAACTCCTTTTTCAAATCATCAAAAGCACTCTCTTCTAAGTAAGTGAGTGTTGTGCCAGAGTCTATGATTAGTCCACCAGACCCATCATCTTGGAGTGCAAAAGTTGATTCCTTGAAGGGTAAGCGAGTTTCACCAACCGAGATCCCTTCGAGAGAAAGATAGTAAAAAGATGATTGTGATGGATTTTGAATTAAAGGGGTGGTTTTGATTTCACTTCCACTTGGTGATCTAGCTAGTGACCCCATGAAAAGAGTACTAGCTTTTGTGTCATCGATTGAAGTTAAGCAGTAAGAGAATTTGGGTTCGTTTAGTTGAGAAACAAGAGACAAAAGTCCCCTTCC
Organism: Bretschneidera sinensis; assembly: GCA_023935145.1. NCBI lineage: Eukaryota > Viridiplantae > Streptophyta > Magnoliopsida > Brassicales > Akaniaceae > Bretschneidera > Bretschneidera sinensis. The sequence goes on along the minus strand of CM043705.1, from coordinate 29,668,247 downwards.
AAGCCCCACAAGGCCTGCACTTTGAGTGAATCCATCACCTTCATTATCTTCTCCGCAACCGAATACGATTTTGGGCAAAGAGACCTCCCCAAAGGTGAATGTTTCTTTAGCCAAAATCCCCTGTGTGGAAGAGTAATCACCGTAAGCGTATAGGTACTCACAACCATCACTACAAATTGACTGGGGAAGTGATTTACATAGTTTATTAGAGCATGACAACTTAGAGAAAGAAGAAGATTTTTTGGGATCAAAAATCAGTGTAGGCTGATCAAAACACTTGTCACAAGGCTTGCATTGAGTCCAAATCAGATCACTCCCTGTATCCAAAATTGCAGAGTAACTCTCTGCTGGTGTCCCAATAGATAACTTCACCAGGAACTCACCATTACCTGCATGAATTGGGGCTTGAAGCTCCTCTGAATTACCTGAAGACGAAGAGGACAAAACCATTGCATTCAGCCTCTGTAACCTGTGATGGCCACGCTTAATACCGCGTTGGATACGCTCAAATTTTGTCAAATTCTTGGCAGAATCGACATGCGTAAGAGTAGCCCTGAACCCAGTTTTCGCTTCCTTGTGGTCTAAAACTCTCCTAGACGTCGAAAACGATGGAGAAGCAAGTAGTATTGCTAGTGCTAGTAATGTGACAGAAGATAAAGAAAATATTAATGAAGCCATGATGATGATGATGATGATGGTAAGGAATTAATCAGATCGGGAGAGAATTAATAATTTTAGAAGGCTGAGGAATATGAATTAATTATACAGGAGTTTTAGAGAGGAAATGGTCTTGCATGATAGTATGTAGTAGTAAAAGAATGCAAGTCTCAATGGAGGAGGAGAAGAGAAGGTAAGATGTGTACTTAAAGTGAGAAGAGAGGGAAATTAAGGAGGTTGAGATATCAGCGCAGGGTGGAAAACTATTGGCCGGGTCTATTGCGTGGTTGTTGGAGGAAAACGAGATTAAAAAAAATAAAAACAGACATTTTTTTTACATGCTGCAACAATTTTGTGAAGAGGATTTATAGGATCACACGAGTTTCATAATTCCCCCTTTTTTAGTTGATTAAATAATAGAATCATTTTTCTGCGAATTGAATGGGATAATATACCCATTTTGATTAATGGTCGATTTGTACCCATGACAAAGGAGCGGTGATGATTGCTGATTGGCTTTAAGGGTAATAGTATTACAACTTATTCTCGGGCTATTGAAAAAAGATAATTCTTTCCAAAATTGTCCAAGTAGAATTTAATGAAAAATATTTATGATAGTCACATAAAATTGAATTTATGCTGCTCGGTGAAGATGTGAGTTGTCTATTACACATATATGATGAATATTAATTAAGGTTATTATTACCAAATACCTTTATATATTGTCATGTATTTCAATATTCCCCTTGTATTTAAGTATGTGTCCAATAAACTCTTTTAGTGATCACTCTGACGTAATTGACAGTGACATACAAAAATCTTGATTATTAAACATGCAAGATTTTTATGTGGGTTGGTATCAACTTTGGTCAATATTTTTGTATGCACCGATATCAATTTCATCGGAATTATTATCAGAATGGTTTATTGGATATATATCTAAAATGTAATGAGTAAATTGATCGTTTTTAAAATACAAAGGGGATGTTGAAATACAAGGCAAAATATAAGGGTGTTTGATAATAATAAACCTATTAATTAAGAGCATTTGCATTTGCTCTACTTATTTTTTATAAATTTTTTAATAATGGGATAAGTTTATTTTTTTTAAAAAAAAACAAAATTAAATTATAACTATCACTAAACTTGAGAGATTTGTGTTCAATTAACTTTTTCTTTTTTTTAGCAAATGTTGAATTAACTTTTGAGTACTTTAAAATTTCCTTCGGATTATGAGAATTAATATATGTTGTTTGTTAAGAATATTGTGACTCCTTATCTAATTTATTTTAGAAGTTGGGACGACAATTATATTGGAGAGATTGGTGGGCTAACTGGTTTACTAATTTCGTATTGCTGGAGCAAAGGTTGAATCCTGGTCTTATTATAGTTAGGTCATAGGTATGACCATAGACAACTTTAATTTTTTTGTCCTTAATAATATCATTTCTTTTACGTGGTCATTATTTTTTATTATTATTATTATTATTATTATTGTTGGCCATATTTTTTTTTTTTAACTCCCTAAACAAAAGTGCTTTCTGAAACTATTAACCGTAAATTATATTAAAAAATGGAAAGAAATTAAAATACTAATTTCCAAAATTCAAACCAAGTTCCAGGTTTATTTGGTATATCATAGTATTTTAATATACAATGGCTTGTAGTGATAATTGGTACGTGTATAAATCAGTCAGTAACCAAACATATATGTTGATTCAGTAAAGTTTGCTCATTTTTAAAACCCAGCTTGAACGGAAATTTTGGTTTACTAAAATACTTTATAAGTGCTAATTTCACGGACTGGTAACTACCCAAACCTTGAAAGTTTGAAACCAAAACTAAGTATTGAAATAATTTAATTAAAATTTCCATTTCGATAATTTGGTTCCTCTCCAAATGATAAGGTACTTCACAATCTCTCATTTTTCATGTCATCTGGTAATAAAATTGCTTTATTTTATGTATTTTTTTGACTCAGAACATGAATTTTTCTTAATTATCGTAATTATTATCATTACAATTTTAAAAAATATAGCCACTAAGTGTACATCTTGAAAAGAATAAATTGCTTTGCATTATTATGGTTCTACAAATAATATCAATTTTTTTTACGAAAGGCTATACGAATTTATCCATAATCTAAACTATTGTTCGTTGCTGTAAACACTAGTAGTGACATGGTCTTCAATTCTAATGACATCAAGAATATCTGTAATTGTAAACAGAACGTTATCAAGAAGAGAAACAATCTCTTTCTCCAAAGATAAGCAAAACTTAGGTTGGAGGCAATTAGTCATGATCACAGTCCGCCTTCTAATTTACATTTTGATGGTCTCATCATGGAAAGAAGATTGACTAAGAAATGTAGGGCCCAAAGGCAAAACATTTTAGTGAAGATACCTCTTATATCCTTTTCATCCTCAATCTACTTCATTATTTTAGATTATAGGAACAAATCTTAAGATAACCAAAAATTGAAAACAAAAAGAACATTCTTAAACGCAAATCCTACTTTTGAAACACTTCTCAAAATACCTGATTTTAAAAAAACCAAAAAAATTATTTTTTGTTTTTAGTTAAATAAAATTGTTCTCATAAATACGCCCTTATATAACAATAGACATTCAGATTAGGAAACCGTATAGCACATCCCAAATCTTTGTTTATCACTCATGCAAACGAGGAACTCAAGATTATGAGAAAGAACACAATGGAACCTCACAGCACTAGGGGGGAAGCTTGTTCTTCAAGGTAATAATTCTTATCAATACTTCCAACTTGCATTTGAAATAAAAGGAGGGCGCTAATCATCATTGCAAACCTATCCCATGGGGCATCTTGGGTCGAGATTTATTCTTATTCAACAACTTCATCTGCTTTGCACGTTCTTCTTCCTCTTCAAGCTTCTTTCTTCGTGCAGCTTCTTCTTTCTGCCTCTGAATAAGCTCCAATTCCCGGTATCGTTCCTCTTCTTTCCGCTGCAGCTCCAAAGCTTCTCTCCTCTGAGATTCTTCCACCCTCCTCCTGTTCTCTTCTAGCATCTTATCCAGCTCTTCCCTCTCTCTTCGAGCTTGCTCCTGTGGGTTGTCATGATCATATCAAAATGTTCACAAGGATCAAACAACAGAAAAGAACAAGAGAAAAGGTTACCTGAGAAAGATTATATACTTTAAAAAACTCTGGCCTTTTCAAATCTAATATCGGAAATAGAGTGCAAAAGGACATCTCAATATGCAGGAAAACATACACAAGGGAAAAACAAAAGAAAAAATATAATAATTTTTATAAATATGGACCCCACGTAGCTGGAGAAAAGCTTAGTTTGGTTTGGGTCGGAAACATGGACTTCTTCATATAGTGGTAGAAAATAATTATCTACCAGAACTTTGCAACAGAGAACACCTATCTACACACCACTTCGTTTTTATCTAATACCTCAAAAGAAGAAAGAATAAGTCAGTAGGCTACAGTTTAAGGGGCTTACTTCTTTCTGCCTTGCCTCTGTAAGAGCAGCTACCTTTTCTTTTTCAATCTGTGCCGCAACATCAGCAAACAATTTTTCATGACCTTCTTTTATTCGCCTCTTTATGTCTAACTTAACTTCAACAGAATTCAGCCTCTCCTCCACATTTTTTCGAATTGCTTCCTCCAGTCTTCTTGCAGTCTCTTCTTCTAGTAGTTTCAGTTCAGCCTCATGTTGGCGTCTGATAGCAAACACAAAAAGTCAAGCATGGATAATTTTATTGATGAATAACAAGGCAATGCAAACAACTCAGAAATGCTTTTTAAGCCACAGTGAATCTGCAAACTTTCACTAAATTATAGGTCATTTTGTTCCATAAACATAATAAAGTACAAGCTTATGGTTTTAAGGCATACCTCTATAACACGTCTCTGCCCCATTACAAATGAATTTTCAAGTGGAACATTAGATAAACGAGTCACAAATTGTTCATCAAAAATAAGAAGTTGCAGTATGCAGTAGCTTCCATAGAAAAGCCTTACAGAAGTACGTAAAGTAACCTGCCGCATGCGTGAAACTTATCATAGCTCTAATACATGCAAAGCATTAGAAGTCTAGAACTTATTCAGGAATATAATGGCATACAATCCATTGCACTATCAAATATTTATGGACTGCAACTTATCAAAAAATGAAGTGCATTAAGTAACACCAATACATCCTCATTATCACTTGGCAACATCTGATAGCAAATGATGAGCAAGAGACAATTCAAAATTGAGTCATTTGATATACATCACATTAGAGATGGCAAAACCTAACCTGAAAATCAGACCTGACCGGTTTGAATCAAAAAAATATTTAAATAGTATAACTCAAACCCAAATCAACCTCAATCCTAAGTCTCCCAAACCCGAAACAACTCGAGACCCGAAGTGACCTAAACCCAAAATGACACGAACCTGAGCGATCAGAAACATGAGACAACCCGAACCCGAAACCCGATCCAAAATCCAAAACTGACCTCATTTTTTGTTAAAATAAATTACTTGTAAAACTGATGGGATCATGCATAAGATATTGTCTCATAATTATAGATAATATGAAGGTATAATTAATACTGAAATTTACTTATAAGGAATGTCATACTGGGTTGTTTTTTTTACATTCACAGTTTCACAACATATGACTTGATATTTCTTGGCTATATATCCCATCTCAGAAAAAAATTAAATAGAATTAACTAATCAAATCTATGTTGATGGAGTAATACTACCTCTGTCACATATATATTGGTATGTATAGAAAATCCAACTTTTTAAGGAGACATAATAATTAATGCTACAACTCATTAAATTTTAACCTACTTTACAAAAATACCATTATTTAATACCTAGATTTAATGGTACAGTTGCCTAGAAAACCTAAAATTTTAAGGTAATTTAGGAAACTTAACTAATGTTGAACTTTGACTTTTCAAAATGGACATACAATATGGGACATCTCAAAATGGAATACTTGCCAATATATATGAGACAGAGGGAATATAATATTTGATATTTATCATATGTGGTTGAACATTTAACCCTATATTTTATTAAGGTTGAGGAATAATCACTTTTTAAAAATCAAAACACTACATCTACGACATCTTAGCCACCTATAGATACTTAATCACTTTCCAATACTATCACATGTAACAAACACGTGGCAGAATTTGTATTTAGTTTGACACTAAAGTTCTAAAGCATAATACAATTAGAGGCTTTCTTTAAAAGATAAACATGGTCCATTATCCTTAATATCTCTTTCCATCTCAAAATAATGCATCATACTGGAATTATAATAGTGACAAAGTCAATGATTCTATTTTATTACAAGTATTATTATCTTTATGGGTTTGGCTAAATTCTAAGGGAAATGCACCTCGGAACCTAGACATGATTTTTTAAGAAGTAATAGATCTCCATTCACCACTTATGCCCTTGCTATTGTGTTTGAACCCTTATACATGCTAAGTAGCTTCCCAAATTGAGGTCTGTCTTCTTAAATGATTATCAGTATGTTGTTCGCTATTCCTGAAATTAAATTTCTCTTTTGTTAGATCTATCATATGTGCAGAGTGGCTCCCCCAAATTAAGCTGTGGCTTATTAGATGATCATCATTATGTTGGCTGCTATTTCCGAAAATTTCTCCTTAAATTTAGTATCATTACTAAAAATGATTTGGGATGTAAACTATCCTAAGGTCCATTAAAAGGTACCACCTTAACAAAATGAAAATGCTTTCAATTGGATGTCATATAATGCAATCTAGGCTAAATAACCTAATTATAGTCCATCATGGAAAGATACTTATTCAGTTATACTCTACATAGAAACCAGCTGTACTCTGCACGTTCCAGGTGATTAAATCCTCTTCTTTTTATTTTTGATAACTCTCTAGATAATCCATAACTCATAAGGTTTTTTTTATAAGTAAAAGTATATTAGAAAAGCACCAAGAGGGTGCAACTCAAAGCCAACAACTAATTACAAAATGGAAATCTATAAAATTTAGAAGGTCATTATTATTTACAAATTAGTTCCCTCTAGTCCAAAATTTGAAGGTATTGAACCAATCATCTCTAATAACGGCAATAGGTCTTTCTACACCATTAAAGGCTTTCCAGTTCCTTTCGTTCCACACCAACCAAAAAATAGAATGTAGAATCAACAAATAAGCTTTTTTGACCTCCTTGGACGCCCTCAACCCTCTGCAAGCCCAAATTTCATCTCTCACGGATCCCGAAACCACCTAAGAAACTCCCGAAATTCTATAAGCCATCTCTTATAAGCTTCTAGGTAAGGAGCACTCCACCAAAAGATGAAACACGGATTCAGCGCAAGCTTTGCAAATATAACACCTATTTACAAACATTTTCCCTCTCAATTGTAAATTATCAAGAGTAAGAATTTTCTCCTAAGAAGCCTCCCAAACAAAAGAACTAACTTTCTTAGGCGCATGGGAACACCAAATTGATTTCCACAAGAAATTTAGAGAGTCATCCTAAGTTATCTTATCAAGAAGGATCTTGTAAAAAGAATTCACCCCAAAACCATTTTTTCGGGCAAGGATCCCATCTAGCCAAATCCTCTTTATTCACGTCCACCCTAGAGTTATACAAGGTCTCCAGAAACCACATAACCATCTCAACTTCCCAATCATGGACATTACAGATAAAAGGCACATCCCAAGCAACCCCATCGTTAGCCAAAGAAAAGAAGGAGCTAACAAGCGCTTCCTTATCTTTCACAATATAAAAAATAGCCGGAAACTTATCTTTTAAGGGAGTATTCCCACACCAAGTGTCGTACCATAGTCGAGTTCTCTCTCCATTTCCCACCAACATCGAAACACAAGTAAGGAAATCCTCCCACCCTTTTCGAATCCACTTCCAAACCCCCACACCATAGGCCCCCGCACCTCCCTAGACATCCACCCATTAGGATCCAAGCCAAACTTAGCCTCCACCACTTTCCTCCAAAGATGATTCCTCTCCATGAAGAACCTCCATAGCCATTTACCAAGAAGTACTTTATTAAATAAAGAAATAGATTTGACTCCGAGGGCCCTCCTTCCAACGGTTGCTTTACCACACCCCACCTAATCAAATGGTACGTATGCTCCTCTCTTATGTTTCCCTAAAGGAATCTTCTTTGAATACTCTCCAACCAGTTAGCCACCGAACTCGAGATAGGGAAAGGAGACATAAAGTAAATGGGAAGGCTTGAAAGAGTACTCTTGATAAGAGTAAGCCTACCCCCTTAGAGAGATAATGAGTCTTCCACCTGACCAACATTTTCTCAAACTTCCCCATATTCGAGTTTCACACAATTTTATCTTTGAACTTAGCCCCAAGGGCAAGAACAAGATAAATAATAGGAAGTGACACCATATTGCACCCCAATAAGCTTGCAAGAAAATGACCATTAATATTCTCACCAAGCGGGATTAGATTGCTTTTACCAAGAGTAATCTTAAAGCCCAAAACCGCTTCAAAACACAGAAGAACACAACAGAGGTGCAAAATTTATTAAGGATCTGCCCCACAGAAACAATTGTTTCATCGGCAAAGAGAAGGTGAGAAACATTCACACTGCCTCCATTACTCCATACTTTGAAATCACTCAAAAGGACCCCCTCCACCGCTTTTGCCAACATTTTGCTAGAAGCTTCCATTACTAAAGTGAACAAGAAAGGAGACAATAGATCCCTTTGCCTTAAGCCCCTTGAAGCTCTAAAAAAAACCCGTAAGGATAACGATTCATAAGGATGAAAAAGGAAGCAAAAGATATACATTTGAGAATCCAATTACGCCATTTGTCCCCGAACCCCATTATTTTCAATAAGTAGATGACAAAATCCCAACAAACATGGTCGAAAGCCTTTTCCATACCAAGTTTGCAAATCACTCATCCCCCTCCCTCCTTTAAATGAGCACCCACCACTTCACATGCAATCAAAACTGCATCCAAGATTTGTCTTCCCTCAACAAACGCATTTTGGTAAGGGCTCACAACCTTCTGCATAACTGTCTTCAATCTAGTTGTAATCATCTTCGATAAGAGCTTGTAAATACACCCTACAAGACTAATAGGTCAAAAGTCTTTGATATTTGACACTCCCACCTTCTTTGGGACAAGGACAATGAAAGTGGCATTAAGACTTCCCACAAATTCCCTCGACCCATGAAATTCCTCAAAGAAACAAAAGATATCCCTTTTGAGTACCTCCCAATTATAAGCTAGGAAAGCCACAGTAAAACCATTTGGGCAGAAGATTTATCACCATTATACCCTCAAAGAGCAACAAAAATCTCTTCTTCCTCCAATGGGCACTCAAGTCAACTTGCCTCTGTCTCATTAATTGTATCAAAGTCTAAACCATCCAGATTCAGCCTACTATCGCACGTTTCCTTATACAAATTCTCATAGAAATCACAAATTTCCCTTTTTATATCTCCCTCCTCCTCAACACTATACCGTAAACCTCAATGGAACTAATAAAGTTGAATCTTCGATGAGCATTTGCCATTCAGTGAAAAAACTTGGTATTCCTATCACCCTCATGGAGCCACAATTCTCTAGATTTTTGCCACTATGAGATTTCTTTCAAAGAAATGGGCCTCGCTAATTCCTTTTTAATCTACACTCTCCTTTCTCTGTTGGCAACCTCCTTCTCATCAAGACCACTTATCTCTCCCATCAAAGCATTTAAAGCAAAGTTAATACATCCAAAAGAGTCTTTGTTCCACCTTTGCACCGCCTCTTTATCTCGCTTCAACTTTGAGGCCACCACAAAACTCGCATAGCCTCCTACACTACAACCCTCCCACCAACCTTTCACAAGGTCTCTAAGTCATCCACTTTGAGCCACATATTCTCAAAATGAAATAGTGTCAGCCCCCAATGCATGCCGCCCATTTCAAGAACAATGGGATAATGGTCTAAAGTGGGGCGAGGCAAAAGCTTCTGAACCAAATTAGGAAATTGAGATTCCCAACATGTGACAAGGAACCGGTCAATCTTCGAGGTAGAAGACACCTCTCTAAAACTCGACCAAGTGAATGACCCACTCGACAAAGGCAAATCAACTAGATTATGACCCCTCACAAACCCTAAAAACTCCCTCATCGATCTAGTCTCTAGAGAACCTCTAGTCCTCTCATGTGGATAAAAAACAACGTTAAAATCACCTCCCACCACCCACGGAAGTTGCCAACGAGTCCTAATCTCCGCCAATTCCTCCCAAAAGAGACTTCTATTCCCATTCTCCAATGGCCCGCAAACTCCAATTATTACCCAATCTCCAACAACCAAAATCCCCTTAAAGATACAAGACACCGAAAACGAGCCCACCTGGGCATCAATCAAGTTGATCATTATCTTATCCCACAAAATAAAGGCTCTCCCTGAAGCACCTATCATCGGTAAAGCTTTCCAACCACAAGATCTAAAACCCCATATACTACGGACAAACACCTCATCAAATACCTCCATTTTGGTTTCCTAAAGACAAAACACATCACCCTTCCAATATCTAAGGAAATACTTCACCAAAGCCCTTTTCGCCAAGTCATTCAAGCCCCTCAAATTCCAAGAAATAATTTTACTCTTCATTAATCACCAAACTCTACACTATCCTCCACTGCTTAACTCCCCAACCCCTTATCACCACCACTACTCTTCTAATAATTGATATCAAAAGCAAGCCTTTTGAGCTCTCTATTTACCACACCCTACTGTTTCTATCGCGTTGATGTTTATGACACTTAGATTTACTATCTTCAACTCTAAGTCTCTCAATTTCTCCAAACAGTCTAATGGCTTAATCTTCAACCCCAACTAAAGACACCACAACCAACTTATTCAATTTTTTAACCTAGTTGAGGACCCACACTGAAGCTTTGCAACTCACTGCCTCTTCATCGACCATATCCATTTCCAACCATTGCTCAAGCTACTCCACACTTTAAATCAACGCCAAACATAAGTCATTAGGATCATTGCCTGCTCGGTTCCTCACTCAATCCACAAGAGATTTCTCCCCCAAACAAACAATCACCAGAAAAAGAATTAAAAGGAGGAACGGGATCAGAGTTTACCATTGCAAGGTCCCAATTGCATTGAAAGGGCTTTATCCTAATTGCATTTCCTTTGCTTGTGTGTGTACACCAAAAAGTATACAAGACTACACCAAAAAAGATAAAAGTAAAAGACCAAAAACAGTTATCTAAAATATAATACATCAAGAAGAGAACTAGAGAAACCAAAGCCTGTAGTAAATAACCTAGAAAATTTCTACCCCATCAAATTCTTTACGATTTCTTTCCCCCAAAAATTTCACTAATCACGATAGTGGAATTATTAACCCTAGTGAACTGACCCCGCCAACACGACAATATTTCCAACCTCTCATATACTTAAAATCAATATATATGTTGAGCAATGTACATGTTTATACGTATTTAAATGTAACAATATCTTCAAGTTCTTGCGACAAATACCCAAGTTGCAAAATTACACATTATCTCGGCACCAATAGAGCCAAGGTAACCAGACAATCCTCTTCCCTGCTACAATTTGTTTTTCCAAGTAAATATTATTCTTTTCAAATTCAAAATCTTCTACATCATCTTTATTTCAAAGAGAGCTGGTGCAAGTTTAAAAGATTTGGCTCCTCCACCAAAACTTGCCACATGAAACCCCTCATCTTTGTTGATGAAAGAATAAATGCATTGAGAAATAGAAAGAGATTATAATGGTGGAGGAAGGCAAGGAATCCCCTAAGAAGATGAGAAAAGCCCTCCAAGCTCTTTGCATATCATTCAAAGAAATATGCTAAAAGACATTTGAGACTAAAGCCCAAATAGAGGAGAGGGACGTTAACTAATCTCAGTACTATCCTTCCATTTCTTGCATTACAAAACACCCACCGAATTCAAGCACAGTGCTGTAAAATCATCCCTTTCTTACTCCTTTCACTTATTTCCAGTTATTTCTCCTTCTTTTCTAAATAGGTGGAAATATTTTTCTTCCTTACTCTCTACTTCTCCATAAATATTAAATATGACCTTTATTTACTAGTAAAATATTCAATATCAAAAATATATGTAGCACTGTTTTTTTCTTTTGATAAAAGAGATATCGGAAGGCATTGTTCAATAAAACAAAGATAGACTTAACATGTGGAATAGAGATAAATCTTAGATTAACACTATATTTATAAATAATTTATTTGATAAGCTCATATCAAAGCATGCCAGGAGAGCCTAAATTCTGCTTGACCTTCTTAGAGATGTCAAGCTACAACTATTTAATGTCTATGATATATGATATGGTCTTACTATTTATATCTGTACTTATAACCGATTAGACACATCTTGCAATTTTTATGATCAACCTTAAGGCACTGTTTGATTGATTGCAACACGTATTTAAGGCCTCTTATAGGCAGCAAAAGACTTTTTCATTCATAATACCATTTTGATACTCACATCTCCTCTATACGTTTCTCTTTGAAAAAGAAAAAAAAAAATCCCTCATTTCACTAAATTGCATCACTTTTCTATTATTCCAACATAACTTTACACACTCTTTGCTTCCTTATATCATCTCTCTCCCATGGACATCCTCCCCGGCTTAGGAATTGCCACTTACCTTGACAACCCTAAGATGGTAGGGTCTTCCTCAATAGGTCCCTTTTCCAAGCCATAATTCTTATGCTAAGTATCTCGTTGACACCAAAACTAAAAGAACCCTATAATAATTTGAATTTATAGAAATTAGGTAAGATATTCAGACCAAATTTGGAGTAGTAGTCATTTGATAGGGAAGAGAAGGAAAAAGATTTATCCACTAGTGCCAACTTGTATCCAGGATTTCATGAGTAGTAGATATGGGAAATTAGTACATAAATGTAGGAAATTTACCTTTACACGCTAATGTAAACTCAATATGTCTAATGCCACTAATATCAAGTTGTCTTTCTGATACTCATTATGTCTAATGCAACAAAACCAAGAATAAACCAACTCAAAATCAAATTAGACTTTGTTGAGAAACAACACACAAGATATTGGACAATACCGAAACAATCCACTTAGTCATCTTGTGTCTTATTTAGTTTGACATGACTAAAATTCTAACTTAAAATAAACAGGTCCTTTTTTATAAGTAAAAGATAAGCAGGCCATATGTGATGTGACCCACATATGAACAAAGGATTGTAAAATCTATTGAGTTGCTTGGGAACATTTTATTCGAACTTTATGTCATGTTGGCAAGTCTTTTTTTGTTGTACAAGACTCTTAGACGAGCATGCCCGGAGAAAAACTTTACAGTAGTCACGCATAACATCACCATATGCTTAAGCCTATTGACTGAATTTTACAACAAATCATCCACAAAACCAACATTGAATTCCGATGAATTTCAAACATGATGAAACTTCAATGCAATGATACTATAGAAATATATGCGAGCAAACACGTGAAAATAAATAGATTACCTTTTCTTTTCTTCCTCCTCTTTCTTTAATTTCTCAATGGCACTTTTGCGTGCAGTTGTTGTAATGCTTGGACTGCGAGACTTAGGTAAAGGAGACAATGACGAACTCCTACTTCTTTGTCTTCTGTGTAGCCTAGGTGTTGGTGATCGGCTTTTGCGACGTCTATGAGATGGGGACCGGGTCTTACGACGGCGGGGAGAATTAGAGCGACTTCTTCGTCTGCATTAGAAAATTCAACTTAATAGTATAGAAGCTCAAACACCTAATATACCAAAAACCAAACACCTTTGAAGACTCCATTTTAGGCAATATGATCTTAACAATAGAGCAAGGAAAGCTAGCTCTTATATTGCTGTGAATAATAGTAGGATCCCGTGAAATCAATTATAGCACAATCAAAACAGAGGATAGGCTTACTGCCAAAACGAGTTTTGTAGTGAAAAATGTATGATAAAGCTCTATCAACTCTACTTTTTTAGTGAAAAATGTGCAAGAAAGCGGTATTTTTTCGTACCATAAGAAACAAAGATCAACAATAATTGCACATATGAAAAGTTTTGCCAAATCAACTAATCACATTAGACAAATATACATACCATTAACAGTAAATTTCTCACTCATCTCATATGTCAGTATAACAGTAAAAAATGCATTATTAATTTAGTAGCATTTATGAATATAAGAGTAGCAATAGCAAAACAATCAAGCAAACCAACGGTAAGAAAAGAATCTGACAGGGATATTGAAGATGACCTGCTGTGAGAAGTGGAATAGGGTGAACGGCTTCGGTCTCTTCTGCTTCGCCTACTATGACGACGACCGACAGGGGAGGGAGAGTACCTCTTCCGGTAAGACGGCGAGTGAGACCGAGATAAGCTTCGAGGCATCTTTTCTTTTGTGTCCCTTCTTAATTCTATCAATTTTCGAATCTCGTCTGGAAGATTTCCATATTACAATAAACAAACCGAAGACAATAACCTTTTAGAAGGAACTTGTTGGCAACAAAGAAATTAGAAAAGTACTGTATGCTGTAAGCATACCAAGAATGTGAAACCCGGGTTCTTTCTACCCAGAAAAAAAAACCGGTTCCTTCTTTTTCCCTTTTTTATAACATTTTTTTTCCTCCGTTGATTAGGAGATTTTTCTATTAGGGAGAGGGGAAATAACAAAATTATATAAAACATTTTTTTTAGTAAATATGAAACAAATTATTGGCACTACCCTGAATTCTAATTAAAACGAAATAGGTTTGGAAGTTTGGAACAATAGAATTAGTGAAGTGCTATGTAGTATGTATAGAAGAGTTTTTATTATATAGAAGACTTTTTATTATATACAGAGAAATTTTTTTTTATTATATTTCTCATTTAAAGACAAAAATTAACATTAATATGACGCAATGAAGATTATGATGAGCAACAACGTAGTGAAGATTATGACGTGGTTAGTGATATTGAGCAACAAAGTAGTGAAGATTACGACGTTGACGAGTCATCTAATAATCCCACTTAAAGTGGGTATCAAACAAGCTATTAGTGATGTTGCTCTCTTTGGGTATAGTAGCAGTGAGGCCTATGAGAGGGCTTTGTTTGGGTTCGATGTGGCTGAAGTGTATGGGTAACATAGGAAGGGTGTTTGATAGGTATCATGGGAGAGGTTCATTTGGAGGATGGAATGATTTTTGGTGATGTCAATGAATTTAGAGCAACATTAATGGTTGTCTGGAATTGGAATTAAAGTGGAATCATAATATTATTCAACCGTTTTGATATTGAAAAAAAGTATTATTCCACCTTAATTTCAATTTCAAGCTTCAAATCCAAACAACAAAACGTAGCGAAGGATTTTATGATTCGAGAAGGATTTGTTATTGTTAGGGTACACAATGAAAAAGGAAAGGTAGGTTGCAAGTGTGAGGCAGAGGGTTGTTCTTGGTACATTCATGCTTCACAAATAGTGATAGTACAACTTACCAGATTAAGGTGTATGTGAGAGAGAATAGTTGTGTTAGGCTTACTAGTCATAGAGAAGCAACTTCAACTTTGATTGCAAAGAAACTGGCTACCCAATTGAGGGCTGATCCTGAGATGAAGTATGATAGTATGAGGGCTAAGTTGCAGGCTAGGTGAGGGATACATATCAATCAAAGTAGGTTTTATTGGGCTTGCAGGAGAGCTAAGGAAGAGAGTCAAGGTAACCATGTCTAATCTTACACTAGGATCCCCTAGTAAGATGAGTTGATAAGAAGGCAAAACCCTGATAGTCTTGTTAAGAGATTAAGAGAGCTTACCCCACTGCACCCTCAACCTATAAGATAATTTTTGTGTGTTTTGATGCCATGAAAGAAGGTTTTATTAAGGGTTGTTGCAAGCCATTTATAGGTTTAGATGTTTGCCATCTTAAAGGACCTTTCAGTGGGATTTTGTTAAGTGTATTTGCACTTGATGGTAACAAAGGGATATTCCCTCTTGCTTATGCTTTGGTTGAGTCAAAGTGTCGGGATAGCTGCTCGTACTTTCTGCATTTCTTGAATGTTGTTCTCGCTGCAAGGCAAAAAATGATGTGAATTTGACTTTAATATCTGATAGGCATAAAGTATGCATCATACTCTTTTACCTCACTGTATTTTTTGTTTATTATACTAATATAAGATTTTAATTATCGATACTAATGAAACTTTGTCATGTTCCTAAGTAAGGTAGTTAATGAAATAATGCTTATTGCAAACCATAGGGTTTGCCGTAGGCATCTATACCACAATTTATGGGCAAGGTATCCTATGATACAACTAAAGCAGTATTTTTGGTAAGATGTGAAGGGTTACAATGAAATATCTTTCAATACTGCTATGAAGAACATTGATACATATTGCAAATAAGCTTGCGACTGATTAAGGAATATCCCAATGCATACTTGGGCTAGAGATGCTTGTGACCAAGGTGTAACAGTGAGTATGTTACAAATAATTTCACAGAGTCTTTCAACAATTGTATTCAAGATTTGAGGGCTAAACCCGTACTGACACTTTTGAAGGGTATCAGACTTATGATCATGGCTAGGATTCATGAGGGATGTTAATTAGGATACATGACCAATCATGTAACACCTAACATTATGAGAAGAGCTGAGAGGGTGAAGACATACACTAGGTATTGCTCACTGACTCCAGCAAGTAGGGATAAGTTCAATGTGAATGACCAGAGTACAATTTATAATGTGAGCTTGAGTGCAAGGACTTGTGTTTCTAATGTTTGGCAAATCACTAGATTGCAATATGTAGCATTGTCTACAATAGGAAGGATATTGAGGAATATGTTGACCATTTCTTTTCCATACATGTTAGGAAATATGAGTGGAGGTGAGATGAGGTCACAGGTTCGATTCCTAGCAGTGCAATTATTGAGGGAGAGATTATTGGGTCAGATGTTGGTAGCAATTGTCCTGTGACGGAAGCCTAAGTTAGGGCTAAGTCATAGTCGAAATGTGGTGCTTGTGTTGCTATGCAGCTTAAGTCATTTAAGTTACACTCTAGCTATTAGTTATTGTTTTTGGCGCAACGGTACGCGTTTGATCCTAACAATTGGTATCAAATCAGTTCTCCATTCCATTTGACAAATCGTCAAGGAGTTCATGTAAGATGAATGCATATACTGCAATCAACAATGCTGAGCAACTTGCCAAGTTCACCATACCAATATTTGATATGTCAAACTATTCGTTATGGAAGAAGCGGTGGATGGTCTTCATCAAGAGCATCGACGCCAACTATTGGAGAGTGATCAGCAAAGGACCATACAAACAATAAAATGATTGGTGATGTGGAGATCGAGAAAGATGAAGATCGATGCACTCAAGTTGAGAAGAATCAATGATAGATCAATAACAAGGCTATGCATCATATGTACTGTGGGATCAACAAAAATCAGTTCAACTGTATCTAGACCTGCGAGAAAGCCCAAGAAATCTGGAACAACCTAGAGACTTCCTTCAAAGGTATTGATAAAGTAAAACTAACAAAAATAACATTCTAATGTCATCTTTTGGTTCTTTCAGGATGGGTGCGGAAGAAAGCATTTTGGAAATGATCACACGGTTCACTAAAATAGTGAATGAGCTGAAGCTGTTAGTAAATGAGTTTACTCAGAAGGATCTAGTGATCAAGACACTCAGATCACTACTAATGGAGTTGCTATCCAAGGTGTCAACGATCGAAGAGCCAGAGAAGATCACAACCATGGCCTTGAGGACCTCAATGGAACATTGATGACCTATGAGATCAACCTGAAGGCGCTGAATATTGAAGAAGACAACCGGAAGAAGTCAATTCCTTTAAAGTAGCTAAGGATGACAATGAAGAGCTATCCAATGATGAAGACTTATCAGATGAAGATGAAATCGCCAAATTAACTAGACAGTTTAAAAGAAATCTTAAACGATTCAAAAAGCGTAGGAAAGTCTACAAAATTTGTTTACCTGATTATGCTAATAAATCTACTCGTAAGTTTTTAGATCAAAAAGCTAAATCATCATAAAAAAGAGAACCAGTGTGTTTTGAATGTGACAAGCCCGATCATAAGAAGGCAGATTGTCTAAGGTTGAATAGATAAAGTTTCAAGAAAAAAAAAGGTTTAGTAGCAGCTTGGAGCAATGATGAATCCGAAGATTCTGATATCGAAAAGTAAGTCGTGAACCTCTGTCTTATAGCTTTAGAAGACAAGAAATATTTACCAAACGACAAGGCAAATAAGGTAAAGAAGTCTGACAAAGGTTGAACTGTCCAAGATTAAATCAGTAGTAGTTTAATTGCATGTTTATGTGTGTTTATTTCTGTTTTGTTTGCACGATTTGCATGTTTATGTTAGGTTTAGTTAGTTTAATCCCCATTTGATCAGGGAGAGCTTAAGTTTGCATGTTTTGTTTAAATTCCCACGTGTTTAAGGGAGCCTCATAGCCACTTTTTTTTTTCTTTTTTTTATAGACAAAAAGGGGAGAAGTTTAGACTGCATTATTTTAATGTTTTGTTTAATGGTTTTGTATACATCAAAAAGGGGAGATTGTTAGGATATTGTAATGACCCATCCCGGGTTGGTCACCCCCGAGACGGTGTTATCATATTTTGAAAATTCCAGCATAACACATATATGCAACAAGAAAAATAATGCCAACATAAATTTTTACATAATTCCTCAACCCTCAACATGGGAGATACATCATTCTGATCTTGACTTAAACATTATATACAACGTAAAATGCATGAATAATTACAAATAAATTTTTATTTTATTTTCTCATTAGTTTGAGGATGTGGACACGTACGTGGCTTACAGATAATGATTTCGTCTGAACTTCAACTCACCAAACTATTTGTCCTGCATGCTACCTGAAATCATTGTATAATGAGGGGTGAGCTTCACAAGCTCAGTCAATTAAATTTATTAGAAGTATTCAATTTGTATAAATAGTCTTTTAATATTTAATAAATTATATCTCACATAACTTGATAATAGCATTCTACTATCACTACGCATATCATAAATTTCATTCTCTATCAATCTCTTCTTCTTATATATTTATTCACCTTAAAACCATCAATTATCTCATAATTACCTCATTATGAGGTTCACAGCATAAAGTCTACCATTTAGATGGTTTTTATCATATCATACTTCTAGATTTCTTTCTCACCATAACTGTCTCTCTATGAGACTCATTCATGTATAAATAAATTTACAATAACAAACAACACTTCAGCATTTCAGTAATACAATCAATATTTAAAACAGATGCAATGCATGAATTATTATTAGGGAATATCTTCTCATATATCGACATGTTTTTATCTTAGACTGGCCCTCTCCCAGTTCCTTTATTTCCAGCATATACCGGCTATCACGGTTTTCAATTATTTCCAGCATATATCAACTGTCACAGTTTTCCTTTATTTCCAGCATATACCAGCTATCACAGTTTTTCAATTAGACCAGCCCCTTCCCTGTTCGTTTATTTCATGCATATGCATATGAACAATAACATGAAAACAAACATGAATTCAAATATTTAAATTAGCTATCCTGATTATTCTCAAATTATTATTTGAAAAATTCCAATAAATTCCTGTAACGACTCATCCTGAGTTGACCACCCCTGAGACGATGTTGTCATATTTTGAAAATCCTAGCACGACACATATATGCAACAATAAAAAAAAATACTAACTGAAAATCTTTTACATCAATCTTCAACCCTCAACAGGGGAGATACATCAAACTGGTATTAATTTAACATAATATATAACATAAAATGCATGAACATTTATAAATATATTTTTTTTTAATTTCATTTTCTTGTTTGTCTGAGGATGTGACATGTACGTGGCTTACAGAAAATAATCTCGTCTGACTCTCAGTCCACAAGACTATTTGTCCTGTCTGCTACCTGAAATCATTGTACAATGAGGAATGAGCTTCACAAGCTTAGTGAATTAAATTTACTAAAAATATTCAGTTGTATAAATGGTCTTTCAATATTTAATCATTTATATCTCTCACAATTTGATACTATCATTCTACTATCATTACACATGTTAAAAGATTCATTCTCTATCAATCTCTTCTTCTTATTTATTGGCTCACCTTAAGACCATCAATTATCTCAAAATTACCTCGTAATGAGGTTCATACCATAAAATCTACCATTTAGATGGTTTTTATCACCATAACTGTCTCTCTGTGAGACTCATCTATCTATAAATAAATTCACAGTAACACACCACACATCAACATTTCTTTATAGTTTGTCCCGGCTGTCACGGTATTCATTTCCAGCATATATCGGCTATCACAGTGTCCCTTTTATTTTCAGCACATACTGACTGTCACGATTTTTCAATTAGACCAGCTACTTTCTCGATTATTTTATTTTCATTTAATGCATATGCATATGAATAATGATATGAAATATGCATCTGAACAATAACATAAAAGAACAAACTTGAATTCAAATATTTAAATTGGCTATCCTAATTTTTCTCAAATTATATAAAAATTTTCACTAAATTCCCCTCATCATAAATCACATCAAATCATCCATCAAAGCTTGTCCAGATTCACTAAATTTCATCTCCTCATAATTCGTATCAAAACATCAACCATAGCTCATCAAGAATTTTATTTATCACTTTTATTATTAAATCAATTTATTATTCCAAAAATATTATTTCTCACCTCATAATTTTCTACATGCCAAAAATTCATCTCATACCTGTCAATTAAATTTTTATCTACCACCAAAGCATAAGCTAATAATTTATTTAATATTATCACTAGATATTTCATTTTTATTTAGATTACTTAAAGTAAATCTAACTCACCACATAACACTTAAAGCTACCCGCAGATCACCTCTTTGCCTTTCCCATTCCTCTCAAAAATTTCTCTCGGTTGTTGATTGTCAACACCTAACATAATATTTATATTAAATTTCTAATTATTTCTTCAATTCTTCATAAACCACACCCTTTGAAAATTCTCACTTTAAATTCTGAGAAATTTCATGAATGCTAAAAATTTAAAAATAAACATTACATTATTACCTTCTATTTTTCTGATAGCTTTTCGTGACTCTCTATAAAATTCCGCAGTAAATTTCTTCAAAATTTTGCTCTTTTAACATTTTTTTTGGTCCCCAAGTGTTTAAAGAAATCGCGTAATAGAAAGAAAAACTAAACGAATTCGGTACGTATAAGCATGATTACGTACTATATATATATGCAAACTTAGAAACCAAAAGTTGGCAGCTTAAAGTGATGCATCAGCAGCTCCCCAATTCTCCAAGTGACACCTTAAAGCAAGGTGTAAAACATGCATCCCACTTTTCTTAATTTGGCAGCAGGTGGCAACACTTGCTGCCACATTTTCGATTTTTTTTTTTTTACAAAACTACTTTCTTTTTCTTTTTCTTTTACTGTTCATGATTTTTTTTTTCATTTTTCATTTTCTTTGTAACTAAGCCCCCACTCGTCCAGTTGTTTTTTAGAATTCTTTTATTCAAATAATAATAAACCTTTCACATATATTTTATTTTAATTACATGTCATATTTATTAAATTACTTCTTTACCCTTACTTTACAAATACGAATATTACAAATCTACCCATCTTATAAAAATTTCATTCCCGAAATTTCCTTACTTCACTCCAAAAAACCTATATGAATAATATTTCTTCATAATTGTTTCACGCTTTCACGTAATCTCTTCAACAAGCCACAAAACTTTGAACTAATGAAATTTTGTATTGTACAAGATTTGTTATTTTTGTCTAAAATTATCACTGGTACTTGTATAAAAGTCGAATCTTTCCGAATTTCTACAGCTTGGCTTGAAATAGTATAATACTCATCATGTGAACACTTTCTTAAAAGTGAAACATTAAATACACTATATAAATGTTTTAATTTTGGAGGCAAATTCAAGCTACTCACAACTACGCCAACTTTCTCAACAACCTCATAGGGTCCCACATACCTCAGATTCAGCTTTCTTTTACTGTTTAGATTTCATTACAAATTTTCATTGAGATATTTTTCAATACACCCAATTACCTACCTGAAATTCAAGAGGTCTTCTCTTAGTATCAGCATAGCTATTCAGTCCACTCTGTGCTACTTTACAGTTCTCTCTAACCAATTTGATCCTCTCAGCTGTTAACTCAATAATGGATAGACCAGATATATTTCTCTTTCCCATTTATTCCCAACATATAGGAGTTCTACACCTCCTACCATACAATGTTTCAATCGGTGTCATCCCAATACTAGTTTGATACTGATTATTATAAGCAACTTCAATCGATGGCATGTAAGCATCCCAACTTATTGAGAAACTCATCACATTTGCCCTTAACATATCTTTTAGTACTCCAATAATCCTTTCTGTCTGAACATGAAAATTTTTATTAAGTTGCAATTGTGTACTCGTGGCTTTCTGAAAGCCTCCCCAAAACTAATATTTAAATTTAACATCTTTATTTGACACTATGCTTAATGGTGCTCTATAAAACCTCACAATCTCAGCTACAACCACCAGAAATTCTATCTCAGTCCTCTATACATCTTATTGTTACTTGGTTGCATTGAATCTACATCATCATGTGCCTTTCTCATTACCTTCTTTCTCAACTTCGCATTATTGGGAACACAATTTCCATGTTCCAATACCAAAATACCCTCATTTCAAATATTTGAACTCATATTGCTTTCTAGTAAGCACTCAATGCTTAATTTTTTCTATCTCTTCATCTCTACCTTGCATCTCTAAAGCATTTTACTATAAATGACTGTACAACCATATTTGTCAACCATGATCATCTATTACTGATATTCAACTTCATTCTTATCTCTTTTAAATTTATTATCAATTTTACATCAGGACTCTCAATAGCAATTAAACTTCTTATAGAATTTCTACTCAATGCATCAGCAATCACCTTCTCATTTTTTAGATGATAATGAATTGTATAATCATAGTTACTAATCAACTCCATCCACCATCTTTCCCTCAAATTCAACTCTCTCTAGTTAGGTAGGTATGTAAAACTCTTATAACCTATGAATATCTCACAAGTGGCTCCATACAAACGATGTCTCCAATCTTTAACGTAAACACTATAGCAGCCAACTCTAAGTCATGAGTACGGTAATTTCTATCATGAATCTTTAATTGCCTAGAAGTATGGGCCACCACTTTCCTATGTTACACATATCCCAATCATTGATGTGATGCATCATATACACCACAAATCCTTCATCACCAGAAGAAAACGCCAATACTGGAGCTATAGTCAATTTTTTCTTTAGTAATTGAAAATTTTTCTCACACTTCCCTTACCATACAAATCTCATCTCTGTCCTGTTCAGTCTATTTACTAGTATTACAGTAATAAAAAAATTCTAAAAAAATCTTCTATAATAACCAGTAAATCCCAATAAGATTCTAATATTAGTCACATTAGTTGGTCTCTCCCAACTTAACTTGCCTCTACCTTTTGTGGTTCAACTGTTATGTCATTTCTCAATATTACATGTTCTAATAAAGTTATTTTATTCAGCCAACACTCACACTTAGAAAAATTTGCCTATAATTTCTCTCTCCTCAGAATCTCCAACACACTGTCTAATATTTCACATGTTTTTGCTTCTTAGAATATATCAGAATATCATTACTAAACACAACCACAAGATTATCAAAAAATGGTTCAGACCATTTTATTCATCAAGTCCATGAATGTTTCTGGAATATTAGTTCATCCAAATGACATCACAAAAAGCATATGACTATAATGTGTCCTAAAAGTAGTCTTAGGCAAGTCTCCCTTCTCTATCCTTAATTGGTGATATCTTGATCTCAGGTTTATCTTAAAAAACATTCTCACTCCTTGCACTGTTCAAATATTTTATTTATCCTGGAAAAAAAGTATTTGTTCTTATTTAACTAATTGTAGTCTATACACAATCTCATCATCTTCATCCTTCACGAACAACACAGGGCTCCCCAATTACATTAGGTCTGATAAATTTTTTATCTAAAAATTCTTGAACTTTCAACTCTCTTAATTCAGCTGGTGCCATTCTATAGGGTGCTATAGATATTGGTGCTGATTCTGGAATCACCTCAATAGAAAGCTCAATCTCCATATTGAGAGGCAATCTAGACAATTCATCAAGAACTATATTAGAAAAATCTTTTACCACAAAGATTTATTCTAACTATTATTTTCCTTTTTAGAATCCATTATGTATGCCAAGTACTCCTCACATCCTTTCTTCAACCATCTACTAGTAATCAGAGTAAAATAAGATAGTTCGAGAGTATTTTATGTTCTCTCTGACAGTTAAACTCCTCATGTCCATATCTTGAACACTAACTTCTTTCTAGAACAATCAACCCAAGCGTAATACGTCAACAACCAATTCATTCTCAAAATTAAATGAAATTTTATCATATTCAAAGATAATAAATTAGCTTCGGATTCTCTATCACTAATATGAATCACACAACTCTTGTAAACATTTATGATTATCACTCCATCTTTAGTGGGAACTTCAACAAAAATATTTTGCATCAAAGGACTAATACATATTTCAATAAACTTCATATGAATACTGGATGCAAACGAATGGGTTACACAAAGATCACTTGATGAGTGCCAAATATTGCATATTTTGGCCCCTTAATTTATACTTGTTAATTCTTTAGTTGTGTCCTAATATGATATTTTGTGTTAGTTTTATGATTTTTAATGTTTTATAGGATTGCAAAGGAAATTGGGGATTTAATGCGAAAAAAATGAAAAAGTTAGAATCTGCTGTTGTGATCGAGCACATGAGACTTGCGATCGAGCGCAACAGCACTCAAGTATTTATTTATACGTTTAGCTTAGGGATGTTACTTTGAGATGTTTTTTTCATCGTTTTACAGATTTACAAGCACTTGGAAAAGAGTTTCACTAAATTGTCAGAATCTCCCGTATAGATCAGTCATTTGTGCGGATTAAACTGTATTGATTCAGGAAGAACCAGGAGATGAGCTATATATGCTTGGAAAGATCCAGATGTCTATTTTCTTGATAATTTTACAGCTCATAAATATGATTTTTCTATAGAAAGTTATGGTAGTTTTAGTAAACGAAGATCATGTTGTACGTGACTTCGGCGTGGCAGAAGTAATTTTTGCGGATTAAACTGCAATGATTCAGGAAGAACCAGGAGATGAGCCATATATGCTTGGAAAGATCCGGATGTCTATTTCCTAGAGAATTTTATGACTCATAAATATGATTTTTTTAGAGAAAGTTATGGTAGTTTTAGTAGAAAAATGTCAGGCTGTGCATGATTTCAGCATGGGCAGAAGTTTTGAAGGGCATGTGAAGGCTTAAATCCCACATCCCACATCGGTTGGAAACATATTCTACATCCCACATCCCACAGTGGATTGGAAACACATTACACTCATAGAGTTCCCCTATAAAAGCCCCATTTCACTTCATCAAAGGGGTGCAATCTTGGAGGCTCTTCTACCAAGGGGTGCAATCTGGAGGATTTTGCTACCAATCGGGGGAAGCATCGCACAGCAGCTGTGGGTGGAATTTCTCTCTCCATGTATTGTTAGTTTTAATTTATTTCTTTTAAGTTTTAAAGTTTAATGTTTAGCACTTTAATGTTTGCTTTAGTTTTTCCCTTGAGATTTTTGTTGTCCATTATATTTATGGGTAACTAAATTCTCAAGTGCGGCTAGGGATGAACTTGCACAGTAGTGGTATTTTTGTTTATTTTTTAATTTATGTATTTGATTTTCAATTACTAAAACTCTTTTGTTTTATCATTCTTAATTTATTGGTGATGTTTTCTGTTGGAAATCACCCTTAGGAGAATGCTCAGGTGATGATCCCCAAACACCCAAGTCTAGAATGACTTGGAATGAAATGAAACAGCAAACAGAAGTAAGAAAGAAAAGAACACAAGCGATTTATTATCAAGGTTCGGCAATAGCCTACGTCCCTGTGAGTTCACCTGAACTCTCTGCACTAATTAATGGTCCTTTTACAATCACAGCAACCCCTTTCCAAGATGCCTAAGTTCTTGAAGAAACAAAGAAGAAGAAGAAATAAAAAGAGATAAGAACGAACCCTGGAATTTTCTCAAGAAAATTCCCTTTACAAACCCTTCAATCCCCTTTCTATTCTACTCATTCTTCTAAACAACCAGCCTTACAAATAAGTCTCTCTTGTTTTGTGTCTTTGCATTTTTTACAATTCTCTAACTCTTGATCACAAGTTATGTCATATTGTTTTTGAGAATGAAGCTAGGTGACCCTTTATATAGTGCACCAACTTCTTGTCCAATCTTGTCATTCTCCACTCTTAGATCTTGATGACCAATCAACCATAGCCTTTGATCATTCCTTAGTCAAGCTGTGCGTATTGGACATATCTCACGAACCATGGAAGAGATTTACACATGTGTGCATCAGTATGCCTGGCGCTGCGGCCTAGAACAGGAGGCGCCGCGACCCAGGGCATAGCACACATTCACCATCTTCTGGGCACTGTGGCCTTGGGTAAGAGGCACCGCAGCCTGACCTCCTCCTCCAGCACTCCACTTTCTGGGCGCCGCGGCCTAGGCTGAGTAGAGGTGCGGTGCCACCTGATGCTGGACCTTCACTCATTTGGCTGCTTTGTGCTGAGGCACACTCCAAGTGTGCTGAGGTTTCAATGACTTGATGCTTGACCTCTTCCAACCTCATTTAAACCATAACCATGTTTAAACCTTAGACAAACACCAATAATCTCTACCTTTTTCTAAGTGTTTAAAACCGAACCATTGTGTAAAGAACTCAAGATTCAAACTTATCTTGAGTCATTAATCAACCGACTCCAATCTTAAGAAGTTCAAGGCAATGATTGAATCTTCTTAGAGGTAGAATCTTGGTATCTAAATCTGTAGGACTTTCTTCCGTGGCCTTCTTGTCAACATGAATGCATCATTTCGTACCATTTTTCAGAATGTAATGATACCTATAGGCCGCGGTTTCAACCCAAGAGGGGGGTGAATTGGGTTTTAAAAACTTTTGCAGATTAAAACACAAGTTTATAAAACAGATACCGCAACAAGCATATAAACGAGTAATATGTGCTGTAAATAAAGAGTTTAAGGAATAGAGGATGCAAACTTAGTTTATAGTGGTTCGGCAATATCGAAATCGTTCCGACCCTATGTCCACTCTCTTCAAGGAACCTCCTTGAAGTAATCCACTAAGAATTTTAGTCGTGCAACTTCACAGTTGTTGCACAAACCTTACAATCTCTTCCTCTCGGAAGCAAACCCCTTCCTTTCGGAAGCAAAACCCCTTCCTTTCGGAAGCAAATCCCTTCCTTCTGGAAGCAAATCCCTTTACAATAAATACTGTAAAGAAAGCAGTAGAGAGACAACAAATGAAGCTTATACAACTGAATAATATCTCTCTTTTTAGGTAAAGCTTGAAGAATGGCTCAACATTCAATTTTTCAAAGCTTTTTGAGTATCAATGAGTAAAAACTTGTTTTAATGTGTAAAGATTTTTTTTTTTAAATCCTTAATGGAGTGGGTTTATATAGCCTTGATGTAATATGCCCATTTGTAACTGATTTTGTCCATTTTGGTACAATTTGTGCTGAAATCTCGTGTCCCAACGGTCATATTTTTTGAATTACCAGTCGACTGGGTCTTAAAACCAGTCGATTGGGTCCTTTTTAAAAATCACATTTTTAAGGCTGTTTAAGGTACCAGTCGACTGGGTATGTCTTACCAGTCGACTGGGAACTTTCTGCCCAGATTACCAGTCGACTGGTAATATCCAGTCGACTGGGAAATCTCTTACCAGAACACCAGTCGACTGGTATGAAGCATCCAGTCGACTGGGAACATACTGACCTTTATACCAGAAGACTGGTATAAGTACCCAGTCAACTGGGTTGCTTTTAACAACCCAGTTTTCATGTGTTGAATAGTTTTTAACTTTAAAAACATTTTTTTAAAAGTTTATATTAAAATGTTTTTTCAAAAAGAGCCATTGGACAAGTTAATTACCTAAACAAGTGAGACTTACAACTTGTTTCATTACCTTAGACCTATACTAGTTCTCCTGTCTTCACTTGATGTTTGATTCGGGTTGAGTTCTTACACCTTGTTCCTTGGTTGAATGCTCTTATTGCTTAATACACTTAGATAGCATCGTTAGTATAATAAGAGTTGTGTTTTGTCATCATTAAAATATAGGTGAGGGTCAACAATACCCATTTAGTTCCAATTATTGTATGATTCTTAGGTCTAGGGACTAGATTCCATTCATTGTTCCTTTCAAATTGATTTATTTCTTCTTTCATTACAATTATCCAATCAATATCTTTTTCAGCTTCTATAAATGTCTTAGGTTCTACTTGAGACAAATAAGCTACATAATTGCAAATATTTCTAGTAGAGGAATGAGTTTTTACCCTTTGTGAAGGATCACCAATCACTTGATTAATTGGATGATAGTTTACATACCTCCAATCTTTGGGAAGACTATCCTCTTGTCGACTTGTAAATGGTTAGTCTACTTTGAGAGTTTCCATCTCTCCATTTGTTTGAGGTGGACTCTCCTTTGGGTCAACAATAGGAGTAGGAGTTTTCGTTCTTGGAATAAAATATGCATCATCATTAAAAGAAACTTCTCTACTACTAATTGGGTTAGACTCATCAAGAGTTACATGTACGGATTCTTCTACCACTAGAGTTCTCTTGTTGAAAACTCTATAAGCCTTACCAGAGGTTGAATATCCTAAAAATATTCCTTCATCGGTCTTAGAATCAAATTTATCCAAGTTAGGTTTATTGTTATTTAGGATGAAGCATTTACAACCAAAAGTACGAAAATAAGAGATATTAGGCTTTCTACCTTTCCATAATTCATATGGAGTTTTGTCAAGAATAGGTCTAATTAAAATTCTATTCAAGATATAGCAAGAAGTGTTTACCGCTTCAGCCCAAAAGTATTTTGGTAAATTATTTTCACAAAGCATTGTCCTTGAAAATTCTTCTAGAACTCTATTTTTCCTCTCAACAACTCCATTTTGTTGAGGAGTTCTAGGGGCTGAAAAGTTGTGATCAATTCCATTTTCATCACAAAATTTTGAAAAACTTTGGTTTTCAAATTCTTTTCCATGATTACTTTTAATGCTTGAAATACAAATTCATTTTTCATTTTGAACCTTTTTGCAAAAGTTTTCAAATCCTTTGAAAGCTTCATCCTTGTAAGCATCACATACTTTGTCTTTTTCAAAATTGATTTTGGGAAGTCCAATGACTAAATCTTTTCACATAATTTTCAGCAAGTTCATGTTCACATGACCAAACGTTCTATGCTATAGCCATGGATTTTCACTAATAGTAGGAAAACATTTTTCATTTTCAGAATGCAAGGATTTCAAATCAACTATATAAACATTTTCATGTCTATGGCCAACAAACTTGATCTTGTTACTCATGATGTTTATAACTAGACAATGAGTGGTCTCAAATGTGACTTTGTTGCCTTTGTCACAAAGTTGACTAATACTTTGTAAATTTAGCTTAAGGCCTTGCACTAGTAATACATTATCTATAGTTGAGAAATCATTACCAACTTTTCTATACCCGATGATCTTTATTTTTGTGTTGTCTCCAATGGTGACAAGTCCACCATCTCTTAGAGTTAGCTCATTGAATACACTTTTATCACCGATCATGTGTTTTGAGCATTCACTATCAAGGTACAAACAATTACCTTTTTCCTTGGTGTGGAGACATATCTACTTCACACAATGATACACAATGGCATTTTTAGGTACCCAAAATTTCTTGGGTCCTTTGAGGTTAGTCCTTGAAAATACAGTTCCTTTTGGGACCCATAATTTCTTAACAGCATATGGTGATCTATAGACATTGTGATAATGCACAGTTCTAGGATGATAGTTATTGAATTCTCTAGGAGTCTTTAGTTGTGCATGACTATTATGCTTAGGATATGAGTTCCTAGGATAAATGTTTCTATTATGAGGAATATGAATATACATGGCATTTCCAGAAAATGTATGATGATAATTTATAGGATACATGCTTGCATTATCATGAGTATACATATTATTTCTAAAATGACTATGATTGTAATTCCTAGGATATGCTTGTGCAGTGTACAAGACTTGAGTATACAAATTGTTCCTAGGATGCACATGATGATTATTCCTAGCATGTGCATAAGCATTCCTTGAATGAGCATACATATAAGCATTAGTATTTATAGGATTCTTCAATCTTATATTAGCATTAGAATTAGTATTTCTAGACATGCTATCATTCAATTGGGGTGTGATTTTAACCTTTGAAGTAGAGGCTTCATTCACACATGAAGCTTTCATAAATAAGCCCTCTTTTGATTTTTGTTTGCCTAATGGAGAGTATCATAGACCAGATTTTCCTCCACTTAATCTTTGGCAAGAAAGCACTTCATCAAGCTTTTCTTTTCCAAGCATGAGTCTAGATATAGTACCATTCAATTCTAATATCTTTTTCTTTAAATTCTCATTTTCATCTTTGAGGAAATCTTGAGAAGTATCATACAGTAATGAAGATAATTTTTCTTTTTCTTCTCTTAGACTTATCATCTCTTTAGAAAGGGATGACACCTCTTTCTTAAGAGTAGAGTTCCTAGAATCGAATTTTTTTAATTCATTATGCATTTCATTTATAACTTCTAACAATTCTTCACTACTACTCATAATGTTATTTTTAGAAGAGGGAGAAGATGATACCTCATTTTCATCATCAATTGCCATAAGGCATAGGTTGGAAATTTCCTCGTATCCGACTTCTTTATCTGAGGTTTCATCTTCTTCATCATCACTCAAAGTAGTTGCTATCATGGCTTTCTTCTTGAAGCTCTTGTATGGTTTGTTTATAGCCATACAATCGGCCTTGATATGACTGGGCTTCTTGCATCTATAGCACACAAGTGGTTCCCTTTTTGAGGTGGGGTCCTTTGTGTAAGGTTTCTTGCTTTTCTTCAAGAATCTATAAAATCACTTGGTGATTAGAGCCATATCACCATCTTCTTCGTTGCTCACTGCCTCTTCTTCCGATTCCTCTTCTCTGTTGTTTATAGAGGCTTTGAGAGCTATCACCTTTTTCTTCTTCTAATCATCATTCACAATGGGATTCATTTCCTCCATCTTATATGTTAGCAATGACCCAAGAAGTGTCTCAACATCAAATTTATCGAGATCTTTGGCCTCCGTGATAGAAGTCTTCTTTGCTTTCCATGTGAATAGCAAAGATCTTAAGATTTTTCTTGTTAATTCAAATTCCTCAATGTTCCTACCAAGAAGCTTCAAACCATTAACAATAGTTGTAAAACGTAAGTGCATTTGAGAAATTGTTTCGTTAGGAGACATTCTAAAAGATTCATATTCAGACACTAGCATATAGATTTTTGATTTTTTAACCTCACTAGTTCCTTTATATGTAACTTGTAATTTATCCCATATTTCCTTAGCTAAAACACATGCAGAGATTTTATTGTATTAAGATATATCTAAGGCACAATGTAAACATACTTGTTGCTCTACGATTGAAAGACATCATTCTACAATCCTCCTCATTATACTCAATTTTGAGTTTAGGCATTGTATGAATGATATCTCCAATAGTGATTTCCTTTGATGGAATTCTAGATCCCTCTTCAACGACTCTCCACAGATTATAATCTTGTCATTCGA
The DNA here is from genome assembly GCA_023935145.1 of Bretschneidera sinensis. Taxonomy (NCBI): domain Eukaryota; kingdom Viridiplantae; phylum Streptophyta; class Magnoliopsida; order Brassicales; family Akaniaceae; genus Bretschneidera; species Bretschneidera sinensis. The sequence goes on along the minus strand of CM043705.1, from coordinate 29,636,747 downwards.
CAAAGATTTTCATCATGTTTTCCCAATAGTTATAGTTGGAGCCATTGAATAAAGGAGGCCTAGTATATTAGTGTCCCTCAGAATAGTTATTTGCTGCCATCGGATCAACTCAAGGATATTAAGCCTAAAATTGAGAACGAGGCTTTGATACCAATTGTAGACTGAGGTTTCAACCCAAGAGCGTGAATTGGATTTTAAAAACTTTTACGGATTAAAACACAAGTTTATAAAACAGAAACCACAACAAGCATATAAACGAGTAATATGTGCTGTAAATAAAGAGTTTAAGGAATAGAGGATGCAAACTCAGTTTATAGTGATTCGGCAATATTTGAATCATTCCGACCCTACGTCCACTCTCTTCAAGGAACCTCCTTGAAGTAATCCACTAAGAATTTTAGTCGTGCAACTTCACGGGTGTTGCACAAACCTTACAATCCCTTCCTCTCGGAAATAAACCCCTTCCTTTCGGAAGCAAATCCCTTCCTTTTGGAAGCAAATCCCTTTACAATAAATACTGTAAAGAAAGCAGTAGAGAGACAACAAATGAAGCTTATAAAACTGAATAATACCTCTTTTTCTAGGTAAAGCTTGAAGAATGGCTCAACATTCAATTTTTTAAAGCTTTTTGAGTATCAATGAGTAAAAATTTGTTTGAATGTGTAAAACTCTTTTTTTTAAATCCTTAATGAAATGAGTTTATATAGCCTTGATGTAATATGCCCGTTTGTAACTGATTTTGTCCATTTTGGTATAATTTGTGCTGAAATCTCGCGTCCCAACGGTCATATTTTTTGAACTACTAGTCGATTGGGTCTTAGAACCAGTCGACTGGGTCTTCTTTAAAAATCACATTTTTAAAGCTGTTGAAGGTACCAGTTGACTGGGTATGTCTTACCAGTCGACTGGGAACCTTCTGCCCAGATTACCAATCGACTGGATATATCTTACCAGTCAACTGGGAAATCTCTGACCAGAACACCAGTCGACTGGTATGAAGCATCCAGTCGACTAGGATTATACTGACCTTTATATATCAGAACACTTGTATAAGTACCCAGTCGACTGGGTTGCTTTTAACAACCCAGTTTTCATGTGTTGAATAGTTTTTAACTTTAAAAACATTTGTTTAAAAGGTTATGTTAAAATGTTTTTTCAAAAAGAGTCATTGGACAAGCTAATTACCTGAACAAGTGAGACTTACAACTTGTTTCCTTACCTTAGACCTATACTAATTCTTCTGTCTTCACTTGATGTTTGATTCGGGTTGAGTTCTTGCATCTTGTTCCTTGGTTGAATGCTCTTATTGCTTAATACACTTAGATAGCATCGTTAGTGTAATAAGAGTTGTGTTTTGTCATCATTAAAATATAGCTGAGGGTCAACAATACCAAACATCCATATGTTTTGTCCTCCCATGGAACACCGAATTCCTCCATAAGTGCCACACACTTTGAATATCCGAAGACACCACCACCTGCTCTTTTAGGACCATCAACTCGTCCAACAACCCTTTACACCACATAGCTTCCGAAGCCACTATGTATTATGCCTCTGTTGTTGAGAGTTCTACCACCGGCTGCAATCGAGCCTTCTAATACCTCAGCAACCACTTCATCCCAAGCCAAAGCTCTTTTCTAGGATTACTCACACATCTATTGAGAACACCCATTTCCAGAGAAATGTCGGGTCTAGTGCTCACCATCATGGACATGACTAGTCCAACCGCATTAGAGTAAGGGACATTTACCATTTCCTTCTTCTCCTCATCCATTCCAGGACATCGTTCGTTGGAGAACTTGAAAGGACCAGCAAAAGGAACTTTCACTGGTTTACCATATTTCATAGAAGACTGAGAAATCTTCAACCCGTTTTTCTCCCTTTCCCGAATTCTTCTCATACCAAGGATCTTTTGTGTGAGGCTGATATCCTTCCTCTCAAACTCTTCATTGAGTTAAGATGTAAACCTTTTCATCCTCTCCCTGTTGTTCCTAACTGACAGTATATCAACGACATAGATGATGATACTCACTATTTTCTCTACCTTATGTCCAAGTGAGAAAGTTTCTGTGAAATCTATGTCTTCTCTTCTCGTGAACCCCTTCACCGCCAACCTAGCCTTGTTCCAGACTTCATCTCCTGGAGGGTATCATTCTTTGATCTTGTAAGTCCACTTACAATCCATAACTCTCTGTTTTCCCAGAATGTGCACCAATTCCCAAAAGTTGTTCTTCCTCAAAGAATCCATTTCTTCCTCCATAGTTAGCTTCCATCTTGGCGAATCCTTATATCCCATGGCATCAATGTAAGTATCTTGTTCACTCATCTCTCTTTCTGCCCAAGGAGCTGTTGTATCTACAGCATCCACAAACCCATATCTTGAAGGTGGTCCGACTAGCCTTCTTTACCGGTCTCTTATGAGCTGATAGTCCTTTTGAGTTGCTGCATCATCCTCTTTTAGTTCAGCCTCCTCATGAGTGTCCTGAGCTTGGTATTCATCAATGGGCTCTAATTGGTCCGAACCCTCTTACCTTCCTTGCTTTACCTGAACCGAATTCTCCTTGGTGCTATGCTCCAGCAATACCGAACTGGTTTGCTCACTAGCCCCTGTAGGGTTAGTTTTCTCCAAATAGGGAAATAATAATTCATTAAAAATGACATCTCTATTTATTATGAATCTCAATCCTTTTTGTTCTAAGGACCCCTTAGCCCTTTCCCCATATCCTAGAAACACACACTTTCTAGATCCTGTGCTAAGCTTATCATCCTTTTGATGTGCAAACGCAGCACACCCAAAAGTTCTAAGGTTATCAAACTCAGGGGGTTTTCCACTCCACATCTCTTTGGGAGTCTTATGGTACACAACCCTAAAGGGTGATTTATTAACCAAATACGCAGTAATAGACACCGCTTCCCCCCAAAAACATTTGGGTAATCCGGATCCATTTAACATGCACCTAACCTTTTCTATAAGGGTCTTATTAATCCTCTCAGCAACTCCACTTTGCTAAGGGGTTTTCACAACCGTTTTATGTCTTAGAATGCCATTTAACCTACAGAATTGATCAAGTTCTTGGTTAAAAATTTCTAAGCCATTATCGGTTCTTGTCCCCTTAACTACCCTGCCTCTTTAAGTCTCCACCAGCTTTATCTACACCACTAACTTATTCAAAGCATCTGATTTATTTCTAACCAAATAAACCCAAACCTTTCTTGAATAATCATCAATTAAAGATAGAAAGTAAAAGTTACCTCACTGTGTTAGTGTTCTTACTGGTCCCCAAAGGTCTGAATAAATGTAGTTAAGAATGCCTTTAGACTTGTGCACTCCAGTGTTGAAGCTGACCAGATATTGCTTCCTAAGAATGTAACTCTCACAGAAATCCAATTTCTCTACTTTGTCTCCACCAAGTAGACCATCCTTGCTAAGAACTTGCAGGCCCTTCTTGCTCATATGTCCCAAGCGAGTGTGCTAAAGGGCTACCCTATCCATCTCAGCCATCAAGCTTGCTGCTTGATCCTTGATTTTTGTCTCTCTGATCATCTCATAAAGTCCATCTTTTATTGGTCCTTTGATCACTACCAAAGATCCCTTGGTCACCTTGATCTTTCCTCCCTCTGCCTTATATGTATAGCCCATTGAATCCAGTTGCCCCAATGAGATCAAATTCCTCTTCAAGTCCGGAAGATACCTTACATTCCTCAGTAGCCTTATGACTCTATCAAACATCCTCAATTAGATGTCTCCTATCCCCCTCACTTGGCAAGAAATATCATTCCCCAAGAAGACCCTTTTATCATTGGTTTCCTTGAAATTCTTGAACCAATCCTAGTGAGGGCACATGTGATGAGTGCACCTGGTATCCAAGATCCATTTCCCACTGCCTTCTTACCCCTTGCTCATATCCGAGCACACAATAAGAACATCACCATCTTGCTGTTATGTTTTGGCAACTGAAGCCTCTCCATTCTTGGTATGGTTTCTTCCCTCATCCCTCATCCCTCATCTTCTCTTTGCAATCTTTCTTGAAGTGACCATTCTTGTGGCAGTAGTAACATTTCTTCCCTCCAAATCTTAGTTTGGAATGCATTCTCCTATGGCTTTCTCTTCTACCTCTGTCCCAGTAGTAGCCATGTATATTGCTGTGCACTCTCCCATGGCTCTCTCCTCTACCTCTGTCCCTATAGTAGCCATGTATGTTGCTGTGCACTCTCCCATAGCTCTCTCCTCTACCTCTGTCCTAGTAGTAGCCATATATGTTACTGTGCACTCTCTCATGGTTCTCTCCTCTATCTCTGTCCCAGTAGTAGCCATGTATGTTGATGTGCACTCTCCCATGGCTCTCTCCTCTACCTCTGTCCTAGTAGTAGCCATGAATGTTGCTGCCATACCGAGTTGCTGGCCTTCTTCTAATGATCAGCCCTTCTCCACTTGATGCACTCCTCATCTTGGCATCAAGATTGTCTTGCAACTCTTTATTATGATCAAATTTAAAAGCAAAGATTCGTTTATGAAGATAAATCTTGTTAGGGAGAGTTTTGGTAAGAAACAACTCATCTAGTTTCTTCCATGTGACAGTAGGATCTTCAGAGTCTCTGCACTCCCTTGTGACACTATCCGACATGTGTAGGAAGATGGTGCTGTATGCCATCTTCTTCATCTCAATCCGCTGGTCCTCTGTGATACTTGCTGGAAAAGCATCATCTTCTCTAATAGCCAAGTCCACTATCTGTTGCATAAGAACAACCTTGATCTTCCGCTTCCACAGGGAAAAATCTCTCTTTCCATCAAACTTCTCAACAATGAAATTTGAACCTATCTTGCAGAGATGATCCCAGATTTGTGCAGCACCCACAAATGCTTTCCAACTTCTTCTAAACCTCAAGAACATGATTGAAGGTTGATCTCAACACCGTTCTTTAATCACCCTCAAGAACACGATCTGATCTTGATCTTTACTTCGTTCTTGAATCACCCAAGAAGTTTGTTCTTTGATTCTTGGAGTCTTGCTCCGATACCTTCTGTTCTTGCTCCGATACCCAGCTGTGCCCCTCTAGCTCTGATACTACTGTTGGAAATCACCCTCAGGAGAATGCTCAGGTGATGATCTCCAAACACCCAAGTCTAGAATTACTTGTAATGAAATGAAACAGCAAATGAAAGAAAGAAAGAAAAGAACACAAGCAATTTGTTATCGAGGTTTGGCAATAGCCTACATCCCTGTGAGTTCACCTGAACTCTCTGCACTAATCAATGGTTCTTTCGCAATCATAGCAACCCCTCTCTAAGAAGCCTAAGTTCTTGAAGAAACAAAGAAGAAGAAGAAACAGAAAGTGATAAGAACTAACCTTGGAATTTTCCCAAGAAAATTCGCTTTACAAGCCCTTCAATCCCTTTTCTATTCTACTCACTCTTCTAAACAACCAGCCTTACAAATAAGTCTCTCTTGTTTTATGTCTTTGCACTCTTTACAATTCTCTCACTTTTGATCACAAATTATGTCACATTGTTTTTGAGAATGAAGCTAGGTGACCCTTTATATAGTGCACCAACTTCTTGTCCAATCTTGAGTGTCATTCTCCACCCTTAGATCTTGATGACTAATCAACCATAGCATTTGATCATTCCTTAGTTAAGTTGTGTGTTTTGGACATGTCTCATAAACCATGGAAGAGATTTACATATGTGTGCATCAGTGTGCCTGGCGCCGCGGCCTAGAACAGGGGGCGTCGCGGCCCAGAGCATAGCACACATTCACCATCTTCTGGGTGCCGCGGCCTTGGGTAGGGGGTGCCGCAGCCTGGCCTCCTTCTCCAGCACTCCACCTTCTGGGTGCCACGGCCTGGGGTGAGTAAAGGTACGACGCCACCTGATGCTGGACCTTCATTCATTTGGCTGTTTTGTGCTGAGGCACACTCCAAGTGTGTTGAGGTTTCAATGACTTGATGCTTGACCTCTTCCAACCTTGTTTAAACCTTAACCATGTTTAAACCTTAGACAAATACCAACATTTTCTTCTTCGAATAATCGTAGCATTTGATCATTTTCTTCTGTTTATGGATTCAGTCATGCTTTCTCTATTGAATGGATTAGCTCTTTGATTATGTTTGAATCAATTATTTATCTATATTGATTTAATTCTTTGCTGCAATATTGCTTCCTGAGTATATTGTTGTCATTGGATTTTCTCAATAGTGATAATAATGTACGTATTTTAAAAGTGGTGAATGATTTTTCAAAGGGTTACAATTGGTTTTAATCTTGGTTTATAAATCTACACCTTTCGATTGGGAATTTTGGGAATTGAGTTCCCAATTGAGTTATTCAATGAATTAAGAATAACTAAAATACCATATTTGTGCAAGGGATTCCTGACGCTTTACTGTTTTTCAAATTTGAGTACTTTCTCCGTTAATCACTTTGCTTCACTTTAATTTGCATTTAAAATTAATCTTTATTCTCCATTAATCATTTAATATTTTTCTTTAGTTTATTTGTTCCTTCTACTATTCTTTAAATTTGTCTCTCTGTGGAATCGACACCCCAAAGCTTTGCTACAACTGTTGCGTTATTCTTTGGGTGTAATCAAATTTTGGCGCCGTTGCCAGGGAGACAGTAGAAGAATTGCTAGATAGTTTTTCTTTTCAGCAGTTTGTAAAGGCGGTAACTTTATTCCTTCTTTTAGCTTGCTGCGTTATTTTTTTTCTTTTTTCCTTCTTTCTTTTTATAGTAATTTTTTTTATTATTATTTTGTTACCTTGTATGCACAGATATAGAGATGCCTTGGGTAGATTTGCTTGTAAGCTTGCGCTAGAGTCAGAATCAAACTTTTTAAATCCTTTATTTGACAATCCATCTAGTCCTGAAAAAATGAGTGAACACAGAGATCAACCCACTAGGACCCTTCAGGATTACCTCCACCCTACACGCATAGCCACATCATCATGCATCATGTTTCCAGCTAATACTCGCCAATTGGATTTTAAAATAGGGATGATACAATTACTCCCTATGTTCCATGTCTTGGAAAATGAAAACTCATATGTGAACATTAAGAGTTTGAGGAAGTAGTTGCGACTTTTCATAGTCAAAATGCAACTGATGACATTGTGAGACTTAAGTTCTTTCCTTTCTCTTTGAAGGATAGAGCTAAGAGTTGGCTATACTCATTAAGACCATGATCTATTAGGTTGTGGAATGAGATAACTCAGGTTTTCTTTAATAAATACTTTCCCCAACATAAGACCAACGCTTTAAAAAGGCAAGTCTCCACCTTTGCATAAAAGGACAGTGAGACTTTGTATCAGTCGTGGGAGAGATTTAAGGGGTTGTTGAGTATGTGTCCTCACCATGAGTATGAGAATTGGCACTTAGTGAGCTATTTTTATGAGGGACTTACACCTAGAGAGCGCCAATTCGTGGAGATGATGTGTAATGGTGAGTTTTTACAGAAAAATCCTGATGAGGCCATAGAATACCTTAATGAGCTTGCTGAAAAAGCTCACACTTGGACTGGACCTAGTGCTACTGAGAGCACAAATAGTTCACGCCCTGCAGTAAACCCAAATAGTGGTGGAATTTACCATATCAGGGAAGAGGATAACCTAAAGGCTAAGGTCGAGATGCTCACTAAGGAGCTAGATGTGTTAAAGACTAAGGACTTAAAGCCAACACACGTGGCTAATCATGCAGAATCTTTTGGACCATGTTTTGTGTGTGGCGGGGTAGATCATCTTGCTCAAGAGTGTCCCACATTTGCTAAGATGAGAGGGATGTATGAGGAATAATGTAATGCCTTAGGTATGTACAAGAAGCTTTTTTCACCTTTCTCTGATACCTATAATCCGGGGTGGCACAATTACCCCAATTTTAACTGGAAGTCTGAAAACTGGCCACCTGCACAACCCTCTAGATCATATCCTGCACCATATCATACACCTTCATCTTCTAGGAGTCCTTTAGAAGACACTTTGCATGCTTTTATTGAGGCACAGGGTAAGACTAACAAAAAATGTGAATCTTTGATTACGCAGGTTGTTAAAGAAAATAAGGAGATAAAGAGCCAAGTGTCCAAATTGATGAGCTTTTTGAGTGTGAATGAGCCAGGTAAGTTCCCTTCTCAAGCTCAGTCCATGCCCCATGGTCAGTACATGGTGCAAAAGAATCTGAAAGATATGAATGCCATTGTGACACGAAGTGGTAAGTCATTACACATCTCAACAACGAACAAATCAGAAGATACAGAAAAGGGTCAAGATAGTAGTGATGTCGAGCTACCCAAGGAACTTGCGGTGACAAAGAGTCCTGTTAAGGTACCATTCCCTCAAGCTTTAAAATCAAGCAAGTGAACTCTGGATCCAAACAATGAAATCCTAGAGAATCTAAGGCAAGTAAAAATCAATCTTCCTCTTTTGCATGTGATTAAACAAGTTTCTACTTATGCAAAAATTCTCAAGGATTAGTGTACAGTTAAGAGGAAATACCATGTGAAAAAGACAATGTTCCTGATAGAGCAAGTTAGTGCTCTAATTGATCAGCAGATTCCTCCCAAGTACAAGGATCCTGATTGTCCAACCATTGCATGCAGTATTGGAAATCATGAGGTTGGGCAAGCTTTGCTAGATTTAGGAACTAGCGTGAATCTATTGCTATATTCTCTTTATTTGCCGTTAGGGTTGGGAGAAATCAAACCAACCACTATGGTATTGCAATTGGCTGACCATTCAGCGAAAGTACCTCGGGGTGTGATAAAGGATGTTCTAATTCAAATTGGCAAATTTTGTTATCCTGTTGATTTCTTAATCCTTGACACTAGCTCTGTTGTTGATACTACTTCTAAAATTCCTTTGATTTTAGGTAGGCCTTTCCTTGCCATTGCTAATGCTCTTATTAATTGCAAGAAGAATGGTCTTATGAAGCTGTCTTTTGGAAACATGACCCTCGAGGTGAATATCTTCCATATTGCAAAACAGCCAGAAGATGATGACGAGAGCCACCAAGCATACATGATTGACTCACTCATGGATAGGGGAGTTTCTATAACTCATGATCTTGATCCCCTTAAGTATTTTCTTGTTAGTTCTGAGTTTGATTCTATCAGTGATCTGTCTGATGTAGTTGATATTTGTGCTATTTTTGATAGAATTCAGGATTATAGCACTCAAGCATGGCAACCGAAGTTTGAGGAGTTGCTTGAGAGAAGTGAAAAACAAATTCCTTCAAGTGTGGAAGCACCCAAAGTTGAATTGAAGCCTCTGTCTAAGGGTTTAAATCATGTTTTCCTTAGTCCAGGTGATACTTTTCCTGTTATTATCTCATCTAAATTATCTGAGTCTCAAGGTGAGAAATTAATTCGGACCTTAAGTGAGCATAAGTCAACCTTAGGTTAGAGCATTGTTGATGTAAAAGGTGTTAGTCCCCTGGTCTGTTCTTATAAAATTAATTTGGAGGAAAGAATTGGCCCTCGTAGAGACCCCCAGCGTAGGCTTAATCCCACTATAAAAGAAGTGGTGAAGAATGAAGTGTCGAAACTATTAGATGCGGGAATCATATATCCTATTGCTGATAGTAAATGGGTAAGTCCTACACATGTTGTTCCTAAAAAGTCAGGTGTTACTATAGTGAAGAATAACTTGGGAGAGTTAGTCCCTACAAAACTTGTGAGTGGGTGGCAGATGTGCATTAATTACAGAAAATTAAATGTTGTCACCCGGAAAGACCATTTTCCCCTCCCTTTTATTGATCAAATTCTTGAGCGTGTTGCTGGTCATCCTTTCTATTGTTTCTTGGATGGTTATTTTGGTTATTATCAAATTGAAATTGCATTAGAAGATCAAGATAAAACCACTTTCACTTGTTCTTTTGATACTTATGCTTTTCATAGAATGCCATTTGGATTGTGTAATGCACCCGCTACTTTTCAACGTTGCATGATGAATATTTTTAGTGACATGGTTGAAAATTGCATGAAAGTTTTTATGGATGATTTGACTGTTTTTGGATCTTCTTTTGATGCATGCATATTGAATTTAGAGAGAGTATTGACTCGTTGTGAGGAGAAAGAATTAGTTTTGAATTGGAAAAAATGCCACTTTATGGTACCTTCAAGTATTGTCTTAGGGCATATTATTTCTTCTAGGGGATAGAGGTTGATCAATCTAAGATTGAATTAATCTCTAAGTTACCTACACCTAGGACAGTAAAGGATGTGAGATCCTTTCTTGGTCATGTAGGCTTTTATAGGAGGTTCATACATAATTTTTCCACCATATCTAGACCACTATGTGACCTCCTAACTAAAGATGCCCCATTTGAGTGGACACAAGCTTGTCAAGAGGCCTTTAAAATGCTAATTGGCAAGCTTACCTCAGCACCCATAATGCAGTCACCTTATTGGACTTTACCTTTTGAGATCATGTGTGATGCTAGTGACTTTGTTGTAGGTTCTGTTCTTGGACAACGAAGGGAGGGGAATCCTTTGTCATTTACTATACTAGTAGAACTCTAAATAGTGCTCAGATGAATTACTCCACCACTGAAAAAGAGTTGCTAGCTGTAGTGTTTGCTTTGGATAAGTTTCATGCTTACTTGATTGGTTCTCCTATTATTATTTTCACAGATCATGCAGCCCTTAAGTACCTTTTTACAAAGAAGGATGCTAAAGCGCGACTAATACGGTGGATTTTACTTTTGCAGGAATTTGACATCACCATCAAAGATAAGAAAGGAGTAGAGAACGTAGTGGCTGACCATCTCTTGAGGCTCACATTTGAGGACACCTCTGACCACCTGCCAATCAGGGATGATTTTACCGTTGAGTATTTACTTTCTATTACCTCTCTACTATGGTTTGCTCATATTGTGAATTATTTGGTTGTAGGTGAGATACCGGTGGATTGGAGCGCTTAGGACAAAAGGAAGTTCATGATTGAGGTACATAATTTCTATTGGGATAACTCTTTTCTTTTCAAACACTGCCCTGACCAAATTTTAAGGAGTTGCATCCCTAATGAAGAGATTGCTAGCGTCTTGAAATTTTGTCACTCTCAAGCTTGTGGGAGCCACTTTTCAATGAAGAAAACCATTGCAAAAATTCTGCAGTGTGGATTTTATTGGCCTACCTTGTTTAAGGATGCAAACATCTATTGTCACTCATGTGAAAAGTGTCAAAATTTAGGAATTATGTCCCATCGTCATGTGATGCCCTTAACTCAATTTTAGTTATTGAAATTTTTGATTGTTGGGGCATTGATTTTATGAGACCATTCTCTCATTCTTTTGGATATCAATATATTATTGTGGCAGCGGATTATATGTCAAAATGGGTAGAGGCAGCAGCTTGCAGAAGCAATGATAATAGGATAGTAATTAAATTTCTTAAAGAAAATGTGTTATCTCGATTTGGTACACTACGTGCTATCATTAGTGACCAGGGTACGCATTTTTGCAACCGTTCTTTTGAAGCTTTGATGAAAAAATATGGGGTACTGCATAAGATCTCTACTGCCTACCACCCCCAGAAAAATGGACAAGTAGAACTTGCAAATAGGGAAATTAAGCAAATTTTAGAAAAAGATGGTCAACCCGGATCGCAAAGATTGGTCTTTGAAACTAGTTGATGCATTTTGGGCATACCGTACAGCTTTCAAAACTCCCTTAGGTATGTCACCTTATAGGCTTGTTTTTGGAAAGCCTTGCCACTTACCTGTGGAGCTCGAGCATTGAGCTTATTGGGCCCTCAAGCATTTCAATTTGACATAGGAGAAGTAAGTAAGCTTAGAAAATTTCAATTGAACGAGTTAGAGGGACTTAGAGGAGTTGAGAAATGATGCTTATGACAACTCTAGAATCTCTAAAGCTAAAATGAAAGCGTTTCATGATAAAAATATTTTGAGAAAAACCTTTAAGCATAATGATCGAGTGTTCTTATATGATTCTAGACTCCATAAGCACCCAAGAAAACTTCAGTCTAGGTGGACCGACCATTTTGTAGTGAAGAATGTTTTTGCAAATGGGGTGGTAGAAATAGAGAACCCTAAGGATGGTCGGATCTTTACAGTAAATGGTCAATGCCTTAAAGTATTAATTGATAGGCAAGGTCCGGAAGTATAAGACATTTCACTTATAGATCCGGTCTATCAACCTTAACCACACCACGTAGGTATGTTTTTTTTTTTTCATTCTTTATTTGTTTTGTTCTTATTTTTTTTTTCATATTTCTTATTACTGTTTATTTTTAATATTTTTTTTGTTTTCCAATATTACTTTGGTATTTCTTTTTCAGGGACAATGTGTGCATCAGTTCAAGTTTGGGGGTGTGCTATGAGCCATGCCAGTCCAGCTAGTTCTTCATCTCCCAGGTCAGCTCTTTCCATGTTATTCACACATTGGGGACACTGTGTACTTTAAGTTTGGGGGTATAGGAGACACATTCACACACACTTTATCCCAGTTTTTTTTTTATTGAAAAGATAAATGCATGTTCATGATTGTTTTGAAATTTTGGTTGATCTAAACAATATTGTGATGTGATTTCATTGGAAAGCTTAAAATCATGAACACATGATTTGATGATAGAATTTTAAAGTTTAGTTACTTACTTTAGGCATTTGAGAATTCACATGTTTGATCTAATCTGACATGAGCACATTAGCACATAATCGTATGAGATATGACATGTGATTTTAATGTGTATATTTCCATGGTTTAGTTGATTTCGAATGACTTGTTGGATGGACACTTTGGCATAGAGAAGTAAAAATAAATAAATAAATGCTTATAATGATTATTGACAAACTTTCCACTGAGTAACTGGACCTCTTTCCTTAGTAAGCATTGAGTGTTCATGTCAAAAGGTGAGAATTTTGCTCGTGATGATCATTGACAAACTTTCCACTAAGTAACTGGACATTTTGCCTTAGTAAGCAGAGAGTGCTCACGTCAAAAGGTGAGAATTTTGCTTAGTTTCGTAGCCTTTTTGACTCGAGTTAGTAAGTCCTTAGGTGTGTCTTTATACCTATTGCCTTAAAATCATTTGGTTTTGGAGTCATTGACTCAACACTCACTACATTGTTCAATTAAAAAGCTTAAGGGAACTAAACATGACGAGCCTCATAATAAAAGAAAGAAGAAAATAAAACTATGCTGTTGTTGTTCATTCTGATGGGAAATTCGGTGAATCTTGCGACATGAAGACATTACACATTGGAGTTATTTGGAAGCTTCATTTTTATGTGCTAGTTCACTTTACACAGATTTGAGCTTGTGATGCCTTAGCCGGCCTCTTGTAAGTAATTAAATTTTAAAATTCCTATTCATTGCGAAGATAGGTTTATATTTTAAGCTTGCTCATGAATGAATATCATGGTTTTGTGTGCTACTCAAATTTTTGGACACCATGAATGATGGATTTATCTTTGTGTTTTTTGTTTTTCATTTATTTATTTTTTATTTTGTTTTGCTAAGGGACTAGCAAAATGTAAGTTTGGGGGTATTTGATGAGTGTCAAATATTGCATATTTTGACCCCTTAATTTACATTTGTTAATTCTTTAGTTGTGTCCTAATATGATATTTTGTGTTAGTTCTATTATTTTTAATGTTTTATAGGATTGCAAAGGAAATTGGGGATTTAATGTGAAAAAAATGCAAAACTGGAATCTGATGTTGCGATCGAGCATAAGAGACTTGCGATCAAGCGCAACAGCGCTCAAGTATTTATTTATATGTTTAGCTTAGGAATGTTACTTTGACTTGTTTTTTTTTTCGTTGTTTTACAAGTTTACAAACACTTGGAAAGGAGTTTCACTAAATTGCCTGAATTGCTCGTATAGATCAGTCATTTTTGCTGATTAAACTATATTGATTCAAGAAGAACCAGGAGATGAGCCATATATGCTTGGAAAGATCTAGATGTCTATTTTCTGAAAAATTTACGGCTCATAAATATGATTTTTCTAGAGAAAGTTAGGACAGTTTTAGTAGACAAAGGTTAGGCAGTGCGTGATTTCAGCATGGCATAAGTGATTTTTGCGGATTAAACTGTAATGAATCAGGAAGAAACAGGAGATGAGCTTATATGCTTGGAAAGATCCGGATGTCTATTTTCTGAAGAATTTTACAGCTCGTAAATATGATTTTTCTAGAGAAAGTTATAGAAGTTTTAGTAGAAAAATGTCAACCTTTGCATGATTTCAGCGTCGGCAGAAGTTTTGAAGGGCATATGAAGGCTTAAATCCCACATCCCACATCGGTTGGAAACATATTCTACATCCCACATCCAACATCGAATTGGAAACACATTGCACTCATAGAGTTCCCCTATAAAAGCCACATTTCACTTCATCAAAGAGAATCTCGGAGGCTTTGCTACCAGGGGGTGCAATCTGGAGGATTTTGCTACCAATCGAGGGAAGCACCACACAGCAGCTACGGGTGGAATTTCTCTCTCCATGTATTATTAGTTTTAATTTATTTCTTTTAAGTTTTAAATTTTAATGTTTAGCACTTTAATATTTGCTTTAATTTTTCCCTTGAGATTTTTATTGTCCATTATATTTATGGGTAACTAAATTCTCAAGTGGGGCTAGGGATGAACTTGCATGGTAGATGGTATTTTTGTTTATTCTTTAATTTATGTATTTGATTTTCAATTAATAAAACTCTTTTGTTTTATCATTCTCAATTTATTGGTGATATTTTCTTCTTCGAATAATCGTAGAATTTATTCTGTTTATGGATTCAGTCATGCTTTCTCTATTGAATGGATTAGCTCTTTGATTATGTTTGAATCAATTATTTATCTATATTGATTTAATTCTTTGCTGCAATATCAGTTCCTAAGTATATTATCGTCATTGGATTTTCTCAATAGTGATAATAATGTACGTATTTTAAAAGTGGTGAATGATTTTTCAAAGGGTTACGTTTGGTTTAATCTTGGTTTATATATCTACACCTTCCGATTGAGAATTTTGGGAATTAAGCTGTTCAATGAATTAAGAATAATTAAAATACCAGATTTGTGCAAGGGATTTCCGACGCTTTATTGTTTGTCAAATTTGAGTACTTTCTCCGTTAGTCACTTTGCTTCACTTTAATTTGCATTAAAAATTAATCTTTGTTCTCCATTAATCTTTAATATTTTTCTTTAGTTTCTTTGTTCCTTCTACTATTTTTTAAATTTGTCTCTCTGTGGA
Organism: Bretschneidera sinensis; assembly: GCA_023935145.1. Lineage (NCBI taxonomy): Eukaryota > Viridiplantae > Streptophyta > Magnoliopsida > Brassicales > Akaniaceae > Bretschneidera > Bretschneidera sinensis. The sequence goes on along the minus strand of CM043705.1, from coordinate 29,621,550 downwards.
ATCGACACCCTAAAGTTGTGCTACAACTACCGCGTTATTCTTTGGGCGTAATCAAATTTTAACATTGATATGTTCACCTTTTTTATATACATAGCACTTCAAATTTTGATAATTCTGGGATGAATATCTTATTTGAATATATCTATAACAAACTTTTGTCTCTCAATCCTACCTCAGATTACCACTTCCCCTTGGTGGCATACTTACTTCCTATGCCATGACTCCCAGTTTCCATAACTTGTCTCCCAAATCTAAGGGTCCCACCAATAGTATTCTAAGCTACAGAAGTAACAGATCCTGCTTGCCTCTGACTCTGTACTTCAGTCCCCCATGACAAGGAACGCTTCCTCTGAGCAGTCTCCCATTCTACACACTCATACTGGTACCACCTCTAGGTTCCTCAAATCTAGACCTCTTCCGCCGATTCCTCTTACCTTTGATTTTCATCACATCCTTCTCAATCTGAAGTGTTATATCCACTAATATGACATAATTCATAAGCCTCATGTAAGATAGTTTTGATCAAATCTTAAAACATAGTTCATCTTTGAACCTCTTTCATTTCTTCTCCTCTAGGTCTACCATTTTCGATACAACCATTGACGAGACCACAAATTTGTTATCATACTGAGCCACAGTCAACTCATTTGCCTTAAACAAATAAAATCTCTATCTTGTTGGGCTCTAAAGGTCTAAAGAAAGTACTTATCAAGGAAAACCTCCTTAAACCTATTCCAGGTTAAAGGTCTAACAACATCTGCACTTACCTTGGGAGGAATATCCTTTCATCATTCCAACTTAAACGAAACAAAGGCAACCATCTTCTTGTCTGTTACTGGTAAAATGCCAAATAATATCTCTACATGTTTCTCCCAAAACTCAGGCCTAAAAGGATTTATAGATCCTTTAAACCATAAGACATTCAACTTAATATATCTAATAAAACAATCTCTCTGCATTTTGTTCATAAACTCACTTTTCCCCTTTTAAACATTTATCATTACTGGATTTACAACAACCTCAGGCACTGCTCTAGCCTATTCATCAGGTCTATGGTATCAGCTATCAATTCTATCATCTATTACCTTCAACTTATTATTCCAAAAATATTATTTCTCACCTAATAATTTTCTACATGTCAAAAATTCATCTCATACCTATCAATCAAATTTTTATCTACCACCAAAGCATAAGCATAATAATTTATTTAATATTATCACTAGATATTTTATTTTTATTTAGATTACTTAAAGTAAATCTAGCTCACCAAGTAGCACTTAAAACTACCTGTGGATCACCTCCTTGCCTTTCCCGTTCCTCTCAGAAATTTCCCCCGGTTGCTGATCGTCAACACCTGACATAATATTTATATTAAATTTATAATTATTTCTTTAATTCTTCATAAATTACACCCTTTGAAAATTCTCACTTTAAATTCTGAGAAATTTCATGAATGCTAAAAATTTAAAAATAAACATTACATTATTACCTTATGTTTTTCTGATAGTTTTTTGTAACTCTCTGTAAAATTCCGCAGTAAATCCCTTCAAAATTTTGCTATTTTAACAATTTTTTGGGTCCTCAAGTGTTTAAAGAAATCGCATAATGGAAAGAAAAACTAAACGAATTCGGTACGTATAAGCATGATTACATATATATATATATATGCATCAGCAGCCCCCCAATTATCCAATTGACACCTTAAAGCAAGGTATAAAACATGCATCCCACTTTTCTTAATTTGGAAGCAGGTGGCAACACTTGCTGCCACGTTTTTTATTTTTTACAAAACAACTTTTTTATTTTTATTTTTCTTTTTCTTTTTCTTTTCTATTACTGTTCACAATTTTTTTTTCTTTTTCATTTTCTTTGTAACTATGCCCCCACATATCCATTTTTTTTAAAAATTGTTTTATTTAAATAATAATAAACCTTTCATATATATTTTATTTTAATTCCATGTCATATTTATTAAATTACTTCTTTACCCTTACCTTACGAATACGGATATTACAATTCATCTTCTCATAAAACACATCAAATCATCAATCATAGCTTGTCAAAATCCACTAAATTTTCTCTCCTCATAAATCGTATCAAAACATCAACCATAGCTCATCAAAAATTTCACTTATCACTTTTATTATTAAATCAACTCATTATTCTAATAATATTATTTCTTATAAAATAATTCTCTATACATCCACTATTCCTATCACACCTATCAACAAATTTTCATCTATCACCAAAGCATAAGTTAATAATTTATTCTAATATTATCACTAGATATTTCATATTTATCTTGATTACTTAAACTAAATCTAACTCACCACGTAGCACTTAGAATTACCCGTGGATCACCTCCTTGCCTTCTTGCTCCTCTCAGCAATTTCCCCCGGTTGCTGATCGTTAACACCTGACATAATATTTATATTAAAATTTCTAATTTATTCTTCAATTCTTCCATAATTCACATCCTTTGAAAATTCCCACTTTGAATTTCGGGAAATTTCATGTATGCTAAATTTCAGAAATAAACTCTACGTTATTACCTTATGTTTTTCATAGAGCTTCCCGTGGTTCTTTATAAAATTCTCCCATAAACCCCTTCTAAATTTTGCTATTTCAACCTTTCTTTCGATCCCTAAGTGTTTAGAGAAAAAGAGTAATTTGAATCATAATTGAAAGAAAACCAAATAGGATTTGGTAAGTAATAAATAATATAAACTTAACTTATACACACACACACACACACAAAAGTAAGTATCAGCCCCCCACCCTATTTGTTTTGCCATGAAATGATAATGTGGCTTACATGCACCATTTCTTCTGATGAGTGCCAAATATTGCATATTTGGCCCCTTAATTTACATTTGTTAGCTTAGGAATTTGTTAATTTGAGTTGTTTTTTTCTCGTTGTTTTACAGGTTTAGAAGCACTTGGAAAGATGTTTCACTAAATTGCCAGAATTTTTCGTACAGATCACTCATTTTTGCTGATTAAACTATATTGATTCAGGAAGAACTAGAAGATGAGCCATATATTCTTAGAAAGATCCGAATGTCTATTTTCTGGAGAATTTTACGGCACATAAATATGATTTTTCTAGAAAATGTTATGGTAGTTTTAGTAGACAAAGGTCAGGCTGTGCGTGATTTCAACGTGGGCAGAAGTTTTGAAGGGCATGTGAAGGCTTAAATCCCACATCCCACATTGGTTGGAAACACACTCTATATCCCACATCCCACATCAGATTGGAAACACATTGCACTCATGGAGTTCCTCTATAAAAGCCTCATTTCACTTCATCAAATGGGTGTGCAATCTGGAGGACTTCTGCGAGCAATCTAGGGGATTTCCAGGGCTTTGCTATCAAGGGGGGAGCGCCGCACAACAGCTGCGAGTGAAATTTCTCTTAATGTATAGTTAGTTTTAATTTATTTCTTTTGAGTTTAAAGTTTTTTGTTTAGCACTTTAATTGTAAAATTTAGTTTCATAATCATGAGAGGCTAAAACCTTCATCTAAGGTTGAAGATGAAGCCTCACCATTGTTTGGCATAATATTTTTAGATATGTTCGTACAATTCTGATATTTTTAGTATTAATGTTTTGTTTCAATTGTTTGAGTAAATTCTTATGATTGATTGTGTTTAAATTGTTCAAATTGGATATTCCTTGTGTTTCATCTGCCGAATACGGTGGATACGTTGGATGATTTGGTTGAATTAGGGTATTCATTGTGATTTGTATACTGGTGGATTCATGGAATTATTTGATAGATTACTTTTATATAGAACATGAAAATATATGCTTTACTTTGGTGGGGTGGATTCAGAAACCTTAGTATCTTTATTATTTGTTTCAAATCAATTTAGTTTAAGTTTATATTTTTTGCAAGATACAATTCAAAAATTTGGAACTAGGTTAAAATAGGTTTAGTTTCGATAAAAATCCATTTTTACGACGCAATTCTCTGTGGATTTGACCTCGCACTTGCACACACTATATTGCAAACGACTCGTGCACTTGCGAGTAATTTAAAACTCACAACAAGTTTTTGGGGCCGTTGCCAGGGAGTTGTTTTGTTTGTGAAAATTAAATTTTTTTCTGAATTAATTTTATTTTTCTACTAGTTTAGTTAGTATTTTTGTTTCAGTTTTCTTTTTGCAATTTTATTCTAGTTTATTTGTTTCTATTTGCCATTGCCCATAAAGAATATATATATATATATATATATATATATATATATATAATTGTCAATTTTTGTTGCTTATTTTGTGAGTATTGTGTTTTCTGTTTTTACATTTATTTTATTTTATTTTTATTTGTTATTTGCATTTTATTCTCTTTTTTCTGCTAGTTAGTTATTTTATTGCTGTTTGGCTGGTGTATGTTTGGTCAGAGATCCCTGAACTTAGAATCGATACCTTTAGATCCCGAAATAGAAAGAACTCTTAGGAGATGATGAGTCTTAAATATTGTATATTTTAGACCCTTAAATTATATTTGTTATGCTCTTAGTTAGTAGTATTTTACTTTATTTTACGTCTTTCTTGTATTTTGTGTATTTTTACAGGTTTGTGGAGAAAATGAAGCATTTCAAGAGATTTGAAGCTTCTGGAGACATTGCGATCGATCGCACGAGATATGCGATCGAGCGCACCTGCCTATGAACGAGTGCATGGTCAACATCCCACATCGAAATATTTGAAGTTCAGTGCATCTGCGATCGATCGTAGCAGACATGCGATCGAGCGTACATGAGATCGTGCGCACAAGACATGCGATCGATCGTACCTGCGATCGATCGCACCACACTACAATCGAGTGCACACGGGCAGTATCCCACATCAAATCTGCAACCCATATTGCTCTGGGTCTTCCCCTATATAAATACCATCTGGCTTCATCATTCAGTGTACAATTCCTGAGCCACTTTGGTGTTTACCGGTGGACGTCCGCCAACATTCTGGTGGATCCCGAAGGCATTGCTACCACGAGGGGAAGCGCCGCCCGTCAACGAGTGGAATTTCTCCCATGTAAAGTTTTTTATTTATTTCTTTATATTCAGTTGTTTTAGTTTAAATGTTTAGCACTTTTTATTATAGTTTTATAGTTATGAGTGGCTAGACTCTTCAGCTAAGGTTGAAGATGAAGCCCCGCCGTTGTTTGGCATAGTAGTTCAGATTTGCTTGTACAAATCTGACAATTTTTAGTATAAATGTTCTGTCAATTATTTGAGTTAATCTTATAATTGATTGAGTTTAAATTGTCTGTTGGATTTTCTTTGTGTTTCATCTGATGGATACATTGAATGCTTTTCGATTAAATTGGATTCCCTTTGTGATTTGTTAAGAGCGGATACATTGGGTGTTTTTGGTTTAGTTGGGATATTCTTTGCTTTTTGTCTTATAGTTGGATTCATGGAATGTTTTGATAGGCTATATTTTTAGAACATGTATGCTTAACTTCGGTGGGGTGGATTCAGAAACCTTAGTGCTTTTTATTATTAGTTTTAAAATCAACTTAGTTTAGTTTTAAATTATTTTGCAATATCATTCTGAAATTTGGAACTAGGTTAAGATAGAGTTAGTTTAGATTGAAAATATACTTTCACAACGCAATTCCCTGTGGATTCGACCTCGCACTTGCACAACGCTATACTGCAAACGACTCGTGCGCTTGCGAGTAATTTAAAACTCACAACAAGTTTTTGGCGCCGTTGCCGGGGAGTTGTTTGGTTTGTGAAAATTTTTGGTCTGAATTAATTTTATTTTTCTACTAGTTAGTTAGCAATAATAAAAAAATAAAAAAAAATTAATTAAAAAAAATAAATTTTTTTTTTGAGTTTTGCTTTATTCTGTTGCTTTTGCTGGTTAGTATCTCATTATTTTTCTGTTGGTGTATGCTTGGTCGGAGATCCTTGAACTTAGATTTGACACATTTAGATCCCGACTTAGAAAGAACTCTTAGGAGGCAGAAAAGAACACTAGTTGAGATGGGAGAAAATTTTAATCATCCTGAACATGTAGAGTAACCTAGAGCTTGGAACGTGGACTCCACTACATCCCTTAGGGATTTGTTCGCACCCGTTGCGACTAACTCATCTTCCTGCATAGTGTTGCCACCAACCAATGCCACACACTTTGATTTGAAGCCACATGTTATCCAACTCCTACCCTCATTCCATGGCTTAGATCTTGAAAATCCTTATAGTCATGTGAAGAAGTTCAAAGACATTTGTGCTACATTCAAATTCCAGAACTTCTCTGAGGAGTCAGTCCATCTTCGACTCTTCCCTTTCTCCCTTCACGATAGAGCTAGGGCGTGGTTGGACTTCAACACGTCTGGGTCTATTACATCTTGGGAAAACCTGCTTAGCAAATTTTATCATAAGTTTTTCCCAATGTCTAGAGTGAATGAGTGCTGAAAGGAGATTAGCTCTTTCACTCAGGACGAGGATGAGAAGTTCTCTGAAAGCTGGGAGCGCTTTAAAGAGTTACTGATCAGATGCCCTCCACATGGATATGAGAAGTGGAGACTCATTCAATTCTTCTACCAAGGGTTGACTCAACCCAACCGTAGCATGATCGAGTCTATGAATGGGAGGGGATTCTTGAGTCTGACAGGAGACGAAGCATACATGGCATTGGACAAGTTGTTCGACAACTCACAGCAGTGGGATTTTTCAAGCTGTCGAGATAAGTCCATTCGTGCTCCTAAGAGGGGAGGCGTCTATGAGGTCAGGGAGGACACTGATTTGAGGATAAAGTTAGATGCCCTCACCAAGAAGATTGACGCTCTCACTGTGAGCCAATCCATCAATGCTGCCAACACATTCAATGTTGAAAGCTGTTCCATCTGTGCTAGTCTTATGCATCTAGCACAAAATTGCCCATCAATGTCGGCTTATGCCGAGTATCCTCTGGAACAAGTAAATGCTTTCAATGACTTTCGAAGGCAGTTAAATGGATCGTACTCTGAGACGTACAATCCAGGGTAGCGGAACCACCCAAATTTTTCATGGAGGCAGAACCAACCAATGAATTAGGGATGAGCCCCTTATCATGCTCAAAATCAATATCCTCTCGGATTTGCCCCACAAATTGCTAATCATGGTCGTTCTGCCCATCCAGCACCTTCACCTGCTTACCACGCACCCACCCAAACACCAGTGCCAGTTTCACAGTCGCTTAAGGACACCCTTAAGGAGTTCATGAAGGCGACTAGCCCAAATATGAGCGATGTGAAGAGTGCAATAGTGGTAAACACCCAAGCAATTACCAAGCTGGAGAGTCAAATAGGGCAAATTGCAAGTCACTTGGGTGAGAGAGAGAAAGTAAAGTTCCCCAGTCAGCCCGTGCAAAACCCAAAAGGACAATTTATGGTTGAGAGTTCATCAACTCCTACACATAGGGAGGAACAAATACAGTCGATTGTCACACTGAGGTCTGGGAGACAAGTGGACAATCGAGTGGAAGAGAGCCCTGCTATGCAGCAAGGGCAAGGGAGTGGCAACACAGAGAAGAGAGATGCTGAGCCATCTATAGCCACACCTACTGAGAAAGACCCTCCTAGGTCGTTTGTACCTAGAGCGCCCTACCCCGAGAGATTACAGGCGCCCAAGAAAGGAGGGAAGTATGAGGAAATTCTAGAGGTATTCAAGCAAGTCTAAATCAATATCCCATTTTTGGATGCCATCCATCAAGTGCCATCATATGCCAAGTTTTTAAATGACTTGGTCACTATCAAGAGGAGGACGAATGTCCCAAAGAAGGCATTTTTGACCGAGCAAGTCAGTTCAATCCTTCAGTGCAAGCTACCCATCAAGTATAAGGACCTGGGGTGTCCTACCATCTCTTGCACGATAGGAGTCAGCCATATTGAGAGGGCCCTTTTGGATCTAGGGGCGAGTGTGAATCTTCTACCCTACTCAGTCTATATGCAGTTGGGGTTAGGAGAATTAAAGCCCACATCCACGACGCTTCAATTGGCTGACAGGTCAGTGAAAAGACCACGGGGGATAGTTGAGGACGTTTTGATAAAAGTGGATAAGTTCTATTTCTCCGTGGATTTTATTGTGCTTGACACAGAGCCGGTTCAGAATGTAGGGATTCAAATACCGGTGATTCTAGGGCGACCATTCTTAGCCACGGCTAACGCCCTAATCAATTGTAGGACAAGGGTGATGAAGATCTCCTTCGAAAATATGACAGTGGAGTTGAACATTTTTGATATCACTAGGCAACCATTGGAATATGATGAAGTGGGAGATGCATGCTTGATAGAGGAGATTCTTGAGGATACTGTGGATGAATCAAGCATTGAGGATCCCATGGAGGCATGCTTTGCTCACTTTGGAGAGGACTTGGGTTTAGATAAGTTACTCGAGGAAATAAATGCCATTTTGGAGTCTGATCCTCAAGAAAGCAAGGAGAAGGAGGAGAAGGTGTCACCAAAACCTCAAAAGAAGGAACTTAAGCCTTTACCGGATAATCTTAAGTATAAGTTCCTGGGTCCAGCATACTGTTCGCCTGTGATAATAGCTTCAGATTTGGGAGAGGCTCAAGAGGAGAAATTATTAGATGTTTTAAGAGAGCACAAGGAAGCTATCGGCTGGACCATTGAGGATATTAAGGGAATCAGCCCCTCGGTGGTGATGCACAGGATACATTTGGAGGAAGATGCTAAGCCATTGAGGGAGCCGCAAAGAAGGCTCAACCCTGCTATGCAAGAGGTTGTGAGGGCAGAGGTTATTAAGCTGTTAGATGCAGAGATCATTTATCCCATCTCTGATAGCAAGTGGGTGAGCCCCATTCATGTCGTGCCCAAGCGAGCTGGATTAACGGTAGTAAAGAATAAGGACGACGAGTTGGTGCCAACTCGTGTGCAGTCTGGGTGGAGAGTGTGTATAGACTACCGTAAGCTGAACATTGCCACAAGGAATGATCACTTTCCACTTCCATTTATTGATCAGATGGTGGAGCGTTTGGCTGGGCACGAGTATTATTGCTTTTTGGATGGTTATTCTGGATATAACCAGGTCCCCGTGGATCCCGAAGATCAGGAGAAGACAACATTTACCTGTCCTTTTGGGACCTTCACCTACCGTCGCATGCCCTTTGAGTTATGCAATGCACCCGCCACTTTTCAGCGGTGCATGGTCAGTATATTCTCTAACATGGTAGAGCGGTTCTTGGAGATTTTCATGGACGACTTCTCCATCTTCGGTTCAACATTTGAGGAGTGCCTGCACTGTCTCTCTTTGGTTTTGGTACGGTGCAAGGAGAAGAACCTGGTGCTTAATTGGGAGAAGTGCCATTTTATGGTTAAGCAAGGAATTGTACTGCGGCATATCGTATCTCATCGAGGGATTGAGGTCGACAAAGCGAAGGTGGATTTGATTTCCAGCCTTCCACCCCCACGTACGGTGAAAGAGGTTCGATCTTTTCTAGGCCATGCAGGTTTCTATAGGCGATTTATCCAGAATTTCAGCAAGATCGCCAGGACCTTGTGCAGGTTGTTGCTAAAAGATACCCCATTTCTATTTGATGAGGATTGTAAGAAAGCATTTGGGGATTTGAAGAAGATTCTGACGTCCACACCCATTATTCAGCCACCTAACTGGGATGTGCCTTTTGAGATTATGTGTGATGCATCAGACTATGCTGTTGGAGTTGTTTTGGGGCAACGTGTTGATAAACTTCCCCATGCTATCTATTATGCAAGTCGAACTCTAAACGACGCACAAGTCAATTACTCTACCACTGAGAAGGAGTTGCTTGCAGTCATTTTTGCATTAGACAAGTTCATATCCTACTTGTTAGGATCTAAAGTCATTATCTACTCGGACCATGCTGCATTGAAGTATCTTTTCTCTAAAAAAGATGCTAAATCTCGTCTTATCCGATGGATCTTGCTACTTCAAGAGTTCGACATTGAGATTCGGGATAAGAAAGGTTCGAAAAATGTGGTGGCGGACCATTTGTCTAGATTGATTGTGGAATTCAGTGAGGCTGCCACTCCCATTTCTGAGACCTTTCCTGATGAGTAATTGATGCACATTGCTCACAGTCCCGCACCATGGTTTGCTGACATAGTGAACTATCTTGTCATCAGACACATGCCCTTGCATTGGGGGAGGCAAGATAAATCAAAATTTTTGGCCATGGTAAAACACTTTTTCTGGGACGATCCTTACCTGTTCAAGTATTGTCCTGATCAGATCATTAGACGGTGTTATTCTTGAGCATGACCAATCTAATGTCATCACCTTTTGTCATGATCATGCATGTGGAGGCCATTTTAGTGCTAAAAAGACCGCTGCAAAGATTTTGCAGTGTGGATTTTATTGGCCTACCCTGTTCCGGGACTCTCACACCTACTGTATATCTTGTGAGCGTTGCCAAAAGCTAGGGAGTCTTTCTAGGAGAAATATGATGCCCCTCAACCCTATTCTGATTGTTAAGATTTTTGATGTGTGGGGCATTGATTTCATGGGACCATTCCCAAACTCCTTTGGCTACTTATACATTCTAGTTGCTGTGGACTATCTGTCCAAGTGGGTGGAGGCCGTTGCGTGCAAGACCAATGACCACAGAGTTGTGGTCCAGTTCTTAAAAGACACTATTTTTGCTCGTTTTGGTACGTCTCGAGCAATCATAAATGATGGAGGTAAGCACTTTTGCAACAAGATATTTGAGCAGTTGATGAAGAAGTATTGTATCACGCACAAAGTTGCCACGCCATATCACCCACAGACGAGTGGTCAAGTGGAAATTTCAAATCGCGAGATCAAACAAATTTTGGAAAAGACTGTGAACCCTAATAGAAAGGATTGGTCTCTGCGATTGACGGATGCACTGTGGGCATATCGGACAGCCTTCAAGACGCCAATTGGCATGTCTCCCTATCGCATTGTATACGGAAAGGCATGTCACCTTCTGGTTGAATTAGAGCATCGTGCGTATTGGGCTATCAAGCAACTAAATTTCAATCTTTCCAAGGCTGGCTCACAACGGAAGCTCCAAATCAATGAATTGGAGGAGCTGCGGAATGATGCATATGAGTGTGCCCGATCATACAAAGCACAAATGAAGAAGACTCATGACCAAAACATTTTGAGACGAGCTTTTGAGCCGGGTCAGAAAGTTCTTCTTTATAATTCGCGCCTGCATCTTTTTCCAGGCAAGCTCAAATCCCGATGGTCAGGCCCATTCATTATTCGATCAGTTATTCCTCATGGGGCCATCGAGATTGAGGATCCTAAGAATGGTAATACTTTCAAGGTAAATGGACAGAGGCTAAAACCATTCTTAGAGTTGAGGAGTCCGGACATTGAGACGATACTGTTGGAGGATCCTAGTTACTCAGATTGAGAGTAGTATTCTAGGGAGAGTCTGGCTGAAGACGTTAAACTTAGCGCCCATGGGAGGCACTCCACAGCTTAACTTTTCTTTTGTTTATTTATTATTTCGCATTTTTATGATTAATGTTTGTTTCCAGTATTTTTTGTTTTCCAGTTTTTATTTTTCAGGGACAAAGCGTACTTCAGTTCAAGTTTGGGGGTATGCTATGAGCCATACCAGTTTAGTTCTCCATATCTCAGGTCAGCTCTTTCCATATTAATCATACATTGGGGTCAATGTGTAATTTAAGTTTGGGGGTATGAGAGACACATCACACACTTTGTCCTAATTTGTTGTCTTTTCGTCGTAGAGATAAATGCATACTCATGTTATCGTGAAATTTTGGTTGATCTAAACATTTTCTGTGATGTGATGTCATTGGTGAGCTTAACATTTTGAACACATGATCTGGTGATAAATTTTAAAATTTAGTTACTTACCTTAGGCATTTGAGAATTCACATGTTTGACATAATCTAACACGAGCACATTAGCACAAATTATGTGAGGTATGACATGTGATTTTAATGTGTATTTTTCCTTATCTTAACTGAAACTGGATGACTTGTTGGATGAACTCTTGGGCATAGGAAAATATTAAAAAAAAAAAAATTTATCAATAAACTTTTCGCTGAGTAACTGGACCTCTTGCCTCAGTAAGCAGTGAGTGTTCACGTCAAAAGGTGGAATTTTGCTTGGTAATATTAAGGTCGGTTTAATTTCGTAGCCTTTTTGACTCGAGTTAGTAAGTCTTTAGGGGTGTCTTTACACCTAATGCCCTAAAACCACCTGGTTTGGGAGTCATTGACTCAACACTCGCTACATGGGTCAATTAGAAAGCTTAAGGGAACTAAACATAGCCGTGCCTTATTAAAAAAAAAAAAAAAAATACTATGCCTTTTTCGTTCATTTTGATGGGAAATTTGGTGAATCTTGAGACATGGAGACCTTACACATTGGAGTTATTTGGAAGCTTCATTTTTATATGCTAATTCACTTTACACAGTGTCAGACTTGTGATGCCTTATCCTGCCTTTTGTAAGTAATTAGATTTTAACATTTCTATTCATTGTGAAGATGGGTTTATCTTTTTAAGCTTGCTCATGAATGAATATCATGGTGATGTGTGCTCCTTAAATTTTTGGATACCATAAGTGATGACTTTATCTTTATGTTTTTTGTTTTTCAGTGAGTCTTTTATTTTGTTTTGCGAAGGGACTAGCAAAATATAAGTTTGGGGGTATTTGATGAGTCTTAAATATTGCATATTTTAGACCCTTAACTTATATTTGTTATGCTCTTAGTTAGTAGTATTTTACTTTATTTTACGTCTTTCTTGTGTTTTGTGTATTTTTACAGGTTTGTGGAGAAAATGAAGCATTTCAGGAGATTTGAAGCTTCTGGAGACATTGCGATCGATCGCACGAGATATGCGATCGAGCGCACCTGCCTATGAACGAGCGCATGGTCAACATCCCACATCGAAATATTTGAAGTTTAGTGCATCTGCGATCAATCGTAGCGGACATGCGATCGAGCGCACATGAGATCGTGCGCACAAGACATGCGATCGATTGTACATGCGATCGATCGCACAACACTGCGATCGATCGCACAACACTGCGATCGAACGCACACGGGCAGTATCCCACATCGAATCTGCAACCCATATTGCTCCGAGTCTTCCCCTATATAAACACAATCTGGCTTCATCATTAAGTGTACAATTCCTGAGCCACTTTGGTGTTTACCGGTGGACGTCCGCCAACATTCTGGTGGATCCCGAAGGCATTGCTACCACGAGGGAAAGCGCCGCCCGTCAGCGAGTGGAATTTCTCCCATGTAAAGTTTTTTATTTATTTCTTTATATTCAGTTGTTTTAGTTTAAATGTTTAGCACTTTTTATTATAGATTTATAGTTATGAGTGGCTAGACTCTTCAGCTAAGGTTGAAGATGAAGCCCCGCCGTTGTTTGGCGTAGTAGTTTAGATTTGCTTGCACAAATCTGACAATTTTTAGTATAAATGTTCTGTCAATTATTTGAGTTAATCTTATAATTGATTGAGTTTAAATTGTCTGTTGGATTTTCTTTGTGTTTCATCTGATGGATACATTGAATGCTTTTCGATTAAATTGGATTCCCTTTGTGATTTGTTAAGAGCAGATACATTGGGTGCTTTTGGTTTAGTTGGGATATTCTTTGTTTTTTGTCTTCTAGTTGGATTCATGGAATGTTTTGATAGGCTATATTTTTAGAACATGTATGCTTAACTTCGGTGGGGTGGATTCGGAAACCTTAGTGCTTTTTATTATTAGTTTCAAAATCAACTTAGTTTAGTTTTAAATTATTTTGCAATATCATTCTAAAATTTGGAACTAGGTTAAGATAGAGTTAGTTTAGATTGAAAATATACTTTCACAACGCAATTCCCTGTGGATTCGACCTCGCACTTGCACAACGCTATACTGTAAACGACTCGTGCGCTTGCGAGTAATTTAAAACTCACAACAGGAGACAGAAGAGAGCACTAGTTAAAAGAGAGACAATTGAGATGGGGGACAATTTGAGGAATGCCAATCAACCGAAGAATGGAGAGCAACCTAGAGCTTGGAACGTGGACTCCACCACATCCCTTAGGGATTTGTTCGCACCCGTTGCGACTAACTCATCTTCTTGTATAGTGTTGCCACCAACCAATGCTACCCATTTTGATCTAAAGCCACAGTCATTGGAGGACACCCTCAAGGATTTCATGAAGATGACCGGCCAGTCCATCAATGCAGCCAATACATTCAATGTTGATAGCTGTTCCATCTGTGCTAGTTCTATGAATTTAGCACAGAATTGTCCATCTATATCGACTTTTACCGAGTATTCCATGGAACAAATGAATGCTTTCAATGACTATTGGAAGCAATAAAATGGATCTTACTCCGAGACTTACAATCTAGGGTGGCAGAACCATCCTAATTTTTCATGGAAGCAGAACCAACCGATGAATCAGGGAGGAGCCCCTCATCATGCTCACAATCAATACCCTCTCGGATTTCCTCTACCAGTTCCAAGTCATGGTCGCTCAGCCCATCCAACACCATCACCCTCTTACTAAGCTCCCACTCAAGCGCTAGCGCCGGTTTCACAGTTATTGGAGGACACCTTCGAGGATTTCATGAAGATGATCGGCTCATCCATCAGCGAATTAAGGAGTGTGACAATAGTAAACACGCAAGCGATTGCCAAGCTAGAGAGTCAAATGGGTCAAATCATAAGTCACGTGGGTGAAGGAGAGAAACGAAAGTTTCCCAGTCAACCCGTGCCCAAGTCGTAGGAACAGTTTGCGGTTAGAAATTCATCAACTCCTATGCATGGGCAGGAACAAGTGCAATCAATTATCACATTGAGGTCTGGGAGACAAGTGGACAATCAAGTGGAAGAGAACCTTGCTATGCAGCAAAGGCAAGAAAGTGGCAATAAGGAGAAGAGAGATGTTGAGTCATCGACAGCCACACCTACTATTAAGGATCTTCCTAGGTCGTTTGTACCTAAAGTGCCTTACCCTGAGAGATTACAAGCACCTAAGAAAAGAAAGAAGTCTGAGGACATTCTAGAGGCATGCTTTACTCAGTTTGGAGTGGATTTGGAGTTGGATAAGTTACTTGAGCAAACGAATGCTATTTTGGAGTCTACTCCTCGGGAGAGCAGTGAGACGGAAGAGACTATGGATGAATTAAGAATTGAGGACCCCTTGGAAGCATGCTTTGCTCAGTTTGGAGAGGATTTGGATTTGGATAAGTTACTTGAGCAAGTAAATGCTATTTTGGAGTCTGCTCCTCGGGAGAGCAGTGAGACGGAGGAGATCGCAGCACCTGAGGCTCCCACAAGGAACTTAAGCCTTTACCGGACAATCTTAAGTATAAGTTCCTAGGTCTAGCAGATTCTTTGCCTGCGATTATAACTTCAGATTTGGTTGATGCTCAAGAGGAAAAATTATTGAACATTTTAAGATAGCACAAGGAAGCTATCGGTTGGACTATTAAGGATATCAAGGGGATCAGCCCCTCGGTGGTGATGCACAAGATACATTTGGAGGAGAATGCCAAGCCATCGAGGGAGCCATAGAGAAGGCTCAACCCAGCTATGCAAAAGGTTGTGAGGACTGAAGTGATAAAGTTGTTGGATGCAAGGATCATTTATCAAATCTTTGATAGCAAGTGGGTGAGCCCGATTCATGTAGTGCCCAAACGGACTGGATTGACAATAGTGAAGAATAAGGACGATGAGTTGGTGCCAACTCGTGTTCAGTCAGGATGGACCTCAAATATCTAATTTATTTCTTCTTTTTGTTTTCTGTTTTTCTACTTCAAGTGTGCACTGCGATCGAGTGCAGTGCTTGGTGCGATCAAGTGCACTCGGGGCAAAGACTACCCGAACAGCAGTACTGAAACTGCTGCACTGAAGCATTTTAGCTAATTCATGCAAGGGCTTCGATCCAGGAATCCAACCTTCTTTCCACTCGATACAAAGCTTGAGCAGACCATTCGACAAAGGCTTAGAGACAACGTTGAAGAGGTAGAAGAAGAATTCGAGGGAGAAGCACCAATGGCGGAATAGCTTGACAACCAACCACCACCAGAGCGAAGACCCATGAAGCAATCCTTCATTCCACGGAACCTCGACTAACCCTCATGCATAGCTTATCAACCTGAGGCAGAAGACAATTATTACATATCCCCGCAGATACTTAGTGCTTTGACTTATTTCAGGGGTACGCCTATTGAGGACCCACACTTGCACCTTAAGGAATTCTTTGATCTCTGCAAGTTCCAGCACATCCGAGGCCTAGATCAAGAAGGAATCAAGTTAATTCTAAGTTATGGTATAATTCATTGCCTGCACTGTCCATCCATACCTGGGAAGAACTATCCAGTAAGTTCCTAAGGAAGTTCTTCCCAGCACAAAAGACAAGATAGATGAGGAAGGAGATTCAATCTTTCCAGTAGAAGGATGGAGACCTTTTCTTTGAAGCATGGGGACACTTCAATGAACTGCTACTCAAATTCTCATATCACAATCTACCTCAAGATGAATTGGTATATGTTTTTTATGAAGGTCCGAGTGACCTAAATAAAGGTATTATGGATTCAGGTTATGGATGTGTGCTGATGGAAAAGAATAGTGAAGAAGCCATGGAGCTGTTTGAGACATTAAGTGAGCACACCCAGCAATTCTCCTTTAGAGGTAAACAAGGAGTTAAGAGCAAAAGTATGTATGAGGTAACTTTAAATGGTGGATCCTCGAATCAGATGGCTGCTGTGGAAAGAAAGCTAGATATGCTTGTTAAAGCCATGACCACTCAGAACATCTCACCTAGTCCACAAGCTACACTACTCCAGGTATGTACTATATGTTCTCATTTTGATCACACTACTGAAACTTGCCTTATGTATTCATCTGCAGATCCAGAGCAAGCAAACTATGTGGGACCAAGCAACTATCCTCCCAAGAACAATCCATATGCAAATACCTACAATCCTGGATGGTGAAACCACCCCAACTTCTCATGGAGTAACAATCAGAATGCCCTGAACCTTCAAGGGTAGCCAAGGAACTCCCAACTAGTAGTTCAATCAGTTCTCGAATAAAAGAAAAGTGACCTAGAGAGTCTTGTAAGGCAATTGGCCACTCAACCACAGCAACTGATGACTTCACAGAATCAGTTTATGGCAAAGGAAAGAAAATTTCGGACTGAGTAAAAACAAACAAATGCAAAGTATGAGCAAGCTATTCAAAGACTGGAAGTTCAAGTGGGACAATTAGCTAAAGAGCTGAGTGGAAGAAAGCTGGATGAACTTCCAGCCCAAACACTACCTAATCCATGAGGACATCAGCAACTAAATGCAATGACAACTCTTAGAAATGGTAAGATCATAGGAGCTGATGAGCCTGCACAAGCATCTCTAGATAAAGCATCCACATCAAAGGTAAGTGAAATGGAGAAGGTGAATGCACCACCCTTCCCTCAAAGGTTAGTAAAGCTAAAGAAAGAAAGTAAATTACTTAATATCTTTTAAACTTTGAGAAAAGTAGAGATAAACATTTCTTTATTAGATGCAATTCAACAAATTCCTGCATATGCTAAATTTTTGAAAGATTGTTGCACTAATAAAAAGAAGTTTCAGGAGCATGAAACAGTGGCCCTAACTGAAGAGATAAGTGCAGTGTTATTAAGAAAACTACCACCAAAGCTAAAAGATCCAATAAGTTTTACCATTCCTTGCAGGATAGGTGACCAACTTTTTGAGCGTGCATTACTGGATTTAGAAGCGGGTGTCAATTTGCTGCCATACTCGGTATTTGAAACACTAGATTTGGGGGAGCTTTAACCGACTTCCATCACCTTGCAATTGGCAAACAGAAGCATCAAAAAACCAAGAGGTATTCTTGAGGATGTCTTGGTAAAGGTAGGTAAGTTTATTTTACCTACTGATTTTATTGTATTAGATATAGAAGAATGCCCTATGCCATTACCTCTACCCATCATCTTAGGAATACCCTTTACGAGAACTACCGATACAAAAATTTGTGTGAAAAATGGTGTTGTAAGTATGAAGGTAAATGGTGAAAAAATAGAATTCAAAATATTTGATGCATTAAAATTACCCCAAAATGATATGGAATGTTTTAATGTCCGTATGATGTAAGGTATTGTTGAGCAAATTTTTTAGGTCCAGCACATTAATCCGTTGGAGACCACCCTCACCCATAATTTCACAAGAGCGAATATTGAGCCTAAATCTGAAGATGTTACTGATGACATCATTGAAGCTGTGCACCTCCCTAAGGCCTCTCCTATGCTTCCAAGATCGAGTGCACGAGGGACAAAGGGTCACGTGACCTATTTTAGGTCATTTCCCCCCTTTTTCCCTTTATTTTTCCTCATTTTCTCTCTGAACAGTGCACGATCCAACCCTCCCCTACACTTTGTCTACTCACAACCAGCACGCCCAGCTTCCCAATCTCTCATAGCACTCACCACCACATCACCACCACATACCACCTCACGTCGCTCCTCACCGTCACCAAGTAAACTCTTCTCCCTGTCTTCCACCATCACAACCACACATGATCACTTATCACACTGCTTGCATATTCTTGTTACTAATAATTGCATACAATGTGTTCTTTTTGTCTTTGTGGTTGTGTTTGGTTGAAATTGCAGGAGGTTGGGAATTTTTGTTTCTCATCGCCACCTGCTTGGATTCATTGTCGCCCACAAGCTATTCAATAAAAGACCTCAATGACATACTAGCTAGTTCGATCGAGTGCAAGGAGTAGTGTGATCGAGCGCAGAGTCAGAGTGCAATCAATCGCACATTTCTGTGATTAAGCGCATCATCTGCAGAATTTTGTCCAGGATGTCAAAGCATATTGCCTCTACATCTTGTGCTTTGGGAAGCCGAGCATAGTCATCCTGGCCTACTTTTGAGCATCGGGAGATCTTATTCGAAACCATATTCGACATATACAACGATTTTAAAAACTTTGAAGCCACTCAATAGGTTGTCCAGGAATTCAAATACAGTGGTTTGAAGAGGTTATTCAAGCCTGTCTACTCTACTGCCTACACCAACTTCATTTTTCAGTTCTATGAGAACCTCTCTTTCAACTACAGTCGACCAGGTGTCTTGTCCTCATCTGTTCAGGTCAAGTACATTGACTTGACATCGTCAGACATAGCTGCCACCCTTAAATGCACAGACAAATATCCACCTGAAGACGCCCAGTTAGATGAGCAGCCAGAGTCCTTTTCAATATCCACCATCATAGAGGACATGTGTGTCGGGCAGTATGCAGATAGGCACAACAATGTTGGCTGTCGGTTTAAGTTGCCTCCACAACTCTGGCTTACGGATTTGATTCTACAGCGTAATGTGTGCCCTTTGGGACACAAGACTCAGAGGCGGGACCAGTTCTTCCAGGCATTGTATACCTTTCATAGAGGTCATTGGTATTCCATCCCTATGATCATTTGGAGCTAGATCCATAAGTTTTGGGACAACGTCCATGCATGCCAGGTCACCACTGCCAATGCTTGGGGGCTCCCGTTCCCGTTCCTCCTCAGCTACATTTTCAAGAAGAAGAGAATTAAGGGCTCCTCCATCGATAGACCAGTCAAGGAGCACCCCTTCTTCGGCAAAAGTCAGTGGACCCAAAGCTGACTACACATGCCCAGAGGACTCCAGAGGCAGGCACCAGCTGCTGAAAGGGTATAGTATGACCCTATGGAGGAAGAGCACCCCACAGCTATCCAGATTTAAGAGGAGGACCATGCGAACATGGGACCCACCAAGTACTAGCACATCCATGAGGAGATGTCCTCCTTCCAGTGTGAGCTAGTTGATATTTGATTACGCCCAAAAATAACGCGGTATTGTAGTACAGCTTTGGTGTATCAATTCCACAGGGAAACAAACTAATTACAAAAGAATGTGTAAACCTCAACACAAACGATAAAAGTTAAAGTGACAAAATCTGAATTGTTGATTGTGTGAAAATTGTGTAAATAATTGATGGATAATATAATAAAGAAACAACAAGGTTCCGGAAATCCACCCTAGGTTCGTTGCCCAAATCCTAACTTGATTCAGTTATTTTTATCTCGATTGCAAGTTTCACATCCCAAACAAGCAATCGGCAAATATTCAATTAAAGCGCATGTATAAACCCTAATGTAATTGATATGAATTATTCTTTACTTTCAAGCACACATGACCTAACTTATAAATTATCAAGAGACAACAGTATATCTAAATGACAATACTGTAGCAATGGACAAATCTATAAAAGAGATCTATCGGACTCAATCACACCCAAACAAATACACATAAGAAGAGTATGACTAGACTTATATAGAAAAGAAGCATGCAATCACCGGACTAATAAGAAATCTACTAATTAAATTAAAGAATAAAACATAACAATGTTTAATGAAAATAATACCAAACTACAACTGAATCAAATAAAGGAAAATAAGAACAACTACACCAAGGGATTCATCCCTTCGCTTTGCTTGGAGACTAGCCGATCATGAGGCTCATGCGTCCTCGAGTTGCCTCCGGCCTCTCAACGATCATCTCCCCCTTGGTAACAAAAGCTTTGAAAATTCCTCAGCTTGCCCTACAAAAGTACTTCGGATTCCTCCTAAGAGACCTCTGGATTTCTCCTAAAGGCCCTATGGATTCACTTTCTGATGATCTCGAATGATCTCAGATTCTCCGATGGTCCTCAAAGCTGAAGTGGAGTAGGCCTTTTATAGGGAAATACCACGAGTGCAATGTGTTTCTAGTCTGATGTGGGATATGGGATATAGAAATGTGTTTCCAACCGATGTGAGATGTGGGATGTGGGATTTAAGCATTCACATGCCCTTCACACTGAAATCCCGCACAGCCTGACCTTTATCTACTTAAACTGCCATAACTTTCTCTAGAAAAATCATTTTTATGAACCGTAAAATTCTCTAGAAAATAGACTTCCAGATCTTTCTAAGCATATATGGATCATCTCCTGATTATTCTTGTATCAATACAGTTTTATTTGCAAAGATGGTTGATCTGTACGGGCAATTCTGGCAATTTAGTGAAACTCCTTTCCAGTGCGGGCAGCAGCTGTTGCTCTTTTAAGCCTTCTATCTTGTCCTTCCGGAAGCATTCCTTCACTCCAATATGCCTCAATTCTTTGTACCTCAGGAAATGATAACTTTTCCTCCTCTTTTGAGCTTAAAGTACCAGAAAATGCACCGAAATAGATCAATGATCCAAAAATGATACTTTAGAGTTGTTAACGTATAAAAGTGAAATTAAAACCTAGATCAACCCTAAAATGATAACAATTAAGTATTGTTAAGATTCATTTTATAACTCTCATCACAACCCCCAACTAGCTTATTGCTAGTCCCTAGCAATTCAAGCGAAAACAAGAGATGAATTCTACGGTGGGAATCAAAGTAAATGAAAAGCAATATTAGTGTTAACCAAGAGCAATTCACATTTTGTCTCAAAAATTGCACATAACACACGGCACAAAGAATCATTAAATTTCACATGAATCCAAAAGTAATCCAAACATCAATCTTAAAATCGTTATTGACTCTTAACATCCATCTTACCACAAACCATTAATCTGAACACCCGGATGATTTTATGCATAACATTCATGAATACAAGTCTTGGCCTTTAAAACATGATAAATTTTGTGACGTCGATCACAAAAACAAGCTCCATATGCTTACATTTCAAACCACTCTCCACTATTGTAGAAAAATCACATTACATTGGATCAATATGTCTTTAATAGGCTTGTAACGTTAGGCTAAGGTAAAGGTTAAGAAAAAATGGGAAAGATTCACGAGAAAAAGAACTCAATCTCTTAGCTTTAAACCCAATCACTTTTAAGCACTAGATAACCTTACTTCAACACCCAACTTTTTCGACCATTTTTCATTTTTTTTTTTCAAAATCACCACTTTTCTTTTCTTTTCTTCTTTCTTTGCCATAATTCACTTTTATTTTGTATTTTGGCATAATACCATTCAACTCCTTTTTCATTTTTCTTTTCTTTTACATAACCCTCAACTAATCTCCTTTCATGTACTTGGGTTATAGTAGTGATATTTTCTCATATTTCCATCCTTACTCATTTTAAGTGCTTCTCAACAAATATGTATAGCTAAGTTCTTTTAAGAGAAAAGTAAAGATAAAATATTCTCTTTAGGCTCATAAAGGTGAGTAAATGGGCTACTGAAAGAAACAAGGCTCACTTATTTTTCAAGAAAAGGCTCAAATAGGTGACTTGTGGTAAATATAGCAATGGTAGGTTTAACAGGCTCAAACGGTCCAAAAATAGCCTATATCATATCCTAAGTAATGTGCATTCTAGGAATTCACCTCAAGTGGTTATCAAGTAAGTTCTAGAGCTTGTCAAGATCGCAAAAATATTCACAAAATAATCACACATAAAACTTTTCTAAATGTTTAAGACTAATCATACTATCTTACCACAACTAGAGTCTCTAACCAAATGAAGATTGATGCTTAAATTAATTTCAAACCGAAGCAAGATTTAACTTCTTCTAAATGCTATATGCTATTTCAATTAAGTTTATATCATTGACATGTAAATTGACTCTAAGGCTAACGCAAAACATGCTAAAAGTAAACAAAAAAAAAAAAGAAAATGACACCAAACAGTTCAATGGAAAAAGAAAAAAATGTATAGAAATAAAGAATATGGAAACAAAAAGATTCGTTTCCTCCACCCCCCAACTTAAAATTGCATTGACCTCAATGTAAAAGAAAGAGTAAAGGAGACTCCCCTTGTAGCCAAATGTGCACAGAAGCTGAAAATTGTGCTCCACCATTTGAACTGCTTCGTATATTTTTCCTTGAAAATGAAATACCAAGTTAATAATGGAAAACAGGAAAAAAAAATTCGAATAATAAACAGGAAAGAAAAACAATAATAGTAAAAGGATATGTTGTGGGGTGCCTCCCATAAGCGCTAAGTTTTATGTCTTCAGCCAGACACCCTTATTCCCTCCTAGAAAAACATAGGTTGAATGCACCAGCCACTGTTTCATTGCCAAATTCGGTGCTTGTATGCTTTTGAGAGGCCTCAAGGATGTCATCAGTAACATTTGTAAATTCTGGCTTGATATATGCTCTTGTGAAGCCATGGGTGAGGGTGGACTCCAATGGATTAAGGTGTTGGACCTTTTCCATGAATGAGTCCATCATGTATGCGTGGTGGCTTTTGTCCACATCCTCTGATTTTTTCGTTGTTGGGATGTGTAATAACTTCCCACTTACTATCTCAATGGCATTCACATCTTTCACATTCTATTGCACCAGGTGTTGACCATGAGATGTGTACTGAGCTTGAGAAGGGAACTTACCTCCCTCAGTCACACTCAAGTGGCTCATTAACTTGGACACTTGGCTCTTTATCTCTTTATATTCTTCAACAACCTGCACAATTAAAGATTCAAGCCTTTGATTAGTCTTCCCCTGTGCTTCAATAAAAGCATGTAAAGTATCTTCTAAAGAACTCCTAGAAGACACGGGTGCATGATATGGTTCAAGATATGGTGCAGGGGGTTGTGAAAGCTACTAGTTTTTAGACTTCCAACTGAAATTGGGGTGATTTCGCCATCCCAGATTATAAGTATCAGAGAAGGGTGTCAATGACTTCTTGTACATGCTTAAGGCATTACATTGTTCCTTATACATCCCTCTCATCTCAGCAAATGTGGGACACTCTTGGGCGAGATGATCTATCTCGCCACACACAAAACATGGTTTCAAAGACGCTGCATGATTAGGTACTTGTGTTGGCTTTGAGCTTTTAGTCTTTAACACCTTTAGTTCCCTAGTGAGCATCTCGACCTTGGCCTTAAGGTTATCCTCTTCCCTAAGATGGTAAATTCCACCACCATTTGGGTTCCCTATAGGTCGTGACCTATTTGTGCTTTCAGTAGCACTAGGTCCAGTCCAAGTGTGAGCTTTTTCAGTAAGCTTATTGAGGTACTCTATGGCCTCATCAGGATCTTTCTCCAAAAATTCACCATTACACATCATCTCTACAAATTGGCGTTCTCTATATGTAAGTCCCTCATAAAAATAGCTCACTAACCACTAATTCTCATACCCATGGTGAGGGCACATACTCAATAACTCCTTAAATCTCTCTCAAGACTGATATAAGGTCTCACTATCCTTTTGTGCAAAGGTGGAGATTTGCCTTTTCAAAGCGTTGGTCTTATGTTGGGGAAAGTATTTGTTAAAGAAAGCCCAAGTCATCTCAGTCCACGACCCAATAGATCGTGGTCTTAGTGAGTATAGCCAACTCTTAGCTCTATCCTTCAAAGCGAAAGGAAAGAACTTAAGCCTCACAATGTCATCGGTTTCATCTTGACTATGAAAAATCGCGACTACTTCCTCAAACTCTCTAATGTACGCATATGGGTTTTCATTATCCAAGCCATGAAATATAGGGAGTAATTGAATCATCCCTAATTTAAGATCTAATTGGTGAGTATTGGCTGGAAACATGATGCATGATGGTGTGGCTATGCGTGTAGGGTGGAGGTAATCCTGAAGTGTCCTAGCAACATTCTCATTAAGGTTATCGGCCATGTTAACAAAATCCTCTAAATTCTCACTTGGGTTTCCACTATTGGTTGATCTAGGTGAGGTTTCACGATCAGACTCGGAATGAGAGGGTAATTCTAGTTCGGGTCCTCTAATGAATCTATCTCGCATATCTCTCGGTCTAAGCATGCACCAAATGAATCAAAGAGGAAATAAATAAAACAGAATAAAAAAAATCAGAAAATCAAAACTTAGAAAAAAAACAATAATAAAAAAAATACTATAAAAAGAAAGAAGGAAAAAAAATAATGCAGCAAGCTAAAAGAAGGAACGAAGTTACCGCCTTTACAGCTGCTGAAAAGAAAAACTATTTACAATTCTTCTACCGTCATGTCAAAAGTTGACAATCTTCCTTGTACTTAAGCGCATTTCCCCCGAAACGGCACCAAAATTTGATTACACCTAAAACATAACACGGTATTGTAGTACAGCTTTGGGGCATCGATTGCATAGGAAAACAAACTAATTACAAAAGAAGGTGTAAACCTCAACACAAACGATAAAAGTTAAAGTCACAAAATCTGAATTGTTGATTGTGTGAAAATTGTGTAAATAATTGATGGATAATATAATAAAGAAACAGCAAGGTTCCAAAAATCCTCCCTAGGTTCGTTGCCCTAATCCTAACTTGATTCAGTTGTTTTTATCTCGATTGCAAGTTTCACATCCCAAACAGGCAATCGGCAAATATTCAATTAAAACGCATGTATAAACCCTAATGTAATTGATATGAATTATTCTTTACTTTCAAGCACACATGACCTAACTTATAAATTATCAAGAGACGATGATATATCTAAATGAAAATACTTCAGCAATGGACAAATCTATAAAAGAGATCTACTGGACCCAATCACACTCAAACAAATACACATAAGAAGAGCATGACTAGACTTATATGAAAAAGAAGCATGCAATCACCGGACTAATAAGAAATCTACTAATTAAATTAAAGAATAAAACATAACAATGTTTAATGAAAATAATACCAAACTACAACTGAATCAAATAAAGAAAAATAAGAACAACTACACCTAGGGATTCATCCCTTTGCCTTGCTTGGAGACTAGCCGACCATGGGGCTCATGCGTCCTCGAGTTGCCTCTGGCCTCTCAACGATCATCTCCCCTTGGTAGCAAAAGCTTCGAGGATTCCTCAGCTTGCCCTCCAAAAGTACTTCGGATTCCTTCTAAGGGCCCTCTGGATTGCTCCTAAAGGCCCTCTGGATTCACTTTCTGATTATCTCAGATGATCTCAGATTCTCCGATGGTCCTCAAAGCTGAAGTGGAGTAGGCCTTTTATAGGGAAATACCACAAGTGCAATGTGTTTCCAATCTGATGTGCGATGTGTGATATAGAAATGTGTTTCCAACCGATGTGGGATGTGGGATTTAAGCCTTCATATGCCCTTCACGCTGAAATCCCACACAACCCGCACAGCCTAACCTTTGTCTACTTAACTGCCATAACTTTCTCTAGAAAAATTATTTTTATGAACCGTAAAATTATCCAGAAAATAGACTTCTAGATCTTTCTAAGCATATATGACTCATCTCCTAGTTCTTCTTGTATCAATACAGTTTAATTTGCAAAGATGGTTGATCTGTACGGAAAATTCTGGCAATTTAGTGAAACTTCTTTCCAGTGCGGGCAGCAACTGTTGCTCTTTTAGGCCCTCCATCATGTCCTTCCAAAAGCATTCCTTCACTTCAATATGCCTCGATTCTTTGTGCCTCAAGCAATAATAACTTTTCCTCCTCTTATGAGCTTAAAGTACTTGAAAATGCACCAAAATAGATCAATGATCCAAGAATGATACTTTAGAGTTGTCAATGTATAAAAGTGCAATTAAAACCTAGATCAACCCTAAAATGATAACAATTAAGTATTGTTAAGATGCATTTTATGAGTCTCGTCAATATTCGACCAGAGGATCGGGAGGCCACATGCCTCGTTCATCAATGCATTGATGGGTTGGAGGCACGTTTTGTGAGGCAAGAAGCGATGCTCCAGGCCATTTTAGATTGACTACCTCCCACCTCGGGTGCCTTATCTTCAGCACCACATAGAGACCAGCAGTGAGAGAGAGGTGCACGTCTGGCTGAAGACGTAAAACTTAGCGCTCATGGGAGGCACCTCACAATACATCATTTTGTTTTTATTGTTTTTTCGTATTTCTTAGTACTATTTATTTTTGGTGTTTTTGTTTTCCAGTATTACTTTCGTATTTCTTTTTCAGGGACAATGTGTGCATCAGTTCTAGTTTGGGGGTGTGCAATGAGCCATGCCTGTCAAGCTAGTTCTTCATCTCCCAGATCAGCTCTTTCCATGTTTTTCACACATTAGGGACAATGTGTAAATTAAGTTTGAGGGTATGGGAGACATATTCACACACACTTTGTCCTAGTTTTTTTTATTTAAAAGAGAAGATAAATGCATGTCATATTGTTTTGAATTTTGGTTGTTCTAAAAAAATACTGTGATATAATTTTATTAGTAAGCTTAAAATCTTGAACACATGATCTGATAATAGAGTTTTAAAGTTAGTTACTTACTTTAGGCATTTAAGAATACAAATGTTTGATCTAATCTGACACGAGCACATTAGCACATAATTGTGTGAGGTATGACATATGATTTTAATGTGTATGTTTCCATGGCTTAACTAAAACTGGATAACTTGTTGGATGAACACTTTGGCATAGAAAAGTAGAAAAAAAAATTTGCACAAAAAGAGAAAAATGCTTATGATGATCATTAATAAACTTTCCACTGAGTAACTGGACCTCTTGCCTCAGTAAGCAGTGAGTGTTCACGTCAAAAGGTGAGAAATTGGCTCGTGATGATCATAAATAAACTTTCCACTGATTAACTGGACCTCTTCCCTCAGTAAGCAGTGACTATTCACGTCAAAATGTGAGAATTTTGCTTGGTAGCATTAATGCCAGTTTAGTTTCGTAGCCTTTTTAACTCAAGTTAGTAATTCCTTAGGGGTGTCATTACACCTAATGCCCTAAAACCATCTGGTTTGGGAGACATTAACTCAACGCTCGCTATATGGGTCAATTAGAAAGCTTAAGGGAACTAAACATGGCAAAGTCTCATAGTAAAGAAAGAAGGAAATAAAACTATACCTTTTTTATCATTCTAATAGGAAATTCGGTGAATCTTGAGACATGGAAACATTACATATTGGAGTTATTTGAAAGCTTCATTTTTATGTGCTAGTTCACTTTACATTGATTCGGACTTATGATGCCTTAGCTTGTCTCTTGTAAGTAATTAGAATTTAAAACTCTCATTCATTGCGAAGATGGGTTTGTATTTTAAGCTTGCTCATGAATGAATATCATGGTTTTGTGTGATACTTAAATTTTTGGATACCATGAATGATGGATTTATCTTTGCGTCTTTGTTTTTCATTTAGTTTTTAGTTTCGTATTGCTAAGGGACTAGCAATATGTAAGTTTGGGGGTGTGATAAGGGCTTAAATATTAAGCCCCTTAGTTTACATTTGTTAAGCTCTTAGTTTGCGTTATTTAATTCTATTTTATTTCCTTTCTGTGTTTTTATAGGTTCTAAGCATTTTGGAACTATCTTGCTCAGAGAGTAAATCTGGAAGAGCTGGAAGCTGCCTAGTGCAATCGAGCGCAGGGGACCTGCGATCGAGCGCACTAGCTTTGAAGCACCCAAACTAGGATCGAGCATACCTGCGCTCGAACGCACCAGTCTGTGATCAAGCGCACACGTGTATCAGTGAATAATAAAATGACATAACCTATTTTGAAAAGTAGGGGTAGGGTTTTGTTTTATGAGTTTAAGGTTTCTAGATATTCCTAAACCTTATAAATTGGCCTGTAAACACAGAAATACGGAGAGGATTCGGAGAGAGATTTTGGAGACGAATTGACGACTCTTCTCCATAGTATTTTCGGGTTTCTTCTTTCCTTTATTTTTTTTTTTATGAATATGTTTAACATCAAAACCATATGTAACTAAACTTTTAGTAGGGCTTGATTGAAGCCCTAATTATGTTTACTCTATAATTCAGTATTAATGCCTTTGCGATATTTATTTTATCATAATCTTTCAAGCCCTAATTATGTGTTTTCCTGATCAACATATGCATGTGGTATGGACTAGTTAGTTAAATCAATTTGGATGACCGAGTCCTGGGTTTAACAATAGTAACAAAAGAAATCCACACCGAGTTCTTGGGTTAATCAACATGGAAAATCGGGAGTATATACCATGCCCTAGGTCTCGTGTGTTTGTCGATTTCCACAGATGTTATGCTTTCTTAAGGAACAACTTAGTATACACCATGCTAAATCCCTTAAGAAAGAAAAGACTTAGAGTATACACCATGCCTAATTCGTTGCTTAGGGAAATCAATAGCTTAAGGAGTACACACGATGCCCTTAGGTTAACAAACATTAGGTATTCCCGACATGATTAAAGCATTGGCATATTGTTTTATTGTGGTAGCATGATTAGTGGTGGATATCAAGTCCCTACGTTTTTATCATTATTAATTCAAACTCAATTATTATTTCTATCGTATTATATAGCGAAACTAATTCCAAAACAACATTTACCAATCCCTGTGGAGATGATCTCGCTTTTGCACACTATACTGCTATGTTGACCTTGTGCACTTGCAAGTAAAACCGTTCAAATATTTGCTTATTAATTTAGGTAGATTTTTGCACAATAGAAAACAAACTAGAATTTCTTTTAAATCAAAAAATATAGTCTCAACTACTAGACCATTGGAACTTTTGCATATGGACTTATTTGGTCCAATAAGTACCATTAGTCTAGGTGACCATCAATATGCTCTTGCTATTGTTGATAACTATTCAAGATGTACCTTTGTTATTTTTATTGCTTATAAGGATGAAGCTTACAAAGGATTTGTGAACTTTTGTAAAATGTTCAAAATGAAAAAGGAATTTTTATATCAAGCATAAGAAGTGATCATGGAAAGGAATTTAAAACCAAAGCTTTTCAAAATTTTGTGATGAAAATAGAATTGATCAGAATTTTTAAGCACCTAGAACTCCTCAACAAAATGGAGTTGTTGAGAGGAAAAATAGAGTTATAGAAGAGTTTGCAAGAACAATGCTTTGCGAAAATAGTTTACCAAAATAATTTTGGGTGGAAGCCGTAAACACTTCTTACTATTTTTTTAAATAGAGTTTTAATTATGCTTAACAAAACCCTATATGAGTTATGGAAAGGTAGAAAGCCTAACATCTCTTATTTTCATGCTTTTGGTTGCAAGTGTTTCATCTTAAATAACAATAAAACTAATTTGGGTAACCGATGAAGGAATATTCTTAGGATATTCAACCTCTAGTAAAGCTTATAGAATCTTTAACAAAAGAACTCTAGTGGTTGAAGAATCCGTACATGTAGCCTTTGATGAGTTTAACCCAATTAGTAGTAGAATAGTCTCTTTTAATAATGATTCAGATTTCATTCCAATGATAGAAACACCTACTCCCCTTGTTGACCCAAAGGAGAGTGAACCTCAATTAAATCAAGAGGTAGACACTCACAATCTTGATCAACCATCTACAAGTCAACAAGATGATAGTCTTCCTAAAGATTAGAGGCATGTGAATTATCATCCAATCGATCAAGTGATTGGTGATCCTTCACAAGGGGTAAGAACTCATTCCTTCATTAGAAATATTTGAAATTGTGTAGCTTATTTATTCAAGTAGAACCTAAGACTTTTGTAGAAGCCGAAAAGATGTGGATTGGATAAATGCTATACAAGAAAAATTAAATCAATTTGAAAGAAACAAAGTGTGTAATCTAGTTCCTAGGCCAAAAAATCACACTATAATAGGAACTAAATGGGTATATAGAAATAAAATAGATGAAAATGGAATAATAACTAGGAATAAGGCTAGGCTAGTTGCTAAGGGATATAATCAAGAAAAATGAATAGATTTTGATGAGACCTATGCTCTCGTAGCTAGATTAAAAGCTATTCGTATGTTATTGGACTTTGGGTGCTTTAATAAATTTATGATATTTCAAATGGATGTAAAAAGTGTATTTTTAAATGGCTTTATAGAACAAGAGGTGTATGTTAAGCAACCTCTTAGATTTGAAAATCCTAATCTTCTAAACCATGTTTATAATCTTTCTAAATCTCTCTATGGGTTGAAGCAAGATCCAAGAGCATGGTATGAAAGACGAAGTAAGTTTTTGCTTGAAAATGGTTTTACAAGAGGAAAAATAAACACAACCTTCTTCACAAAAATGACACACTACTAGTCCAAATATATGTTGATGATATTATATTTGGTGCTATTAATGAATCTATGTGTCAAGAGTTTGCTAAGTGTATGCAAGGTGAATTTGAAATGAGCATGATGGGAGAGCTTACCTACTTTCTTGGACTTCAAATCAAACAATTGAAAGAAGGCATCTTCATCAATCAATCAAAGTACACCAAGGACCTATTAAAGAGTTTCAAGATGGAAAGCTCAAAGTTAATTGACACTTCTATGAGCACCTCTACAAAACTTGATCTAGATGAGGAAGGTAAGTATGCAAATACTAAAACTTATAGAAGCATGATAGGAGTTTTACTTTATCTAACTGCAAGTAGACTCGATATAATATTCAGTGTATGCATGTGTGCTAGATTTCAAGTTAATCCTAAGGAATCACATGTAATTGCAGTAAAAAGAATCCTTAGATATCTACAAGGGATTCAAAACCTAGGGTTATGGTATTCTAGAAAACCAACTTTTGAACAAATAGGATATTCGGATGCTGATCTTGTGGGTTGTAAACTAGATAGAAAAAGCACTAGTGGAACATGCCAATTCTTAGGTGCAATGTTAACCTCCTGGTTTTCCAAGAAACAAAATTTGGTTACACTATCAACCGTAGAAGTGGAATATATAGCAGTTGGAAGTTGTTGTGCACAAGTGTTGTGGATGAAACAACAATTAGAAGACTATGGCATGAACTTTAAAGACATACCAATTCATTGTGTTAACAATAGATAGTGCTATCAACTTGACCAAAAACCCTATTCCATATTCTAAAACCAAACACATAGAAATAAGACATCACTTCATAAGAGAACATGCTGATGAAAGGGTGATATTAGACTAGAATTCATTCTTTCAGAAGATCAAATTGCTGATATTCTTACAAAACCTTTAAGTGAAGATAGCTTTTGCAAGATTAGACTATTGATGGGCTTGAAAGATTATGATAAAACGTATGTTTGATTGCATATTCATATTTGACATCTAGTGAATGAGTATTAAGTCTTATTTAATATATCCCTCACTCAAGATGACATAGATAAACAATTTAGTGCTAAAATTCCAAGTTAGAGCTCAAACTTTTAAGTTTTCTGAATGACCCAGTCAACTAGTGGCATGACCCCAGACGTCTAGTATGGTACATCCAGTCGACTGGTGTCTCTCTACCAGTTTACATAGTCGACTAGTGTCACGACCTAGTCGACTGGTATGTCAAAAATCCTCAAATTATGAAGGACCCAGTCGACTGGTACTCTAACTCAGTCGACTGATATCACGATTCTATAAATAGTCTGTTCAGATTTTTCAGTCTTCACACCATTTTTTAAAAACCCTAGGCTTTCTCTCTCTAGAAAAATCTTGATTTCAGTCCAAAATCTCTCAAAAACAATCCTTAGAACCTTCAATTATACCCCAAATCACCTCTTTTACAACTTTTCACGGTTGAAAACTCCACATTTCCCCAAATCTCTCTCTAAAACAATTTTTCCCAAAATGTTAGAAAGAATACTGACGGCTTGCATAATTTCATATATTTTATCACTTCTTAACTTTAAACTTTAGTATAATTTTATCTATTTTTGTTGGTTTTAGGCTTCATTGTTGTCATTAAATTTTATTTTAGATTTGAAGAAAATGAATATCCAAATTTTAGCAGCCTATCGTCTAGCGACTCTTTCACTCATTTAAATGAAGATTTTATTTGAGTATAGAAGCTGCTAAAATAAAAAAAAAAAACGTGGGCAGAAGTTTTGAGCAGCACATGAAGGCTTAAATCCCACATCCCACATCGGTTGGAAACACATTGCACTCATGGAGTTTCCTTATAAAAGCCCAATTGTACTTCATCTTCAGGGGGTGGATCTTGAAGGCTTTGCTATCAAGGAGGGAGAGACTGCCGACGGTGACGAGTATTTTTCACTGTGAATTTTCTTCTCTCAGAAAAATATGGTGAATTTGTTTATGTTGAATATAATTTTTAGCTTGAACTAAATTTTCTTTATTCTAGGAAAACGATGTAATCTAGTTTCAAACTATGTTGCTTTTCTATGCTAATTTGAAGTAATTCTCTTATATGTTTGTTTGATTTATTCTGAGCTTATTGCTTCTAATTGATTGGCCATTAATTAGATGATTTTGATATTGTGATTTGCTAT
The DNA here is from genome assembly GCA_023935145.1 of Bretschneidera sinensis. Classification (NCBI taxonomy): domain Eukaryota; kingdom Viridiplantae; phylum Streptophyta; class Magnoliopsida; order Brassicales; family Akaniaceae; genus Bretschneidera; species Bretschneidera sinensis. The sequence continues at coordinate 29,588,476 of CM043705.1, read as the reverse complement.
CGAAAGAGGGAATTATAGGATAGAACTTGGATATTTCAGCATAGGTAAATATAGAGATCGAAAGACTTATATGAACCTATTTAGTTGTTGCATATATGTGTCATGCTTAGAACTTAAATGAGACGACACTGTCTTGGGAAGAGCTCACCCGGGATGGGTAGTTACAGTGATAAAGTGGTGGAGAAGGCATTGATCAATTTCTAGTTGATTGTAATGGAGTTTGCCTTCAGGTAAAGTTAGCCTATCAAGAATTATGGTTAAGGCATCTTTATAGTTGAAACCATTCGGGAATCATTTGGTATCATAGATAGTGTTTCCAGTCAAGGGTATATCCAAAATTTTGCTCAAAACAGAGGCATCAAGGTAAATGTCAACTCCTTTGACATGGGAGTGACAATCAAGAGAATGAGTGTCTCTAAATAAATTTGAGTAAAATACCATAACTAGGTGGGGATAAATAGACTTATTTAGCTGGGTAATAACTTTTTATCCTTGAAGTAGGAATGCATGCTCAATATTAATATTTAAATCGTGGAATGTGCGAAAATTAATACATCTACCTGAATTTTTTAAAAGGGATTCAAACCTTTATGGTTTTGTTCTGTCTCCCTCAAAATGAAGCTCCAAATCAGTCATAATGTCTTGTTTCTTCTTACTTTGTGAAACCGACACGTCCTCAAGCCATTCACATTTTACTTGTGAACTTGCACCATGGGTATTTGGAGGCATTTTGAATCAACCGAAAGCAAGAAAACAACCACACTTAAGGATTTGAATTAAGGTTAGGACGAATTTTAGTAAGAGAAAGGGATATTTTGGATATAGAGAAATAAATAAAAGAGAATTCGAATATTTTGATAGATTTTTGGTGAAAAGATCGAAATTGGGGAGAAAATGTAATGGGTGAGTTTTTTATGATGAAAATGAAGATTTATGGAAAGATTTGGCCATAAATTTAGAGAGAGAAAATGGGTATAGTATTTTCGGATTTTTTTAGATTAAAGGATGAAATTGGTGATTTAAATGCTTAAAATCACCGAAAATGTGAAGAGATATTGATTTGAAGTGATGATTTTGTGTTTGGATGAAGAAATTTAGTGGAAAATTGAAGAAGTTTGAGATAGGGAGAGAGAGAGAGAGAGAATATAAAGAAGGAGGTTAGGGTTCGAATAATTTGCATAAATGAGGAAATTTTACTTATATAGAGGCACATGGAGTCGACTCTCGCGGCCATGGAGTCAACTCCCTAGAACAAAAAGTTCTTATTGTTGCAAGGAGTCGACTCTCACGTTATGGAGTCGACCCTCTAGGCCTAAAAATAGTTTTCTTGCTCAGATTTGATGTTTTTGGTCCAAATAGATCAAGAATGAACCTCTAAAGTGAATTTTCTTTTTTTATAAAAAAAAAAAAAAAAACAACAACAACAACTCTTAAGAACCTGAAAACATAATTTCTGTAACAAAAACTGAAAAACAATATAAACACTCAAGGAACCGAGTTAGTAACACCTTTAATTTAAATATGAAAATTACTTAAATGGGTTAATCATTCCAAGTTCTCTTCTAAGCATACAAAGTTTATCTTCACTTAGCGGTTTCGTAAAAATATCTGCCAATTGATGGTTGGTATCAACAAATTCAAGAATAATGTCACTTTTTTGCACATAATCACGAATGAAATGATGATGAATTGCTATATGTATAGTGCGAAAATGTTGAATTGTACTTTTCGAAATATTTATAGCACTTATTTTATCACATTTAATTGGAATATGATCTATGTTAAGTTCAAAATCGTCAAGTTTTTGTTTCATCCACAAAACTTGAGCGCAACAACTTTCAGCTGCGATATATTCGGCTTCGACCATTGATAGTACTACGGAGTTTCGTTTATTTGAAAACCATTATTTTAGCATATTTTCTAAAAATTGACAAGTACTACTAGTACTTTTTTTACTCACTTTACAACTGGCAAAGTCCGTATCAGAATAGCTAATCAAATTAAATGATGACCCTTTAGGATACCATAATCCTAAATCCTTAGTATCAAATAGATATCTAAGAATACGCTTGATGGCATGCAAATGAGATTCTTTAGAACAATATTGAAATCTAGCACATAAGCACACATTAAACATGATATCCGATCTACTTGCGGTTAAATAAAGAATAGCACCTATCATGCTTCTATACTTTTTAATTTCAATCATTTTACCTCCCTCATCCATGTCAGGCTTAGTTGATGTGCTAATGGGAGTTCCAATTGGCATTTTGTTCTCCATCCCAAATCTCTAGTAAGTCTTTTATGTGTTTTGATTGGTTGTTGAAGATTCCTTCCTTTGTTTGTTTAATTTGAATACCAAAGAAGTAATTGAGTTCTACCATCATGCTCATTTCAAATTCACCTTGCATACACTTGGCAAAATCTTCACACATATTATCATTAGTAGCACCAAATATTATATCATCAATACATATTTGCACAATTAGAATGTCATGTTCAAGTATTTTTGTGAAAAGTGTAGTATCAACTTTTTTCTCTTGTAAAATTGTTTTCAAGTAAAAATTTACTTAATCTTTCATATCATGCTCTATGAGCTTTCTTCAACCCATAGATGGCTTTGGAAAGCTAATAGACATGGCTTGAAAATTTAAGATCTTCAAAGCCAAGAGATTATTCAACATAAACATTTTCTTCTATAAAACCATTTAAAAATACACTTTTCCCATCCATTTGAAATAACTTGAAGTTCTTGAAACATGCAAAAGCAAGTAACATGCGAATGACTTCAAGTCTAGCTACAAGTGTAAGGTTTCATCAAAATCTATTCCTTCTTCTTGATTATAACCTTTTACTACAAGTCTAGCCTTGTTTCTAGTTACTACATCATTTTAATCTATTTTATTCCTATAAACTCACTTAGTTTCAATTATCGAATGATCTTTAGGCCTAGGAACAAAAGTCCAAACTTTACTTCTTTCAAATTTATTTAATTTTTTTTTTGCGTTGCCATTATCCAATTTTCATTAAGTTTGGCTTCATCAAAATTCTTGAGTTCAATTGGAGATAAGAAAGCTACATAATTGCATACATTTCTAATAGAATAGATAATTCTGACCCCTTGTGAAAGATCACAAATCACTTGATCGATTGGGTGATAATTTGCATACCTCCAATCCTTAGGAAGACCATCTTCTTATTGACTTGTTGAAAGTTGATTAAGTCTTTATTCACCTTCTCCTTGAGTCATTTGAGGTTGATTCTCATTGGGGTCAACAACAGGAGTTGTGGTCTCCACTCTTGGCATAAAATTTACATCATAATCAAAAGAAACTCTTCTTCCAGAAAGAGGGTTAGTCTCATCAAATGCAACATGCACAAATTCATCAACCACTAGAGTTCTTTTATTAAAGGCTCCATATGCCTTGTTATAGGTTGAATAACCCAAGAAAATCCTTCATCGGTCTTAGAATCAAATTTACATAAGTTATATTTATTGTTATTCAAGATGAAGCACTTATAGCCAAAAGCATGAAAATAAAAAATATTTGGCTTTCTACCATTCCATGATTGATATGGAGCTTTCTTAAGTATAGACCTAATTAAAACTATATTCAAAACATTGCAAGTGGTTTTTACGACTTGCGCTCAAAAGTATTTTGGCAAATTGTTTTCATAAAGAAAAGTTCTAACAATTTCTTCTAAAATTCTATTTTTCCTTTCAACAACATCATTTTGTTGAGGGGTTCTAAGAGATAAAAATTTGTGATCAATACCATAATCATCACAATATTTTGCAAAAATTTAGTTTTCAAATTCTTTTTCATGATCACTTATGTTTTAAATAGCAAAACCTTTTTTTCATTTTGAACTTTTTTACAAAAGTTTACAAAACCTTTAAATGCTTCATTCCTATAGGTCATAAAGATAACAAAAGTATATCTAGAATAGTTATCCACAATAAAAGAGCATATTATTGGCCACCTAGACTATTAGTCCTAATTAGTCTAAACAAGTTCATATGTAAAAGTTGTAATGGTCTAGAAGTTGAAACAATATTTTTTGGATTTAAAAGAAATCATAGTTTGTTTTCTCATTTGACAAGCACCATAAACTTTGTCTTTTTCAAATTTAATTTTTAGAAGACCAACAACCAAATCTTTTCTTGAAAGCATTTTTATTAAATTCATGTTCACATGGCTAAGTCTTCTATGCCATAACCATGAGTTTTCACTAAAAGCTGAAAACATTTTTCATTTTCTAAAGGCAAAGATTTGAGGTCAACTATATCGACATTTTCATGTCTTTGGCCAATAAATATGATATTGTTACTCTTCGTGTCTATTATAAGAAAATGAGTGGACTCAAATATAATTTTATTATCTTTATCACATAATTAACTAATACTAAGTAAATATGCTTAAGTTCTTGAACAAATAAGACATTATCAATAGTTGAAGATTGTTTGCCAACTTTACCATGTCCAATGATCTTTATCTTAGTGTCATCTCCAATGGTGACATGTCCACCATCCTTTAGAGTTAGCTCCACAAAGATGCTTTGATCATCAATCATGTATTTTGAGCATCCACTATCAAGGTACCAACGATCACCCTCTATCTTTGTATAAAGAAAAATCTACATCACACAAAGAATTATAATGGAACTCTTAGATGCTCAAAATTTCTTGGGTCCTTTAGGGTTAGTCCTTAAAAATAAGGATCCTTTTAGAACCCATACTTTCATATTGCCATAATTAGTGCCATAATTGTAATGATATGGATGATGTATGATCCTATAATGATAATCATGATAGTTTTTAGGATGTCTAAAGTGTGCAAAACTATCATTTCTAGGATATGAGAATTTTGAATTCCTAGAGTATATGTTTCTAGCATTATGAAAATTATGTGAATACATGTTATTTCTACGATATGAATGATAGCCATTTCTTGAGTATGCATTCCTAGCATATGAGTTTCTAGGATCTAGAATGAGCATACCTAGCATTTACATTTCTAGAATGGGCATACATGTGAGCATATGTATTTCTAGAATGACTATTCCTAGTATGAGTATATGAATTTCTACCATAGGAATTGACATTTGCATTCTTAGGTTTCCTAGTATTTTTCAATGGAGCATTATGAACATTACTAGGCATATGAGAAGTTGAAGCTTCATTAACATCTATTGTTTTTACAAAGATAGTTTCATTTGATTTTTGTTTACTCATTGGAGAATATCCCAAACTAAATTTTTCTCCACTTAATCTTTGGCAAGCCAACATTTCATCTAGTTTTTCTTTTCCTCTTACAAGTCTAGATAAAGTGTTGTTTAACTCAATTACTTTGTTTTTCAAAACTTAATTTTTCAAAGACTATTGTGATGAGTTGCCAAGCTCTAAAGAAAATTTTTCATTTTGTACTGTTAAAACTTTCATTTCTTTTGAAAGAGATAAAACCTCCTTTTTAAGAGAAACAAATCTCTTAAGTTCTTCATGTAATTTATTAATTGCTTATAAAAATTCTTCATTCAAAATTTCATTATTATTATCAATATCTGAGAATTGGTTACCTCATTTTCATCATCAATTGCCATCAAACAAAGGTTGACAATTTCTTGATAGTCAACTTCTTCATCTGAGTTCTCTTCTTCATCATCACTCTAAAGCCACCATAGCTTTCTTTTTGAAGTTTTTGTAAGGTTTCTTTCCCAAAGGATAATCCACCTTGATGTGTTTGGTCTTCTTGCATCCGAAACACACATTGGGTCTTTCTTGGTTGAATCATCCTTTGTATAGGGCTTCTTACTTGAATTCTTTTTTTCTCTCAAGTAATTTTGAAACCTTTTTGTAACGAGAGTCATTTTTTCATCCTCCTCTACTTTCATTGTCTTTTTCCTCCACTTGCTTGCTTGTAGTCGTATTGAGAGAAATGATCTTCTTCTTATTGGATTCTTCATCACCATTCTTTTTTATGATATTCATCTCATGAGTTAATAGGGATCCAAGAAGTGTGTCGATGTCGAGGTGGTCAAGGTCCTTAGCTTTTTCAATTATCATCATCTTTGGTTCCTAAGCTTTTGGCAAAGACCTAAGTATTTTTCTTACCAACTCACCATCTTCATAAACTTTACCAAGAAGCTTCAATTTATTAATGATGTTTGTGAATCGAGAATACATTTCAGAAATAGTTTCGTTATGAGACATTTTAAAAGCTTCATAATTCGATACTAATCTATAGATTTTAGATTTCTTTACTTAATTAGTACCTTCATATGTAACTTGAAGTATATCCCATATTTCTTTAGCCGAAGCACAAACCAAATTTTTATTGTATTCATTAATATCTAAAGCACAATAAAGAATACATGTAGCTCTACTATTCAAAGACAACATTTTTCAGTCATCATCATCGAACTCTTGTTTAACTTTAGGTTCACTAGAGTTTCTACCTCCTTGTCTTTTACTTTTTTCAGTGAAATTCTAGGTCTTTCCTCAACAATTTCTTATAAAGCATAGTCTTAGCTTTCTATGAAAATTTTCACCCTATTCTTCCAATAACTATAATTATTTCCGTTAAACAAAAGATGCCTAGAGAAAGAATGACCTTCATTAGATATACTAGTTTCCATAGGATCTACTCAAGGATTTTAAGTTTAACTTAGAGAACTAAGCTCTGATACCAATTATTGACAAAGTCAACCTAAGAAGGGGTAAATTGAGTTTAATTTTTTTTCTTCAATTAATTCAAATCTAAACAAAAATTAATCAAGCAAGCTAAGCAAGTAAACAACATATGAACAATAAATAAAACTTGTTGACAATAAGAGAGTTAAGGATGAGAACTTACAAAGTTGATTTATAGTGGTTCGATCATTCCTTGTACCTACTCCACTCCTCAAGAGGTCTTCTTGAGAGTTCACTTCACTATTCTAAACAAAGAACACAACAAGCAACTTCCAAGGTGTTGCCCAAACATTTACAAGAAATGTTCTCATAGTAAAAAATTTTAACCCAAGTGTTTCAACCCAAAAACTTGGTAAGTTCTCACAAACTCACCCAAGAGTTACACCAACTCTTTTTACAATCAATAGATGAGAGTAGATGTGATTTGCAACAATATTTTTGCTCAAGAATACAACTCTAAACATGTATTGCAAATTTAGGGCTTAAAACTTAATGAATGCTCTTAATTACTCTTTAATGCTTGTAATTGATGCATTCAATTAAGTAAGAGACTTGTATTTATAGCTTAAAAGTTGTTAGAAACAAAAACTAGTTGTTTCTATGCATTAAATGCAAAGATCCTGTTGTCAGACCTTTTAAAAAAATCTAACCGGTAGGCTATGGAGTCGACTCTCGAGCTCATGGAGTCGACTGTCTGAGACTCAGGAAAATCTCTAACTCAAGGAGTTGCATGGGAGTCGACTCTCTGCTCATGAACTTCTATTTTAGCTTTAAAAACACTTCGAAATTTGATTTTAAATCCATAGAAGTTTTTAAATGCTTTTGTGTGATAAATTAACTTAAATTAAAGTTCAATTAAAGCATGATATGCATTAAGCCCTAATAATTGAATACTTACATTTAGAAAAATACTTAGAAAAGACTACTCCATGATCCTCCAATGGTAAAGGACTTGAACTTGTGCCAAAGGACTCCTTGATGAATTTTCAAGCTTAAACATCTTTAACAAATTCATTAGTTCATAATTTTGAGTTTTGTTATCATATCAACATAGGGTCAACATATTTTTTTTACCATTAAAGTTGTAAACTAGTCAAACCGAATCAAGCATCTCCATACTCAAGACTACCTTGAAATTTTTAAGGGAAAAGTACAAATACCCCCTTTTGGTTTGAGTATTTTTAAATCAACTCTTTGGTTTGAAGCGTTACACTTGAGTATCTTATGGTTATTTTTTTAAATCATTTAGGTCTAAAATCATTAAAAATATATTTTTAAATTTTATCCTTCATTAAAAAAATAAGAAATATATCAAATTAATTTTAATTTAATAATCTAATTTTAATTAATAAACTGTTTACTTTTATTTACAATTTGAAATTTAATTAAGAAAAAATAGGAAATATTTTTTAATAAATAATTTAATATATTATTAAACATGGATGCCAATAAGAAATTCATGAAATAGAAAAAATAATTAATAAAATGAAACCATGTTATGTCAAGATGAATTATTTTAATTATTGAAAAGCTCTCAATGCATTATCTATAAAACTTAGTAATAAAAAACATCATTTGTAAATCGTCTTGGTATATTTAAACTTCCAAGATCGGCATAACATGATCTATACATTTGTTTAACATGAAACTTTAAGTAAAAATTTGAAAATAAAATTAATGAATATATATAACTATGTTAATATATTGATTCAACTTGAGCAAATTTAAATTGAGTGCTTGGCTAGAAAACTAATGAGTTTAAAATGAGCAAGATTTATCAAGTTAAGACACTATGATCAAGATTGGCTCAAAAATTTTACGAGCCAAATATTCTTCTTAGGATTGACTCATGAAGCATATCGAATTGAGCTCGAGTTGATTGACAACCTTATTTATCATAAACTATAAAAAAAAAATTTACATTAAAATTAGATAATTTATGAAGTAGCAAATCTTATAGAAGCACAGCTCCCCAAATGAACCACAATACTCAATTATAAAATTTTAAATCACATAGGATTAAGTTTAAAGCACTTAAACCACAAGGGAGCATTTGTACTTTCCCCAATTTTTAAATACTTTCTTGAGATAAGTTCCATCCGGAGTCGAGCTTTAAAAACTTACTCGAGCTTGGCTAACGAGTGAGCAAGCCTAAACACAAGCTCAAGTTTATTGATTGTTAAATTATAAACTATTATATAATTAATTTAGTTTAAAAAATGATATATTACTTAACATTATGCCAAAAAGTTCATAAAATATAAAAAAAATAATAACTATTAAAATAAAACTATATTGTTTCAAAATGAATTATTTTTAATTATGTTGAAAATCTCTCAATATATTGTTTTTACGACTTAGTAAAAAAATATCACTTGACATCTTCTAGTGTCCTAGATGAACACAAATTGATACGCCTTACCTTGAAAATTTAAGTAAAAGTTTGAAAATAAAATTATATGAATATAAATATAAATGTGTTAATATATTGATTCAATGAGCCGAGCCGGAACAAGTAACAAAATGACAAATAAGAAGTAACTCATTTTTAATGGAAAAAAAACCTTACCAATTGAATATCAGTGCCAATTTCTACATAAAAACCATCATTTATTGGAGCATTTTAATGCATATTGAAACAATTGGAATTATGAATTAAACAATCACGTTGCAACAATCAAATGAGGTTTCCCTATTTTCAAACATGCATATTGAAAAAGTTGATGGTACACTAATTAATGCTTGAAAAGTCAAAAGTCGAGCTGTTTTGAAAAGTTGGTAGAGTCAGTAAGAAGATAAAATGTGTTCATAAATCTTTATGATTTGTTCTTAAAAAAACTAACAAATTAAGCTCAAGTAAAAACACTACAAGAAGTTGGTGTGAAAACCAGTTAGATCGTCGATCACATGTCGTAACCACCACCTCTAATATATATGTTTTTTTATTATGACTTATAGTTCAAAGTTCCAATGATTCAATATGGTAAAGTGAACTTAAAATGAACTTTTTTAATAAGTGAGTGAACATAACAAATTTGCAAGATCACATTCATTAAAATAAACAAATTGGCATCACTTCAACACAAACATATAACCATTCAAGCACATGGTTTCCACAAATTGGAGGCAGTTGGCTGGTACCATTCAAAAATAAAGAAGAATCTTATGCATCGGAATTCCACAAAAATACAAAGTTTCTCCCTTCAAATTTAACAAGTTAATAGATTCAAGCCAAATTCGGCTTTATATATGCCATAATCCAAATACACACATTTCCAAGCTAGTCTAAACATAACCAACTATAAGAAAACTTTTACTGTTTTTCTGAGTCACATAACAGATGCACACAAAAAAGGTATTGACTCATATTGAACTATTGTTTTGCACACTAATACCAGGTGACTGATATGCTATCCCAACAGCTACAACAAATGTGCCTCCAATAGATATACCAGATGACTCAGATGTTATCCCACCAGCTGCAACTGATGTACCACCAGCTGCAACTGATGTACCCCCAACAAATATACCAGATGCCTGAGATGCTCTCCCACTAAGCCTTTTAAGCTTTCAACGCACCAAACTCTTTTGTTTACACCAACATGTTCATCTAACTTTAAGCTTTATATTTGTTTATTTTTCTTCAAATCGTAAAACTCTCATACAGTACACTAACCATGCGACTAATACTATAAGCTTGGAATTAAACAAATAAATCATGTGATATGTAGAATCAAAAAGTGATAACATTACAGTAACAAGAAGCAAACTTACCATACACAATGTGTGGCCCCCCAAATTCCCTCTTCGTCACCTTTGGTTGCATTTTACCAAATCTTACTGTCAATACTATTTTATTAATGAGCTATTGTTCATGTATTAGTATGCTAATCAAGGTTTTATTTTAAGTTATAGCTTATAGCCGGATAATTATAGGATTAGAATGTCTAACCTCCAATTTCGCAGGAACTCTAGGTTACCAACGAATTGAAATCTGTAGAGCATAAACAAGAAGGTTGTAGTAACTAATTAAACGTGAAAAGGAAAAAAAAAATCTTGACATGAAGCTTAGATACCTATAAAAAAAAGAGATGAAGCTTAGTTTCATTTTGAACAATGGACAAATAAACCATAAGAGAGAAAATACTCACAGGTCAATCAATTTTTCCTTTTGTCTCATACAAATAATCCTCAGACAAAACTCAGCTCAATCACACATAAAAATTAAAAGAAAGAAAATAAATAGGAAAAAAAGAATGTAAGAAAGGACAGATATAACAAAGGCATACTGCAAATCAGTTCAATCCTAATCACTCTAATCCCTCAAAAAATTAACATATAGCAATCTCAATGCAATGACACATTTCCACAAATACCCACATGTGCAGCAACAACTTCCACCAACCATAAAGACACTTGTATAGCACCCAAGCAGGCCCTACACTAAATGAAATAAGCATTTGCATAAATAGATACAAAAGAAAAAAGGACAAGAAGAGAAAAATCATTTTTTCTACTAACAAGCTCCATATATCGTTTTGGGTATAATTTGTTTTAGGTTCGGTTTACCTTTCAAGATGAAGAAACTTTTGGCCTGAGTTGTCTTCCTAGAAATTATAGGTGGGAGGTTTTGGATACAAATCCCTCAATTATAGGGTCAGCTTTCAATTTAGCCGTGATATATGTATAGCCAAATATAGATAAGTTTCTCTGTTATATACCCATTCATCCTTGTAAAGAAAGTATCGAATATACAAGATTTTCATACATTTTGTCATGGTATCAGAGCCACCGATCCCCTTTTGGCTGCTCATCCCAATTTTTTGAACCATCTTATCTTCCTTCATGGCCGATACAGACTCTCATACCGATGAACCTCCGCCTTCCTCCATCCTAGCCGAGTTGACCACGAAAATGACTGAAGTTTTGAGCAAAGCTTCAGCCTCGACCCAGACCACCGATACTGCTACTGCACCGATCGGTATCAAGTTGGATGGCACCAACTATGCTCTTTGGTCCCACGTTGTCGAGATGTATATCTTAGGCAAAGACAAACTAGGGTATATAAATGGCGATCTCCCTCAACCTCCTCAGACGGATTCTATCTTTAGACGATGGCGCACAGACAACGCTATTGTTAAAGGCTGGTTGATTAATTCCATGGACTTCTCCCTTATCAGTAACTTCATTCGATTTCCGACAACCAAGATGGTCTGGGATGCAACTGCTACTACGTATTTTGATGGCAGCGACACCTCCCAGATGTATGATCTCCGGCGACGTGTGACCCGCCTCAAACAAGCCAACGGCTCTCTTGAAAAATTCTATAATGATCTCCAAGGCCTCTAGCATTAAATAGACTTCCGCTGCCCAAACCCGATGGAATACCCAACCAATATTCAACATTATAATACTCTAGTTCAAGAAAATCGAGTATATGTGTTCTTGGATGGTCTCGATGACCGCCTAGACCATATCCGAAGTGATGTCCTGCAGATAAAACCATTCCCAACAGTGGACCAAGCCTATGCACACGTTCATAGGGAACCTCTTCGTCAAGCGGTGATGACGACTGGTAGCCCTGATGATACACCAGGAGTGGTTCTGGCGTCCAAGAGCTTCAAACATGGTTCGCATCCTCTAGCACCCTCTGGGTCTCTTTCTCTGCATTGTGGCAAATCTGATTCCAACTCCAAATCCCGAGCCACCCCCGATGGAACTAAATGTTATCACTGTGGGAATACAAAGCATACCCGTGAGACCTGCTTCAAGCTACACGAGTATCCTGATTGGTGGCACGAACTCCAGGCTCGGAAGCGCCATGATGCTGTTGGGAATGATGAAGGCAAGGGCAAGGTTGCGATGGCTGTAGCAGAACCACATCTTTCCCTCATTCCAGCCGATAGTTCAAATTCTAACCCAGGTAATGCTCTCCTCAGTTCTAATAGAGAGGCTAATAGCAGCGCTTGGATACTTGATTCCGGAGCAACGGACCATATGGCGTTTGATGCAAATGATTTTTCTCAGCACTCTCCTCCTCGACGAACTAGCATCGCCAATGCTAATGGAGTCATCTCTTCGGTAACAGGGGCTGGGACTGTGACCAGCCCTACCACTATCTAATACTTTACTCGTGCCTTCTCTTTCTCACAAGTTACTATCCGTGAGTCAAGTTACTAAAGACCTGAATTGCGTTGTGCTCATTTATCCTACGTTTTGTCTTATTCAGGATATTCTCACCAAGGAGATCATTGGGCGTGGTACTAAAGAGAGGGGGGGGGCGGCGCTCTATTACATGGAAGATTTCAGTGTAGGCCGAGCACATCACATGCACCGCCCGAGTGACCTCAAATGGAACAGATTTGGCTCTCGCACCGTCGGTTAGGCCATCCTTCGTTTGGTTATCGGAAACATGTGTTTCCAAATTTATTTTCGGATTTGTCAATTTTGGACTTTAAATGTGAGGCTTACATTTTAACTAAAAGTCATCGAGTCACTTATCTGTTAAGTATGAATAAGAGTGACGTTCCTTTTGCTTTGATTCACTCTAATGAATGGGGTCCTTCCCCAAAATCTACTATGTCTGGTTTCCGCTGGTTTGTGATATTTGTTGATGATTGCACTCGAATGACTTGGATTTACTTGTTGAAACATAAAGATGAGGTCTTCCATGTATTTCAATCCTTTCATAAAATGATTCAAACTCAGTTCTCCGCTAAGATTCAAATCTTTCAATCCAATAATGGTGGAGAATATGTGAATAAACAGTTCTGTGATTATTTCCAACACCATGGACTGATTCATGAGAGCTCATATCCCCAGACTCCTCAGCAAAATGGTATTGCGGAGCACAAAAATCGCCACATCCTTGAAATTGCTCGAGCTCTTTTACTTGGAGCTCACGTGCCTAGCCACCACTGGGCTGCTATTGTTGCCACGGTCGTCCATCTCATTAACCGCATACCCTCCAAAGTCCTTGAGTTTAAGACTCCGCTACAGGCCTTGTCAACCTATGTTTCATTGCTCACAGTGCTAATGCTTCCACCTCGAATCTTTGGCTACGTTGCGTTTGTTCACCTCCATAAGAACCAACGCACGAAACTTGATCTTTGTGCCATTCGATATCTCTTTTTGGGATACGTTGTACATCGTTGCGTTTGTTCACCTCCATAAGAACCAACGCACGAAACTTGATCTTTGTGCCATTCGATGTCTCTTTTTGGGATACGTTGTACATCAAAAAGGGTACTGCTGCTACGATCCAACTACTCGACGCCCTAAATGACTATGGATGTCACATTCCTTGAATCCGACACTTTCTACTCTCTTGCCGCATCCAATTCTTCCATTCAGGGGGAGACATGAGAAGAAGAACTGAATTGGTTGACATTTGACTGGTTCAAGGACACTGATACAGCGCCTAATGCTCCTCAATCGATCATTGAGGAACCTAATCCAAAACTGACATCCCCAGAAGCTGAAGTAGCAATACCTCCCTACTCAGTATCTAACGATCCATCTCCTAAGAATATCATTGAGGTAAGCTCTACTGTCACACAATGATGTGGATACTCCTATTGGCTATGAATTACCTTTCAGGCACAATCGGGGCAAACCACTAAACAGATATTCTCCAAAAGTGGAGGAACAAAGATCAAAATATCCGATTGCTAATTATGTCTCTACGAAGGAGTTGTCCAAACCCCTCAAGAACTTTGTGAATGAACTCTCCTCACACCATATTCCTACAAGTGTTGATGAGGCTCTAAAAGATCCTAGGTGGGTTCAAGCTATGAAGGAAGAAATGGAGGCATTACTGAAAAATGAGACGTGGATTCTTGTTTCCATACCTGAAGGTCAAAAAACAGTGAGGTGTAAATGGGTATTCTCCATCAAGTACAAAGCCGATGGATCAGTTGAACGGTACAAAGCAAGGCTAGTAGCAAAGGGCTATACACAGACATATGGCGTAGACTATCAAGAGATGTTCTCACCGGTGGCCAAGTTGAGTACTGTTAGGGTTTTGCTATCTCTTGCAGCTAACCTTGATTGGCCATTGCACCAGTTTGACGTTAAAAACGCCTTTCTCCATGGAGATCTTGAAGAAGAAATCTACGTGGATGTTCCTCTAAGACATATGGCAAACTCTGAAGCCAAGATTGTGTGCAAGCTATAACGAACTTTATACGGCTTGAAGCAATCTCCTAGAGTGTGGTTTAGGCGATTGAGCTTGGCAATGAGGAAATATGGTTTTCAACAAAGCAACTCAGATCATACGCTATTCTTAACGCGTCAACGGGGTAAGATAACAGCTTTGATAGTCTATGTAGACGATATGATCATTACAGGAGATGATCCAGAAGAAATAGCAAGACTTCAAGAGCAATTGGCGATAGAATTTGAGATTAAAAATCTAGGAGGACTCAAATATTTTCTGGGAATTGAAGTTGCTAGGTCTAAGCGAGGCATATTCCTTTCCCAACGAAAATATACCCTAGATTTATTGTCAGAAGTTGGATTACTGGATTGTAAGCCTGCAGATACACCAATAATCCAAAATCACAAGCTTGGAGAATACCCAGACCAAGTGCCAACAGACAAAGGAAGGTACCGAAGATTGGTTGGGAAACTTATTTATCTCTCCCATACACGGCCTAACATCGCCTATGCAATGTGTAGTAAGCCAATTCATGCATTGTCCAAGTGAAGATCATATGAATGCGGTGATTTAGATTCTCCGATACCGAAAGCCCTCCCCTGGAAAAGGACTTATGTTCTCAAGAAACAATCACTTAAGGGTTGAAGGTTATATAGATGCTGACTGGGCAAGGAATATTTCATATATAAAATCCACCTCAGGCTATTTCACATTTGTTGGAGGGAACCTAGCTACATGGAGAAGTAAGAAGCAAAAGGTGGTAGCATTATCAAGTGCCGAAGCCGAGTTTCATGGGATGGCTAAGGGTCTGTGTGAGCTTCTCTGGCTTCTAATTCTATTAACCGAAATTGGCTTTGCCCCAAGCTGCGAGATGGACTTATTTTGTACTAACAAGGCTGCTATTGACATTTCTCATAATCTAGTCCAGCATGATCGGACCAAACATGTGGAAGTAGATCGACACTTCATCAAACAAAATCTTGAGGCTTCCGTTCATAAAGTCCGAAGACCAATTGAAAGATATACTTACAAAAGTTGTATGTAGCAAGAGCTTCTACAACTCCCTTGGCAAGTTGGGCATTAGAGATCTATATGCACCAACTTGAGGGGGAGTGTTGGTGTGAGTTGTCCTCCGAGAAATTATAGGTTTGAGTTTTGGATACAAATCCCTCAATTATAGGGTCAGCTTTCAATTAGCCGTGATATATGTATAGCCAAATATAGATGAGTTTCCCTATTATATACCCATTCATCCTTGTAAAGAAAGTATCAAATATACGAGATTTGTCATAGCTAGTCAAGAGCTCTAATTCAATAAACTACCTTCTTCTTTCTTTTCTAATTCAGTGCACAAGTTTATGAATGAAATTTGAGAACATCAATTTTCTTCTATCCATTTTTTTTGCCTCGTTTGAAAAATGGCAACTACCTGAAGAATAAAAATGATAATGGAACATATAGACACGTCATCGTCCTCAATATAAATTAACGAAATCAAACTAAGAAATGGATACAAAGTAATAAATAAAATGAGGAAAGTGAACAAGTGAAAAGGCTATAAATACTAACATTACCAAAGAAAATCAATCAGGTAACTAGATTTAAGCTGCCATGTGTAAGGAGGGTTGTTTACTAGCGATAAGGGAGCTGGTGGTGGTTGGCATCTAGCTAGCTATGTAGGAGAAACCCAATCGTTAAGCGGCAACGCGGTGCTTCTTCGGTTGTGCTGCTCGAGAAAATAAAAAGAATAGTGTGACGAGGGAGAAAATGAGAAAAAAGGAAGAGACGGGAGCGTGAGAACTTACCAAGACAATGACGAAAACGACCGCAACGGTCGTATTGTGCCGACTTCAAAGAGAATGAGAGTGAAAATGCACACGTGAGAGAAGAAAAGATAGAAAACCACGAGATGAGATCGAAAGAGATAGAAATACCGAAGAAGAGAGAGCGGCTACTTCTTTACAGGTTAGGGTTAAGGCGATTTGGACTTTGGAGAGAAGTAACAAATGGTCACACTAGGAGATATAGATTTGGTGTACGATGTATTATATTTATTTTTGTTCTATTTGATCAAAACCGTTAATCTTGAAGTCAACCTGTTTTTATGTCTTTTATATCTTAAACATTCATTGTGTTGAATGATTTAAGTTACCTGCCAATTACTTCAAATGTTTTGATCTAATGGTTTTAACGGAATGAAAATAATGAAAGGTGGATTAAAAGGTTACCATACCCCCATTTCAGATAATGGGACCATAGCATCACCTTATATTGAAATGCATTATTTATATTAGCATCTTAATACGCTCAAATCTACTTTTTTATCGTATTAAACAAGTTAAGAAGAAAGACATAATTTAATTAAAAAAATAAAAGTAAATAAAGAGAATCGAGAAAAATCTCATCTAAAAAGGAAACACAAAAAGAGCAAATTAAACCTAGTGAATTAGTTACCGATAGTTAATAAAGAAACAAATAAGAGGATGAGAGAATATATATAGGTAGGTGTAAATTAATGCATAGTGAGTACTGTGTAACTGCTTAGATGGTTATTGCAGATAAGTAGTTTTTAAAATGGGTAATGTATAACTATTTAGGTGGTTACGGTAAATAAGTGGTTTTTGAAGTAGTAAATTGTTACTAATTAGGCAAACATGGGGTGATTGTGGAGTAATTAGTTTTATATTTTATACCTAATAACACAATAAATATATATTTATGCAATAGTATTTTTGATATTTCAAAAGGGAGGACACCAAAAGGTTGTTATTTCTTTATTAATATATATAGATTAAGAAATAAGCTAAATTACATTGCGCTACCTTCAAGTTTATTGAAATAATACTAATATACCAAACTTTTTTAAAACCCATGATTCATCCCAACACATCCATTTTCACCATTAAGCAACCCAAAATGAATTTATTTGAAGAATCAAAATTTTAATTGGATATCACTATAAGAAAACAGCTTATCACCGATGAATTTTTTTCGTCGGTGAAAGGTCCTCTACTGTCGGTAATACTTATCACTAAGGGAATTCCCTCGGTGATAACCTCATTGGTGTTAAGCTCCTCAATAATACTTTTTTTTACCAAAGGCCAAATTATTCCCTCGGTGATAGGTTATCACCGACGGCACTGAGGGAGGAGTCCCTCGGTGATAGTGTTTTAAAAAATATATATTTTTTGTTGTTTTTAAAATAATCTGACCAACACTGTGGGATGGCCCATCGGTAATAATAGTACTTATCACTAAGGGATTCATCCCTCGATAAAGAGTTGTTTTTAAAATAAAATAAAAATAGACTAAGCTCAACACTGTCGGATGTGTCCCTCGGTGACAATAATTATCACCGACAACGGCAATCCCTTGGTATTAATGTGCAATACTATCACCGAGGGATTAATCTCTCGGTGATAGTAATTAATTTTGAAATATTTTTATTTGTTTTTTTCGATTTTTCCTATTAAAACATATTCAACCTGCTTTAAATATATTAAAAAATACATAATACAACGAAATCGAGAATACAAAATATTTTTGTAAATTAATACAATACAATATACGAATGAAAATACAATCTATAATCGAATATTTTCCCTTAAAAAATCAAATATGCCAAAAATTCTAAATTCAAATGTCAAAAAATAAAACTATGAGTCAGCTAGGTGTGTGTCACCATCAAGGTCAACATGCTCAGCATCCTCCTCTATAGTTGGATCCTATAAATAGCAAATAACATGGTCAAATATATATGTAAACCAAAACGGAAACTAAATAATTTATGAATGTAAAACCACTAAGTTATATACTTTGTGAGTTCACCTCGTCCGTTACATTCTACTAAATGGACGTGACGGTAAACCCACCTCGTCCGTTACCTAAGTTATCTATGTTATTTACATTAAAACCGCTAAGTTATATACTTTTTGAGTCTGAAACCTATCAGGTTTGCAACCGGTGATCCGAAATGGATTCTGTTTATTTTCACAAGTTACATTCTACCAAACAGACGTGACAGTAAACCCGACTCGTTTGTTACCTAAATTATCTATTTTTTTAATCTTAAAACCACTAAGTTATATACTTTTTGAGCCCGAAACCTCTCAGGTTTGTAACCAATGATCCAAAATAGATTATATTTGTTCCCACAAGTTACATTCTACCAAACGGATGTGACGGTAAACCCGCCTCGTCCATTACCTATGTTATCTACTTTTCTTACCTTAAAACCGCTAAGTTAGATACTTTTTAAGTCCAAAATCTCTCGGGTTTGTAACTGGTGATCCAAAATAGTTTTCGTTTGTTACCACATGTTACATTCTACTAAACGGACGTGATGGTAAACCTAACTCGTCTATTGCCTAAGTTATCTACTTTCTCTACTTTAAAACTGCCACGGTAGGTAACTAATAATGTAAAAAAAGTTCAATTTGTTTTACTTACATCAGGTTATGTGGTAGGATCCGCTCTAGAACCTCTCGGGATCGACATCTGTTACAATATCTGCTTCAGAGACTCGAAACGTGAATGTATGTCATCTGCTTTAGCGCTTGCTCGTGCCAGCTGTGACTGAAGCTCCTCAATTCTTGACCTATCATCATCCATTCGTTGTTGCATTGCGCTGACATCAACAACAGGTCTGAATCGTGATGCAGTGGATCTAACAGAGGAACTGCTGCTACCTGGAGAGCTGGTAGCAAAGGGGCGACCGTCTATCATGGCGCCGAAAACGTAAAATCGCCCCTTCTTCAGCCCATCTGATGCATGCAACCACTCAGTGGTGTCGATCTCAAGCTGTGAGGATGATTCAATCTGGCCACCACTCTTATCTCGAACACGCTGGTCATATGTTTCCTATATTACAAACAAATGTATATGATTAATAATTTTTTTCCAAACTATATTAAAACCAAAAATTATTTTGCATATAAGTAAAAATACATTTTATACATACCATTGTGTCCCTGGACTTGTTATTGATGTAATCACTTGTCCGTGATTAGTGCTTATGCATCCTATTAAACACCTCAACAAGTATGGCATCTCTGCCTAACTTTTGGGACAACACATTACAATTTGTTAGGAAAAGTGGATATATATATATATATAGGTGTAGAGAAAAAAAAAACATATACCAATACACTCATGTGGACGTCCGTGTTGATGGACCCCCCAACATGGTTAGTCCATGTGTCTGATGACCAGAAACTAACCAAAGCATCCCAATGCTCAGTAGGGATCGTATGGCCTCTTCCCCTATCATCCCCACTCCAACCATACCAGTTTGCTTTGTACTCACCCCGCTGCTGCTTACACTTATCCCGCAATTCATTCATCTAGTCGGTGTGGCGAGCCGCAACGATCTTATCATGGATAGACCTAGCAGACTCAAGCTCCTCGGGGGTCGCAAAAGTGTAACTCATCTAAGAAACAACCAAAATATGATTAGTTTTCAATTATTTTATATATAGTGTAATCATAAAATATATTATAATAGTAAAACTAAAACAAATTAATTGAGAAAAAAGTAATACTAGAAAACTATCCCAAATGGAGTTCTGGATGTCGGTAGTGTATCGATAGTAAATGTCCCATGGGCCTTTCATGTGCTTCCACATTTGAGTTGAAATGTTTTTGGAGATATCTTTGGACCCATGGAATTTACTACATTCATAATCAAATAAGTACATTAATCCATATGTGACATATTAATTTCAATTAATGACATAAATAATATGCAATGAACATGTATAAACACCTGATGAGTGCCAAATATTGCATATCTTGGCCCCTTAATTTACATTTGTTAGCTTAGGAATTTGTTACTTTGAGTTGTTTTTTTCGTTGTTTTACAGGTTTACAAGCACTTGGAAAGGAGTTTCACTAAATTGCCATAATTGTCCATACAGATCAGTCATTTTTACGGATTAAATTGTATTGATTCAGAAAGAACCAAGAGATGAGCTTATGCTTGGAAAGATCCGGATGTCTATTTTCTGGGGAATTTTATGGCTTGTAAATATGATTTTTCTAGAGAAAGTTATGGTAGTTTAAGTAGACAAAAGTCAGGCTATGTGTGATTTCAGTGTAGCAGAAGTGATTTTTGCAGATTTCAACTATAATGATTCAGGAAGAATTAGGAGATGAGCCATATATGCTTGGAAAGATATGGATGTTTATTTTTTGGATAATTTTACGGCTCGTAAATATGATTTTTCTACAGAAAGTTATGGCAGTTTTAGTAGACAAAGGTCAGGTTGTGCGGGATTTCAGCGTGGGCAGAAGTTTTGAAGGGCATGTGAAGACTTAATTCCCACATCCCACATCGGATTGGAAACACATTGCACTCATGGAGTTCCCCTATAAAAGCCCCATTTCACTTCATCAAATGGGTGTGCAATCTCCAAGGCTTTGCTACCAAACAGTGTACAATCTCCAAGGCTTTGCTACCAAACAGTGTGCAGTCTAGAGGATTTTGCTACCAATCGGAGCAATCCAAAGGGCTCTTGGGAGCAATCTGGGGAATCTCCACTACCAAGCGGGGATGCTCACGAATAGTTCAAATTTTCCCTTGAGATTTTTGTTGTCCAATATATTTATGGGTAACTAAATTCTCAAGTGGGGCTTGGGATAAACTTGCACAGTTGACGGTATTTTTTTATTTTTAATTTATGTATTTGATCTTTAATTATTAAAACTTTTTTGTTTTATTATTCGCAATTTATTAGTGATGTTTTCTTTTTCGAATAATCTTAGAATTTACTTTGTTTATGGATTCAGTCATGCTTTTTCTATTGAATGGTTTAGGTCTTTGATTATGTTGGGATTAAATATTTATCTATATTGATTTAGTTCTTTGTTACAATATCGCTTTCTGAGTATATTGTCGTCGTTGGATTTTCTCAATAGTGATAATAATTGACGTATTTCAAAAGTGGTAAATGATTTTTCAAAGGGTTACATTTGGTTTAATCTTGGTTTATAAATCTACATCTTCTGATTGGGAATTTTGGAATTGAGTTCCCAATTGAGTTATCCAATTAATTGAGAATAATTAAAATACCAGATTTGTGCACAGGATTCCTGATGCTTTACTGTTTCACTTTACTTTGTTTTAAATTTGCATTTACAATCAATCTTTGTTCTCCATTAATCACTTGATATTTTTCTTTAGTTTCTTTGTACCTTCTACTATTCTTTTAATTTGTCTCCCAGTGGAATCGACACCCCAAAGCTGTGCTACAACTATCGCGTTATTCTTTGGGTGTAATCAAATTTTGGCGTCGTTGCCGGGGAAGGCGGTAGAAGAATTGCTAGATAGTTTTTCTTTTCAACAGTTTGTAAAGGCGGTAACTTCGTTCCTTGTTTTAGCTTGCTGCATTATTTTTTTCTTTTTTTTCCTTCTTTCTTTTTATAGTATTTTTTTATTACTTTGTGACCTTGCATGCCCAGATATAGAGATGTTTTAGGTAGATTTGCTTTTAAGCCTGTGCTAGAGCTAGAACCAAACTTTTTAGATTCTTTATTTGACAATCCATCTAGTCTTGAAGAAATGAGTGAACATGGAGATCAACCCACTAGGACCCTTCAGGATTATCTCCACCCTACACGCATAGCCACACCATTATGCATCATGTTTCTAGCTAATACTCGTCAACTAGATTTTAAAACAGGGATGATACAATTACTCCCTACGTTTCATGGCTTGGAAAATGAAAACCCATATGTGCACATTAGGGAGTTTGAGGAAGTAGTTGTGACTTTTCATAGTCAAAATGCAATTGATGACATTGTGAGACTTAAGTTCTTTCCTTTCTCTTTGAAGGATAGAGCTAAGAGTTGGCTATACTCACTGAGACCATGATCTATTGGGCCATGGAATGAGATGACTCAGGTTTTCTTTAATAAATAATTTCCCCAACATAAGATCAACACCTTAAAAAGGCAAATCTCCACCTTTGCACAAAAGGACAGTGAGACTTTATATCAGTCTTTGGAGAGATTTGAGTTGTTGAGTATGTGTCCTCACTATGGGTATGAGAATTAGTGCTTAATGAGCTATTTTTATGAGGGACTTACATATAGAAAATGCCTATTTATGGAGATGATCTGTAATAGCGAGTTCTTACAGAAAGATCCTGATGAAGCCATAGAATACTTCAATGAGCTTGCTGAAAAAGCTGACACTTGGACTGGACCTAGTGCTACTGAAAGCACAAATAGGTCACGACCTGTAGAAAACCCAAATAGTGGTGGAATTTACCATCTCAGGGAAGAGGATAGCCTAAAGGCTAAGGTCGAGATGCTCACTATGGAGCTAGATGTGTTAAAGACTAAAGGCTTAAAGCTAACACACGTGGCTAATCATGTAGAGTTTTTTGGACCATGTTTTATGTGTGGCAAGGTAGATCATCTCGCCCAAGAGTGTCCCACATTTGCTGAGATGAGAAGGATTTATGAGGAATAATGTAATGCCTTAGGTATGTACAAGAAGCCTTCTTCACCTTTCTTTAATACCTATAATCCGGGGTGGCGCAATCACCCTAATTTTAGCTGAAAGCCTGAAAACCAGCCGTCTGCATAACCCCCTAAATCTTATCCTGAACCATATCATGCACCTGCTACTTCTATGAGTCATTTAGAAGACATTTTGCATGCTTTTATTGAGGCATAGGGTAAGACAAACCAAAGATGTGAAGCGTTGATTATGCAAGTTGTTGAAGAAAATAAGGAGATAAGGAGCCAAGTGTCTAAATTGATGAACTCCTTGAGTGTGAATGAGCGAGGTAAGTTCCCTTCTCAAGCTCAGTCCACACCTCATGGTCAACACATGGCACAAGAGAATCTAAAGGATGTGAATGCCATTGTGACAGAAGTGGTAAGTCATTACACATCCCAACAACGAACAAATTAGAGGATGTGGAAAAGGGTCAAGATAATAGTGATGCCGAGCTGCCTAAGGAACCCGAGGTAACAAAAAGTCCTGTTAAGGTACCATTCTCTTAAGCCTTAAAATCAAACAAGCGAACTCTAGATCCAAACAATGAAATCCTAGAGAATCTAAGGCAAGTAAAAATCAATCTTCCTCTTTTGCATATGATTAAACAAGTTCCTACTTATGCAAAAGTTCTCAAGGATTTGTGTACAGTTAAGAGGAAGCACCATGTGAAGAAAACAGCATTCCTGACACAGAAAGTTAGTGCTCTAATTGAGCAGTGAATTCCTCCCAAGTATAAGGATCCTGGTTGTCCAACCATTACATGCAGCATTAGAAATCATGAGATTGGGCAAGCTTTGCTAGATTTAGGAGTTAGTGTGAATCTAATGCCATATTCTATTTATGTGCAGTTGGGGTTGGGAGAAATCAAACCAACCACTGTGGTATTGTAATTGGTTAATCGTTCAGTCAAAGTACCCTAGGGTGTGGTAAAGGATGTTCTAATTCAAATTGACAAATTTTATTATCCTGTTGATTTCCTAATCCTTGACACTAGCTCGACGGTTGATATTACTTCTAAAATTCCTTTAATTTTAGGTAGGCCTTTCCTTACCACTGCTAATGCTCTTATTAATTGCTGGAATGGGCTCATGAAGCTGTCTTTTGGAAACATGACCCTCGGGGTGAACATCTTTCATGTTGCAAAACAGTCAGAAAATGATGACAAGAGCAACCAGATCTACATGATTGACTCACTCATGGATAGGGGAGTTTCTATAGCTCATGATTTTGATCCCCTTAAGTACTTTCTTGTTAATTTTGAGTTTAATTCTATTAGTGATCCATCTGATGTAGTTGATATTTGTGCTATTTTTTATAGAACTCGGGATTATGGCACTCGAGCATGGCAACTGAAGTTTGAGGAGCTGCCTGAGAGAAGTGAAAAACAAATTCCTTTAAGTGTGAAAGCACCCAAAGTTGAATTGAAACCTCTACCTAAGGGTATAAAGCATGTTTTCCTTAGTCCAGGTGATATTTTTCCTGTTATTATCTCATCTAAATTGTCTGAGTCTCAAAGTGAGAAATTAATTCGGACCCTAAACGAGCATAAGTCAGCCTTAGGTTGGAGTATTGCTGATATAAAAAGTGTTAATCCTCTGGTCTGTTCTCATAAAATTAGTTTGGAGGATGGAACTAGCTCTCGTAGAGACCCCCAGCGTAGACTTAATCCCACTATAAAAGAAGTGGTGAAAAATGAACTGTTGAAACTATTAGATGCGGGAATCATATATCCTATTGCTGATAGTAAATGGGTAAGTCCTACACAGGTTGTGCCTAAAAAGTCAGGTGTTACTGTGGTGAATAATGACCTGGGAGAGTTAGTCCCTACAAAACTTGTGACTGGGTGGCGAATGTGCATTGATTACAGAAAATTGAATGCTGCCACCTGGAAAGATCATTTTCCCCTCCCTTTTATTGATCAAATTCTTAAGCGTGTTGTTAATCATCCTTTCTATTGTTTCTTGGATGGTTATTCTGGTTATTATCAAATTGAAATTGCATTAGAAGACCAAGATAAAACCATTTTCACTTGTCCTTTTGGTACTTATACTTTTTCATAGAATGTCATTTGGATTGTGTAATGCACCTACTACTTTTCAACGTTGCATAATGAGCATTTTTAATGACATGGTTGAAAATTGCATGGAAGTTTTTATGGATGACTTGACTATTTTTGGATCTTCTTTTGATGCATGCTTATTAAATTTAGAGAGAGTATTGACTCGTTGTGAGGAGAAGGAATTGGTTTTAAATTGGGAAAAATGCCACTTTATGGTACCTTCAGGTATTGTCTTAGGGCATATCATTTTTTCTAGGGGGATAGAGGTTGATCAATCTAAGATTGAATTAATCTCTAAGTTGCCTACACCTAGGATAATAGAGGATGTGAGATCCTTTCTTGGTCATGCAAGTTTTTATAGGAGGTTCATACAGAATTTTTCCACCATATCTAGACCACTATATGACCTCCTAGCTAAAGATGGCCCATTTGAGTGGACACAAGCTTGTCAAAAGGCCTTTAAAATGCTAATTGGCAAGCTTACCTTAGCACCCATAATGCAGTCACCCGATTGGACTTTACCTTTTGAGATCATGTGTGATGCTAGTGACTTTCTTTTGTCATTTACTATGCTAGTAGAACTCTAAATAGTGCTCAGATGAATTAATCCACCACTGAAAAAGAGTTGCTAGCTATAGTGTTTGCTTCGGATAAGTTTCATGCTTACCTGATTGGTTCTCCTATTATTATTTTCATAGATCATGCAGCTCTTAAGTACCTTCTTACAAAGAAGGATGCTAAGGTACGACTAATACGATGGATTTTACTTTTGCAAGAATTTGACATCACCATCAAGGACAAGAAAGGAGTAGAGAACGTAGTGGCTGACCATCTTTCGAGGCTCACATTTGAGGACACCTCTGACCACCTGCCAATCAGGGATGATTTTCCCGACGAGCATTTGCTTTCTATTACTTCTCTACCATGGTTTACTCATATCGTGAATTATTTGGCTACCGGTGAGATACCAGTGGATTGGAGCACTCAGGACGAGGAAGTTCATGACTAAGGTATGTAATTTTTATTGGGATGACCCTTATCTTTTCAAATACTGCCCTTACCAAATTTTAAGGCGTTGCATCCCTGATGAAGAGATTGCCAGCATCTTAAAATTTTGTCACTCCCAAGCCTGTGGGGGCCACTTTTCAATGAAAAAAACCACTGCAAAAATTCTACAGTGTGGATTTTATTGGCCCACCTTGTTTAAGGATGCAAACATCTATTGTCACTCATGTGAAAAGTGTAAGAAGTTAGGAGTTATGTCCCGTCGTAATATGATGCCCTTAAACCCAATTTTAGTGATTGAAATCTTTGATTGTTAGGGCCTTGATTTTATGGGACCATTTCCTCATTCTTTTGGATATCAATATATAATTGTGGCAATATATCATGTGTCAAAATGGGTAGAGGCAGCAGCTTACAGGGGCAATGATAATAGGACGGTAATTAAATTTCTCAAAGAAAATGTGTTATCTCGATTTGGTACACCACGTGCTATAATTAGTGACCGGGGTACGCATTTTTGCAACCGTTCATTTGAAACTTTGATGAAAAAATATGGGGTGATACATAAGATCTCTACTGCCTATCACCCACAGACAAGTGGACAGGTAGAACTTGCAAACAGAGAAATTAAGCAAATTTTAGAAAAAATAGTTAATCCGGATCGCAAAGATTGGTCTTTGAGACTAGTTGATGAGCTTTAGGCCTACCGTACAGCTTTCAAAACTCCCTAAGGTATGTCACCTTATAGGCTTGTTTTTGAAAAGCCTTGCCACTTACCTGTGGAGATCAAGCATCGAGCTTATTGGGCCATAAGTATTTCAATTTTGACATGGGAGAAGCAGGTAAGCTTAGGAAATTTCAGTTGACCGAGTTAACGGAGTTGAGAAATGATGCTTATGAGAACTCTAGAATCTATAAGGCTAAAATGGAAGTGTTTCATGATAAAAATATTTTGAGGAAAACATTTAAGCCTACTGATCGGGTGTTCTTATATGATTCTAGACTCAATAAGCACCCAGGAAAACTTCGATCGAGGTGGACCGGCCCTTTTATAGTGAAGAATGTTTTTGCAAATGAGGTGGTAGAAATAGAGGATCCTAAAGATGGTCGGATCTTTAAAGTAAATGGTCAACGCCTTAAAATCTTAATTGATAGGCAAGATCCGGAAGTTGAAGACATTCCACTCATGGATCCAGTCTATTCACCTTGACCACACCACACAGGTATGTATTTATTTATTTGTTTCGTTTGTTTTGTTTTATTTTTTTTCTCTTATTTTCTTTCTGTCCTTTTTTTTTTGTTGTTGTTTTCTTGGTTTTTGTTTGCAGGTTAGTTTCATTTTGCATTTCAGGTTACCATCTTTGGTGCTTAGCGAGCTACCCACGTCACTCATCAGGTGTATTCTACCCTTTTTAGTTACTCCCCATTCAAATTTGATTCTTAAACATTGAGGACAATGTTTCATTTAAGTTAGGGGTGGTGGTGCAAATTCAGTATTTAAAATGCTTGTTGTTTTCTTGTTATTTTTTTCTTTCTTCTTCGTATTAAAGAAAAGATAAATGCATGCTCATGTTATTTTGAAATTTTGGTTGATCAAAACAAATATTGTGATGTGATGTCATTGGTGAGCTTAAAATCTTGATTATGCCCAAAGTATAACGCGGAATTGTAGTACAGCTTTGGGGTGTCGATTCCACAGGGAAACAAACTAATTACAAAAGTAGGTGTAAACCTCAACATAAATGATAAAAGTTAAAGTAACAAAATCTGAATTGTTGATTATGTGAAAATTGTGTAAATAATTGATGGATAATATAATAATAATAATAATAATAATAAACAAGGTTCCGGAAATCCTCCCTAGGTTCGTTGCCCTAATCCTAACTTGATTCAGTTGTTTTTATCTCGATTGTAAGTTGCACATCCCAAACATGCAATCGGCAAATATTCAATTAAAGCTCATGTATAAACCCTAATGTAATTGATATGAATTATCCTTTACTTTCAAGCACACATGATCTAACTTATAAATTATCAAGAGACGACGATATATCTAAATGACAATACCGCAGCAATGGACAAATCTATAAAAGAGATCTACCGGACTCAATCACACCACCCAAACAAATACACATAAGAAGGGCATGACTCTACTTATATGAAAAAGAAGCATGCAATCACCAGACTAATAAGAAATCTACTAATTAAATTAAAGAATAAATCATAACAATGTTTAATGAAAATAATACCAAACTACAACTGAATCAAATAAAGGAAAATAAGAACAACTACACCTAAGGATTCATCCCTTCGCCTCGCTTGGAGACTAGCTGGCCATGGGGCTCATGCTTCCTCGAGTTTCCTCCGGCCTCTCAACGATCATCTCCCTCTTGGTAGCCAAAACTTTGACGATTCCTCAACTTGCCCTCCAAAATTACTTCGGATTCCTCCTAGGGCCCTCTGGATTGCTCCTAAAGGCCCTCTGGATTCACTTTCTGATGATCTCAGATGATCTCAGATTCTTCAATGGTCCTTAAAGCTGAAGTGGAGTGGGTCTTATATAGGCAAATACCATGAGTGCAATGTGCTTCCAATCCGATGTGGGATGTGGGATATAGAAATGTGTTTCTAACCAATGTGGGATGTGGGATTTAGGCCTTCACATGCCTTTCACGCTGAAATCCCGCACAGCCTGACCTTTGTCTACTTAAACTGCCATAACTTTCTCTAGAAAAATCATTTTTATGAACCGTAAAATTCTCCAGAAAATAGACTTTCGGATCTTTCTAAGAATATATGGCTGATCTTCTGTTTCTTCTTGTATTAATACAGTTTAATTTGTAAAGATGATTGATCTGTAAAGGCAATTCTAGCAATTTAGTGAAACTCTTTTCCAGTGCGAGCAGCAGTTGTTGCTCTTTTAAGCCCTCCATCTTGTCCTTCCGGAAGCATTCCTTCACTCCAATATGCCTCGAGTCTTTGTGCTTCAAGCAATGATAACTTTTCCTCCTCTTTTGAGCTTAAAGTATCTAAAAATGCACCGAAATAGATCAATGATCCAAGAATGATACTTTAGAGTTGTTAACGTATAAAAGTGCAATTAAAACCTAGATCAACCCTAAAATGATAACAATTAAGTATTGTTAAGATGCATTTTATGACTCTCATCAAATCTTGAACACATGATTTGATGATAGAGTTTTAAAATTTTGTTACTTACTATAGACATTTGAGAATTCACATGTTTGATCTAATCTGACACGAGTACATTAGCACAAAATAGTATGAGGTATGACATGTGAGTTTAATGTGTATGTTTCCATGACTCAACTGAAACTGGATGACTTGTTGGATAAACACTTTGAAAAAAAAATTGCACAAAAAGAGAAAAATGCTCATGATGATCATTAATAAAATTTTCGCTGAGTAATTGGACCTCTTGCCTTAGTAAGCAGTGAGTGTTCACGTCAAAAGGTGGAATATTATTCATAATGATCATTGAGAAAGTTTATGCTGAGTAACTAGACCTCTTGCCTCAGTAAGCAGTGAGTGTTCACGTCAAAAGGTGGGAATTCTGTTTGGTAGCATTAAGGCCAGTTTAGTTTCGTAGCCTTTTTTACTCGAGTTAATAAGTCCTTAGGGGTGTCTTTACACCTAATGCCCTAAAACCATCTGGTTTGGGAGTCATTGACTCAACACTCGCTACATGGGTCAATTAGAAAGCTTAAGGGAACTAAACATAGCAGAGCCTTATAATAAAAGAGAGAAGCAAATAAAACTATGCCATTGTTGTTCATTTTGATGAGAAATTCTGTGAATATTGAGACATGGAAAGATTGCACATTGAAGTTATTTGAAAGCCTTATCTTTATATGTTAATTCACTTTACATTGAATCAAACTTGTGATGCCTTAGCCTGCCTTTTGTAAGTAATTGAATTTTAAAATTCCTATTCATTGCGAGGATGGGTTTACATTTTAAGCTTGCTCATGAATGAATATCATGGTTTTGTGTGATGCTTAAATTTTAGGATACCATGAATGATGAACTTATCTTTATGTTCTTTGTTTTTCATTTTGTTTTTATTTTATTTTATTTTGTTTTGCTAAGAGACTAGCAAAATGTAAGTTTGGGGGTATTTGATGAGTGCCAAATATTGCATATCTTAGCCTCTTAATTTATATTTGTTAGCTTAGGAATTTGTTACTTTGAGTTGTATTTTCATTGTTTTACAGGTTTACAAGCACTTGGAAAGGAGTTTCACTAAATTGCCATAATTGCCCGTACAGATCAGTCATTTTTACGAATTAAACTGTATTGATTCAGAAAGAACCAAGAGATGAACCATATATGCTTGAAAAGATCCG
This sequence comes from Bretschneidera sinensis, assembly GCA_023935145.1. Lineage (NCBI taxonomy): Eukaryota > Viridiplantae > Streptophyta > Magnoliopsida > Brassicales > Akaniaceae > Bretschneidera > Bretschneidera sinensis. The sequence goes on along the minus strand of CM043705.1, from coordinate 29,557,690 downwards.
GATGTCTATTTTCTGGGGAATTTTACGGCTCGTAAATATGATTTTTCTAGAGAAAGTTATGGTAGTTTAAGTAGAAAAATGTCAGGCTGTGCGTGATTTCAGCGTGACAGAAGTGATTTTTGCGGATTTAAACTGTAATGATTCAGGAAGAACCAAGAGATGAGCCATATATTCTTGGAAAGATCCGGATATCTATTTTCTGGGGAATTTTATGGCTCGTAAATATGATTTTTCTAGAGAAAGTTATGGCAGTTTTAGTAGACAAAGGTCAGGCTGTGCGGGATTTCAGCGTGAGCAGAAGTTTTGAAGGGCATGTGAAGGCTTAAATCCTACGTCCCACATCGGATTGGAAACACATTGCACTCATAGAGTTCCCCTATAAAAGCCTCATTTCACTTCATCAAATTGGTGTGCAATCTCCAAGGCTACCAAACAGTGTACAATCTCCAAGGCTTTGCTACCAAACAGTGTGCAGTCTGGAGGACTTTGCTACTAATTGGAGCAATCCGGAGGGCTTTTGGGAGCAATCTGGGGAATCTCCACTACGAAGTGGGGATGTTCACGAAGAGTTCAAATTTTCCCTTAAGATTTTTGTTGTCCATTATATTTATGGGTAACTAAATTCTCAAGTGGGGCTCGGGATGAACTTGCATAGTTAACAGTATTTTTAATTTTTAATTTATGTATTTGATCTTTAATTATTAAAACTCTTTTGTTTTATTATTCGCAATTTATTAGTGATTTTTCTTTTCCGAATAATCTTAGAATTTATTATGTTTATGGATTCAGCCATGCTTTTTCTATTGAATGGTTTAGCTCTTTGATTATGTTGGGATTAAATATTTATCTATATTGATTTAGTTCTTTGCTACAATATCGCTTCCCGAGTATATTTTCGTCGTTGGATTTTCTCAATAGTGATAATAATTGATGTATTTTAAAAGTGGTAAATGAATTTTCAAAGGGTTACATTTGGTTTAATCTTGGTTTATAAATCTATATCTTCCGATTGGGAATTTTGGAATTGAGTTCCCAATGGAGTTATCCAATGAATTAAAAATAATTAAAATACCAGATTTGTGCACAGGATTCCTGATGCTTTACTGTTTCACTTTACCTTGTTTTAAATTTGCATTTCCAATCAATCTTTGTTCTCCATTAATCACTTGATATTTTTCTTTAGTTTCTTTGTACCTTCTACTATTCTTTTAATTTGTCTCCTTGTTGAATCGACGCCCCAAAGCTGTGCTACAACTACTGCGTTATTCTTTGGGCATAATCAACACATATCGCTCGATATAGTCAAAAGCTTCTTTTAAGCTGACAGAGGCTTCTCTCTGCTTGGTCCTCTAACCCGACGGGTGACTGGAAGGGTCTGATAAGGCCCGAACTCCACCCCTGCATAAGAGAATGTATAATCACATATTAAATAATTTGTTATTTAATAATTACTTTAAATTAACAAAAGAATGCATAATTAAATAATAACACAAAAGTGGATCCTACCCTCTTGCATAGTAGCCTATGGTGGCACAATCAGGTTCGTGGGACCTTGTCTACGGCCCCTGCCCTCTGCACCTCTAAGTGCTCGACCTCTGCCTTGTGGCATCCTATTTTCTAAGAAAAGTTTGAAATGTGAATATATGACAATTGATACAATTTTTGTAAAAACCAGCTCATGCAAATGATAATAAAGAAATCATACAATGAATACAATTTGTTAGTTATGCCACTTATATAATTCTTACCATCCATGAAAAACATTTATCTTACTATTAATTAATCAGTATCCATGTTAGTACTAGAGTTATCTTCTTCTTCTTCGTCTTCCTATTCTTCTTCCTCTTTCTCTTTATCTTCTTCTTCTTCCTCCTCTTCTTCATCTTCTTCTTCTTCCTCTTCTCCTTCCTCTTCCTCTTCTCCTTCCTCTTCTTCTTCTTATTCTTCCTCCTCCTCTTCTTTTGCTTCTTCTGCTTCTTCTTCATCTTCGTCATCTTCTTCTTCTTCTTCTTCTTTTTCTTCTTCTTCTTCTTCTTATTCTTCCTCATTTTCCTCTTCTTCCTATTTTTATTCCTCTTCCTCTTTATCTTCTTCTTTTTCCTCCTCTTCTTCATCTTCTTCCTCTTCCTCTTCCTCTTCCTCTTCCTCTTCCTCTTCCTTTTTTCCTTCATCTTCTTCTTCTTATTCTTCCTCCTCCTCTTCTTCTGCTTCTTCCACTTCTTCCTCTTCCTCTTCCTCTTCTTCTTCTTCATCTTCGTCATCTTCTTCCTCTTTCTCTTCTTCTTCTTCTTCTTCTTCTTCTTCTTCCTTTTCTTCCTCATTTTCCTCTTCTTCTTCCTTATTTCCTCTTAATTTATGGGAGCACGTATATCGGATGAATTTACTTCTTTCATTAAAGCGCCAACATCATGAATGATACCCGATATATCTATATCATCGTCTAAGACTCTACATGGAACGGATGTTTCATCCTCTTGGAAGTAATCCGCAGCTATAGGCATTATATCTTCGTCTGGATCTTGATATAAAGGAAATTCGGCGTTGACTCTAGCCTTTGCGTTACACACTATTGATAGGAACACTTTGTGTTACGTTTTTAATGCCTTTCCTACCCTATTTGGCTTTGTAATTCTCTTAACTTTGTTATTTTGAGCTTAGTTTCTTTTCTTAGTATTTAGAAAGCTTGTGAATGTGGGAATGGTAAAATAAGGTGCTAAAATGAGTTTTCCTAGTTACTTTAGGAAATCTAAGTGGATTAAGAAAATAGTCTTATCATTCTAAGAAACTTTTCTAATTATGGAAACTTTCCTTATCTATTATTTTCTGATTTCTTTGTAGGGTTCCACCTTGGAATTATTTGGATGATGTGTCAAAACACAAGAGAATATTGGAGTTCATTAGTGACATGGGTATGTCCAACCTAACATGGGCTTGCCCAACAAAAAATCACATAATCTCTTGTCAACTAAGCAAGGTGCAAGGTCCAAGCCCAAAGTGGAGGAAGATTCGGATGCAACAGCCTACTGGATTTTGGCCCATCATAACAGGCCCAAACAATATCATTTTTGAGACTTTCTTAGGTCCAAATTGAAGTTCAAGACGTCTTCTTTCCAGCCCAACAAATTTCAGCTCATTTGGAGATGTGTGGAAGAAGATATGACCGTTTGAATTCTACTAGTTGGGTCCTCCTGAAATTTCGGGATTGTATTCATTTTTCTTACTTTTGGCCATTCCTTGATTCTTTGCATGTTTTAGGGATTGTTTCCTTGCATGTTTCATGGCTTGTTTTTAGCATTATTTTCTTGCTTTTCCTAAGCTTAGAGGGTTGCTCTAAGCTCTATAAATAGGGTGTTTGTAAGCTGAAAGAGATCATCTTTTCTCTTGGAACCATCTCTACTCAAAATTCAAGAAGCAAAAGGCTGAAACACTCCATCATTCCATCTCCAATTGTGAGCACATTAGGACTTTTCCAAAATGTGTTCTCCTTCATCTATCATCATAGCCGTGAGGTTCATCACCATTAACATCTCAAGCTTCCTTGAGTGTGTTCAAGAAGTGTAGCCCTTACGGCTATTCTTTTTAATTGTTTCAGCCTTGAATTCTTATGTTAGAGATATTATTAATTCAATGAGTTGGTTAATTTTCAGATTTATTCTTTAATGTTTTTGAATTGTTCATGATATGTAGACATATTAATTCATTACATATGTTGAATTTTCAGTTCTGTTATATTGAAAACTTTGATATTTGCAAATCATTGAAGCCATAATCGCACTTTCAATCACCTAATTGATCTGGAGTACGATTTAAAGTGGTAAAAGCTATGAACAATAGCCAATGTTCTGAAAATTGCATGTTCTTTATCCATGGACTTTTTCATAGGAATAAGGAACATATTATTGAATCATAATTCTTTTTGATCTTAATGATTTGTTTAAGTAATTGTAAGGATGCGCTGAGTATTAACTTGATTGCTTAAACAAAATAACTAGCTGATGGACTTTTCCTAAGCTTAGTGATTATCTAAGAAGGAATTTATAAAGTGCATGATCTCTTTAGGCTTGCACTTTGATTCAATTCTGATATGTGATTGAGGTACGAATTCGTTGTCTACATTGAAACAATTTGATTAGTCATTTAACAAACTTGATTTTCTGAATTGTGAGAGAAAATGATCAATTGTAAATAATTGTTCTTTAATTTCCTTAGTAATATTAGTAAAAAGAAAAATCAGATCATGAAAACCCCCTAATCTTGTGTAATGTTAATAGATGTAGATTTATATTTGTTTATAAACTGCTAATTAAACCAATCAAATCATTTTTTTTATTATTTTTATGACTCTTTAGTATAGAGTACCCACAATCCCCGGCCAATAACGATACCCTACTAATCACTTTACTACAATCTTCTGCAGGGTTTGTTGATGATCGAAATAAACGGTCTATCAACTATCCACCAATCATTTCTTTCTTTCTTATTGGAAGGGTAAGTGCAATAGTATACTTGTATTGCTTGTGAAGCCAACACGAATGGTTCGTCTGAGTTAAGCCTAGATTTATACTTAATATTTATGAGATCATGTCGATATATTTGAATTCCTTTCTCAAAATCAAATCAATCACATTTGAACAATACAACAATGTCATTAATCCTTTTATATTGGAGCTCTATAACTTCTATCAATATCCTGTAGAAGTCACGTTCATATTTATCCTAACAACTACCTTTCACAAGTACACCACTATTTATTATTTTCTTATATTGTCCATACTCCTTGGTGTGTGTTGGTATTTTTCTAAGGTTTAAACATGGTTCAAAGATGGTTAAAGTCTAAACCAAGGTTGGAAGACTAAAATACAGCATGTTAAAGGAGTGCACACATGTGTGTGCATCCATTTGGGTGTGTGTGCACACCCCTAAACAACAAAGCAAAGTAGTGTGCACTGCTGTGTGAAGGGTAGCATCATTGTGCGCCTCACTGCCCCTTCACCAGTGCCTCACTGCCCAGCAAGGAAGCAACTTAGATAAGGGCAGCGCCGCACCGCCCCTCCACCAGCGCTGCACCATCCAGAATGTGGTGCAAAGGGGCTTTGCCCAGCGCCTCACCGCCCCCTGTTCAGTGCCTAGGCGCTAGGCACACTGAGGCACACATGGACAGCTTGTTTCAGCTTCTTGTTAAATGTGTGGATGCAAGGTTAAAACACACAACACCACTTAGGATTAATGGAGGGCCATAGTTAAGTGGTCATCAAGATCTAAGGGTGGAGAATGACACACAAGATTGGACAAGAAGTTGGTGCACTATATAAAGGGTCACCTAGGTTCAATCTCATGACATAAGATGTGAAACACATTGTGATATAAGACACAAGTGTGTGTGTGACAGACATATAAGAGAGAATTTTGTGAGAGTGCAAAGACACAGACATACAAGAGGGACTCATTGTAGAGAGGCTGGTTGTAAAGAGAGAGATTTGTATAGAAAGTGATTAGGTCTTTCTTGTTCTCTTCTTTGTTCCTTCAAGAACTTGAGGCTTCTTGAAGAGAGTTGCTATAATTGTAAAGAACCATTGATTTAGTGCAGAGAATTCAGAGGAACTCACGGGCATGTAGGCTATTGCCGAACCTCGATAACAAATCGCTTATCTTCTTTTCTTTCTTGCTTTCGATTGTTGTATTTCTTTCTACAAGTCATTCTAGACTTGGTGTTTGGAGGATCACCACCTGAGCATCTTGTCAAGGTGATTTCCAACAGTGTAAAACTTGAATCCGTTGACATAATATCCAGGATAACACTTCACACGATTCATCGGGCCAGCGCCTATCCCTCGTATTTGCTTGTCAATTGTTTTATCCTTAGTGACCTTTGATTAAAATATATAATTCAATAATATTTTTTATATAATAAATATATACTAACAATATTTATAATATATCATCTAGCATAGCTTACAGGATCCATAAGCCATTTTGCGAAGTTCTTCTCACGAAGCTTATCAATTTGTTCGTTAGTTATGCCTCGATGCACACTCCTTAAGGACTTGTCATATTGTCTACAACAATTGTTCGTTAGATATGCATATGTGGTGAGAGAATATATTAGATTTAAAAATGACAATAGCACTCACTCCACATATGGTATAACTTCAACATAATTAAGGAGAACATAGATCTCTATGGTCTTAAGCTCTTTGTCATCCAAAACTCTAAAACCAAAAGCATGACCAGGATAACTGAAAATAGATAGACACTCTCCTTGATCAACATTCCCCTCGTCGTCATTCCGAATGACTCGATTCATTTTTTGTCTAAACATTTGGTTGAAAATATTCAGCATAGAAATATGAGATTTCTTGTATGATGTACGCCTCAACAATTGAACCTTTAACGCGCGCTTTATTTCGAGCCTTTTTATTTAGGTTGTGCATATATCTATTTTGCATACATATACAAATGTAGTGAAATTGAATTCAATTATATGAAGTGAGAAGACTCTAATAATTGGCAAAATTATTGATATTACCTTCCTCGACATGGTGATCTGAGTGAGGTGTCGACCGTTCACGTCTCAAATAACTCTCACAATGAAAAATCTATCTCTTATAATTAAGAGTAAAACCTTTCCTATATAGGTGCAAGGTAATTGTTTCTCGGTTTAAAAAACTTAAATTATGGCATAGAAAACAATGACACTAAATAGTTCCATCGTTATGCATAAACGATGGTTACCATATGCAAAGTCAAGAAAAACCTCCACCCCTTCTAAAAATTTTGTAGATAAGGCATAATTAACAACTTGACGATCCATCCAGCTACTATTAGTTGCCATCGTTCTAATCACTAAAATAATAAATAATCTATTGTCGATATGTTGTTTTAAATATATAGTATTCTTTCAATTATGCATATTGTTTTTTTACATACATGTCAAAATATATGGATTGAAATAGCATGATACAATAACAATTATATATTTTGTTATCACTTTTCTATCTTGCAGAAATGCTTCATTAAATATATGTGGTTTCTAATAATGCTAACTTATAATGACAATCTGACATAACAATCCAAGGATAACTTAATTTTTTTCAAAAAAAATTAAAAAAATAAAATAATTAGTATTAGATATTTCATTCAGTCGACTGTATGGTTCATCCAGTCGACTGAATGAATGAAGGAAACTTTTTGTTCTTCATTCAGTCGACTGAATGAAGGACAAAAAGTTTTCTTCCTTCATTCAGTCAACTAGATGTCTTGAAACATAATTTTTTGTTTTAAAAAGGTTTTCCCAGTCAAAATTGTTTTTCGTCAAAAACATTTCAATCAAAATGAGCAATAATGAAAAGTAAAATACTTGTTAGTAGAGATTTACAGATCTTAACTACCTTAGAACCTATTCTAGGTCTTTGATCTTGATCTAGTATCTCTCAAGTAAACAGTCTACGTCACATATGCTTGTTTTGTGTCTTATCTTTGAATTTTATGCTGTTTGCAACTTGAACACTTGGCTAAAATTGTTAGCACAAATAAAAACTAGTGTTTTGTCATAATTAAAATCAAATAAGGGTCAACAGTCAGGCTACATAATGGAGCAGTCATCATTCACCCCTATCCCTTAGTTAATCCTCTTATCGAAAGTGAAGATGGATCGTTTTTTTACTTCAAAATAATACGCAACATTTTTCTTTTTCTTTTTTATTTTCCAGTTTGGAGACTGTATTAATATTATACGATTAGGTTATTGTTTTTATCATTATTATACAGTGAAACATATTTTTTATTAATTCCTACGATTACCTAACTAATAAACTAGCATTCTTTTTGTTAAGTGGTTTGAGTTAATGTTACCTTTGAATAAGAGGTTAAGGTTTTAAAAACTGAATTTTCTCAAAAAGAAAAGGATTTAAATACATATTTTTTTGGGGATTCGATCAGTTATTTATTATTTGCAAACGGGATATAAATAGGAAATTAAAATCATTTGATCATTTTTTTTAACGAAGTGTAGTTGAATACTGTTGACCCTTACCTATATTTTAATGATGACAAAACACAACTCTTATTATACTAACTGTGTTATCTAAGTGTATTAAGCAATAATAGCATTCAACCAAGGATCAAGGTGCAAGAACTCAACCCGAATCAATCACCAAGTCAAAATAGAAGATCTAATATAGTTATAAGGTATTAAACAAGTCGTAAATCTCACTTATTCAGGTAATTAGCTTGTCCAATGGCTCATTTTGAAAAGGCATTTTAAAGACTAACGTTTTAAAAACAAATCCTTTTAAAAGAATGAAAAAATGGGTTGAAAGGCAACCCAGTCGACTGGGTGCTTACACCAGAAGACTGGTGTTTTGGACAGACATTCCCCAGTCGACTGGTAAGACCAACCCTGTCGACTGGTACTTTGGGCAGAAGTTTCCCAATCGACTGGTAAGTCATACCCAGTCGACTGGTACCTTCAATAGCCTTAAAAATCACAATTTTAAGTCTTAACCCAGTCGACTGGTGCTAACACCCAGTCGACTGGTAGTTCAAAAAATATGACCGTTGAGATGCGAGATTTCAGCACAACTTGCACCAAAACGTATCAAATCAGTTACAAATAGGCATATTACATCAAGGCTATATAAACCCACTTTATTGAGCATTTCAAAATGAGGGATTACACATTGAAACAAGTTTTTACTCATTGATACTCAAAAAGCTTTTAAAATTTGATTTTTGAGCCATTCTTCAAGTTTTACCTAGAAAAAGAGATATTATTCAGTTATATAAGCTTTCATTGTTGTCTCTCTACTATTTACTTTACAGTATTTATTGTAAAGAGATTTGCTTCCGAAAGGAAGGGATTTGCTTCCGAGAGGAAGGGGTTTGCTTCCGAAAAGAAGGGGTTTTGCTTCTGAGAGGAAGGGGTTTGCTTTCGAGAAGAAGGGATTGATTATAAGGTTTGTGCAACACCCGTGAAGTTGCACGACTAAGTTTCTTAGTGGATTACTTCAAAGTGGTTCCTTGAAGAGAGTTGACGTAGGGTCGGAAAGAATCTAATATTGCTGAACCACTATAAACTAAGTTTGCATCCTCTATTCCTTAAACTCTTTATTTACAGCACACATTACTTATTTATATGCTTGTGGTGTTATCTATTTTATAAACTTGTGTTTAATCCACAAAAGATTTTAAAAACCCAATTCACCCCCCTCTTGGGTTGAAACCTCAGTCTGCAATTGGTATCAAAGCCTCGTTCTTAATTTTAAGCTTAATATCCTTGAGTTGATCCGATGGCAGCAAATAGCTATTCTGAGGGACACTCATACACTAGGCCTCCCTTGTTCAATGGCTCCAACTATAACTATTGGAAAAACAGGATGAAAATCTTTGTCGAATGACAAGATTATAATCTATGGACAGTCATTAAAGAGAGACCTAGAATTCCATCAAAGGAAATCACTATTGGAGAAATCAATCATACAATGCCTAAACTCAAAACTGAGTACAATGATGAGGATTGTAGAATGATGTATTTCAATAGTAGATATATCTGAATACAATAAAATCTCTGCATGTGTTTCAGCTAATCTGAATATGAATCTTTTAGAATGTCTCCTAATGAAACAATTTCTCAAATGCACTCACGTTTCACAACTATTGTTAATGGTTTAAAGCTTCTTGGTAGGAACATTGAGGAGTTTGAACTAACAAGAAAAATCTTGAGATCTCTGCCACCTTCGTGGAAACCAAAGAAGTCAGCCATTCAGGAGGCCAAAGATCTCGACAAACTTGATGTTGAGACACCTCTTGGGTCATTGTTGACATATGAGATGGAGGAAATGAATTTCATTGTCAATGATGATGAGAAGAAGAAGAAAGTGATTGCTCTCAAAGCCTCTACATACAACAGAGTAGAGGAATCGGAAGAAAAGGCGAAGAAGATTGTGAGATGGCTTTAATTACCCAATGGTTTCATAGATTCTTGAAGAAAAGCAAGAAACCATACACAAAAGATCCCATCTCAAAAAGGGAACCACTTGTGTGCTATGGATGCAAGAAGCCTGGTCACATCAAGGCCGATTGTATAGCTACCAGCAAACCATACAAGAGCTTCAAGAAGAAGGCTATGATTGCAACCACTTGGAGTGGTGACAAAGAAGAAGAAGAATCCTCGGATAAAGAAGTCAGATACGAGGAAATTGCCAACCTATGCCTTATGGCAATTGATGATGAAAATGAGGTATTATCTTCTCCCTCTTCTAAAAATAACATTGTAAATAGTAGTGAAGAATTGTTAGAAGTCATAAATGAAATGCATGATGAATTGAAGAAATTCAATTCTAGGAACTCAACTCTTAAGAAAGAGATATCATCTCTTTCTAAAGCAATGATTAGTCTAAGAGAAGAAAAAGATAAACTATCATCATTGCTTTATGATTCTTCTCAAGATTTCCTAAAAGATGAAAATGAAAACTTAAAGAATAAAATATTAGAATTGAATGGCACTATATCTAGACTCATGCTTGGAAAAGAAAAGCTTGATGAAGTACTTTCTTGCCAAAGATTAAGTGGAGGAAAATTCGAATTAGGATACTCTCCATTAGGCAAGCAAAAATCAAAAGAGGGCGTATTCATGAAAGCTTCATGTGTGAATGAAGCCTCTACTTCAAAAGTCAAAATCACACCCACAATGAATGATATCATGTCTAGAAATGCTAATTCTAATACTTATATAAGAATGAAGAATCCTAGAAATACTCATGCTTATATGTATGCTCATTCAAGGAATGCTTATACACATGCTAGGAATAATCAAAATATGCATCCTAGACACTATATGTATAATCAAAACTTGCACACTGCACAAACTAAGAGTTACCATCATCCTAGAAATAGTCTACATACAAGCATGTATCCTAGAAATCATCTACATATATTTTCTGGAAATGACATGTATATTCATATTCCTCACAATAGAAACATGTATCCTAGGAATTCATATCCTAAGCATTATAGGCATGCACAACTAAATACTCCTAGAAAATTTAATAACTATCATCCTAGGATTGTGCATCATCATGTCTATAGAACTCCATATATTGTTAAGAAAGTATGGGTCCCAAAAGGAACCGTATTTTCAAGGACTAACCCCAAAGGACCAAAGAAAATTTGGGTACCTAAAAATTCTATTGTATATCCTAAGTGTGATGTAGATATGTCTCCACACCAAGGAAAAAGGTAACTGTTGGTATCTTGATAGTGGATGCTCAAAACACATGACCGATGATAAAAATGTATTCAAGGAGCTAACTCTAAGAGATGGTAGACTTGTCACCATTGGAGACAACACAAAAATAAAGATCATCGGGCATGGAAAAGTTGGTAATAATTTCTCAACCATAGATAATGTATCGCTAGTACAAGGCCTTAAGCCAAATTTACTTAATATTAGTCAACTTTGTGACAAAGGCAACAAATTCATATTTGAAACCTCTAATTGTCTAGTTATAGACATCAAGAGTAACAAGATCAAGTTTGTTGGCCACAGACAACATAGTTGATTTAAAATCATTGCATTCCGATAATGAAAAATGTTTTCCCGCATTTAGTGAAAATCCATGGCTATGGCATTGAAGGCTTGGTCATGTGAACATCAATTTACTTAAAACCATTTCTAGGAAGGACTTAGTCATTGGTCTTCCAAAAATCAATTTTGAAAAAGATAAAGTATGTGATGCTTGTCAAATGGGAAAACAAACTAGGATTTCTTTTAAATCAAAGAATGTAGTCTCAACTACTAGACCATTGGAACTTTTGCATATGGATTTATTTGGTCCAATAAGTACCATTAGTCTAGGTGGCCATCAATATGCTATTGTTATTGTTGATGACTATTCAAGATATACCTTTGTTATTTTTATTGCTTACAAGGATAAAGCTTTCAAAGAATTTGAAAACTTTTGCAAAAAGGTTCAAAATGATTTTAAGCATTATAAGTGATCATGGAAAAGAATTTGAAAACCAAAGTTTTTCAAAATTTTGTGATGAAAATGGAATTAATCACAACTTTTCAGCTCCTAGAACTCCTCAACAAAATGGAGTTGTTAAGAGGAAAAATAGAGTTCTAGAAGAATTTTCAAGAACAATGCTTTGTGAAAATAGTTTACCAAAATACTTTTGGGCTGGAGCTGTAAACACCTCTTGCTATATCTTAAATAGAATTTTAATTAGGCCTATGCTCGAAAAAACTCTGTATGAATTATAGAAATGTAGAAAGCCTAATATCTCCTATTTTCGTACTTTTGGTTGTAAATGCTTCATCCTAAACAACAATAAAACTAACTTGGGTAAATTTGACTTTAAGACCGATGAAGGGATATTTTTAGGATATTCAACCTCTAGTAAGGCTTATAGAGTCTTCAACAAGAGAACTCTAGTGGTAGAAGAATCCGTACATGTAACTCTTGATGAGTCTAACCCAATTAGTAGTAGATAAGTTTCCTTTAATGATGATGTAGATTTTATTCCAAGAACGGAAAATCCTACTCCCATTGTTGACCAAAAGGAGAGTCCACCTAAAACAAATGAAGAGATGAAAACTCTCAAATTGGACCAACCATCTACAAGTTGATAAGAGGATGGTCTTCCAAAAGATTGGAGGTATGTAAATTATCACTCAATCGATCAAGTGATTGGTGATCCTTCACAAGGGGTAAGAACTCGTTCTTCAATTAGAAATATTTGTAATTATATAGCTTATTTGTCTCAAATAGAACCTAAGACATTTATAAAAGCTGAAAAGGATAATGATTGGATAATTGTCATGCAAGAAGAAATAAATCAATTTGAAAGAAACAATGTTTGGAATCTAGTTCCTAGACCTAAGAATCACACAATAATAGGAATTAAATGGGTATTTAGAAATAAGATGGATGAAAATGGTATAGTAACTAGGAACAAAGCTAGACTAGTTGCTAAGGGATATAATCAAGAAGAATGAATAGATTTTGATGAGACCTATGCTCCTGTAGCTAGATTAGAAGCTATTCGAATGTTATTAGCCTTTGCATGCTTTAATAAGTTTAAGTTATTTCAAATGGATGTAAAAAGTGCATTTTTAAATGGCTTTATAGAAGAAGAGGTTTATGTTGAGCAACCTCTTGGATTTGAGAATCCTAGTCTTCCAAATCATGTCTATAAGCTCTCTAAGGCTCTATATGGGCTGAAGCAAGCTCCAAGAGCATGGTATGAAAGACTAAGTAAATTTTTGATTGAAAATAATTTTATAAGAGGTAAGGTAGACACAACCCTCTGCACAAAAACTCACATAAATGATACTCTACTAGTTCAAATATATGTTGATGATATTATATTTGGTGCTACTAATGAAACTATGGGTCAAGAGTTTGCCAAGTGCATGCAAGATGAATTTGAAATGAGAATGATGGGAGAGCTTACCTACTTCCTTGGACTTCAAATCAAACAACTAAAAGGAGGCATCTTCATCAATCAATCAAAGTACACTAAGGACTTACTAAAGAGGTTCGGGATGGAAAGCTCAAAGCCACTTGGAACACCCATGAGCACCTCTACAAAACTTGATCTTGATGAATGAGGTAAATGTGTAGATACTAAATATTATAAAAGCATGATAGGAGCTTTGCTTTATTTGACTGCAAGTAGACCTGATATAATGTTCAGTGTATGCATGTGTGCTAGATTTCAAACTAATCCTAAGAAATCACATGTAGTTGCAGTAAAGAGAATCCTTAGATATCTACAAATAACTCAAACCATAGGATTATGGTACATGATGAGTCTTAAATATTGCATATTTAATACCCTTAAATTATATTTGTTATGCTCTTAGTTAGTAGTATTTCGCTTTATTTTATGTTTTTTTTTGTGTTTTGTGTATTTTTATAGGCTTGTGGTGAAAATGAGGCATTTCGGGAGATGACAAGCTTCAGGAGCAAATGCGATCGATCGCACCGTGCTGCGATCGAGCGAATGGAAAATATCCCACATTGAAATCTTTACATTGCAGTGTTCCTACGATCGAGTGCGCCAGACTTGCGATCGAGCGCACATGCGATCGTGCGCACAATACATGCAATCGAGCGCACATGCGATCGATCGCACCATACTGCGATCGAGCGCACTCGGGCTAGTATCCCACATCGAATCTGAAACCTACAGTGCTCCGAGACCCCCTTATATAAACACCATCTGACCTCATCATTCAGTGTACAATTCCTGGGCCACTTTGGTGTTAACCGGTGGACGTCTGCTAGCATTCTGATGGATCCCGAAGGCTTTGCTACCACGAGGGGAAGCGTCGCCCATCAGCGAGTGGAATTTCTTCCATGTAAAGTTATTTATTTCTTTTTATTTAGTTGTTTTAGTTTAATGTTTAGCACTTTTATTATGAATTGTAGTTTCATAGTTATGAGTGGCTAGAATCTTCAGCTAAGGTTGAAGATGAAGCCTCGTCGTTGTTTGGCATAGTAGTTCAAATTTGCTTGTACAAATCTGACATTTTTTTAGTATAAATGCTCTATCAATTATTTGAGTTAATCTTATGATTGATTGAGTTTAAATTGTTCTGTTGGATATTCCTTGTGTTTCATCTGATAGATATATCGAATTGTTTTTGATTAAATTGGATTTCCTTTGTGATTTGTTGAGAGCGGATACATTGGATGCTTTTAGTTTAATTGGGATATTTTTTGTTTTTTGTCTTATAGTTGGATTCATGGAATGTTTTGATAGGCTATTTTTTTAGAAAATTGAGATATATGCTTAACTTTGGCGGGGTGGATTCAGAAACCTTAGTCTTTTATTATTAGTTTTTAAAAAATCAATTTTGGTTTAGTTTTAATTTGTTTTCCAAAATATCATTCAAAATTCGGAACTAGATTAAGATAAGATTAGTTTAGATAAATTTATATTTTCACAACCCAATTCCTTGTGGATTCGACCTCGCACTTGCACAACGCTATATTGGAAACGATTCGTGCGCTTGCGAGTAATTTAAAACTCACAACAAGTTTTTGGCGTCATTGCCGGGGTTTGTTTTGTTTGTGAAATTTTGTCTGAATTAATTTTATTTTTCTACTAGTTAGTTAGCACTTCTAATTTGTTTGATTTTTCTGTTTGACAATTTTATTTTATTTGTTTCTATTTGTTTATTAAAAAAAAAGATTTGCAAATTTCTGCTGGTAGGTTATTTTAGTGCTTTTTGTGCAGTTTATGCTTGATCGGAGATCCTTGAATTTAGATTTGACACATTTAGATCCCGACTTAGAAAGAACTCTTAGGAGGCATAAGAGAGCACCAGTTGAAATTGGAGAAAATTTTAGGAATGCAAATCATCCTGAACATGTAGAGCAACCTAGAGCTTGGAACGTGGATTCCACTACATCCCTTAGGGATTTGTTCGCACCCGTTGTGACCAATTCATCTTCTTGCATAGTGTTGCCACCTACCAATGCCACCCACTTTGACTTAAAGCCATATGTTATCCAACTCTTACCCTCATTCCATGGCTTAGATCTTGAAAATCTTTATAGTCATGTGAAGAAGTTCAAAGACATTTGTGCCACATTTAAATTCTAGAACTTCTCTGAGGAGTCAGTCCATCTTTGACTCTT
Source organism: Bretschneidera sinensis (assembly GCA_023935145.1). Lineage (NCBI taxonomy): Eukaryota > Viridiplantae > Streptophyta > Magnoliopsida > Brassicales > Akaniaceae > Bretschneidera > Bretschneidera sinensis. The sequence continues at coordinate 29,542,040 of CM043705.1, read as the reverse complement.
CCCTTTTTCTCTTCACGATAGAGCTAGGGCATGGTTGGATTCCAACATGCCTGAGTCTATTATATCTTGGGAAAACCTACTTAGCAAATTTTATTATAAGTTTTTCCCAATATGTAGAGTGAATAAGTGCCGAAAGGAGATTAGCACTTTCACTCAGGATGAGGATGAAAAATTTTCTGAGAGTTGGGAGCGCTTCAAAGAGCTACTGATCAGATACCCTCCACATGGATATGAGAAGTAGAGACTCGTTCAGTTCTTCTATCAAGGGTTGACTCAACCCAACCGTAGCATGATCGAGTCTATCAATGGGGGGCATTCTTGAGTTTGATAGGAGATGAAGCATATATGGTATTGGACAAGTTGTCTGATAACTCGCAGTAGTGGGATTTTTCAAGCCGTCGAGATAAGTCCATTCGTGCTCCTAAGAGGGGAGGCATCTATGAGGTCAGGGAGGACACCGATTTGAGGATAAAGTTAGATGCCCTCACTAAGAAGATTGACGCTCTCATTGTGAGCCAATCCATCAATGCTGCCAACACATTCAATGTTGAAAGCTGTTCTATATGTGCTAGTCCCATGCATCTAGCACAGAATTATCCATCAATGCCGGCTTGTGCCGAGTATCGTATGGAACAAGTAAATGCTTTCAACAACTATCGAAGGCAGTCAAATGGATCGTACTCTGAGACGTACAATCCAAGGTGGTGGAACCACCCAAATTTTTCATGGAGGCAGAACCATCCAATGAATCAGGGAGGAGCCCCTCATAATGCTCAAAATCAATATCCTCCAGGATTTTCCCAACAAATTCCTGGTCATGGTCGTTCTGCCCATCCAGCACTATTACCTACTTACCAAGCTCCCACTCAAACACCAGCGCTAGTTTCACAGTCACTAGAGGACACCATTAAGGAATACATGAAAATGAATAGTCAATCCATGAGTGACGTAAGGAGTTCAACAATGGTAAACACCCAAGCAATTGCCAAGCTGGAGAGTCAAATAGGGCAAATTGCAAGTCACTTGGGTGAGAGAGAGAAGAGGAAGTTCCCTAGTCAGCCCGTGCCCAACCCGAAAGGACAATTTATGGTTGGGAGTTCATCAACTCCTATGCACGGGGAGGAACAAGTACAGTCGATTGTCACACTTAGGTCTGGGAGGCAAGTGGACAATCGAGCGGAAGAGAGCCCTGTTATGCAGCAAATGCAAGGGAGCGGCAATAAGGAGAAGAGAGATACTGAGCCATCTACAGTCACACCTACTGAGAAAGACCCTCCTAGGTCGTTTGTACCTAGAGTGCTTTGCCCCGACAGACTACAGGCGCCCAAGAAAGGAGGGAAGTATGAGAAAATTCTGGAGGTATTCAAACAGGTCCAAATCAATATCCCATTTTTGGATGCCATCCATCAAGTGCCATCATATGCCAAGTTTTTAAAGGACTTGGTCACTATCAAGAGAAGGATGAATGTCCCAAAGAAGGCATTTTTGACCGAGCAGGTCAGCTCAATCGTTCAGTGCAAGCTACCCATCAAGTATAAGGACCCGGGGTGTCCTACCATCTCTTGCACGATAGGAGTCAGCCATATTGAGAAGGCTCTTTTGAATCTAGGGGCGAGTGTGAATCTTCTACCCTACTCAGTCTATTTGCAGTTGGGGTTAGGAGAATTGAAGCCCACATCCACGACGCTTCAATTGGCTGACAGATCAGTGACCACGGGGAATAGTTGAGGACGTCTTGATAAAAGTGGATAAATTCTATTTCCCAGTGGATTTTATTGTGCTTGACACAGAGCCGGTCCAGAATATAGGGATTTAAATACCGGACATATGCCTTTGCATTGGGGGCGACAAGATAAATCAAAGTTTTTAACCATGGTAAAACATTTTTTCTGGGATGATCCTTATCTATTTAAATATTATCCCGATCAGATCATCAGAAGGTGTATTCCTGAGCATGACCAATCTAATGTCATCGCCTTTTGTCATGATCATGCTTGTGGAGGCCATTTCAGTGCTAAAAAGACCGCTGCAAAGATTTTGCAGTGTGGATTTTATTGGCCTACCATGTTCCAAGACTCTCTCACCTACTGTGTATCTTGTGAGCGTTGCCAATTGCTAAGGAGTCTTTCTAGGAGGAATATGATGCCCCTCAACCCTATTCTGATTGTTGAGATTTTTGACGTGTGGGGCATTGATTTTATGGGACTGTTCCCAAATTCCTTTGGCAACTTGTACATTCTAGTTGTTGTGGACTATCTATCCAAATGGGTGGAGGCCGTTGTATGCAAGACCAAAGACCACAGAGTTGTGGTCCAGTTCTTGAAGGACACTATTTTTGCTTGTTTTGGTATGCCTCGAGCAATCATAAGTGATGGAGGTAAGCATTTTTGCAACCGGATTTTTGAGCAGTTGATGAAGAAGTATTTCATCACACACAAGGTTGCCACCCCATATCACCCGCAGACGAGTGGACAAGTGAAAATTTCTAATCGCGAGATCAAACAAATTTTAGAGAAAACTGTGAACGCTAGTAGAAAGGATTGGTCTCTGCGATTGACTGATGCACTATGGGCATATCGGACAGCCTTCAAGACGACAATTAGCATGCCTCCCTATCGTATTGTGTACGGAAAGGCATGTCACCTTCCGGTTGAATTAGAGCATAGAGCCTATTGGGCTATCAAACAGTTGAACTTCAATCATCGAAGGCTGGCACACAAAGAAAGCTCCAACTCAATGAATTAGAGGAGCTACGGAATGATGCATACGATTGTGCACAGTCCTACAAGGCACAAATGAAGAAGACTCATGACCAACACATTTTGAGACGAGCTTTTGAGCCGGGTCAAAAATTTCTTCTTTACAATTCACGCTTGCATCTTTTTCCAGGCAAGCTCAAATCTCGTTGGACAGGCCTATTTATTATTTGGTCAGTTTTTCCTCATGGGGCCATCGAGATTGAGGATCCCAATAATGGTAACACTTTTAAGGTAAATGGACAAAGGCTAAAACCATTCTTGGAGTTGAGGAGTCCGGACATAGAGACGATACTATTGGAGGATCCTAGTTACTCGGATTGAGTTTAGTTTTCTAGGGAAAGTCTGGCTGAAGACTTTAAACTTAGCACTCATGGGAGGCACCCCACAGCTTATCTTTTCTGTATATTTCTTAATTTTTATGATTAATGTTTGTTTCAAGTATTTTTTGTTTTCTAGTTTTTATTTTTCATGGACAATGCGTACTTCAGTTCAAGTTTGGGGGTATGCTATGAGCCATACCAGTCCAAATAGTTCTCCATATCTCAGGTCAGCTCTTTCCATATTAGTCACATATTGGGGTCAATGTGTAATTTAAGTTTGGGGGTATGGGAGACACATCACACACTTTGTCCTAATTTGTTGTCTTTTCGTCGTAAAGATAAATGCATGTTCATGTTCGTCTAAAAATTTTGGTTGATCTGAAAAATTGTGATGTGATTTCATTGGTGAGTTTAAAACGTTGAACACATGATCTGATGATAGAGTTTAAACTTTAGTTACTTACTTTAGGCATTTTCGAGAATTCACATGTTTGATCTAACCTCACACGAGCACATTAGCACATATTTGTGTGAGCTATGACATGTGAGTTGAATATATACGTTTCCTTGTCTTAACTGAAACCAGATGACTTGTTGGATAAACACTTGAGCATATATAAAAAATTAAAAAAAAAACTACTAATATTTATAATGATCATCATCAATAAACTTTTCACTGAGTAACTGGACCTCTTGCCTCAGTAAGCAGTGAGTGTTCACGTCAAAAGGTGGGAATTTTATTCATAATGATCATTGCGAAACTTTCCACTGAGTAACTGGACCTCTTGCCTCAGTAAGCAGTGAGTGTTCACGTCAAAAGGTGGAAATTTTGTTTAGCAGTATTAAGGTCAGTTTAATTTCGTAGCCTTTTTTACTCGAGTTAGTAAGTCCTTAGGGGTGCCTTTACACCTAATGCCCTAAAACCATCTAGTTTGGGAGTCATTGACTCAATACTCATTACATGGGTCAATTAGAAAGATTATGGGAACTAAACATAGCAGAGCCTTATATATAAAAAATAAAAATAAAAAATAAAAACTATGCCATCGTTGTTCTGTCCGATGAGAAATTTTGTGGATCTTGAGACTTGAATTACCTTGTACATTGAAGTTATTTGGACACCTCATCTGTATATGCTAATTCACTTTACACTTATTCAAGCTTGTGATGTCTTATCATGCCTCTTGTAAGTAATTAGGTTTTAAATTCTTATTCATTGTGAAGATGGGTTCGACTTATTTAAGCTTGCTCATGAATGAATCTCATGATTTTGTATGCTCCTTAAATTTTTGGATACAATGAATACTGAACTTATCTTTATAATCCTTGCTGTTCATTTAGTTTTTTTATTTTGTTTTGCTAAGGGACTAGCAAAATATAAGTTTGGGGGTATTTGATGAGTCTTAAATATTGCATATTTAAGACCCTTAACTTATATTTGTTATGCTCTTAGTTAGTAGTATTTCACTTTATTTTATGTTTTTTTTTTTGTGTTTTGTGTATTTTTATGGGCTTGTGGTGAAAATGAAACATTTCAGGAGATGTCAAGCTTCAGGAGCAAATGCGATCGATCGCACCGTGCTGCGATTGAGCGCATGGAAAATATCCCACATCGAAATCTTTGCATTGCAGTGTTCCTGCGATCGAGTGCACCAGACTTGCGATCGAGCGCACATGCGATCGTGCACACAAGACATGCAATCAAGCGCACATGCGATCGATCATACTATACTGCGATCGAGCACACTCGGGCCAGTATCCCACATCGAATCTGAAACCTACACTCCAAGACTCGCCTTATATAAACACCATCTGACCTCATCATTCAGTGTACAATTCCTGGGCCACTTTGGTGTTAACCGGTGGACGTCTGCTAGCATTCTGGTGGATCCTGAAGGCTTTGCTACCACGAGGGGAAGCGCCGCCCATCAGCGAGTAGAATTTCTCCCATGTAAAGTTATTTATTTCTTTTTATTTAGTTGTTTTAGTTTAATGTTTAGCACTTTTATTATGAATTGTAGTTTGTTAGTTATGAGTGGCTAGAATCTTCAGCTAAGATTAAAGATGAAGTCTCGCCGTTGTTTGGCATAGTAGTTCAGATTTGCTTGTAAAAATCTGACTTTTTTTAGTATAAATGTTCTATCAATTATTTGAGTTGATCTTATAATTGATTGAGTTTAAATTGTTCTGTTGGATATTCCTTGTGTTTCATCTGATAGATACATCGAATTGTTTTCGATTAAATTGGATTTCCTTTGTGATTTGTTGAGAGCGGATACATTGGATGCTTTTGGTTTAATTGGGATATTCTTTGTTTTTTGTCTTATAGTTGGATTCATTGAATGTTTTGATATGCTATTTTTTTAGAACATTAAGATATATGCTTAACTTTGGCGGGGTGGATTCAGAAACCTTAGTCTTTTATTATTAGTTTTTAAAAAATCAATTTAGTTTAGTTTTAATTTGTTTTCCAAAATATCATTCAAAATTCGGAACTATGTTAAGATAAGATTAGTTTAGATAAATTTATATTTTCACAACGCAATTCCTTGTGGATTCGACCTCGCACTTGCACAACACTATATTGCAAACGACTCGTGCGCTTGCGAGTAATTTAAAACTCACAACAATACACTAGAGATTCATCTTTTGAGCTTATAGGATATTCAGATGCTGATTTTGGTGGATGTAGGTTTTTAGAAAAAGCACAAGTGGAACATGCCAATTCTTAGGTGCAATGTTAACCTCTTGGTTTTCCAAGAAACAAAATTCAGTTGCACTATCAACCTTAGAGGCGGAATATGTTACAGCTGGAAGTTGTTGTGCCCAAGTGTTATGGATGAAACAATAACTAGAAGACTGTGGCATAAACTTTAAAAGTATCCCAATACATTGTGATAATACTAGTGCTATCAACCTAACCAAGAATCCTATCCAGCACTCTATAACTAAACACATAGAAATTAGACATCATTTCTTAAGAGACCATGCTCAAAAAGGTGATATAATACTAGAATTCATACCTTCAGAAGATCAAATAGCTGACATTCTTACAAAACTTCTAAGTGAAGCTAGTTTCTGCAAGATTAGAATGTTAATGGGATTGTTAGATTATGATAAACTGAATGTCTAATTGTTTCATCATTCATCATTATGTATACTTGACATCTAGTGAATGAGTATTAATCCTTGTTTAATATCTCCCTCACTCAAGATGACATTGATAAACAAATTTCGTGCTAAGACTCAAGACTGAAAATTTTCTTAAGGATCCAATTGACTGGTAAGTCTATCCCAGTCGACTAGAAAGTCTCTACCTAATTTATCAGTCGATTGGTTCATCTAGACTTTGTTTAGAGCCATTTTTTTGAAATTCAGTTATCACCCCAGTCGACTGGTATGAACTACCCAGTTGACTAGTATATTTTTGCCAATTTATCCAGTCGACTGGTACCCTGACCCAGTCGACTGGTATGCAGAACTCTTCATCTCTGCAAAGGACCCAGTAGACTAGTACCCTAACCCCAGTCGACTGGTATCGCGATTCCATAAATAGGTTGTTCATTTTTTTTTCCAGATTTTTACGCCATTTTCAAAACCCTAGCTTTCTTTGTCTACAAAATCTCGTCATTTTGATAAAAAAATAAAATAAATAAATAAATAAATAAACCATCAAAACCGTACCTAAACACCACAATCTACTCATCTCTACCATTTATTTCAACTTTCTACGGTTGAAATCTCTCATTTCCACCTAAAACCCGTTTTTACCAAAAAAACTCATTTTTCAAAAATGTTCAAAAGTATCCATATTAAAACCACCGTTAGGGGACCACATGCGCCTATGAGGCTAAAGTCCACCAAATTCACGGCTCCGGATTCACTGGGGAAGGGTGTTGCAGGCTCATCTAGCAAGAAGTCCAGAACAGAGCTGGATGATACTCTGTTTTCCAGCCTGACGGCAAAGGCCAGATATAATTCCGTTTTCCGCCTCAAGAAAATCATGACGGGTAGATTTGTCGACTTCAACTCTATTTGTCATGGTAATTTCGACATTTTACCTACATTTGAGGCTATTCACTTGACCCCACTGGTCAAGATTCATGATAAATACTACCCGAGACTGATTCACCAGTTCTAAGCGAACTTGGTGAAACCTAGTCCACTGGCTCTGAGATTCAGAACCAGTGTCATGGTGTGGAGTTTGAGGTCAATACTGACCTCTTGATAAGCATTTTAAGGATCCCTGTGGGAGGGATCCAATGGAATCTGGATGGATGGCCAGACAATTTCGAGGTTAAGGAGGCATGTCAGATAGTTAGGGGCGACCCTAACTATGTGTTTTGACCCACTACATTTCACACATGTAGTGACATACCCCTAGACTAGAAACTGTTCAACCTCATTGTGAGTTGGACCATCCACCCGAGACTACAGAGTCGGGGGTATCTATCTAAGATAGATACCGCATTGATTCGGTGCCTTAAAACTGGGCACCACTTCAATATATACCCCCTACTGCTCGCCAACATGATTAATGGCGAAGCGAGTGACTCTGGATGCCTTCCCGGATGCTCATCACACTCATACTCCAGCACTTCTGGGCGCCTCTCCTCGCATCCGAGCTCAAGACATTGCCCTCAAAGACATCATCAACATCTCCTCACTGAAGAAGATGGGATGTACAATCCGAGACGGCTTCATCTACTCCAAGGCCGGGAAGCACATTCGGATTGGAAAGGACGACAACAGTGATGATGAGGATGAGGGTCCAGATGCTGCTGCTGCTACTGCTGATATGGATACGGATACCCGAGCACCTCCTATGGGTAACTCGAGTGCTGGTCAGGCTGGGTACGACAATCTACTTCAGGCTATCACGATCCTCTAGCTGACCATGCAGTCTGGCTTCCAAACCTTAAGCTCTTCCATTGAGACCCTCCGGGATGACTTCGAGCTGCATCGAGAGCGCACTGAGAGTTCCCTGGCTGAGATTCGGGATCTCATTCGTGAAAGCTCTGACTTTCATGCTCCCTGAGTCGTTTGTCTATCCACTTTTGATGTACATGATGATATAGTTTCTCATTGTCTTAGCATTGACATATTTTCATATTTTATTGTCTTTTGTACTTCTTTTTGGCTCTACGAAGCCTGTCCTTGTATAGACTTTTGATATATATGATGATGTTTCATGCTTAAACCTATTTCATGTACTTGTTCTACTTATATATAATTTAATTGCATGCTTTATCTCACTTTATATTCATTTAAATGCTTTAAAACTGCTTCTGCATATAAGGAAACTTTTGGTTCTTCTCGGGAAGTTCGAACTCCGAATGATGCCAAATTTTCGTACGTAAGTTTGTTTTTGCCTATTCTTTATGTCTATAATTTGCTTATTTGTTGGTTTACTACCCCCTTTTATGTTGTCAAAACGAGGGAGAAAAATGAGAAAATGTGAAAAACTAATGTAAACTCAAACTAGTGTATAGATTTAGGTGGTGCATTGCTCCAATGATCTTGGTATATGTTTATAAATGTTGAGTTGATTGGTTGGGCTGCATATAAATTGCTTTTGATCCTTTTACAGGTTGGTTTTATTCAAAAAACAGAGGAGACTCTGCCCGATTTTTAAAAAAAAAAATCCAACACTTTGTTTTTTAAACAGTTTTTCTCTCATTAGATTTGTCATCATCAAAAATGGGGAGATTGTTGACCCTCACCTATATTTTAATGATGACAAAACACAACTCTTATTATACTAACTGTGCTATCTAAATGTATTAAGCAATAAGAGCATTCAACCAAGGATCAAGGTGCAAGAACTCAACCCGAATCAATCACCAAGTCAAAACAGAAGATCTAGTATAGTTATAATGTATTTAAACAAGTTGTAAATCTCACTTGTTCAGGTAATTAGCTTGTCCAATGGCTCATTTTGAAAAGGCATTTTAAAGACTAACATTTTAAAATCAAATTCTTTTAAAAGAATGCAAAACTGGGTTGAAAGACAACCCAGTCGATTGGGTGCTTACACTTGAAGACTGGTGTTTTGGACAGACAGTCCCCAGTCGACTAGTAAGACCAACCCAGTCGACTGGTACTTTGGGCAGAAGTTTCCCAGTCGACTGGTAGTTCAAAAAATATGGCCGTTGAGACGCGAGATTTCAGCACAACTTGCACCAAAACGTATCAAATCAGTTACAAACGGGCATATTACATCAAGGCTATATAAACCCACTCTATTAAACATTTCAAAATGAGGGATTACACATTCAAACAAGTTTTTACTCATTGATACTCAAAAAGCTTTGAAAAATTTATTGTTGAGCCATTCTTCAAGCTTTACCTAGAAAGAGAGATATTATTTAGTTGTATAAGCTTTCATTGTTATCTCTCTACTATTTACTTTACAGTATTTATTGTAAAGGGATTTGCTTCCGAAAGGAAGGGGTTTTGTTTCCGAGAGGAAGGGGTTTGCTTTCGAGATGAATGGATTGATTGTAAGGTTTGTGCAACAACCATGAAGTTGCACGACTAAGTTTCTTAGTGGATTACTTCAAGGAGGTTCCTTGAAGAGAGTGGACGTAGGGTCGGAAAGAATCCAATATTGCCAAACCACTATAAACTAAGTTTGCATCATCTCATCTATTCCTTAAACTCTTTATCATCCTCTATTCCTTAAACTCTTTATTTACACCACACATTACTTGTTTATATGCTTCTGGTGTTATCTGTTTTATAAACTTGTGTTTAATCCGCGAAAATTTTTAAAAACCCAATTCACCTCCTCTCTTGGGTTGAAACCTCAGTCTACAAATACCTTCTTCACATTGTAATCCTCTATGTCACTTTTGGTCTCATCTGCCTTGTATATAGTGATAAAAATTCCACCGATCCTAAAATTTCTACTTATAACAAAAAAGACTAAATTTTTGAAGTTTAAAAATTAATAAATTAACACCGTCCTTAAAATTTTTTTTAATAAAACCTAGAAATGTATACACAAATATATTTGGATTTAGGTGTTGTCTCTTAGGGAAAAATATATACACAAATATATGCAAATAAATTAAAATAAAAACATTCAGTAGATTAATAAATATAACTAAACACACACACACACACACACACACATATATATATATATATATATATATATATATATAAACAAATATAAGAGAGAGAGAAAACTTACAAACTTTCTACTTATAACAAAAAATACTAACTTTTTCAAGTTTAAAAATTAATAAATTAACATTATCCTTATAAAAAAAATTAACACTACAAAAAAAATAATAATAAACCTAGAAATATATACACAAATATATGCAAATAAATTCAAATAAAAACATTCAATAGATTAACAAATGTAACTAAACACACACACACACACACACACACACATATATATATATATATATATATATATAATAAATATATGATAGAGAAAAAAAAAACTTACAAAAATGGTCAAGAGAGAGCCTAAAAATCGGTGAAATCGGGAAAATAAGAGAAAAAACCTAAAAAATGGACGCTGAAGATGGCAATAGACGAAATATGAGAAAGAGAGAGAGAGAGGTGGTGAAAATTTCTTTAGGATTTTGGAAATGGAGTCGTGCGGCGCTAAGAGAAGAGAGGAAGTGGGGAAGAAAGGTATCAACGTAAAATTTAGGTTAGACTATCCCGAGGGATTAAATTCTCTCGGTGAAAGTAGTTTACTTAATTTAAAATTAATTTTATATTCATCTATCAACACCGAGGGATTAAATTTCCCCGGTAATAGTATATTTCTATTTATAAAAACCAAAACTTATTTTTAAAATATTTTACGAACTTAATACCGAGTGTAAAATATATTATGAGTCCCTCGGTCTTATCCATCATTGAAAACACTTATCACTGAGGGCCATGTATCCCTGGGTGATAATCCCCCGGTGATAAGCAGTTTTATGTAGTGTGTTATTTTTCATGATGACCAAAGTACCATTAGTTAAAATATCTCCAAGTGATTATGATAAGTTTAATAATTCTATTTATCAATTATTTATTTCAAAATTATTTATAACAAAAAATTTAGATTTGAATTCACATTTTTCTATAAAAAAAAATAAAAACATGCAATGTCATTTTAATTTTTAAAATAGAAAAGTTTATCTTTAATTTTTATTTTATGATTGCATTTGATATTCATTTATTTGATATGTTAGGCTATTTAATTTTATAAAAAAATATATCAACAAACTTTTCATTTAAAATATTTAATTTTCTTTTATGATATAAAATATATGAAGTAAAATTTATTTTATACCATATAATAGAATCTAAATCCATTTAAAATATACTTTTAATAATTTTTGAAAAAGAACGATGATAATTTTCTTCTTTTAAAAAAATCTTAAAAAATTCTTTGTTAAATATGTTTCATCACTAATACTTCTATTTTTTTTAAAAGTAATATTTATGGTACCTAAAGGTACTTTGGTTATCATGAAAAGTAATATCCCGTTAAAATTTTGATTCTCTAAAGAAATTCATTTTGGGATTGCTTGATGGTAGAAATTAGTGTTTTGAGGTGAATCGTGAGTTTTAAAAATGTTTGGTATGATAATGTCATTTCAGCAAACTTGAAAGTAGTACAGTGTAATTTGACATAAAAAATAAAAAATCATCAAATTTCTACCAACTTTTTTTCCTGCTTTGAATAAAAATAATAATAAATAAAACATAAAAAAAAAAAATCTTTTAACCTATTTGTTACTTCTTTTTGATGCAAAGGTATGTTGAATTAAACCACAAACAAGATTATCTATAGTTGCTACCAGTTTGCAAAGACATAAGAATCTAAGATTGATGAAAATGTTTCATCATCATCATCTCGTGAAGCTAAGGCGCCGCCAATACTGGTCTCGTTTTCTTAAATATACATAATTCATAAATGGATTATTTGCCTTTTTCAGCATGCCTTTCCTCTAAGATTAGAGAGATAACCCCATTGCAACTCCTTTTAAGATTTGCCTTTCCACAGATACCCTTATACAAGGAGTATGTTTTTACCTGTCAAAAAAAGGAGAACGTTTTCAAGCATAAATACAAATCAGTACCAGGAACATATTTGCTCAACTCAGTCCCAAAAGTCCCTGGCACATGGAGGCTCCCAAGTCCTAATTGACCTTCATTACCTTCTTTTTCTGACACAGGACAAGTTCGAATTGGGTGCAAATTTGAGATCAAACAATTAAACCATAGAAAATTATGATAAATTGAATATATCTCACAATATATTCAAGCTATCGAAAAGCCAGAAATTGTATACTAAAAAAGATGGTCTATAGTTCAATCCTTCACAAATGTCTGTTAATTTGCCTACCCAACGACAAGAAAATGAAAGGAAAAAAAATACAAAAACAACAATATAAACTGTATTGTTTTGTAGATCATAACAAGACAACAGGGCTTAGGTAACCCAATTAGAAGTTTACAATATGAAGCAATTTGATTCTTTGCCTCGAGAAAGAAACTGAGGAAAGTAGTAGATATATATTTGATCTACAGCAAACTAACATTATGATGCACAAAATAACTTCATGAATCATATTATCAGTTACAAAAAGATTCATTTAACTAATGCATTTCCCAAAAATCCCCACCTGCTCGTTCAGCCACAATGATCTATACATTCAACACTCTTTGAAGTTCCCCAGTTAAGTCATCCACATCTATGACTTGTTTTTCAGTGCTTTCAGCCATCCTGGTCTTATGAAGTGCAGATTTCAATTCAGCAATCTGCTTTTGCAATTTGGCTCCCTTATCTGGTAATCTTGAAACAGTAATCTGTAAACAAAAATTGGAAAATGAAAATGAGTGCTAATAAACCAGGGTTATGGAAACATAGTTTTATCTGTGTGCGGGCAAAGATATCTTTAAAATTTGGCTAAATCTGAACTACAATTGAAGAAAACAAACATATTCAAGTCACCTCTAGAGGTCCTTTACATCCCTAATGTATGAACACTACGCCAGTACCATTGTGGTTAAGTCAGGCTTAGCAACTAATTTCAGTTGCTTGGGATATAACCTTAATTTGGCTTTGATAAAATTTAGATATTGCCAATTTATAGAAGCACGTCTCTCAAAAAAAAAAAAAAAAGAGTGAGTCCGTCTACCTGGTTGACGACAACAAAATGCTAAAACAATTTGAAATGATGGATCCCTTACCTCTACCCTTAGTTTCTAGAGTCTTCTTTGTGCACAAAATGACACTCTCAAGTACAAATCGTCATTTATTTCAATGCTTTTAAGTAGAAAAATACAATTGGTGAGATTCTGAGTATGACAATCTAGTGCTTATTGAATAAAAAAATAATTTGGTAGGTTTCTCAGATTAAAAAATATGATGGGTCGTTTAGCATATGTTTCCAAATTCTAATAGAAACAAACAAGCAAGCCAATCCTAACTCAGATATGGCTTTCCATACAATAAACCATTCTCAAAAACTAGACATGACTAGCAATCCTTACTTGTCACAAGTGTACAACTTTTTTTTGGATTATTCAACAAAAACAATGTCAGATTTCTTTGTTACACGTTTTCTAAATCCAGAAACTTCCCTTGAACCTAACGAAAACATTTAGTTATCATTTCATCCGAAGTAATTGAACTGCCAATCTTGAGTTTCCTGTACAAGCAATCAATCATTGACTTTTCATACTATATTTTTATCCAAAACTTTATTTAATTTAAATTATCGTTACATATTTACCAAACCATTAATAAAAAAAATGAGATACATTGAAGGCGGCAAATTAATATAATGAAACACAACCTACTTCTAAGTTAGAAGATTTTCAATTGCCCTTATATTCATGAATCATCACTGTAGGAACTGGGTTCAAAGTTAGAAGAGACAGCAGCCATGATCCACTCAAAAGAGACAGTGTCCTTCATATATAGAGTTGGGCACCTCAATCGCAAGGACTTCAATTTATAAGACGTTATGAGACAAAAAGCATAAAGTATTATTAAGTTTATATTCCAGAGTCCAGATATGGAGGAGAAGCCACAGAAGGTGATTGAAAATCTACTTTTTACATAAGTATATAAATGGGATAGTTTAAAGATTATAAAAATTCTTAAGGGTAAAACATTCTGTACAAGTAAAAACAACTTTCCCCTAACTTAGGAAAATAAGACTACTTGGTTGAATAGTTATATTCCACAAATATGGGGGGTTAAAAAGAAGTTCCCCCTAACTTTGTGGACATAGGTTTTCTTGTGTTTGTCATTGTATGTATTGATATTCTTTCTTGTACTCGGAAAAAAATAGAGGAAATGAAAATAATAAAGCACAAGAAAGTTGAGAATTTTCTACTTTCCTAATAAGTTTTTTTCCTGAAAAAATCAAACACCAGAGGACATAACACTCATCCGACATGTACAAAGTTACCACAGATAATGATGGGCACCATGGTGGACCGAGTCTTAAGGATCCCTTGCAAGTTCCAAATGGGTCAATCACAAGGTCAAGAGCTAAAAAGATCAAGGAAGCAATGCAAGGATTAGTGCCATCCACTTGGGCCGAGTTTGCAAATTTATCGAGCAAAACCTCAACATTCAAAATGGGCTTGAAAGAAGAAGAACTAGCTTTAATCCATATGATACAAGCTACAGAGGGGGGCAACATAACCTAGTGGTTTTGTATAGACTTTTTATTTCATTAAGTATAGGCATGTGGGCCTATTTTATATTTCTATGGTTGTAGGCGTTTGGGCCTATTTAATTCATTAAGTGGACTTCTTTTATTAGCTGTAGGCATGTAGTTTAAGATGTTTTGGGCTTGAAGATGTTCAATCTATGTCTTTTAATTGATGTAGGCCTTATTCAGCCCAAGGGTTTTATGGAGGGGTACAAAAACACTCGTAGCCGTATTTTGAGGGTAAATTGAACGTGAATGAAATTTTCTTCATAGAGAATTTTCAGTTTTCTCTACTTGTTCTTGATTGAACTAAAAACTTATCAAAGACAAATCCTTTGTGGCGTTCTCACCGAATCTAGGTTCTTGAAACAAGATTTCAACGAGTCTAGATTACCTTGACTTGATTCTGGACTTTCTTGGGTAAGTTTCAATTTGATTGTGGGTTCAAGTGATTTCCATTCTACAGGTTCACATCAATTGGTATCAGAGCTCAAGCTCCAAATCAAGTCTGATTTATCCTTTTTAATTCTTGCATTTGGGCTTTCTATTTTGATCTGCAATTCCTTCTTCATTCTTGTTAATTTCGTGTGTTTGAATTCAGATATGTGATTTTCACAATTGATTACTCGTGTACTTGATTCAAGAATTTAGATCTGCGAATCCTTTAATAGCTTACACAAATCTTTGCTTTGATTCCTTCTATTTTCGTTTCTTGTTGTTGAAATCAGATCAATCTTTTTCAAAAATTGCAATTATTGTTGCTGTTTGTGACCGAATCTGTATTAAAAAAGAAAGAAAAAAAGAAAGAAATTTCGGAACTAGCTGTTTGATACACTTTGCAATCCGAAAATTGAAGTGATTTGGTGTTGATTGATTTTTATCTTCAAAAGGGTTGAATATATCATCTTTAGTATTTTGTTTCCTAATTGCTCTTTTCCTCATACAAATTCCTTGAGATCTGTGTTAATTTTTTTTCCTTTCTTATTTCTTGAATCTATTGCCGGTTGGAATAATACAAGGTTGTGTCTTGATTTAGTTCAACTAATTCTTAAAGAACTTGAAAGGGAAAACAGGTGAGGTAAAAGGCAAGAGTGGGTGAGAATAGTATCGAAAAAGGCCAAAAGAGTGAAACACGAGTGGAATGACAATATTTGAGCGTAATCACGTGAGGGAGTGTGTGAGGTTTTATCACTAACATTCTTTTTTTGCAGTGCATTAAAAATGTCTTATAAGAGTGACTCAACACCTAAGGAAAAGACGGATAATTCATTCTTTGCGTTGCAAGCCATGCAACAACAGTTTGAACAATTGAATTTGGTGTTGGGGGAGGTGAGAGATAGGATGGACCAACAAGAGGTAGTGATTAGAAATCAACAAGGTGGGCGAGATAGGAGGAGACGTGAGCCTAGCGTTGAGAACGAAGAAGATTATTAGGATGAGGAAGACATAGCATTTGAAATTGGAATGGGCAGACCTAGAGGAGGTAGGCGTGGAAGAAACCTAGGAGAAATCCAAGGGGTCGAGATGGGGTAAATAGGAACCTTGAGCATCAAAATGAAAATACCGTTTTTCCAATGTAGGAATGACTCTGAAGTCTATTTAGAGTGGAAGAAGAAAATAGAGTTGATTTTTTATTATCACAATTATTCATAAGAGAAGAAGGTGAAGTTGGCAGTAATTGAGTTCATTGATTATGAAATTATTTGGTGGGATCAATTAGTGACCAATAGGAGCAGGAATCATGAGAGACCTGTAGAAACATGGGGTGAGTTGAAAGCTCTTATGAGGCGGGGATTTGTACCTAGCCACTACTATAGAGACCTCTATCAAAAATTACAAAACCTTACACAAGGGTCTAGGAGTGTAAAGGATTACCATAAGGAGATGAAGGTGGCTATGATTCGAGCTAATGTAAAGGAAGATCGGGAGGCCACAATGGCTAGATTTTTAAGTGGTTAGAATAGGGACATAGCCAATGTAGTTGAGTTGCAGCATTATGTGGAGGTAAAAGACATGGTGCACATGGCTATTAAGCTGGAGAGGCAATTAAAGAGAAAGGGTATACTTCAGTTTCTAGCACTCTTTGGAAACCAAAGTGGGATAGAAATGATTGAGTTGTAGCAGAGGGGAAGGCTGAACCACCTAAAGGAAAAGATGAGGAAACTAGCAAGAACAAACCCAAGATAGATTTTCAACTTTCAAGGAATAGAGATATTAAATGTTTTAAATGTTTGGGTTTATGGCACATCGCGTCTCAATGTCCAAACAAGCGGGTGAGAGTTATGCGTGACATTAGGGAGGTGATGACTGAAAGTGAGGATGATAGTAATGAGATGTCTGAGTTAGTTGATGCTAGTGATGATGATGGAGTGGAATACCCCGTAAAAGGCAAGTCTCTTGTTGCCAGGCGTGCTCTCAATACGCAAATTAAGGTAGATGATATGGAGCAGCAGAGAGAGAACTTATTTCATACTAGATGTTATGCAAACAACAAGGTGTAGTATGATTATAGATGGGGGAAGTTGCACCAATGTAGCTAGTACCACCCTAGTTGAGAAGTTGAGCTTACCTTTACTGAAGCATCCTAAACCTTATAAGTTGCAGTGGTTGAATGAATATGTGGAGGTCAAGGTCAATAAGCAGGTTTTGGCAGCTTTTACCATTTGGAGGTATAGTGATGAAGTGCTTTGTGATGTAGTTCCTATGCATGTTGGTCATATTTTGTTGAGGAGACCGTGGCAGTATGATAGGAGGGTGATTCATGACAGGTTTAGGAACAAGTACAGCTTTGTAAAGGATGGAAAAACAATCAAGCTTGCTTCTTCAACACCAAAACAGGTCTATGAGGACCAACTGAAACTAAAAAGTGAGATTGAACAACACAAGAAAGAAAAATGAGGGTAAGGCCGAAACCTCAAGAAAAAGAGAAGGTGAAAAAGAAAGAGAGCTGGCTGAGAATAAAGAAAAGAGAGTGGAGCCATGAGAGAAAAAAGAAAGAGAACCTGCAGAGAGAAAAGGAAAGACAAAGATGAGTTTTTATGCAAAGGAGAGTGAGGTTAAAAGGGTCTTCTTCGCAGATTAGCCTATGATTTTTCTTGTTTACAAAAAATCTTATCTTAATCTTGATGAAACTAACCAATATCTTCCTAGTTTGGCTGTTTCTTTGTTGTAGGAGCTCGATGATGTATTTTCGGAGTAGATGCCGAGTGAGTTGCCGCTCATTAGAGGCATTGAGCATCAAATTGATTTCATACCTGGAACAGTTATTCCAAACCGACCAGCCTATAGGAGTAATCCGAAGGAGACAAAGGAGCTTCAAAGGCAAGTTGAAGATTTGATGAGCAAAAGGTACGTGAAGGAGAGCATGAGCCCATGTGCAGTACCAGTGCTATTAGTGCTAAAGAAGGATGAGACTTGGAGGATGTGCGTTGATTGCAAAGTGGTCAACAATATTAAGGTAAAGTATCGTCATCCCATTCCAAGATTAAATGATATGCTTGATGAATTGCATGGCTCATGTATTTTCAGTAAAATAGATATTAAAAGTGACTACCATCAAATTAGAATGAAAGAGGGAGATGAATGAAAAACTTCTTTTAAGACTAAATATGGACTTTATGAATGGTTGGTTATGTCATTTGGACATACAAATACGTCTAGTACTTTCATGAGATTAATGAACAATATGTGCGTTCAGAAGCAAATTTGTAGTCGTGTACTTTGATAATATCCTAATGTACAACAAGAACTTAGATGAACATATTGAGCATTTGAGATGTGTGTTGAGATGTGAAAGGTATGCTAATTTTAAGAAATGTACCTTTTGCATGGAAAAAAGTTGTTTTTCTTGGTTATGTTGTTAGTACAAAAAGTATTGAGGTGGATGAAGAGAAAGTCAAGACCATCAAGGAGTGACCAACGCCTAAAGGCATCACTGAGGTAAAAAGTTTTCATGGTTCTAGCTTTTATAGGCGTTTTATTAAGGTTTTTAACACCATTGCTACACCACTCACTGAAATAATTAAAAAGAATGTTGGATTTCATTGGGGGATTGATTAAGCGAATGCATTTGCTACTATTAAATTATGTTCTGCACTAGTGTTAGCATTACCTGACTTTAACAAAACTTTTCAGATTGAATGTGATGCCTCAGGAATAGGAATTGGAGCCATTTTGATGCAGGATAAGCGGCCCATAGCTTTCTTCAGTGAGAAGCTAAGTGGGACGACCCTGAATTACCCCACTTATGACAAAGAACTTTATGCTCTTGTTCGCACTCTAGAGACGTGGCAACACTACCTTTAGCCTAAGGAGTTTGTAATCCACACTGATCATGAATCATTGAAGTATCTCAAAGGTCAAGGTAAATTAAATAAGAGACATGCTAGATGGATGGAATACATCAAGATCTTTCCTTATGTCATCGATTACAAGCAAGGTAAGGAGAACATTGTTGCTGATGCTTTATCACGGAAGTATGTACTTCTTACTTCTATGAGTGCTAAAATGTTTATGTTTGAATATGTGAAAGATATGTATGCCAATGATGTTGATTTTTCTTATCTGTATATGGCGTGTGATAAAGCGGCATTTGGTAAGTTTTACAAGCATGATAGTTATTTGTTTAAAGAAACCAAATTGTGTGTGCCAAATTGTTCAATGCGTGAATTATTGGTGCGTGAGGCACATGGTGGGGGATTAATGGACACTTTGGTGTCAGGAAAACCTTAGAAATTTTACATGAACATTTCTTTTGGCCTAGGATGAGAAGAGATGTCACTTGAATATGTGGTAGGTGCATTACATGTAGAAAGGCCAAATCTAAGGTTTTACCACATGGGTTGTATGCACCTTTACCCGTTCCTAACAAGCCATGGGTAGACATATCTATGGACTTTGTTTTGGGGCTACCTAGGATACAAAAAGGTAAAGATTTTATTTTTGTGGTAGTGGACAGATTTCGTAAAATGGCACATTGCATTCCATGCCATAAAACAGATGATGCCACAAACAAAGCTGATTTGTTTTTCAAGGAAATAGTGCAACTCCATGCAGTATCTACGAGTATTGTTTCTAATAGAGATGTTAAATTCCTTAGCTACTTTTGGAATGTTTTGTGGGGAAAATTAAGTACCAAACTTTTATTTTCCACTACTTGTCATCCACAGACTGACGGACAGACTAAAGTAGTCAACAAGACTCTAACTCAACTCTTACGCACTGTCATTCAAAAGAATTTAAAAACTTGGGAGGACTGTTTACCATTTATAAAGTTTGCATATAATAGGACTATGCATACTACTACTTCTTATTCTCTCTTTGAAATTGTTTATAGTTTTAATCCACTTACTCCTTTAGATTTGATGCCTTTTACCTATTGATGAAAGGAGTAGTTTGAATGGACACAAGAAGGCCGAATTGGTAAAGTCAATTCATGAGAGGGTACGGCTTCAAATTGCGTAAAAGAATGAAAAGTTTGCTTCCCAAGCCAATAAAGGGCGAAGGTGTGTCATCTTTGAACCAGGAGATTGGGTTTGGGTTCGGGTTCACATGCGCAAAGAAAGATTCTCAGCCCATAGAAGGACTAAATTGCATCCTCGAGGAGATGGACCTTTCTATATCCTTGAGAAAATTAATGAAAATGCTTATAAAGTGGATCTTCCAGGTGAGTAATATCTCTGCTACTTTCAATGTTTTTTATCTTTCTCCCTTCGATGTAAGTGACGATTCGAGGTCGAATTCTTTTGAGGATAGGGGGAATGATGGGCACCATGGTGGACCGAGTCTTAAAGATCCCTTGCAAATTCCAAATGGGCTAATCACAAGGTCAAAAGCTAAGAAGATCAAAGAAGTAATGCAAGGATTAGTGCCATCCACTTGGGCCGAGTTTGGAAATTTATCGAGCAAGACCCCAACATTCAAGATGGACTTAAAAGAAGAACCAGCTTTAATCCATGTGATACAAGATACAAAGGGGGCGGCATAGCCTAATGGTTTTGTGTAGACTTTTTATTTCATTAAGTATAGGCATGTGGGCCTATTTTATATTTCTATGGTTGTAAGCATTTGGGCCTATTTAATTCATTAAGTGGACTTCTTTTATTAGCTATAGGCGTGTAGTTTAGAATGTTTTGGGCTTGAAGAAGTTTAGCCCATGTCCTTTAATTAATGTAGGCCTTATTCGGCCAAAGAGTTTCATAGAGGGGTACAAAAACACTTGTAGCTGTATTTTGAAGGTAAGTTGAACGTGAATGAAGTTTTCTTCATAAAAAATTTTCAGTTTTCTCTACTTGTTCTTGATTGAACTAAGAACTTATCAAAGGCAAATCCTTTGTGGCGTTCTCACCGAATCTAGGTTCTTGAAACACGATTTCAACAGGTTTAGATTATCTTGGCTTTCTTGAGTAAGTTTCAATTTGATTATGGGTTCAAGGAATTTCCATTCCATGGATTCACATCAGATAGGTTACCTAAAGAGCTTGTAAAATTATGATAGTACCACACGTTTTTCTGAAGAAAAAAAAACTCAACAAAGCTATTCTTTACTTAATCTTTTTCACTATAGATGGTTATTCTGCAAGCAGTGAATGGTCAATCATCATGAAATTTGTCTAATTTTATAAAATCATAAACATTTGTTTGTAGATGTATCCCTCCATTTAAATTTGTGGCTACCTTTGTCCCGACACTGTAAAAATGAGAAGAAACATGATACTTGTGTTTGCTTCTCCAAATATAGTGTAGCAGCCCAAAGGCATTGCTAGAAACTCAAGTAAAGAAACCTCACAAGTTCCTCTAAAGCAATAGGTTTAACAACCAGTGAAGGCATTCAACTTCAAGTGCTTATTGAGATAAAACCATACCTTGTTTGCAAAAATTTGCGATAAGCGATTGATTCTCTCTTTGATTGCACTCTCTGTCAATTTACCAAGACTATCCGGGGAAGAACTTATCTTGTTCAGTTTCACATCCTTCGGATTGAAAGCACACTCAGCGCTGTCAAAAATATTCACCAATTAGTAACCATGTGCTATGTATTTGGACATGTATGTAGATAATTTGTTATTGACACGTAATGACCCTTCACTACAATACCCATCCACACTACGTTCAAGCGAAGAACTTGACGATGAAGGACCCACAAATGTGGTTCCTTTCCTCCTGTCCCCACAATTAAGAAACAAAATCAGACTAGGTTTTACACAGATAATAAAAGATAATCCTTCACAGATAAAATTCAGAATTTCAATTAGATAATGTATTGATTATTCCTTGCTTGGATAAAAAGGAAATACTTAAATTAGCACTATTTGATAGTACATTTTTTTTGGTGAAATCACCATTCAGTACTGTTGTATATTATATTGACCATCAGCTCATTCAATTGCGATCCATAAAATTAGTTTGCTTCACGTATTTAAAATTTTCGACATAGCAAATGAAAATATGGGCAGCAAATTAGAGTTGATATATATTTATATATATTTATACATTCTAAATATATATTTATACATTTTGAAATTGTTGAAAGCATGGTTGCTTGAACTCTTCATTTTACTCTACCACGACATTCCAAATATGGACAATTACCTTCAACACTCCAAATCAAAGGAAATCTTACAAAACCTTACAAAAAATAGATGAGTCTAACACTTGGACGCATAGCTGAGTCCAAGCAACATAGGTTAAAAGAATACATAAAGAAAATGGTAGACTAAAGACAAACACTTGGATGTCAAATATGTAAACTTATATTTATCATTAGCATTCAATGGGATGTTACACTAAATGGCATGAGTTAATATAAAAAAAAAAAAGTTTCACCTTATCTCTTCTTCTTCTTCATGTACAACTTGTATCGGAGCTGTCTTGGAGAATAGTAAACTGTGATGACTAACTCCGGCTATACCTAGAGTTTCCAAGAAACTTATGTGGGCTTCTAGAGTGTCATCCCTACAGGAAAAAAGATTATTAATTAGGATCTGAAAATAGAGTTGACAACATTGATAAGATGACTACGTAATCAACAGAACCAAATAAGCATGCAAACCTACATATCAGCGAACTTTTACATCTCGGTAATGATCAAAGCAACATATACAACCATTTATTGGGATTAAAAAGATATATTAACAGATCCATGCATTGATAAGGCATACGCAATTTACAAAATATCAAAAAATCATTATCAAAGCAATAAGTAATCAAAGGAAAACAAAAATATATCATCAAAAGTATTCCTGATCCAACAAATAATTCCCTTTTCTAGTAGAACTAATTAAAGACCTCGAAACTTAATGAAACCGCTAGCCATTTAAATTTATATAATCACTGAAAGGAAACATGAAGAGCGCAGCACAGAACAGTCATGCTCAGAAGAAAAAAAATCAAATAGAATAAAAGAACTTATGATGGAATGTAATGCCGCAATGTAATCCGTACATTTTGTGCTGGCAATCATGCTCTTCATGTAATTGCTGCTGTGTGAGTGAAACATTGAAGCCCTGCTTTGGGAGACTGAAAAGCTCCCGAAGATCCTGAGAAGATTATCAAGAATTAAGTACAGCACATACCTATAAATTGGTAATACTAAGAACTCACAGTAAGGAAAAAAGTTTTAATTATTTAGGGGTATACCTGCTGGCTGAAGTAACGGATTTGTTCTTTGTGCTCAGTTGCAGTTTTAAACAATCCACCCTTGTATATCTAAAGCAAACATTTTAAACAATGAAATGATGTCATTATAGCAATAACTAAACTTCATATAAGAAAGTTGAAATTGCAATATTAGACATTCAAAATAAACAGATTTCCCATCAGATAAAATTACAGAGAGAAAACATCTAAAGGGCCAGAGGCATGGGCCTCAATATTTAGTTACTTTGAATTCTGAAATATTTTCAAATCCTTTACAGGCTCTGAACCATATTAAATAATCCCATAAAGCAGTTTGGTATTGAATGAGCTTCTGAGGCTCTGAACCAAGATGCTACTCAGTTGACCCCTACTAGGATAGGAGCTTCAGCAGGACCATAACTGGGTAATGACCATTTGTTCTATTATTTTTTTTTCTTTGAGCTATAACTAGTTGCAAGGACATATAGAAACCTTGGCCAACTAGCAGCCCCAGCAGCTCAATTTGTATCTTGGTACTACATGATATAATTTCCATTCCACCAGAACATAAAGCAGGTAAAGATCTTAAACCTGTTTCCTGTATATCTTTTCTTCGACGGTTCCACATGACATCAATCTGTACACAACAACATCCTTATTCTGCCCAATTCTATATGCTCTATCAACACTTTGGTTATCCGTACTGCAAAGATTGTAAATAATCAAAATGGACAATTATCTTCCTTGGGAAGCAGAATAAACTAGTAAACCAAGAGTTTTCTTAAACCATATATATAGCATCAGAACTAGAACAGATGATACAGCATAGCAATTTCATATTAAAAAAAATAGAAACAAACATATCAAAAGCAAGACTTGCAATAATTCACTGCACAAGCTAAGCACAACCCAGAAGAAAAACAGAAAGACATTATATCCATCCATTGGTGGGTATGTTAGGAGTGAGGAATATGAACAGATAGAAAAGCCAGAAGTTGTCTGAGCTACAGACAGATGAGCTCTCTTTGGGCCAAGTGGCACCAAAAAAGATGCCTTGTGGAGATAGGAATGCATTAAAATTTTAAACAGATAATCTAATATACAATCAAACCATGATGGTTGACATACATCTGCCACGTAAAGCAATAATAAGCCAAGATAAATCGGCCAGAAACAAAAAACAGCATAGCCAACAATTTTACAGGAAAATAACAGAACTCACTACCAGAGGTAAACAAAGTTGCAGATATGACAGCCAACTTATAACAAAATAATTCAAAATCTCTCTTATGTTAATATTCAATAAAAAGGGCAGAAAAAAGACAACTCCTATGGGAAAATTCATTCAATCAAAAAATGATTTTATATGAGATTGTACAAAGCATCAAATAAAAACGATATGCATCCCAGATGATCTTCAAGGCTAGAAAATTAAATTTCAAAGCCTTTCAAATTTATCAAAAAGACAGCAAAGGTATTACACTGAAAAGAAGTAAAAAGAAAGAGGAAGAAAAATAAAGTCCAAATTTAAGTTGTAAGAAGAGGCATACAAAAATTCCAACAACCATGTAAGTAAACACAATAATTCAGTAATTTTTTTTCAACCAATTTTACTAATCCAAAGGAAACCAAAAAACTAAAGCAAGCACCTCGGATTCCAAGCAGGATCAACCACAATCACACGATCTGCTTTTGTAAGTGTGAGGCCAAGACCACCTACTTGAGATGTCAGGAGAAATATAGGAGCTGCATTGCCTTCTTGGAAATCCTAAAAATAAAAGGAAAATTGAATATTAAGTGATAAATATCCCAAAAAATTAGCAGACAATTTCTTATCAATTTGTTCTTGTATAACACTTACGTTAACAATCTTCACTCTGTCACTAGCTTTTGTGGTACCATCAATGCGTAAGAACTTGTAACGATTGGATATTAGAGATTCCTAAAACAAAGACGGTTCATCCATTATTTAATCTCAAGCCGAAGCCTAAGATATAGATATAAATTCCATCCAAAGAAGAAATATGCAACTAACAAAATAATTCATGCAAAACAACCTATTTGCAGTTATTTAAAACTTTAAAATCATAGTTCAAATGAATCTTTTAACCAAAATTTTATGAAATTTAAAGTCCATTTAGAAATTATTCTTGCAATTAATGAATTTCACGGGCAGTTGCAATTTAGAAGCTCCAACAAAGTTATGATGCTTATTGGAGTTGCTTACGTGATTGGAGCTTCAATATAAGTGCGCTTAGTTTTCGAAAACATTATCAGTTTTCGTTATCTATTTTCAAACAATAAAAATCATTTTCATTTTCACTTTTTAAATCTATAGAAAATCAATTTTCATTTTTGCAAACTGGTCTATTTTCGAAAACCAAAGGGACCTTTAATTTCTTGCTTTGTCTTTTCACAAAGCCAAAATAGAAAAGCACCATGTGTTTTTCTTCTTTAAGGATTTTACTTACTACAATAAATTAGAATGAGCAAATGCAGAACCTAACAAAGGAATCATCCAGTACAACTGACCATTTCGCCAATACTAGGTTTATGGGCCTACATAAGTAATAAACAAAAAATAGCACCAATACAATAACCCAGGGAGGGAGGGAAAGAGAGAGAGTTGGAATAAAAGCTAAGACTGTTATCAAAATATGCACTCACAGACCAACAAGCCACTAAGAGAAGCAGCTATAATTTTGTTCTTTAGCTATAGTTTATTATTGATTGAAGATAAGAGCTTATTGACCTTTAGAGTGGGACAGAGTAACTTCCTTGCCAACAAGGCAAAACATTACACTTCTTTAAAGTTAAAAGCCAGAAATCATAGTTTAGAACAAACCTGAATAAGATTAAGCATTTTACGAGTTTGTGAAAAGATAAGAACATGATGCCCTTCCGGAATTAAATTATCCTGTGAAACAGCATTGATAACATTACACTTAAGCAGATAGATATCATTTCATGAATATCAATATATAAATGGGTGGCATTCCCAACCAATAGTGACAATATGAAAGATAGTTTGCATGAGACACTGCCGTGTTTCTCATGAAAATCATCCGTCTCAGCAACATCAGCAATGTGCATTGCCAATTTTTCTGCCAAACCAGCTTCTTCCGGATTTAGTGTTGAATCTACAGAATCCATTCCTTCTAGTACATCTTCAGCTGCCCTCTTCGTCAAGAGAAGTGGGTGATCACATATTTTCTTCAGAATCTGCTTCACAGCAACTATAATTTTTTATTATCTCATTGTTACAAAACAATTATACATTAACTCATACTCATGCCTACTTTAAAAAAAGTTATTTTCCATTTCAACATGAATGCTGTAGTTAAAAACTGAGCACCAAGAGAAAAAAAATAAGAACCTAATACCTAAAATATATCATACACAAACATAAGCTAACAGAAATCTGAACAAACCGTAGTGTAAACAAGACCAAAAACAAGAGAATTTTTGTCGAAAAGTGACTATATGACATTTCTTGAAAAGGCTATTGCAGATTCATTTCTTTAACTGAACCAGAAAATATGACCTTTTTGTCAAAAAGTGACCATATGACGTCAAGCCTATAGTTCTAGAAAGCAATGGACATCCACAACAGTACCAGGCACCTCAGAGGGAGGGGGAAGAGGAAGAAAAGAATGCATCTCATTAGTTAGTTCTAAAATTGAAAAACAGAACATATATGCTAAAGAAGCAAATTCACAAGAAAATCTCTCTTAGAATAAGCTGAAAGACCAAGCAAAAGGCTAAATATATAAAAGTGAAAATTACCGTTAGTGCAGCAAGTGGTGAACCATCGAAAGCTGAAAGAACTATCTCACTCTTCAAAAAAGCTTCATATAATTGTCGCTACACCAGAGAAGTAAAGACTATAAGAGAATAATTCAAATGAAACTACAGTTGGAGAAGAAAGAAAGTAGATAGGTTTAGCAAATTGCACCTGACAACTTGTCAGCCTTAGCCACACAATGATCTCATTCTTTTTAGAGAGTTTCACAGTTGTGGCAGCATTTTCACAAAATACCTCATTTTTTAGGCGACGCAAAAAGTAAGGTTGAATCCGTTCTCTTAGCTCCTGTTATAATTAAACAGGTAGAATCAGTAGTTTCTTGCATTTTGGGAAACCTATAACAGCAACTAATGACAAAAACAAACTAATTGTCTGAACTATTTAATGTATGCCAAGGTTCGTTTTGCATCACTATAGTGCATTAATTTGCACCCATATCAAAAACTAAAGCATTTAACATCTCTAAACCTATATGCTTTCTCTCAGGGGCAAAACTGTAATCTCATCATCCAATAGTAAACCAAGACTCGCATGATAAGGTCATGAAAATAAGAGAAACAAAGAAGCATAAAGCCTTTACCAACTTTGTTGGTATAAAAAGCCTTATGGAAAACAAACCGTAAAAATTGTGGATGTACATTTGATTCAGGCATGTTGATGGCATGTCAAAAAATAGTTTCTATTCAAAAAGATTTCTCTAAGACTTGCAGAAGAGATAAGCTGAGCAGTCACCTTGAGCATTTTTATTGTAATGCATAAATTTTTCTGAGAGCATGTACTTTAATGTCTGTCATTGCCTTTAAAATCACCACAACAAAACAATTAAGAACATACAGGGTACAACACAAAACAAAGGCCATGAAAAGGCTTGCTGTGCACTTATTTCTATTGCTGGAGCAAAATAAAATAACAGATGATCAAGAATGTGAACACACATGGTATGCTGCATTTTAACTACATACAGAAGAACATAAAGAAATGCCTGTACCCCAACAACTGGAAAAAATGGACTTTACTATGACAATCTTCAAAATAATATTTAAATAGATAAATTAGAAACAATTAAGTAATTCTAAGCTTTCAAGCCACTACACACACCACATTCTAATGAGGCAATACACATTGAACCATCACCTTTGCAACTGTTGAGCCAATACGCTTTTCCCTATCAGAAGCATTTTTTTCATTTCCACGAAGAATAAAATGCTCATATGTTTCCTTAAACCTGAGAAAGTTTAAACTCTTCATTCCACAAGAAGCACAAACTTAACCAAAGACAACTGGAGCATGAAGAAGATAGTTACCAATTCTTGTCTCCGAGTAGCCCAGGGCAACAAAAGTTGAACAGGGCCCACAATTCCTATTTCAAAAAGAAACAGAAAGCAAAAGCAAAAACAGAAAATACATCTAAGTTTTGCTTGAAATGTACCAATATCACAGTGAAGTATATTTATAGAAAGGTAAGATTAGAATATGCATGCTAAAGATGATACCTTAAGATTGTTTTGAATTGGAGTGCCACTAATTATTATACGATGAGCACTTGGAATCTCAAGCAAACTTTTTGCCCTCTGTGTACTGGGATTTTTAATGAGATGTCCCTGGAAGAGTATATTGGTCAATTTAGGGAAAATTAGTATTTATAAAAAAGACAACACAACATTTTTACAGCAAGTTGAACAAATTCTTATGCAATAGGTAAGAAGATCATTTTACGAACTAGTATCCATTCTTTGTCCTCTTCAGCAGGAAACTTAGTACTGAGCAAGAGTTATTGTATGCAAGTGTACGTACAGGTACATGTGCTTGAATCAATGTGTGTGGAACAAAGGCAAAACAAAAAAGACAGTGAGATAGTTGTTTCTTAAGCATTATAAATACAGACTAAAAGTAGGAAGATCGTAAATTTGATATAAGCACTCAAAACTGATCAAATTTATAAATGGTTTTCTTGCAAATGGAACTTTTAAGAATTTAAAAGTTTGATAGTTAAATAATCTTGTGGCATTGCCAAGAAAAATGATAGGAAAAAATTTTATATTTAGCATCATGCTCCCACCTGCATCATCCTCTTGCATGCCAAGATCAGAAGACAAAAAGTCTTCATATAGAGTTGATTTTGAGTAAATTATTCTAGTACTCATCATATACACATTAAGGTAACAATCAAAAGTGCGTATATGTGTTTTTTGTTTGCACAGGCACACACAGAGAGAGAACAAAAGAAGATGTACAAGTCATCCACTGCAACAACAAAATTGCACAAGTCTAAAAGTACTACTTAAAAAGTGGAAACCAACCAAGAAAAATTATGGTGCATCTTTTTTTAGATATATAAAAGGGCCTGTTTGGATAGTTTTGAAAACTAAAAACAGTTCTCTGACACAAGATTCCCATGGCCTGACAACATCTAGTGACTGCATTATTTCATAGGTAAACCAAAAGTCACAAACAGTTGAGCTACAAGTGTATTATACCTCATCAAGAATCATATAATCCCATGTGATGCTATCTTCACTGTCGTCATCACTAAAGTAATTGTTCCCCCGTAAAGATTTAGAATTGTTCCGCACAATGTCATAAGTTGTCAAAAGAACACCTTTGTCCTACAAGAAGACAAAAAAAGCCAACAAGAATTAAGTTCAATATGATGCACAATAATAAACTACCAAGATAATATCACTTCCTTAAAACCAATATAATTTTTTTTAAATGGTGCATACCAAGTATCATGAACAAAAGGTTATGGTTTAAATTTCAAAAGATAATTCAAGCAGGAACCTCCACAATCCATATGATGAACTGTAAAAAAGCTATCTAAAATTTATAGAAGAAAAAGGAAAATAGTGAACATCACAGAGAGAGGAACTTATACTTCCATTAACTAACTCAACTTCCAAGATCATCTTGAAGTGAAAATTCTATATACATTTTTCGCATCTTGTCTGCTTGTAGATATATTTAATTTCATGATATCTAAGACATTAATCATATGGTTCTGACTATAACGACATAAATCATCAACTGAGATTAGTAAACGATAAAGAAAATAGGTTCTTCAACCTGAAGTATATATTGGAGCTCATATTCCCGAGCTTTAGCACAGGTCCCAAAGTACCTGCAGGGAAAGAACAAAAGCATGGTTATTGGTTACTGATTGTCATTTGTCAATAGGTATACTATTTAACAATGAGAAATATGTAACAGTATTAAGGAGGATTGATCAAACAGCCTCACTCTCTGGTCTTCTCAGAAAGGCCCACAACGGATAATTCTTTGATCCAATGTGAAAGCAGTGTCTTTGGGGCGACAACCAATGCCCTTTTAATCAACCTGGAATGAAACAAACCAGCAAGGAAGCCACAAATCTACAAAAGGACAAATCAATATCATTAATTTGGAATAGATATAACCAGTTAAAGCATCTCAATAGACTTTTGACACATTTCTTACCTGCATTGTTTTCCCCAACCCCATATCATCGCCTAAGATTCCACCCTTACCTTGACAATGCAAAGACCAAAGCCACCTTAACCCCTCACACTGATGCAGATACAACATTTTTGCTATTTTTCCTGGTAGCAAGTAAGCAGATTTCGAGTCTTTCAAAGTAATGGATCCTTCATCCTCTGGAGCACACTCATCTCCATAATCGTCCAGCACATCAATCGCACAGGAGCGATTAGACTTTTTGAACTTATCACCATGCCTCTTCACTTCAACCACCTTTTTGCCACTTAAAAGCACACAGTCGCCACTGTAATCATCCTCCACTTCTCTAAGATTAGACCCAAAGGATCGTCCCACTGACCTTATTCTCTCATGCACCCCTTTTGCTTCTATTTTCTTCAGTTTTCTACTATTTTCCTTAATTTCATCTACCCTACGTGCAGAATCAACACCATCAGATTTGATCCATAATTCTTCTTCTTCAACATTAGACACAAAAGACTGCCCCACAGACGCCAATTTCTCATCCACCTTTCTGGGTTCATTCTTCCTTTCAACTACGACATTGTTCTTGGTTCCCTGCGTCCTATCAACAAAATTATCAACCTTGGACTCATTCTGCAATTTCCCATCCTCTTCATGCTCATGCGCCAAATTCTCAACTGTGGCTTCAACCATTTTAGTTGCATCTGATGAGGAATCAGATGGATCAGGTGTAAGAGAAAACGAAGACTCAGCGCTCGTATATTCAGGAAAATCAAATTTCTTATCTTTGCCAGCTTCTTCTTCTTTAACCAAGCCCGAAAAACCATTACCAGGACCATTTCTTTTAGGAGCTTTCTTTTTCTCAATTGACAAAAACTCAAGCCTCGAGCTCAAGTCATTTAAGATGTCCCTAATCTCATTGCTGTCCCTATTATTATTACTCTCATTCACATTTTTAAGTTGCGGTGACGGTGAATCAAGATCAGTAATAACAGAAAACTTTGGTACATCAGCAACAACTCTATTGCCAGCATTATCATCGTCTTGAGATGAGACTTTGCAGAGTTCGCCTCTACCTTCCATCTTAACCTTCACTGGCTTTGCTTCTTCTTTAACTGGTTCAAACATCAATCCATGCAAGACAACAAAACATTTCAATGTATATTGTGCCCCATAAGTATACTCTATATGAATATAAAAATCTAAACGCATACCTAACACGTAGGAACAAAATCAGTAGTAATAAGAGAATCAAAATCACTGTTGCGTAACATCAAAAAATTAATAGCGCAGGTAGAAATAAAACAAATCATAGAGGCGCCATATACTAAAACGCACACATAGAAGCATATAGATACCTGCATAAGCATATACATAGAGGCATGTAGATAAGTAGAGAATCATAATCGGTTCACAGAAACAAACGAACATACGTATATTGATACAACATACACACATGTATACAGCATATGTGATTGTCTGTGTGTGTCATACATATATACAACTTGAACAAATTATGGGAAGCTGCACCTGAACGGGGTGGGATTCATAAAACTTTATCCATCCAAAAACAAATAAATCGATGAAGTTCATGAATTTGAAAACAGAGCTGGGTTCTTGATTACCTCGACCCGACCTTACTCATACAAAAAAAACGGGTTTTTTCAACCAAACCCTAAAAAATCAGAGAATGAAAATGAAATACCAGTAGGAGGAGAATCGAAATCGGTGATGCCCGAAAACTTATCAATTTCATCGTCGTCGACGTTTTCTTTGGACGAAGCTTTGCAAAGACGCCGTCGTCCCTCCATTTTAACCATCGACGGCTTCCCTTCTTCTTTCTCTGTGTAAGTGTAAGATATTGGATAATTAGTTAAATAGTACTAGTAATCCTTTGAATTTGAATCTGAACCACAAACGAAAATGGAAACAAAAAAGGTAAGAGAGAAATACGAGTAGAGGAGGGTTTAGGAGGTGCAGAGAGGTCTTGCAGGAGGCGATAATGACGAACGTTGAGGCTCACAGGTCTCTTGTTGCTGTCCGCCATTTTCCTTTTTGAATCTTAAGAAATAGCAAAATCTCAACTGAGAATTTTGAAGAGAGAGAAAGGGGCTAATGAGTTTAATTGGTGCAGTTGCCATTTAACACAACTTGAAAAGTTAAAATTTATTTTTTAAAATTTAATTAAATTGAGTTAAATTTTATTAAATAACAATTAATACATCACTTAATATATCATTTGATTTAAATTAGTATAATTAAGTTTTAAATAAATTATAAAAAAATTATTTAAATTAATTTAAACCAGAACCAAATATTGGTCGGCTCTTTCTGCTGCTAAATACAACGATTTCCCGCTCCCCATGGAATTTTTGAAATTTGACTAATTTGGAGCTTTCAATCTTTCACCGGGGGCGGTGGGCACTTACACCAAGGGCTTAGAAGAAACTCTTTTCAAAAAAGTTTTTAAACTTTGCAATAACTTCAAATTGAAAACTATTTACAAAATCTAAAAGACTGTTTGGTTATAAGTTTTCAAATAATTGGGAGTTATTTTCAAAAATAGTTTTAGATTTTCAAGACCAAGACCCGAGTTTGGCGTCATTATCGACCGGTGCGAAACTCTTGAACGATCAAGACCCGATAAGCCAAGTTTGCACCATCGCCTAGTCCGTCGTCAGCAACCAAAATACAGAGGCGTCACCCGCTCCTTTTTCACTCATGTTCTACTTTTTTCGGTGACAAAACATTGGATCTAACGTCGCCATCATGACCGGAGGACAATTTCTAGCCAAACAATCGACCAGAATTGCACTGGATCAGATCCGACCCGACCCACGACTCGTTCCCTTTTCACTCTCCTTCTACATTTTTTCAACCATCAAACGTCGAATTTGACGCCACCATCATGATCGGAGGACAATTTCTGACCAAACCCCGAAGTTTGGCTTCGTTCTGACCAGAATTGCACCTAAATATGTGATTGTTAGCCACCAAAAGGGTTGAAGCCTTTGGAAGTAATAAGTTGTTCAAATTTGTATTTTGAGATTGCATTGTCTATTTTCAAAAACTTTCTAAAATAAATTATCGAAACGATTTTTATACTGTTTTCTGTTTTTGAACATCGTTTTCGAGTTACAGTTATCTAAACATGTTTTCTTCATAAAATATCATAAAATTGTTTTCTATTTTCATTTTTGAAAATAGTTTTCTATTTTTATTTTCAAAAACAGTTTTTAACAACTGAAAACTGAAAATTATATCCAAAAATGTCCTAAGCCATACAATGTACCAAACTATTGATGAAGATATGGGTTTTGACTTTATAAAAAAATGTTATCTTTTCATTTATTCTTTTTCCTTTTTTCTTTCTTTTTTTTAACATTCCGTTTGGTATGATTTTTAAGTATAGAATTCTAATCATTTCCAAATAAACTGAAACTAGATCATTTATAAATGAATCCACACTTCATTTTCAAATGAATTGAAATTAGAATTCATTTGTAAATGAACTCAAATGAATTTTCATGTTTAGTATAATCTTACTTAAACTGTATAACTGAAATGAATTTTGTGCTTAGAATCAACAATAATTCATTTCATAAACTTTATTTAAATATCATTAGCATTATTATATGATTCATAACACTTTTTATCTCATTGCTTTCTTTTACTTGCTTTTCTTTTTGTACATGGTAAAATAATCCTCCAAACTTATGAAATATTACAAGGACTACAATATCTTCAATTGACTAAAAAGATCAACTCCATAAGGAATCTAATTTGAGATTTATTTACAATGAAATTAATGTCTTTAAACTTTTGTAAAGGTTTAATTTCTATCCGCAATCTTATACATTCAATAATGATAAATCAAAAAAATAGAAAATAAAACCTCATTTCCCAAAAGAAGACAATATTACCTTATAATGTTACACAAACCATGAAATTCAATGTTTTAGAATCTCAATGACTTCCACTTGAATGAACAATATTCATGAAAGGGTTATGTGACAAATGTGAAATCTTTAAACCTACAAATCAAGGATGGGTGTATCTTTCTTCCTGTTTTTTTTTTATTATTTTGCAAATGAAAATAATAGATAAAAGCATCAAGGAGTGTGACAACTACAAATCTACAATCATAGATCTAAACAACCAAAGATGTGAATCAAAACACTACAAATTTCTAGGTCAAACATTTGTGGAGGACCAACGAATATTTATGATTTTAGAGGAAATAATGAGGTTCACATCATAAAGTCCACCATTTAGATGGTTCTTATCACTATCTGTTCCTTTCTCACTATAACTGTCTCTCTGTGTGAGACCAATTCATCTATAGACAATTTCATAATAACACACCACACATCAATATTTCAATGATGCAAGCAATAATTAAACAGATATAATGAATAAATTATTATTATGGGAATATCTTCCTACATGTCAACATGTTTTTATTATCTTAGACTGGCCCCCTCCCGGTTCTTTTCTTTACAGCTTGTCCTGGTTGCCACGGAATTCATTTCCAACATATACCGACTGTCGCGGTATCCCTTTTAATTCCAGCCTATACCGGCTGTCACAGTTTTTCAATTAGACCGGCCCTTTTCCTGGTTCTTTTTTTTATTTAATTCATATGCATATGAACAATGATATAATAAAAAAACAATAATTCAAATATTTTTTTCATTCTCGTTTAGACCGGTTGCCTTCCCGATTCTTTTATTGTCATTCAAATGTATATGAAATATTGGGAAACCACCCTCAAGATGCCCAGGTGGTGATCTTTCAAACACCCAAGTCTTGAATGACTTGTAATAACATCGAAACAAAACAGGAATCAAACCAATCAAAGAAAGAACACAAACAATTATTATCGAGGTTCGGTAATGTGCCTACGTCCCCGTGAGCTCCTCCGAGCCCTCTGCACTAAATCAATGAGTTCTTACAAGTTACAGCAACACCTCTTCAAGAAACCTCTAGTTCTTGAAGAACGAAAAAAGAGAAAAAGAAAGTAATAAGAACTTGAGTTACCCTGAAAATTTCCCCAAGAAAATTTCACTTACAAGGCCCTTGAATCCCCAATCTATACTTCTCTCTCTCTAAATAACCAGCCTCTCTTGAATGAGTCGCTCCTATGTTTAGTGTCTTTGCACTCTCACACACACATTCACATGTCATTCCTATCACACCTCTCTTGTTGAGATGATTGTCACAATGATTGTCTTCATTTGTTAGAAGACCCTTTACATAGAGCAACGACTTCCTCATCCAATCTTGGAGATCAATCTCCACCCTTAGATCTCAAGAACCAAAGACCCATGGCTCTCTAAGATTCTAAGTAATCTTGTGCGTTTTGATCATGCACCACGCACCATCTCAAAAGGCTGAAAAAACTTGTCTCAGTGTGCCTGGCGTCGCGGCCCAGAACAGGGCTACACTTCTCCACCTTCTGGGTGCCGCGGCACGCCCTCCTTGAGGTGCGGCGCCACCTGGCCTGAAGAGCTCCACTTACTGGAGGGTGAGGCGCACACCTGGTGACCTGATGCTGAACTCCTTTGCTATTTGATCCTTAGACAAATACCAACATGAAAACTGATATGAATATGCATATAAATAATAAAACAAAAACAAGCATGTATTCAGACTAGCTATCCTGATTTTTCTCCAAATATATAAAAAAAATTTCACTAAATTCCTCTCATCCCAAATCACATCAAATCATCCATCAAAGTTTGTCAAGATCCACTCAATTTCGTCTCCTCATAATTCGTATCAAAACATCAATCAAAACTCGTTAAAAATTTATTTATCACCATCATTATTAAATCAACTTGTCATTCTATTGATATTTCTTTTCACATAATAATTTTCTACGTGTCCAATATTTATATCATACCTATCAATCAAATATTTATCTATCACCAAAACATAAGCTAATAATTTATTTTAATATTACCACTAGATATTTCAAATTTTTTATTTTGATTACTTAAAGTAAATCCAACTCACCACGTAGTACTTAAAGCTACATGTGGATTACTTCCTTACCTTTCCCGTTCCTCTAAGAAATTCTCCCAGTTGTAGATCGTCAACATCTGACATCATATTTATATTAAATTTATAATTTATTATTCAATTCGTTATAAACCACACCCTTTGAAAATTTCCGCTTTGAATTTGGGGAATTTCATGTATGCTAAAAATTCAAAAATAAACACTATATTATTACTTTCTATTTTTCTGATAACTTCTCGTGATTCTCTATGAAATTCCACAGTAAACCCCTTCAAAAGTTTGCTCTTTTAACCTTTCTTTCGGTCCCCAAGTGTTTAGAGAAAATAAGAAATCAAAGGAAAACGTAAACGGTATATATATATATATATATATATATATATATACCATTTTTTTTTTCACTTCTTCAACTCTGTGCCCCCCCCCCCCTTTTTCCAAGCTGCCACAACTTATAAGTCGTGGCTCACATGTAACACAAATTGGCAGCAGGTTGCCACCTGCTGCCACCTGGTTTGTTTTTTTTTTTTTTTAATATAATGTATATTATTTTTTTTTCTTTTCCTTTTGCTGGATGTCCCTGCATGTCTAAAATTTTATTTTATTTTTTTAACTACACCCCCACACATACAAATTTTTTTTAAGAGAATTATTTTATTCAATACTAATTCCTTTGTGTAAATATTATTTTAATTTCTTGTCATATTTATTAAATTACTTATTTACTCTTACTTTACTATTACGGGTATTACAATTCTACCCACCTTATAAAAATTTCATCCCCGAAATTTCCTTACTTTACTCCAAAAACAAATGTGAACAATACTTCTTCACAATTATCTCACGCTTTCACGTAATCTTTTCAACATCCTTATTCCGCCACAGAACTTGAACTAATGCAATTATTTTATTTCACAAGACTTGTTATTTTCTATCTAAAATTCTCACTAGTACTTGTATATAAGCCCAATGTCTCTGAATTTCTAAAGCTTAGCTCAAATTATTATAATATTCATCATGTAAACACTTTTTTTTTAAAGTGAAACATGAAATACATTATATAAATGTTTTGATTTTGGAGGCAAATCCAGACTACTCATAACTAGCCCAACTTTCTCAACAACCTCATAGGGTCCCACTTACCTCATACTCAACTTTTCTTCTTTTTTTTTTATCCTCAACACACTTTTTCATGGAGATATTTTTAATTACACCCAATCACTTACTTGAAATTCCAGAGGTCTTCTCTTAGTATCAACATAGTTATTCGGTCTACTCTGTGCTGCTTTATGGTTCTCTCTAACTAATTTGATCCTCTTAGTTGTTAACTCAAATTATTGTGGACCAAATATCTTTCCCTCTCCAACTTCTTCCCAGCATACTGGAGTTTAACACCTCCTACCATACCATGTCTCAATCGGTGCCATCCCAATATTAGTTTGATACTGATTATTATAAGCAATTTCAGTCGATGGCATGTAAGCATCCAACTTACTGAGAAACTCATCACATTTGCCCTTAACATATCTTCTAATACTCTAATAATCCTTTCTGTTTGAGCACGAAAAATTATATTCAATTGCAACTGTGCACTCGTGGCTTTCTGAAAGTCTTTCCAAAATCAAGATGTAAATCTAGCATCTCTATTTGACATTATGCTTCATGGTACTCCATACAACCTCACAATCTCAGCTACATCCCTCTTCAATCCTGACCACCAAAAATTCTGTCTCATTCCTCTATACATCTTATTGTTACTTGGTTGCATCGAATCTACGCCATCATGTACCTTTCTCAATATCTTCTTTTTCAACTTCGCATTATTGGGAACACAATTTCCATGCTCCAATACCAAAATACCTTCATTTTAAATTTCTGAACTCAAAATGCTTTCTAGTAAGCACTCAATGCTTAATCTTTTTTATCTCTTCATCTCTACCTTGCATCTCTAAAGCATTTTACTATGAATGACTGTACAACCATATTTGTTAACCATGATCCTCTATCACTGATATTCAACTTCACT
Organism: Bretschneidera sinensis; assembly: GCA_023935145.1. Classification (NCBI taxonomy): domain Eukaryota; kingdom Viridiplantae; phylum Streptophyta; class Magnoliopsida; order Brassicales; family Akaniaceae; genus Bretschneidera; species Bretschneidera sinensis. The sequence continues at coordinate 29,503,365 of CM043705.1, read as the reverse complement.
TTTATCTCTTTTAAATCTATCATCAATTTCACATGAAGACTCCCAGTAGCAGTTAAACTTCTTGTAGACTTTCTATTCAATGCATCAGCTATCACTTTCGCATTTCTTATATGATAGTGAATTGTACAATCATAGTTACAAATCAACTCCATCCACCATATTTGCCAGAAAATTCAACTCTCTCTGGTTAGGTAGGTATGTTAAACTCTTATAATCTATGAATATCTCACAAGTGGCTCCATACAGATGATGTCTCCAATCTTTAATGTAAGCACTATAGCAACCAACTCTAAGTCATGAGTAGGGTAATGTCTATCATGAATCTTCAATTGCCTAGAATTATGGGCCATAGCTTTGCTATGTTACACATATCCTAACCAATGATGCGACGCATCACTGTATACCACAAATCCTTCATCACCAGAAGAAAACACCAATACTAGAGCTGTAGTCAGTTTCTCCTTTAGTAATTGGAAAAAATTTTCTCACACTTCCTTTACCATATAAATCTCAAATTTTTCCTAGTCAGTCTATTCAATAATATTATTATAATAAAAAAATTCTTAAAGAATCTTCTATAATAACCAGCTAACCCCAAAAAGATTTTGATTTCATTCACATTAGTTGGTCTCTCCCAACTTAATATTGTCTCCACCTTTTGTGGATCAACCGTTATGCCATTTCTTGATATTACATGTTCCAAGAAAATCATTTCTTTCAGCCGACACTTACACTTAGAGAACTTTGCATATAATTTCTCTCTCCTTAGAATCTCCAACACATTGTCTAATGTTTCACATGTTGTTCTTCCTTCTTAGAATATATCAGAATGTCAAATACAACCATAAACTTGTTAAGATATAGTTTAAATGCTCTATTCATCAAGTCCTTGAATGTTTCTAGAACATTAGTCAATCTAAATGACATCACAAGAAGCTTAAGACCATAACGTGTCCTAAAAGCAATCTTAGGCATGTCTCCCTTCTCTATCCTTAACTGGTGATAACCTAATCTCCAGTTTATCTTAGAAAACCACTCTCACTCTTTGCGCTGCTCAAACAATTTATTTATCCTGGGTAAAAGATATTTGTTCTTATTTAACTATTTGTAGTCTATACACAATCTCATCGTTCCTTTTTCCTTCTTCACGAACAACACAGGGGCTCCCCAAATATATTAGGTTCAATAAATTGTTTATCTAAAAATTTTTGAACTTTCAATTCTCTTAACTCAATGGGTGTCACTCTTGTAGGGTGCTATTAAATATATGTGATGATCCTGGTATCACATCAATAGAGAATTTAATCTCCCTACTTGGAGGCATAACACTACCTTATTTCTGAAACAATCAACTCCAAGCGTAATGCATCAACAACTAATTCATTCTCAAAATTAAATGAAATAATATCATATTCAAAGATAATAAATCAGCTTCAAATTCTCTATCACACAATCCTTGTAAACATTTATAATTATCACTCCATCTCTAGTGAAAACTTCAACAAAAATATTTTGCATCAAAGGACTAATACACACTTCAATAGACTTCATATGAATATTGGATGCAAAAGAATGGGTTGCACCAAGATCAACCAACATTGATATGTCCACCTTCTTTACCCATAAAGCACTTCAAATTTTGACAATTCTGAGATAAATATCTTATCTGAATATATTTAAACCAACTTCTGTCTCTCAATCATACATCAGATTACCACTTTTCCTTGGTGGTATACTTACTTCCTCTGCCATGACTCCTAGTTCCCATAACTTGTCTCCCAAATCTAAGGGTCCCACCGATATTACTTTAAGCTACAAAAGTAACAGATCCTGCTTTCCTCTGACTCTGTACTACAGTTCCTTATGATAAGGAACGCCTCCTCTAAGTGGTCTCCCACTCTGTACACTCATACTGGTACCACCTCTGAGTTCCTCAAATCTAGACTTCTTCCACCAATTCCTACTACCTCTAATTTCTATCACACCCTTCTCAATCTGAAGTGTTATATTCGTCAATGTAACATAATTCATATGCCTTGTGTCAAATAGTTTCGATCAAATCTTAAAACATAGTTCATCTTTAAACCTTTTACACTTCTTCTCCTTTAGGTTTACCATTTCCGGTACAAACCTCGACAAAACCATAATCTCTTATCATACTAAGTTATAGTCCATACGTTTACCCCACTTAAATAAAATCTATATCTTGTTGGGTTCTAAAGGTCTAAGGAAAGTATTGATAAAGGAAAACCTCTTTCAGCCGATTCCAGGTTAAGGGTCTATCATCTTCTGCACTTACCCTGGCAAGAGTATCCTCTCATTATTCTAAAGCTTCTCCTTCTAACTCAAACGAAACAAAAGCAACCATCTGCTTATCAATTTCTGGTAAAACAACAAATAATCTTTCTACATGTTTCTCCCAAAACTCAGGCTTAAAAGGATTTATAGATCCTTTAAACAACAAAGCATTCAACTTAACGATCTCCCTGCATCCCATGCCTAAACTCACTTTTCCACTTTTAAACATTTATCATTTCTGGATTTATAACAATCTTAGACACTGCTCTAGCTTATTCATCAAGTCTATGCTATAGGCTACCAACTCTATCATTTATTACCTTCACTTCTCAAGAGTATGTGCAAGAGCTTATCTTAGCTCATCTCTTTCAACTTCAGATTCTCTCACACCTTTACCAATATCAATTATATTACTACTATCAATCATACTATCAGCACATTCCCTTCTAGGAACCACAGATTCAGACTCAACCTCGACTTAATAAAAATATTGGGGGCCTACTACGCCCTCTCAAATTAATAACTCTAACTCTAGCTCTAGGGCGTCCACATGTCATCCTTAGACTATTAAAATATAATTTATTTTAATCTTCCACTTCTTTACTTTTTATGCAGCTTACAAAATCATAAAACCTAAGGCTCTGATACCAAAAATGTAACGACCCATCACGGGTTGGCCACCCTCGAGACAGTGTCATTACATTTTGAAAATCTCAGCACAACACATATATGCAACAATAAAAATAAATAACGCTAATAAATTTTTTTACATCAATCCTCAACCCTCAACAGAGGAGTTGCATCAATCTAATCTTTTAAACATTAGATACAATGTAAAATAAATGGATATTTACAAATAAATTTTTATTTTCTTTTCTCTTTAGTCTAAGGATGTTGACACGTATGTGACTTATAGAAAACGATTTCTTCTGAACCTCATCTCACCAAATTATTTGTCATGCCTGCTACCTGAAATCATTGCACAATGAGGGGTGAGCTTCACAAGCTCAGTGAATTAAATTTACTAAAAGTATTTAGTTTGCATAACATCCCCTTTTATATTTAATCATTTATATTTCACATAACTTGATGATAACTTTCTACTATCACTATACATGTCATAAGATTCATTCTCTATCAATCTTTTCTTATCATTCATTGGTTCACCTTAAGACCATCAATTATCTCATAATTACCTCGTAATGAGGTTCACATCATAAAGTCCACCATTTAGATGGTTCTTATCATTCTCTGTTTCTTTCTCACCATAACTGTCTCTCTTTGTGAGACCAATTCATCTATAAAAAATTTCATAATAATACACCACACATCAATATTTCAATGATGCAAGCAATAATTAAACAGATACAATGCATGAATTATTATTATGGGAACGTTTTCCCACATGTCGACATGTTTTTATTATCTTAGATCGGCCCTCTCTCGGTTCTTTTCTTTACAGCTTATCCCAGCTTCCATAGAATTCATTTTCAGCATATACTAGCTATCATGGTGTCCCTTTAAATTCCAGCCTATACCGGTTGTCACAGTTTTTCAATTAGACCAGCTCCTTCCCGGTTCTTTTCTTTTATTTAATGCAAATGCATATGAACAATGATATAATAAAAAAACAATAATTGAAATATTTTTTATTCTCATTTAGACCGGCTGCCTTCCCAGTTCTTTTATTCTCATTCAGATGTATATAAAAATTGATATGAATATGTATATAATAATAAAATAAAAACAAGCATGTATTCAGACTAGCTATCTTGATTTTTCTCCAATTATATAAAAAAATTTCACTAAATTCATCTCATCTCAAATCACATCAAATCATCCATCAAAGCTGTCAATATCCACTAAATTTCATCCCAAATCATATCAAACCATCCATCAAAGTTTGTCAAGATCCATTAAATTTCGTCTCCTCATAATTTGTATCAAAAAATCAATCAAAGCTCGTTAAGAATTTATTTATTACCATCATTATTAAATCAACTTGTCATTCTAGTAATATTTCTTTTCACATAATAATTTTCTACGTGTCCAATATTTATACCATACCTATCAACCAAATGTTTATCTATCACCAAAACATAAGCTAATAATTTATTTTAATATTACCACTAGATATTTCAATTTTTTTTTATTTAGATTACTTAAAGTAAACTCAACTCACCACATAGCACTTAAAGCTACCCGTTGATCACTTCCTTGCCTTTCCCATTCCTCTCAGAAATTCTCCCAGTTATAGATCATCAATACCTGACATCATATTTATATTAAATTTATAATTTATTCTTCAATTTGTTATAAACCACACCTTTTGAAAATTTTCACTTTGAATTTGGGGAATTTCATGTATGCTAAAAATTCAAAAATAAACACTATATTATTACCTTCTATTTTTCTGATAGCTTCTCGTGATTCTCTATGAAATTCTGCAGTAAACCCCTTCAAAATTTTGCTCTTTTAACATTTCTTTCGGTCCCCAAGTGTTTAGAGAAAATAAGAAATCAAAGGAAAATGTAAACGGTACGTATAAATAATATATATATACCATTTCTTTTTTTTTCACTTCTTCAGCTCTGCCCCCCCTCTTTTCCAAGCTGCCATGACTTGTAAGTCGTGGCTCACATGCAACCTAAATTGGCAGTAGGTTGCCACCTGCTGCGACCTGTTTTTTTAAAAAATATAATATATTATTTTTTTTTATTTTTATTATGTTTTTTCTTTTCCTTTTGCTGGATGTCCCTGGACGTCCAAAATTTTTTTATTTTTATTTTTATTTTTTTATTTATTTTTTAACTACACCCCCACCCGTCCAGAATTTTTTAAGAGAATTATTTTATTCAATACTAATTCCTTCACGTAAATATTATTTTAATTTCCTATCATATTTATTAAATTACTTATTTACCCTTACTTTATGATTACAGGTATTACAAAACTGTGAGTTTAATGATGACAGTGAGGAATTTGATTTTGGTGATGAGGTGGATGAGATAGATTTAGACTTAGACAATGAAATGAGTAAAATCTAATGAATCAGTAGACTGTGTTATAAGTTAAGAAGAATTTGATGAGGATCCTAGAGAGGTGAGAAGAAAAAGGATATGGGACAATAGTTTTAGAATTCCTACAGAGATATTCAAGCCTAGGGAAAATGGAATAATGTTTTTTTCAAGTAGGACATGAATTTAGTGATGTGCAACACTTTAGAGAAGTATTGGAGGATTATAGTGTACAAGGGGGATTAGCTTCAATAAACCAAAAAATAATAGAAAGAGGGTCAGTACACTGTGCAAGGCTGAGGATTGTCCTTGGAGAATTTACGCTTCATCGACACCATACAAGATTATATTCATGGTCAAAATCTTGAATGATGCTCACATATGTGTGAGAACTGATAAGAATAATAATGCAAGGGTATTATGGATTGCTAGGAAACTAGATAATCAGTTGAAGGCTGACCCGAGCATGACCTATGAGTTAATGAGAGAAATACTGACCAAGCAATATGGGATTTATCCTCATGGTAAACAATTGTACAGGGCTTAAAAGAAGGTGAGAGAGGAAATTAAAGGTGGGCATAAGGAATGATTTAGGAAACTAAGAAAATATGCTAAGTTAGTAGTGGAAAGGAATCTAGGAAGCATTGTGAGAATATAAGTGTATGAGAGACAGAACTCAAAAGAGACACTGGTGTTTAAAAGAATATTTGTGTGCTTATATGCAATGAAGATTGGGTTCTTCAATGGTTGTGGACCATTTTTAGGGCTAGCTGATTGTTTTCTAAAGGGTCCATATTGTAGGGTGTTATTATTTGTTGTAGTACTTGATGAAAAAATGGTTTGTTTCTAGTAGCATATGCTATTGTTGAGGTAGAAAACAAAGAAAGTTAGGCAATATTCTGTAGGTGTTTAAGGGATTGTATTGGTGAGGGGACATTAGAGAGGCCACTTACCTTTATGTTAAATAAATAAAAGGTTAAGCAATATTCTACTTTTACTCTCATTCACACATTCTTCTAAATTTGTGTAACATTTTATTAAAATGTTGAAATAGTGTTTTGCTTGTATGTAGGGAATCCTAGATGCTGTAGTTGAGTTCTTCCAACATGTCTATCACATAAATTGTGCTAGACATGTTTATAGTAACTTCAGAGCCAGTTTTTATGGGCTTGAGTTAAGGGTACATTTTTGGTGGGCTGCAAAAAGCATTCTACAAAGATGGTTTCAAAGAATTCATTATCTCATTGAAAGGTCATTCAGATCTAGCATGGAGACGGTTAGTTGAGAAGTCGTTCTCTAGGGATAAACACACATTTGATTCAACAACAAAGAATGGTTCAGTGACAAATAAACACACAAAGTCTTTCAATACTTGGGTGAAAAAATTGAGGGACAAACCAGCACTGAGCCTTATTGAAAGTCTGAGGATGAAAGAACACAAGCAATTGTTATCGAGGTTCGGCAATGTGCCTACGTCCCCATGAGGTCCTCCGAACTCTCTACACTAAATCAATGGTTCTTACAATTACAGCAACACCTCTTCAAGAACACGATTAGAGATGGATCTTAACCGTTCTTGAATCACCCTTAAGAACATGATCAGATCTTGATCTTAACACCGTTCTTGAAGAACAAAAGAAGAGAGAAAAGAAAGTGATAAGGTCTTGAGTTACCTTAGAATTTTCCCTAAGAAAATTCAACTTACAAGTCCCTTGAATCCCCAATCTATACTACCCTCTCTCTAAACATCCAGCCTCTCTACAATGAGACCTTTCCTGTGTTGAGTGTCTTTGCACTCTCACACACCCATGTGTTTTATTTCACACACACTCACATGTCATCACATGTTATGTCACACTTCTCTTCTTAGAGATTGAAGCTAGGTGACCCTTTATGTAGTGCACCACTTCTTGAACCTATCTTGAAGGTCAATCTCCACCCTTAGATCTTGAAGACCAATCAATCGTAACCCCTCATCAATCCTAGATCATATACGTTTTGAACTTGTCCCACGTACCTTTCAAAAGGCTGGAAAAATCAGCATCAATGTGCCTTCAAGTCGCGGCCTAGAATAGGGCAAGCCGTGGCCTGAAGAAGGGGAGGTTTTGATGTCATGCTGGAGGTCGTGGCCTAGAGTGGCTGAGCCGTGGCGCACAAGGCCAGGCTGTGGCACACACTCCTTGGGCCGTGGTGCACAACCTCCTCACCTAACTTCTGGTCTTCTTGGAGGCTGAGTCATGCACACCTTGAGCCGAGGCGCCAAGACCTGATGCTGAACCTTTTAAACCATGTTTAAACCTTAGACAAATACCAACAATCTCTACCTTTCTCTAAGCGATTAAACCCGAACCCATTGTGTAGAGAACCTAAGATCCAAACTCAACTTGAGTCATTATTCATCTGACTCCAATCCTAAGAAGTCCAAAGCAATGATTGAACTTACTTAGAGGTAGAACTTTAGTGCCTAAATCTGCAGGACTTCTTTTCATTGCGACTTTGTCTATATGAATGTATCATTTCGTAACATTTTCCTGAATGAAATGATATTGAACATCCACATACTTAGTCCTCTCATAGAACACTGGGTTCCTACACAAGTGCCACCACCTGCTCTTTTAGGACCTTCCACTCGTCCAACAACATTTTGCATCACATAGCCTCCTTTATGGCTTCCGTAGCCGCTATGTACTCAGTCTCGGTTATTAAGAGTGCTACCACCGATTACCACTGAGCCTTCACGCACCTCAGCAACCACTTCATCCCAAGCCAAAGCTTCTTTCCAGGATTACTCACAAATATGCTGAGAACACTCATTGCTTGAGAAATGTCAGGTCTAGTGCTTACCATCAGGACCATGACTGATCCAACTGCACTAGAGTAAGGGACCTTATCCATTTCTTTCTTCTCCTTATCTGTTCTAGAAAATTGTTTGCTGGAGAACTTGAAATGACCAGCAAGGGGAACCTTCACTGGTTTACCATCTTCCATAGAAAACTTGTACAACACCTTTTCTATGCCGGAAGAACGCAAAACTTTCAACCCATTTCTCTCCCTTTCCCGAATTCTTCTCATACCAAGGATATTTTGTGAAAGGCCAAGATCCTTCCTCTCAAACTCCTCACTGAGTTGAGATGTTAACATTTCCATCCTCTCCCTGATGTTCTCAACCAACAGCACATCATCGACATAGATGAGGATAATCACCATTCATCCACCTTGTGTCTAGGTGAGAAGGTTTCTGTGAAATCTATGTCATCTCTTTGCATGAACCCCTTCGTCACAAGCCTAGCCTTGTCCCTGATTTTGTCCCCTAGAGGGTTCCCTTCTTTGATCTTGTAAGTGCACTTACAATCCATAACTCTCTGTTTTCCTGGAATGTACACAAATTTCCAAGAGTTGTTCTTCCTCAAAGAATCCATTTCTTCCTCCATAGCTAGCTTCCATCTTGACGAATCCTTACATCCCATGGCATTAATGTAAGTTTTTTGTTCACTTATCCCTCATTCTATCCAAGGAGCTGCTGCATCCGCAGCCGCAAAACCATATCTTAAAGGTGGTCTGACCATCATTCTTTCCCAATCCCTTGTGAGCTGATAGTCATTCTGACTTGCTGCATCATCCCCTTCTAGTTCAGCCTCCTCTCGAGTGTCCTAAGCTTGACCTTCATCAATGGGCTCTACCTGGTCTGAACCCTCTTTCCATCCTTGCTCTACCTGAACTGAATTTTCCTTAATACTATACTCCACAAATACCGAACTGGTTTGCTCACTATCCCCTGCAGGGTTAGTTTTCTTCAAATAGGGAAATAATAATTCATTAAAAATAACATCCCTACTTATTATGAGTTTCAATCCTTTTTACTCTAAGGACCACAACCTATACCCCTTAGCCCCTTCTCTATATCCTAGAAACACATATTTTCTAGACATTAGGCTAAGCTTATCATTCTTTTGATGTGCAAACGCAGCACACCCAAAAGTCCTAAGGCTGTCCAACTCAGGGGGTTTTCCACTCCACATCTCTTCGGGAGTCTTGAGCTCTAAAGCTCTAGAGAGTAATCTATTAACCAAATATGTAGCAGTAGACACCACTTCCCCCCAAAAACATTTGGGTAATCTGGATCCTATTAACCTGCACCTAACCTTTTCCCCAAGGTTCTTATTCATCCTCTCAGCAACTCCACTTTGCTGAGGGGTTTTCACAACCGTTCTATGTCTTAGAATGTCATTTAACCTACAGAATTGATCAAGTTCCTTGTTAAAAAATTCTAAGCCATTATCATTTCTAAACACCTTAACTACCCTGCCTGTTTGAGTCTCGTCCAGCTTTTTCCACACCATAAAATTATTCAAAGCATTTGATTTATTTCTAAGCAAACAAACCCAAATCTTTCTTGAATAATCATCAATTAATGACAGAAAATAAACATTACCTCCCTGTGTTGGTGTTCTTGCTGGTCCCCAAAGATCCACATGAATGTAGTCAAGAATGCCTTTAGACTTGTGCACTCCAGTGATGAAGCTAACCCGATGTTGTTTCCCAAGAACACAACATTCGCAGAAATCAAGTTCCTCTACTTTGTCACTACCAAGTAGACCATCCTTGCTGAGAACTTGCAGGCCCTTTTCACTCATGTGTCCCAAGTGATTGTGCCAAAGGGCTGCCGTATTCATCTCAGCCATCAAGCTTGCTGCTTGATCCTTGATCTCCGTGTCTCCGATCATCTCATAGAGACCATCCTTTATTGCTGCTTTGATCACTATCAAAGATCCCTTGGTTACCCTGATCTTTCCTCCCTCTGCCTTGTATGTGTATCCCATAGAATCTAGCTACCCCAATGAGATCAAACTTCTTCTCAACTCTGGAAGATACTTCACATTCCACAGCAGCCTTGTCATTCCATCAAACATCTTTAACTGGATGTCTCTTATCCCCCTCACTTGGCAAGAAATATCATTCCCCAAGAAAACCCTTTCATCATTGGTTTCCTTGAAATTCTTGAACCAATCCCGGTGAGGGCATTTATGATGAGTGCACCCGGTATCCAAGATCTATTTCCCGTTGCCTTCTTGCCCCTTGCTCACACTTGAGCACACAACAAGAACATCATCATCTTGTTATTTTCCCTTGGCAACCGAAGCCTCTCCATTCTTGGTATGACTTCTTCCCTCATCATTTATCATCTTCTTGCAATCTTTCTTGAAATGACCCTCCTTATGGCAGTAGAAGCATCTCCCATGGCTTTCTCCTTTACCTATGTCCCGATAGTAGCCATGTATGTTACTGTGCACTCTCCCATGGATTTCTCCTCTACCTCTATCCCGGTAGTAGCCATGTATGTTGCTGTGCACTCTCCCATGGCTTTCTCCTCTACCTCTGTCCTGGTAGTAGCCATGTATGTTACTGTGCACTCTTCCATGGCTTTCTCCTCTACCTCTGTCCCGGTAGTAGCCATGTATGTTACTGCCATGCCGAGTTGCTGGCCTTCCTCTAACAAACAACTCTTCTCCTCTTGATGCACTCCTCATCTTGGCATCAAGATTATCTTGCAACTCTTTATCAGGATCCATTTTAAAAGCAAAGATTCGTTTATGAAGATACCTCTTATTAGGGAGAGTTTTGGCAAGAAACAACTCATCTAGTTTCTTCCAAATTATAGTTGGATCTTCTGAGTTTTCGCACTCCCTTGTGACCTTATCCGACAAGTGCAAAAAGATAGTGATGTATGCCATCTTCTTCATCTCATTCCACTGGACCTCCGTGATACTTGCTGAAAAAGCATCATCTTCTCCAATAGCCAAGTCCACCCTTTGTTGCACAAGAATAACCTTGATCTTCCGCTTCCAAAAGGTAAAATCTCCCTTTCCGTCAAACTTCTCAACAATGAAGTTTGAACCCATCTTGCGGAGAAAATCCTAGATTTATGTAGCACCCACAATTGCTTTCCAACTTCTTCTAAATCTCAAGAACACGATCGAAGATTGATCTCAATACCATTCTTGAATCACCCTTAAGAACACGATCAGATCTTGATCTCTACTCTGTTCTTGAATCACCTCAAGAACACGATCAGATATTGATCTCTACTCTATCCTTGAATCACCTCAAGAACACGATCAGATATAGATCTCTACTCCATTCTTGAATTACCAAAGAAGTTGACCTTTGATTCTTGGAGTCTTACTCCGATACCTTTTGTTCTTGCTTCGATATCTGCTGTCCTTGAACCACAGCTCTGATACCACTGTCGTGGTATCTCCTCTAGCTACCATTGTTGGGAAACCACCCTCAAGATGCCTAGGTGGTGATCTTCCAAACACCCAAGTCTAGAATGACTTGTAAAGAAAAGAAATAGCAAACAAAGTAGGAAAGAACACAAGCAATTGTTATCGAGGTTCGACAATGTGCCTACGTCCCCGTGAGTTCCTCCGAACTTTCTGCACTAAATCAATGGTTCTTACAATTACAACAACACCTCTTCAAGAACATGATCAGAGATGGATCTTAACCGTTCTTGAATCACCCTCAAGAACACAATCAGATCTTGATCTTAACACTGTTCTTGAAGAACAAAAGAAGAGAGAAAAGAAAGTGATAAGGTCTTGAGTTACCTTGGAATTTTCCCCAAGAAAATTCCACTTACAAGTCCCTTGAATCCCTAATCTATACTACTCTCTCTCTAAACATCCAGTCTCTCTACGATGCGATCTCTCCTGTGTTTAGTGTCTTTGCACTCTCACACACCCATGTGTTCTATTTCACACACACTCACATGTCACACATGTTATGTCACACTTATCTTCTTAGAGATTGAAGTTAGGTGACCCTTTATATAGTGCACCACTTCTTGAACCTATCTCGAAGGTCAATCTCCACCCTTAGATCTTGAGGACCAATCAATCATAGCCCCTCATCAATCCTATGTGATCCTGTGCGTTTTGAATTTATCCCACACACCTTTCAAAAGGCTGGAAAAATCAGCATCAGTGTGCCTTTAAGCCGCAACCTAGAACAGGGTAAGCCGTACCTTGAAGAAGGGGAGATTTTGATGTAATGCTGAAGGCCGCGGCTTGGAGTGGCTGAGTCACGGCGCACAGCCCCCTCACCCAGCTTCTAGTCTTTTTGGAGGCCGAGGTGCGCACACCTTGAGCCGAGGTGCCAAAACCTGATGCTGAACCCTTTCAAACCATGTTTAAACCTTAGACAAATACCAACACCCTACTATATAAAGTAGAAAGTCTTGCATTGTTACATGTAACATTTGCAAACAGTTTGGTCACAACAATATAACCTTCTAGAGAGGAGCAACAAAAAAGGTAAAATAACAATGTATTAATAGTTTATGTTTTGTTACTATTTAGTAAACAACTTTACTGATTTGTATTGTTATATTGTTTCACATTATAGAAAAAGGGAGGTGGCAGATGGAATTAGAAGAGGTTATTAGAGTAGAGGTAGGGCAACAAAGGGTGGTAGAGGAGGTTCAAGTGGTGGTGAGGGAATAAAAGGTATTGCTAGTGGTGGAGCATCAGGGGTGGTAGGGTTACAAGGTCTACAAGTGGTGGTGAGGGAAGAGAAGATGTTGCTAGTGGTGGAGCGTTAATGGCTGGTAGGGTTACAAGGTTTGCAAGTGCTGGTGATGGAAGAGAAGGTGTTGCTGTTTCTTGAGGTGCTGGTAGGGTTACAAGGTCTGCAAGTGCTGGTGAAGGAAGAGAAGGTGGTGTTGATCAGGGAGAAAAGAATGGTGCTTGATTATGCCCAAAGTATAACATGGTAGTTGCAGCACAGCTTTGGGGTGTCGATTCCACAGGGAGACAAACTAACTACAAGAGAAAGTACAAACCTTAAAACGAACGATAAAAGTTAAACAAGAAAATCTGAGTTTGAAGTAGTGTGAAATAATTGTGTAAATATAATAGAGAACAACAAGGGTCCAGGAATCCTCCCTAGGTTCGTTGCCTTATTCTAATCTTGATTCAGTTGTTTTTATCTCGATTGCAAGTTTCACATCCCAAACAAGTAATCGACAAATATTCAATTAAAGCACATATATAAACCCTAACGTAATTGTTATGAAATACTCTTTACTTTCAAGCACACATGACCTAACTTATAGATTATCAAGAAATGATAATAATCATAATGACAATACCATAGTAATGGACAAATCTATAAGATAAATCTACCGAACTCAATCACACCTCAACAACATCACATAAGAAGAGCATGACTAAACTTATATGGGGGAGAAAGATGCAATCACCGAATTAAGGGGAAATCTTCTAATTAGATTAAAAAGTAAATCATAACAATGTTTAATGATAATAAATTCAAACTATAATGGATCAAGACTAGAACACCTAGGGATTCATCCCTTCGCCTTGCTTGGAGATTTTTTGGCCATGGGGGAGAGTGTGGCAGCCTTCATGATGTTTTCCTCGGCCTCTGGCCTCTCAAAAAGATTGATTTTTTTTTCTTCAACCCTAAGTGCCCTATTTATAGTATAAGGGTTCAAGGGTATTTTTGGACTCAAAATAGCCACTTAGAGGTCCTAATTAGGTCAGGAGACCGTGCGCGCCGTGCCTCTCTCTTCTGGGCGGTGCGGCGCTCTCTTTTCTTCATGAGTGTGCCTTGCTGGGCCGTGCAGCACTGCCCTAGCCACGCTACGACACTAGGAGGGGTGCAAGGGATGTGGTTCTAGGTGGTGCGGCGCTGGGCGGCACGACGCTAGGAGGGATGCCAAGATGCGGTTCTAGGCGGTGCGACGCTGGTTTGGCCGCGCCGTGGCGCACACTGGTACTCCTAGCTCTTCAAGTGCTGAAATAACTTCTCTTGGTCTTGGCATGCTTTGGCTCTTGTGTTTTGAATGCTTTTCATCACTTTTGTCTCTTCATAACCACTCTTCCATTCCTATATGTATCGAAACTTTGTGCTTTAAGCGATGATATCTTTTCCATTTCTTTTGGACTCCAAGGCACCTGAAAATGCATCGAATTAAGTCAATGATTTATGAATATCACTTTAGAGTTATTAACATGTAAAAGTACGATTAAGACCGAGATCAACCCCAAAATACTAACGATTAAACATCGTTGAGATGTATTTTATGGCTCTCATCAGTGCTACAAGAAGAACTACTACTACTATACCAGCACAAGAGAAAGAAAAAGGAAATCAATTTTCAATACAATAAGGGGTGTGAGTACTGATGTTAGTTCAATGTCTCAGGTTTTTGTTGAACTTTGTATTGGTTGGTGTAAATAATGAATGATTGGTGTGGTTAGTGTACATAATGAATAATAGGTGTAGGTAATGTGTTCATGGTTAGTGTATATATTGATTTTGTCTTGGTTTGGTACATGGTACATTTCTTAGTGATGAATGTCGATCTAGCATGACACCAGATGCGAGACCTCCCACCCACATAACCATGACTAGAGCAAGAAGGGTTACAAGGTCATCTACCACCACTTTTCATTTTCCTAGAACCCAATGTATTGCTTCTTGAAGTGATCTATGCATATGTTTTTAAAAGGAAAAACAATGCAAATTTGTTTTTTGTTTTAAATTTTAAATTATGGTGGAGCATCTCATTTGATATGGATGTGTCTTTTTTGTACAACTTTTAGTTATTTTTTTACCAAATCATGACTTTTTTTACTGGTTTTGATATTTTGATAAGTTTAGTGGATGACCTTTTTTGTATACATCCACAACTTTTGTATACTTTATTCAATCTATGTCATTGGAATAAGCTTTAGCTTTACATATGGAATCTATTACTTGGTTATGTGCACATGGGGACCATTTTGTATATATCCAAAAATTTTGCTTCTATGCACATGGGGACCAATTTGTAGTACTTTACTTTAAACAGATTTCACAACTTTACTGATGAACATAAACAGGATCTTTTGCAAAATAGCAACTATTCATTTCATTTATTAGTAAACAACATTACAAACCAAAGCATTCAATTCCATTTCATTTCATTTAATTTTCGTAACATAAGCTGAGACATAAAAAAAGAAATCACAAAGTTGCAAACAATGCTTGCAACAATCAACATTTTCAATGCCCCAACCCTTGTCTCAGTGCCCACAAACTTTACACCCATTCTTCTAATATCCTCTCTAATCCTTTGAATTTCTAACTACAACTCCAATTCATTTGCTTCAGCAGTGGTCCTGGCAGCTTCTTCATTAATAAGCAAACACCACACAAACAATTCACATTGTCGATCTTCGCAGGTGTAATATAATCTATTCGGATTTTTCTTTGACTCAGGAATCCTCACCGTAGCTCTCTTTCCACATTTTCATATAATGTCTATGTATCTCATATAACACCCACTCTTACTCATATTGGAAGAAGACATTGCTTGCCCTGCAATATAAAAATTCAAAAAAGCAATAAAAAATTTCAAACACCCAAAAATAACATACCCAAGCTTAAACATAATCTGTTGAACCCAAGTAAAATAAGAGATGAAGAATCGCAATTGAAGAAGATGATGAACCCAAGTAAATCCAAGATGCATACCTATTACGCCATAGACATCAAAATTGAAGGGATCGAGAATTAAGAGGTTGCTCACTTAGAAAACCCTCAAAAAGGCCAATCCAAAAGCTATGAAGGAGAACTGCTAATTAAAAAAAAAGATGAAGAATCAAAATGCATACCAATTGCCCCATGTGACACTAAAATTGAAGGAATCGAAAAACCTAGAGGTCGCTAACCTAGAAAGCCCTCGTTTACGGTAATCCACAAGCGATGAAGAGAATAATTATTTGTTGCCTAGAAAAAGAGTTAATGAATTTTTTTGTTTCCTCACACACGGGTTGCCCAGAAAAAGAGATGATAAAATTTCTTTGTTCCTCCACGCAAGGTGAAGAGAAGAATGAAGGAATGAGAAGTTAGGGAAAATTTGTTCAAGAAATAAGTTTTAATTTATTTTCTGATGACAAATGAGAAAGGAAAGTCAAATGTTATGTGTTTCAAGAAGGGTATTTTCGTTTTAAACCAATATAATACTGACATGTAACTCTAGTTAACCAATTTTAAATGGTTGACTAATAGAATTATTGATGAAAATGAGTTAAGTGTCTCGTAAAAACCAAAAGTATGAATAAATAAAAAGGGTAAGTGTCATTTCCAAAACTACGAGGGGGTAGGTGTATATTAGGGAAAACATCGAGGGAAAATGTATTTATCCTATTATTCCTCTAGCATTATAAGAGAAAGGGAATGTAGCTTGAGTGAAAGCAATTCATCTGACAACATGGGTGATTTTAAAGAAGTAAAAGACCTTTATAACCATGATCAACACCAATATTTGCCCAGAGTTATCGCTCGTAGAGGCCCTATAATTTCTGTTACAATTGAAGAATTGGAATAAAGTCTAAGATTCTAGAGAAACTATTTGTTGTGTTTCTGATTGATACAAGATGATTCATAACAAAATGTATGCAAGCACTCATCAATAATGCATAGTAGTTGGAATGAAGGATCACTATGGTGGGACGAGATTCCTAATTCTACCTAATTCATTTTGAGTGTGAACAAGATCACAAGTTCATTTACCTGGAAAGTCCATGGTCTTTTGATAGGGGCTTCCTGGTCATGGTTAGATGGAGGCTAAATCTCACTTTGAGTAGGCTTTACCTACAAAAAAAAAAATTTTTTTTATTCAACTCCGTCGCTTTCCTGTTGAATATTTACTTCTTAATATGGCAAAAACTTTTGTTGTAGTTGTAAGTCTTATCAAATGTGATGATTGGCATCCAGGTTTCCCAATGAATATCTAATTCTTCAGAGTCAAGGTTTGTATTTGAAAGACTAGGTAATCCAATAGAAGGTGAATCAAGTTTTTAAAATCTTTTCAATAATATAGTGAATGATTTGCAAAGCAATGGAGCACTACAATTTATTCAATAACATAAATTAAATAACAACAAATAAATTACAAGAAATCAAAGAGAGTTGGAAAAATAAGCATGCAAACAAATTTATAGTGATTCAGTTAAAATCTCATGTCTACTCCACTTCTCAAGGCTTCTCCTTGAGGGTTTCTTCACTAAACCACTCAAACCAACGAGCAAGCAACTTCACCGGTGTTGCTCAAACCATTTACAAGAAATGTCTCTCATTAGACCTCTTCTACCCGAGGTGCTTTAATCTGAAACACTCAATGAATCCTCAAGAACTCATACAATAATTACATCAACTCTCTTTTGTAAGAACCAAGTTCTCACTAATTCACTCAAGAGTTATACTAACTCTTTTACAAGGAATTGAAGAAGATAGAATAATACTGAGAGAAAATTCTCAATTATAACTCAACTCTTTTCTCCCTCACAAGCTCTTTATCAATAATGGCTCAATTTAAAATATAAATTATTTAGAAACAATATTGAGCTTTTTTTTCGAATTGTTCTTGGTTGTTTTAAAACTTAATTAGACTTGGTATTTATAGCCTAAATATAAAATATTCATTACAAATTAATTTAGGAAAGAATCAATCAAAACCTTTGCATTTAAATTTAAAAGTTGATGGGACGAAGGTCCAGTTGACTGTGGGTGTGATCTAATAAACTATACGAAGCTTCTGTCCAAAATAGATTCGTTATGAGGCTTGTACAGTCGATTGGGCAATACTTCCAATCGATTGTTGAAAGATTTGGTCCCAAAATTTCTTCTTGTGCAACATAACCATTAAAGAAAAAATTTAAAAAGAAATTGTACATGTTCGTTCAACTAGCCGTTAGGCAATACTAATGACTACACCATCAGATATCCTAGGCTAATTACTAGGATTTTTTCTTTTCCTAAGGTGAGAGCAATTTATTTTTTAAGACACAAAATGGGTGCATTTGGTTTATGAATTTTTTTTTTGTTTTTTATTTTATATTTTTACAAAACAAAAATAATTTTAATTTTTCATATTTTGTCTTTCAGGAAATTTGTTTGGTCATTGAAAACAAAAATTGTTTTATAAAAATCAAAACAGAAAAAATGCGTTTGGTGATACCGATTCATCTTGAGAAAAAACTTTGAAACTGGTGAATTATGGTTAAGTAAACCATTATGGTGAAATTTTTTGTCTTTACATTTACCCTATTCATAAATAAAATTACCATCAACTAAAACAAATTCAATATTACATCTGAATAATATAAATAAGTCAAAAAATAATACTAATACCCCATGTGTCAAATATAAAAGTACAAGAGGTTACAAAATTAAAATAAAAGTAAAATGGAAAATTTCATAATAATAGTAAATGCTCCTAATCTCGTCGACTCATTACGTATTTCTAAGTCTATAATCAATCCACAAAGATATAGCAAGATGTCATAAAAATACAATTCATAACTAAATTCAAATTTTGGTAAGCATGAACCACCAACACTTAATCATATCCAAGACCATCTACGCAATCCTTTCGACTTACATCTCCTAAATTCATAAAAACTCACCTTCATTCCGAGGTTGTGAACTTCTCAATCGCCTTATTTTACGAGGCTTCGGAGATCCCATACATGTTGCCTAACATAGCAATGCACTCCTCAATAGAGTAAGCTTTAGACATAGAACTAGTTGTATTGCAACTTTGAGAATTATATATCTAAACTTTTTCCCAAGAATTCGCTTCCCTTGCTTATAAACTAGATGCTCCTTTATCTAGAAACTATTTTGGATCCTTCTTCGAACAACGCTCAGTTTGAGTGTTACTAGGCTGAGGCCATTTACCATATTTCTTCTCATCATCACATCATCGTCCAAATCAATATGCATTAAACCAACTAAATAATCCTTTTCCAGGCACCTTTCTTCATTATAGGGAAGTTGATCTTGAGTGGATGATGGCTGAAATTTGCCAGTTATTGTAGTAGTGTTAAATATCTCCTCCAGCATCTCATAATAATCACATGGTTATTTACGAATTGTTTTATAATTCTTATTCTTCTGCACTAAATGAAAAGTCATCATTAAATTCATGAATCCATAACTGAATTTCCAATATAATTGAAAAAATAAACATAAATTTGTGTTAACTTATACCTTAATAAAAATTTCCTAGACATGCTTTAGTGTTGAAACAGTGTAATCATCTCTAACCTAATCCATTTAGTTTCAATGTGCCCAAGTACTTTAAAAAACATTTGATGCTTAGTACATAACCGGTTGAATTTACCCTTCAACTTGCCGATGTCATAATGTTCCCCAATTTGTTTAAATAGCTCATTATCAGTTTATAACCACACATCTTTCTTAAAAGTAGATCCCTATAATAATCCATCTCTCACATTCTCTACTAAAATTTGGATAAATGCAGACTCATTTTCTCTATATCAATCCTTAGCATCATCACAAGCTTTCATTTTTCCTCCCATCTAATGAAAGTCAACCATAAAAAATCCTTAGAACACAGTTGAAGTATAAATTACTCATTACCTAGCTTCCTTTTTTTCTTCACAATTTTTCTACTACTTTACCATACTAATCTTAAGCATTTTTTTTATGATGTATGCAAGTGAACAAACAACTAATTAAATACTAGTTCATGGAAAGTTCAGAAAGTTACTGAATAAAAATAAAGCTCAATAAAGCCTTTATACAGAAACAACATCTTCCCTAGAAGTTTCCAAATATGCAAGCATCAGTACTTTTAAAATTCTTTTCAAACTTTCAAATTAAATAAAAACCTTGACAAAAAAATGGGTATCCCTTGATAGTAGTATGACCTACAAGCCAATAGCATTTGATGTCTAGACATTTGTATATAATTAATCTTATTCATTTATTGAAAATAATATTTATTTATGACATTTATAATATTTATTGTGTTCATTACAAATCACATTGCATGTGTTTATATGATAAAGCCCATAGAATAGAAGAAATGGATATAAGCACCATGATGAGATCATACTAATGAGATGTATTTCCTTAAGCTTTATTCATAAATGTTCCTAATTATAGGATCACTAAGAAAGACATTAGTGAATCTGGATAGATTAATACATACTATGTTTCCCCAATAAGTTGAGGCTAGTTGATCTCATGGTCATTAGTGTATGAGATACTAAAACAAGTTATTTAGGTCATTGTTAGAGAACATGTACGCTCAAATTGACTCAACTAGAGCAATTCCTAATAGACATTTTACTGGCTACCAATAGGAGTTTTTACGTTGCAGTTGTGAAAGTGATCTTTAGACTTGAGGCACCATTGATACCTCGTGTATAAGTCATCATGCTTTGATGCTACTTAAATGTGATTCTAATCATGGGTCACATAAAGATAATAATTGTGCATGACCACTTATACATGGAGGTATGTGAGTGTATAATAGAGTATTAATCACTCTCAATTAAAAGAAAAAATTGCCTATGTGATCTGATTAAGTTATAGCTTGAAAATTCCTTGTTCAAGGTGGGGTGGAAATTAAAAATGAGTTTCTATTTTCACTATTTAAATTATTTACTTGAGATCAAGATACATGTGATTAAATAATTAAGGTTTAACAGTAATTCCATGCCTTAGGTTTAATCAGGGGCATGTATGATGGAATGATTGAATTGTACGGTAACTGACAACAGAAAGGTTCACATTAAGTTCATATTGCCTGTGTAGTCATGACATACTGCTAAGTGTTAATCATGAATTGTAGAAGCGCTTAAGAATTAAGTGTAATTAATTCTTAATTAAAGAGAGAATTAAAAGGAGTTTTAATTTGAATTAAAATTAAAAAGAGTTTTAGTTATTTAGACAGCGTCCAATTGTTACGTAAAAGTTATGACCTATTATCAGTATGATATTGAATTTAAAGGGTCACACACAACAGGGCGATTACAAGAATAAGGAAAACTAGAGGGCCAACATAGAGATTTCTAGGAATTAAATTAAACCAAAGGGTTAATTGCAATTCTAGAAATCCTAGAGCTTCTAGGAGAAAGACTTTATATAAAGGGCTTTTATTTCATAGAAACCCTAATGGAATTTTTAAGTTTTAAGATCAGATCTTAATCTCTCTATAAAGGCAAAAAAAAAGTTGAAAAAACAAAAAGCTAGCACTCTGTATTTTGCGCTCCATATTTTTGGCTTGCCCTAGCTCTTCATTTTCGTGGTGTTCGACATCAAGAATAAGGAGATCTTCGATCTTGGTTGTTCATGTGGATACATTTAGAGGTCGGACACTTGAACGGCTCGTGAGCTCGTCTCTGATGGTTTAACCAAAATTTTCATCTATTAAAGGTATAAATCACTAACTTTGTATAGAGATTAATCTTTTCATTCTAATAGATTCATAGAGAGTTTCTTGGGATAAAGTTTATCACATGAAAATTTTAACTTTTCGCTACGTTTCTATGCCAATTGACTTACAATGATATTATAGCTAACTCTATGGATTACTAGAATGGATATTAAATTATGTTGTTATGACTTTAAGGATTTGATCTTTGGATTCTAAGGTTGCAAATTTCAAAGATATAAAAGTTAGATTAGGGTTTATGAAACCCTAGGTTAAGGGAATTCAAGAAAGAGTTCTTAACTTATTTATTGTAATATGATGATAATTAAATTCTTGTAGAGTGTTTTTCGAGTGAATTAAATTAAAAAAGATTGATTATAAATAATTTTTTTGATGAAAATATGATTTTGAATCAAAAGGAAATTGTTTTGAAAAAAAATGTGTAGAACAATGTGAAAAATCTACAGAAATTCGGGGACACTAGACTACCACGGGTTGATAGTCGATTGTGCCCTCGATGACCTGATGAAAAATTGGACAAAAAATTTGGGTAGTCAACTATCAACC
Source organism: Bretschneidera sinensis (assembly GCA_023935145.1). Lineage (NCBI taxonomy): Eukaryota > Viridiplantae > Streptophyta > Magnoliopsida > Brassicales > Akaniaceae > Bretschneidera > Bretschneidera sinensis. The sequence continues at coordinate 29,481,225 of CM043705.1, read as the reverse complement.
TGTGATAGTCGATTGTACCATCTTGACCTGATTGAATTTTTGGATAGAAACTTTCAACAGTCGACTAGCCTTATCGACAGTCGATTATGACATGCTAAAAATGAGTTTTTGGGTTTTTCTAAAATTTCTTACTTCAATTTCTTAAAAAATTAAAACATGTTTTCAATTATATATAATTGATTAAATTTTAATTATAAAAAAGGTTTGAATTAAATTGATTGTTTAAATATTAATTTTTAGATTAAAATTAGATTTTTATTGGGAATCAAAACTCCAAAATCTTTTTCACTTTGAATTATTAATTTCAATCTTAATCTTATTTGGAATAGGATTGAGAGAAGTTTTCAAAAATCTAATGGGATTAGGAATGCAATCTAAGAATAAAGGCCATAACTTTAATAAAATTAATTTTATTTAACTACGAAATTTGATTGTATGAGTGGTTGACTATTAGACTTAGACCTTAGCAATTAGTTAAATTTATTGGCATTATTTTTTATTATTCAATTTTAACCTGATAAAAAACCAGACAAAAACTTTGGGTAGTTGACTATCAACTCGTGACAGTCGATTGTACCATCTTAACCTGATTGAATTTTTGGACAGAAACTTTAATAGGGGAGGGGTGAGCTAAAAAGCTCATTAAGTTTTCACATTACTAAAAGTAATCGTTTTGGAATTTAATTCTTTATTTTCAATTTTTGTTACATAATTCATTGTTCATGTGTATATGTATAATATGGCTTTTATATACGTTCCTATTACTTTTCTCATTTACTTATCACAATAATAAATGATCGTCACACGGAGTCACTAATACTTTAACTTAACTACATAGCACGTAATTTAACTACACCGTACGCATCACAAGAACAAATCAATTGTGAATAACAACCATCTCAACATTTTTTTTATCACATAAATCAACATCCCATGCCCTTCACTGGGCCAAACATATTCCATAACCATCATTTGGTCAATCTCAACATGTGCTCTTCATGGCCAAACACAACATATGCCACTCATGAGCCAATCACAACAATCACATCAATTATCAAATAAAATGCAATCAGTTCTTCTCATCTCATTTCATCACCCCTCATTGGGCTAATCTCACCACAACACCCCTCATTGGGCTAATCATATAACAACAGGGACGTCTCTCCATATACCGGTATGTCAATCATCACATCACAAATCTTCGGATCCCCTACACCCTTTTCCAGGTGGGGTTCTACCATTCCGATATTTCTTCGGATCCCCTACACCCTTTCTCGGGTTGGATCTTACATTCTAAGGTTCTTTGGTGCCTTTTCACTCCTTTTGGGTGGGCCTTACCTTCACTTTTCATTCCACTCGTTTCCACAATATCACTAAGAATTTATGTTATATAAAATGCATTTACAATACAAGCATTTGTCAGGAATAAAATTTATCAATCAATTACATCACATCAATTTATCAAAGTAAACACATCAAGACCTATTCATACTTGTTTTCTTGTACATCCATTTATATATATTTTATGTCTTTTGTATTCCCATAGTTATTCATTAAGTCATTCATATCACAACCTTTCTTCAAAGTATATCAAGACATAACTATACTTATTTCTTATATATGCATTCATAATGCAACAACTTTTCAAACACAAAACTCATCAATCAATTACATCACAACCATTTGTCAATCATAAAATATATCAAAACATTTTTATGTTTTCTTCTTGTACATTCATATATCTATATGGCCATGTTTGGTACATGCTTTAAGCCAACTTGCTTTAAGTTGGCTTAAAGCGGGTACCAAACATGGCCTATATAATTCTTGCATCACTATTATTTGTATTTCTATAATGATCCATATTTATGTGTTTTTAACTTTTCATTTTTATTATACAATTTACTACGCTTACTAAAAGTAAGGTGAAACACACCTTTGATGCACTAAGTAGTAATCTTGTACTACTTTCTTGCCCATATCATGTTCTTCAACCACACCTAAGGATTATATATATCATATAGTATACTAAAATAAAATGCATGAACATAAATCGCATCCATCTATGTCATGTAATTTCATTAAATAAGTAAAACTTAAATCTATACCACAAGTTTCCTCCTTAATAAAAAAAATTCTCTTAGTCTAATTTCTTTATTTAAATCTAGAAAACCTTTGTGAGTGATTCTATCAAAATTTCGGCAGAGCTTCCCCTCTTTTTGGACTTTTTCCCTTATTTTTCTTTATGCCAAAACCAACATGCATAACAATTTACAATCTATCTCAACATTCTCCAATAAAATTCATGTCAAACATCCTCAACTCATTCTCATTTCTTACTTACTAATTGATTAATAACTTATCAAAATTAATTAGGGAAAAAATTCTTCCAAGGTTGTAATATGTTTACTTTCCTTTACTCTCCTTCATTTTCTATCAAATTTCAAGTTTACGATTCAAGTCAAGGATTCAATTTACTAAGGTATTTCAAAGTTAATTTATAAACAGATTAGGATTCTTAAATTTTAAGACTAACAAAAATGATTTATTAAACTAAACTCATAATATCAACCTAAGAGATTTTCTTCCCGAAAATTAGCTTTATCTATAAGAATTCTTCTAACTCATGAAAATCCTTTAACTTCAACAAGTTTTATACTTCTAAAAGCTTAATTTTACATATTTAACATTACCCAAAAAAACAGACTTAAGCTATTTCATTCTATAATTCAAGATTGATTTAAGATTTTCTTCAAAATTCATACTTCAACTTCAATTAATCCAAAATTCATCAATTTAAACCCAAATCATTTCAAACAAAGCTAAAAATTTAACTTTCTTAACCCTACTTTAACTTAAAATAGGTTGGAAATGGAGTATACCTCACTTTATAGCCAAAGAAAAGCAAAAGAACACTTGAAAACTGCTTGGCGCGTGGACCCGACTTGTAGCATCTCATCTCTTGGCCCAAAATCTTCTCCTGGATGTCAATATATTGTGTATAAATTTTGAGGGCAAGTGGAATAGTGATATGAGAGGGTGAGCTAAAAGAAGGTTAGGAAATTTGGGGTTTTTTTTTGGAAAAATGAAGAAGCAAAAAAGACTTGGAGTTTATGTCCGAAAACTCTAAAGAAAATGAGAAGTTTTTAGGTTATATCTAGGTCTTTAAGCCTTATATAGGACCACTAAAGTATGGCTTTTACCCATTTTCCCTTCCTTTACTTCTTTATTTAAATTGAAAACCATTCTCCTTGTTTTTCCTACTTATTTCTACTAAAACTCCACTTGCAAACCTTTCTCCTTGTTTATACACACACCTCCATTTATCTTAAGTCTATTTTACCCCTCATATAATAAGTTATACATTTCTTAGCTTGTACTCCTCTTTTATGACTTTGTCCTTCTATAACCATTTTTTTTGTTTGTTTTAATTCAACTCCTTTTTAGTAACCTCCAAGAATTATATTAAGTATCCTTAATTACATAGGGAAATTTATATTACTCTCAAAGCATATTCATTACTTAGATTAATTATTGTTTTACTTTCTATTTATCAACAAACGTACAAATACGATTTGAGAAGGTGAACTTCCATGATTGAAATATAATTAATTAAGTACCAAGCTCTACCTGATTTATGTATGTTATGCATGTGATTAGATTACATGCTTGTGATATGTGATGCATAATCATATGATGAGACTTAAACATAAAGACCAAAATCACTCACGCGTAATTAATTAAATATTAAGTTACAAACAAAAATCATTAAGAATGATTGTTCGTAGCCTTCAACCATTATAGTCAATATGAGAATTCATTAGCTGTGTAAATTTGTTGCACTACTATAAGGTTTTCACTCTTAAAAAATTTATATTGTCTATTTAAACATGTGATGTACACAAGGTAAACAAATGATATAACTTTGTTGCGCTACCGTAAGGGTTATATCACTAACTTATACTTGTGAGGAATGATGGGTTTGACTTAACTAAAATGTATATGATTTGTTGCACTACCGCAAAGGCATATGCATTTGAGAGGCTAAATTATGATTGAGAATTACATGATATGCAAATGATAGAAGTTATCTATCTATCAAGTGCATTATAATTTGTTTCGCTACCGTAAGCTTATAGTGTGCAAGTGATAGATTGGGAAATGTCAACACAACTATCTAAGCCTGGAGTAGTATAAATAGCAACATAATCAATCATAGAGGCACACAAATAATCATCCAACAATCATTATCTATTTCCATTTACTTTTTGCACTTACTTTCCTTTACTTTCTCGTCACAATAGGAGTAGCTGTACTATAATCCTAGCTGTAATTCCCCTTATTTATCCCCTCTCTTTGTCTATCTCGAAGTCAATCCAAGCCAGGGCTGCATTGAAGGCTTGGTCTACATTACAACAAGCTCGAGGAGTTTGTATCTGGTACCTTGAGGTTTTAATCCTATAAACCATTTTATATACAAATTGCATTCAATATCAATATATTGAATTTGTTGTTACTGTGCACTTTTTATTTATTATGTTAATTAACTTCTAAATTAATCATTTATTTGAATTTATATTGATATGTCATTAAAGTCCTCTTAGTTAAAGCAGTACTGGACTCATTATTATACAAATATCAACCTAAATAATAGCTTCTAAATGTATGTTTTAACTCGCAAGTGCACAAGATCAAACAAATAGTATAGCTAGCAACTACGAGATTATTCCCACGAGGATTGGATTAATTGTGTTTAAATATAATTTCCTAAAGCTTCTATCTAAATGAAACAAAAAATAACAGATTTGAATAAACAACAAAGATTGCACTAGTGAAAGAAAATCGTAAAACAATTTTGAAACTAGAATTGAAATAACGAGAAAATAAGTTAATGCTTCGATATTCACCACTAATCATCTTCTTTAAAGAAAACGACTTGTATGATGCTACAAACTAGATTTAGATGCTTAATGTTTACCAACCTAAGGGCATGATATCTACTCCTTAAGCTATTGATTTCCCTAAGCAACAAGTTAGGCATGAGTGTCTACTTTAACTCTTCTCATTCTCAAAGTATTTAGCATGGTATCTACTAAATTGCAATTTAAGAAAGCATAAAATAATGGGGTGTCTACTCTAACTCTTTTCATTCTCAAAGTATTTAGCATGGTATCTACTAAGTTGCACTTCAAGAAAGCATAAAACAATGGGGTGTCTACTTTAACTCTTTTCATTCTAAAAGTATTTAACATGGTATCTACTAAGTCGCACTTCAAGAGAGCATAAAACAATGGAAATATACAAACACATGAAACCTTGAACATGGTATCTATTCTAGTTTTTTCATGTTGATTAATCCCAAGAACCCATAATTGGCTCCTTTGTCACTTAGTGTAGGCACAAGACTCGGTCATCTAAATTTACCTAGATGACAATCTCTATACAACACAGGTATATGATGATCAAGCATAACACATAAACCATATGAAGAATGAAATAAAACAAGGAATTAATCAATTAAGCATCACAAAAAAATAATTTGTAACAAAGCAAATCGAAATCCTTAAGAAGACATGACTAGGGCTTCAATCGAGCCCTAACTAAAATATTTAGTTACACATAATTCTAACGAAAAATATCCTCATCATAAAAAATAGATAAAAAAAGAAAAGACAACTCCTCTATGATGATAATCCTTAGAGAACAAGAGCTCCCATGCGTGAAAACGACCACTATAGAAGAAAATATAGTAAAAAAAAAAACCTGCCCTCTTTCTGGTATCTTAAACATGTATTTATAGAATCCTAAACAAAACCTTAGCATTTGAACATGGACCTATTTTTGTTTTTTATTTTTCCCTAGACTAATTTAGGCACTCAACTTCCTTTTTCAGTCGTGCAAATCCCAAAAAAATCAGAATTTAATAGCTCCTTCACGTCTGCCACGTTGAAATCACGCATAACCTGACATTTATCTACTAAAACTGCCATAACTTTCTCTAGAAAAATTATATTTACGAGCCGTAAAATTCTCCAGAAAGTAGACATCTGAATCTTTCCAAGCATATATGGTTCATCTCCTGGTTATTCCTAAATCAATATAGTTTAATCCGCAAAAATGACTAATATGTACGAGCAATTCTGGAAATTTAGTGAAGCTTCTTTTCACCCTTTGCTAGTGACAGCATGACTTAGAAAAATGCTCAATTTATCTTTAACAATCTAGAAATGATGGGTTTTGTTGCATTCCTCTTGGGAAACCTGAAATCATGTAAAACACTACAAAAGATCAAATTGTAACAAGGCTAAAGGATTAACGTATGCAAATTAAGGGGCTTGAATATGTGACATTCAACACTTATCACACCCCCAAACTTACATATTGCTAGTCCCTTAGCAATATAAAACCAAAAATAAAATAACTACCTACTTCTATCTTTCGTGAGGTGTACGATTGCATTTAGCGTATGCAATAAGCCTTTTAAACCCCTAGGCATCCCTAGAGGATGAGTGAACTCTCGTGAGGGTTTAATAGAAATACTACCCACAAACATTTAGATCACAATCATGTTATCAAGAAGAATATGGAATCACATCAACAATGTTTTCATTCATTAACAAGCTTAAATTGACAAACTCCATTTTCAAGACGTCTAAAAGAATTCAAAGTCCAATCACTCACAACTGGCTAGCAGAGACTTTACAAGACCAACTAGTGTGAAGTGAATTATCACATAATCCTGGAGTTTCAACTCAATCCTAATATGCATATATCATTATCTCAAAATTCAGTGGATTCTCCATCAAATAAATGACTATGGCAATATCACAACAGATATGATAACTTCATTTCTCTTTCTTTTTTTAAATTTATTTATTTATTTATATTTAAATGCATGCTATGTAATGCTTAGCTCCCTTAAGCTTTCTAATTGACCCATATATCGAGTGTTAGGCTAGTGACTCCCAAACCAGATGGCTTTATGGCACTAGGTGTAAAGTACCCTTAATACTTACTAACTTGAGCCAAAAAGGCTACAAAGCTAAACTAGCCATGTCATTAACCAATCCAAATAGTTCACATTTTGACATGAACACCCATTGCTTGGTGGCAAAAGGCCTGGTTACTCAGCAAACAACTTAGAAAAATCATTATTCATCATTGTTCATCATGCCATTATCCATTGCCAATAAATCATGCCAAGGTCATTCATCTAATAAAGCATTTGATCGAACTCAAGATTTTGAAAACAAGCATCATTAGTTCTTCATTTCATATCCCATGGATCGTGTGCTAAAGTGTTCGTGGTGATATCAAGATGAAACTTGTGAAGTGTCCTAAGCCAAAAATAAGTAACCAGACTCAGATTTTCTATTGAATTGATCACGTGTTCAAAAATTTAAGCTTGCCAATGAAATCAAATCACATTTTCAATTTAACCAAATTATTATAGATAACACTATTTGGGCGATCAAACAGGTGGACAATGCTCACATAAGGACATACAATTGTTTTCCTACACCCCCAAACTTAAATCACACATTGTCCTCAATGTGTTGTAAGAGATACAATACCGAGAGGAGAAAGAAAAGTGTTGAAGGGTAAAGCTCCCCAGAAAACACTTGTCCTAAAAAATCAAAGCTAAAAAAAACCTAGCATAAATGTGCACAAGATGGCGAGGAACAAAAACAAAAATGAAACACGAAAAGAGATTTTTTTTTTAATTAAGAAGGATGAAGTCTGAAACAAAAAAAGTCAAGAACACGCAAATTGGGCTACCTCCTAAGTAGTGCTAAGTTTATAGTCTTCAGACAGACCATGTGACTCTAATGCCATGTACTGGACGGATTGGAGAATCACATCCTCATCTCTAGGTTCAAAGTTCATCTCAATGTAAGGCTTCATTCTGTGTCCATTCACCTTGAATGTTTGATTTTTCTCTATGCTATGAACCTTCAAAGCTCCATGAGGGAAAACATTGGTGACAACATAAGGACCATACCACCTAGACTTGAGCTTACCAATGAAGAGTCTTAATTTTGAATTGTAGATCAACACCTTTTGTCCCACATGAAACTCCTTCTTGACAAGCTAATTATCATGATATGCCTTAGTTCTTTCCTTATATAGTTTGGAATTCTCATATGCATCATGCCTCAACTCCTCAAGTTCATTAAGCTATAGCTTTCTCTTGTCACCTACTTGTTTCATATCAAAATTGAATTTCTTGATGGCCCAGTAAGCTCTATGCTCTAACTCCACTGGTAGGTGACACACCTTCCCAAAAACTAACCGATATGGGGACATACCAATAGGGGTTTTGTATGCAGTTCTGTAGGCCCACAATGCATCATTCAAGCATAGATACCATCCTTCATACTAGTATTCACTGTCTTTTCTAGGATTCTTTTGATCTCTCTGCTGCTTATCTCCACTTGACCACTGGTTTGAGGATGATATGGGGTGCCAACCTTATGTGTGATTCGATATTTTTTATTATCAAAGAAGCAAAAAGTTGGTGTTGAAGTGGCTACCTCCATCACTAATTATCACCCTTGGTGTTCTAAACCTAGTAAATCCTGCAAGAACTTCATAACAACTTTGTGATAATTTATTTTTGAGGGGATAACCTCGACCCATTTAGACACATAATCCACACCCACAAGAATATATAAATATCCAAATAAGTTAGGAAATGGAACCATGAAGTCAATACTCCACACATCAAAGAGCTCTACCACTTGAATGTTTTGCAGTGGCATCTGATTTCTGGAGGAGATGTTACCTGTCCTCTGGCATCTATTATAAGAACTACAAAAACAAAAAGCCTATTTAAACACATTAGGCCAATAGAAACCATATTGTAATACCTTAAGCTGATGACAAAGCTGTAAAATGCTCATGACCTCCTCCTCTAGAACACACCGTCAGATAATCTGATCAGGACAAAATTTGAATAGGTATGGCTTGTCCCAGTGGTATTGTCTGGACATAGACATCAACTGCTTCCTTTCTTGACTAGATATACTCAGAGGAAAATCTTTAGTAGTTATGTAATTAACAATATTTGTATACCAAGGAAGTTGGACATCTATTGCAAATAACTGCTCATCTAGAAAGTTTTCATTCAAGGGAAGCTCATTTCCTTCTTCATCATGAAGTAACCTGGATAAGTGATCTGCAACCATATTCTCACTACCTTTTTATCCTTAATCTCAACATCAAATTCTTGTAATAATAGTACCCATCTGATCAATCTAGGCTTAGCATCTTTCTTAGCAAACAAATATCTCAAAGCAACATGGTCAGTGAATACAATGACTTTAGAACCAATCAAGTATGACCTAAACTTCTCTAAAGCAAATATGACAACTAACAATTCTTTTTCAATAGTAGAATAATTTAGCTGAGCATCATTTAAAGTTCTAGAAGCATAATAGATAGCATGAGGTACCTTATTAACTCTTTGATCCATAACAACACCCAAAGCAAAATTATTGGCGTCACACATGAGCTCGAATGGAAGGTTCCAATCAAGTGCCATCCTAATTGGTGCAGAAGTAAGTAAATTTTTTTTTTAATTTGTTGAAGGCAGTCATGCACTCTTCTGTCCATACAAACTTAAAATTCTTAGTCAACAACACACAAAGAGGTCTGGAAACCATTGAGAAGTCTTTTATAAATCTTCTGTAGAACCATGCATGCCCTAAAACTCTTATCACACCCTTAACTGATGTAGGATGAGGTAATTTGGAGATGATAATGATTTTTGCCTTATCCACCTCAATGCCCTTGCTGGAAATAACATGACCCAAAACAATACCTTTTTGTACCATGAAATGACACTTTTACCAATTCAACACTAAGTTACAGTCTTCACATCTCTTAAGGACAACCTGCAAATGGTTAAGACACTCGTCAAAGTTAGAACCAAAAACACTGAAATCATCCATAAATACCTTGATGAATCTTTCCACCATGTCTGAGAATATGCTCATCATGCACCTTTTAATTGTGGCATGTGCATTACATAACCTGAATGGCATCCTCCTGTATGAAAATGTGTCAAAGGGGCATGTGAAAGTGGTATTCTCCTGGTCCTCTAGTGCTATAGAAATCTGGTTATAGCCACTATACCCATCTAGAAAACAGTAATGGCTATAACCTGCTAACCTCTCTAACAATTGATCGATAAACGGAAAAGGGAAGTGATCTTTTCTGGTTTCCTTATTAAGCTTCCTGTAATCGATGCAGACTCTCCAACCTATGGTTATCTTGGTAGGAACAAGCTCATTTTCCTCATTCTTCATCACTGTGATTCCACTCTTCTTAGGCACCACTTGAACTGGACTTACCCACTTACTATCTGAGATGGGGTAGATGATGCCAACATCTAACAACTTAAGAATCTCTGCTCTAACTACATCCTTCATATGTGGGTTAAGTTTTATTTGTGCATTTCTTTTCAGCCTTGCATTATCTTCAAGAAGAATCTTATGCATGCACTTGGCTGGACTTATGCCCTTGATGTCAGTAATGGTCCACCCTAATGTAGTCTTGTGCTCTCTAAGAACTCTCAATAGCTTATCCTCTTCCCCCAAACTTAAGTTTGCAGCAACTATCACTAGTAGTGTCTGGTTCTTTCCTAAGTAAGCATATGTCAGGTGTTTAGGAAACTGCTTCGATTCCAAATCTGGTGCCTTGATAGTAGAAGGGACAAGAGTAGTATTAGTAGGCACAAGAGTGTTAAAGGGAGGTCTGTACTTACTTGGATAAGGCTTAAAAGCCTTAAGAGAGTGTACGACCTCAATGATGTCAACATCAACACTTTCATAATCCTACTCAATGTTAGGCATTGTGAGACTGTGAGTTATGGTAGCCTCAATTTTATCAATGCTATGTACCCGAAAGACAAGTTCAACAACACTTTGAACCACACAAATATTGAAGTAATCATGATTATCATATGGTAATTTCAATGCATCAAACACCCTAAACTCTACATTTTCACTATTTACTTTTATGCTTATAGTACATTTTTTAACACATATTTTTGTATCAACAGTACTCATAAAGGGTTTACCTGAAATAATGAGCAGAGATGATGGCATAGGTGATTCTTTCATATCCAAAACAACATAATCAACAAGCAAAATAAATTGATTTACCTGAACTAAGACATCCTCTATAATACCTTTAGGTCTCTTGATACTTTTGTCTGTCAATTGCAATATAATTGAGGTTGGTTGAAGTTCTCCCAAATTCAATTTCTCATAAATCGTATAGGGCAACAAATTGATACTTGCCCCTAAATCAAGCAAAGCACGTTTAAAGAGTTGGTCACCAATCCTGTAAGGAATAGTAAAATTACCTGGATATTTTAATTTAGGTGGTAACTTGCTCAACAAAACCGCACTTACCTCCTCTGTCAATGTAACTTTCTCATATTCCTGAAACTTTCTTTTGTTAGTACAACAATCCTTTAAGAACTTGGCATAAGATGGAATTTGTTTAATTGCACCAAGTAAAGGAATATTGATTTCTACTTTTCTTAAAGTTTCAAAAATATCAAGATATAATTGTTCTTTTTTTTTTTTTGCTTAACTAACCTTTGAGGGAAGTGTGGCAATATCACCTTCTCTTTCTCACTCACCTTTGTGGAGGTTGTAGCTCTTGTTGGAGGTGCTTCCACTTTCTTATCCGTTCCCACATTGCCGTCAATGACTTTACCACTCCTAAGGACTGTCATAGTCTTGAGCTCCTCTTGACTTCTTGGGTTTGGTATGGTATGTGATGGGAATTCTCCTATCTTTTTCTCACTCAGTTCCTTGGCTAATTGCCCTACATGTGCCTCCAATCTCTGAATAGTCTGACTAGTCTGAGCATTAGTTTATTGTTGTGCAGTCAAGAACTATAGTATGGCACCTTCAATATCATTCTTTTTTTGCTGAAGATTCTATTGCACCACCTGTGGTGGAATCTGATAATTACTTCCCCGTTGGAAATTCTTTTGCTGCCCTTGTGGATTCAGAACGTTCTGATTGTTACTCCAAGAAAGATTGGGGTGATTTCTCCACCCTGCATTGTAAGTATTTGAATAGGGGTTATTCTTGGGAGGATAGTTGCTTTGTCCCATATAATTTGCATGTTCTTGCTATGTAAAAGAAGACATAAGACAAGTCTCAATAGTATGATTACAGTGAAAGCATATAGCATATACCTCGACTTTCACAACTTGTTGAACTTGAGAGATGTTCTGAGTTGACATTTCTCTCACTAGCACATCTAACTTCCTCTCCATTGCAGCCATTTGAGTCTAGATTCCACCATTGGTACTTACTTCATACCAATGTTTTCAGAGGCGAGGGTGTTGGACGAGGCGTTTTGCCTCAATGAGGTGAGGCGTAAGCCTTGAGACGTTGGGGTATAAGCCTTTTAAAACATTGAGACATTTAAAATAAAACAATATTAATTAAATTATAAAAATACTAAAAATTTGAAATAATATAAATAAATTAATTATCAATAAACTTTACTAACTTAAGACCTATTAATGAATATTTATCAAAATATTTCAGAAACACATGTTAACATCAGTTTAATAAATAAATAAATAATTAGTGGGAAAAAAGGCACAATCTAATTTGGTTAAGAATATAAACAAAAAGACCCCAAAACAAGTTCAAAAATCCAAACCCGATACCTTAAAACCCCATCTTATTTCGAATTGAACTAGATACCTTCATTTTAAACCAAATTGGGCTATAATACTTAAAGCCTAATACCTAAACGCAGAACCTATTTGAACTAGGTTAAGACTAAACTCAGATCCAACCCACAACCTGGTCCTTACCCCAACTTAACCCTAGGTATAAAAGACTATCTCTACCCATTTAATCCCTAACCTTTCCCTTCTGTAGCCGCAAATAAAGAGAGAATCCTCTTTCTCTCATTTGAGCTACTTTCCTCTCTTCATTCATCTCGTCCTTTCGCTCCCTTCTCTTCTTTCATTTCAACCATATGATCAAACTACCCTTGCTTTCTCATGATGTTGAACCCAAGTGGTGAAACTCAAAATCCCAAGTTGACTCAACTCCTTTGTGTGTTGCCACTGATTTGTTACTTAATTCGTCTCTCGTGGTCTTGCCGCCATTGATAAGGCTTGCGATGTCGAAGCCAATCTCTTGATTTTTGTCGCGAAAGTCACCACCGTATGAGCCAAGGTGCTAGGGGGGTTGGATGTCGAGTATGAAGGTGCCGGGGGCAAAGCTAGGGATGCAAGTAGAGGATCTGTGGGATGTGCAAGAGCTATAGCTCTCTCCCACTGAGAAGCTCAACGCTTGCTTTGTGAGCATCCCTATTTCTACCTTCCCTCCTACCCCCTCTATTCAAGGTATATTTATGTGCACGTGTGTTTATATGTATGTATGCATATATTGATCTTGAATTTATTTTGGGTTGCAGAAGAAAAAAAAAATAGTGTTAGGTGTACGCCTGAAAAACGTGTGCCCAGTGATACTTTCGCCCCAGGATTCATGTGTTGGGGTATTTTGGCCTGAAAACACCTCCAAACGCGCCCCAAAAATGCATTTTCAAACACTGCTTCATACACACCTTTACTTTTTTACTTCTTGCCTCCCTCTTGATGAGAATTTTCACTTAAGGTCTCAAATAGCTCAGTAGCTTCCTCACTATTCTTTTCTATAAGCATACCTCCACAAGCTGAATCAACAAGACTTTTATTAGTATCATTTAAACCTTCATAAAAAGCCTGTACCTAATCATCTTGAGATAGATTGTGGTGTGGACATTTGAGAAGCAACTCATTGAAATGTTCCCATGCTTCAAAGAAAAGATCTCCATCTTTCTGTTGAAAGGTTTGAATCTCCCTTCTAAGTTGCCTTGTCTTTTGAATTGAGAAAAAATTCTTTAGAAATTTAGTGGCTAGCTCCTCCCAATTGTTAATGGAACCTGTAGACAAAGAGTTCAACCACAACTTAGCATTATCTTTTAAAGAGAAAGGAAAAAGGATTAACCTTATTCCTTCTAGAGTTACACCCTGGATATTTTGAGTCTTGTAGAGATCAAAGAAATCTCTAATGTGAAAATATGGATCCTCAGAAGGTGTGCCTCTGTAATGTGGTACCATACTAAGTAAATGAGGAGATAGATTGAAGTTGCTCGGCACAGTTGGTTGGTAGGCGATGCATGATGGTTGATTAAGGTTTTGTGGAATAAATGAGCTTTTCATTGGCTTTTGAACTGGGGGTTTTCTGCTTGTTCATCCTCTATTACTTCCTCAGATTCTGATCTTTCTTTTTTTTTTAGATTCTTCTTTTTTCCTTCGACGTCGTCTAAGGTTTCGTTCAATCTCTGGATCGTATACAATGATGGCTAAATTCTAAGACCGATGACCTTGCATAAACAAAATTTCAATCCTGCAATATATTATGTAAACAGTAAATATATATTTAATTTTTTTAATACGAAAATTAAATACAATTTAGCGCAATCCTCTGTAACGGCGCCAAAAACTTGTTATACAAATACCAACCTAAATAATAAGCTTCTAAATGTATGTTTTAACTCGCAAGTGCACAAGATCAAACAAATAGTATAGCTAGCAAATACTAGATCATTCCCACGAGGATTGGATTAATTGTGTTTAAATATAATTTCCTAAAGCTTCTATTTAAATGAAACAAAAAATAACAGATTTGAATAAACAACAAAGATTACACTAGTGAAAGAAAATCGTAAAACAGTTTTGAAACTAGAATTAAAATAATGAGAAAATAAGTTAAGGCTTCGATATTTACCACTAATCATATTCTTTAAAGCAAATGACTTGCACAATGCTATAAACTAGATTTAGATGCTTAATGTTTACCAACCTAAGGGCATGATATCTACTCCTTAAGCTATTGATTTCCCTAAGCAACAAGTTAGGCATGGGTGCCTACTCTAACTCTTTTCATTCTCAAAGTATTTAGCATGATATCTACAAAGTTGCACTTCAAGAAAGCATAAAACAATGGAAATAAAAAAACACATGAAACCTTGAACATGGTATCTATTCTGGTTTTTTCATGTTGATTAATCCCAAGAACTCATAATTGGTTCCTTCGTCACTTAGTGTAGGCACAAGACTCGGTCGTCTAAATTTAACTAGATGACAATCTTCATACAACACATGTATATAATGATCAAGCATGACACATAAACCGTATGAAGAATGAAATAAAACCAGGAATTAATCAATTAAGCATCACAAAAAAAATAATTTGTAACAAAGCAAATCGAAATCCTTAAGAAAACATGACTAGGGCTTCAATCGAGCCCTAACTAAAATATTTAGTTACATATAATTCGAATGAAAAATATCCTCATCATAAAAAAAATAGATAAAAAAAAGAAAATACAACTCTTTTATGATGATAATTCTCAGAGAACAAGAACTCTCATACGTGA
Organism: Bretschneidera sinensis; assembly: GCA_023935145.1. Classification (NCBI taxonomy): domain Eukaryota; kingdom Viridiplantae; phylum Streptophyta; class Magnoliopsida; order Brassicales; family Akaniaceae; genus Bretschneidera; species Bretschneidera sinensis. The sequence continues at coordinate 29,465,754 of CM043705.1, read as the reverse complement.
AGATGGCCACCGTAGAAGAAAACATAGTAAAAAGAAACCTGTCCTCTTTTTGGTCTCTTAAACATGTATTTATATAGCCCTAAACAAAACCCTAGCAGTTGAATGTGTGCCTATTTTTTTCTAATTTTTCCCTAGACTTATTTAGGAAATCAAATTCCTTTTCTAGCCATGCAAATCCCAAAAAAAAAAATCGAAATTTAATAGCTCTTTCACGTCAGCCACATTGAAATCATGAACTGCCTGACCTTTGTCTACTAAAACTGCTATAACTTTCTCTAGAAAAATTATGTTTACGAGCCGTAAAATTCTCCAGAAATAGACATCTGGATCTTTCCAAGAATATATGACTCATCTCCTGGTTTTTCCTTAATCAATATAGTTTAATCCATAAAAATGACTGATTTGCACGAGCAATTCTGGCAATTTAGTGAAGCTCCTTTTCACCTTTTGCTAGTGACAACACGACTTAGCAAAATGCTCAGTTTATTTTTAACAGTCTAGAAATGATGGGTTTTGTTGCATTCCTTTTGGGAAACCTGAAAGCATGTAAAACACTACAAAAGATCAAATTGTAACAAGGCTAAAGGATTAACGCATGCAAATTAAGGGGCTTGAATGTGTGACATTCAACGCTTATCACTCATCTAGAGAAGTACTATTCCAATCAAGTCTATGTTAACCTCAGTTGATGCATAAATTAAATCTTGTACCAATAACTTGTTTGTCCATATTTTTCATCAATTGGCTCATCATCCGAATATCAAACATTGCAAACTTGACGTTAAATAGCAACCTCGTAATCATTCTCAGTATAGTTTACCCACCACTGATCAAGTTGTAACTATTATAGTAGGAGGTGAACAAGCCTGAATTGAAGAGATGTTATGACTCAAACATATAAAGGAAATCTTTGTAATATTCAAGATTTTATTTGAATTATGTTTCATTGCAATATCCTCTGCTATTACCATTTGGAATATATGGATGGGATATAAATACTCATAACAAGAATGGAAAGAATGTAATATGATGAGACTTCTATTCGTGTATATTACAAGTAAACCCTTTTTATGAAGTTTGAACCATATATAAAGTTTCATTATTCAAGGTTTTTATTCATTTTTCTCAATAATCAATGCTTCTATTGAAAAGTCATGATAATGATCAATCTCTCATTCTACAAGAAGAGCATCTACTCTAGTAATGTGTTGTTAATAATTCGGTAAAGATTTAATCACAAAAGTTGAGATGGGTACAAAATAATCAGAATGTAATTCGAGCAAAATTATATATTAAAGGCTTCAAGAATCATTAAATGCAAATAATATTCATAAATTTTAAATTATCAATATGTAATTTTGAAGTAATTCCAAAAATCGATCAAAAATGCAAATACTAACATGGATTATCCCAAACAAATGTATAGACAATGTGGGTCAAAGGACAATTCTTTCATCATCTTTCGTTGGAAGTTCCCGTGACATGTACCAGAGATACTAAGATGCTATGATTTTGGTTAAAAACTATGAAAAGCCTTAGAGCCTAGTAGGGGTAGGTGCCCCATTGAAATCTTATCCTAATTTTATGTAATATGTAAAATTATTAAATGACCCACAATTTGGTAAATTTTTAATTTTTCCACTTAAATCTTAACAAATATAATTAATACTTCACCACTGTAAAATAAAGTTACAAAGACAAAAAAAAAGTAATATATATATATTCTTTTCAACTTCCTTTGGAAGGTGAACACGTCACCTACCAAAGCTTCCTAAATAAGCATCCTCTTTATCGTTTTGTATCTACTGGTTTGAAAAAGTTGCAAATAGGGACTTCTTTCTTTTAGTGAAAACAATAGCTATAGACTGTGGTGTTGGGATCACTTGCCACTTGGTAAGATTATTTTATTTGTGCTTACTATATTTTTATCAAGAAATTTAATTTGTGTTTATGATTTAAGCTGTCATGTTTTGTTATCAATTTACCATAACCATTAAAACTAAAATTTCTAAATTTGTGTAGGATAATTTAAGTGCATAAACAATAATTAGATCTTGGAGTTGGAGTTAACATTGACTGCTTTGGATTTGTAAAAAAAAAAGGGTAAGAATATTTTTTTTTAACTTTCTATGTAATGAAAATAAACTACTTAGATTAATGCTTTATTTTTTTAATTATATATTTAGAAAGATACTTTTTATTACAATAAAATATTCTTGAAGTTATGTTATTATGAATTAATTAGTTTTACTAGAATTACATGATAAAAATAAATAATGGTTATGGCTTGTAAACAAATAATATATACCATAATTGAAATTCAACTTTTATAAATTTTCTATATTTGTTAAATTGGTATGGTGATGTGATTAGAAATTGACACTAGCAAGTGCACTAATCGTTCAAGTAATAAAATGATGAGTGAATATCGTTCCCAACGAGGACTGATCAAATACTACAAAAATTATGACTTAACTTTTACTATTATTTGAGCAAATGAATAATTGTAGGGGAAAGATTTACTAACAATTAACTAAGGAAAAACAGAACGCAATAGTAAATAATGGAAGATTAGCAAATTTTGGAATGAAAACTCTTATGAACTAACGTGCTAAGGACTCGACTTCACCTAAACCATAATTGACAAGAGTTTCGAATGGACAAGTTTCGTTTAATATGTTTTCTAAGATGGTAGATTCCCCAATAAATTGGTTATCCATATTTCGGGTCTAACCACAATCTCAAGAATCATTAACTTCGAATATCTGTATTCCAGGTCTATTCTAGATTAACTCAAATTGAGAAGCATTAAATGTTTTTGGATTGCTTTCAGTTAAATCTCCCTATTCGGTTACGATTTAAACGGACCACATGAACTTCCTAGAATCCCTATTCGGTTACTCCTATTCCATTCATGGCATGTTTTACCCTGGCCTTTGCATACATAAAAATCCAATATCATATTTATTAGTTCAACCATTCATAAAAGCATGGCTTCTCTATTCGACACATCACCATGACCAAAGAAGGAATCAAAATAATAAAAAGCATTAAGAACAATAAAACACACTCTTTGAAAAACACATTAAATTCCACTTGTCCAAACAACAACTCAAGATAAAGGTTTAGGATCCATCTATCCTTAACATAAAAATATCTACTCCATAATCATGTTCAAACAACCCATGTTCATATTATAAAACATCAACATAGGTAGATAAGAATAATTCAAAACCGGAGAAGAATGATGTAAAAGCTTGATGCGTAGCCTCCCGGAGTGTCTCCAACTCTCCTTGGGCTTCTCCTCTTCTCTAAATTCTGTTTTCTTCTTCTACGGTCGTCCCTTTTCCAGATTCCCTTCTTATTCAGCTAGGGTTTCAATTTATAACATTCAAAATTCACGGGCTGGCGCTGCAGCGCCAACATCCCAGCGCTGTAGCGCCAAGACATAAAGAAACCCTAATTCTGGCGCTGCAGCTCCAACTTTCTGGCACTGTAACGCCAACTTTCTGTCCAAATCCTTCTTTGTGTCAGCCACCAGCGCTGCAGCGCCAACATCCTAGCACTGCAGCCTTGAGTTTCTGTCCTCTCTGTGCATTTTGGTGCTGTGAGGTGCGGCTGATGCTGAACCAAGAGGTATGACTTTTGCCCGCTAAAATCGCCATAACTTTCTCTAGAAAAATGATTTTAATGAACCGTAAAATCTTCCAGAAAGTAGACTTCCATATCTTTCTGAGCATATGTGGCACACTTCTGGGTTCTTCCTACATCAATACAGTTTAATTTGTAAAGATGGTTGATTCGTATGGCAACTCCAGCAACTTAGTGAAAACTCCTTTCTTAGTTTCTCTTCATCTTGGCTCTTCCACGACCATTCTTTTGCTTGAATGTTCAATGGAGCTTCGTGTTTAAAATGATGATAGCTCTTCCATCTCTTTTAAATCAAGATACCTGAAAAATGCACCGAAATAAGTTAATGCTCCAAAAATACCACTTTAGAGTTGTTAATGAATAAAAATGCAATTAAGACCTAAATCAACCCTAAAGTGCTAACAAATAAGTACGATTATAATGCATTTTATGGCTCTTATCACAGAGTTATCACACCCCCAAACTTATGTTTTTGCTAGTCCTCGAGCAAACTAGAGTAAAATTCTATGCACACACATCCTAAGAGTGCGAGATGGTTTGATTAGATTTGATATAGCATGCCGCAAAGATTGCATAAAAATTATAACGCACGAAAAACTTTCCAAATGCTGCCAATGTCTAGAATTTCAAATTTATTGCTAGCCTTATCTTACATCAAATTCTTCAAACATGTGTGTGTGCAACACCTTTATAAACTTAATCGTCTCGCCACTCTGATCGGTTTATGCAAGCAAGTAGGATAATGCCAATCTTTCAAAGTCCATAAGCTTACTTTTCACACCACTCTCCACTAATGTAGGCCATGACAATACCCGAGATCACCAGGACTTTATTCAGCTTATAACTTTGGCTAAGGTTAAGGTATGGTAAAAGATTGATTTGAGGTTCACATCACCTTAAGCACATCAACCAATAAATATTTTATTTCAAACTTTCCCTCAGTTATCATGGAATACTTCAAATACTTTTGCTCTTGTCACATCTTCTTTTTTTTTTTGTATGCTTGTACTATAGTAGCACTAGTATTTGTTTCCGTGTGCATTACTGAAACTATAGCATAGCATGTACATGACGATCAAACACAGCTTTGCCAGCTGCCTGTGATAGGCAGAATACAACTTTATCAAATAGTTCATGTGGTAAACCTTTTTGACTTTGATCTTTTCCTTGGTCTCTCTCGATGGGAAATATGTAACACATATCATAGCCAAGGGAAAGTCGCTTCCTCTTGCTCAATCCTCTGTCACCACTTAAGAGAATAGTCCCTTTATTAATTAATGTGCTTATAGGTGAAAGGTGGAGATAAATTTTATTTATTTTTATTTTTTTATATATATATTTGAAAGGGAAATAGGTTATATGATTGGGTGACAAAACAATATGTATCCAAGCTCAAAAGGGGAACACTAAGGATAGTCACATATCAAGGGCTGGCTAAAATGGCTCAGACTTTCCAAACATGGCTTGGATCCTTTCTTTGGTACTATACTACCTAGGATTTCGCCTCGAGTGGTCTTCAAACAAGTTCTAGAGTCCAAGAGATCACAAGACTACACTGCTCACATAAACGCTCTCCGAAACAGCAAGACAACAAAGTGCTTAGGTGTAAGTGCTCATTGAGTTCAAAGAGTTCGATGCAAAATAAATCCAAACAACAAATTCAAGCACACAGACAAACGCAATATTTTTAAAATTTTCAATGGCTATAATCAAGTCAATCTATTTCTCATCATTGGCAAAATCAAAATCGAACAACAGAAAGTACTCAGAAAACACAAATAGAAAAATAGCTAGAAACATAAGCAGTGCACACATTCAGATAAAGTTCCCACCCCCAAACTTAAATAATACATTGTCCGCAATGTATAGAATTTGAATTATAAAGCAAGAGAAAGGAACTCCCCTGATTAGTCGGAGGTCGAATCAATCGTCTTTGTCAATGTCATCATCCTCATGATCACTGCTATGATCGGGATATGGTGGTAGTGGAGAGGGAGAGCAGCTGGGAATTAAATTTTAGAGTGCCCTAACTGTGGAAGAGCTGCGCATTTAAATGTCAGCTTGCGGCCTGTCTGGATTATTGGTTTTGAACGATCAGGTCCTGGCGCTGCAGCGCTGAGTTTGTGAGGCTGCAGCGCTGGATTTCTGGGCTGATGCGTGAAATTGAAGGCCTTGGCGCTGCAGCTCCAATTTTCTGGCGCTGCAGCGCTGAATTTCTGTCATGGCTCCACATAGAGCTGAAAAATAAATAAAAAATACACATCGCAAGGCCATGAAAATTGAAATAACAAATAAATTAAGCAAAAAAAAAATTGAAACACCCCAAATAATTTCAAAAAGCAAGAAAAAAAAATTAAAAAGTAAGACCCAAAATGGTAGTTCTAATTTATAGTCTTTAGCTTGACTTTCTATTTTATGGCTCTTGGAGAACGGTGGTGGACGATTTAGGGTCAAAAGTCCCCGTAATGTACTGCTTCAATCTGTGCCTGTTAATCTTGAATGTCTTCTTGTTTTTCTCGTGTCGAACCTCAACGACACCAAAAGGTGAGACATTTATCATGGTATACGGTCCAGTCCACCGAGATTTCAGCTTTCCCGGAAATATGCGCCTTCTTAGGATTTCTAGCAACCGTTCTTCCATTTTACCTGTCAACGAAGAATACATTATCACAGGGAAAATATTTTTCTCTAAATAAGCATATTTTAAATGAGCAAGTAAAGTTTTCAATTCAGTTATTATTATTTGTTCTTCTGGCACTTCTTTTCCCATTTCAAACTCCAAGTTCCTTGCTTCTTCTTCGATGATGAGTTTTTCAGTGGTATTAGTTCCCGTTTCCATGATGCATCCCTCCAAAGTATCTTCATTTAATGTTTTCTCCTGAAACTCCTCAATGAGGTTATCAACAATATCCACTTGAAAACAAGAAGAAGTAGAAAAACCAGAAGGGTATTTCATAATTTTATACATATCAAAAACTACTTGCTCATCATTGACTCTTAAAGTCAATTTCCCTTGTTGTACATCAATTAGGGCTCTCCCTGTAGCAAGGAATGGACGTCCAAGTATAAGAGGTACCTCACGATCCTCTTTCATGTCGAGAACAATGAAGTCTACAGGGAATATAAATTTATCAATCTTTTCCAGTACATCTTCTATAATTCCCCGTGGTCTCTTAATAGATCGATCAGCTAATTGCAATGACACTGTTGTTGTTTTGATTTCTTCTAATCCAAGTTTCCTGAAAATTGAAAGAGGCATAAGATTGATACTTGCACCAAGGTCACATAAAGCTTTATCAAAAAATGAATTTCCTAAAGTGCAAGGTATAGTAAAACTCCCTGGATCTTTCAATTTTGGAGGTAGCTTGTTTTGCAGTATGGCACTGCACTCTTCAGTTAACATCACCGTTCCATGTTCTTCAAGCTTTCGTTTATTAGACAAAATTTCCTTCAAAAATTTACTGTAACTAGGCATCTGTGATAGAGCCTCTGCAAATGGAATGTTAATATGCAATTTCTTGAAAATCTCTAAAAATTTTGAAAATTGCTTATTTAATTTTTCTTTTATAAATTTATGAGGATAGGGAAGAGGTGGCATATATTTAGTTTCAGAGTTAGAATCGATCAAACCTTTACCAGTAGACTTCTTTTCTGAAACATGTTCTTCTTGCGTGGTCTCTTCTTTCTCGTCAACTTGCTGAGTAATTTCCTTAGGTTGTGGCTCTTCCAATTGTGTGCCGCTCCTCAGTGTTATGGCCTTGACATCCTCCTTAGGATTCTTTTCTGTGTTGCTCGGGAGAGAACCTTGTGCACGTCCAAAAATTATGTTCGCTAGTTGACCGACTTGAACTTCCAGATTTTTTATGGATGCTTCTTGATTTTGGAATCTTGTTTCTGTTGTACTTAAAAATTTGGCCATCATATCCTCCAAGTTGGACTTCTTTTCTTGAGGGGTATATTCAGGATGAGGTTGCTTTGCATTGCTTTAATTCCACGAGAAGTTTGGATGATTCCTCCATCCCGGATTATATGTGTTTCTATATGGATTGTTCTGCCTGTGAAAATTTGAAACAAAATTAGCTTGTTCAGCAGATGAATTATATGCAAATTGATTACCTTGATAGCTACTGCTGTGATGGCCACTACCACCACACAATTCACATATTGTATGTGAGTTGGGATTAAGTCCATCAATCTTCTTGGTGAGAACCTCCATTTGTGCTGTTAAAGCTGTAACAGCATCTATATTGTGCAATCCTGAAGCTCTATTAACAGGTAGCCTTTCAACTGGCCATTGATAAGAATTTGTGGCCATCTCTTCTAGCAATTCAAGAGCCTCTTATGGAGTTTTTCTCATGATCGTGCCACCTGCAGCTGCATCAATCATATTTCGGGTTGCACTGGTTAAACCGTTATAAAAAGTTTGTACCTACATCCAAGTGGGCAACTCGTGATGATGACATCTTCTCAACAGGTCTTTAAAGCGCTCCCATGCCTCATAGAGTGACTCTTGATCGACCTGCAAAAACATAGTAATTTCATTACGTAACTTTGCAGTTTTTGTAGGAGGGAGGTATTTCCCTAAAAACTTTTGTGCCAGTTCTGCCCATGTTGTTATGGATCCGGCAGGCAAAGAAGTCAACTAGCTTTTTGCTTTATCCCTTAATGAAAATGGGAAAAGCCTTAAGTGAATTGCATCCTCTGATACTCCGTTATGCTTAAATGTGTCACAAATTTCAAGGAAATTTGCCAAGTGAACATTTGGATCTTCTTGCGATAGGCCCCCAAATTGTATTGAATGCTGAATCATCTGAATGATGGCGGGCTTAATTTCAAAATTGTTCGCTTGTATAGGTGGTCGCCGAATGCTAGATTCAACACCATCCATCTTTGGTATGGCATAATCCCATAGTGCACGTTGCACCTCTGCATTGTTTTCTTCTGCCATTGTATTAATTGTTACTGGTGCTGCTCTTCTCAAAGAGTGAAACGTGCGCTCAATCTCTGGATTAGGTTCTGCAAGTATTCTCCCACTAGTACGTGTCATGCACTAGAATCGAAAGCCCTGCAAAATAGACTTAAAAACCAAATTAAAAAAAAACTCTCAAATTAACAAGTTGAATCACAATAAAAGTAATAGTTTATTTCAGTCATCGGTAGCGGCGCCAAAAACTTGATGCGATGAAATTGACACTAGCAAGTGCACTAATCGTTCAAGTAATAAAATGATGAGTGAATATCGTTCCCAACGAGGACTGATCAAATACTACAAAAATTATGACTTAACTTTTACTATTATTTGAGCAAACGAATAATTGTAGGGGAAAGATTTACTAACAATTAACTAAGGAAAAACAGAACGCAATAGTAAATAATGGAAGATTAGCAAAATTTGGAATGAAAACTCTTATGAACTAACGTGCTAAGGACTCGACTTCACCCTAAACCATAATTGACAAGAGTTTCGAATGGACAAGTTTCGTTTAATATGTTTTCCAAGATGGTAGATTCCCCAATAAATTGGTTATCCATATTTCGGGTCTAACCACAATCTCAAGAATCATTAACTTCGAATATCCATATTCCAGGTCTATTCTAGATTAACTCAAATTGAGAAGCATTAAGTGTTTTTGGATTCCTTTCAGTTAAATCTCCCTATTCGGTTACGATTTAAACGGACCACATGAACTTCCTAGAATCCCTATTCGGTTACTCCTATTCCATTCATGGCATGTTTTACCCTGGCCTTTACATACATAAAAATCCAATATCACATTTATTAGTTCAAGCATTCATAAGAGCATGGCTTCTCTATTCGACACATCACCATGCCCAAAGAAGGAATCAAAATAATAAAAAGCATTAAGAACAATAAAACACACTCTTTGAAAAACACATTAAATTCCACTTGTCCAAACAACAACTCAAGATAAAGGTTTAGGATCCATCTATCCTTAACACAAAAATATCTACTCCATAATCATGTTCAAACAACCCATGTTCATATTATAAAACGTCAACATAGATAGATAAGAATAATACAAAACCGGAGAAGAATGATTTAAAAGCTTGATGCGTAGCCTCCCGGAGTGTCTCCAACTCTCCTTGGGCTTCTCCTCTTCTCCAAATTCTGTTTTCTTCTTCTACGATCGTCCCTTTTCCAGATTCTCTTCTTGTTCAGCTAGGGTTTCAATTTATAACATTTAAAATTCGCGGGCTGGCGCTGCAGCGTCAAGACATAAAGAAACCCTAATTCTGGTGCTGCAGCTCCAACTTTCTGGCGCTGCAGCGCCAACTTTCTGTCCAAATCCTTCTTTGTGTCAGCTACCAGCGCTGCAGCGCCAACATCCTAGCACTGCAGCCTTGAGTTTCTGTCCTCTCTGTGCATTTTGGTGCTGTGAGGTGCGGCTGATGCTGAACCAGGAGGTATGACCTCTGTCCGCTAAAATCGCCATAACTTTTTCTAGAAAAATGATTTTAATGAACCGTAAAATCCTCCAAAAAGTAGACTTCCATATCTTTCTGAGCATATATAGCACACTTCCTGGTTCTTCCTACATCAATACAGTTTAATTTGTAAAGATGGTTGATTCGTATGGCAACTCCAGCAACTTAGTGAAAACTCCTTTCTTAGTTTCTCTTCATCTTGGCTCTTCCACGACCATTCTTTTGCTTGAGTGTTCAATGGAGCTTCGTGTTTAAAATGATGATAGCTCTTCCATCTCTTTTAAATCAAGATACCTGAAAAATGCACCGAAATAAGTTAATGCTCCAAAAATACCACTTTAGAGTTGTTAATGAATAAAAATGCAATTAAGACCTAAATCAACCCTAAAGTGCTAACAAATAAGTACGATTATAATGCATTTTATGGCTCTTATCACAGAGTTATCAGTTATGGCTTGTAAACAAATAATATATACCATAATTGAAATTCAACTTTTATAAATTTTCTATATTTGTTAAATTGGTATGGTGATGTGATTAGAAAAAAATTGAAAATTAAAATAATAACCAAAAATGATTAAGCACATAAACATAATTTAAGTGAACCTTCCCACACATTGATACATATGTATACATCTTACTTAAAATATTTTAGCCTTTATATTTGTTTCATATATTGTATTATTGTTGCATTATCTCATTCATCACATAAATTAAACTAATAATTTTGAATTAGTTATGGATAAATATCTCGAGAGGAAGTCGATATTGGAGAATGGCATTGTTTGGTTCCCATTTAAGTCAACTTTAAATTGGAACTTATTTTTTAAAATTTTCCAAATATTTAGTCAAATTGAATCAAACTTTACTAAATTTCATTAAATAACAATTAAAATATCAATTAATAGGTTATTTGATTTGATTTGAATAATTTTTTTTGAAAAATAAGCTCCACTTAAAGTTAAATTAAATGAGAACCAAACATCGTCAATACTTCTGAAGTAAAAGAAACTAATACTAGCAGGGCACAATAATGCTCAAAGGAAACTCATGTAGAAATCAACTTAGATGATCTCTATTGGGATCCCAGGCTACGTAAACATATATTATATTATTATCCAAATAATCATGACAAGATTCAAAGAGCTTACTTGGAAAAAGGACCATGTCAACCTCATAAACATGATTTTACACAAAAAGAATTTTGGGAAAGAAATACGTCGATTTGTCCCGGTATCATTAAAAAAATATTGTAATTGGTTAGAATATAGTATAGCAAAGTATGCCACATTTTGATTGTTTCGTTGTGACAGGATTCACAAATTGGATATAGACAAAAAGATTTGATAATCATGCCGAATGCTTTAATAGTGCTCATAACAAGGATTTAAGGAAATATCGATATTTGATGAATCAAAAGCAACACATTCAAATTGTTTATAATAAGAAATCTAATGAAGCTCGAAAATATTCTTGAATTCTCTTAACTACAACATTTGATTGTACTTGATTCCTTTTACATCAAGGTTTGGCATTTCATAGTAGAGTTGAACCATAGAAATATCATAATCAAAGAAACTTTAATGAGCTTTTAAGGTTTCTTTCCAACTACAATGAAACGATAAACAATGTTGTCTTTGAAAATGCCCCTGAAAATCTAAAGGTGATAGCTCCTGATATTCAAAAAGATCTTGTTTATGCCACCCAATTGAAACCACAAATTATATCATCAAAGGTCTTGGAGATGATTTATTTTCCATTCTTCTTGATGACTATTGTGATATATCATGTAAAGAACAATTTATCATTGCTTTGCACTATGTTGATTCTAAGTAATGTGTTACTAAACACTTTCTTGATTTAGTGCATGTTAGTGTTACAACCGCTTTATCACTTAAAACAACAATTGAGACTATATTCTTAAATCATAGTTTGACTATGTCAAGATTACATGGGCAAGACTATGATGGTGCTAGTAACATGCAAAGTGAATTTAATGGTCTTAAATCTTTGATCATGAAGGAAAATACATTTGTTTATTATGTTCATTGTTTTATTCACCAACTTCAATTAGCACTTGTAGTCGTGGCAAAGAATCATGTTCAATTTGTTTTACTGTTTAACCTAGTGGTTAATATGGTTAACATTGAAAGAGGCTCATGTAAACATTGAGATATTCTTTGAGAGAAGTAACTAACTAAGGTTATTGAAGCACTAAGGTTGGTGAACTTTCAAGTAGAAGAGGTTTAAATCAAGAAACTAGTCTTAAATAAGCCGAAAATTCACTTGGGGCTCACATTATAACTCCATGGTAAACTTGATTGTCATGTTTGATTCCATTGTCAATGTTCTTGAAATCATTGTAGAAGATGTAACTAGTTTGGAGCAAAAAGGTGAAACTTGTTCCTTACTACATTCAATCTTTTAAATTTGTTTTCAACTTACATCTGATAAAGAACATGAGGCTAGTTAAAGTGGCTAAGCAACAGTTACAATCCATGAGGGATGATGGGTGGGAATCTTCACTTAGTGAAATATATGTTAGTAGTATGCCCTACAAGCCAATGACATTTGATGTCTAGTGTAACGACCCATCCTGGGTTGGCCACCCCCGAGATAGTGTTGTCACTTTTTGAAATCTCAGCATGACACATATATGCAACAATATAAAAACACCAACTGAATTATCTACATACATAAATCCTCAACACTTAACAGGGAAGTTACATCATTCAGATCTCAGTTGAACAGTATAAACAACATAGTATGCATGAATATTTACAATATTTTTCTTTCCATTAGTCTGAAGATGTGGACCACATGGCTTACTAAAAATGATTTAGTTTGAATCTCTACTCACAATTCTATCTGTCCTACTCACTACATAAAATCATTGAATAATGAGGAGTGAGCTTCACAAGCTCAGTGAATTAAATTTACTAGAATTATTTGATTATATACTCCCAATCACATCTTATAATTCAATTACTTCTAATAATCTTCTGATATTCATAATTCCCCCATTACACAATATCTTCTTAAGTTACTCATTAGACATATCAATCTTTCAATCATATATTTAATCATCTCTAAATTCTCAATTCAACATCATCATTTTCCTTGTTATGAGGTTCACAATATATAATCAATCACTCAAACAATTCTCATCGTATCATACTTCTATATTTCTTTCTCATCTATGAGACTCGTTCATCTATCAATAAATTTACACTCAAGAATAACCCTTTAGCATCTCAAACAATCATAATCAATATTTAAAGCAAATACAATGTGTGAATTTAAATGTTATTATTATTTGGGAACGTCTTCCCACATGTTAACATGTTTAGCTTAGACCGGCTTCCTTCTCGATTCTTTTATTCTCATTTAGATCGGCTACCTTCCTGGTTCTTTTATTCTCATTTAGACTGGCTGCCCTTTTGTTTCTTTTATTTTCAACTATACCGACTGTTAGGGGTGAGCATGGGTCGGATTATCCTAAAATTTCAACCCAACCCATTCATACCGGGTTGAAAAAATCTTAACCCAACCCAACCCATCCAACCTCAACCCAACCCAACCCATTCTAAGCGGTTTGGGTCACCAGGTTGATATATTTTTTATTAAATAATTAAACCATACATATTACTTAACAAAAAAAATATTCTATTAAATCCAAAACTAAATCCATTCATATTACAAGTAAAATATGTGCGCCTGACAGCACAAAGAATATTTGATAACATAGAAAAGAGAAAAATTGTCTCATGAACTATAATGGTTGTAAGCTATGTTAAATTTGGTTTTTTGGATACCACTAAGAAGTTTTTGATGACATGAAAGAGAAGGATGTTGTACCATAATTGGAGGCTACATTGAAGCCAAACTTGGTAAGGATGCTTTGGCATTGTTTCATGAAATACAAGCGAGTAATATAGAGCCTGATGAAGTAACCATGGTTAATTGCTTATCTGCATGCTCACAACCTGGAGCCCTTGATGTTAGAATATAGATTCATCGTTATATTGAAAAACACAATCTTCATCTGAATGTTGTGCTAGGAACTGCTTTAGTTTATATGAATTTAACTTACTTTAGAAGACTGTTCAATTACGAAGGAAATCTGGATTTCTGGATAGTTGCTAATAATATATTTTAGTAACTTAGCATTTGTTGGCCGTGCTAGTGCTTTCTCACTAATCAATCTAATTTTTAGACTATGCTTTAATGCACTTAGAAGCGACATTAGGGCTGTTAAAAGGTCACAGAGAGGCAAATTGAATGGTTCAATAATGTTTGCATGAAAGGCTTCCAGCAAGTTGGTATTACTAAGCTTTATCAAAAATTCAGCATTTCTTCCATCAACATTATGGTACATCTTTTTGGAATATAAGTTTATATGCATACATTGATCATGACTGGAATCTTGTAGGTTAGAGTGTTAATTTCTATATTTATTTTATAGTTACAACGGTACAAGAAATCAAAATTTTGTTAGCATAAGTTAATTGTGCATCAATTTATTCTGATTGAAGTGATGCTTAAGAATAATTATGAAAACTATTTCATAACTCGAAATCAATATTTGTTTCTAGTGTAAATATTTGAAACTAAAATCTAGGTAATTGGAAAATATGAGACTTATTTGGATATTGGAGTATCTGCTATATATAATTTTACACACTAGTAGAAATTAGAATTGACATTTTATGATTATATATTTTATAATTATACTATAATTATTTATAGACTATTTTATATTTAATAAATATAAAATATATAATTATATATTTGACCGGGTTACCAGTTTGGGTCGGGTTGAAAATTTTGAACCCATGACCCAACCCAGCCCACCGAGTTCAAAATATTTTCAACTCAACCTAATCTCTAAAAAGACACAACCCAACCCAACTCATTATATCAGTTTGGGTCAGGACTGCAGGTCAACCGGGTTCTATGCTCACCCCTACTGGCTGTCACGGTTTCATTTAGATCAGCTGCCTTCCCGGTTCTTTTATTTCATGTATATGCATATGAATCATATGAACAATAATATAAAAATAGGCATTCATTCAGACATTAAATTTAGCTATCCAGCTCTTTGTTATTTTATCATATTCATTAAATTATCTCCTCATAGTTCTTATCAAATTATTAATCATTATTTCGATAATATTACTCTCATATAATAAAACTTTAACATATCAATTATTTCTATCATATTCATCAACCAACTTTCATCTATCATTAAATCATAGGTTAATAATTAATTCAAATATCATCATTGTATATCTCATATTTATCTCGATTACTAAAAGTAAATCTAACTCACCAGTAGTACTTAAAACTACCTGTGGATCACCTCCTTAGCTTTTCTGCTCTTTTCAGCAATTTCACTTGATTGTTGTTCGTCAACACCTGACATAATATTTATATTAAAAATTTTAATTTATTCGTCAATTCTTCCAGAATTTATACCCTTTTAAAAATTCTCACATTTAGTTCCAAAAAATTTCATGTATACTAAATTTCAAAAATAAAATTCACATTATTACCTTTGGTTTTTCTTAGAGCTTTCCTCGACTCTCTTAGAATTTTTCCTGTAAACCACTTCAAAATTTTATCCTTTTAACCTTTCTTTCAGTCCTCGAGAGTTTAAAGAAATAAAGTAGTTTGAATTGAAGATAGAAGAAAATCAAACAGGATTTGGTATGAATAATAAAATAAAGTAATATATATATATATATATATATATATATAATTTTACCAAACAGTTTTTGCATCCTCTGCTGTCCAACATGCAATTGCATGTTGGCAAAATTTTAACACTTGTACTCTAGGAGTGTTAACGCCATTTTTTTTCCTTTTTCTTTTTCCTTTTTTTCCTTTTTTTTCTTCTTTCTCCACACCTAGATGTTTCTATTTTTTTCCTTTCTTTTCTTCCTTCTCCACGCTTGGATGCTTCCCTTTATTTCTTTTCTTTTCTTTTTTTTATTTTTTTCTTTGTACCTACACCATCACCCGTCCAATTTTTTTTCAAAAAGATTATTTTATTTAATAATAATTCTTTCACATATATATTATTTTAATTCCATGTCATATTTATCAAATTACTTCTTTACCCATATTTTAATAACGCAAGTATTACATCTAGGTATATTATTTGTAAAACAATCCTATTCGAATTATTATCATAATTTATGACAAGTTTATTTATCATGAATATTTGTTTAATTACATTGTCATGATTAAGTCATAGAGTAAGAGCATTGTAGATAAAATTATGATGAGATCATAATTTTGAGACCTAGTCTTCTGAAAAGCTTTTCTCTTAAAATTTCTTGGTCGTAGGATACTAAATGGATGTTAGTAATCCAGTTAGACTAATACATACTATATTTGCTCAATTGAGAGGTGACTGATCTTAATTTCACTTCTGTGGTAGACACTAAAACAAGTATGTCATAGGTGCTCATTGGATAATGAGTTCATTGAACATGAATCGACTTAAGAACACCTAATGGAGTTTTACCTATCAATAGGTAGTTCTTCGGTTACAGTTGTGCATGCAATCCTTAAACCTGAGGCACCATGGTTATCTTGTATGCGGCTTATTATACTTTGGTGCTATTTAATATGGTTCTATTCATGGATCATTAATTAGTAGTAATTTAGCATAATGAGTTTCGTATGGAGGTATATGAGTGTACAATAAGGGATCTATCACTCCTAAGTAAAATGAGAGAATGTCCTATGTGATCTACTAAGATATAGTTCGGGAAGTTCCTTGGCCAAGATAAGGTGAGGATTAGAAAAGAGTTTTTAATTTCACGATAAGAATTATATTCTTGAGATCTAGACACATAATATTAATGCTAAGGGTTTGATAGTAATTCCATACCCAAATTAGCTTAATTGAGATATTGCATGATGGAATGATTGAATTTCACGGTACTAATAAAAGAAAAGTTCAAGGTTTCACAACCAAATTCAGACTATCTAGGTAGTCATGATATGCTACTAGGTGATTCATAATTGTAGAAGTCCTAAGAATTAATTTATTGGACAATTAATTAATTCTTACAAAAGAGATAATCAAAATAAGTTTTGATTCAAAATAAATTAGAAGGGGTTCTAATTAATTAGAAAGGATTTCAATTGCAATTACATTAAAGTTATCGGCTATAATAAGATTAATTTGAGCTTAATGGGTCACACACATAAGGGGCAATGTGTAATTAAGAAATAACTGCAGGAGTTTAGTTTGCAATTAATGGTTAGTTGCACCTAACCCTAACATTATAAATAGTTTATTAATGTGCAGATTTTTGCTAGCACATTATTCTACAAACAAGTTTCTCTTAAGAGATTTTAGACTTTTCTATTCCCAAAGAGAGAAAAATCGTAAAGAGAAATCCTAATTTAAGATTTGTCTTGTGTGGACTTTCTTTAGATACCATATACTTTTATGATTGTTGTGGATTCAAGAATGCAAGAATTTGGATTCAAGCATCTTGGAGAATTAGGCATATTGTATAATTCAAGCACAACAAATTCAAGGAGTCAAGAGAACAACAAATCAAAGGTAATATTTATATCCTTGAATGT
This sequence comes from Bretschneidera sinensis, assembly GCA_023935145.1. Taxonomy (NCBI): domain Eukaryota; kingdom Viridiplantae; phylum Streptophyta; class Magnoliopsida; order Brassicales; family Akaniaceae; genus Bretschneidera; species Bretschneidera sinensis. The sequence goes on along the minus strand of CM043705.1, from coordinate 29,448,048 downwards.
TCTTAATATTGTACATAAATCATAAGGTGATTAAGGGTTTATAGGAATCAATGAAAAATTTTAAATTTTCGTTGCGTTTTCTACATTGATTTCCTTTAGTATCTTCATGTTGAAATAAACACCATTATTGAGGTAATAAGGTAACATCTTCATTCTCAACAATTAACCACTATTATTTCCCAAATAAAAAAAAATTAAAGAACCAACATATAAAATGAAAAGTACAAAGATACCTAAGAAGAAACCAAGAAAGACATACCATCCATCACTATCACATGATATTCATTCTACTTTTATTCATGATTGCATAAATCAACATCTCTCCACATGAGATCGATTGTTAGATCAACATATATATATATATCTCGTAAGATTAGGGAAATGCAAAGAGATAAAATGATTGAATAGGTATTGTAGAATACTCATTGATATATATTGAATTTGTGGACTTTTGAAGGGAGCTCCTTTCAAGGGGGAGTTTAGGGTTTTCATTCTCTCATTTGAAAATCAATTTAAAATGAAAAATGCCCAAAACCCTTTAACAAACACCATATTATTAACGCTAATAGTGATAATATGTTTGTAACTAGAGGACAACCATGGCATAATGCTCAATAAATGAAAAATATACATCATTATCGAGTTGAGCTATTTTATACAGTGATTGGTATGCAACTTCAAAGGCTTAAGAACCATTTTAATGAGGTAAACAACGAGTTACTTCTTTGTGTAGCTTGTCTTGATCTTAATGATTCTTATATCGTATTTGATAAACAAAAGTTGATCTGTCTTGCTCAATTTATCCTTTTGAATTTTCATCTGTGGATCTTGTTATTCTTGACAATCAACTCGAGACTTACATTGTTGACATGAAATTTGATACATTGTGTACCTATTGGTATATTTGCGTATGAAATTATCTTTTATATTACTTATTGCTATTGTGTTAGTTGAAAGAACATTTTCTGCAGTGAAGATTGTGAAGATCGTTTGCGTAATCGAATGGAAGATTCTTAGATGAATGATTGTTTTCTGTCATATGTTAAAAATGAAATATTTTGTAGTATTAATAATGAAATTTTTTACAAAACTTTTAAAATATGAAGATATGTTGGGAACAATTTTAAAAAGGTTTTGTACTTACGAAAAAAGATGGTTTTTTTTTATAGTTGATGTTATATTTAAACTTTTGTATAAGAAAATATTCAAATTAATGATATTACATGAAATATTTTCAAATATGGCTTTTATAAAACGGTCTTTATATTTTCTCTCAAATTATAAATAATAATAATACTCTAATAACTTCACCCCCAACAATGAAAAATCATGGATTTGTCTTTGTTGGAATGCCAAATTTATTCATAACTATGACATACAATCCTTCATGAGAGGAAATTAATTGTGAACTAATGTGAGGATAATCACCACAAGATCGTATTAACTTACTCAGTAGAGTCTTTTGCTCCAAAATTGAATAATTAAAAAATTACATTGCCAATGGTGTTGTTTGGTTCCCAGTTAGGTGCAACTTATTTCAAATTAATTTGTAGTTTTAACTTAATTTGAAATAAGATGCACTTAACTGGAACCAAACAACTCTAAAGGAGTATTGGGAAGGGTTATAGTTCATGTATATATGATTTAGTTTTAGAAAAGAGGACTTCCATATGCCCATATGCTAATAGTGTTGGATGAAGATGACATGTTAAATGGTCTAGAAGATTATGACAGCTTTGTAAGATATGAAAAAACCTAACAAAAAATAAGAGTCTGAACTATATAACATTGTTCTGAAGTATATGATTAATGACCTATATGGTACACAAAACACAGGTACTCTTTTGACTGTCCAAGAAAATGATTCTTATCCAATTTACTGTTGATGAAATTTTGATTCAATTTCGTTAAGAAATAATCCTAATGTTATGGTTGATAATGGTTGGGTGGTTCCATACAATGCTTAGCTTTTGTCAAAATATTATTTTCACTTAAATGTTGAAGTATGTAGTAGTGTCAAAGAGAGTGTTCATGGAAGGGAGGCATGGATCAAACATGATGAAGTCCAACACTTTGTTATGCAAGATCTGTATATGCTCCAAAAGCTTTATGAAGGGTTTTAAAATATATTGTGAACCAAATATGTTCTTTAGTAGTACTTCTTCAAACACATCTCCTCAACATGCATTAGGTGCAATTTAGAGATCATGAAACTATTGTTGATGTTTTAGCCGATGATCGACACATGAAGACTATGCTTACATAATTTTTTTAAATGAATTATGTTAATCCTTAAGTGAGATGATTCTTATGTTGGGTTTTTCTGGAACATTGTACATGTGATGCTACTTAATAGGCGTGGCAACGAAAAAGATTGCTTAAGAAAGTTATTGGAAGGTTTTATAAAGATACACCTTTAGAAGGGGATATGATAATATTTGTGTCCTTCTAAATCAAGTTAAAGGACCCATATCTTTTGATAATCTAAAACTTATTGATGGAATAGAACATCTAACCTTTAAACCAGCAACACAGAGTCGAGGTCTCTTGGACAATGACAATAATGTCAAATGTTTACAAGAAGCAGTAATGTTAAGGATGTCATTTGGTTTGAGAAGATTGTTCATTACCATTTTGGTATTTTTTAAACCATTTAAGGGACAATAATTATGAGATGAATTCCATTTTTTATAATAGAAAATTAATCGTCATCATTGAGTCTTAGAAGTGCCACCTATTTCAATAAACTTTTGCTTAACTTAAATGCATTATTGGTGTAACATGGTAAGCATGTTACTGACTATGATATGCCTAGAGTATCAGGTTCGTTATATAATAGATCTGAAAAACCCAAATTGATGCAAGATGAAATTTCTATACCTATTCCCCAAAAGGATCTGTAAGAGATTGAGAAGTTAAACGTCGATAAAAATGAAGTGTATAACTCAATCATGAGAACCATTGAGATTGAAAAAAATGCAGTGTTTTTTATTCATAGTCCTTGTGGAACTAAAAATACATTTTTGTATCAAGCAATTTTAGCAACTTAAGGAACACGAGACTGATTGAGTTAGCTATTGTAGTGTCCAGTGCATAAGAAAAGATTTTACTTGGTGGCAAGACTGCCCATTCAAGATTCGAATTTACATTAAATCCAAAGGCATTATTTGTCTAATTTATTAATAAGAAATCTGAGTTAGCTGAGTTTATTATATAAGCTATTGTTATCCTATGGGATGAAATGTCAATGGCATATTTGTATAGTTTTGAAGCTCTTGATCGAACTTCTCGAGACATAATGAGATCAAACTTACCATATGGTGGCAAACTGATGATTATTTGTGGGATTTTCGACAAATTCTTCTCGTGCTTCGAAAATGAATGATATCTGAAATGATTAATGCATGTTTTGTCAAGTCAATTTTATAGGACTACGTTATGGTATTTCTGTAATATCTTGAATCTTACTTTGGATATAATTTTTTCCTTTTAATCTGAGAGTTAAATAAGAGAAACTTATATATTGTTTTTGTCATATAAAATTATGACAAAAATTGGCCTATGCCAATGTGTATTATTTCATCTCTTTCATTATTTATTTAAATTCATTATAATAGGAGTTCAATTTAAATATTTTTTTAGCCTAAGGATCATTGGAAAAGAGATCTCTAGATTCTTTACTCTTGCTAAGTCAGTGAAAATGTGAAGTGAGACAAGGAAAAATCTAATGCTAAGTGGATAAAATATCTTTGTACAATAAAAATATTATGAAAAATCTGGACCACTCTAGGTCGGCATGTATTGTTAAAGATGTGAATCTCTTCAAATTAATTCCAATTTATTGTTGTTACTTTTGTTATTGTAAAACTCTGGTTAAGATTATTATTTTTTTATGTATTATCTTGGCTGATGTAAGCATACAAATTACACTTGGTTCTCCACCACAAATTTATATTGTGGTTACTATTTCTTTTTGATAATTTTGCACTAACATGCAATAGTTCTATTGAAAATGGCTATATATAGCCATACCTTGTAAGTGTTGGGGAGGGAAAAAAATCTAATTTCTCTCAAAAGGTTGTTAGAGCCATACTATCTAATTACATGATGATGGTGATGATGTAAATTGTTGTAGATATGAGCTTTGTTGTATCTATCAATAAAATTATTGTTTCTTACTTGAAAAGCAACTTATTTTTTTATCTGATTTCTTTGGCTTCAAGGGGAGGATTTGTCATCTGATATCAAACAAGTTCCATGCTTTTTGTGGAGAATAAATCAAAGTGGTTCTTACCTAGAAATCAAGTGCCCACCACTTACCAACTAAGGAAGTCACTTTGTTCAACATATTTTTAACCACCTCTAGTCACCGTGAGTAATCCCTATCTCCATAATTATGGTTAGATTAAAAAAATGCCTACTTAATGGGTGTAATAGCATCATTTTTCTTTCAAGAAAAATCATGAGATGTTATTAATGTTAATCTCAATTAGAAGCATAATAATATTTTGGTTCAATTTATACAAATATTTAAATTTAATGGTTGTTTATGTGAGTTTGACTATAGTTAATCAATGAGAAAATCACCTAGATAGAAATATTGATTTATTGACAAGTTGATGAATATATAATTCTCTCAAAAATTGATTATGAATATGGTTGTTTGTGCTACATATTGAAGTTATATGAATGGCTAACTTGGTTCTTAAAGATGATGTATAAAAGTTGGTAAATCATAGCTTGAAACTTTGATGTTGAGTTTTCTTCTTAAAGAGAATTGGTAAGTGAAATGAGTAATTTGATTATTTTTTATAAGAAGATTTTGATTTACCAATTGCTAAGATATTTAAAGATGTTGATTAATAGATAATCAAATAAGTGGAGTATAAATGGGAAGTGGTTAGAGACAATTAGATTTGACCAAGGACAAATTTGACTAGAAGTTTATACTGATGAAAATAAATTTAGTATATGGATAAATAGGTGATTCTTGAAGATAGAAAGGCCATTAACACTTACTGTGACTTATTTGGTAAATACATGGAATTTGATTATTACTATATTGTCAATTGGAAGTTTGATTTATGTCATCAATGCGAGTACTTGGTTTGAGGCGGATGAGTGTTTGATCAAATATGTATGTAATGAGGCAATGAGCTAAATGTGATTTGGAGTATGTTGAAATTTTCCTTATATATTATTATACAAGCTTTGTGGCTATTGGAAAATTTGAAAAAAAAGTATGAAAAACAAAGGAAACTTTTTCGAAATTCTATAGAAATTATTCGAGCATTTGTCAAATGTATTGATTAATGAATATTAAGGGAAATTATAATATGGGTGAGATTAGTGGTAAAAAGATTGGTTAGGAGCTAAATGGGACTATAAATTAAATTTCATCGTGAATTGATACAATTAAAGGGAACTTCTTGGAGGGGCTCAGACGAAGGGAAAGAGCAATGACTAACGATGATGTGAGATGCACACTTAATTAAATAAGGTTCTTTTGTAATTTGAACTTGGGGAATATTATTGAATTAACCTATTTGGAAGTGAGAGATATGGAAACGTGAACCAAAAACCTGAAACTCTTATAAACTTTTATTATAATTCTTTCTTTCGAAACATCATGAGTTTTCTACCTCCTATGCATTTCTAGAAGAGTTCAAAAGAAAAGAAGGCACATAAAACATGCACTATAGCATGGCATAATCATTGGAAAATTGAAAAAGGGTAAATCTACTCATTCTTTATATGCAATGTATCATGATTAGGCATAGAAACAAGCAGGGGTACGAGTCTAAGAGTTGTTATTGGTTGGTTCATGGATTGTAGTGTGATTTTAAAAAGAGTTCATATTACTGAAAGTACTCGAGAAAAGATAAAAGAAAAAGATAAAAACTCTAAAATATAGAATTCTTGGTGTTTATAGAAATCTGTTTTAAATGACTTGTATGTGGATGGATGATTGTCTATGTATGCTTAAGATTGTGATGTAATTAGACTTATGTGAAAATGAGATAATGGCCTTACGCGGTGAACTAACTTGAATTGGTTGCGATGGACATGTAAATCTTGTATGTGATAAGTTATAGTATGTGATGTGTGTGTATGTTAATATTTTTATTATTGATGTTGGATATAATAAAAATTGTTGTTGTTATGGATATATGTTTGTGAATGGTTTAGTAGGATCCATGAGCAGTCTAAGAATGGTTAGGTTGGACCCATGAGTAGTCCAATGATAGTTTGGTAGGACCCATGAGTGGTCTGATGATGGTTTGGTAGAATCAATGAGTGGTCTGAGCATGGTTTGGTATGATCCATGAGTAGTCCAAGGACGAGACGCTTAATGTGCCAGCACGTGGGGAAACATCCCCTTTAAGATGATTGAGATGATCAAAATTTCTTAAGATGATGATTTTGTAGATATGCATATGTGGATGTGTATCCTTGTGTGAGGCTTGTTTCTTGATATGATGAGAGTGAGAGTTGTTACTTGTTTTCGAATGTGGAGGCATGTTACTTTGGCTTGTAAATGATGAGATGATCGTAAATGAGAACTTTTTCTCTTATTGAGTATGTGTGAGAAGAATTGGTAGTACTAAAACTAAGTATATGCATGTACACATATATGTATACTTATATATCACATATAAATCAGATACACATAAATGCTTGGTAAATAAACAAATTGATCGAGTACTTTTTTAAAATGAACATTAGTGAGCTTTTTAGCTCACCATTTTTTAATTTTTCTTCCCAGGTGATCAGCAAGCACTCTAGATAAGATCTAGTGGTGAAGGTATGATTATCGTCCATGGGTAAGTCCATGAACTACATCCTCAACTTTTGTTTTGGGTTTGCATATTATTGATTATCCTTTAGGATACATGTATTTTGGTTGTTCTTACTTAAATTCGTGTTATTAGTTTGTATATATAAGTTAATAGGGAAGGAACATCTTGCACATGTGAAAGTTTGGTTGTATGTTATGATGTATCGGTTTGAAATTATGGATGATCAAGTGTTGTATCCTAATAGATTGTATACATATCATTTTAGGTTAGGGCTCGGTTTTCAAAAGTAATGACGCCATCTAGATAGGGTTTGTTTAGGATGGGTGGATACAATTTCATTTAAAGTATAATATGAGATATAAATGATGAAGATTTTTCAACTCTTTTTTGCAAGGAGTTAGGGATGGGATGGAAATAATTGTAAAGGAAGATATCATAAGGATATTATCATCTATGATAGTACATTGGGAAGATGATGCTTCTATTAATGATTGGCTTGTGTTTTTACATCTTATAAATCACCAAAATGATGCTTCATATATGGTGGAAAGGATTTTGCTCACACAAAGAAATGGTGAAGTTGATAAACTCAATAAAAAAATAATTAGTATCTATCCAAGAAGAGATTGCACTTTTTACTCAAGGGATGAAGTTAAGGAAGATCCACATCATTTGTATCAAGAAGAATACTTGAACTCAATCACCCCGGGTAGCTTGCATCCTGATATAACAACCTTGGAAAAAAGTTCTCCTATAATGTTGCTAAGGAATATAAACCTCAAGGCCGATTTGTGTAATTGTAAAAGATTAATTTGTCAAGAGTTTTTGGACGATGTTATTGACATACAGATTATGAGAGGTCAATTTATTGATACAAGTATTTTTACATTAGATCCTGTTGAACCCTCTTGATAATGTGAATCTTTCATTTAAGATGACAAGAACTCAATTCCCAATACAATTGGCTTTTGCTCTCACAATAAAAAATTCTCAAAGGCAAACAATTCCAGATGTTGGTATTTACTTACCAAATCATGTTTGTAGTCATAGACAACTATATGTGGTACTATCTAGAGGAGTCTCAGAGACAACGACTAAAAATTTAGTAAAAATTGGGCCATAAATGAGGAAGATGGATTCTTCACAAGAAATGTCGTATGCAAAAAATGTCTTACTCAGAACAAACTAAGTATATAAGAATTTTCAAATTATAGGCTTAATACTTTCCTTTGTTTCAATAAATAATTTTATAACGTTGTTTTTTTTTCTTCACGCGATTGGAGCTTCATAAAAAATATGAGGAGACTATGGATTTATTATAGGAGGCTAAGTCTTCCAATATGAAAATGAAAAATATTATGTGAAGGCAATGTAAAGCATGGAAGAAACTAGAGATACAAAGAATATAAATAATAAGTCAAACTTCTACGAATAAATCTTTGTAGATCTCCATTACTGTTTTTTTTTAATTTACCTCCTACACAAGTATTTGTTTAAATAATCTTAGTTAAAAATTTTTTAGGGAAAATTAATTATAAAATACATGTGGTTTGGAGGGTTTCAGGATCACAACATGTGTTTTAAAGTGAACCAATTGACGCCATGTAATTCAACCATTAAAAACCTTAAAATATTTTAAAATCACATGTTTTAAAAATATTTTAAAAATTATATGTTTTAATAATCCTAAAAACATTTTAAAATAATTTATTTTTAGTTTTTTACAATCTATTTTTATAAGATCCAATAAACTATTTACATATGGCTAATTTTTTTAGCAAATCACGTGTTTGACTCATGTTGATTGAACAACAGGACCAATATTGATTAACGACTGAACCACATGGTATTAAGTTGTATACTTTAAACCACATGCTGTAGTTCAAAAACACCCCAAACCATAGGTATGTTATATGTACTTAAACTTTTTTTTTTATTGTCAGGACATTTAATAAGTTATATTAGCCTTACTTTACTACGTTTGGATCCGGAAAACATTAAAGGAAAAAAATGTTAAAAACAAAAGGAAACTGTAGCTCGAGGTTTCAACCCAAGAGGGGGGTGAATTGGGTTTTTAAAAACTTTTTTGCGGAATTAAAACAAGTTTATAAAAACTGATAAGCAGCAAACAATTAATACAAGTAATGAGCTGTAAATAAAGAATTTAAGGAAAGAGGATGCAAACACAGTTTATAGTGGTTCGGCAATATCGGATTCGTTCCGACCCTACGTCCACTCTCTTCAAGGAACTCCTTGAAGTAATCCACTAAGAAAACTTAGTCGCACAACTTAGCCGGGTGTTGCACAAACCGTACACAAGCAAATTACAGGAGTTGCTTAAACCGAACAATCCCCTTCCTTTCGGAAGTTTCTCCTTCCTCTCGAAAGTAATCCCTTTACAAATATGGTGTAAAGTAAAAGGTAGAGAGACAGCAAATGAAATTTTATTACAACAGAAATGTCTCTCTTTCAAAGTAAAGCTTGAAGAAATGGCTCAACAAGATTATTTCAAGGCTTTTTGTGTTTCAAGAGTATAAAAACTTGATTATGTGAGATCAACTATTTTTTAATATATGCAGCTTGTTATTGAATGCTTAACTGAATGGGTTTATATAGCAATCAATTAATATGGTCGTTATTACTTTAATTTGAAAAATATTTACTTTAAAACGTTCAGATTTGGAGTCCAACGGTCATATTTTTGAACTACCAGTCGACTGGGTCGAGATACCAGTCGATTGGGTTCACTTGAAAAAATCACGTTTTCAGACTTTCTGGGTATCCAGTCGACTGGTATATTTCATCCAGTCAACTGGGGACTTACTGTCCAATTACCAGTCGACTGAGTTGATTCATCCAGTCGATTGAAGACCTTCTGTCCCATATACCAGTCGACTGGTATATGTACCCAGTTTTTCTTCTGTTTTTCATAAAAAAAAACATTTGTTTTAAAATTAACGGTTTTAGAAAACCTTTTGTGTTCGAGCCATTGAACAAACTAATACCATAAGTGAGACTTACATTGGATCTAAACCTTAAGACCTATACTAGATCTTCAGTCTTCACTTGATACTTGATTTAGTTCGAGTTCTTGCACTTTGTTCATTGGTTGAATGTGTTTGATCCTTAAAACAACTTAGTTTAAACTTGTTAGTTAAATAACAGTTGTGTTTTGCCATCATTAAAATACGGGCGAGGGTCAACAATCTCCCCATTTTTGATGATGACAAAACTAATAATGTGAAAACAGTTTTAAAAGCTAAGTGTTAGGATTTTACAAAAATTTGGACAGAGTCTCCTCTGTTTTTCGAGTAAAACCACCCTGTAAACAAACAAACACAGTTTATATCTCTTTCAACCAATCCAGAATCAAACTCAACCAATCAATAAACATTTTTATAAGCTATGGAGTAATGCTCCCCCTAAATCTATGCATTGGTTGCGTTTACTTAGATTTTCTCGTTTTTCTTATTTTTCTCCCCCGTTTTGACAAGAGCAACCAAATGGGGCATAACAAAAAAACTAAGCTATTTAGCCAATACAATCATCTAGAGTATAAGAAAACAAACTTGTACGCAAAAATTTGGCTTCATTCGGGTGTCGAAAGCCTTCCCGGGAAAAACTGGAAGTTTTCATACATGTATAAGCATTTTAGAGCAGTTTAATGGCTAAACAAAGTTTTAAAACAGTGCTAACATATCACAAATAGCATAAATAGATGCAAGAAATATGGCTAATAGAAATACATCATCATATATAAAAAGTCAATACACAAACGGGCTTCACAGAGCCATAACTAAGACAAAATAGTACATGATATGTTCGTGCTTTATGATAAGAGCTGGAAAACACTAAGTACATAATAAAGATATAGACTCACGGTGAGGGAGAGTCTGAGCTGTCACGAAGAAGATCCCTAATCTCAGCTAGGGAACCCTCGGTGTGCTCTCGATATAACTCGAAATCGTCCCGTAAGTGGTCTATGGAGGAGCTCAGTCTCTGGTAATCAGACTGCATGGACTGAAAACTGGACTCCATCGTCATCTGGAGGCTTGTGATAACTCGTAGGATGTCTCCGTAACCAGTCTGACCAGTACTCGAGTCACCAATGGGAGGTGCTCGGGTATCCGTCTCTATCTCAGCAGCTATATCAGCAGCATCCTCATCACTGTCGCTCGCATCCTCTCGGATCCTCAGGTGCTTTCTAGTCTTCGGATAGAGGAACCCATCACGTACAGTACATCCCATCTTCTTCAGTGATGAGATGTTGATGATGTCCGTCAATCCGATATCCTAAGCCTCGGAAACAGGCAAAGGTACCCGGAAGTGCTGGAGGATGAGTGTAATGAGCATCCCATAAGGAAGACACCCGGAGTCGTTTGCTTCGCCGTTTATCATGTTGGTGAGCAGCAGAGGATATATATTGAAGTGGTGCCCAGATTTTAGGCACCAAATCAATACTGTATCTATCTTAGATAGATACCCTCGACTCCCGAGTCTCGGGTGGATGGTCCAACTGACAATCAGCTGAAACATCTTTGAGTCGAGGGGCATGTCACTACATGTATGAAATGTAGTGGGTCTGTACACATAGTTAGGGTCTCCCCTGACTATCCGACAGGCCTCCTCAACCTCAAAGTTGTCTGACCATCCATCCAGACTCCATTGAATCCCCCTTACAGGGATTCTCAGAATGCTCATCAAGAGGTCAGTGTTGACCTCAAACTCCACACCGCTAACTCTGGTTCTGAATCTCAGAGCCAGAGGACTGGGTTTCACCAAGTTCGCGTAGAACTGGTGAATCAGTCGCGGGTAATATTTCTCATGAATTTTGACCAGTGGGGTCAGATTTATTGCCTCAAAGGCTGGTAGAGTTATACCTTGCATGTGCCGCCGGACTGTAAAACAGAGTCTGCTCCAACTTTGTTCTGGGCTCCTTGCTGCATGAGCCCACTGCTCACTTTCCTTTCGACTCCGAAGCCGAAGATTTTGAAGACCTTGACTTTTTAGGCGCATTAGGTCCACTTGTTGTGAGTTTTATACGGATCTTATCGCTCATTTTGAAGAAAAAAGAGTTTTTGGGGAAAATTGATTTTGGTGAAAATAAGAGATTTTAACCGTAGAAAGTCAAAAATCTCTTTATGGATGAGTAGATCTGTGTGTTTAGATGAAGTTTGGATGGTTTTTAGATCAAAATGGTGAATTTTTCTAGAGAGAGAAAATTTGGGAGTTCGAAAATGGCGTAAAAGTTCAAAAAAATGAACAGTCCTATTTATAATATCGCGTTTCCAGTCGACTGGGTCCCTTTGAGAAGATGAACAGTTTGCCTACTAGTCGACTGGGTAAACATACCAGTCGACTGGATAAACTGGCAGTCATGTACCAGTAGATTGGAGGAAAAATATTTTTCAAAAAATTGGCGCCAAACAGAGATTTGACCTAATAGACGACTGGAGAAGACTTACCAGTCATCTGGAATATTTGGCAGAGAGTTACCAGTCGACTGGAGAACATTTATCAGTCGACTGGACCCTTAGTAAAATTTCCAGTCTTGAATTTTTGCACGACTTTGTTTATCTATGACATTTTTAAGTGAGGGAAATAATTAAACAAGGAATAATATTCTTTCACTCAATGTCAAATATGCAAATGATGAAATGAGATGCAATCAAACATTCAGTTTATCAAAATCAAGCAATCCCATCAACATTCTAATCTTATAAAAACTAGCTTCACTTAGGGGTTTTGTAAGAATATCAGCTATTTGATCTTCTGAAGGTATGAATTCTAATCTTATATCACTTTTTTGAGCATGGTCTCTTAGAAAATGATGTCTAATCTCTATATGCTTGGTTCTAGAGTGCTGAATAGGATTTTTGGTTAGGTTGATGGCACTAGTATTATCACAAAATATAAGAATATTTTTTAGGTTCATGCCATAGTCTTCTAGTTGCTGTTTCATCCATAACACTTGGGCACAACAACTGCCAGCTGCTACATATTCCGCCTCAGTGGTTGATAATGCAACGGAATTCTATTTCTTGAAAAACCAAGAAGTTAACATAGCACCTAAAAATTGGCATGTTCCACTTGTGCTCTTTCTATCTAACCTACATCCAGCAAAATCAGCATCTAAATATCCTACTAGCTCAAAAGATGAATCTCTAGAGTACCATAATCCTATGGTTTGGGTTCCTTGAAGATATCTAAGGATTCTTTTTACTGCAACTACATGTGATTCCTTAGGATTAGCCTGAAATCTAGCACACATGCATACACTGAACATTATATCAGGTCTACTTGCAGTCAAATAAAGTAAAGCACCTATCATGCTTCTATAATATTTAGAATCTACAGTTTTACCTCCTTCATCATGATCAAGTTTAATAGTTATGCTCATAGGCGTTCCAATTGGCTTTGAGCTTTCCATCCCAAACCTCTTTAGTAGGTCCTTAATGTATTTTTGTTGATTGATGAAGATACTTCCTTTTAGTTGCTTGATTTGAAGTCCAAGGAAGTAGGTAAGTTCTCCCATCATACTCATTTCAAATTCACCTTGCATGCACTTTGCAAACTCTTGACGCATAGATTCATTAGTAGCACCAAATATAATATCATCAACATATATTTGAACTATCAATGTGTCATTTTTGTGAGTTTTTGTGAAGAGAGTTGTATCTATTCTAACTCTTACAAAATCATTATCAATCAAAAATTTACTTAGTCTTTCATACCATTCTCTTGGAGCTTGCTTCAACCCATATAGAACTTTAGAAAGCTTGTAGACATGATTTGGTAGATTAGAATTTTCAAATCCAAGAGGTTGCTCAACATAAACCTCTTCTTCTATAAAGCCATTTAAAAAGGCACTTTTCACATCCATTTGAAATAGCTTAAATTTATTAAAGCATGCAAAGGGTAATAACATTCGAATGGCTTCTAATCTAGCTACCGGAGCATAGGTTTCATCAAAATCTATTCATTCCTCTTGGTTATATCCCTTAGCAACTAGTCTAGCCTTATTTCTAGTTACTATAACATTTTCATCCATTTTATTTCTATATACCCATTTAGTTCCAATTATTGAATGATCTTTAGGTCTTGGAACTAGTTTCCAAACATTGTTTCTATTAAATTGATTTATCTCTTCCTGCATTGCAATTATCCAAACATTATCTTTTTCAGCTTCTATAAATGTCTTAGGTTCTACTTGAGACAAATAAGCTACAAAATTGCAAATATTTCTAATGGAAGAGTGAGTTCTTACCCATTGTGAAGGATCACCAATCACTTGATCAATTGGCTGATAATTTACATACCTCCAATCCTTGGGTAGATTTTCCTCTTGTTGACTTGAGGATGGTTGGTCCAAATTGGGAGTTGCCATCCCTTCATTTGCTTGAGGAGAACTCTTTTTTGGGTCAACAATGGGAGTAGGAGTTTCCATTCTTGGAATAAAATCTGCATCATCTTTAAAGGAAACTTCTCTACTACTCATTAGATTAGATTCATCAATAGTTACATGCACAGATTCTTCTACTACTAGAGTTCTCTTATTGAAATCTCTATAAGCCTTACTAGTAGTTGAATATCCTAAAAATATTCCTTCATCGGTCTTGGAATCAAATTTACCCAAGTTAGTTTTATTGTTATTTAAGATGAAGCATTTACTACCAAAAGCACGAAAATAGGAAATATTGGGCTTTCTACCTTTCCATAGTTCATATGGAGTTTTATCAAGTAGAGGCCTTATCAAAATTCTATTTAATATATAACAAGAAGTATTCACGGCTTCAGCCCAAAAATATTTTGGTAAACTATTTTCACAAAGCATAGTTCTTGAAAATTCTTCTAGAACTTTATTTTTCCTCTCAACAACTCCGTTTTGTTGAGGAGTTCTAGGTGCTGAAAAGTTGTGATTAATTCCATTTTCATCACAAAATTTTGAAAAGCTTTGATTTTCAAATTCTTTGCCATAATCACTTCTTATGCTTGAAATACAAATTTCTTTTTCATTTTGTACCTTTTTGCAAAACTTTTCAAATCCTTTGAAAGCTTCATCCTTGTAAGCAATAAAAATAACAAAGGTATATCTTGAATAGTCATCAACAATAACAAGAGCATATTGATGGCCACCTAGACTAATGGTACTAATTGGACCAAATAAGTCCATATGCAGAAGTTCCAAAGGTCTAGTAGTTGAGATTACATTTTTTGCTTTAAAAGATATCTTAGTTTGTTTTCCCATTTGACAAGCATTGCAAACTTTGTCTTTTTCAAAATTGATTTTAGGAAGACCAATAACTAAATCTTTTCTTGAAACAATTTTTAGCAAGTTCATGTTTACATGACCAAGCCTTCTATACCATAGCTATGGATTTTCACTAAAAGCAGGAAAACATTTTTCATTATCAGACTGCAAGGATTTCAAATCAACTATGTAGACATTTTCATGTCTATGGCCAATGAATTTGATCTTGTTGCTCTTGATGTCTATAACTAGACAATGAGAAGTCTCAAATGTTACTTTGTATCCTTTGTCACATAACTGACTAATGCTAAGTAAATTTGGCTTAAGGCCTTGTACTAGCAATACATTATCTAAGGTTGAGAAATCAATACCGACTTTTCCATGCCCGATGATCTTTATTTTAGTATTGTCTCCAATGGTTACAAGTCCGCCATCTCTTAGAGTTAGCTCATTGAATACGCTTTTATCACCGGTCATGTGCTTCGAGCATCCGCTATCAAGGTACCAACAGTTACCTTTCTCCTTGGTGTGGAGACAAATCTACATCACACAAGGATACACGATAGCACTTTTAAGTACCCAAAATTTCTTGGGTCCTTTGGGGTTAGTCCTTGAAAATACGGTTCATTTTGGGACCCATACTTTTTTAACATGTGGTGCTCTATGAACAAGTTGATGATGCACAATCCTAGCATTATAGTCATAGAAATTTCTAGGATATCTTACATGTGCATTCCTATAATCCTTAGGATAATAGTTCCTAGGATACATGTTTCTATGGTAAGGAGTATGAAAATGCATGTCATTTCTAGAAAATGAATGATGATGCATTCTAGGATACATGCTAGCATATTTATGCAAATTATTTCTAGGATAACCATGATGGTAATTCCTAGGATGAACATTAGCAGAATGCATTCTTTGATTATACACTTTGTTCCTAGAATGAGCATGATAATTATTTCTAGGATGTGTATGAGCATTTCTAGAATGAGCATACATATAAGCATGAGCATTTCTAGGTTGCCTTAATTTAGTATGAATATTTAAATTTCTAGACTTTCTAGCATTCATCGAGGGCGTGCTCTTAACCATGCTAGGAGCTTTTGAAGTAGAGGCTCCATCTACACAAAAGGCTTTCATGAATAAGCTCTCTTTTGTTTTTTTCTTTCCCAATGGAGAATATCCTACACCAGTTTTTCCTCCACTTATTCTTTGGGAAAAAAACACTTCATCAAGTTTTTCTTTACCAAGCATAAGTCTTGATATAGTGCTATTTAATTCAGAAATTTTATTTTTCAAATTCTCATTTTCATCTTTGAGAAAATCTTGAGAAGAATCATACAGTAAAGATGATAATTTTTCTTTTTCTTCTCTAAGACTTATCATTTCTTTAGAAAGAGATGATACTTCTTTCTTAAGAACAGAATTTCTAGAATCAAATTTCTTCAATTCTTCATGCATTTCATTTATTACTTCTAGCAGTTCTTCACTACTAGTAACAATATTATTTTTTGAAGAGGGAGAAGATGTTACCTCACTTTCATCATTGATTGCCATCAAACAAAGGTTGGCAATTTCCTCGTATCCGATTTCTTTGTCTGATGACTCATCTTCTTCGTCATCGCTCCAGGTAGTTGCTACCATAGCTTTCTTCTTAAAGCCCTTGTATGGTTTATTTGAAACCGGAAAGTCAGCTTTTATGTGTCCTGGCATCTTGCAGCCATAGCACATAAGTGGTTCCCTTTTTGAGGTGGGATCCTTTGAGTAAGGTTTCTTGCTTTTCTTCAAGAACCTATGGAATCGTCTGGTGATTAAGGTCATTTCACCATCCTCTTCACTGCTCTCTGCTTCTTGTTCTAATTTCTTTTCTTTGTTGCTCGTAGAAGCTTTGAGAGCAATTTGCTTTTTCTTCTTCTCATCATCATTGACGATAGGAGTCATTTCTTCCATCTCGTATGTCAATAATGACCCAAGCAGCGTCTCAACATCAAGCTTGTCAAGATTTTTGGCCTCCTGTATGGCTGTCCTCTTTGGTTTCCATTCTGGTGGCAGAGATCTCAAGATTTTTCTGGTTAGTTCAACTTCCTCAATATTTTTACCAAGCAGTTTTAAACCATTTATAATAGTGGTGAACCGTGAGTGCATTTCAGAAATGGTTTCGTCAGGAGACATCTTAAAAGATTCATACTCAGAAATTAGCATGTAAATTTTAGACTTTTTTACTTCACTAGTTTCTTCATATGTGACTTGTAATTTGTCCCATATTTCTTTAGCAGAAACGCATGCAGATATTTTGTTATATTCAGAAATATCTAATGCACAATGTAGCATGCTTGTTGCTCTGCTATTGAGAGACATCGTTTTACAATCCTCGTCAGTAAACTCAGTTTTGAGTTTAGGCATTGTATGAAGAGTCTCTCCAATAACTATTTCTTTTGAAGGAATTTTAGGTCCTTCTTCTATGATTCTCCATAGATTGTAATCTTGTCCTTCGACAAAGATTTTCATTCTATTTTTTCAATAGTTATAATTTGAGCCATTGAACAATGGTGGTCTAGTATAAGAGTGTCCCTCAGAGTAGCTATTTGCTGCCATTGGATCAACTCAAGGATTTTAAGCCTTACTAAGAGAACGAAGCTCTGATACCAATTGTAGCTCGAGGTTTTAACCCAGGAGGGGGGGTGAATTGGGTTTTTAAAAACTTTTTGCGGAATTAATACAAGTTTATAAAAACTGATAAGCAGCAAACAATTAATACAAGTAATGAGCTGTAAATAAAAAGTTTAAGGAAAGAGGATGCAAACATAGTTTATAGTGGTTCGGCAATATCGGATTCGTTCCGACCCTATGTCCACTCTCTTCAAGGAACTCCTTGAAGTAATCCACTAAGAAAACTTAGTCGCACAACTTAGCCGGGTGTTGCACAAACCGTACACAAGCAAATTACAGGAGTTGCTTAAACCGAACAATCCCCTTCCTTTCGGAAGTTTCCCCTTCCTCTCAGAAGTAATCCCTTTACAAAGATGGTGTAAAGTAAAAGGTAGAGAGACAGCAAATGAAAGTTTATTACAATAGAAATATCTCTCTTTCAAAGTAAAGCTTGAAGAAATGACTCAACAAGATTATTTCAAGGCTTTTTGTGTTTCAAGAGTATAAAAACTTGATTATGTGAGATCAACTCTTTTTGAATATATGCAGCTTGTTATTGAATGCTTAACTGAATGGGTTTATATAGCAATCAATTAATATGGAAATTAGGACTTTAATTTGAAAAAGATTTACTTTAAAACGTTCAGATTTGGAGTCCAACGGTCATATTTTTGAACTATCAATCGACTGGGTCGAGATACCAGTCGACTGGGTTCACTTGAAAAAATCACGTTTTCAGACCTTCTGGGTATCCAGTCGACTGGTATATTTCATCCAGTCGACTGGGGACTTTCTGTCCCTTTTACCAGTCGACTGGGTTGATTCATCCAGTCGACTGGGGACTTACTGTCCAATTACCAGTCGACTGGGTTGATTCATCCAGTCGACTGGGGACCTTCTGTCCCATATACCAGTCGACTGGTATATGTACCCAGTCGACTGGGTTGTCTTCCAACCCAGTTTTTCTTCTGTTTTTCATAAAAAAAAAACATTTGTTTTAAAATTAACGGTTTTTGAAAACCTTTTGTGTTCGAGCCATTGAACAAGCTAATACCATAAGTGAGACTTACATTAGATCTAAACCTTAAGACCTATACTAGATCTTCAGTCTTCACTTGATACTTGATTTGGTTCGAGTTCTTGCACTTTGTTCCTTGGTTGAATGTGTTTGATCCTTAATACAACTTAGTTTAAACTTGTTAGTTAAATAACACTTGTGTTTTGCCATCATTGAAATACGGGCGAGGGCCAACAGAAACTTTTCCTTCTTTCGTTTCAATTCCAAAGAAAAACTTATAGAAAAACAACACAATTAAAAACAAAACTAATTTTCTATAAATGAGGTTCGAATGTAATTTTTCTTTTTCTTTTGTTTTTATTTTTACTCTAGATTTTATTTATTCTTTTTTCACATTTTCTAGATCCAAACATACCCTTAAGTAGATGGTGCACTTATTATCTCTTATTTTTGTATTTAAATTCATCTCGATGGGTAAGGTTTTCAATACTTCCCCGATTTAGTGTTGTAGACATCAGAATTTGCACCATTTGATAAATTAATAATCGTTCGCTTTCTTATTTTTTTGATAGAGACCATGGTTCGTATATGTGATCGAGATGTAATATTTTCCAAGTTGAGATATTTGCAATGATTAATAAATGCTTATTTGGAGGAATAAAATTCACAAAAGAGATTAAAGAGAGAAAGGAAAAAAAATGCCAAATTTCTGTATTTTGAGTAGTTGTTTTTCGAGCTTAATAATTTTTTTTATCTCCAAATATTTAGAACCTACCCTATATCAGATTATAGAGCTTTTGATTAGTTTCCCAACAATATATTATCGGAATTTTTGTGATAAAAGAAGTGTGGTAATTTAATTGTTTATCAAAACAGGTCGGAAAAATGGCTAGTTTTAATGCGACAACTCTCATTAAACTCGGAAATGAATTTTGATCTGAAACTATTTTTTCTTAAAATAAGACTTCATAGGCTTTCTAGGAAGTACAAGTAGGCCTCCTAACTTTTCCGAATGAGTGCGCATGGCTCGTTTGAAGTTGAGGTTCGGAATTTAAAAATTTTCTTAATCCATTCGAGTTTAGGATTTGGAAGTTGCCTAAATAGAGATAATTCTTCTCCAAGACAGCCACAACTAATTCCTAACCCTAATGAGACTTACATATACCCCTACTCAGATATTTTTAGGGATCTTTTTTATCTTTTGGACCCTAGAGCAGCTGTACAATGGCAATCTTGTTTTTGAGAGAAAAAGAGAACTAAAGAGTGAACTTTGAGTGAGAAATCTTCATTCTTGAGCCTAATCCCTAACCCTAACCTTAATATATGATCTTCTACATAAAACACAACAATAATCCTCCATAGAACTTGAATTTTTTTATCATTGCAAAGAAGAAACAAGGCTTAGAATTACATCGAAGATCTTCTGCACCCGGATCATCGTTTTCTTGAGAGGAAAAAGAAGACCATCCTTATCCCCCATTCAGAGAAGGAGAAGGATTCTAGGACCTTAATTGTTCATGTTTGATCACTTAAGGAGGATCTTAGATTCATGCTTTGATCTTCACAAGAGATAAACACGCTTCAAAAGTAGAAATTTACTTCTCTCTTTAGGTCTTATACTTGTTCTTTAATTTTATTTCTTGTTTGATTAAATGTTTTTGCATGTTTGGATGATTGATAATTGTTTTCGTGTAGTATACTAAGTATCTTTTTATGTTAGAATAATTTTTAAACTCATAAAAATCAAATTTTGAAAGAAAAATCAAGAAAACCATAAAGTCCTAAAGTTCCTGAGTGGGGCACCACTTCAAGATTTGAATTGAACTTGGCACCATTCTGGATTGGCCCGCAAATGGTGGTGCCATTCTGGAATGGTGCTCCCACTTGAATTGTTTCCAAATTTGTGTTTCGTCATCTTGTTTTATTTGGTTCCTTTCCTGTGCATGTTGGCTTTATTTTAGCTAGTTTAAACCAATTCTATAATATCTAAAAACCCTAATTTAACGTGAATTAAAGTCTATTACATGAAATCAAAGTAGGAGAATTTAATTGAATATGGATCAAATGAGAATACTTTGATAGAATTTGATTGATTTGATGCATGATTGTTTGATATTGGATGATTCTAGGTGAAGTATGAGGATTTAAGTTACTTTAGTTACTATTTTAATGCATGATCATATGTTTAGTTGATTAGACTAGCATTTTGTATGTTAAACCCTTGTTTCCATGGCTTGTATGATGTTTTCTTTGCTCCATATGATTTCTACATGTTTGTCCTTGATTGTATGATTGATTTGATATGAAAAAGTTACTGTTTTACATGAGTAATGCATGATAAAGTTGTTTTCCTATCATTATCTTCACATATTTTGCCTATTTATGCTTGAATATTGTAGACACTCAATTTTGTTCTAAATTTTTTTAACAAACAATGTGCGTGTTTTTATGATGAATATTTGATCCTAATGCTTTAAGACTTAGTAAATGTGGAGGTTGAATTTAATTTTGGATTAGAACTCATTTCAAGCCTTTTTTTGTTCAATTCACTTTGAGTTTAAATTAATTAGGTCTTATTTGATTCCATTAATTTGAAGCCCAAAGGCTTCAATTAAATTTTGACTCAATCCAAAACCCACTAAAATCCATTGATTCTTGCTAAGTCCAAACACTTTTGGCCCAAAATTCTAAGCCCAAGAAGACTTTCAATTTTGTGGGTGAATTTTCAATTTCACCTCCACATAGCATTTTTTTTTTTGAAATTTCAAGACAACTTCTCTATCTTTTGCATAAAAAATATATTGTTTCTTTCCCTCCCTTTGATGGCCGGCCACATAGTTGAAGAAGAGGAATTCTTTTCCTCTCTCTTTTGCCTTGTTACTTCCCCATTACCTATTTTGGTTTCCACACTTTTTACTGTACAAAGTCACATGTCTAACTTAAAAATCTACACATTTTTCTCCTCTACATAGCTGATCATGTGATGAAAAAATGAGAAATTTTCTTCCTCCCTTTTACCTTGGTCTTACACACTATCTTTTTTTTAGCTTCCCCATTTTTTTCATGTATCAAAACCCACTTTTTTTTTTAACCAAAAAACTGCATTATTCCTCTTATTATGGCCAGCCATGGAGGGAGGATTTATCCCTCTCTTTTTTTATTATTTTATTTCCATACACTTGCCATTTTCAAAGTCCACTTGTCTACCTTAAAAATTATTCTTTTGACCATCAAAAGAAGAAGTCTTCCTCCCTCCTTTCTTACTTTGTTAACCACACCTTCCTTCGTAACCTTTCTCACTTTTTCCCATACCTCGATCAAAAGCCACCTCTCACACCTCAAAAATCACTATTTCCTCTTCGCCATGGTAGGCCACCCAAATGAGGAAGTCTTCCTCCCTCCTAATGGTCGGTTATAGCTCTTTTTCTTTTCATTTTTTTTTGTGGTTTTAAACCCACTTAGAAAAACCTCACTTCTCCAATAAATACCCCATATTTCAACCCAAAGAGAAACAGTTCTTATGAAGAAAAAAAAGAAGAAAGAAACGTTACATAGAAGTAGATTTTGTTGTGAGATCAAAAAAAGAGAGAAAATGAGAGACTTTGTGAGAGCGAACTTGAGGCTGTTGAATAGAGAAAAAAAGAGAAGCAACGTAATCAAAGAAAAGTACACAAATAACAAAGAAAAGAAAGAAACACGAGAAGAAAAAAAAAAAGAACAAGAGAGTGTTATTCCTTCCATTTTCGGCCACCCTAGATTTTTGGCCTTCAAATCCTTCATCAAGTCAACTAAAGCATGCGAATCTCCGAGGATTATTCCTATGCATGAAAATTTTCCTTAGCCACCTTGAAAATGGACTAAATTAATTTAGTTCACTTAATAAAATCCATCTTAGCCTTAAATGTTCACTTTCTATCTAGTTCCTTTACAATCTTAATATTTATTTTTTCCTCACTAAATGCATGTTATTTTTTCCTTAGCTTGTGAATAGTTTTAAAAAATGCAATGTTAAACCTATGGTAGTTTTAATATTCTTTTTCTTAGCTTAGTTTCTTTAAGTTATTCATTTCATGCTTTCTAAGTTAGATGCTCACTTTAAAGTTTTTTTTAAGTCTTCTAAGTTAATATAAATTAGGTTTCTCTCTTGGTTTATTTTACTCCAAACCTACACACATGTGCATGCATCCGTACACACCTGCACACACATGTATACACTTGGCATGCATGTGCACTGATGAGAATGCAAAATGTCATATTTTTCTCTCTTAATGTTTAGTCTTTTATACTCATTTGGTGCATAAATATACTCATTATTCTTATATTTTGATTTAGGATGCAAATGGAGGTGCTAAGTGCAAAACGAAGCTAATTGGGCGATTTTGGACAGTTTCGATATCATTTCGTAATATGGGAATAAATCTCTCATTTGAGCTCCGATTGAGATGATTAAAGATGATATGGAACTCCAAGAAAAAGATATAAAACTTTCATGCCTTGCATTTTGAGAGATACTGGCTGAATCAAGGTCGAAACTGGGCTTGAAGTTGTTGCACTTGCACTGTTAACGTTCTGGAACGTCCCTTAGCTTGCAATTCAAATCGAGTCAAGTTTGCTATCTTAGTAAGATGAAGCTAAAAATAAGAAAGCCCAAGGCCCAAAATATAGAGCTCAATACAAGTTAGCTTGGCTCAACCCAATCAAAAAAAAAAAGTGACAGTTGAATGGAATGGATCAAACAAATGGAAGGCATAGTGGGTTTAATGTGATCCTGAATTGGAAATGTCTTTGGACAGTCTCAAGTAATCTCACAATATCTTACTCATATGACATCGTATTGAGGTGATTCAAGAAGCATTGGAAATCTAGGTCAATGGGCTATAATTGTTCCAAAAATAGAAGTTTCGTGATTCAAACGTTTTGGAGGCAGAAACAGCCCCGTAATTTGAGGCCGAAAATCTGCAGAATCTACGATTCGGAAAGGGGGAATTATTTTCTTTCCTTGGGAGGTTGGTTCCAGAACAAAGGGGGGAGAGGAGCCTATCTCTTGGGAGAGAACCAGATACAAGCTGGGTTTTTTTTCATGGTTTTTGGGGGATTCATTTTCTGGAGCAATCAAAGGAAGAAGAACATCAAAGAGGAGACTGGTTTTTGAGTTGTTTTTCTTTATTCCGAATTTCTTGATGTTAAACCCTTTGATTATGTTTTTATTCAAGTTTATCATGAAGTAATCTCCATTCTCTAGGGTTAAGGTGTAGCTTAACTATGATTATGTGAATCTTCTTTTAATTGAACTAATTTAGTAGTTGTTTCATATTGTTAAGTATTTCATTATAGACTTAATGCTTGTGAATGATTGATCGACATTTGCATGATTTAGGATTCAATTTGACACTGAGAAGTGATAATTGTTTCAACATATGTTTGAGATACCACAAGAAATCTGTAGGATAGAGATATCTATGGACTTGTGTATTCTTTATGGGGTTTCTTGTTCTTAATGAATTTTGACAGGTTTAGAGTTTTCATAGAGATGCAGAAAATTTGCTTGTTGGGATATTTTGTTAATGCTTGAGAAAGATTAATGAATAAATTAAAGACTCGATTATCAACAATATGAAATAATTGCAATCAGTTCAAGTAGGAAATTCGTATAGGATCAGTTATGGTGAATCGAAAGCCCTAGAATCTTGTTTCATTGATCTCAACTTGCTTATTTAATTTCGTTATTTTAAACTCTCTAGTTCAACAATTCACTCTCATTTGAATTATCAAATAGATTATAGTTTAATATATTTTGGTACTTATTAGTAATTTTTCAATCCTCGTGGGACGATACTCTCACTTATTCACTTTATTATTTATTACGATTCGTGCACTTGCGATTTCACTCTACAAGTTTTTGGCACCGTTGTCGGAGATTTAGATAAAATTATTGATAATATCAATACTAGTTACACTTGGTCTAATTTGATTTATTTTGCTTTTATTTTCAAGGTGTTTGTTTAGTGTATGAGACGACGCAAGAGTTTGGAGCAATTACCTTACGATCTTGAAATCGAGAAAACTGCAAAGGGCCTAAGGAAAAAGAAGCGAAAAGCTCAGAAACGTTCCAACACTATGGCAAGCAACGAGAATCTAAGACGTGACACATGGGCAGTAAGGGATTTTCCACTACCACAGGTCACAGGAATCCATTCAGCTATCAGGAGGCCTATTATTGAAGCCATCAACTTTGAGATTAAACCGGTTATCCTACAGATGATCCATACATCAATCTAGTTCCATGGGTTGCCAAATGATGACCCTAATGCTCATATAGCAAGTTTTTTGGAAATTTACGACACTTTCAAGCACAATGGCATTACTAATGATGTCATTCGCCTCCGGCTATTTCCGTTCTCTCTTCGAGACAGAGCGAAGGATTGGCTAAATTCACTGCCCATAGATTCAATCACTAGTTGGGAGGATTTAGCTCAAAAGTTTCTTGCTAAATTTTTTCCACCGGCCAAGACAGTGAAGGTACGCAATGAAATTTTAAATTTTGCTCAAATTGAAGGTGAATCACTTTATGAGGCTTGGGAGCGATATAAAGACCTACTTAGTCGATGCCCTCACCACGGATGCCGAAGTGGATGCAAGTTCAAAATTTCTATAATGGACTTGGTGGTTCTATAAGAACTCTGATAGATGCAGCTTCAAGATGAGCATTTATGGGAAAAAATCAGGATGATGCATATGACCTGTTGGAGGAGATGGCCATGAACAACTATCAATGGTCGAGTGAGAGGATTTTACCGAAGAAGGCAGTGGAATTACATGAGATTGAAGCTATCACTACCTTGGCAGCTCAAGTCCAAACTCTTACTTAATAATTGAAGGCTAACCAACTGACGACAAATGCCATTCACTTGACACCACTGGTTTGTGTTTTTTGCCATGGAAACCATCCGAGTGAAGAATGTCAAGTGAGAAACCACTTCTCTCAATCCCAAGCGAAGCAAGCACACTTTGTTGTAAATTACAACCGAAAAAACAATCCGTACAGTGCAACATACAATTCCGGATTGAGAAATCATCCAAATTTTTCATGGAATAATCAAAATATATTGAAGCTGCCACTTGGTCCGTCATCTAGTGACCCACCAAAAGAGAAATTGGCACTTGAAGAAGCAATAGCACAATTGGCAAATAACACCAACTGATTCATAACAGAGAATATGACCAATTTTCGTAATCAAGTAGCTTCGATTCAGAATTTAGAAGTCTAAGTTGATCAATTGGCCAATATGCTCACTGGAAGACAATAAGGTAATTTGCCGAGCACGACTGAAGTGAATCCAAAGAAGCAGTGCAAGGCGATCACTTTAAAAAGTGAGAAAGAGTTAGAAACTCCAACAAGATATGAGAAGTTCGAAAAAGAAGATCAAGAGGTGCAACTTCACACAACACCATTCAAGGAGATTTCTGAAAGTCGACCAATCTCACCACAGGATCCGACACTAAGAGTTCCATTCCCTCAACGACTCAAAAAGAATAAGCTTGATAAGCAATTTTCTAAATTTCTAGATGTGTTTAGAAAAAAAATTGCATATTAACATTCCTTTTGCAGATGCCCTCAAACAAATGCCAAGCTATGTGAAATTTATGAAGGATAACTTGTCAAATAAGAGGAAATTGGAATAGTATGAAATGGTAGCCCTTACTGAATAGTGCAGTTCAATTCTACAAAAGAAATTGCCTCCAAAGCTTAAGGATCCAGGGAGCTCACTATCCCATGTTCAATTAGAAATTCTGAGTTTGAAAGAGCTTTATGTGACTTAGGTGCAAGTATTAATCTAATGCCTTTGTCTATTTTCAAGAAGCTTAGATTAGGTGAGACGAGACCTACTACAGTTTCATTGCAATTAGCGACCGCTCAATAAAACACCCACAGGGAATTATTGAAGATGTGCTTGTCAAAGTGGATAAGTTTATTTTTCCAGGTGATTTTATCATTCTAGACATGGAGGAGGATCAGGAAATCCCCATCATTCTTGGCAGACCATTCTTAGCTACTGGACGAGCTCTTATTCGGTATGCTTATCTTGGCAAATCATCTACTTTTTCGGTAATTATTTCATATAAGCTTTCTACTAAAGAAGAAGAAAAGTTGCTGAGAGTGCTTAGAAAACATAAGGCAGCTATTGGGTGGACACTTGCGGATATCAAGGGAATTAGCCCTTCTATTTGCATGCATCGAATTTTGTTAGAAGAAGAGTCCAAGCTAACAATAGAACACCAAATAAGACTAAATCTGACAATGAAGGAAGTGGTGCGTAAAGAGATCTTAAAGTGGTTAGATGCCGGAGTGACTTACCCAATTTCTTATAGCTCATGGGTTAGTCCTATTCAAGTAGTACCAAAGAAAGGAGGCATGATGGTGGTGAAGAATGTTAACAATGAGTTAATCCCTATAAGAATCGTCATCGGGTGGAGAATTTGCATGGCTTACCAAAAACTGAACAAGGCCACTCGGAAGGACCACTTTCCCTTGCCATTCATTGATCAAATGTAGGATAAGCTAGCCGAGGATGATTACTATTGCTTCATAGATGGCTGTTCGTGGAATAATCAAACAGCTATAGCACCGGGGGACCAGGAGAATACAACATTCGCATACCCTTACGGTACTTTTGCTTTTCGGCGAATGCCATTTGGGCTTTGTAATGCGCCAGCCACTTTCCAAAGGTGTATGATGGTAATCTTTTCGGATATGGTAGAGCGGATTATTGAAATTTTCATGGATGATTTTTTCGCATTCAGATCTTCTTTTGATAATTGTGTTCGGAATTTGGTGTTAGTTTTGGAGTGATGTAAAGAAACTAACCTTGTGCTTAATTGGGAGAAGTGTCACCTCATGGTAAAAGAAGGAATTATCTTAGGTCATCAGATCTCTTCTAAAGGGATTGAAGTAGATAGAGCCAAGATTGAGACAATAGAGAAGCTACCACCTCCATCAACAATAAGGGGAGTTAGGAGTTTTCTCTCCCTTTGATGAGAATGCAAAAATCATATTTCTCTCCCTTAATGTTTAGTCTTTTATACTCATTTGGTGCCTAAATGTACTCATTATTCTTATATTTTGATTTAGGATGCAAATGGAGGTGTTAAGTGCAAAACAAGGCTAATTGGGCGATTTTGAATAGTTTCGACATTGTTTCGTAATCTGGGTATAACTCTCTCATCCGAGCTCCAATTGAGATGATTCAAGATGCTATGGAACTCCAAGAAAAATATATACAACTTTCATGTTTGAGTTTTGAGATATACTGGCTGAATCAAGATCAAAACTGGGCTTGAAGTTGCTGTACCTGCACTGTTGACGTTCTGGAATGTCCCTTAGCCTGCAATTCAAATCAAGTCAAGTTTGCTATCTTAGTAAGATGAAGATAAAAATAATAAAGCCCAAAGACTAAAAGATAGAGCTTAATTCAAGTGGGTTCGGCCCAACCCAATCAAAAGAAATGAAAGCTGAATGGAAGGGATCAAACAAATGGAAGACATGGTGGGTTTAATGTAATCCTGAATTGGAAACGTCTCTGGACAGTCTCAATTAATCTCACCATTACTCGTACGACATCGTATTGAGCTGATTCAAGAAGCATTAGAAATCTAGGTCAACGGGCTATAATTGTTCTTCAAATAGTAGTTTCATGATTCAGACGTTTTGGATGCGAAAACAGCCCTAGAATCTGAGGCCGAAAATCTGCAGAATCTACAATTCGGAAAGGGGGAATTATTTTCTTTCCTTAGGAGGTTGGTTCCATAACAAAGGGGGGAGATGAGTCTATCACTTGGGATATAACCAAACGCATGCTGGGTTTTTTTCATGGTTTTTTTTGGGATTCATTTTCTGGAGCAATCAAAGGAAACAGAACATTAAAGATGAGACTAGTTTTTTAGTTTTTTTTTCTTTATTCCAAATTTCTTTCAATTTCTTGATGTTAAACACTTTGATTATATTTTTATTAAAGTTTATCATGAACTAATCTCCATTTTCTAGGGTTAAGATGTAGCCTAACTATGATTATGTGAATCTTCCTTTAATTGAACTAATTTAGTAGTTGTTTCATATTGTTAAGTATTTCATTCTAGACTTAATGCTTGTGAATGATTGATCAACATTTGCATGATTTGGTATTCAATTTGAGACTGAGAAGTGATAATTGTTTCAGCATATATTTGAGATACCAGAAGGAATCTGTAGGATAAAGATATCTATGGACTTGTGTAATCTTTATAGGGGTTTCTTGTTCTTAATGAATTTTGACAGGTTTAGAGTTTTCACAGAGATGTAGAAAATTTGCTTGTTGGGATATTTTGTTAATGCTTGAGAAAGATTAATGAATAAATTAGAGACTCGATTATCAACAATAGGAAATAATTGTAATTAGTTCAAGTAGAAAATTCGCATAGGATCAGTTATGGTGAATCGAAAGCCCTAGAATCTTGTTTCCTTGATCTCAACTTGCTTATTTAATTTCGTTATTTTAAACTCTCTAGTTCAACAATTCACTTTCGTTCGAATTATCAAATAGATTATAGTTTAATAAATTTTGGTACTTATTATTAATTTTTCAAGCCTCGTGGGACAATACTCTCACTCATCACCTTATTATTTATTGCGATTCGTGCATTTGCGATTTCAATCAACATGCACGCATTCGCATAAATGTGCACGCACCCACACTCGTGTACACATACCTGCACGCACCCGCACACATTCGCATGCATGATGCACATATTTATTTTAATCTCTACATTTAATCCACCTACTTTAAAGTGTAATTTCCTTCAAGTATAGAATTTTATGTACTTACTTTTACCGCACCATTCCCTTTGTGTATTTACTTTTACCATGTCATTCTAATTGCAATTTTTGGACATCATTTTGTGTGAATACAAATTGCAAAATGTGTTAGGCTATGTGTGGATCCTGGTGGGTTTTTTGGTCCAATATGGTGTTTTCAGCACTGTTTGGTATCTGTTTTATCTTAACCCGGAAATATAAGGGTTTCATCTTATTCTTTTGTGTAAGGGTGTGAGCCGTTCTCGTGAATACTATGAGGGGTGTCTAGGGGTGAGACCTCATTGTATTGTTATTTAAGACATAGTGAAATCGCTGCAACTCCGTAAACGTAACCCGAGTTCGGGTGAACCACGTAAATATGTGAGCTGTATGTTTGTCTTTGATTTATTTCTATTTTCTTCTCTATATTCGCATCTAAAGATTCGTACGGATAGGGTAGTTTAACCACAACAGGTTTGAAGGTAAAATGTTTGAGGTCTGATAATGGTGGAAAGTACATAGATGGGGGGTTTAGAGAATTTTGTGCTGCTAATGGGATTAGGATGGAGAAGACTATTCCCGGGACACCACAGTAGAATGGCATGGCTGAGCGCATGAACAGGACCCTCAATGAGCGTGCTAGAAGTATGAGGTTGCATACTGGGTTACCAGAAATGTTTTGGGCTGATGCAGTCAGCACAGCAGCTCACTAGATAAATCGAGGACCATCAGTTCCTTTGGATTGCAAGATACCTGAAGAGGTATATAGTGGAAAAGAGGTAAACCTTTCTTACTTAAAAGTTGTGTTGTTTATCTTATGTTCATATTGACTCTGATACTCGCAGTAAACTAGATTCTAAATCCAAAAAATGTTTCTTTATTGGCTATGGTGATGGAACTTTTGGTTATCGGTTTTGAGATAATCAAAATCGAAAAATCATCAGGAGTAGAAATGTGATTTTCAATGAACAGGTTATGTACAAAGACAAGTCAAGTGCAGAATCTGTTGTTACATGGCCAGAACCAAAGAAGTATGAGCTTGTTGACATTGATGAGTTTTCTGAGAGCACAGTGCAGAGTAGGAGTCAGGAAAATAATAAGAATAAAGACCCATAGGTAGAACAATGTATGCCCATAAGTGCTATTCGAAGGTCTTCTAGGAACATTAGACCTCCACAACGGTTCTCACCATCCTTGTTCTATATTTTGTTGATTGACAATGGTGAGCCAAAATGTTGTGATGAAGCTTTTTAGGTTAAAAATTCTAGCAAGTGGGAGTTGGCCATGAAGGATGAGATGAACTCATTGATGACGAATCAGACATGGGAACTAACTGAATTGCTAGAAGGGAAGAAAGCTTTACATAAAAATGGGTGTACACAGTAAAAGAAGAGTATGATGGTGGCAAGCGCTACAAGGCCAGATTGGTTGTGAAAGGGTTTCAATAGAAAGAGAGTGTTGATTACACATATATTTTCTCTCCAGTTGTGAAGCTAACAACAATCAGGCTAGTACTGGGAATTATGGCTGTAGATAACCTACATCTTGAGCAGTTAGATGTGAAGACAGCATTCCTTCATGGTGATTTGGAGGAGGATATTTATATACATCAGCCACAAGGATTTGCAGTGCAGAGAAAGGAAAATCAGGTTTACAAACTGAGAAAGAGTTTGTATAGGTTGAAACAAGCTCCAAGACAATGGTACAAGAAGTTTGACAACTTCATGTGTAGCACCGGGTTCACAAGGTGCCAGGCAGACCATTGTTGCTATGTTAAGACTTTTGACAACTCTTATATCCTATTATTGTTGTATGTGGATGATATGCTTGTTGCAGGGTCTAACATTGAGGAGATTAATAATCTCAAGATGCAGTTGTCAAAACAGTTTGCAATGAAGGATATGAGTGCTGCAAAACAAATCCTTGGTATGAGAATCATCAGAGACAGAGTCAGTGGCACTTTGAAACTTTCACAGACAGAGTATGTGAAGAAGGTTCTCAGTCGATTTAACATGGATAGTGCTAAACCAGTGAGCACACCTTTGGCTAGTCATTTTAGACTATCTAAGGATCAGTCACCAAAGACAGAGCAGGAGCAGGACTACATGAGTAGGGTTCCCTATGCCTCAGCTATTGGAAGTCTTATGTACGCCATGGTCTGCACAAGACCGGATATTGCACATGCAGTGGGAGTAGTGAGTAGGTACATGAGTAATCTGAGAAAACAACATTAGGAGGCAGTAAAATGGATCCTGAAGTATTAGAAAGGCACTTAGATACATCTCTGTGCTTCACAATGGCAGGTTTAAAATTGTAGGGTTTTGTGGATGCGAATTTAGCTGGTGATGTTGATAACAGGAAGAGTACTACAGGGATTGTGTATACTTTGGGTGGTACAGCTGTAAGTTGGGCTTCTAAGTTGTAGAAAATCATTGCTCTCTCTACTACAGAAGCTGAGTATGTAGCCATAACTAAAGCTGGGAAGGAGATAGTTTGGTTACAGGGTCTCTTGGATGAGCTGGGTAAGAAGAATGAGAGGGGTACTCTACACAATGATAGTCAGAGTGCTATTTTTCTTGCTAAGAATCCGGCGTTTCATTCCAAGACGAAGCATATACAGTTGAGATATCACTTTATTCGCTCTCTTCTCAATAGTGAATAGTTGGTACTAGAGAAGATTCGTGGAACTGAGAATCCAGCAGATATGTTGACTAAGGGTGTCACTATTGAGAAATTAAAGTTGTGCTCAGCTTCAGTTGGGCTTCAAGCTTGAGGATAGATGAATGAGTTGCGGCGATGGTTGCTTTGTTTGAAGGCATGTGGTGCTCAGTGCTGATGATTAGACCAGTCTCCAAGTGGGAGATTGTTAGGCTATGTGTGGAGCCTGGTGGGCATTTTTGTCCAATCTGGTGTTTTCAGCACTGTTTGGTATCTGTTTTATTTTAACCCGGAAATATAAGGGTTTCATCTTATTCTTTTATGTAAGGGTGTGAGGCATTTTTGTGAATACCGTGAGGGGTGTTTAGGGGTGAGACCTCCTTGTATTGTTCTTTAAGACACAGTGAAATCGCTGCAACTCCGTGGACGTAACCTAAGTTTGGGTGGACCACGTAAATCTGTGTGCTGTGTGTTTGTCTTTGATTTATTTCTATTTTCTTCCCTATATTCGCATCTAAAGATCCGTAGGAATAGGGTAGTTTAACCCTAACAAAATGTTTGCTTGGCTTTATTGGCTTTATTATTAATGTATGGTAATAGTACTTAAATTCAAGTTTTTAATAATTTTCCTTGAAACACAAAGGGCTAAACGCTAATCAAGATAAGAGAGGGAGCTTTAATTCATCGCTCTCTTGTAGCCAAATCTTTTGAGCCTTGAAATCTCTCACGTAGATCAATGATAAGAGATTTAAACCCCCTTCAAGGTCAAATTGCGAATACTTACCCGTCATCTTTACTTTGTGCTCGGATGACAATAATCACTTGTCTACTACATTAAAAGTACACCCATTACGAGAGCCTCCTTACTACTTATAAAATGTTTGTATTAGATTTAGTAGGTTTCACTTGTTTCTATATGCCTACTCATCGTAATCCGCACCTTCGCCATATCCACCTTTTTCGAGGGGAATGGCTTTGGGTAATGAGCTAGATGCATGGGTAACAGGCGGAAAAGAGCGATATAGATATTAATCGATAACATGTCTACATCTTGCTTGGATGATTTAATGCTTTACATGACTGTCATAATATTTGTGTGACTTCAATTGCTTATTATATTGTATGCCTGTATGATCATTGATAAATAAGAACCAGTCAATCATTTAATTTAATTAATGAAAAATCCATTAACTTGCAAGAGTATAAGCTAGGCCCATCGAGGCCTAAATGCAATTGCGTTGTTCATCCGTGACCATCCCATTACGTACTCAATCTCCGAACCCGAATCACAATCTTAAAAATAACCAATGGCTTTGTCGTTTCTTGATCCCTAAAACCATGTGACGACTCTCCATTGATTATCTGTCGATGACTTTGTCATTCGTTTGCCCATCGAAAACTACCATTGGATAATCTTTTGAAGAGACACTATGTCCCTTCAAATTGTCCTTCTCGGTTTGTCTCTTTTGGTTTGTCCCTTCAAAATTGACCATCGAAAAGTGATAGAAGGATTGAACCTCTAAGTGGATATGTGACCAACAGAGCAATCTATGGTATCCACAGGTGTTATTACCTTTTTAATTAATCTATAGGTTGAGGTTTTCACCTTAAACCCCCTCCTTCCGATGAAGTGTTCCTTTTAGGGAGGTTTAATCTAACAAAATTGTTGAAAAAAAGTAAATTCTTTTGTATGATATCTCATTCAACAATTTAAGTTTTATGTGCACAAACAATTCTTAGTTTTTCCTTTTAACTTTATTTATTGATTTACTATTTCAACTCATATTAAAAAAAAGACCCCATGTAAAAAGAGTTTTGGGAAAATACAAACATGTAAGCTCAACCCCCTGTGAGAATTTGAGAGAGTTTCTTTTAGAACTTTTATAACAACATCTCCACTGAAGAAAACAATTATAATTTTCCAAGAATTCGTTTAATTTTATTAGCAGATAATAAATATCCATGACAATTTGTCCTGTAAAAATAAGAACAATTTTGTGGTTTGCGATAGACTTCAACTGCTTGGAGGATTGCAATGACTTTTTACTCATTTATCAAGGTCCAACGTTTTAACGACCTATCACAAGTTGGTCACCCCCGAGATAGTGTCATCATGTTTTGTCATCCCAACACAACACATATATGCAACAATATAAAAATAGATCAACTGAAATTTAAAAATTTTATTCAATCTTCAACTTTTTTTAGAGGAGATACAACATCATTCTCCTATCAGAAACAATATATAAATATAACAAAATGCATAAAAAGATTTTATTAAAAATTTTCTCTCTTCCTTCTTACAATGTCTGAGGACTTGACCATGGGACTTACTTAAAGTAATTACTCTAATATCAGCTCTATATGTCTTGCTTGCCGCTGGAAAATTTTCAACAATGAGAAGTGAGCTTCACAAGCTCAGTGAATTAAATTTACTAGAAATACTCGATTGTATACTTTCAATCACATCTTATAATTCAATCATTTCTAATTCATCATTTCTTCACATATAATAATTCCATCTTTCAAATAATCTTCTAATATTCATTCATCTATTATCTCATATAATTCAATAATAACATTCTATTATCGCTACTCATATCATAATTCCAACTATTTATCAATCTCTTCTTAAATTAACATCAAATATATCAATTTTTGTCTTATATATTTAATCATATCGAGATTATCAATTCAACATCATTATTTACCTCATTATAAGGTTCGCAACATATAATCAATCAATCAAATAATTTTATCATATCATCCTTTCATATTTCTTTCTCATCATATCTGTCTTTCTATGAGACTCATTTATCTATTAATAATTTCACAATCAAGACTTATGATTTAACATCTCAATCAACAATAATAAAAATAACCGAATAAATAAATGCATGTGTTTAAATCATCTTTCTTTCTTTCTTTTTCGTCACATCATCACATTATTTCATATTATAATTTGGGAATGTCTTTTCACATATCGACATGTTTCAGCCAGACCAGCTACCTTCTTGGTCTTCTTAGCTATACCAACTGCCTTCCTGGTCTCCCCTTTATGCATATGAACAATAACATGCAAGCAAGCATACATTAAATCATTCAATTCAACTATCTCTTTTTTCAAAATTATTATTTTATTATATACATATTAAATTGTCTCCTCACATCTCATATCAAATTATCAATCACAGCATTTCAAGAATTTCATTTATCCTTTCGTGATATATTTTATCAACCTATTATTTCAATAATATTATTTCTCATATAATAAAATTTTAATATATCAATTATTCACACAATATCAACCAACCAACTATCATATATCATCCAATTATTATAATTCAACAATTAATTCAAATATCATCATTTTATATTCATATTTATCTCGATTACTAAAAGTAAATCTAACTCACCTAGTAGCACTTAAAGCTGTTACTGCACAACTTCTTTTCCTTTTCTACTCCTTTCAATAATTTCATCCATTGATGACCAACACTAACATAATATATCTTTTTAGAATTTCTAATTTATTCTTCAATTCTACCATAATTCATACTTTTAAATTTCTATATTAAATTCTGGGTAATTTTTTGTAATATATATTTTTAATTATCTTTAAAAATCAATACCATCAACAAAAATTATTTTCAATTTCTTCAAATCCAAATATTCTTTTTAAGAAATATTTATTAAAAAGTTTATAAATACTCAATCTTAAAAATAAAATTCACACTATTACCATTTTTTTTTAAAGATTTCCTCTAATTTCTTTAAAATTCTTCTGTAAACTTCATCAAAATTTCAATCTTTCAACCTTCAACTATCAAATCTTTCAATCTCAAAGTGTTTAGAAGTATTTTTTAGTATTTTCTAGAGAATAATTTTTTTAGAGAGAGAAATTTTGTAGAAAGATGAATTTGTAGAACTAATTTTAACAAAGCAAGTTGATTTTTATACAAAACCGGTATGTCTTGCATGCATGCTTTAGAAATTGCTTTTTGGCACAAGCATGCACCTGTACACCACTACAAATATAGGTTCTTTGAGTTTTCCACATATTGTTTACAATTCTGCCACCATGCATCTCATTTAAATTTTAAAATTCTGCTACACCTTAATTACAAATCTGTCACCGGTCCTTCTGCCTTTAAAATTTACGGTTCTTCCACTTTAGTAATTATGATTCTGCCACTGTTTAATTGTGATTTTGTCATTTCTCTTTTAAAAATCAAATTTTCAACTTTTCTTCCTTAAAAAATTATATAAAAATATGTAAAATTATATTTTCATCTACAAAATCTTATAATTAATTTATTCAACTTAACTCTACATTTTTCTTCAAAATTCTTTCATTTGAAACTTCCAAACAAATTTAATTTTATACTTTCCTTTTTTCAAAATATTTTCTAACTCTTTTAATAAAATTCTCAATGTTATCTTTCAAAATTATATCAAATTCGAAAATCAATATTTCATGTACGTATAATTTAATTCAATATAAAATTAAATTACTTCGATACTCTTATTTTAAAGGTACTGGTATTGCAATTCTACCATCCTTATAAAAATTTTGCCCCCAAAATTTTCTTATCTAACTCTTGAAACAATTGGGGATAATCTTTCATCATTCTTGCCTCACGCTCCTAAGCAATCTCTTCAACGTCTTTATTCTACTATAAAACTTGAACTAAAGGAATAATTTTATTACGTAAGACTTGTTCTTTTTTGTCTAGGATTTTGACTGGTAATTGCATAAAAGTAAAATCTTCCTAAAGTTTTACAGCGTGACTCGGGATACTATGAGATTCATAATTTAAGCACTTTCTCAAAACTGAAATATGGAACACATTGTGCAACTACTTTAACTCTGGAGGCAAATCCAATCAATAAGCGACTAGTCCAACTCTCTCTCATTCACCTCATATGGCCCCACAAAAGTCGGACTTAATTTCCCTTTCTTTCTAAATCTCAAAATATTCTTCCATGAGACAATAAATGGTAAATAAGTATCACAACTCACTGAGAAATTCAATACACTTGCTCTCGGCATATCTTTTGGTATTCTAGTAATCCTCTATGTCTGCCCATCTGTCTAAGGATGGAAAGCTGTATTAAATTGCAATTGTGTACTCATAGTCTTTTGAAAACCCTCCAAAATATAAAAGTAAATCTAGAGTCTCCATCTGATATAATGCTCAAAGGTACCCCATGCAAACTCAATATCTCTACTACATACAGCTCAACCAACTTTTTAGAACTCCAAGTAATCTTAAAGAAAATGGGATGACTTAGAAAGTCTATCTACAATCACCCACACAGTATCATGCCCTTTTTTGGGTATGGGGAAAACTTGAAATGAAATTCATACTATCATACTTTTATGGCCACTTAGGCACTGGAAGAGGCTGTAGTAAACCTATTAGATGTTTATTTTCAAAATTCACCTGCTGACAAACCAAACATCTAGAAATTTACTCAGCTATATTCCTCTTCATCCCTGACCACCAATAATTTTGTCTCAACCCCTTATATATCTTATTATTACCTGGATTCATCAAATAGATAGAATCATGAGCCTCTCTCAATATTTTCTTTCTCATCTCAACATCATTGGGAACACAAATGGGAACACAAATTCTATGTCCCAATACTACCATATAGTCCTTCCTGATTCTAAATTTAGTCTGTTTCCCACTCAACACTTTCCGTCTAATCTTCTTTATCCATTCATCTCTGTTATGCATCTCTAACAAACGATCAATAATAGAAGACTGTACCATCATATTTGCCATCAATACACCTCTATCATTGATACTTAACTGCATTCTCATCTTTCTCAGCTCAACCATCAAATTCACATCACGACTTTCTAAAGTAGCTAATTTCCTTAGAGACTTCCTGCTCAATGCATTAACTACTACATTTGCCTTCCTTTGATGAGAATGAACTATACAATCATAGTCACTAATCAACTTCATCCACCTCCTCTGCCTCAAATTTAACTTCCCATGGGTAGGTAAATGTGTCAAATTCTTATAATCAATGAAAATTTCACAAGTGGCTCCATATAAATGATGTCTCCAAATCTTTGATGCAAATACTATGACAGCCAACTCTAGATCATGGGTTGAGTAATTTCTCTCATGGTTTTCCAATTTCCTAGAAGCATAAACTACAATTCTCCCATGTTGCATTAACACACATCCCAATCCCTAATGCAACGCAACACTATACACCACAAATCCTTCATTACCAAAATGAAGCACTAATACTGGGGTAGTAGTCAACTTCCCTTTCAACAGTTGAAAACTCTTCTCATATTCTTCTGAACACTTAAACTTCACTTCTTAAAACAAGACAGTTTGCATGTGTTAGGGCATAAATAAGACAGTTTGCAAGTATCTTACATTCTCCCTGAAAATCAAACTCCTCCTGCCTAAGTATCATGAACACCACATTCTTCTTAAAACAATCTATCCAAGCATGATATGCAGATAACCAATTCATCCCCAAAATTAAATCAAAACCTGTCATATCTAAAGGCAACAAATCAACTTCAAACTCTCTATCAGCTATATGGATTACACACCCCGATAAATAATCCTAATTATAATTCTATCTCTAGTAGAAATTTTAATAATAAGATTATGCATCAAAGGGCTAACACATGCATCAATAGATTTCATAAAAACACTAGATGGAAAAGAATAGGTTGTACCATGATCAATTAACAATCTAACAAGTTTCTCAAAAATAGATATAAAACCTATCACAACATCAGAGGTGGCATGTGTATCCTTCTAGGTCAAAGCATAAACTTTACTTTCTCTGGGTTGCGTCTGACTGCCTTGCCCCTTCTCCGTAATTGCTCATTTACCTAAAGATCTACTCCACATACTCCCGGATTAATCCCTTTTCTCTAATTGTTCTCTCCACACACCTCCAACATTCATCTTTATTGATCTCCTGATAGATGCTTAAATATTCATATTTAAGCCCCCTTATTTACATTTGTTAGATCCTTAATTATGTTAATTTGGTCTCTTTTACTCAATTTGTGTATTTTACATGTTTTTATAGGGTTTTGGAGAAAAAGAAGCAGTTTTGGCACTTAAAGGAAGAAATCTGGAATCCCTGGAGCATTCTCTGGACAAATTGCGATCGATCGCGCCATGCAATGCGATCGAGCGCACATCGCGATCGTGCGCACACATGAAGGATCGAGCGTACACTGCGATCGAGCACAAGACATATGCGATCGAGCGCACATGTACGGGCGTGAACAGTAAACTGTAGAACCCTATTTTGAAAATAATAGAATTTTCGTTTTAGGAAGGTTTAGGAACTCATGGGTCTCTTAGGACTTCTCAAAGACCTATAAATACTCTTGTAACTCACACACATAAACACACCTCAGATAGAAAACACTTTCTCTTTTCTTTTACTTGGAGTTGAGAGCTTGGGAGAGAATTGACGCCTCTTCTCTCGGGTTTATTCTTCTCCTTTAATGTTTAGTTTATTTATAATGTTTACTTTAGATAGTATGTGTAACTAACTTTCTTATAGGGCTCGATTGAAGCCCTAGTTATGCATTCCCGTATTTATATTCATTGATAAAATCTTTGCCAATAGCTTTTAGTATGTTACTTAACTTGATTAATGCCTGTGCTTATTTAAATTCCTCATATGTATGTGTAAGGCCAACGTATGCATGTGGTATGGATAGGTTAGTTAGATCAATTTGGATAACCGAGTCCTGGGTCTAACACTAGCAATAAGGGATATCTTATCCGGATACCCGGGTTAATCAACATGGGAAACCAGGAGTAGATACCATGCCCTAGGTCTCATGTGGCTGTCGATTTCCATAGTACTTATGTTTTCTTAAGAAACAACTCAAGCAGATACCATGCTGAATCCCTTAAGGAAGAAAAGAGTTAAAGTAGATGCCATGCCTAACTCGTGGCTTAGGGAAATCAATAGCTTAAGGAGTAGATACCATACCCTTAGGTTGGCAACCAGTAGGTATACATAATAAGGCTAGTGCACTGATACCTTATACAAATTGGGAAAGTATGACTAGTGGTGGATATCAAAGCCCTATGTCTTTATTATTATCAAATCACCTTCCAACAGTTATTTATCTCTTTTTACTTTAGAGAAACTGATTCTAAAAGCAACTTTACCAATCCTTGTGGAGATGGCCTTGCTTTCGCACACTATACTACACTGTTGACCTTGTGCACTTGCAAGTAAAACTAGTACGATTATTCACCTATTTATTTAGGTATATAAACGCACAACAAGTTTTTGGCGCCGTTGGCGGGGATTACGCTAAAAGTTCATTTTAGAATTACTTTCATTATTATTATGCTATTTTTTTTACTATCTTTATTTTTCATCAAACCTAATTAAATTATTTTCTGTTTTGGGGACATCAAACCCTAACTCACACTTTCTGTGGTACTTGCGATCGATCACAACCTCCTGTGCCATCGAGCGCATTTAGGGCAGAAAGTATCCGAGCAGTAGAGTTGAACTGCTGCACTGAAGCTGTTTCTTCTGATTTATACATGGACTGCGATCCCGACATCCAACATTTTTTTCCCTTGATTCCGAGCTCGAGCAGACTATCCAACAAAAGCTAAAGAACAATTTCGAGGAGAACGAAGAAGAAGTCGAGAATGAAACACTAATGACGGAACAGCTCGAGAACCAGTAACCACCTGCACGAGTACCGATGAAGCACTCCTTCATCCCTCGGAACATTGATCAACCATCATGCATCGCATATCAACCTGAGGGGGTGGGAAATTATTACATATCTCCGCAAATCTTGAATGCTTTGACTCATTTTAGAGGCACTCCTAACGAAGATCCACACTTGCACCGCCGAGAATTTTTTGATCTTTGCAAGTTCCAGCACATACAAGGACTAGACCAAGAAGGAATAAGGTTAATTATGTTCCCTTTTTCCTTGAAAGATAATGCTAAACTTTGGTATAATTCTTTGCCTACAGTTTCCATCCACACTTGGGAGGAGTTGGCAAGCAAGTTCTTGAAAAAGTTCTTCCCAGCCCAAAAGACGAGACAAATGAGGAAGGAGATCCAGTCCTTCCAACAAAAGGATGGGGACCTCTTCTTCGAAGCATGGGGACACTTCAACGACTTGCTACTCAAATGCCCACACCATAACCTGCCTCAAGATGAACTGGTACAAGCCTTTTATGAAGGTTTAAATGATACTAACAAATGTATTGTTGATTCAGGTTGTGGAGGAGTCCTGATGGAGAAAAGCAGTGAAGAAGCAATGGAGCTCTTCGAAACCCTCAGCGAGCACACCCAACAATTCTCCTCTCGAGGTAGACATGTGACCAAGGGTAAGGGTATGTATGAGGTAAATGTAAATGGAGGATCTTCCCTCCAAATGACAGTAATGGAGAGAAAACTAGATATGATCGTAAAAGCCATGTCTACTCAAAATGCCTTATCCAGCCTACCATCCACCCCACTCCAGGTATGTGTAATTTGTTCTCAATACGACCATAATGCTGATACGTGTCCTTTGTATTCATCTGCAGATCCGGAACAAGCCAACTACGTGGGGCCTAACAACTATCCACCAAAGAACAACCCATATGCCAACACATACAACCCTGGATGGCGAAACCACCCAAATTTCTCATGGAGCAACAACCAGAACAATCAAGGACAGCAACGAAACCCCCATCCCACTGCTCATGCTACTCCCGAACCAAAGAAGAACGACCTCGAAAGTCTAGTAAGACAACTGGTGACGCCACAAGAACAGTTCATGACTCAGCAAAAGCAAACTAATGCGGCACATGAGCAAGCAATTCAAAGACTAGAGGTACAAATGGGACAGCTAGCTAAAGAGCTCAGTGGCAGAAAGTAAGGGGAGCTCCCAGCTCAAACATTACCTAACCTTGGGGGGCATCAACAACTAAAGGCTGTCACAACATTGAGAAATGGCAAAGTGATCGGATCCGAGGAATCTCCAGCAACATCCAAAGAGACACCATCAGCATCAAGGGTAAGTGAGACGGAGAAGGTGAATGCATCACCCTTCCCGCAAAGTGATCGGACCCTCGCCCGTATTTTAATGATGGCAAAACACAACTGTTATTTAACTAACATGTTTAAACTAAGTTGTATTAAGGATCAAACACATTCAACCAAGGAACAAAGTGCAAAAACTCGAACCAAATCAAGTATCAAGTGAAGACTGAAGATCTAGAATAGGTCTTAAGGTTTAGAACCAATGTAAGTCTCACTCATACATTGTATTAGCTTGTTCAATGGCTCAAACACAAAAGGTTTTTCTAAAACCATTATTTTTAAATGTTTTTGATGAAAAACAGAAGAAAAACTGGATTGAAAGACAACCCAGTCGACTGGGTACATATACCAGTCGACTGGTATATGGGTCAGAAGGTACCCAATCTACTGGATGAATCAACCCAGTCGACTGGTAAAATGGACAGAGAGTCCCCAGTCGACTGGGTGATATATACCAGTCGACTGGATACCCAGAAGGTCTGAAAACGAGTATTTTTCAAGTGAACCCAGTCGATTGGTATCTCGACCCAGTCGACTGGTAGTTCAAAAATATGACTGTTGGACTTCAAATCTGAACATTTTAAAGTAAATCTTTTTTAAATTAAAGTCCTAAACGGCCATATTAATTGATTGCTATATAAACCTATTCAGTTAAGCATTCAAAATCAAGCAGCACATATTCAAAAAGAGTTGATCTCACATAATCAAGTTTTTATACTCTTGAAACACAAAAAGCTTTGAAATAATCTTGTTGAGCCATTTCTTCAAGCTTTACTTTGAAAGAGAGACATTTCTGTTGTAATAAGCTTTCACTTGCTGTCTCTCTACCTTCTACTTTATACCATCTTTGTAAAGGGATTACTTCCGAGAGGAAGGGGAAACTTCCGAAAGGAAGGGGATTTTTCGGTTTAAGCAATTCCTGTAAATTGCTTGTGTATGGTTTGTACAACACCCGGCTAAGTTGTGCGACTAAGTTTTCTTAGTGGATTACTTCAAGAAGTTCCTTG
The DNA here is from genome assembly GCA_023935145.1 of Bretschneidera sinensis. Taxonomy (NCBI): domain Eukaryota; kingdom Viridiplantae; phylum Streptophyta; class Magnoliopsida; order Brassicales; family Akaniaceae; genus Bretschneidera; species Bretschneidera sinensis. The sequence continues at coordinate 29,404,751 of CM043705.1, read as the reverse complement.
AAGAGAGTGGACGTAGGGTCGGAACAAATCCGATATTGCCGAACCACTATAACTGTGTTTGCATCCTCTTTCCTTAAACTCTTTATTTACAGCTTATTACTTGTATCAATTATTTGTTGCTTATCAGTTTTTATAAACTTGTATAAATTCCGCAAAAGTTTTTAAAAACCCAATTCACCCCCCCTCTGGGGTTGAAACCTCGAGCTACAATTGGTATCAGAGCCTCGTTCTCTTTATTAGGCTTAAAATCCTAGAGTTGATCCAATGGCAACAAATAGCTACTCTGAGGGACACTCTTATACTAGACCACCATTGTTCAATGGCTCAAATTATAACTATTGGAAAAATAGAATGAAAATCTTCGTCGAAGGACAAGATTACAATCTATGGAGAATTATAGAAGAAGGACAAAAAATTCCTTCAAAAGAAATAGTTATTGGAGAGACTCTTCATACAATGCCTAAACTCAAAACTGAGTTTACTGACGAGGATTGTAGAACGATGTCTCTCAATAGCAGAGCAACAAGCATGCTACATTGTGCATTAGATATTTCTGAATATAACAAAATATCTGCATGCGTTTCTGCTAAAGAAATATGGGACAAATTACAAGTCACATATGAAGGAACAAATGAAGTAAAAAAGTCTAAAATTTACATGCTAATTTCTAAGTATGAATCTTTTAAGATGTCTCCTAACGAAACCATTTCCGAAATGCACTCACGATTCACTACTATTATAAATGGTTTAAAATTGCTTAGCAAGAATATTGAGGAAGTTGAACTAACCAGAAAAATCTTAAGATCTCTGCCACCAGAATGGAAACCAAAGAGGACAGCCATTCAGGAGGCCAAAAATCTTGACAAGCTTGATGTTGAGACGCTGCTTGGGTCATTATTGACATACGAGATGGAAGAAATGACTCCCATCGTCAATGATGATGAGAAGAAGAAAAAGTAAATTGCTCTCAAAGCTTCTACGAGCAACAAAGAAAAGGAATTAGAACAAGAAGCAGAGAGCAGTGAAGAGGATGGTGAAATGGCTTTAATCACCAGACGATTCCACAGGTTCTTAAAGAAAAGCAAGAAACCTTACACAAAGGATCCCACCTCAAAAAGGGAACCACTTATATGCTATGGCTGCAAGAAGCCAGGACATATAAAAGCTGACTGTCCGGTTTCAAGCAAACCATACAAGGGCTTCAAGAAGAAAGCTATGGTAGCAACTACCTGGAGCGATGACGAAGAAGATGAGTCATCAGACAAAGAAATGGGATACGAAGAAATTGCCAACCTTTGTTTGATGGCAATCGATGGTGAAAGTGAGGTAACATCTTCTCCCTCTTCAAAAAATAATATTGTTACTAGTAGTGAAGAACTGCTAGAAGTCATAAATGAAATGCATGAAGAATTAAAGAAATTTGATTCTAGAAATTCTGTTCTTAAGAAAGAAGTATCATCTCTTTCTAAAGAAATGATAGTTCTTAGAGAAGAAAAAGAAAAATTATCATCTTTACTGTATAATTCGTCTCAAGATTTTCTTAAAGATGAAAATGAGAATTTGAAAAATAAAATTTCTGAATTAAACAGCACTATATCTAGACTTATGCTTGGTAAAGATAAACTTGATGAAGTGCTTTCTTCCCAAAGATTAAGTGGAGGAAAATCTGGTATAGGATATTCTCCATTGGGAAAACAAAAAACAAAAGAGAGCTTATTCATGAAAGCCTCTTGTGTAGATGGAGCTTCTACTTCAAAAGCTCCTAGCATTGTTAAAAGCACTCCCTCGATAAATGTTAGGAAGTCTAGAAACTTAAATGATCATACTAAATTGAAGCATTCTAAAAATACTCATGCTTATATGTATGCTCATTCTAGAAATGCTAATACACATCCTAGAAATCATTATCATGCTCATTCTAGGAACAATGTGTATAATCAAAGAATGCATTCTGCTCATGCTCATCCTGGGAATTATCATCATGGGTATTCTAGAATGCATCATCATACTCTTTATAGAAATGACATGAATTTTCATACTCCTTACCATGGAAACATGTATCCTAGGAACTATTATCCTAAGGTTTATAGGAATTCACATGTAAGACATCCTAGAAATTTCTATGACTATCATGCTAGGACTGTGCACCATCAACTTGTTCATAGAGCACCTCATATTAAGAAAGTATGGGTCCCAAAAGAAACCGTATTTTCCAGGACTAACCCCAAAGGACCCAAGAAATTTTGGGTACCTAAAAGTGCTATCGTATATCCTTGTGTGATGTAGATTTGTCTTCACACCAAGGAGAAAGGTAACTGTTGGTACCTTGATAGCGGTTGCTCGAAGCATATGACCGGTGATAAAAGCGTATTCAAGGAGCTAACTCTAAGAGATGGTGGACTTGTGACCATTGGAGACAATACTAAAATAAAGATCATCGAGCATGGAAAAGTCGGTAATGATTTCTCAACCTTAGATAATGTATTGCTAGTACAAGGCCTTAAGCCAAATTTACTTAGCATTAGTCAATTATGTGACAAAGGATATAAAGTCACATTTGAGACCTCTCACTGTCTAGTTATAGACATCAAGAGCAACAAGATCAAATTCATTGGCCACAGACATGAAAATGTCTATATAGTTGATTTGAAATCTTTGCATTCCGTTAATGAAAAATGTTTTCCTGCTTTTAGTGAAAATCAATGGCTATGGCATAGAAGGCTTGGTCATGTAAACATGAATTTGCTAAAAATTGTTTCAAGAAAAGATTTAGTTATTGGACTTCCTAAAATCAATTTTGAGAAAGACAAAATTTGCAATGCTTGTTAAATGGGAAAACAATCTAGGATATCTTTTAAAGCAAAAAATGTAGTCTCAACTACTAAACCTTTGGAACTTTTGCATATGGACTTATTTGGTCTAATTAGTACCATTAGTCTAGGTGGCCATCAATATGCTCTTGTTATTGTTGATGACTATTCAAGATATACCTTTGTTATTTTTATTGCTTATAAGGATGAAGCTTTCAAAGGATTTGAAAAGTTTTGCAAAAGGGTACAAAATGAAAAAGGAATTTGTATTTCAAGCATAAGAAGTGATCATGGCAAAGAATTTGAAAATCAAAGCTTTTCAGAATTTTGTGATGAAAATGGAATTAATCACAACTTTTCAGCTCCTGGTATCAGAAGGCTTCTGAAATTCGAATGAAGCCAAATCTTCGCATACAAATTTGGACAGAGTCTTCTCTGTTTTTCTAGAAAAACCACCCTGTAAACAAGCAAACACAGTTTATATTTCTTTCAACCAATCCAGAATCAAACTCAACCAATCAATAAACATTTTAACAAAGTTATGGAGCAATGCTCCCCCTAAATGTATGCATTGATTGCGTTTTACTTAGATTTTCTCGTTTTCTCATTTTTCTCCCCCGTTTTGACAACAGCAACCAAAGGGGGCATAACATAAAAAATAAGCTACTTAGCCAATATAGTCAAATAGATTATAAGAATACAAAGTTGTATGTAAAGATTTGGCTTCATTCGAATTTTAGAAGCCTTCAAAGTGCATGCAAGGTGAATTTGAAATGAGCATGATGGGAGAACTTACCTACTTCCTTGGACTGCAAATCAAGCAACTAAAAGGAGGTATCTTCATCAATCAACAAAAGTACATCAAAGATCTACTAAAGAGGTTCGGGATGGAAAGCTCAAAGCCAATTGGAACGCCTATGAGCACAACCACCAAACTTGATCTTGATGAAGGAGGTAAAACTGTAGATTCTAAATATTATAGAAGCATGATAGGTGCTTTACTGTACTTAACTGTAAGTAGACCTGATATAATGTTCAGTGTATGCATGTGTGCTAGATTTCAATCTAATCCTAAGGAATCACATGTAGTTGCAGTAAAAAGAATCCTTAGATATCTACAAGGGACCCAGACCATAGGATTATGGTATTCTAGAGAATCATCTTTTGAGCTAGTAGGATATTCGGATGCTGATTTTGCTGGATGTAGGTTAGATAGAAAAAGCACAAGTGGAACATGCCAATTCTTAGGTGCTATGTTAACTTCTTGGTTCTCCAAGAAACAGAATTCAGTTGCACTATCAACCGTTGAGGGGGAATATATAGCAGCTGGCAGTTGTTGTGCCCAAGTACTATGGACGAAACAACAACTAGAAGACTATGGCATGAGTCTCAAAAATATTCCTATATTTTGTGATAATACTAGTGCCATCAACCTAACCAAAAATCCTATTCAGCACTCTAGAACCAAGCATATAGAGATTAGACATCATTTCCTAAGAGATCATGCTCAAAAAGGTGATATAAGATTAGAATTTATACCTTCAGAAGATCAAATAGCTGATATTCTTACAAAACCCTTAAGTGACGCTAGTTTTTGCAAGATTAGAATGTTGATGGGATTGCTTGATTTTGATAATCTGAATGTTTGATTGCATCTCATTTCATCATTTGCATGTTTGACATTGAGTGATAGAGTATTAATCCATGTTTAATTATTCCCTTCACTCAAAAATGTCATAGATAAACAAAATCGTGCTAAAAAAAAAATTCAGGACTGGAAATTTTACTCAGGATCCAGTCGACTGGTAAATATGCTCCAGTCGACTGGTAAGTCTCTGCCTGATCTTCCAGTCGACTGGTAATTTTGACCCAGTCGACTGGTAACTCTCTGTCAAAACTTCCAGACGACTGGTAAGTCTTCTCCAGTCGTCTATAAGATCAAATCTTGTTTGTAGCCAATTTTTTGAATACCCCTTGTCCTCTAGTCGACTGGTAAAGATAGCCCAATCGACTGGTAACTCACTGTCAGTTTACCCAATCGACTGGTATGTTTACCCAGTTGACTAGTAAAGAAACTGTTCATCTTTTCAAAGGGACCCAGTCGACTGGTATATCGACCCCAGTCGACTGGTATCGCGATTCTATAAAAGGGACTGTTCATTTTCGCCATTTTTACGCCATTTTCAAAGAGCCCAAGCTTTTTCTCTCTAGAAAAATTCATCATTTTGATCCAAAAACCATCCAAATCCCTTCTAAACACACTGATCTACACATTCCTAAAGATATTTTTAACTTTCTACGGTTAAAATCTCTCATTTTTACCAAAATCCTTTGTTTTAAAAAAACTCCAGATTTCTCCAAAATGAGTGACAAAATCCGTATTAAACTCACAACTAGTGGACCTAATGCGCCTAAAAAGCCAAGGTCTTCAAAACCTTTGGCTTCGGAGTCGAAAGGGAAGGGTGCAGCAGGATCATCCAGCAAGGAGCCCAGAACAGAGCTGGAGCAGACTCTGTTTTACAGCCCAGCGGCTCACAAGAGGTATAATTCAATAATCCGTCACAAGAAGATCATGACGGGTAGAGTCGTTGATTTCGACTCTATTCGCCATGGTAATTTTGATATTCTACCAGCCTTTGAGGCAATAAATCTGACCCCACTGGTCAGAATTCATGAAAAGTATTACCCGCGACTGGTTCACCAGTTCTATGCGAACTTGGTGAAACCCAGTCCTCTGGCTCTGAGATTCAGAACCAGAGTTAGCGGTGTGGAGTTTGAGGTCAACACTGACCTCTTGATGAGCATTCTGAGAATCCCTATAAGGGGGTTCAATGGAGTCTGGATGGATGGCCAGACAACTTTGAAGTTGAGCAGGCCTGTCGGATAGTCAGGGACGACCCTAACTATGTGTACAGACCCACTACATTTCACACATGTAGTGACTTGCCCCTCGACTCAAAGTTGTTTCAGTTGATTGTCAATTGGACCATCCACCCAAGACTCGGGAGTCGAGGGTATTTATCTAAAATAGATAAATGAATTTGAAAATCAAAGCTTTTCAAAATTTTGTGATGAAAATGGAATTAATCACAACTTTTCAGCTCCTAGAACTCCTCAACAAAATGGAGTTGTTGAGAGGAAAAATAGAGTTCTAGAAGAATTTTCAAGAACAATGCTTTCTGAAAATAATTTACCAAAATATTTTTGGGCTGAAGCCGTGAATACTTCTTGCTATATTTTAAATAGAATTTTGATAAGGCCCTTGCTTGATAAAACACCATATGAACTATAGAAAGGGAGAAAGCCCAATATTTCATATTTTCGTGCCTTTGGTAGTAAGTGTTTCATCTTAAATAACAATAAAACTAACTTGGGTAAATTTGATTCCAAGACCTGGTATCAGCCGTGAATACTTCTTGCTATATTTTAAATAGAATTTTGATAAGGTCCTTGCTTGATAAAACACCATATGAACTATGGAAAGGGAGAAAGCCCAATATTTCCTATTTTCGTGCCTTTGGTAGTAAGTGCTTCATCTTAAATAACAATAAAACTAACTTGGGTAAATTTGATTCCAAGACTGATGAAGGGATATTTTTAGGATATTCAACTACTAGTAAGGCTTATAGAGTTTTCAATAAGAGAACTCTAGTAGTAGAAGAATCTGTGCATGTAACTATTGATGAATCTAACCCAATGAGTAGTGGAGAAGTTTCCTTTAAAGATGATGCAGATTTTATTCCAAGAATGGAAACTCCTACTCCCATAGTTGACCCAAAAGTGAGTTCTTCTCAAACAAATGAAGGGATGGCAACTCCAAATTTGGACCAACCATCCTCAAGTCAATAAGAGGAAAATCTACCCAAGGATTGGAGGTATATAAATCATCATCCAATTGATCAAGTAATTGGTGATCCTTCACAAGGGGTAAGAAATTTTGTAGCTTATTTGTCTCAAGTAGAACCTAAGACATTTACAGAAGCTGAAAAAGATAATGATTGGATAATTGCAATGCAGGAAGAGATAAATCAATTTGAGAGAAACAATGTTTGGGAACTAGTTCCAAGACCTAAAGATCATTCAATTATTGGAACTAGATGGGTATATAGAAATAAAATGGATGAAAATGGTATAGTAACTAGAAATAAGGCTAGACTAGTTGCTAAGGGATATAACCAAGAGGAAGGAATAGATTTTGATGAAATCTATGCTCCCGTAGCTAGATTAGAAGCTATTCGAATGTTATTAGCCTTTGCATGCTTTAATAAATTCAAGCTATTTCAAATGGATGTGAAAAGTGTCTTTTTAAATGGCTTTATAGAAGAAGAGGTTTATATTGAACAACCTCTTGGATTTGAAAATTTAAGTCTTCCAAATCATGTCTATAAACTTTCTAAAGCTTTATATGGGTTGAAGCAAGCTCCAAGGGCATGGTATGAAAGACTAAGTAAATTTTTGATTGATAATGATTTTGTAAGAGGTAGAATAGAGTTGACCCTCGCCCGTATTTTAATGATGGCAAAACACAACTGTTATTTAACTAACATGTTTAAACTAAGTTGTATTAAGGATCAAACACATTCAACCAAGGAACAAAGTGCAAAACTCGAACCAAATCAAGTATCAAGTGAAGACTGAAGATCTAGAATAGGTCTTAAGGTTTAGAACCAATGTAAGTCTCACTCATACATTGTATTAGCTTGTTCAATGGCTCAAACACAAAAGTTTTTTCTAAAACCATTATTTTTAAATGTTTTTGATGAAAAACAGAAGAAAAACTGGGTTGGAAGACAACCCAGTCGACTGGGTACATATACCAATCGACTGGTATATGGGTCAGAAAGTACCCAGTCGACTGGATGAATTAACCCAGTCGACTGGATGAATCAACCCAGTCGACTGGTAAAATGGACAGAGAGTCCCCAGTCGACTGGGTGATATATACCAGTCGACTGGATACCCAGAAGGTCTGAAAACGAGTATTTTTCAAGTGAACCCAGTCGACTGGTAGTTCAAAAATATGACCGTTGGACTCCAAATCTGAACGTTTTAAAGTAAATCTTTTTCAAATTAAAGTCCTAAACGGCCATATTAATTGATTGCTATATAAACCTATTCAGTTAAGCATTCAAAATCAAGTAGCACATATTCAAAAAGAGTTGATCTCACACAATCAAGTTTTTATACTCTTGAAACACAAAAAGCTTTGAAATAATCTTGTTGAGCCATTTCTTCAAGCTTTACTTTGAAAGAGAGACATTTCTGTTATAATAAGCTTTCACTTGCTGTCTCTCTACCTTTTACTTTATACCATCTTTGTAAAGGGATTACTTCCGAGAGGAAGGGGAAACTTCCAAAAGGAAGAGGATTTTTCGGTTTAAGCAATTCCTGTAAATTGCTTGTGTACTGTTTGTACAACACCCGGCTAAGTTGTGCGACTAAGTTTTCTTAGTGGATTACTTCAAGAAGTTCCTTGAAGAGAGTGGACGTAGGGTCGGAACGAATCCGATATTGCCGAACCACTATAGCTGTGTTTGCATCCTCTTTCCTTAAACTCTTTATTTACAGCTTATTACTTGTATTAATTATTTGTTGCTTATCAGTTTTTATAAACTTGTATAAATTCCGCAAAAGTTTTAAAAAACCCAATTCACTCCCCCTCTTGGGTTGAAACCTCGAGCTATACAAAGGTATTGAGGTAGACAAAGCTAAGATTGACATCATTTCAAAGCTACCTCCCCCTCTCACGGTCAAGGGCATTAGAAGTTTCCTTGGACATACCGATTTTTATAGAAGATTCATCAAGGACTTCTCCAAAATCTCAAGACCTCTTTGTGCATTACTAACTAAAGATACCAAGTTTGAATGGAATGATGATTGTATGCAAGCTTTCAACACCTTGAATAGTGTTCTCACCTCTGCCCCAATAATGATGGCACTGGATTGGAATCTCCCTTTCGAATTAATGTGTGATGCCAGTGACTTCGCCTTGGGAGCTGTCTTAGGTCAAAGAATCAATAAGGTACCTCATGCTATTTACTATGCTTCTAGAACGTTAAATGATGCTCAGCTTAACTATTCTACTACTGAAAAAGAATTGTTAGCTGTTATTTTTGCTTTAGAGAAGTTTAGGTCATATCTTATTGGTTCTAAAATTATTGTATTCACTGACCATGCTGCTTTGAGATATTTGTTTTCTAAGAAAGATGCAAAGCCTAGGCCAATCAAATGGGTACTCCTCCTACAAGAATTCGATTTAGAGATCAAAGACAAGAAAGGTAGTGAGAATGTAGTTGTGGATCATTTGTCAAGACTTCCTTATGAGAGTGATGATAAAGAGTTACCATTAAATGAGAACTTTCCCGATGAACAACTATTCGCACTAGAGGTAAAACTCCTATGGTACGCTGATATAGTAAATTATCTAACTGCTAAAGTTTTTCCTCCAGGCATGACTACTCAAGAAAAGAAATGGCTGATATCTCTGTCAAGACATTACTATTGGGATGATCCTTATCTTTTCAAAGCTTGCCCCGATCAAATCATCAGACGATGTATCCCAGATAAGGAACACTTTAACTTATTGCAACGCTGCCACCAGTTTACTTATGGAGGACATTTTGGGGCAAAACGAACAGCTCTTAAGGTACTCCAATCTGGTTTTTATTGGCCTAACCTATTTAAAGATGTTTTCTCCTTTTGTAGCTTATGTGATAGATGTCAGCGGACAGGTAACATCTCTTCCCGAAATCAAATGCCCTTACAAAATATTCATATGGTAGAAATTTTTGATGTATGTGGCATTGATTTCATGGGACCATTTCTTAACTTATTTGGTTATTTATATATTCTTGTGGGCGTGGATTATGTGTCTAAATAGGTCGAGGCTGTCCCCTCAAGGACTGATGATCACAAAGTAGTTATCAAGTTTTTGCAGGCTAACATTTTTACTAGGTTCGGAACTCCAAGAGCAATCATCAGTGATGGAGGCAGTCACTTTCATCATCATTCTTTTGCCGAACTACTCTGGAAGTATGGGATCACTCATAAAGTTGGCACTGCATATCATCCTCAAACTAGTGGCCAAGTGGAGATTAGTAATCGAGAGATCAAGGGAATATTAGAAAAGACTGTGAAGCCTAACCGGAAGGATTAGTCTCTACGCTTAAATGATGCTCTATAGGCATATAGAACAGCTTATAAGACTCCAATTGGCATGTCTCCCTACCGCCTAGTCTTTGGAAAAGCATGCCATCTCCCGGTGGAATTAAAGCATCGAGCATATTGGGCCATTAAGCAGTTCAACTTCGACATGAAGCAAGCGGGTGAGAAAAGGAAACTGCATCTAAATGAGCTTGAAGAATTGAGAAATGATGCCTATGAGAATGCAAAGTTGTACAAGGAACGGACAAAAGTTTATCATGACAAACAACTAGCCCAGAAGGAGTTCCATGTAGGACAAAAGGTGCTGTTATATGACTCACGATTGAGGCTGTTCCCAGGCAAGCTCAAATCCAGATGGTACGGTCCATACATAGTCACCAAGGTCTTCCCTCATGGTGCATTAGAAGTCTGTGGCCCCAATAAAAATCAGCCCTTTACAATCAATGGACACAGAGCCAAGCCTTACCTCGACATTAACATTCCTCCAAGAGATGAAGATTTGGCACTTGAATCAGTACAGTATACAGCTGAAACACAAGCACTAGAGCTCCAAGAGGTGGACTCTAAGTGCCTCCTTCCAAACAACTAGCACGCTAGCAAGAGAGTGCTTGAGCAAAGTAAAAATTTGATCACCTATTAAGCTCAAGCACCTCTGGTAAGGTTAGTGGTACTGAGGCCACTAATAAATGGTAAGGTTGTATTGTTTCAATAATTTATCATTTTTTCAGCTAGAGTAAGTTTTTATTTGTGCCCATGTGCCCTGCTTGCGATCGATCGCATTCCCCCGTGTGATCAAGCGTAGGTGTGCGATCGAGCGTGTCCTTCAAACTTGTTCGAGCGCACAGATGCGATCGAGCGCAACCCGCGTGCTATCGAGCGCACTCGCAGCAGACAGTTGTTTAGCTATAAGTCTGAAAATTCACTCACACTCACACTCACACTCACTCACTGCCTCGTCACTAATCGCTCGTGCACTCGCCCTCAGACACTCTTGTTTCCACTCGCACCACTCATTCTCACCATTACCACACAGCATCATTCTTCACCACTTCCATCTCCACCATCCTCTGTCACCATCCATTGCCTCCATCACCGTCAACCACCATTTACTCCATTCTTATCCCCATTAATCCACAAGGTACTCTACACACACACGAATTTTAATAATACAAACTGTGCAATGCATTATACCTATATGTTATTTTGTGTATAACTGTGTGATTGTTCATTTGCAGGGGGGTAGGAACAAGTTCCATACTTGCAAACCATAGCTTGTCTTTTTGGTGCACACAAGCTGTTCGACGAAAAGCCTGACCGTGTGCGATCGAGCACACAGTATCTGCGATCGAGTGCATAGTCCAGTGTGCAATCGAGCGCACATCATTGAGATCGATCGCAAATCAGGCAGAACCTAGAACACAGTATGTCAAGACCATCAGTTTCCACTCCGGTGCATCTAGTAGCCGTGCTTCGTCATCTCGGCCCAGCATCGAGCAGCGCGAGCTTTTATTTGAGACCTCATTCGCCATCGATGATGTATTTCAGCACATAGACGCCACTCAATGAGCCATCCAAGAATTCCAACATCGAGGGTTGAAGAGGCTATTTAAGCCAGTGTGTTCCACTGCCTACTCCCAGCTCGTAGTCCAGTTTTATGAGCATCTCTCTTTCGACTGCAGCAGACCGGGAGTCCTCACCTTTTCAGTTTGGGGCACGCCTATCGAGGTGACTAGTGTCGATATTGTCGCTGCTCTTCATTGCACCGATGAGTCCCCTCTTGAGGACACTGATATCGAGAAGCAGTCGGAGTCCTTTGCCCTGGCCGAGATTATCACGGTCATGTGCGCTGGTCAATATGCCGACAGGCATAACAATGCGGCCAGCCGGTCCAAGCTGCCTCCCTGACTGTGACTTGTTGATACGATCCTGCAGCGTAACGTGTGTCCATTGGGGCACAAGACACAGCAGCGAGACTAGTTTCTCCAGACTATATATGCCTTCCATAGAGGCCACTGGTACTCTATCCCGGCTGTCATTTGGAGCCAGTTACACAAGTTTTGGGATCACGTGCATGGCCATCAAACCACCACGGCCAATGCTTGAGGCCTCCCTTTCCCGTTCCTACTCACCTCCATCCTCAAGAAGAAGGGGATTAAGGGGACCCATGGCGACGGGCCAGTGCGAGAGCATCCCTTCTTCGGGAAGGCTCAGTGGACATACAGCATCTCGCATATGCCACGAGGACTCCCGGCACCCGCTCCAGCAGCTGAGTGAGTTGAGGAGGATCGCATGGAGACTGAGACCCCGGTCATTAGCCCAGTATGTAAGGAGGACCATTCGGACATGGGACCCACTGAGTCCCAACACTTTCTAGCTGAGTTGTTCCTTCCGAGGTGAGGTCTCTGCTGTTACCACACTCGTGCATCAGCGCATGGACAGTTTGGAGGCACGGTTAGCACGACAGGAGGCTATGCTGCAGGCCATTCTTGATCGCTTACCTCCGACACCCGGTACCTCTTCGACTGCACCACCTGATGATCAGCAGTGAGAGGATACCACGTCTGGCTGAAGACGTTAAACTTAGCACTCGTGGGAGGCACCCCAATGCATATCCTTTTTTATAGTTTATGTTATTTTTAGTATTTTCTATTTTACTTTTCTATTATTGTTTCTTACTTGTTTTCCATTTTATATATTTTTTTCTTTCTTTTTCAAGGACAATGTCAGTGCATCCAGCTGAAGTTTGGGGGTGTGCTACAAACCATGCCAGCCATATAGCTCTCCATCTCCAAGGTCAGATCCTTCCATGCTACTCACACATTGGGGACAATGTGCATTTTAAGTTTGGGGGTATGGGGACACATTCACACACTCATTATGTCCTACATTTTTGTTTTTGTTTTGTTGCTATTTTCATAGATAAATGCATGTTCATTCTGTCCAATAAACTTTTTTTTGTTATCTAAAACAAAACTGTATGATTCGACTTCATTAACGAGCTTAACACTTTGAACATATAGGCCAATAATCAAGTTTTGAACCTAGATCACTGTCCTTTAGGCATTTAAGAATTCACAAGTTTAGTTTAAACTATCACGAGCACATTAGCACATGATCGTGTGGGGTATGAACATGTTATTTGGATTTATATGTTTCTTTTGCTTGACTGTGAACTAGATGACCTATTAGATGACATTTTGGCATATAAAAATTAATTAGTGCTTAAAAAAAAAACAATGCTCCTAATGATCAATAAAAACAAATCTTCCGTCGAGTAACTGGCCCTTTTGCCTCAGTAAGCATTGAGTGTCACGTCAAAAGGTGAAAAATTCTAAGTAATCATTAAAAAGAATCTTCCACCGAGTAACTGGCCCTCTTGCCTCAGTAAGCATTGAGTGTCACGTCAAAAGGTGGAAAATTCTAAGTAGTAGCATTAAAACTAGTTAGTTTCGTAGCCTTGTTGACTCAAGCTAGTAAGCTCTTAGGGGTGTCTTTACACTTAATGCTCTAAAACCATCTGGTTTGGGAGTCATTGGCTAAACGCTCGTTACACGAGTCAACAAGAAAGCTTAAGGGAACTAACGTGGCAAAAATCTCGCAAATAAAAGTCTATGCCATGTTTGTTGACTCTAATAGGAAGTTTGGTAAATCTTGAGTCATCGAAACACTACACGTTTGAATTTCTTGGAAGCCTAATCTTTTGTGTGCTAGTCACCACACACTAAAGTCAAACTTGTGATGTCTTAAACTACCTCATGAATATGATTTACATTCAAAACTCTTATTCATTGCAAAAATATGTTTACACTTGTTAAGCTTGCTCATGAATGCGCATCATAGTTTTGTGTAAAATCTAGACTTTTGATTGACACTATGGACATTAGATTTGTCTATGTTTTTCGTTTTAGTTTTTAATTTAGTATTACTAAGGGACTAGCAATATGTAAGTTTGGGGGTGTGATAGATGCTTAAATATTCAAATTTAAGCCCCCTTATTTACATTTATTAGATCCTTAATTATGTTAATTTGGTCTCTTTTACTCCATTTGTGTGTTTTACATGTTTTTATAGGGTTTTGGAGAAAAAGAAGCAGTTTTGGCACTTAAAGGAAGAAATCTGAAATCTCTGGAGCATTCTCTGGACAAATTGCGATCGATCGCGCCATGCAATGCGATCGAGCGCACATTGCGATCGTGCGCACACATGAAGGATCGAGCGCACACTGCGATCAAGCGCAAGACATATGCGATCGAGCGCATATGTACGGGCGTGAACAATAAACTGCAGAACCTTATTTTGGAAATAATAGAATTTTCATTTTAGGAAGGTTTAGGAACTTATGGGTCTCTTAGGACTTCTCAAAGACCTATAAATACACTTGTAACTCACACACATAAACACACCTCAGATAGAAAACACTTTTATCTTTTCTTTTACTTGGAGTTGAGAGCTTGGGAGAGAATTGACGCCTCTTCTCTCAGGTTTATTCTTCTCCTTTAATGTTTAGTTTATTTATAATGTTTACTTTAGATAGTATGTGTAACTAACTTTCTTATAGAGCTCGATTGAAGCCCTAGTTATGCATTCCCATATTTATATTCATTGATAAAATATTTGCCAATAGCTTTTATTATGTTACTTAACTTGATTAATGTCTGTGCTTATTTAAATTCCTCATATGTATGTGTAAGGCCAACGTATGCATGTGGTATGGATAGGTTAGTTAGATCAATTTGGATGACCGAGTCTTGGGTCTAACATTAGTAACAAGGGATATCTTATCCAGATACCCGGGTTAATCAACATGGGAAACCGGGAGTAGATACCATGCCCTAGGTCTCATGTGGTTGTTGATTTCCATAGTACTTATGTTTTCTTAAGGAACAACTCAAGCAGATACCATGCTGAATCCCTTAAGGAAGAAAAGAGTTAGAGTAGATACCATGCCTAACTCGTGGCTTAGGGAAATCAATAGCTTAAGGAGTAGATACCATGTCCTTAGGTTGACAACCAGTAGGTATACATAATAAGGCTAGTGCACTGATACCTTATACAAATTGGGAAAGTATGACTAGTGGTGGATATCAAAGCCCTATATCTTTATTATTATCAAATCACCTTCCAACAGTTATTTATCTCTTTTTACTTTAGAGAAACTGATTCTAAAAGCAACTTTACCAATCCCTGTGGAGATGACCTTGCTTTCGCACACTATACTACACTGTTTACCTTGTGCACTTGCAAGTAAAACTAGTACGATTATTCGCCTATTTATTCAGGTATATAAACGCACAACATCTCCTCAATGGACAATCCTGACTGATATGTCCATCCACTCCACAAATAAAGCACATCAAAGTAGGACAATACCAGGCCAAATGTTCTACCTGATTACATCTATAACATACCCTGCACTCTCTATCAAACACAACACTACCACATCCCTGGATGGTACACTCCCACCTCTACCATAACTTTCAGCTTTCACAAACTATCTTCCAAATCTAGGGGTCCTACCAACATTACTATGAGTTATAGAAGCTATAAACTTCGCTTGCCTCTGGCTCTGCATCATAGGTTCTTGCGAATAAGAACACCCTCTCTAGGTAGTCTTCCACCCTGTATACCCATACCACCACCACCTCTAGATCCTTCATGTCTAGGTCTCTTTAGCCACTATCTTCTTCCTCTAAACTCCATCGCATTTTTCTCAATCTGAAGTGCTACATCCACCAATTTGACATATTTCTCATGTCTCATGTAAAATAATTTGGATATGATCTCAAAATGTAATTTAGCCAAGAATCTCTTACATTTTTCTCCTCTGTATCCACCAACTATGGCACAAACCTTGACAATGCTACAAATCTGCTATTATACTAAGCCACAATCAATACATTTTGCCTCAAGTATCTCTCATGTAGGGCCCTAAAGGTACAAGGAAAGTATTTATCAAATAAAACATTTTTAAATCTACTCCAGGTTAAGGGGTCACTCACTCAAAAATGAGAAAAGAAAGAAAGATGTGGCAAATTTAGAAATAAGTGAAAACATCCTTAATTATATATATTTTTCTTTATTAATCTCATTAGGTTAAAAGATTCAATTGCTTGATAAATAAATTGCAAATTATACTATTTGTGGACAAGTTTTGTTTTGATTCAATAATAATTTTGTTTGTTTTGATTAAATATTTTTAAGATTTGTTGATGGGTGATAATATTATGTTGTTATATAATTAGTTTTATCAATTAGACAAAACATATGTTGTGGAATTAATCAATTAGATATTAACTTTTTGTTGCAAAGAAATATCAATATGTACTACGATTTTCTTTTTGTAAAAGGCTAAATTTTTGTCATGTGCTTAAACTCTAAAATTTTATAATAGTTTTATATATGCTTCATAATTAAATATATAATTTTTACATATTTTTGTTTAAAAATATTTTGATCGTTTTATTTAATGACCCATTGACAAAAAAATTGCTAACTCCGCTACTGTCAACATATTTTCTTGAAATGTGTTTTGAATTTCATTTTTCTTATGCAACTTTGAAAAATCAAAAACCTTCTAAAAAAAAAATCAAGAACCTTCTAGAAAAAAAAAATAAAGAACAACATTTTTTATTTGGCCAACATTAGTTTTCAAGTTTTCTGGATGTGGAATGAATTACAAGTAAATATTTTTCATACTTTCAAAAGTTAAGAATTTTTTTGAAATTATTTTGTGTTGTTCTTTTCTTGATTTTCGTCAATTAAGTAGAATAAAAAATTTCAATTAAATAGAATAAAAAAATAAAAACTATTTAGTGCCATAGAGAAAACAAAGAAAGCATGCAACATTCTAACAGCCTAAATTGATTTTGAATGATTTGAAGTCCTTTATATCTACTGTAATAGTCAGTCACCCAATCAATGTGAGATTCAAATAAAGCTTTATATTACTTAAAAAGTCTTAATTTCAGTGATATTATCATCAAAAAAATGAAATTAATTGAAAACTTAATTAACTTAAAATGAGATAAGTTTGTTAATGAAAAATAGTAGTGTTTTTTGATTCCATTTTAATTTAATTCTTTTTACTATTTTTTCTATCTAACTATATTAAGATGAATTTTAGGATTTAATTTTATGAAAAACTGAAAGATTGTATTCATTGTATGTAATTTTTAATTATTTTAAATAAAAATAAAGTTAAAAAAATTGTAACTTATCCATGTTTCCATTTAAAGCCAAAAATAAAAAGAACGGAAAGAAAGAAAAGGCTCATATTAATTCCTATTTCCTATATCCTTGTTATCAAAGAAAAAAAAATTCCTATATCCTCGCTCATGACCTTAACCACAACAGTAATCCTCTTTCTCAAATGGCCACAGTCACAGTCCTCAGTTCCCGTCATCTCTCTCGCCTCTCTCGTCTCTTCCCTTCCTCGTCTCCCTTTTCCATCTCCTCCTCCTCCTCGCCTCTCCTCTCTCGCTCCTCTCCGCTTCTTCGGAAGCACCATATCCTCTCCTTTCGTCGCAATCTTCGCGGACGACCTCCATTCTTTAGCCGCCGCTTCTCTGTTTCTGCCTCTTCGAGATCTCCAGGTTCTAGAATGCACACATGTATGCACGCATACATGTTTATTTATGTCAATTTGGAAATTCAATTTCGCTTTGTTTGGTTTCACTTGCAATAAGAACCTTAATTGTTTGGGATTTTTCTTTTGTAAAATTGTACATTTGCAGAGTTTTGTGCAATTTGAACAGCTTCACTGCTGTCGCCTTTTTTTGTCCACTTAATGTAGAAGCCAGAAACAGAGACGTTTTAAGGTTTGATTAAACTAGTTGCGGCTGGTGATTTAATCCACTTTTCTTTTTCTTTTTATTTTTGAGCTTTTGCAGAGCGGAATAGTCGCGTTGGATCAGTTGATGAAAAATATGACGTGATTGTGGTTGGGGGAGGACATGCAGGCTGTGAAGCTGCCCTCGCATCTGCTCGTTTAGGAGCCAAAACTATTCTTCTCACTCTAAATATTGATCGGATAGCATGGCAGGTCATTATTACGAGCTCCATTTGATGTTGTAGTGTTGCACATTTAGCAACCTTATTCTACATATGTGAATTTCATATAACTTTTATGCTTTTTTTTTTTCCATACATAATTTTTGTGACCTTTTTTCTACATGCGAATTTCATGTAAATTTTTAATATATAATTCGAGATAGGGAAGGGAGGGATAGTGAAATTTGAAGAGAACACTGAAATTCTATTGGATTGGCGATGGAAGCCCTAGGCAAAAATTTTATATTTATATAGTACTCTAAACATTTGCTTGGTAAGGAAGATTTTAATTTGACAGGATGTAGATTTCAATAGAGCAGTGAGAAGAAAAGAAAATGTATCTTTTACAACTATGTGATTGGTAGAGATGATGGAAAAGTAGAAAGAAAGGGAAAAAAGTAGGTTACAAATGTTCTTATTTCACTTTGTACCTCCAATAAAGGAAGACTGAAATATGTGAGGGTAGAAAATGTACCTCTCCTTTTCTCTCTCACCAAGCAAACAAAAAGTACCATCTCTCATCCATTTTATCTCTTCCGTTGTCCATCCATCCTCCCACTTTTTTCTCATACCAAACATAGTATAAGGGTAAAAGAAGAAACATGAAGGTCTAAAATCAATGTAAGTTACATAGAATAGAGGTCTCATAACATTGATTAATCAAACTAAAGTAAAAAATAGCATCCTAAATATAAATATGCCTAAATAAGGACCCCTGACAACCTGACTACAAAACTGCCCAGAATACATTGAAATAATGAAACTTGACCTGAAAAATAATATCAAACGGGAGAAACCAGTTTTCCCTGGCAGAGAACTCTCTAAGAGCTTCCTTCTATCTGTTGTGCGTCCTGTAATTCCTCCTGAATAAAAAGTTATGACCATTTGAAGTTAAGGCATGTATTTAGGTTCTATGGCTGCCCGTTTGGGCTTCTGTGATCTGCCCACTCTAGGAGCTCCTTTGCATCTTGTTCTACATCACAAACATCATAATGCCATTAAAATATTAAAATTTCTCTATTTCTTTTGGGGGAAGATTAATTAGTGACTAGGTAGTGGGGTACTGATAGGGTGTTGTGTCATGTTTTTTCTTCTTTGATCAATGCTGGTGGTCTGGGTTTTCTATTTGAAAGTTTATACACATTTACAAGAACCAGCTGAAGGGAAGAAGAGAAAGAGCCTATTGTTCAAATTGGTCATATATGGCTTTGCATGAGACTTATCTCTTCTCAAATGGCAGGTTGGGATCCAGACATGTCCTTTTCCCCCCCTTTCTTGGATACAACAGTTCTTTCTCGTTTATTAACTCATGAAAACTTGGTGAAGAGGAAGTTAATCTTGATCATTTGGTGTTACATGTCCAAACAAGATGGTGAATCTGGGGAGCATCTTTGTCTACAATATTCTGATGTTAGGGAGATTTGGATTATGATATTGTCACTTTTGGGAGTTCATAGGGTAATACCTCTTATGGTTCCTGACATGATGTTTAGTTGGAGAGGGTTGGCAGGTAGAGACAAGAATTTGGTTACTTGGAGGATGGTGCCATATTGTATCTTATGGACTTTTTGGGCAGAGAGAAATTGTACAAGTTTCAATGGGGAAGAACATTCCTTGAATGATTAAGTCATGGGTTTTGACTTTTGAGAATCTGGTCTCATTATGCTCTGCTTCTTTTAAGCAATATTTTATTTTCCTAGATATATTGAATCTTAGGATTTAGTTTGCCTTTGTGTCTTTCTTCTTCTCTCTTGGCGTGCTTCCTTGTATAACTCCCATGTACTTGGTCTGTACATTCTCCTATTTAATGAATTTTTTTATTTATATGAAAGGAAAAGAAAAGGAAAAAAAAAACTCAGAAATCAGTGTGGCTAATGTTATGTGCCTGTCTACATAATCAAAGATACCAGGAAATGACTTTTTTTCTTGTAAACATCATCAGCCTTATGTAACATAGATACACAAACTCTCTCTCTCTATCTCGATCTCTCTCCCTCTTCATGAGAGAGAAATTAAACTTATGGGAAAAAATTCTCACTGATAAAAGTTATATGCAGCCTTGCAATCCAGCAGTTGGTGGACCTGCAAAATCACAGTTAGTACATGAAGTGGATGCACTCGGAGGTGAAATCGGGAAGGTTGCTGATAGGTATGTACAAGAACTGCCTCTTCTCTCTTCCCCCTCTTTAAGTTGGTTATGGGCTTCTCTAACATTGACCTTTGACATGTAAATAAATTTCTTTGATATGGTGGAACATTTTGGTGGCTAGGAGCTTTTAAATTTGGATGGATCTGTTTGCAGTAAAATTCATTAAAATATTTTGTCAAGTCCTGTACTAGTTTTAGAAGTTGACCATTGCCAGATATTTTCATGTCAAAGGACAAGGGGTTTGGATGACATTGATATTCAAAATGAACTGTTAACATTTTGTTGTTTTTTTGGTGTCAAATGCCAAATACTGGTAAGAAGTATGACAGATTTTTTTTTTTTTTTTTTTTTTTTTATGACAGAGATTTTGCATGTTGAAAAGAGTAGTTGCTTTTTGTAACTGTGATTTACAAGCATTGGAAGATCAAAGTTATCAGAACAAGAAATGAATCTGACATTAAGATGTGGAGGATCATGTCTATGATAAAAAAATGAAGGGTTTAAGAAGTACTTGATTTGCCTTTAATCTACATATAATTCTTTGATTGATGGCCGCGATTCTTTCTTCTTCTTATTGTCTGTAATTTATTATCTACCCTATTGATTTATTTATTTTTATTATTCTCTGTTATATTTTTAACTTATCTGGTTGAATTGCTCTAGTCCCATTCTTAGGGATCGTGTGGTTGGACTTCTGCAAAGTGACTTGCGGGTAGTCTGTCTTGAATCTTTGATACTTTTTACTTGCGACTGTTGCTGACTGTTTGGTGGAAATGACAAGTCAGAAGTAAAACCTGCCATGTGACAGAAATCACGATTGAATAGCAAAAATTGAATAGTTATTTGTGTGACTTTTTTTAAGAATTTCTGAATCATTTTATTTGTTAAATCCATTAATTTTAAGTACCATATAGTAGACCCAATATACCATCAATAATTAAATCATACTTTCTAAGCATTATTTATCTATTTATTACATAAATTACAAAATAGTCACAATTGCTCCTGTTGTTGGACGTAAGAGAAAAAGAGAAAAGAAAGAATGAAGGAAATTAGAAAACGAAAAACGAAAAGAGAAGGGGAAGGAAGTCAAAACTGAAGAGAGAGATAAAGAGAAAAGAAAGAAAAAAGAAACAAAGAGAGGGAAAGAGGGAAAAGGAAGAACAAAAAATGAAAATCGAAAAGAAGAAGAAAAAAAATGAAGAGAGGCAAAGGGACAAAGATAACAAAATAGAAAACTAAGACGAAAAAAAGTAAAAGAAATGAAGAAAGTGAAAGAGAGAAAAGGAAGAAAGGAAAAAACAAAAAACAAAAAAGAAGAACAAAGACGTAAAAAATGAAGAGAGAAAAGAAAGAAAGAAGAATAAAAAGGAACAGTATGGCAGGGTGGTTACTTTTGAGAAGACCCATGGAATCCTCGAAAGTTTCTTTCAAAGAGTACGATTTTGGAAGACTGACTTTTGAAAAGTTAGTTTTTGACTTTTCCAACCAAACGTTACTTTTCGACAAAAGTTTCTTTTTTTTGCATTCCTTAAAAGTATGAAGCAAAAGTTTAACCAAATGGGGGCTTATTCTTAATGGTATAAGCTTATAACTTTCTCCTAGTCTTAATATTATCTGGTATTCTTTTCCTCGTTTTCGTTAGTATACGTTTGGTTGTAATGAAAACGTAGCATTTCATTCAAATGAGTGGTCTTGAGTTCAAGTATTGAGAACTGCAGGGTTATTTTATTGTTTCAACCCCTAAGAAGAAAAGGGAAAAAATGTTTAAGAGCTTATTGTATCAATCTTTTCTAAGCGAAACTTATCCCTACTCATAATTTGATTTTATCTTGATGCAAATAACAATCTTGCTTTATCTCATTGCACAAGCAATCACTCAAGTCATTTATCGTGCTACAGATGCTATTTACAAAAGCGTGTTCTGAACATCTCAAGAGGTCCTGCTGTTCGTGCATTGCGTGCACAAACTGACAAAAGGGAATATGCTATGGAAATGAAAAAGATAGTGGAGAGGCAAGCTTATATATTTTGTCTTTCTTATTACTCTTTCATATGTGCATTGTTAGCGGTGATTGTAATGTTACTTTGCAGATCTAGTTTTTGATAAGGTTACAATTGATTTTGAGTCTAAATCAGTGTTTTTTTAATGATCCTTGACTTCAAATTATAGTATTCAAGGTTCCAGACTGTCTAATAAGCTGATGAACGTTTATTTACCATAGCTTCCCAGCTTAAAATTGTACCAAAATTGATTTATCAGTGAATATAGACTGTAAATGTTTTTTACTATCAAGATAAAATGACAGTAACAGAAGTGAACTCACTAAAAAATAAGAAAAAAAATGATGATGCTGGTGCTTGATGTTGACATCAAAATGTCAAAATTAATGTTACCAAAAAAAGAAGAAACAATGAGGGACTTGTCAAATGAATACGCAATCCTCCAGAAATACCTTACTTTATTCTTATCTGGTATGTTTATATGTATTCATATGTGCTTGTATGTCTGCATTGCGAGTAGATATATTGGTTCCATTCTTCCTGCTAACTAGTGTGATTTACTTTTGTTTTCAGCACCCCAAACCTTTCTGTTAGAGAGGCAATGGTAACTGACATCTTAGTTGGAAAAAATGATACTGTGGAAGGTGTTAGTACATTTTTTGGGATGAACTTCTATGCTTCTTCTGTTATTCTCACTACTGGAACGTTTATGAGTGGTAAAATCTGGGTTGGTAAAACTTCGATGGCTGCTGGAAGAGCTGGTGAGTCAGCTTCACATGGACTAACTGAGAACTTGCAGCGCCTTGGATTTGAAACTGATCGGTTGAAAACTGGAACACCAGCACGTGTGGACTGTCGTACTGTAGACTTTTCGGGATTGGAGCCCCAGCATGGAGATGAAGAGGTCCTTCCATTTAATTCTATGTGTAGGTTCAATGGAATTAATACTGCATAATTCAAGAATTAAAAGATTATTCACGATTCACTTATAGTAAGCATAATTTATGCCATTTTACTTCACGGAAACATGTTACATTTATTATATTCACGTCATGATAATTTAAGAACTTCTTGTGTATTGACTCCAAATACATATATAGTCATAATTTATGCCATTTTACTTAATGGAAACAGGTTACATTTATTATATTCACGTCATGATAATTTAAGAACTTCTTGTGTATTGACTCCAAATACATGTATGACTATATTTGTGCGTCGCTGAATAGGCAGCTTCTAGAATGTATTATAGTCAAACATAGCTGCTTGATTAGAGACTTCCTCTTACAGTGGTGAAGTCCTTGATGCAATACTCATGACTCTAATTGTACCCAGGGAATTCAGAGCCTACTGATTGATAAAACGAATAATATATCTAACATCGTTACCTTAATTTTCTAGTGTGGCTGGTGATGACTTATGAAAGTATGGCATTTGGAATCGTGTTCTGAATGTGTGTTGAATATTTACAGGTCAGCTGGTTTAGTTTTGACCCAGATTTCCATATTGAAAGGGAACAAATGTGCTGTTACCTGACACGTACCACAAAGAGCACTCACCAGCTAATTAAGGAGAACTTGCATGAAACTCCCACTTATGGGGGATGGGTTGAAGCTAAGGGACCTAGGTACTGCCCTTCCATTGAAGACAAGGTACATGCCACCATTTATGTTTTCGTAGATTACACTTATTTTTAGTTTGCTTTTCGTTTCTTCATCTCTCTCATCTTGAGACAGATTTCAGTTGAACTACTATTAATAAGGCAAGTCACAGCAGATTCTGTAAAGTATAATTCTTCATGTATTCTTGCCTTCTATATTATCAGTGGAAAAAATATTCCTCTTTGGCTGTTTACTGCTAAGATGTACTTGCTTATTTTTGCATTTCTTATATTAAATTGATTTCTTTTGTTGTCTTCTCTACCTGCATAATATGAGGCTGTTTTACAGGTGTTTTCTTTTGTGTAACATATACAAATGAATTCTTACATGCATCAATTGTAACCTATGTGCAAGAATTGTTCCCGATTTGCATGTACTAATTCATGAAGTCTAAGTTTTTTTCTTTATGAAGTTTGGAGAGTTCTCAAGTTCTGTGCAAATGGCACCTATGGACTTACCACTATCCAGTATTGTTGCTAATTTGCAAAAGTGAAGAGCATAATTGTCATCCAAGTCCAAGCTTATTGCTGCTATTGTTTAGTCCTGTTGTGCAGGTTATTTTTTTCAGCCAATTTCACCTTTGTGGAATCTGAGTATGACTTTAACATGTAAAACCAGATTCAAACTTTTGCTGGAAATTTATTTTTGCTGTCTTGTTACCCTTTTATTACTTAGTTTCATGCATAACTCTTTATCTTCTCACTGTTGCCAATTTTGTAATTCTGTGTTAATGACTGACCAACCGCTTTCAACAAAATATCACCTTCATCAATGTTCTGTAGTAAATGTTCTTATTGTGTAGCGTGATGTTGAAGCAAAGTTTGGAACTCAGATGTTGATTTATGGTTTCCACATGGAAGTATGTGAATCCATAGTTTCTTGCAGAACATAAAAATGAACATAATAGAATTTTGGAGGGGTTAGATTGTTGACTTTTCGTCTGTCAGATATTCCATGATTTTAGGTAGATAAATTTTCATTCCTCCTCTTTTCCCAGTATGTGGTGGTGTCTTTTTTACAGTCTAAGGAGTTATTTGTAAGAAATTCCTTGCTGTTTACTGCTGCTGCATTACTTATTATTGATTCTGTTTTGTGTTTAGGAATAGTAGTGAAAAAATTCCTTTACTATTTACATATTCTATTATCAATTTTCTGATATATTCACTGGCTTTATTTCTGTTTCTTTACAGATTGTGAGGTTTCAAGACAAAGAGTCTCATCAAATTTTTCTTGAACCAGAGGGTCGGAATTTGCCCGAGCTCTATGTGCAGGTTTGCGACCATGTCACCTATGTTCTCCTTCCACTATTTTTGAGAAAGAGGAAAAGATTAGAAAGAAAAAATTGAATAAAACAGGTTTGTTGCCTTTGAAGTGCTAGGAATATGCAAATGTTTCTTGTCAACTCTTTAGCTTTCTTCCTTCTGAGACTATTGTTGGTTACCAAGATCACAAAGCCTTGAGTTGATAAGATATAGGCCAACAATGTATGTCAAGCTTATATACACTTTAACACTCCCCACATGTGCATAGGCCCCACAGACTGTATGGGCCTTCCACATGAACCTTGAAACAGAAGTGAGACAAATCGAAGCCAGAAACAGAAACCAAACCAAATATTTGTCATAAACAGAAATGTGGGGTCATCAAGATCCGAACACGTGACTTTTGCTCTGATACTATGTTAGTTACCAATGGCCCCAAAAAAAGACAAAGCTTATTGGAAATGGACCAACAATGTGATCAAGCTTATGTACACTAACAAATACAAAAACTTGAGTTAGAAACTGAAAGTGTTTAAAAATGGAAAAAGGGAAAGTTCTCAAGTCTTAAATTAATGAAAATCCATTTAAAAGCGAATTATGAATATGACACTTCAATCACTAATCCCATTGATTTTGGTGAGATCAGTTGTTACTTTTGTGATGCTTTCCTCATCATGTTACCAAAACTTTCAATTGGGTGTTCAATACAATTGTAAGATCATGATCTACTTTCTCTTGTAAGGAGAGATGCTCCTTCCCCATAGACTGACATCCATGGGGTAATTTTGTTGGTTCCATCGGTGCACTTGTCCACAATTTATAGTCAGGATACCTATCCATATAAGATGAGTGCAAACATGATCTGATATTAACTAACAAATTAGTGTATAACTTATTTCGACCAATTAGAATGCAATAAACATGTGTTTATTTACATAAATTAAACTATATGATTCTGACATAATCAAATTGGATTCAGTTATAGTCAAATTTTTGTCAAATTAGCATTGAGTCAGGTATACCTTCAACAAGACTGCAACAGCTTGTTTGCAGGCCTAAATTACCTATAGTTTCAGACATAATTAGATGTATTGGTAGTTCTTCATATCAAAAGCTTATTTGTTTCTTTCATCTCAGTATCAAAATACTTTAATGAGCAACAGGTTTTCCTTTTCTCCTCCAAGACACAAATTAAGTTTGTTTGAAGAATATTTCAATATTTCATTAGGTGGAAAGTTATAAGTGTTTAATATTTTGATGAGAAATCTGTTGTTTTCTAATGTTTAAGATTCATGTTTTGGCACAAGGCTAAAGTCTATTAGATTTTCTTTTAAGTTTTTCACCTATTGGATGCCAAGAGAGATTGTCTTAATAAGGAAGACCTAGCTGAAGGGAGAAGGAGATGGGATTTTCGTGGATTTTGGGAGGGGGATTTCAACCTTGTTCTTTACCTACATGAAAGATCCAGAGATATCGTGGAATGCATTGCTATTAGAGAGTTCTTGGAGTTTATTGAGGTTTTTAGGCTTTTGAACTTCCATTTTTGGGAGGTTGTGCATGTGAACTAATTTTAAAGAGCGACTTCCTTCTCCAGAATTCATCTCTTTCTTGTCTCCGACACTTGAGAAGAGCTCTTTGTTCAAATACTCTTGCTAGGCAAACCTCAGATCCCCATCTCATCGCTCTTGAAGCTAGGGGTCTACAGTGGGCCCCATCTCCTTTTCGCTTTGAGAACATGTTGCTCAAAGTGGAGGGTTTTGATGATCTGATTAAGTGTTGGTGGAATGGCTTTAATTTTGAAGGCTACTATAGTTTTGTGGCGGTAAGAAAACTAAAAGCTCTTAGAGCGGAGTTGAAAAGAAGGGATAAAGAGACTCTTAGGGATTTTTTGTGACAAAAAGCTCTTTGATAGGGGAGATTAGTGTTTTGGATAAAAAGAGTTGAATGCGGGTCTTTCTAGCGAGGAGAAAGATAGAAGACTATCATTAAAGAATGACTTCCCAAAGGTTATTTCCATATAAGAGATCTCTTGGACATAAAAACATAGAGCCCTTTAGCTTAGAGAGGGGGATAGAAATACTATTTTTTTTTTCATAGAGTGGCTAATGCAGAAAGCACAACTTTATGAGCACGATTGACATTGGTGGTCGACTTTTGAAGATAAGAGGGACATGAAGAAAGTTTTTGTGGGTTTTATTGGAATTCTATCTTGAATCTTATGAGTGGAGGCCTTCTCTTGATGGGTTGCATTTTAATTGTCTTGATATGTAATCGGTTGGGTGACTTAGACAGACCTTTTAAAAAGTGTAGATTCTCAAGTTGTAATGGTGACAAAGCTCCGAGCACCGAGGGTTTTACAATTGCTTTCTTTCAAGCTAATTTTGTCGAAGCGATATTCTTAAGATCTTTGAAGAATTCCATGTCGCTTAATAGCCACTGATGTAGTGAATACCGACTTAAAAGAGGGTGGGTAAGCTTGGCATGGAAAAAGCCTTTGATCATGTGGTATTGGGACTTTGTCATCTAGTTGCTAAAGAAGATGGGATTTGGTGACTTGTAATGCAAATGGATAAGGAAATGCATAGCCTCTGCATCTTTCTCCAGTATTGGTTGTCCTTTCGGTTTCTTTCATGCCTCTAGAGGACTGGCTAGGAGACCCTTGTATCTTTTTGTTGTTTACTTTGGTTATGAAGGCTCTTAGTAAAATGTTATCAAGAGCGGTTGACGAAGGTCTTTTGAGGTTCTTGAGTGGGGAGGAATGTGGAAGAAGTTATCGTTTCGCATATTCCTTTTGCTAATGACACAATTCCTTTGAGTAGGGTAAAAGTGGAACAAATTCTCAATCTTAGGTGCATCCTTCTTAGCTTTGAAGCGGTGTCTGGGCTTAAGGTCAATCTTAGTGAAAATGTTTTGATTCCTCTTGGCGAGGAAATTGATGGGGGATCATTGGCTAATGTGTTGGGATTCAATGTGGGCTCTCTTCCTATTACTTATCTTGGTCTCTTTTGGATGCCAAGTTCAAAGAAAAGAATAGTATCAAGGATCCTGTTGTCTAGCGGTTTGAAAAAAGTTGGGCAGGTGGAAGAGACAATATCTTTCTAAGGGGGTAAGATTGATTCTCATTAAAGCACTCTCTCAAGCTTTCCCATCTACTGGCCTCTCTTCTTAATCCCTAGAGCAATTGAAAAAAGGTTAGGAAGACTCCTAAGGAGATTTCTTTGGGAGAGAATCGGAGATGCCTATAAAAATCACTTGGTTAAATGGGGAACTGTTAAATAACCAATTTAGAAGGAGGGGGGAGGGTTTAGGGATTAAATCACTCACCTATTTAACAAAGCTTTACTCAGGAAATGGCTTTGGAGATTCATGATTGAAAGAGGCCTCATTTGGACGAAAGTTATTCAAGCAAAGTTTGGTTTGAGCAGAATGATTTCATTTCCAAGGAAAGAAGAGTAGCTTATGGTGTTGTGGTCTATAAAGGGATTAAAAATGAATGGGATGACTTCATTCTGATTGTGTCTTTTGTTATTGGGAATGGAGAATCTATTTGCTGTTGGCATAAATTTGGTATGAGGATTCTTCTTTGAAAGACCAATTTCCGGATAAGGAAGCTTTGATAAGTCATTGTGCTTCCTTGTCAAATGGTGAGGTGGTGTGGGATTATTCCATTTTGCCCAAATGCTCAAGATTGGTATGGGAATTTTTTTTGTTGTGTGGGAGGCATCTTTAGGAAGGGCCTTGACCATAGTTGTCATAATCGTAATCGCACGATGTGAATCGAAATACATGCCAATAGATGCGAATCGTATGGGTGAATCTAAAATAGGTTGGAATCATTGCCAAATTGCAGACACCGAACCGTCGATTCATCAACGATTCGAAAATAAAAAAAATATTCGTCATGAACAGGTGGGTCATCAAACCCGGTGCTAAAACATTTTTTTGGTTGATTTTTTTTTTTTTTTTTTGCATTTTCCTTACCTGTGGAGGTTGTAGGGTCTTCCAAGCAAAACCCATAAGGTTGGAGCGCCTCCAATACAAAATTGCAGCTCCAATATCATCTTTCTCATTCAAGGTTGCAACGCTTCCAATTTCTCTGTGTTTTCTTGTTAGAGAAGGCTCTCAGTTGTTGAAGTTTGCTGGAATTGGTTGGGTGTCAGAGTTCCTTGGGTATATATTTCATCTTTGCTACCTATTATCCTTAAGACACATTTGCTGAAGAAAATACAAAAAAAGAAAGAGAGAAGAAGCATACAAAGAAAAAGAGAAAAGAAAGTAAAACTGGGCAAATATCTGTTAAGCAGATTGAAGAAGTATCAGGATTTGGGGGGAAAAACGTGTGGACATAAATATGCTAGTAGAAGATAAGATGAGGGCATTTTGGGATTTGAAAAAAAGAATCTAGATCATATATCAAGTGGGCCAGTGGTATGGAGTGGACATGTATTACATCTGAATTGAAATTTTTTTTGTATTATTAATTGATTATCTGAATACAATTCAACAACTCTATATATAGACTTATAAATATCAAACCTAATAGGGCTAGGAGACATCAACTAGATAAAAAAGACATAAACTAAGTAAGACCAAAAAACCTACTAAGACACATAATAGGAAACTTAATTAAGACTCTCAATATAAATCTAATTATAACTCTCAACACTCCTCAAGTTGGAGCATACACATGCACGAACTTGTTACAAAGAAATCCATACTAACAAAAAACCTCATCCAATCTGAAACAAATAAACCCGAACCCATTAATTACAATAACCAATGACAACACGTTGAGGCCCACACCCACGAAAAATATTTAAGTCACTATGTCGGTACCACCTAACTAGACAAGATTCAAGAACACCAGATCAACAAGACATTGACTTTTTTCGTCTTGTTTTTACTAACATTGACTTCGACTTGAATGGGTTGCAATCAATGAGTCAGGAGGATAAAACATCAACACAAGTTAGATCGGGTTAACAATATTAACACCTGTGAACAGTACCTGTAAAAAAATCCATAGTTTTTTTTGAAAACAGCTCCAGGGTCGCGTTGGAAAAGTTGTTGAAAAAAATTCTAAACTATATATATATATATATATATATATATATATATATATTAATGGTGTTTATCTCATATCACCCCAGGATCCCAAATCTTGAGCTTTGATACCATGTTGAAATTAAGAATTGAAAAGAATTTGTATTATTAATTGATTATCTGAGTACATTCAACAGCCTTCATATAGATTTATGAATATCAAACATAGTAGGATTAGGAGACATCAACTAGATAAGAAAGACACAAAAAAACCTACTAGGACATATAGTAGGAAACCTAATTAGGACTCTCAACATAAACTTCATTATAACTCTCAACAACATCCATTGGGTTGGTTAAGGTAAGATTGTAGATAAATATTGGGCTTATTTTGTGGACATAGGTCTAAACTTGTGACAATTGACAAATAAAAAAGAAAATATCTTTTTGGTTAAAAGTTTTTTTTGATAAGTAAAAAATACGGTATAAAAAATAAGAAATATGTAATATGAAAATTCAGTTGGATAATACGCATGGTATAGACAAATAAATGTATATAGCATTTAATTTTACATGTATTTAAGTAATATTTAAATATATAAGTTATTTATTACATTTTAAAAAAAATTAATCGAATCTTATGATTCGATTCACGATTCACCAAAATAGGATTTCGATTAACGATTTGACAACTATGGTCTTGACCATTGACAATCTTCAAAAGAGATGAAAAGTGCTAGTCAACAAGTGTTACCTATGTAAGGAGAATGCCAAGACCGTGTACCATCACTTGTTGGAGTGCTCTTGAAGGCAATTATAGGAGGTGATTTTTTTTTTTTTTTTTTTTTTTTTTTCAGTTTTGAGACTTTCTTGGGTTAGCTTCGGTTCTGTTCATGATGATGTTTGGGAATGGAGTGGTATTCGAGTTTCTAAGGGAAGTAGGAAAACCATTGCCTTGACCACTCTCTATTTTGTGGATGATTTGGATTGAAAGAAATATGATAGTTTTTGATAGTGAAGAAAGGTCAATTGCTTCTCTCAAGGAGTGATGGCTTAATACCTGGTTTGAGGGTAGTTTTTTGGTAAATGAGCTTCAACTGATAGATTTTATAGATTTTCTATCTTGTTGATAGGTGGCAACTCCTTTGTGCCTTTTAATCCTACTAGTTTTTTACCTTATAAAAAAGTCGAGAATCTTATTTGTAGAACATTTTGATTTTAATCCGTTTAAATTCCATCAGAAGATTGTTTCAAGGATTTAGGTAAGTCATTGGTATTAAGGATTCATTAAACTTGTGGAAATTGGATTGTGACTCATCAGAAAATAGTTGTTTTGAAAATTTTAACTTTTCCAGAAAACTGACTAGTGACTGATTGTTTGGTGCAAATGACTGTAATATGAAAACAAGTCTTTTTGGCCCATAGTTACAGGGAATTTGGTATGTCCTGATTCGCGGTATGGGTACGAGAACGTGGTATGTTACCCACCCCATATGCGGTACGTTGGGGGTAAACTTAAATGGTTTATATTATGTATAAGTACTTGTATAAAATTAGGATATTAGTTATATTTATGAGTACAATTTAAATAGAAATATGTGCATAATAATAGTTTAGAAGATATTAGAGTTTTGACAAAATAGTAAAGTCAATAAACATAATATTAGAAAGCATAAATTAAAAAATAAAGTATGAGTATTCTTTTATTTCCTTTATTGTATCTAGGAATCTTTGTTTTTTCCTTAAAATTTTTTGCCAAAAATATTAAGAAAAATTTGGATCGCCAATTTTAGTGATCCAGTGAGTGAATGCTCAATGAATTGGTACGTAGAATCCGGATCGCGGTTCCAAAGGGGGTATAGGGATCCTGGTAACTATGTTTTGGCCTATGCGTGCCGGGCACACTGTAAATGAATCATAACTGCGTTAGGCATTTGAATAGTGCTCATTTGAGTTTTGGGCATAAAAGTTGCAATTTCCAGATTTTTTATCTTTGACTTATTTAATTCAGTTTTTGATAAAAGTAAATTTTGGAAAGTAAAAAATGGATTTGTGCAATCAAACACCAAAATTGACCAAAAGTTGTTTTTTTTGAAGTTCATTCTTTAAGTTTGTCGAAACTCAAAACGAGGGCTAAGCGTGGAGACCTACATCCTTGTATGTGGGATTCATGTTCCTTGATTGCTTTTGATTTTACGTTAAGTTATAGGAATGAGAATCTTAAATATTTTTTTTTATATCTTCTGCTGCTATAGATACAAGAAAATTCTGTCTTCTGAATCTTTGTTGTCCTAGTTTTCTGCCATGTCTTTTTTGGTTTTACTGGCAGGGCTCTGTATTAAATATTAATACTATTTCTTTAAGTTAAATCTGAAATCAAATTTTGAACATCAATGTCAATATGCATCAATTACTAATAAATTTCGGAAGTTCAAAATGTTAATCAAATGTTTTTCCAATAATAAAACCATTATTGTAAACAAATCCTTTCCTCATGAAAAACTAGCTGTATTATGAAATTCTAAGTTTTGTTAAAATGTAAAAGAAGATTTATGAATGCTCTATTAGCACTACACTTTCAACCCCATTTTTTTTTTTGTTTGAGAAGCTAGATGTGGAGTGTCAGTTTCTTAGAAAAGTGTAAAAAATTGAAATTGAAGATAAGATTTCCAATAAAAAAGTTCTTTCTTGAGAAACCATGATTGATGTGACTGGCTACAAGAAGCTTCTTGGAATCAGGTGTCATGAATGAATGTGCTAAGCTTCTCCCAGTTATGAGATTGCTCTTTAATGAGGTTCTCCGATCCCTTGTTTTAGGAGTCTTCTGTTGTCCCTCTATTTATTGACCTTTAATGATAACCCTGCCTCCATTTAGCAAAATAATATTGTTACATTAGTTACCTTTCAGGTTTTCATGCTAATTAAAACGTAACTTCCATTATCACGTCACATAGCAAGATATTTCTTTTTGAATTTTTTTCTCAAAATTGATCATGTTACTATCCTGACAGGGGTTCTCAACTGGCTTACCAGAAAGACTACAGTTACCACTTTTGAGAACTTTACCTGGACTTGAAAACTGTTCAATGTTAAGGCCCGCGTATGCTGTAGAGTATGATTTCTTGCCAGCTCATCAATGTTCTAGGTCTCTTATGACAAAGAAAATTGAAGGACTTTTCTTCTCTGGTCAGATAAATGGCACAACTGGGTATGAAGAGGCTGCATCACAGGTTATTATATTTTTCAAGTTATTTTTTTTTTTTTACATAACTTGTTTCATTTGGTGCACTCATGAACAAAACTGGTGGCTTTTTCTAGAAATGTCTATTGGACCTTTCTGACATTTTCTTTATCTTTACAAACCTAATCTTATTTTATTTATTCTTTTCTTCAGGGTATTATTTCTGGTATTAATGCGGCCAGACATTCAGATGGTAAGTCCCTCATTGTTCTTGAGAGGGAAAGCAGTTATATAGGGACATTGATTGATGATCTGGTCACTAAGGACCTTCGAGAGCCTTACCGCATGTTAACCAGGTAACCTGCTTGATATTTTTCGTCATTGGCTATATGATTAATTTTTATGTTTATTCATGTTAATCATCAGTTGACATGCTGTTAAATGCTTTGAGAAGATGAGGTAATGAATGATTACTGGGGGTTATAGACATCTGTAAGATATTTCCCCTTGCAAGCAGGTGTTTTCTTGTTCTTGCATTAGGATATCTACGATTTTCTGATCCTGGTTGTATTTGTGGGTCCACATACTTGATTTACCTTTTTGTACATCATTCTTTAGCTAAAAAATTGGTGCCTTTCATGTTCATGAACCGATGATAAGTTACAATAATGCCAGATAAATGCAGATCCTTGCGTGCATCGAGAAAATTGCATCATCTTCATTTGTGTAACTCCATACTTAAACAAGCATTTATATGCATTTACTTCATTGTCTTTTACTAAATTTTAAATATAGAACTGCTTTAGTAAATGTGGATTGTGGACTACAAGAAATCCTAAACCTTAATGTTGCATTGCATATTGTTTATCAAAAAAAATGTTGCATTGCATATTGAGGCTTTAGAGACATAGCAATGCAACATGAAAGCATATTTTGAGTATAGTGCTCTCTCACATTAGATCTTTCTAATGCCAAACTCGTCCTGTTATGAAAGTCAAACATATTCTCAACCCTGAAAATACATCATGGCTTAAATAAATGATATTTGACTGAACTGACATAAATCATTTGTACGCAATTGTTAGTTACTTTAATATCAACCCTTTTATTTTTATATTGCTGTGTATTTACAGTCATAGGGGAAGGAAATGGTTCTATCTTCAGTATTTCAAGGCATGTATTTATCTCTATAGTTGAGCCACTGGACCCCCTCCCCCTCAATGGGAGGAAGTTCAATAATAGTTAGACATAATGAAGAGATAGTTCGGGCAATTACTATATTAATAGATGAAATTTCATACTGCTCATATCTTGCATGCCTAATGTGCACCGTGTATAGACAGAGTGTTGTGAAAATTATTATGGACTCATGTAAAGTGCTATGATCAGGCTCTTTGGAAAGAGTGATTTTTGTGGGATGATGAAATGGCTACTTTATTTAGTGCTCAATGATTGTAGTTTGTATTTTGTAATCAGGTTTTCTGAATGTTGTGAGGATATTTTGGAAGAAGATATCTATATAGTTTTTGGTCACATACACTAAGTTGGCCTTTGGCGTTGGGAGACAGATTTGTGGTGATTTGATCTTGCATAGCTTCATTTTTTAGATTATTTCATAATATTTACTTTTAGGGTAAATTGCAATTACATCCCTCAAGTTTGGCTATAAATACAAATACATCCCAAGTTTTCAAAAAGTGACAATCACATCCCACTGTTTAGAAATGTTAGCTGAAATCATGGAAGGTAAAATTTTTCTTCCTTCAACATGTTGGCAAACTAGAAAAAACATAAGTCCCTCTTCGTTTGTGTGGTATACCAAAGGCATCTCTTTTTCTTCTACGAAACATTGCAAAACCTAGACCATGTTGGCTACCAGTTCATTTGCAAGGAACAACCAATGACTACTTGCTTTGGTTTTGTTGCAATGGCTACTTTCTTCGATCCACAAATGTTTTTATTCTCTTGAGCCTTTCGTTGAAACAAAAAGATGTAAACATTGCTGCAACTAACTTGGTGAGGATATTTTCGATATCACGTGATGCCACATCATCATTTTTCTAGTAAGTAAAATTGTATTAATAAAGCACCAAGATGGTGCAACTCAAAGCCAAAGGCTATTAACAAGAAAGAAAATCCACAAAATATTGGAGATCATCATTATTTACAAAAAAAAAAAAAAAAAAAAATTTCCTCTAAATAAAAAATTGAGGATATTAAACTAACTATCTCTAATAGCGTCATGTAAAGCAATTTGGTGCTCCCAAGAAAGCAAGTTTTTTGTGTGGGAGGCTTCTTGGGAGAAAATTTTAAATCTTGACAATTTACAGAGGGGAAAAGTGATCGTTAATAGGTGTTATATTTGCAAAGGTTGTGCTGAGTCCGTGTTTCATCTTTTGGTGGAGAGCTCATTAGCAAGAAGCTGATGGGAGATGGCTTATAAAATTTTGGGGGTTTCTTGGGTGGTTGCGAGTTCAGTGAAAGATGAAGTTTGAACGTGGAGTTGTTTGAGGGCGATAAAGGAGGTCAATAAGGCGTATTTGTTGATTCCGCACTCCATATTTTAGTTAGCATGGAACGAAAGGAACCGGAGACTCCATCATTAGTCAAGGATATACAAGAGCTAACAAGCACTTCTTTATCTTTCACAATATCAAAAATGCCTTGAAATTTGTCTTTTAAAGGAGTGTTCCCACACCATGTGTCATACCAAAGCTGAGTTCTTTCGCCATTACCAACCGACACCGCAACATAAGGAAGAAAAGCCTCCCACCCTTTCCGAAATCATTTCCACACCCCATAAATTTGTCTTTTAAAGAGTGTTCCCACACCATGTGTCATACCAAAGCCGAGTTCTTTCTCCATTACCAACTGACACAGCAACATAAGGAAGAAAAGCCTCCCACCCTTTCCGAATTCACTTCCACACCCACACTCCATAGGCCTCTCATGCCTCCTTAGACATCCATCCATTAGGACCCATACCAAACTTAGCCTCTACCACTTTCCTCCAAAGGTGATCCCTCTCCACTAGAAACCTCCAAATCCATTTGCAAAGAAGAGCCTTATTTAATAAAGATTGATTTGAGACCAAGTCCCCATCGTTGCACCGGTTGCTTAATCGCACCCTGCTTTACCAAGTGATACTTGTATTCCTCCCCCGTGTTACCCGAAAGGAATCTTCTTTGAATACTATCCAAGCGGTTGGCTACCAAGAATAGAAAAAGAGACATAAAATAGATGGGAAGACTATAAATAGTGCTCTTGATAAGAGTAAGCTTAGCCCTTTCGAGAGGTAATGATTCTTCTACCCGGCCAACCGTTTCTCAAATTTTTCCACAATCGGGTTCCGAATACTTTTGTCTTTGAATTTAGCTCTAAGGGGAAGACCAAGATAAGAAATAGGAAGCGATCTCACATTGCACCCAATAAGCTAGCAAGGAAACAACCATGAGGGATTAACTTGGTTATATTAGATTTCTTAATGCATGTTTGCACCATGGGATGCATCTGTAATTTGCATATGAAGGTTTGGGGGAAATAACATGTTTTGAAAACCTTTTTTTGAAGGGCATGTTTTGAAACTTAGGATGTGGTTTGTTTTTATAGCCAAACCTGAGGGATGTAGTTTTAAAATTTTAATTTACCCTTACTTTTAAGATTGGAATTATGCAGTGGTTATAAAATGACAGTTTAATATTCATGTGAAGGCCAACTTCCTTTATTCAGTTCACTTTTAGTTTACAAATTTTGTGCCAGAGGAAATTGTTTGATTAATGTTTCTAATGATAGTTACCACTGAACTTGGTAGATGAGTTATATAATTCAAAATGTCTGTTGTATGAAATCCTTTTTTTTTTGTTTTTCTCCTAGCCGATCAGAACACCGATTGCTTCTTCGATCTGATAATGCTGATAGTCGTCTCACACCTTTGGGGCGTGAAATTGGGTTGATAGATGATAGACTCTGGAAAATATACCAAGATAAGCAAGCCCAAATTTCAGATGAAAAAAAACGGCTGAAAACTGTCAGGATTTCAGGTTTATATTCTTTTTTTTTTCTCCTATTGCACTGTGGATAATTCATAATTGTGTCCTTACAAGCGGAAAAGAGGGGAGAAAACTAAAAATATATAAAGGTAGAAAGAAAACTTTCTGGGTGCTTCATCATATTTATGCACAATAGAAAATGAACTTTTCTGATTTTTGTTTCTCTTGTTTTGCTATTAGCTGATTTTAGCTCCTGAAACTTTCGATGTGAATCTCTAAAAGAAAGCAAGCTTCATCATTGTTGTCACCAACCTTGATATTTAACAAAAAGTGGTAGCCAAATTGAGCAATGGGAGAAAGTTTCGGATGTTTAATTTGTTTGTGCACCGATTCCTGCGTATTCTGTCATTGAAATTGTTTTAATCAGAGATGTGATTCGAAAAGAAAAAAATCAGAAACAAATTATGAAGACATGGCTCATCCTTTGTGGCATATGAATCTTGGTTCAAAGTGATAGAAATACCAAATAAAAATGTTGCTACAAATTACTTATAAAAAATGGCACTACAAATTTAAATGTTTATCTGTGTCAACATTTGCAGTTAAGTTGTTACATTCTAATTGCAATTTAGTATCACTCATCTTTCATAGGCAAACTAAGCTTCTTTGTGAAAAATACACGAGGGACCTGTCTGTTAGGGTTAAACTACCATATCCCTACGGATCTTGAAATGCGAATATAAAGAAGAAAATAGAAATAAATCAAAGACAAACACACAGCATGCAGATTTACGTGGTTCATCCAAACTCGGGTTACGTCCACGGAGTTGCAGCGATTTCACTATGTCCTGAAAAACAATACAAGGAGGTCTCACCCCTAGACACCCCTCACAGTATTCCCAAAAAAACGACTCACACACTTACACAAAAGAATAAGATGAAACCCTTATATTTCCGGGTTAAAATAAAACAGATACCAAACAGTGCTGAAAAGACCAGATTGGACAAAATAAAAAAAAAAAACCACCAGGCTCCACACATAGCTTAACAATCTCTCACTTGGAGACTGGTCCAATCACCAACACCAAGCACTACATGCCTTCAAACAAAGCAACCATCGTTGCAACTCATGCACCTGTCCTCAAGCTTGAAGACCAACTGAAGTTGAGCACAGCTTCAATTTCTCAATAGTGACACCCTTAGTCAATATATCTGCTGGATTCTCAGTTCCACGAATCTTCTCCAGTACCAACTGTTCACTGTCTAGAAGAGAGCGAATAAAGTGATATCTTAACTGTATATGCTTCGTCCTGGAATGAAACATCGGATTCTTAGCAAGAAAAATAGCACTCTGACTATCACTGTGTAGAGTACCCCTCTCATTCTTCTTACCCAGCTCATCCAAGAGACCCTGTAACAAAACCATCTCCTTCCCAGCTTCAGTTATGACTACATGCTCAGCTTCTGTAGTAGAGAGAGCAACGATTTTCTGCAACTTAAAAGCCCAACTTACAGCTGTACCACCCAGAGTATACACAATCCACGTAGTACTCTTCCTGCTATCAACATCACTAGCTAAATCCGCATCCACAAAACCCTGCAGTTTTAAACCTGCCCTTGTGAAGCACAGAGATATATCTGAAGTGCCTTTCAAATTCCTCGGGATCCATATGACTGCCTCCCAATGTTGTTTTTCCGGATTACTCATGTACCTACTCACTACTCCCACTGCATGTGCAATGTCCAGTCTTGTGCAGACCATGGCGTAAGTAAGACTTCCAATAGCTGAGGCATAGGGAACCCTGCTCATGTAGTCCTGCTCCTGCTATGTCTTTAGTGACTGATCCTTAGATAGTCTAAAATGACTAGCCAAAGGTGTGCTCACTGGTTTAGTACTATCCATGCTAAATCGACTGAGAACCTTCTTCGTATACTCTGTCTGTGAAAGTTTCAAAGTCCCACTGACTCTGTCTCTGATGATTCTCATACAAATGATTTGTTTTGCAGCACCCAAATCCTTCATTGCAAACTGTTTTGACAACTGCCTCTTGAGATTATTAATCTCCTTAATGTTAGACCCTTCAACGAGCATATCATCCACATACAACAATAACAGGATATATGAGTTGTCAAAACTCTTAACATAGCAACAATGGTCTGCTTGGCACCTTGTGAACCCAGTGCTACACATGAAGCTGCCAAACTTCTTGTACCATTGTCTTGGAGCTTGTTTTAACCCATACAAACTCTTTCTCAGTTTGCAAACCTGATTTTCCTTTCCTTGCATTGCAAATCCTTGTGGCTGATGCATATAAATATCCTCCTCCAAATCACCATGAATGAATGCTGTCTTCACATCTAACTGCTCAAGATGTAGGTTCTCTGCAGCCACAATTCCCAGTACCAGCCTGATTGTTGTTAGCTTCACAACTGGAGAGAAAATATCTGTTGTAATCAACACCCTCTTTCTGTTTGTTGAAACCCTTTCACAACCAATTTGGCCTTGTAGCGCTTGCTACCATCATGCTTTTCTTTTACTCTGTACACCCATTTGTTATGTAAAGCTTTCTTCCCTTCTGGCAATTCAGTTAGTTCCCATGTCTGATTCGTCATCAGTGAGTCCATCTCATCCTTCATGGCCAACTCCCACTTGCTAGAATTTTTAACCAGCAAAGCTTCATCATAACATTCTGGCTCACTACTGTCAGTCAACAAAATATAGAACAAGGATGGTGAGAACCGCTGTGGAGGTCTAATGTTCCTAAAAGACCTTCGGACAACACTTATGGGCGTACACTGTTCTACCCGTGGGTCTGTATTCTCATCATTTTCCTGACTCCTGCTCTACACTGTGCTCTCAAAAAATTCATCCAAGTCAACAAACTCATACTTCTTTGGTTCTGGCTCTGTAACAACAAATTTTGCACTTGACCTGTCTTTGTACATAACCTGGTCATTGAAAATCACATTTCTACTCCTGATGATTTTTCAATTTTGATTATCCCAAAACCGATAACCAAAAGCTTCATCACCATAGCCAATAAAGAAACATTTTATGGATTTAGCATCTAATTTACTGCGAGCATCAGAGTTAATATGAACATAAGATAAACAACCAAAAACTTTTAAGTAAGAAAGGTTTACCTCCTTTCCACTCCATATCTCTTCAGGTATCCTGCAATCCAAAGGAACTGATAGTCCTCGATTTATCAAGTGAGCTGCTGTGCTAACTGCATCGGCCCAAAAAGTTTTTGGCAACCCAACATGCAACCTCATACTTCTAGCACGCTCATTGATGGTCCTGTTCATGCGCTCAACCACGCAATTCTGCTGTGGTGTCCCGGGTATAGTCTTCTCCATCCTAATCCCATTAGCAGCACAAAATTCTCTATGTACTCTCCACCATTATCATACCTCAAACATTTTACCTTCAAACCTGTTTCAGTCTCAACCATGGCCTTCCATTTCTTAAAGGTCTCAAATACCTCAGATTTATTTTTCAGAAAATAAACCCATACCTTCCTGCTTGAGTCATCAATAAATGTGATATAATACCGCGAACCTCCAAGAGATGCAACCAGGGAAGCTCCCCACAAATCTGGGTGTACCAACTCCAATTTTTCAGACTTTGGAGTTATGCCTCCTTTCAAGAAACTGACATTTCTCTGTTTCCCAAGAATGCAGCTCTCACACAAATCAAAGTCAAGGGATTTCAACTCTGGCAGTTTCCCTTTAGACAGCATCACTTTCATCCCTTTTTCGCTCATGTGACCAAGCTTGCGGTGCCATAGGTTTGTATCAACTTTTGCATCAACCACTGCAATAGTATCTCTCACACTTGAGGTCATGTACAGAGTACCCGTTTTTGTTCCACGAGTCACTATCATGGCTCCCTTTGTAATCTGCCAAGTACCAGCCCCAAATGTCACCGTGTGACCTTCAGCATCAAGTTGTCCTACAGAGATCAAGTTCCTCATCAATTTTGGAACATGTCGCACTTTCTGTATCAACCACACAGACCCATTCGGCAATTTAATGCGAACGTTTCTCATACCCACAATATCCAAGGCTTCTCTATCAGCCAAATATACCTTCCCAAAATCACCTGTCACATAGTGCTCAATGATTTCTCGGTGTGCAGTGGTATGGAAAGAATCTCCTGAGTCCAAAACCCAAGAGTCAATGGGACTGTCAACAGAAAGTAATAAGGCATCCTGTAGTTCTTCTGTCACAGCATTTGCAACATCGTTCTCATTCCTTTTCTTCTGCGGTTCTCTACAATTTTTCTTAAAGTGGCTAGTCTTGCCACAATTCCAGCATTCCAGTTGTCGTCCAGATCTAGATTTACTCCTATCTCCTCTTCTGGATTTTGATCTACTCCGATTGGAATTTCTATCCTGTGCTCTACCTCTTGTCTCAAGATTTAAAGCGGAACCAGAACCCGAGGTTTCACCCGCATCTCTCTTGTGAACCTCCTCGCTTAAAATCAAATCCCGAATATCTTCATATTTGAGTTTATTCTTCCCTGTAGAATTACTCACCGCCATTCTCATGGCTTCCCAACTGTTTGGCAAAGAAGCCAAAACAATTAAAGCACGGATCTCATCATCAAAATCAATCTCAACAGAGGACAATTGATTAACAATTGTATTGAACTCATTCAGATGCTGCGCAACAGGGGTACTTTCTGCCATCTTCAAATTGAACAATTTTTTCATCAGATGCACTTTGTTGGTAGTCGACAGTTTTTCATACATACTAGACAAAGCCGCCATCATATCCTTGGTGGTCTTCTCCTTCATAACATTGTGCGCAACTGATCTTGATAGAGTTAATCGAATAACTCTCAGTACCTGTTTATCAAGAAGATTCCATTTGTCTTCTTTCATGCTATCTGGCTTTGCCCCTAACAGAGGCAAATGTAATTTCTTCCCATAGAGATAATCCTCGATTTGCATCCTCCAATACCCAAAACCTGTGCCATCGAATTTCTCGATTCCTGTCTCTTTTCCTTCTTCTCCGGCCATTGCTCCCACTCAAAAACCGATAGCTCTGATACCAGTTGTTAGGGTTAAACTACCTTATCCCTACGGATCTTGAGATGCGAATATAGAGAAGAAAATAGAAATAAATCAAAGACAAACACACAGCACACAGATTTACGGGGTTCACCCAAACTCGGGTTACATCCACGGAGTTGCAGCGATTTCACTATGTCTTGAAGAATAATACAAGGAGGTCTCACCCCTAGACACCCCTCACAGTATTCCCAAAAAAACGGCTCACACACTTACACAAAAAAATAAGATGAAACCCTTATATTTCCGAGTTAAAATAAAACGGATACCAAACAGTGCTGAAAAGACCAGATTGGACAAAATAAAAAAAAACACCACCAGGCTCCACGCATAGCCTAACACTGTCGACTTTGTTAATATTTATATCGGATTCCTAATTGGTTAATGCTTTTGATTTCACCTTCAGGAGGAGATTTGGCTGCTGATGTTACCCGTCTGTCTAGTCAGCCGGTGAAAGGCTCTTCAACACTAGAGAGTCTTCTCAAAAAACCACACATACAATATACAGTTCTTGATAAGCATGGTTTTGGAAATGAAATGTTATCTAGAGCGGAGAAAGAATGTGTTGAGATTGATATAAAGTATGAGGGCTTCATTACGCGCCAGCAAAGCCAGCTCCAACAGGTTAGTTATCAATATCGTCAACTGTGGTCCAATAGTGATGATGTCTTGCTGTAGCTCATGGTATTTCTATTTCCTCCTCTATTTGCACACAGAATTTGTAACAAATTTGTTTATTTGTCATGTCATTTGTCTAACCCTATGCCTTTTGTACTTGTAGATGGTCCATCAACAACATAGACTACTTCCAGAGGACCTGGATTACAAAGCAATGACAACCTTATCTCTCGAAGCACGTGAAAAACTCTCCAAGGTTTGTAGCAAGAAAATTTGGACTGTCAGACTGGAACTTCTGACTAAAATAACTCGGTATATTTAGTTAAACTCCTATTAGAAAGTGAAGAAAAAATACCACCTAATGTATTGAATTCAACAGGACTTCTAAGGGAGTATCATAAGCCATTTATGGGGATTCCCAGTGGAATGCAGGGAAATGACATCTCCACAGTGATGGTTAGAACTCTGTGGTTATTTTAAATTAAAACTAATAGTATATCTAGTTGATGGAATTACAGAAATTATCGACTTTACCCTACTCAAAAGAGAAATTTGTCATTTTTCTAGTCAGGCTTTGTTCTCTTACTTTTAAAGAGTTAAGAGTTTGATCCCCAAAAAATATAACGTGTTTATTGCTATTAGGGAAAACATTGCCTTAAAAGAGTTAAGAGTTTGTTGATTGATCCCCAAAAGACAATGAAGTATATTACAGAGATGGGATTGGGAGAACGAGGTAATTCCTAAGTAAAGTCAAGGTTTCTTAAAGGTTTTTGCTGAAATGAGAAATTTAAAAATATGCAAATAAAGGAAGGATTTTATCAATAGAAAGTAGAGAGAGAAAGTGTGGAATTAGTGGGAGTTGTAAGGATCTTGGAACAGATCTTGTACCCCTTTGAGATGAAGGGGTTGTCTATGGTGCTGCTGTATGAGTTTCAACCAACGAGGAGTCTCTATGAGATATCACAATCAATCAATTGCTTCCACAAGGTATGACATACTCTCAAGAATAAGGAGAAGGCTTATACTCTATAGAAATACAACACGTAATATTGTTTATTAGAATCAATCACATGCTAACCCTAAAGTTAGCAGACATATTTATAGAGAACATAATAATAGGAAAGTACATAAATACCCTCATATTCTAACACTCGCCCTCAAGTTGGAGCATATGTGTCATATGCACCAAACTTGTTACATATAGATTTAATTCGAGTTCCATCTAAGGGTTTAGTGAACATATCAGCTAATTGATCTGCAGATTTGACATGTCTCGTGCTAATCACATTTTGTAACAGTTTCTCTTGAACCACATGATAGTCCACCTCAATGTGCTTTGTCCTCTTATGAAATACCAGATTAGTTGCAATATGAATAGCGGCTTGGTTATCACAGGCTAAACTCATAGGATGAGATTGTGTAAAACCAAGTTAAGCTAGAACCTATGGTTCTGTATTAAGACTCTACACCAGATTGCGCAACCACTGTTTGCTTCTTACTTTTCCATGATACCAAATTACCCCAACAAACACACAATATCATGTGGTAGATCTTCGATAAAATGGAGAACCTGTTGAATCTGCATTTGTATATCCCTTAATCTGAGTATGACCATGATTTTGATACAATAACCCACGATCGGGAGCACTCTTAAGATATCGCAGAATGCGGATAACCGCATCCCAATGATTAGTCCGTGGAGCATCAAGAAATTGACCAATCACACTCGTAGGAAAGGCAATATCAGGTCTAGTGATAGTTAAGTAATTCGTTTTCTCAACCAAGCGTCTATATTATCCTAGGTCAGTTAACAACTCACCTTGATCAATTGAAAGTTTTGTATTGAGATCCATAGGATTATCTATGGGCTTACATCCTAGCATACTTGTATTGCTTAATAAATCCAAAACATATTTTCTCATAGACAAAGAAATACCATGACGAGAGCAA
The DNA here is from genome assembly GCA_023935145.1 of Bretschneidera sinensis. Taxonomy (NCBI): domain Eukaryota; kingdom Viridiplantae; phylum Streptophyta; class Magnoliopsida; order Brassicales; family Akaniaceae; genus Bretschneidera; species Bretschneidera sinensis. The sequence goes on along the minus strand of CM043705.1, from coordinate 29,359,793 downwards.
GCAACCTCAATACATAGAAAGTATCTCAGTTGTCCAAGTTCCTTGGTTTGAAACTTGTTATCAAGAAACTGTTTCAAAGCTTGAATACCTTCTTTGTCATTTCCTGTGATTACAATATCATCCACATATACAATCAAAAGAATCATGCCTGTCTCACTATGTCTATAAAACACAAAGTGTTTTACTCCACCTCTAGTAAGACCAAAGTCCATTACCACCTCACTAAACCGGCCAAACCAAGCTCTAGGAGACTGTTTCAATCAATATAAAGATTTCTTCAACCGGAATACCAACCCATACTCCCCCTGAGCAACAAACTCGGGAGGTTGCTTCATGTAAACCTCTTCATGCAAATCATCTTGAAGAAAATCATTTTTAACATCAAGCTGATTGCAATGACCAATAAAATGTGGTAGCTAAAGAGAGAAACACCCGAATAGATGTAAGTTTGGCCACCGGAGAAAAGGTCTCGGAATAATCAATTCCATAAGCCTCGGTATAGCCTTTAGCCACCAGACGGGCCTTCAACCGCTTAATAGTACCATCAGGATGAAATTTGATAGCATACACCCAGCACCACCCCACAACACAACAGATTTACTAGGGGAAAGAGGAACCAATTCTCAAGTATCAGTATGACAAAAGGCATCCATTTCAGCTTTCATAGTTGCTTTCCATCCAGAATGGGATACAACTTCTGTAAGAGACTTTGGAAGAAAAGTAGTAGACACAAAGGCAACAAAAGAAGCATAGGTAGGAGATAAGTTATCATAAGAAAAATAAGAGGCAATCAGATGAGCAATGCATGAGCGTTTGCCTTTGCGAAGGGCAACTAGTCGATTGTCCTAGGGTAGGGAAGAATCAGGAGAGACGAGATCTGTCGATGCATGAACCACTGGTGGAAGAACAAGAGGACATGCGGGTTTTGGGCGACAAGAATACACTTGAAGACGGTGATTTGGAGGGGCCGGTGTTTGGGTAAGTAGGAGGGGGAAAGAGGCTAAGGGGTGGGAAGAGTGGGCAAAGTAGGAAGCGACGCAGACAGATCAAACTGAAATGCAAAAGAGACTGTGGAAAGATACGTTTGTTTCTTCCTTAATTTGTGCCCTAATTAGAGATAATGATCTATAAGGTAGTTATCTAGGGATATAATTGACATAAAATCAGCATGTCTAAATATAGGGTTTCCTAATTTAGATGTCCTTTTTTTAACTCTTTATAAACCATGTATATATATAGCCCATAGAGGCTTGTGTAATTCAAGAAAGAAGAATACCATATTTCCACATGGTATCAGAGCCATAAGGCTTAGGGTTTCTGATTTTTTTTTTTTTTTTTTTTTTTTTTTTTTTTTTTTTTTTTTTTTCTGTTTTTGCCTTCATCGCTAGTTCTTTTTTCTTTCTTTCCCCTTTCTTCTTTCTTCTTTTCCTGTGACGTGCCTTCATTGCCGTTACTTTCTGATAAAACCCTGCCAAATTCTCTCCATTTAGTTCCGTTTTTTCCCTTTTTCCTTGGCCTTCATTGCCGGGTTTTTTGAAGGATGTCAGAAACAATATCATCTACCCCTCTAGTTAAATCATCTCAACCAGTAGAGGATGAGCAGCCGTTGCGAACCACTGGGGAATTGCAGAATATCCAATCAGGATATCATCTTACTGGTAGGAATTATTTAATATGGTCTCAGTTAGTTCGAACTTTTCTGAAAGGAAAAGGAAAAGGAAAATTGAGCCATTTGTTGGGAACGGGACCAAAGAAAGGTGAGGCAGGCTTTGAAGCGTGGGATGAAGAGGACTCTATGATAATGTCCTGGTTTTGGAATTCCATGGCACCTGAAGTTAGTGATACGTGTATGTTTTTGCCAACCGCAAAGGCAATCTGGGATGCCCTAAATTAGACCTATTCCAAGGTCCATGATGCAGCGCTGATTTATGAGATCAAGTCTAGGACGGCTGCAACAAAACAAGGGAATAAAACAGTGACTGAATATGCAAATTTTTTGCAAAACCAGTGGCAAGAACTGGATTATTACCGAGTGATTGATTTGAAATGTAATGAGTGTGTAGTTGTAATAAAAAAGTTTATTGAGAAAGATCGAGTTTATGACTTTCTTGTAGGTCTGAATTCAGAATTCGATCAAGTGAGAATCCAAATTCTGGGGAAGGCAGAGTCGAAGAGGAGTTATGCTTGAATCTCAACCGGTTGATGGCTCTGCACTTGCTGCCTCTGGAAACAAACAACGAAGTCTTATCATGGAGCACCAATCGTTGAGCGTGGAAACTCATCAGAGGGACCAAAACGAGAAGAGCTTTGGTGTAACTACTGCAAGAGGCCTCGACACACAGAGGATCGCTGCTGGAAAAAACATGGGAAACCTACAACAGCCAGCCGTGAGTGGGGAAGTAAAGGAGGACAGCCACAACGATAGCAAAATCAGGTCCATATGGCTTCACAAACGTTTCTGGGTCAGACACAAGAACAAGGAGGATTCAATAATGAAGAAATTGAGAGGTTGAGGAACCTATTAGGGTCTCTTGATAAGCCATCGTCTGGTACTTGTTCTTTAACCCTATCAGGTGAACCTTCATCTTCTCTTGGATTAAATATCTCAGGTAAATTGCTTGTAGATTCATAGATTATAGACTCAGGAGCCACAGACCATATGACACATGCCTCGAATCAGTTTAGAACCTATACTCCATGCCCCAGTAATAGGAAGATCACTGTTGCCAATGGAACTACATCCACGGTAGCTGGTGTAGGAGATGTCCACATTACCCCTAGTCTTGACCTTAAAAATGTTCTACATGTTCCAAAATTAACAACAAACCTTGTGTCCATTCAGAAGCTTGAACGAGACTTAAACTGTCACGTTACATTTCACTCCTCTTACTGTGAATTTCAGGACCAAGGTTCGGGGAGGAGGATTGGACTTGCTAAGGAGAAGGATGGACTTTACTACCTTGAGACATCGTCTCAACCGAATCTGATCAAATCAAGTTTGTCTACTTCGTTTTTTTCTTCATCTAATAAAGATGCCATCTGGTTTCATCATTTTCGTCTTGGCCACCCATCTTTTGCAGTTTTAAATTTCATGTTTTCTTCTTTGTTTAAGGGATTGAATATTAAAAGTTTTCATTGTGACATTTGTGAGTATGCAAAACATACCCGTGTATCTTTTCCCATTAGCAATAAGAGAAGTCTTTCTCCTTTCTATTTAATTCACAGTGATGTATGGGGGCCCTCAACAGTTCCCAATATTTCTGGTTCACGGTGGTTTGTCTCTTTTATAAATGATTGCACTAGGGTATCTTGGATATTCTTACTCAAAAATAAGTCTGATGTATGTCATGTTTTTGTCAATTTCCATACAATGATCCAAAATCAGTTTGGTACAAAAATAAAACGGTTTAGGTCTGACAATGCTCGGGACTACTTCAATGAAGTATTGTCTCCTCACTTTCAAAAGGAGGGAATTATTCATGAGTCGTCGTGTGTAAAAACCCCCACAACAAAATGGGGTAGCTGAAAGGAAAAATCGTCATCTCCTAAACACCACACGAGCACTCTTATTTCATCATAACGTACCAAAACAATATTGGGGGGAAGCCGTACTTACATCTGCTTACACCATAAACAGAATTCCTTCTCGAGTCTTAGGATCAAAGAGTCTGATGGAAGTCCTTTCTCAGTTCTATCCTAATCTTCGTGCCACCAGTAATCTTACTCCTCGGGTATTTGGGTGTACTTCGTTTGTTCATGTTTATAACCGAGGAAAATTGGATCCTAGAGCCATTAAGTGTGTGTTTGTTGGATACTCATCCACTCAAAAAGGTTACAAGTGTTTTCATCCACCCACCAGAAAACTCTATGTCTCGGTTGATGTCACATTTGTGGAAGGGAAACCGTATTTTACCAAACCTTATCTTCAGGGTGAGACTATCATGGAAGATAAGGACTTTCTTCTATTCGATTTGCCATCTTCAACTTCGTCACCTTCTCCATCTTCCCCATCTTCAACTTCGTCACCTTCACCATCTTCCCCATCTCCAATTTCATCATCCAAATCAACCGAGTCTTCTGTTTCATCCAAGTCATCCCCAATCGAGTTTGTGCTACCAGAGTCACCTGAGTCTCCAGTAAGGGATAACATAATTTTTGATCAGTTTCGATATGAGCAGGTGTACACAAGGAAACAAGGTCCAACTCCAGATCCGAGGCAAGTTCAAATCGCCACTCCGACTCGAGAATGAGGTAACAGTGTCCACACTCGCTTCACCTCCTAATCACCAACTTCCTAAAACACATAATACTGATCTGGATCTACCCATAGCTATGAGAAAAGGGCCTCGAGAGTGCACTAAACGACCAACTGTACCCTTTATCCCATTTCGTATCCTTTGAAAAATTCTCACCAACCCATAAGAGCTTTCTCACGAGTCTAAATGAAATTCCTATCCCAAACACTTTATCTGAGGCATTGTCTAAAGAGGAATGGAGGAAAGCTATGAGGGTTGAAATGGATGCGTTGGAGAAAAATGAGACATGGGAGATAGTTGATCTACCAAAAGGGAAAAAGGCAGTCGGATGCAAATGGGTTTTCTCCTTGAAGTTTAAAGCTGATGGATCCTTGGAACGCTACAAAGCAAGGCTTGTTGCTAAGGGGTACACTCAGACATATGGAGTAGATTACCAGGAGACCTTTGCTCCAGTAGCAAAAATGAACACTGTAAGGATACTGTTGTCACTAGCCGCGAGCTTTAATTGGGGATTACAACAGTATGATGTGAAAAATGCTTTTCTCCATGGTGATTTGGAAGAAGAAATCTACATGAGTATTCCACCAGGATTCGGTGGTGTTAAAAGGAATAAGGTATGGCAGCTAAGGAATGCTTTGTACGGCTTGAAACAGTCTCCGCGTGCGTGGTTTGGGAGATTCACTAAGGTGATGTTAGCAACTGGATACAAGCAGAGTTAGGGAGATCACACACTCTTCATAAAGCACTCGGCTTCAGGGGGAGTTACAGCCTTGATAGTTTATGTGGATGACATAATTGTGATTGGGAATGATGAGAAAGAAAAGCAAGCTCTAAAATAGTGTCTGATGAAGGAGTTTGAAATAAAAGATCTGGGAAGATTGAAATATTTTCTAGGAATTGAGGTAGCTCATTCTAGACAAGGAATCTTTATTTCTCAACAAAAAGTATGTCATTGATCTTCTTAAGGAAACTGGGATGTTAGCAAGCAAGCCGATTGCAACACCTATTGAGCAGAATCATAGATTTGGAGAAGCTACAGGGGATCGAGCAGTAGACAGAGAGATGTACCAGAGATTAGTCGGGAAGCTCATTTATCTTGCCCACACGCGGCCAGACATAGCATACTCTGTGAGTGTCATTAGCCAATTTATGCATCATCCCAAGGAGATCCATCTTCAAGCCGTTTACAGAGTGCTTCGTTACTTGAAAACTCACCCTGGAAAAGGAATATTGTTTAAGAGGAATCCAAAACTTGTTCTTGAAGCCTACACAGATGCAGATTATGCAGGGTCTCCAATAGATCGGAGGTCTACCTCGGGTTATTGTACATTTCTAGGAGGCAATTTAATAACGTGGCGAAGCAAAAAACAGAATGTGGTAGCTCGGTCAAGTGCAGAAGCTAAGTTTAGAGCAATGGCACATGGAGTTTGTGAATTGTTATGGTTGAAAATCATTCTTGGAGATCTGAAGATTAAATGGAGTGGGCCTATGAGACTATACTGTGATAATAAGTCAGCCATTAGCATTGCACATAATCCAGTGCAACACGACCGAACTAAACACATTGAGATAGATAGACACTTTATCAAGAAAAAGCTGGAAAGTGGATTAATTTGTACTTCGTATGTTCCCACGGGGGGTCAGTTAGCAGATGTTCTCACAAAGGGGCTCAACAGCACTATGTTCCAAGCGATTGTGAGCAAGCTGGGAATGGATGATGTATATTCACCAGCTTGAGGGGGAGTGTGGAAAGATACGTTTGTTTCGTCCTTAATTTGTGCCCTAATTAGAGATAATGATCTGTAAAGTAGTTATCTAGGGACATGATTGACATAAAATCAGCATGTCTAAATATAGGGTTTCCTAATTTAGATATATCAATTTTTAACTCTTTATAAACCATGTATATGTATAGCCCATAGAGGCTTGTGTAATTCAAGAAAGAAGAATACCATTTTTCTCGAATGAGACTTAGAGTAAAAAGGGGAAAGAAGGTGACATCAGCACAAGCAAAAAAACGTTTCAAGGACGGACTATAGCAACGATAGCCTTTCTGAGTACGAGAGTAGCCAAGGAACACACACTTAATAGAACGAGATGAAGTTTGTTAATTCAGGGAGCAAGTTGAACAAAACAGGCAGACCCAAAGACACGTGGAGGCAAAGAAAATGGGTGATCATGTGGAAAAAACACAGAATGTGGGGACTTACCAGCAAGAACTGATGAAGATAGATGATTAATTAAATAGCACACAATAAAGACAACATCACCCCAAAACATTTTAGGTACATTCATATGAAACAATAGAGTACGTGCAATATCTAGAAGGTGATGATGTTTCCTTGCAGCAACCCCATTTTGTTGAGATATGTGAGAGTAAGACGATTGGTGAATAATGGCATAAGATAGCATGAAAGAGTTAAAGGGTTCAGAGAAATGCTCGCATGCATTGTCACTACGAAGAATGAAAACTGGTAAATTAAATTGTGTTTTGATCTCAACACAGAAAGCAAAAAATATAAAGAATAATTCAGAACTATCCTTCATTAAATAAAGCCAAGTAAGTCGAGAATAATCATCCACAAAAGTGACAAAATACTTGAAACCCATAGTAGAAGACACGACTAGATCCCCAGTGAACTAACTTAAAGGGACCCGATACTCTTCTAGACACGGGAAGGAAACGAAACACGGTGATGTTTGCTCAGTTGACAAGACTCACATTCTAAAACTTTAACATGACTCAAACGAGGAACTAAAAGCTTCAAGTACTCCAATGAAGGATGCCCAAGACGACAATGCAGTTGAAGAGGAGACACAACAATTAGGCATGCAATTGGTTGAGAAAGTGGATCATAGTGGTAAAGTCCATTAGATTCATGCTCTCTCCCAATCATCCTCTGCGTCTTCAGATCCTGAATAACAATAGAATCAGGGAGAAATGTTACAGAACAGGTAAGACATTTAGTAATTTGTCTCAAACAATAAATTAAATTTCGTATTAGGGAGATGAAGGACAGATGGCAAAGATATAGACGAACTAGGTTGGGATTTGCCTATTCCACTAGCAATAGTTTGAGAACCATAAGGTAAGGAAGATGGTTGAGAAAAACTAGAAAAGACATCAGTGGTACCTGATACATTATCAGTAACAGCAGAATCGATAATCAAAGGTCTAGATGAGGAAGTAGAAGACAAACAAACAGTAGGACTATCTTTCTAGGTAGGAAAGCAATGGAGGAAGATCCTCGGAAATAGATCTAAACTGTGGCTAAGTAAGAGTGGAAGGAGATGCAGTCACATCAGCTGTCACAACATTTGCTACCGGAGGTTTTCCAACCAAATCATAACAAGTATCCCGAGTGTGGCCAGCCTGAATGAGTGCAATGACGACTAACCAACTGATAACACGTCTCCTGAGTATGACCATCACGCTGACAATGAGTACATTTAGGTCGACCACGACCTCCTCTACCACCATAAGAACTAAAATCTCGACTGCCACGGCCATGACCAGTACTAGAATCACCACAGCCTCGTTGAGTGACTAAAGCAGACCTAGAAGCAGGAGTGTCGGTGGCACGAGATGAGAGACTACAGGACAAATGAGAGTAGGTCTTAGTCACGGAGAGAAGCTCGGGACTAGACAATATTTGAGACCTCATAGAATCAAACTCAAGTGGCAAGCCCGCCAAAAACTTAAGAACCACCATTTGCTCTCGTTGTCGTTGCATAATCTGAAGATCAGACAAATGCATAACAAAATGTAATTCTTCATCAACTCGTTGCACATCAGTAAAATACTCAAGAAGGATCCTAGAACCCATTTAAGCGCCAAAGAACTCAGCAAACAAGTCATACATCCGAGTAAGATTACTGGAATACAAAACTGTAAGTCATCGCAGACTTGCTTGCACGTTTGAATGAGGGAACACACATTTGCAATCTGGGGCTCTATAGAATTCCACAACAAACCAATCAACTTAGCATCATCACACCTCCAAACCTTACTCACATTCGAATCCGGTGGATCATTAGGAGGCACCTATGAAAGAAGATGAGTTTCTTTATCCTTGCCATTAAAATACAACTGAAGGGCAGTAGCACATTGAGCATAATTGGTACCATCTAACTTACGGGTAGTAATAGGGAGAGCCAATCCAGAACTAGACTTAGAATCCATATTGGGTAGAAACAACACAAACTACTTAACAAAAGATTGGCTTAACAAACAAATATACCGAACGCAATAAATATAGAGGCATCAAAAGGAAAATAAAAAAACTGAGTCCAGAAATGGCATTCAGCGGACAGAGAGAACATGCTTTTTTCTTTGTTACCTCATGGATCCGGGCGGTTTAACGGATCTGGAAAACTGGAGCAGGAAAACAGGTCAGAACATTCAGGTTTGACTTGAGCAAGACCGGGTCAAAGTGGAACAAATGGGCATGAAGCTGGTCAAAGCCAAAACAGCACCGTACAGGGGCCAGGTGGGCTTGCCGGCAGCAGGGGTAGGCTCACCGGGACAGGGCGAGTCCGGCAAGGAGCGGACTGGGCTGAGGCGACGCCAGAAAAGGTGGACGCCGAGAGAAGAGCGGCAACAGCGGTGCCGTGAAAGACAAAACAGATGCGCCTAAGAAGGAGAAAATATACCCGAAAAGCGGTTGGGGTTGGCTGGAAAAAAAAACTGGCGCGGTTTCTGTGCTGGAAGTGATGTGATGAATTTCTGTTTTTTTTAATCAATAATTAATCAGGGTCCATGTGTGGCTCTGATACCATGTATTGTTTATACGACTGAATCACATGCAAGCCCTAAGGTTAGCAGACATTTATAGAGAATAGAATAATAAGAAAGTACATAAATACCCTCATATTCTAACAGCATGAAATGCTGATTTGTGACACAAATTGAGTGAGATTAAGATTTAGTGTCCCTACGAAAGGCCAGGGAGTGAAACAACTCCTTGATGAAGCTCCAATTTGAGCCACATGCCAGGACTCTTTAAATCATCATAAAGACATGTTCTGCTCTCAATTTGAGAATAAATATGTAACTAGTAAATAATAACATAATTGACTATTCTCTTGAACCGTGTTGTCAAGGGTACACCTTGGTCAATGATGCCTCAAATTGTGATCATGAATCCATGAATGTAGGATATCAAGTCTAAAATGAACAATGCACTCTCTCTCCCCTCCATTTCTCTGTGTGCGTACGTCTGCTCATATGAGTCGTCGTGTCTACAAGCGCATGTGTGCTTCTACATATCTGTGCTGCTGTGCACGCATGTGGAGGTATTCTTGAAGTAGAAAATATTTTTGCTTATTCGAAGTTTCTAAATTTTGTACTTGAAAGATTGGTCAAGATTGCTTGATAAGTGGTTTGCATAGACAGTATAAACCTGTTGAATTAAAAGGTTGTGCTAGGGTATCGAATTCATCAGAAGTACTTCTCGGAAAGTATCTAAGTCGTTTCTGGGGATTTCCAGTGGACTGCAAGAAAATGATATCTACATGGTGATGGTTAGAACCCTTTGTGGTTATCTAGTGGATGCAATTATAGAAATTATCAACTTTCCCCTACTCAAAAGGGAAATCTGTCTTCTTTGTAGTCAGGCTCTGTTTTCTTGCCTCTAAAGAGTTTAATCCCCAAATAATATAACACATTTATTACGATTAGGGAAAACCTTTACCGTCATTGCTATCAGGGAGAAGGGAAAAAGGAAGGGTTAGGTTGTTACATGTAGGAATTTGGCCCTATTAATCTCCATGCCAGTGAGAATTCATTTCTGCATTGTTATTATTGCACATGTTTCTCTTGGATTCTGCCGAAGCTACTGTGTCATCAATTATAGTTACATTCATTTTGCTTACAGGTCAGACCACAAACCATTGGTCAAGCAAGCAGAGTGGGTGGAGTGAGCCCTGCTGACGTTACTGCTCTTCTCATTATCCTTGAAGCCAACCGAAGGAAAGCCCAGGAACAGAGGAGAAACCAGATGATGGCTGCTGTCATGACAGATACCGATCAACACATTTGCGAAGTTCCTCTGGCAGAGACAATTAGCACTTGATATGTTACGAATGACACGTGGTTATATTATGCTGTTGGTTTGTCACATTTGAAAGTACTTTGAATTTGAGTAATTAATTGTCACACTTCAGCTGCTTGAAGAAGTTATTTTGAGACATGCTATCAGGGATGCGTTCTTATTTCTATCAATCTTGAGATCTGTTCGATACTTGAGAGGCAATTTTTAAAGATGTAGTCTCGACGGTATGACTGGGAAACTAGTTGCATCTGCTGTTGTCTGCCATCCGTTTGGTGAACTTTTGGTCCTCGCCCCGTGTCTCTTAGCAACAATGAAAGTGAAGGTTAGTACAAATCCACCTCCAGAAGTTGAATTTTAAGCATTTGTAACAACTTTTTAGGTATATTGTTGTCAACAGTTTCAACAATGCAGTTATGAAATGTTCTGATATATGGGTTTGTCAAATGTCACCTCATAAGTTTATCCTATTGTTTTAGGAGTTGCCCTAGTAATTATTGTATATATTTATGAAATAAATTTATTAGACGATTCTTTTAACAAATTAATGAGCTTCTTTTTCTTACTGAGCTTTGTAATTATTGTATGTAATTATTTATTAGATGATTCTTAACAAATTAATGGAGCTCGTTTTCCATTAACTGCCCAAACAAAGCTCTCCCTCTCCGTGGCTCATTGCCACAGTTTCAACGAAGTAGTTATGAGATGCCCCGATGTGTGGCCTTGTCAACCCTCAAAATGTTGCCCATTGATGTACTCGGATTAGTATTAGGATTCTTTGCGTTTAGAATTTTGTACCTATGGTCCATTTGGCAACTTGAATTTTGACCCTTGAATTTGGAGAGTCCAAATTCAAATGCATTGTTTGGATTCTGTTTCAATTAATTTCAGTGTAGCCTAAATACATGTAATTTAAATTCTTTTTGTAATCATGTATTTTTAACTTAAAACTCCTGTATTTCTAAACTAAAAACAGCCTACTCCCCACAATCTCTCCCTTCCCTTCCACCGTTGACCACAATTCTCTGCTACTTCTAGCCATCACAAGTCTTCACGTGCCCCAAAAATAGCATAGAATCCAAAGATAACCAGATCCCCGGACAAAATGAAGTTTTTATCAACAATCCCTGAGGTATAAATAATCTCAGACTAGATCACGAAAATGCCATAATTACAAGGAGATCTGACAGTCGAAAACTATTGGAACGAAGAAAGTTTACGGAGAATTGCGTGATTCCTTCTCTTTTTCGGTGAGTTTGCTCTCTCTCTCTCTCATCCCTTCTCTCTTGCAAATTTGTGTCTGATTAAAATTAAAACGAAGATTTTAGTGATACTCACCTCGACCACATTATCATCTGAATCAAGTAGAGGTGAACATGGGTCGGTTTGGGTTGGTTTAGCCTAAAAATTCAACCAAATCCATTCATATTGGATTGAAAAAATCTCAACCCAACCCAACCCAACCCATGAACCCATCCAACTTCAACTCAACCCAACCCAACCCATTCTAATCGGTTTGGGTCATCGGGTTGATATATTTTTTCTACTAAAAAATTAAATAATACATATTACATAAAAAAAAAATATATTATACTGAATCCAAAACCAAATCCATACATATTTCAAGTAAAAGTTGTGTGCATCAGCTTTATATAAATTAATATTTAATACTTTTGTTAATATCTTGGATATTGTTATGAAAATAAGCATTAACAGATACCCTTTCCAACATACAACACACCAAAATTCGCCAACCAAACGGGACGACTAGAAGCACAACAAACTCTGTGTTCTTTACTTTCTCAAATGGGTCAATAGTTTTCAATGTTAAATCCATGAAATGGCTACATATTGTTTTAGTGCATAAAAGAAGGCAACACTGAAGGTGAAAATCAAACGAATTTCTGTAAGCCTAAGGAAAAGTAATTTAATTTTTTTTATATCAATATGATATTGAAGAAGCGTTTTGTTTGTTTATGGAAAATTAATTATTTAATTATTATGTTTTACATCTATCTTTGTGATATGTGGATCGTACATCCATGTAATGTTAAAAAAACAGTTTAAAGATTGACAATCAATATTCATCACATGATTTATGAGTAAAGTTTAATTAAAGTTTAACTTATTCATAGTCGGTGGGAATCCTCTTCAAAAAGGTAAACCTTTCAAAAAATCTTCGCAATAAAATATATATTTTTCATAATAAAATATTTTATTAACTAAATGTACTTTCTGATCTAAAAAGATAAGTGATTAAAGATTTCTTATAATTCTTTTTCCAAAGATTTTTTATAGTTGATATTTACTTATTACTACCAATTAGTTACAGGGAGATGCATAATTGATTGTGTCTTAATTTAGCGTAAGCTATATATCCTTGCTATAATCAAAATTCTCCATTTCTTAAAGCTAAAGAATGCTTAATCATATTAAAGAGAACAGACATAAAACTCTAGAAAATGAAAGTTAACATTAGATTTGAAAATACAAAAGCCTGAGGGCAATTAAAATATTGGCTCCAAACTTAGTACTGTTTGTTTTCGAAAAGGAAAAGTGTAAAAGGAAAATGAAAAGTGCAAAAACCAAGCTAACATTTTCTAAGGAAAAGGAAAACTGCATACTTTTTTGGCTTTCTCTCACCAAACTTCACATTCGCCACTTGGGTTTTTTTCAAGAGAAAATGATAGTCCCACAGCCCCCACAAAGAAACGAAGAAAGAGATAACGAGGAGACTGAAATTTTCAATCAGAGAGGCTAGGTTTAGTGAATTGTAATTTCTTTTTCTCAAAATACCCATAATTCTATTATCTAATTACAACAACCTATGCCATGTTTGGCTGTTTGGATTTGGACTGTGCTACATATAATTTTACTCATTCATTATACTATAATTATTTAAACATAATTTTATATTTAATAAATATAATATGTATATATAAAATATAATTATATATTTGATCGGGTTACCAGTTTGGGTCGGTTTAAAATTTTTGAACCCATAACCCAACCCAACCCATCGGGTTCAAAAAAATTTCAACCCAACCCAACCCATTGTATCGGTTTGGGTCGGGTCCACGGGTCAACCGGGTTCCATGCTTACCCCTAGAATCATGTATTGGATCAAAGGACACAATTGGACTTATAAAGTGGGTGAAATTTTTGTTTGTACGAATGTATAATCTTGTTTCTACACCGGTTTTGAAACTTCATTTGCAATTATTATGAAACTTCATTGTGAATAATGACAGTATGAATGTTACTAATAAAGGTTTTTGAAATTACAATTGAAATTTTCATTCACCGTAAAAATAATGTTTTACATTCGATGCATGTAAGTATGGATCTCTTTGAAGACACCTGTGACTAGGGTTGTACACGATTTGGATATTCAATATCCGAATAGATTTTTTATCCGATCCAAAATTTTTGGATAAGTAAAAATTCAATAAGAATCCGATTTATAAATTTCGTATATCCAATTGATTATCTGATGGTTCAGTTTAGATATTCAATCCGAACCGTTTTTTCACTTGATTTAAATTTCAATGAAGAAAGTTAAAAAAAAAAAAAAACTCATTTTCCTCGCATACTTCATTTTAATCAAAAAAAATAAATAACAAAGTTCAACAATTTAAAAAAAAAAACCTAAACAAGTTTTCAACCGACAGAGATTATCTTCCAGCAAACTACAAGTCTACAATATTACAATATCCAAAACAAAACACACAAATAACAGCATGTAAAAAGCTTCATCAACCATTACATTAGGGCATTCAGAGAGATTTTGGAGAATCTCTTTCTTCTTTTGAAGCGAACCAGAGAGCGATACCTCGGCGGATTTAACAGACATTACAGGAGAAAAATAGCCATTTCGTGATTTAAGGTTTTTGGCTGTGGCCAAATACACAGAGCAAAACCATCCTTGGCAATCATCTTCCTTCTCAGCCACATCATTTCGTGACTCTCCATCTTTGCTCTTCTTCTTCTCTCTCACCAACTCACAAACTCAACACCAATTTGGAAATTGCAACTTGCAAGAAAATAATTTATGTAAACACAGTAACACACATTAAAAAACAGAGCAAGAGATTAAGGATCTGAATCTTCAGATAATAATAAACATAAAACACTACTTTTAAATTAGATCAAGGATCTGAATCTCGTAGATCTAGTGAAATGAATTAGAAAAAGCGACAAAAGATTTGAGTCAACTTACCTAGATCGATGCTCTGGCTGAGGTCTGGTGGAAGGCGCCGCGACGCAACGCTGACTCGCTGCGGGAGACAGAGAGTTAGCCGTAAGGCGTTAGGAGTGAAGAAGAGCGACTAAGGGCTGATGTCTGAGAACGGTTGACGCGCAGGCTGATGTTTGAAGGTAGGGGTGAGCATGGAACCCGGTTGATCAGTGGACCCGACTCAAACCAATACAATGGATTGGGTTGGGTCTTTTTAGAAGTTGGTTTGAAATTTTTTTGAACCCGATGGGTTGGGTTGGGTCATGGGTTCAAAATTTTCAAACTAATCCAAACCGATAACCCGGTCAAATATATAATTATATTTATTAAATATAAAATTGTGTTTAAATAATTATAGTATAATGAATGAGTAAAATTATATGTAGCACAGTTCAAATCCAAACAGTCAAACAGGGCATAGTTTGTTGTAATTAGATAATAGAATGACGGGTATTTTGGGAAAAAAAATTATAATTCACTAAACCTAGCCTCTCTGATTGAGAATTTCAGTCTCCTCATTATCTCTTTCTTCGTTTCTTTGTGGGGGCTATGGGATTATTGTTTCTCTTGAAAGAAACCCAAGTGGCGAATGTGAAGTTTGGTGAGAGAAAGCCAAAAAGGTATGCAGTACTATGCAGTCTTCCTTTTCCTTAGAAAGTGCTGGCCTGGTTTTTGCATTTTTCCTTTTCCTTTTCGAAAACAAACAGTACCAAGTTTGGAACCAATGTTTTAATAGCCCTCAGGCTTTTGTATTTTCAAATATAATGTTAACTTTCATTTTCTAGAGTTTTATGTCTGTTCTCTTTTGATATGGTTAAACATTCTTTAGCTTTAAAAAATAGGGAATTTTGATTATAGTAAGGATATATAGCTGACGCTAAATTAAGACACAATCAATTATGCATCTCCCTGTAACTAATTGGTAGTAATAAGTAAATATCAACTAGAAGAAATCCTTGGAAAAAAAAACTATAAGAAATTTTTAATCACTTGCCTTTTTGGATCAGAAAGCACATTTAGTTAATAAAATATTTTATTATGAAAAATATATATTTTATTACGAAGGTTTTTTTGAAAGGTTTACTTTTTTGAAGAGGATTCCCACGACTATGAATAAGTTAAACTTTATTTATAAATCATGTGATGAATCTTGATTGTCAATCTTTAAATTGTTTTTTTAACATTACATGGACGTACGGTCCACATATCACAAAAATAGATGTAAAACATAATAATTAATTAATTATTTTTTCATAAACAAACAAAACGCTCCTTAAAATATCATATTGATATAAAAAAATTAAATTACTTTTCCTTAGGCTTACAGAAATTCGTTTGATTTTCACCTTCAGTGTTGCCTTCTCTTCTGCACTAAAACAATGTACAGTCAATTTCATGGATTTAGCATTGAAAACTATTGACCCATTTGAGAAAGTAAAGAACACAGAGTTTATTGTGCTTCTAGTCATCTCGTTTGGTTGGCGAATTTTAGTGTGTTGTATCTTGGAAATGGTATTTGTTAATGCTTGTTTTCATAACAAAATCCAAGATGTTAACAAAAGTATTGAATATTAGTTTATATAAAGCTTATGCACATAACTTTTACTTGAAATATGTATGGATTTGGTTTTGGATTTAGTATAATATTTTTTTTGTTATGTAATATGTATGATTTAATTTTTTAGTAGAAAAAATATATCAACCCAGTGACCCAAACCGACCCAAACTGATTAGAATGGGTTAGGTTGAGTTGAGGTTAGATGGGTTCATGGATTGGGTTGGGTTGAGATTTTTTCAACCCGGTATGAATGGGTTGGGTTGAATTTTTAAGCTAAACCGATCCAAACCGACCCATGCTCACCCTTATTTGAATGAGTGAAGGAGAACGACTGAGGTATACATATTGTGAATTTAGGGTTAGTTTTAGTTATTTTTAGTATTAGTTATATATATCTATTGTATTTAATTATTTATCTTGATTATTAGTTTATTTATTTGGGCTAGGTTATGGTATTGTCGTTTACTTGTTTGGGCTGGGCTGAAAGGTATATAAATATAATGGGCTTAATGAAATAAACTTAAAGTATTAGTCTTTAAAGAATCCTATTAGATCGGTTCGGAAATCAACTGCATCAAAATTTTATGATCCGATCCAAATTAATATCTGAATTTTTATAAAAAATATCCGATCCAAAATTTTTTCATATAATTTAATTTTCGGTTCGAATCGATTCGAATGTCCGGTTCCAATTGAATATTGGTTTTTGTTTGATAAACTTTCCTGTGACTAGCCACCAAATGGTTAGGCTTTTTTTAATAACCAATCAGTTAGGTTTATTAGGATATAATTTTTTTGTAAATATTTGATAAAATAATAAAATATTTATTTTTGAAATTCAAACACATTTTAATGTCATTAGTTTTTAAAACATCCAAACAATAAATTTTAAATACACGCATTTCAAATTCTCAATGTTTATATTTTATCCAAACAATGAATTCTTAAATACATATATTTTAAATTCATAAATTTAAAATCCATATATTTAAAATTCATACCTCAAATACAAATTTACATTATCAAACACAACCTAACTTAATGGTTTTTTTATATAATAAAATAATGTCACCTCATTTAAAATTGAAATTGAATGAATTATTATTGTTAAGTAAGATAATTTATTTTAACCCATAAACTTATCAACAACAATTAACTAAATTGACATTATGGAAAGAAAAGAACCATTATAAATTGGTAAGAACCAACTGGTCACCTTTTAGTCAAAAAAAAAAATTTTAACTAAATGGTTAGTTGAACCTTAGATGGTTGGGTGGAAGTGTAAAAATACAATCATCAAGTCAACCATCTTCTTATGAGATTAACACCTATATTTATTATTTGACCCTTAACTTATACAATATTAGTGTTACTATGTATAAACACTTTGGACGCACTCTTGATTATATATATATATATATATATTTCAAAATAGATGTTCTTACACTCACTTTATGCGTTTTAACTCTTATGAATGATTATTTATTAATTAATCATGTTTAAGACTTGATTTCAAATTACTTTTAATAAGATTGAGTTAATATTTAATGATGATTTTATACTTTTACAGGTACATAATTGATACTATAATATAATTAATATAGTGATAATTATTATATATTTTTTTAGTTATTTTTATGAATCGGGGGTTCGATCATTGACTTACTAGTTAAGCCAATGAACTAATGATTTGTTGCTTCGATCGATTTGATTCCAATCTGATTTTGATAACTATGGTTGTAGATTAATTTTAAAGGAGGTGATATATTATTTTATTTTGAACAAGCCCAACGGTACAAGATTCTAAATGCAGAGGATTTTAATCCGTATTTTGTGAGATATATATATATATATATATATATAGAGAGAGAGAGAGAGAGAGAGAGACACACACACACACACACACACCCCTTTAAGATTAGTTAGAAGAGTAAAAGAAGGGAGGTAGGTCTTTTAAGTACTATCCTTACTAATGTTCGAGTTAAAATTTGGTATCCTAAACTCCTAGTTTTTGTCTTCAACATGTGTTGATGCTTAAATCTTACCAACTCAAGTAAGAATCCTAAGAAGTATGATTTATTGCATTTTGGTTAATGGTTATGATGTTATGAATCCCATGATTTTGTCTAGAGTGCTAGGATCCTGCCCAAGTTCGAATCCTATGGATTCTAAATCATGATAAAAACTATGATTCTTTATGTTGTGAGTTAAACATGAATCCACGTGGCAATCCCATAGTGAAGGCAGGATCCATAGAACAGGTGGTGCAATGCCTTAGAACAGGTGGTGCAATGTCTCAAGATACATGAAACAAGTGGCACAATGCCTCAAGATGAATGGAACAGGTGGTGCAATATCAAAGGATCTAGTAATTATGTATTCTTTCTAGCAGTTATGGATCCTGTATTGTATGAATAGTAAAAAATTTGTCATTTGTAAGGAGCTTGGATCAATCTGACACTTTCAGTGGTCATTTATCTTTCTTTACATTTTTATTTTTAATTTCCTACAATATCTTTCAATTCTTTTAATTTCTTGCAATGCTTTTCAATTACTTTAATTTCCCGCACTTTCAATTTTGTTTCCTTTAAATTCAAGCCATTTACTTTGCTGCACTTGCGTTAAAATCCTTAAAAACACAAAATCTAGCAACAGTGCGAAGGGCCAAGATACTTCGCACAATCGCATTAATTTCCAAAGTCGTTATCTGTAATTTCATTGTCAACAAAGAAGCACACCTAGTGAGACGATTGGTGATGATATCAATTATCTCTTAAGATCGTGAAATGAATTTTAGAAGTAAATCAAAGATGATTTCGGAAGAAGCCACACTAGCATAGGCTGCAGAATCCAGTCACAATGTTGAAGGAACGCGAGAACCTGTAATGCCAACAAGTAGCCCTATAGATTCGATGTTTTCAACTGGACAGGATTCCCCTGTTCCCCGGGTACGTTTTGACTCTAATGTGACTTCCAATTTAGAGCATGATTACAATAAGTTAACAAGTATGTGAAGTACTTTAACTAATAAAATGTGAGGATTCATGCATAGTATATAGGGACTCGACAAATCAATTGTAGATGGATTATTTGTAGGTTTTTTTGTGTTTTCTGACAAGTTAATGCAAGGTCTAGGATATGCGTGAGGTTATGAAGTTAGGAGAAGCTATGAATCACTAAGCAGTTCATATGGAACGCGCTATGTATGGACTTAATCAATCTCTCAACATTATGATCAATGATTATTATAGGTACATTCGTGATGCTATCATTGAGCAAGTGAACTTTACCGTAAATGAAAAATTGAAAATGAATCCTATCATAGTACCCAATCATATCGCTTAAGTGAAGAATCATATTATTCCATTTCATAATTTTGTGCAGAATCCTACTCCAAACCCTAGCGTGGTGATTAACCTAGTGGCACAGAATCCTATCATAGTAGCCAATCCTATGGCTCAAGTACCTGCTGTTTAAAATCTTGTGCGACCCATCATTGTAGTCAAAATCCAATGCTATGGTTGCTTATAATCCATTACTAGATCCTATGAGAAATAAGCCTCAGGTTGCATATCCTTTAGGTCATTTGAATGGGTCAAGATATGATGGACAAGGTGTTTTTTTCTAGAATCCAGCCCAAAAAAATTAGTGTGGATATAACTGGGGGCAAAACATGAATTTAAGTCAAAAAACTTTGTATGAGGATACTCTTGCTAAAGATCTAGATAATTCTTGGGGGAAATACAAGAATCAAGTTGTTGATCCAAATATCTAGTTGTGAGAATAGTTAAACAAATATGAATTAATTCCAGTGAGAAAGGTAGGATCCAAAGTGAGATACTCACCTCAATAGTTACTAGTCAAAGGAGTTGTGAGACTTCGTAAGCAAAGCTACATGCATGACTCCTTGGGTAAAAGTTTCTCTGTGAAATAATATAACATATGTCACTAAAGAAGGCGTCTAGGAGAAGTGGATCCATTATGGGGAATAGATTGTAGTCAGTGAAAGAGAATTCAAAGAATGTTATAGTGATTGTCCCATATGTTAGTTTTAGGAAGGCCTTTAAGGTTTCTAATACTTTTGTTGGAGAGGGGTACGAATAAAGTTTTCATGAGTTACATACTTATCCTTTACCAAAATATCTCTCTAAGACTTAGAAAAGAAGATGGGAAAGAGGGAATTTATTTGCAAAAAGAATCAATAACAAATATATGGTGGTAAAAAAGATCATGGTTTAAGTCTTAGTGGGTTAGAAAACTTGAAGAACACAATGGTCATGTAAAAGCATAGAGAGGTCCTTACCTTGATACTCCTATGTTGAAATCTATGGATTGTAAAGATAAATCACAATTTAGGAGGAAGGATTATGATGATGCTGATGAGACAGATGATGATAAGAGTTGAAAGATAATCAAGTTTAGATCATTTTCAATAGTATCCGTGAATGCTAGTTTTATCTTGCCAACAAAATTTGGTCCATAACTTGACTAACCTAATGAGATTGAAGGGAATATTGAGAAAGATGGTCTAATGGCTGAAATTTCAGATTCTGAGTTACAGAGTGATACTCTAAAAGAACAACATGGAAAAAATGTGGTGACATGCGATTTCTCAGGATCCCTATGATAAGATAAGAGTAAAGTGCAAGTAATTTTTCATAACTTTTTCTTTGAATGAGTTAGAGTGTCTATTTTACACTTGAGTGGCCAAGAATCAAAGGATTCTAATGATGAGTGACTCTCGTAAAGAGAGGTGCAATGTTGCATATGCAATAACCATGAAGAAGTTTATGCTATACTTTATGGAGAATAAACTTTTGTGAAGTGAACAAGTGGTAATAGCATATTGTGTGATAGAAGGAGAAGATTCAGCTTGTGAGAAATGATCCATACTAGAATTCAAGAGTTTACCATATATAACAAAAGAGAAAGTTATGGCGGAAGTTCATGATCCTTTTATGATAATGTTGGTACTGGCTTATTGTAAAATTAAAATTCACACTTTTTTTTTTTATTGAAATCCAAGAGAATTCTAAGTGTTTCAGATGTGCTTCCTTGGAGAGGTCAAGATAATTACTAATGGAGTTTTCTAAGGATTTTGGCATGTTAAATAATGTTACTATTAAGAATCCAAGAATTTTGTAGGCTCTTTGGATATACTTCCCTCAGAATATCAAGGTATTGGATTTTTTTGGAAAGTAGAGGCATTGTTGATGTTTAAATCGTACTACCTTAAGTAAAGATCCTAAGAAGTATGATTTCTTGCATTTTGGGTAATGATTATGATGTTATGAATCTCGTAATCTTGTCTAGAGTGCTAGGATCCTTCCCAAGTTCGAATCCTATGGATTCTAAATTGTGATAAAAACTAACATTATTTATGTTGTAAGTTTGAACATAAATCCACGTGGTAATCCCATAGTGAAGGTAAGATGTATGGAATATGTGACGTAGTGCCTCAGGATGCATGAAACAGATGGCCCAATATCTTAGAATGTATAGAACATGTGGTGCAATGTCTAAGGATTTGGTAGTTATATGGTTTTTTTTTTAACAGTTATTGACCATGTATTGTATACATAGTAAGAAAAAAAACCTACCATTTGTAAGGACCTTGGATCAGTCGAACACTTTTAATGGTCATCTATCTTTAATTTCCTGCAATTCCTTTAATTTGTTGCAATGCCTTTCAATTCCTTTAATTTTCTACACTTTCAATTTAGTTTCGTTTAAATTTCACCCCTTTACTTTGTTGCACTTAAGTTAGAATCCTTAAAAACACAAAATCCAACAACTTTTTGCACTGTATGCAAAAAGCCAAGAGGTTAAAGTCTTTATCCACAATTTCATGGTCAGCAACATGTATATCTAAAATGAAAATAACTAACCTTATTAATTGATGAGAGATCAGTCAAGATCATGCAGAGTGCCAATAGGTTGTACTAATTTGGCTTGTAAAGCTCGATAAAATGATTGCCTTAAGATTATGGATGAGTTCTATTATTGATGGTTATCTTTTTGCTATAGAAGAAGAGAATAATCTGTATTGTTCCAATTTTATTGGATGTCCCTGAAAGGACAGATAAGAAAATAATCGAGTGAGTGATAGTTTGGCTTCTCAAGAAGCTAAGGAGAAAAATAACTTCCCCCCCCAATTATGATGTATTTAAGTTTTTTTTCTTAATGATGTGTTTGGCCCTGGTGGCCCAAATATGTAAATTAGCTTATCTCTATTCATGTAAAAATGCAAACTCTTTTTTTATTTATTTTATTTTATAATATACATGTTATTAGCACTCCATCATTTTTTTCTATTGCTTTGAGTGACTATAATACCATTTAAAGCTTCTGAGTCTCTTTTTTCTAAGCTTTCTAGTTCAATGAAATTTGTCTCCTATCTCCTCTCTTATCACATGTTCCTTATCCCCCTCCCCATTTTAGCCATGGCCATGGCTGCTTTGTAACATAACCACGTTGTTTTCAAGCTCCTCATATTTTTCATTTCCCCCTTAATCATTTATATTTTAGTTTTTTTTTCTTCATGAATTCCTTTTATTTGCTCAAATGTGGTTTTGGGGTATAATCAATCTCTCAACATTAGGGTCAATGATCAGAATAGATACATGCGTGATGTTATCATTGAGGAAGTGAACTCTACCTTAAATGAAATATTGAGAATGAATCCTTTCATAGTGGCCAATCCTATTGTTCAAGCGAAGAATCATGTTATTGTAGTTCATAATTCAGTGCAGATTCCTACTTAGAATCCTACCATGGTGGCTAACCCAGTGGCGTAAAATCCTATCATAGTAGCCAATCCAATAGGTCGAGTACTTGTAGTGCAAAATCCTGTGCAACCCATCATTACAGTCAATCCAAAGCAAGATACTCACCTCAACAGTTACTAGTCAAAGGAGTTGTGAGACCTCTTAAGCAAAGCTACATGCATGACTACTTAGGTAAAAGTTTCTCTGTGAAGCGATATAACAGATGCCACCAAAGAAGATGTCCAGAAGAAGTGGATCCAATATGGGGAATAGATTGTAGCCAGTGAAAGAGAATTCGGAGAATGTTATAGTGATTGTCCTATATGTGAATTTTAGGAAGACCTTTAAGGTTTCTAATACTTTTGTTGGAGAAGGGTATGAATACAATTCTCGTGAGTTGCATACATATCCTCTGACACAATATCTCTCTAGGACTCAGAAAAGGAGATGGCAAAGAGGGAATTTATTTGCAAGAAGAATCAATGACAAACATGGTGGTAAAAAATTAACATGGTTTAAGTCTTAGCGGGTTAGGAAACTTGAAGAACACAATGATCATGTAGAAGCTGAGAGAGGTCCTGTCCCTGATACTCTTATGTTGGAATCCATGGATTATAAAGATAAATCATGATTTAGGAGGAATAATTATGATGATGTTGATGATAAGAGTTCGATGACAGTCAAGTTTAGATCCTTTTCAACAGCAACCATGAAGAAGTTTATGCTATACTTCATGAAGTATAAACTTTGGCGAAGTGAACAAGTGGCAATAGTAGATTGTGTGGTAATAGGATAAGATTTAACTTGTGAGAAAAGATCCATACTAGAATCAAGAGTTTACTATATGTAACTAAAGAGAAAGGTATTGTGGAAGTTCATGACCATTTATGATAATGCTAGTGTTGGCTTATTGTGAAATTAAAAGTCACGCTTCTTTATTGAAAATCCAATAGAATTCTAAGTGCTTCAGATATGCTTCCTCGAAGAGGTTGACATATTTAATAAAGGATTTTTCTAAGGATTTTAAGTATGTTAAAATTATAATGTTACTATTAAGAGTCCAAGAAGATTGTAGGCTTTTCAGATATGCTTCTTTCAAAATATCAAGGTATTAAATTTTTATGAAAGTAAGGGCACTGTTGACGCCTAAATCTTACCAGCTCAAGTAAAGATCCTAAGAAGTACGATTTCTTGCTTTTCGGGTAATGATTATGATTTTAGGAATCCCATAATGTTGTCTAGAGTGCTAGGATCCTACCAAAGTTCAAATTCTATGGATTCTAAACCATGATAAAACTACTGTTAGTTATGTTGTGAGTTTGAACATGAATGCACGTGGTAACCCCATAGTGAAGGGATGTTGCATCTATGGAACATATGGTGCAATGCCTCAGAATGCATGAAACAGATGACGCAATGTCTTAGGATGCAGGTAACATATGGCGCAATCTCAATGGATCTGGTAGTTATGTAGTTTTTTGAGCAATTATGGACCCTGTATTGTATAAATAGTAAAAAAATGAGAATACTTTATATCGATTATTTCGATGGTCTGTTGATTTTATTCCAAGAAAGGAAACGTCCCATGTAGCTGTCTGGGTTTGACTTTTGGGTCTCCCTATCCCGTTCTTTCATATATCTGTTTTATGGGGTATTGCAAATTCTTCTGCAAGATTTTTGAAGACTGATGAAAAAACACAAACCCTAAAATGACAGAGTTGTGCTCGTAATTGCACTGATCTTGAACTCGTAGTTCCTAGGGCTAATAGTGTTTGGATTGGCTCTGGAAAAGGCAATTGTTTTTGGCAAAAAGTTATTTTTGAAGGCAACCGAGATTTTTGCACTCATTGTAGTTTACAAGGGCACAACAACCTTGATTGCTAGAAACTGTCCGAGAAGGGTGGCACCGCCTCTTTAGGACAACCTCAACATGCTAGGTTACAGGGCCCTGGGCCGAGTGTGCACCAGTTGGATCAAACTGGCCTACCTCAGCCTGCAATTCAAGCCAATAGCATTGCTTAGGTGGTATGGATAGGTCTGAGCACCAGCTTTTTGGGCCTAACAATTTGATTCTTGGGCCGCAACTTAAGGGTAAACAGGTCGTTTCTGAATTAGACACTGGACCTATATTTCAACCAGGCAGTTTGGCTATAGCTAGTTCTTTGGGCGTTCACTATGTTGGGTTATTTCCTGTTAATATGTGCTCGGAGCTTGTTGATCCAAATGTTAAAGGCCTAATGCAGTGTCTTCATAGTCAGGTTTTAAGCTTGCATGGTCATGGTCCATTGGACCCCTCTTAGATGCAAGGTTTCTATGACCAGTGCTCTTGGGCCTCGCTGCTGCACACTGCTTTTGTGGAGCTGAGCTCGATTGGGCTTGGGCTTGCAGCGGCCTTGGTCCAGAATTTTCCTAGTCTGTGCACATTGCCCACCTTTGATCTGGCCAATGGTTTGGATGGTTGCCAGCTTAGGTCGTCTTTTGTATGTCAGTCCGAGCCACCTTTGCACATTGATTCAGTAAGTCCGGTAGGAGTAATTCAGCCAAAAAATCAAATTCTAAAAGGGCTAGAACTAAAGAGAAAGAGGTCAGGGAATTTGTGGATGATGGATTGCTTGATTGTCCGTATAAGTTCCATTTGAATTTCATGAAGGGTAAGGATGATATTTCCCATCCTCTGGTTCAACCATTTACGATGATGCGTCGTTTTTCCTCGAAAAATTTCTTATAGAATGCTACTTTTCAAAAGAAATATGAAGGGGATAAGCTCTTGAAACTTTTCGCCCAGCTGAAGAAATTAAAACCAAAAAGTAAAAAAGGTGTTAAAGTTAGAAAGAAAAAGCATTGATTTTTGTTTTTCCTTTTAGCTTTTGTAGCTTCATTTAGAAGTTATATTCCTTTTTTTTAGTTCTGATTTGTATTAGGTTGGGTTTGGCAATGTTCTTCTCTTTGTCCTCCATATTTTTTCTTTTAAAATTAGTTCTTTTTTTTCAAAAGAAAGTATAAATAGTTAAAAAAAAAAAACTTGTCATTTGTAAGGATTTTGGATCAATGTGACACCTTCAATGGTCATTTATCTTTCTTTACATTTTTATCTTAAATTTTTTGCAATGTTTTTCAATTCGATCAATTTCTTGCAATTCCTTTCAATTCCTTTAATTTTTAACACTTACAATTTAGTTTTCTTTAAATTCCATCCCTTTACTTTGCTACACTTAGGTTAGAATCCTTAAAAACAACAAAACCAACAACTCTTTGCACTGTGTGCAAAGGGCCAAGAGGTCAAAGTCCTTATCCGTAATTTTAACGTCAGCAACATGTAAATCTAAAATGAAAATAACTAACTTGATTAATTGGTGAGAGATCAGCCAACATCATGCAGAGTGCCAATTGGTTGGACTAACTTGGTTAGTCAAGCTCGATAAAATGATCGCCTTAAGCTTAGGGATGAGTTTTACAATTGATGATTATCCTTTTGCTATAGGAAGAAGAGAATAATTTTTATCGTTCTAATTTTATTAGATGTCCTCCAAAAAACGGAGAAAAAAATAATCGAGTGAGTGATAGTTTGGCTTCTCTTGCAGCTAAAAAAAAAATAATATTTTTCTTCAATTCTGATGTTATTAACACTCCATTATTTTTTATTGGTTTGAGTGACTATAATACCCTTTAAAGCTCCTGAGAAGCTTCCTAGTTCAATGAAATCTGTCTTCTATCTCCTCTTTTATCTTCTTTTCTCTTTCCCATCATGAATTTTGCCATGGCCATGGCTACTTTCCAGCACGCCACGTTGTTTTCATGCTCCTTCTACTTCTTCTCACCCTAATCATTTATATTTATATTTTAGTTTTTTTTTTAATGGATTCCTTTTATTTTCTCAAATGTGGTTTTGGGTTCTAATTGAATTGATTTGGGATTGAATTTTTTTGGGTGATTTGAGTGTTTGAGAGATAAGAACTAAGAATGTCTCGATATTATGACCATTGATTTAGGTGATTAATTGTATATTATTCTATAAATCTCAATAGAAGATGAAGAGAAAATTTTCATTTTTTTTTTCCTTAGATTACTGGAGGTGTTGTATTTGTTATACTTGCAAATTTGTCAAGAATTGCTCATGAATCTCAAACTTCCATTCCATTTTTAATAGAGATTGAAAACTGTAATTTTTATACTCCATGACAAATGTAGTGTTAGCAAGAAAAAGAAAAAAAAAGAACAAGAGAAAAGAGCCCGGGTTATTAGATTTTGAGTTGAATAAGGAGAATGGAGGATGATAATTGGTTAGGTGTGAGAAAAAAGAAGAGCCAAATTTTGAAGGTAGAGCTTTAAAAGAGAGACAATACTTAAGCTGACCTGAAAAACAAAGGGTATTATTGTCTTTAAAACAATTACAAATGATAGTGGAGTGTCAATAACAAACTAAGAAGTGCTAATTTCATCACCTTATAATATAGGCTAAATACCTAAATTGGTCTTACAATTATTGATCGGGTTCTAATTTTGTTTAGTAATTATCAATTATACTAATCCAATCATGCAATTTCGTTTGGTTTCCAAACCAAGTCCTTCTAATGGTTTTAGTGTTAAAATGATGCCGGAAGTCCACCAAAACACAAGTTAAGCGTTGAGGTGGCACTGGATTGACTAAAAATGATATTTTGGCGGTAATTTCCATGTCAAAAGTGTTTTTTCTCTCCCATTTTACTCTCAGTAAACAAAAAGAAATTATACTGTGCAGTAATAACGTTTTATCGCACGGTATTTACATTACAAAAAGTGAAAAATGTACAAAAATACACTTCAGGTTTTTAACACCAAACAATTTTTTCAGTTTATTTTAGCCAGCTCAATGCCACCTTAGTGCTTAACTTGTGTCCTCAACACTTAACTTGTGTTGAGGTGGACTTTCAGCATTATTTTAACTCCAAAACCTTCAAAAGGACTTGATTGAAAAATTAAACGAAGTTACAAGTTCGGATTGGTATAATTGATAGTCACTTAACAAAATTAGAACTCAATCAATAGTTGTAGGATCAATTTAGGTATTCAGCTCTATAATATACCTTTCAGTTTGTTCCAAAAAAGAACCGGCAGAACACCAAGGATAAACATTATCGCATGTCTCCCTATGAATGGATGTGTGATATATAATTTTTTTTACCTATGGAATTTGTTCCAAGCTCCACAAAGCATATAAAATACATATGATATTGAGATAGAATTACAAAGCAAAGCCAGCAATAAACAAGAGGGGTGTGTTTTGTAAATTTTGGCACAATCCATGTTTTACGTAAACAGACGTTTGAATATGTCCACCCAGTGAAGATTAATCCCATCACAGACCCCTTTGTCTGGACAACCCATCTCTCTCATCTCATGGATACCAACTAGGACAAATCTTTCTCTCAGTCTCATCACCAACCAATAATCTGTAATGAAGATTAACATAGATGACGACAGTTATAAGGATGATATCGATATCATAATCCTGATGATGAAGGTTCAAATAATTAGTATTATATCTCTAATTATCTAGTATTATAATTTTCCGAAATTAAGAAAAAAATGCCTGTACCAGATCCTAGAGCCGGGCAGGCATTCATATGGTTCATAAGTTGCTTTCTGTTTCTCTCAATAACTTTTGGAGGGGGCTGCCTTATGGCCTACGTACTCCTCCATGATTCACCTTTTTGGCTTCCCTATGTTGGTGTCACCTTCGTCTGCCTACCTTGGTTGTTTTGGATCTTCACTTTCTTGTATCGGATTGTTTCGAGGGCTTTTGGATTCAGGATGGTTCTTGGTGATGGTGGTGGTGGTCGTAATTCAAATGCTGCTAATACAACAGGAATATCAGGATCTGTGACATCTGACCATCTTGATCATGAGCCTGCCACAACCACGAGTACCGAAGAATCTAATTCGGTGGTGACCCCACGGCGTGTTCTATTCGGGGAAGCCGTGGTGTTGGGAGAGCAAAATGGTGATGGTAGTAGCAATGGCGGAGGGAATAAGAATATGAAGAAACGTAGCTCCTTCTCATCAAGCAGTAATTCAAGCATCGCTTCGCATGAGAGTGAAATGCCATTGGCCATATCCATGGCCACCTGATTCGATTTTATTTCATTTGATTGCCAATTAAAGCAACTGTGGATCCTCTTCAAATAGGAATTAGGAGAAGAAAGGAATTTTGTCAAAGCCAGGATCAGTTTTCACCACCAGGCCAGGGAAGCCATCATTTCTTTCCTTTTTCTTTTTCTTTTTGTTTCTGAGTTTCTCTGTATACCTACATTACATATAAGTTTTCACAGACCAACTAGAAAAGATTAATTACACTGATCTTTCAATATCCTTAGGTCTTGTGGCCTGAATTATCTCAAACCAAGTAGTATATAAAATCTTTGGAGCAAATCAGCTTTAAACAAATTTTATCAGATATTAATTCAATCCATGGCACCCATTTTGAAACAGGAGTTATATGATTAAAGCTTAATCAATCTTTCCTTCGGCTTAAGGCCAGAAAATGGTTTTTCCACATTTTAATTAGAAGATGGAGAATTCTTCTTATACTCTCTAACATCATCTTTGAGAATCTTTAGAGTGACGTCCTTAAAGATTGTAGTTTCCCCCGCTCCACTATTTTTTAATTAATTTTGTTGAGTAGATCAAGAGGGGTGAATTGAATCTATAAAAATTCAACAGTGATTAGCAGAAATTAATTAATCAGAAAAGATTAGTGTAGCAGAAAAGACATAGATTATGAAGAGAAAAGAAAAGAAGTACAAAGAATTTATAGTGGTTCGGAGATGAGCTTACGTTCACTTTTTCATAACCTCATGGTCTACTGATTTCCACTAGAATCACCAAATCACCAAATACACTTGCTTGAGTTTTTGGGTACCAAGCTGACCTTTACACTAAGTACTCTCGGACTCAATCTCTCAACTTTTCTCACAACTCTCAATACAAAACAATCTTTCAATAAGAAACATATTACAATAAGCACTTTTTGCTAGTTCTCTTTGTATTTTTTCTACATAAATGAAACAAAAATTTATAAGCTCCACCCAAGTCTTTAGAAAGAAAGTCCGAACTTTTCTCCTTTGAAATATCCAGAAAATTCTCCTATGATATCTTCAGAAAATCTACATTCAAAATCTCATTTGATTGTGTCTTGATGCCTTTTATAACTTATCTAACCGTTGTGTAACGGACTCTTTCGGCCAACTGTATAGTCAAATAAGACTTAAGAAGACTGAGTCTTCTCTTCGGTGGTCGACTCATTAGTCAACTGATTTTGCTGGTAGTAGACTCACTGGTCGACTGGTATCTTCTGCTACTGGTCAACTAGTTCTTCTGCTAGTTGACTAACCGGTCGATTGGTTCTTCTGCTGGTTGACTAACTAGTCGATTGGTTCTTCTACTAGTCGAGTGACTGGTCGATTGGTTCTCTGCTGGTCGAGTGACTGGTCGATTGGTTCCTCTATTGGTCGACTAGTTCTCTGCTGGTCGACTGGTTCCTCTGATGTGTCCGCAATTTTTGTCCTTTATTTCCTTGGATTCTGTACTAACTTTCTAGATACAGAATCTGAATCTACCAAAAATATATGTGAGTTATAATTAAAGTATTTATCCTTAATAGAACTGATTTTAGTAACATGCACACTTAGATAAATTCATCAGTAAATAACACAAGGTTTTGCTATATCAAAATATACCGATAGATGCAAACATAAAATATCCTAACAATCTCTCCCTTTTTGATATTGACCCAACCAAAAAGAAAAGTATGTGCAATATAATAAAAGAAGTTTAAAACATGGGAGGTAAAACACATTTCTACCCCTTTTTTTCTAAATCAAAAATTAAAATGGAGAAGAAGCTTCCCCTTAACATGTGAAAACAAAACAAACTCACAGATCGACATTAAAAAAAATATTAAAGAAACATAAAATTTTAAATGGAACTCATGCAATACCCAAACATAAAATATAGCAGTTTGAACAATATAAAAACACAAGAAACTAAAGAATATCAGCAGAAGTAGGAGGGTCAACTGGGTCAACCGGGGTAGTAGGAGACTATGGAAAACCTGACCAATCTGGAAACCCATCAAAAACATTGGCACGATGAATCTCATCCATTACAACACCAAAACGAGTGCGAGTGACTTCCTCCAAAGAATCAAGGCGAGAGTTCACCCAAGACAATTTGTCTAAACTTGATCAAGTCGGAGGTCTAGAGAGGAGGAAGATGATGATGCACCACGATGTCGGGACATGCGTGTCTCATGTGCTTGACTAGTCCAGATCTAGGTAGTAGTGTCATAGCGAAAACCAATCAAATTGATCACCTTTTTGCCATACTGGTTTGGTTCAGAAAGCTGAGTGCAAGTTTCACCACGAACACTGATTTGAAAATGATGAAAGATTTTTGTCAGAAAAGTGGCATAGCACAAATTTAAATTTCCTTCACTTACAATGATATTAAGAATATGCAAGAAAATGATGAACGACAGATTTGTTAGGATTCACTTGATGAGGAGCCAAATGATGAGAATGTCAGCGTGAAAGAGTAGATGATGGGACCCACCATGAGGTACAATCACATAACCCAACAGATAGCTTAAAATTCGATTGATTGGGGTGAGAATGTGACCATCGGGCAAGGAGAGATTGGAGATATCCTCAAGACTGAAGATAAGATTGATAACACTATCAACTGAAAACTTGAGAATGTTGGGATAAGTCCTGTTGACCGAAAAATAGTGTTCTCCACCAGAGGGAACTCCTAAGATGTTTGCCAAGAGATCCAAAGAAACGTAGTAGTCTTACCTGTTCATTGTAAATTTGAGTTCATCCGTTGATATGAACTCGACAGTGGTAAAGAAGGCTTTGACTATGTTGGGAAAGAAAGTCAAGTTGATGGAGAAAATAGAGGTCCATCCTTAAATATCGAAGAAAGAACGGATGAGAAGATTCACAAAGTCAAAATAATCAAAGTCAACAAGTTTGAAGGGAGTGGTATTGGTGTTGGAAAACTTTTGAAAATTTTCCCATTGGAGGCGTTCATGGTAATAGGAGAATTGAGTAGAGAGAGAAAGGCGACGAACGTTCTAAGAGGGTGGTGGGCAAGATGAAGAACGGGGCAGTTGTGAGGCTAGAGAAGATGAGCAAGGAGACTGAATGAAATTTGGGGGGCTTCACCAGCAGCGACGGCTGATGGGAATGTCATTATCAGAGTCGAACTGACAGTGGGAGGAGAATCACCGGTGATCCATGGAGGAGAGAGGACGGAACCCTAACGGAAAGAGAAACGACGTTTGAAAAGAAGACACGACAAAAAAATACGTAGGATGATGTATATATATGCAAAGGGCCCCACCAATCGACTACACGAGGGACTAGTCGATTGTCCAAAACCCTATTGAATGACAAATCATTTGATAAGTAGAAAAGAAATAGAATTAATCAAGATTATACATCCTAAGAGCTAAACATAGACGAGAAAAGGTATATTCACAAAGTGGTTTTGTGAAAAAAATCTGCTAATTGGTGTTCAATGTCTACAAAATTTAGGACAACATCCCCATTATCGATATGATCTAGAATGAAGTGGTGCCTAAACTCTATGTGTTTAGCCTTAGAGTGATGAACATGATTTTTTTGTTAAACAGATAGTGTTAGTGTTTTCACAGTAAATAGAGATCTTAGAAAAATCAAACCCATGGTCAAGGAGTTGTTATCGCATCCATAGTACTTGAGCACAACAACTTTTGACTACTATGTATTCAGCTTTTGTAGTAGATAATGCTATAAAGTTTTGCTTCTTACTAAACTTGGAAATCAGCATGTTTCCTAGAAATTAGCATGTCCCGCTTGTGCTTCTACGAGATACTTTACGTCCTCTATAGTCAGCATTTGAATAAGCTTGTAATTGAAACAAAGAATCTCTTGAGTACAAGAGACCAAGATCAGGTGTATATATGAAATATCAAAAAATATGTTTAACTGTAGACAAATGAGATTCCCTAGGAGAAGCTTAAAAACGAGCACGGAGACATACGCTGAATAGTATGTCCGGTCTTCTAGCATACAAGTATAAAAGTGAACCTATCATGCTTTTATATAACTTATGATCTATAGTATTACCTTGTTCGTCTGAGTCAAGTGATTTACCTATCGCCATAGGCATTTTGTAATGGTGTGAGCTCTCAAATCCAAATCGCTCAAGTAAATCTCTGATGTACTTGGATTGATTTATAAAGATTCCTTATTTTGTTTAGGCTATTTGAAGACCCAAGAAATATCGAAGTTCACCCATCATACTCATCTCAAATTTTGTAGTCATAACACTTGAGAACTCTTGAAAAAGAGATTCATTAGTAGACCCAATAATAATGTCATCTACATAGATCTGCACTAATAAAATATCCTTCCCCTAAGTTTTTATAAATAGTGTAATGTCCATTTTGCCCCTTTTAAAACTTTTTTCTATTAAAAACTTGCTCAGTGTTCCATACCAAGCATGTGGAGCTTGTTTTAAATCATAAAGAGCTTTGTGCAATTTTAAAACGTGATTTGGTAAATGTGGGTCCTCAAAACCAGGAGGTTGTTCCATATAAACTTCATCATTTATGAAACCATTTAAAAGCGCGCTTTTGACATTCATTTGAAAAAGTTTGAAATCTCTAAAGCATGCAAATGATAAAAACATCTAGATGCTTTCTAACCTAGCTACAAGTGCATAAGTCTTGTCGTAATCTATACCCTCTTCTTGATAGTACCTGATTACACTCAAACTAATATGCGGTTATTGTGTATTGTTGAGGTGTCGATCCCACGAAGAAAAGCGATCTACAAAGGAAAAGTGCAAACCTTAACACGAACGATAACAATCAAGTGAGAAAATATGAGTTTTGATAATGAAGTAATTGTGGGAAAATTATGTAAATAGATTGAAGAATATAATAAAGGAACAACAAGGTTCTGGGAATCCACCCTAGGTTTGTTGCCTTACTCCAATCTTGATTCAGTTGTTTTTATCTCGATTGCAAGTTTCACATCCCAAACAGGCAATCGACAAATATTCAATCAAAGCATATGTAAATCCTAACGTAATTGATATGAATTACTCTTTACTTTCGATTTAAGCACACATGACCTATCCTATAGATTTATCAAGAAACAATAATATATCTTAATGACAATATCGCAGTAATGGACAAACCTAAAAGATAAATCTATCAGACTCAATCACATCCAAACAGTCTTGACATAAGAAGAGCATGACTAGACTTATATCGAGGAGAAAGATATAATCACCGGATTGAGAGAAAATATTCTAATTAAATTAAAGAGTAAATCATAACAATGTTTGACAATAAATCCCAACTACAACTGAATCAATAAAGCAAAATAAGAATAACTACACCTAGGGATTAATCCCTTCGCCTTGCTTGGAGATTAGTTGGCCATGGGGCTCATTCTTGAACACTTTGATGGAGAATATAGCAGTCTTCTTGTGTTTTCCAGCCTTAATGATTATTCTCTTCTCAAATCCTAAGTGATCTATTTATAATGCAAAAGGTCCAAGGTTGTTTTAGGGTTTAAACAATCATTAAAGTTCTAATTAGGTCATAACTCAGAGAAGGGGACCGTGTGCGCTCCGCGGCTCTCACTTCTTTGTGCTGTGGCTCTGCCTGATCTTTGGTTTCTTTACTTCTGGAGGCCACGGCCCTGCCTAGTCCAGGCTGCAGCTCTCACTGAAGCTTCTTTCTTGCTCTTTTGGCTTGGTTCTAGAGGCCGAGGCTTGGATGTTTTCAGGCCGCAACACACACACTCAAGACTTGATTTCTCTTCATTTGTCCTTCCACAACCATGCATTTACTCTGGTATGCCTCGAGTCTTTGTGCTTCAAGCAACGATAACTTTTCCTCCTCTTTTGAACTTAAAGTACCTGAAAATGCACCGAAATAAATCAAGGATCCAAGACTGACACTTTAG
The DNA here is from genome assembly GCA_023935145.1 of Bretschneidera sinensis. NCBI lineage: Eukaryota > Viridiplantae > Streptophyta > Magnoliopsida > Brassicales > Akaniaceae > Bretschneidera > Bretschneidera sinensis. Next base: position 29,324,923 of record CM043705.1, on the reverse strand, counting down.
AGTTGTTAACGTATAAAAGTGCAATTAAAACCTAGATCAACCCTAAAATGCTAACAATTAAGTACTGTTAAGATGCATTTTATGCCTCTCATCACAACCCCCAACTAGCTTATTGCTAGTCCTTAGCAATTCAAGCGAAAACAAGAGATGAATTCTACTGTGGGAATCAAAACAAGGTAAAGCAATGTTAGTGTTAAACTAGGAGCAATTCACTTTTTGTCTCAGATATCGCACATAACACGCAACATATAGAATCATTAAATATCACCCAAGTCCAAAAGTAATCCAAACATCAATCTTAAAATTATCATAGACTCTTAACATCCATCTTACCACAATCCAGTAATCTGAACACCTGGATGATTTTATGCATAACATTCATGAATACAAGTCTTGGCCTCTAAAAACATAATAAATTGCGTAACATCAATCACAAATCAAGCTCCATAGGTTTATTTTTCAAATCACTCTCAATTATTGTAGAAAAGTCACACTACATTGGATCAATAGGTCTTTAATAAGCTTGTAACATTAGGCTAAGGTAAAGGTTAAGAAAAAACGAGAAGGATTCAACCAATAAAAGAACTTAATCTCTTAGTTTTAAACACAACCTTCTTTTAAGCACTAGATAACCTTACTTCAACACACAACTCTTTTAACTATTTTTTATAAGAGCATATCTCTCGATAAGTTACCACTTTTCTTTTCTTTTCTTCTTTCTTTGACATATTTCACTTCTCTTTTTCTTCTCTCCCTTTTTCTTCTTTTTTTTTTCTATTTTGGCATAAGACCATTCACTTTTTTTTTTTCATTACTTATCTTCTTTAATGTACTTGGGTTATGGTAGTAATATATATATATATATATATATATATATATATATATATATATATATATATATATTCGTACTTCTATCCTTACTCCTTTTAAGTGCTTCTCAACAAATGTGTATAACTAAGTTCTTTTAAAAGAAAGGTAAGGATAAAATATTTTTAGGCTCATAAAGGTGAGTAAATGGGCTATTGAAAGAACCAAGGCTCAAATTATTTTTCAAGAAAAAGGCTTAAACAGGTGACTAGCGATAGATTCTAGCAAGGGTAAGTATGAAAGGCTCAAATAGTCCAAAAATGGCCTATATCATATCCTAAGTACTGTGCATTCTAGGAATTCGCCTCAAGTGATTATCAAATAAGTTCTAGAGCTTGTCGAGACCGCAAAAGTATTTACAAAACAATCATACATAAAATTTCTCTAAATGTTTTGGACTAATCATACAATCTTACTGCAAACTAGAGTCTCAAACCAAATGAAGATTGACACTTAAATTATTTTTAAACCGAAGCAAGATTTAACTTCTTCTAAGTGCTATATGCTATCTCAATTATGTTCATATCATTGACACGTGAATGAACTCCAAGGCTAACACAAAGCATGCTAAAAACAAACAAAAAGGGAAAGTAACACCAAGCGGTTGAAAAAAATACGTTTTCTCCACCCCTAACTTAAAAATTGCATTGTCCTCAATGTGAAAGAAAAGGTAAAGGAAACTCTCTTTGTAAGCAAAAGTGCACACAAGCTGAAAATTGTGCACCATCATGTGAACTGCATGCCATTTCTCTTACTAAAATTCCAATCTATAACATAGAACAAAACAACAAAAAGAAAGCAACTGCGGTGTACCATTAAGATTCCCACCGTAAGTTAGGTTAACACATGAAAGGGAAAGAAATAACTAAAAATGAAAAGAAAGTATGAAAAATAAAATAACAAAAAGGAAGACAAAATAAATGTTAGTACAGTCATCCAATAATAAATAAAATAAAATAAAAGGAAACAAACAAGATAGAACCCAAAACTAATCCTCTAAGTCTTCATCCTTTTCTTCATTCTCTTCACCTTCCTCTGGAGTTGGATCAAAAGATGAACCCGGATAGGGTGGCAAAGTGGGAAAGTGATCCATGTCACAACCAGTAGCAGAGGCAAGGTGTTGGTACATCTGACAAAAAGAAGAGTATACCCCCACTTGATAATCAGCTTGCTTAGCCAAGAATTGTTCTTGACGATCAAACCTATAATGCAAGAGTTTCTGATGTTCGTCAAAATGAATCTCCAAATGTTCAAGGCACTCTGCAAGAGTGAAATGCCTAGAGGGAGGAGGGGCTGCAATCGCTGCTCTCTCTCCCAGAGCTGGTGGCCTTGAGGCTTTAATCAGATTGAGCATGCCATCATCGATGGCCTTCTTTGGTTGCTGGGTGTCCTCATCAGGACTGTACGAGACTCTGGCTCAGATGCATAATTGGGTAATTAAGGAAGGGAAGTATAATCCAAGCTTTTGTTGTACAGTGTGTATGATAGAATTAAATATGATCTGGCCCACATCAATAGTCATGCCCATCAAAATGGCATAAATCAGAATAATTCTCTCAACAGTAAGGTCACTATAGTGCATGGCAGGCATCAATCTCTGACATACAAAATATTGCCAAGCTCGAGCATTGACAGTTAGAGAAGTACCTGGCAAGGTTATAGGGGTATCACCCATCATTTTTCATGTAGTGCCCGGAATACAAAGAGTATTGCAAATCTCTTCATAATTAATATTAGACGCATATGCAATATACTCACTGTTTTCTATGTCAGGTAGCCCATAGAATCTATTTATAGATGTGCTGTTAAAAGAAACTATTTCTCCTCTCACTCTCACCTTACTATTCCTATGTTCGTCTACATTAGTGTAGAATTCTCTAACCACATTTGTGAGGGAATGAGATGGTTTTCTAGCAAATGTACCCTAATGCCTATCAATAATCATTCTAAACAAGGTTGGGTTCCCCCTCTCTGTGATATTGAATCCTCTTTCAGGAATAGGTTTTCTAGTGTGCATCATCCTAACATATCTCTCACTAGCCTCAAAACTAACAAATTTGCTCTCATCATACTCTTGAGGTTGTTTCCCCCTTGGTCTCTTGGTTTTAGGGGCCATTTGAATCAAATGTAGAGAACAATAGAACTAATTCAAAATTAACCACCAAAATAGCACAAATAAACAACAAAGAGAAGAAATTGGTCTTACTTGATGCTCAAAGTTGGAGAGAAGAAGGAGTACCCACCAATTTGAAGTTTTCTTGATGAACCCAAAATCCTCTTAGTACCAAGCTTTTTGGAGAAATTTCCAACAAAATCTGCAATATTAGTGCTCAATCCTTCAAGAAATGATGTTAGAATCATGAAATTTTGAGCAAAAGTGAGTGGGTAAGTGAGAGTTTAGAGAGAGGATGAGAGAGAGAGAAGTGTGCCGTGTTTCTAAAAGTTGAAATGTAGAGGAAAGTGCAGAAATGGGGTTAAAAGTGTGCAGATCACGGGTTAGCAGTTTGTGTAGATCACAGGTGGCGCCGCGGCTTAAAGACTTGGGCGTGCGCGGCTGGGTTGCTGGGCGGTGCGGCGCTAGTCCGCTAGGGCGCGGCGCGCACCGTACTTGGACCTGATTTTTGTAAAAAAAACTTGTTTGTTACCAAATAATAAAAATAAAATTAGCCAAAAATAAAAATAACCTTTAAGTTAGAATTTAGATGGAATTAAACTAAAAAAATTAAAAATTGAGATTGAAATAAACTTAAACAAAACAAACAAAACAAAATAAAAATAAAAATAAATAAATACATATCTTTGTGGTGTGGTCAAGGTGAACAGATCGGATCCATAAGCGGAATGTCTTCCACTTTCGGATCTTACCTATCGATTAAGAGTTTAAGGCGTTGGCCATTTACTTTAAAAATCTGACCATCTCTAGTGTCCTAAAACATTTTTTTACTACAAAAGGACCGGTCCACCTCTAGCGAAGTTTTCTCGATGCTTATGGAGTCTTGAATCGTATAAGAACACCCGATCATTAGGCTTAAATGTTTTCCTCAAAATATTTTTATCACGAAACTCTTTCATTTTTGCCTTATAGATTCTAGAGTTCTCATAAGCATCATTTCTTAACTCCTCTAACTCGGTCAACTGAAATTTCCTAAGCTTACCTGCTTCTCCTATATCAAAATTGAAAGATTTGATGGCCTAATAAGCTCGATGCTCGAGCTCCACAGATAAGTGGCAAGGCTTTCCAAAAACAAGCCTAGAAGGTGACATACCTAAGGGAGTTTTGAAAGCTATTCGGTAAGCCCAAAGCGCATAAACTAGTCTCAAAGACCAATCATTGCGATCCGGGTTGACCATTTTTTCTAAAATTTTCTTGATTTCCTTATTTGCAAGTTCTACTTGTCCACTTGTCTAAGGGTGGTAAGCAGTGGAAATCTTATGTAACACCCCATATTTTCTCATCAAAGCTTCAAAGGAACGGTTGCAAAAATGTGTACCTCGATCACTAATTATAGCACGTGGTGTACCAAATCGAGATAACACATTTTCTTTGAGAAATTTAATTACCGTTCTATTATCATTGCTTCGGCAAGCTGCTGCCTCTACCCATTTTGACACATAATCTATTGCCACAATGATATATTGATATCCGAAGGAAGGAGGAAATGGTCCCATAAAATCAATGCCCCAACAGTCGAAGATTTCAATCACTAAAATTGGGTTTAAGGGCACCATATTACGACGAGACACAGCTCCTAACTTCTGACACTTTTCACATGAGCAACAATAGATATTTGCATCTTTAAACAAGGTGGGCCAATAAAATCCACACTGTAAAATTTTTGGAGCAGTTTTTTTCATTGAAAAGTGGCCTCCACAAGCTTGGGAGTGACAAAATTCCAAGACACTAGCAATCTCTTCATTAGGGATGCAACGCCTTAAAATTTGGTCAGAGCAGTTCTTGAAAAGACAGGGGTCATCCCAATAAAAATTACGTACCTTATTCAAGAATTTCCTCTTTTCTTGAGCACTCCAATCCATTGGTATCTCACAGGTAGCCAAATAATTCATGATATGAGCAAACCATGGTAGAGAAGTAACAGAGAGTAAATACTCCTCGGGAAAATCATCCTTGATTGGCATGTCATCAAAGGTGTCTTCAAATGTGAGCCTTGATAGATGGTCAGCCACTACGTTCTCTACTCCTTTCTTGTCTTTGATGGTGATGTCAAATTCTTGCAAGAGTAGGATCCACTTATTAGTCATGCCTTAGCATCCTTCTTTGTAAGAAGGTACTCGAGGGCTGCATGATCTGTGAAAATAAGAATAGAAGAACCAATTAAATAAGCACGAAACTTGTCCAAAGCAAATACTACGGCTAGCAATTCTTTTTCAGTGGTGGAGTAATTCATTTGAGCACTATTCAGGGTTTTACTAGCAAAGTAAATGACAAAAGGTTTTCCTTCCATTCGCTGTCTAAGAACAGCACCTACAACATAGTCACTAGCATCACACATGATTTCAAAGGGTAAAGTCCAATTAGGTGACTGCATTATAGGTGCTAAAGTAAGCTTGCCAATTAGTATTTTAAAAGCCTCTTGACAAGATTGTGTCCATTCGAATGGGGTATCTTTAACTAGGAGGGCACATAGTGGTCTAGATATATTGGAAAATTTTTGTATGAACCTCCTATAAAAACCAGCATGACCAAGAAAAGATCTTACTTCCTTTATTGTCTTAGGTGTGGGCAATTTAGAGACTAATTCAATCTTAGATTGATCAACCTCTATCCCCTTAGAATAAACAATATGCCCTAAGACAATACCGGATGGTACCATGAAATGGCATTTTTATCAATTTAAGACTAATTCCTTTTCCTCACACTGAATCAACACTCTTTCTAAATTCATTAAGCATGCATCAAATGAAGATCCAAAAATAGTTAGGTCATCCATAAAAACCTCTATGCAATTTTCAACCATGTCACTAAAAATGCTTATCATGCAACGTTGAAAAGTGGCAGGTGCATTACACAATCCAAATGGCATTCTATGAAAAGCATAAGTGCCAAAAGGACAAGTGAAAGTGGTTTTATCCTGGTCTTTTAATGCAATTTCAATTTGATAATAACCAGAATAACTATCCAAGAAACAATAAAAAAGATGACCAGCACATGCTCAAGAATTTGATATATAAAGGGGAGTGGGAAATGGTCTTTCTGGGTGGCAGCATTTAATTTTCTGTAATCAATGCACATTCGCCACCCAGTCACAAGTTTTGTAGGGACTAACTCTCCTAGGTCATTCTTTACCACAGTGACTCCGGACTTTTTAGGAACGACTTGTGTAGGACTTACCCATTTACTATAAGCTATGGGATATATAATTCCCGCATCTAATAATTTCAGCACTTCATTTTTCAGTACTTCTTTCATAGTGGGGTTAAGCCTACATTGAGGGTCTCTACGAGGACTAGTTTCTTCATCCAAGTTTATCTTATGAGAACAGATCAGGGGACTAATTCTTTTTAAATCAGCCATGCTCCAGCCTAAGGTTGATTTATGTGCATTTAAGGTCCGAATTAATTTCTCACCTTGAGATGTAGACAATTCAGATGAGATAATAACAGGAAAAGTATCATTTGGACCGAGAAAAACATGCTTTAAACCTTAGGTAGTGGCTTCAATTCGACTTTAGGTGCTTCCACACTTGAGTGGATTTGTTTCTTGCTTCTTTCGGGCAACTTCTCAAACTTTGGTTGCCATGCTCGAGTTCCATAATCTAGAGATTTATCAAAAATAGCACAAATATCAATTAGATCAGTTTTATCATTAATAGAATCAATCTCAGAATTAACAAGAGGATCAAAATCATGAGCTATGGAAACTCCCTTATCGATGAGTGACTCGATAATGTATAAGTGGTGGTTCTCGTTCTCATCTTCGGGCTGTTTTGCAACATTGAAGATGTTCACCTCGAGGGTCATGTTTTCAAAGGACAGCTTTATGAGTCCATTCCTGCAATTAATAAGAGCATTTGCAATAGTTCTATAAAAAATTAAAGGAATTTTAGAGTTAGTGTCAGCAGCATAAGTAGTGTCAAGGATTAGGAAATCAATAGGATAATAAAATTTAACAATTTGAATTAGAACATCCTCTACCACACCCCGGGGTACTTTGACTGATTGGTCAGCCAATTGCAATGCTACAGTGGTTGGTTTGAATTATCCCAAACCCAGCGCAAATAAATAGAAAATGGCATCAGATTTACACTAGCTCCTAAATCTAGCAATGCTTGTCCAACCTCATGATTTCTAATGCTACATGCAATGGTTGGACAGCTAGGATCCTTGTATTTAGGGGAAATCCTTTGCTCAATTAAAACACTAACTTGCTCTGTTAGGAATGCTGTTTTTTTCACATGGTGCTTCCTCTTAATTGTACACAAATCCTTGAGAACCTTTGTATAAGTAGGAACTTATTTAATCACATGCAAAAGAAGAAGATTAAGTTTTACTTGCCTTAGGTTCTCTAAGATTTCATTTTTTAGGTCCAGATTTTTCTTGTTTAATTTTAAGGCTTGAGGGAATGGTGCCTTAACAGGACTCTTGGTAACCTCATAGTCCTTGGGCAGCTCGGCATCACTACTACCTTGACCCTTTTCCATATCTTCAGATTTGTTCGTTGTTGGGATGTGTAATGACTTACCACTTCTTGTCACAATGGTATTTACATCTTTCAGATTTGCTTGTGCCATGTGCTGACCATAGGGTGTGGACTGAGCTTGGGAAGGGAACTTACCTCGCTCATTCACACTCAAGGAGCCCATCAATTTGGACACTTGGCTCCTTATTTCCTTATTCTCTTCCATAACCTGTGTGATTAATGCTTCACACCTATGCTTCAATGAAAGCATGCAAGGTGTCTTCTAAAGAAGTCTTAGAGGATAAGGGTGCATTATATGGTGCAGGGTGTGATCTAAGGGGTTGTGCAAGCTGTTGGTTTTCAGACTTCTAGTTGAAGTTGGGGTGATTGCGCCATCCCAGATTATAGGTGTTAGACAAGGGTGCTAGAGGCTTCTTGTACATGCCTAAAGCATTACATTGTTCCTCATACATCCCTCTCAGATCTACGAATGTGGGGCACTCTTGAGTGGGATGATCAACCCGGCACACACAAAACATGGTTCCGAAGATTCGGCATGATTAACCACGTGTGTTGGCTGTGAGCCTTTAGTCTTTAACGCATCTAACTCCTTAGTGAGCATTTCAACCTTAGCCTTTAGGTTGTCCTCTTCCCTAAGATGATATATTCCACCCCTACTTGGGTTCCCTACAGGTCATGACCTATTTGTGCTTTCAGGAGCACTAGGTTCAGTCAAAGTGTGAGCTTTTTCAGCAAGCTCATTGAGGTACTCTATGGCCTCATCAGGATCTTTTTGCAGAAATTCACCATTACACATCATCTTTACAAATTGGCGCTCTTTATAGGTAAGTCCCTCATAAAAGTAGCTCACTATGCGCCAACTCTCATACCCATGGTGAGGACACATACTTACTCACTAAGACCACGATCTATTGGGTTGTGAACTGAGATGACTCAGATTTTTTTTAATAAATATTTCACCCAACATAAGATCAATGCTTTAAAAAAGCAAATCTCCACCTTTTCACAAAAGGAAAGCGAGACTTTGTATCAGTCTTGGGAGAGAGTTAAGGAGTTGTTGAGTATGTGCCCTCACCATGGGTATGAGAATTGGCGTTTAGTGAGCTATTTTTATGAGGGAATTACATATAGGGAGTGCCAATTTATGGAGATGATGTGTAATGGTGAGTTTTTAGAAAAAGATCCTGATGAGGCCATAGAGTACCTCAATGAGCTTGCTGAAAAAGGTCACACTTGGACTGGACCTAGTACTACTGAAAGCACAAATAGGTCACGACCTATAGGGCACCCAAATGGTGGTAGAATTTACCATCTTAGGGAAGAGAATAACCTTAAGTCCAAGGTCGAGATGCTCACTAGGGAACTAGAGGTGTTAAAGACTAAAAGCTCAAAGCCAACATACGTAGCTAATCATGCAAAATCTTTTGAACCATGTTTTGTATGTGGCGGGGTAGATCATCTCGCCCAAGAGTACCTCACATTTGCTGAGATGAGAGGGATGTATAAGGAACAATGTAATGCCGTAGGCATGTAAAAGAAGCCTTTGGCACCCTTCTCTGATACTTATAATCCGGGATGGCAAAATCACCCCAATTTCAGCTGGAAATCTGAAAACCAGTAGCTTGCACAACCCCCTACACCATATCTTGAACCATATCATGCACCTGTATCTTCTAGGAGTTCTTTAGAAGACACTTTACATACTTTTATTGAGGCATAAGGTAAGACTAATTAAAGACTTGAATCTTTAATTACGCAGGCTGTTGAAAAAAATAAAGAGATAAAGAGCCAAGTGTCCAAGTTGATGAGCTACTTGAGTGTGACTAAGTGATGTAAGTTTCCTTCTCAAACTCAGTCCACACCCCATGGTCAATACCTAGCGCAGCAGAATATAAATGAGGTGAATGCCATTGAGACACTAAGTGGTAAGTTATTACACATCCCAACAACGAAAAAATCAGAGGATGTGGACGAAACCCACCAAGCATACATGATTGACTCATTCATGGAAAAGGTCCAGCACCTTAATCCATTAGAGTCCACCCTTACCCATGGCTTCACAAGAGCATATATCAAGCCAAAATTTACAGATGTTACTGATGACATCATTGAGGTCTCTCCAAAGCATACAAGCATCGAATTTGGCAATGAAGTAGTGGCTGGTGCATTCAACTTATGTTTGTCTAGAAGGGAATAAGAGCGCCTGGCTAAAGACGTATAACTTAGCACTCATGGGAGGCACCCCACAGCTTATCCTTTTTACTTTTATTGTTTTCATATTTCTTTTTCTTGTTTATTGTTCGTATTTTTTTTTCTGTCTTCAAGTAGTAACTTAGTATTTATTTTTCAGGGACAAATATACGAAGCAGTTCAAATGGTGGAGCACAATTTTCAGCTTCTGTGCACCTTTGGCTACAAAGGGAGTTTCCTTTACTCTTTCTTTTACATTGAGGTCAATGCAATTTTTAAGTTGGGGGTGGAGGAAATGCATCTCTTTGTTTCCATATTCTTTATTTTCATACATTTTTTTTCCTATTGAACTGCTTGGTGTCGTTCTCCCTTTTTGTTTGTTTTTAGCATGCTTTATGTTAGCCTTAGAGTTAATTCACATGTCAATGATATAAGCTTAATTGAGATAGTATACAACATTTAGAAGTAGTTAAATCTTGCTTCGATTTGAGAATAATTTAAGTGTCAATCTTGATTTGGTTTGAGACTCTAGTTTGTGGTAAGATTGTATGAATAGTCTAAAGCATTTAGAGAAGTTTTATGTGTGATTGTTTTGTGAATACTTTTGCGGTCTCAACAAGCTCTAGAACTTATTTGATAATCACTTGAGGCGAATTCCTAGAATGCACATTACTTAGGATATAATATAGGCCATTTTTGGACCATTTGAGCCTTTTAAACTTATCCTTGCTATATCTATCACTAATCATCTGTTTGAGCCTTTTTCTTGAAAAAGAATTTGAGCCTTGTTTCTTTCAAAAACCTATTTACTTACCTTTATGAGCCTAAAAATATTTTATCCTTACATTTCTTTTAAAAGAACTTAGTTATAGACATTTGTTGAGAAGCACTTAAAATGAGTAAGGATGGAAATATGAAAACCATAACCCAAGTACACTAAAGGAGATAAGTTGGGGGTTGTGGAAAAGAAAAAAAAAAGGAAAAGGAGGTTAATGGTCTTATGCCAAAATACAAAAGAGAAGAAAATAAGTGAATTATGGCAAAGAAAAAAGAAAAGAAAAGAAAAATGGTGACTTATTGAGAGAAAAGCTCTTTTGAAAATGTTTGAAAGAGTTGGATGTTGAAGTAAGGTTATCAAGTGCTTAAAGTTGTTATGTTTAAAACTAAGAGATTGAGTTCTTTTACTTGTGAATCCTTCCCGTTCTTTCTTAACCTTTACCTTAGCCTAACAGTTCAAGTTTATTAACGACTTATTGATCCAATGTAGTGTGATTTTTCTACAATAGTGGAGAGTGATTTGAAAAGTGAGCCTATGGAGCTTGTTTTTGTGATTGATGTCACGCAATTTAATATATTTTAGCGGCCAAGACTTGTATTCATGAATATTGTGCATAAAATCATCTGGGTGTTCAGATTAATGGATTATGATAAGATAGATGTTAAGAGTCAATAACAATTTTAGGATTGATGTTTAGATTACTTTTGGACTTGGGTGAAATTTAATGATTCTATGTGTCGTGTGTTATGTGCGATTTTTGAGACAAAAGTGAATTACTCTTGGTTTAACACTAACATTGCTTTATTTTGTTTTGATTCCCACCGTAGAATTCATCTCTTGTTTTCGTTTGAATTGCTAGGGACTAGCAATAAGCTAGTTGGGGGTTATGATGAGAGTCATAAAATGCATCTTTACAATACTTAATTGTTAGCATTTTAGGGTTGATCTAGGTTTGAATTGCACTTTTATATCTTAACAACTCTAAAGTGTCATTCTTGGATCATTGATCTATTTCGATGCATTTTTAGGTACTTTAAGTTCAAAAGAGATGGAAAAGCCATCATTGCTTGTAGTACAATGACTCGATGAACACCAGAGTGAAGGTTCACAAGCACTTGAAAAGGAGTTTCACTAAATTGCCAGAATTGTCCGTACAGATCAATCATCTTTGCAAATTAAACTGTATTGATAAAAGAAGAATCAGGAGATGAGCCATACATGCTTAGAAATATCCGGAAGTCTATTTTCTGGAGAATTTTACAGCTCGTCAAAATGATTTTCCTAGAGAAAGTTATGGCAGTTTTAGTAGACAAAGGTCAGGCCTCCAGAACAGCACCAGCCAGCACCGTGGTGCTACTCAGCCAGCACTACGGTGCCCAGAACCTCCACATCTTGAACCACCAGCCAGCACCGCAGTGCCCATAAAGGAGTACCATAGTGCGCACACATTTTTTTTCTTTGAGCTTTGACCTAATTAGGATTTTAATGACTTTTTAAACCCTAAAACACCCTTGGACCTTGTGTATTGTAAATAGACCACTTAGGGTTTGATATTATTATTCAAATCATCGATTAGAGGCCAGAGGCCGAGGAAAACATCATGAAGGCTGCCACACTCTCCCCCATGGCCAACTAATCTCTAAGCAAGGCAAAGGGATGAATCCTTAGGTATAGTTGTTCTTATTTTCTAGTCTTGATTCATTGTAGTTTGGATTTATTATCATTAAACATTGTTATGATTTACTTTTTAATCTAATTAGAAGATTTCCTCTTAATCCGGTGATTACATCTTTCTCCCCTATATAAGTCTAGTCATGCTCTTCTTATGTGCTGTTGTTGAGGTGTGATTGAGTTCGGTAGATTTCTCTTATAGATTTGTCCATTACTGTGGTATTGTTATTATGATATATTGTCGTTTCTTGATAATCTGTAAGTTAGATCATGTATGCTTGAAAGTAAAGAGTATTTCATAACAATTATGTTAGGGTTTATATATGTGCTTTAACTGAATATTTGCCGATTGCTTGTTTGAGATGTGAAACTTGCAATCGAGATAAAAACAACTGAATCAAGATTGGAATAAGGCAACGAACCTGAAGAGGATTCCCGGATCCTTGTTATCTTCCTATTATATTCTACAATCTATTTTACACAATTACTTAGCTACCAAAAGTTCATATTCTCTCACTTAAATCTTTATCGTTTGAGTTATGGTTTACACCTTCTTTTGTTGTTAACTTATTTCCCCGTGGAATCGACACCCCAAAGCCGTGCTACAACTACCGCGTTATACTTTGGGCGTAATCAAGGACCCAACACCACTCACACTCGGACTCATATCTCCAAGGGAGAGCAGATGGATTGCTCCACACGTGCTCAGCCCACTATCTCCAAGGTCTGAGTAGATGGACCCAACTCCACACATGCTCAGACTCATTTCTCTAAAGCTGAGCAGATGGATAGCTCCACACAGGCTCGACTAACAAGCTCCAAGGTCTGGGCAGATAGAAAATTTTCCACAGTTGCTCGAACTCATGTCTTCAAGGCCGAGCACATGGATAGCTCCACACAGGCTCAACAAACTTGCTCCAAGGTTCGAGTGGTGGCCGAGTCCACGTATGCTCGGAGTCATATCTCAAAGATTCGAGCTGATGGACCCAGCTCCACTCACGCTCGGACTCATATCTCCAAGGGCAAGCAGATGGACCCAGCTCCACAAATGCTAGTACTCATGTCTTTAAGGCCGAGCAGATGGATAGCTCCACATAGGTTCGGTTAACTAGCTCCAAGGTCCGAGCGGTGGACGAGTCCACACATGATCGAAGTTATATCTCCAAGATCCAAGCTGATGGGCCCAGCTCCACTCACGCTCGAACTCATATCTCCAAGGGCGAGTAGATGGACTGCTCCGCACATGCTCGACCCGCTCGCTCCAAGATCCGAGCTGATGGACCCAGCTCCACTCACGCTCGGACTTATATCTCCAAGGGCGACCTGATGGACTCTGCTCCACTCACGCTCAAACTTATATCTCCATAGCCGAGCAGATGGATAGCTCCACACAGGCTCAGCTAACTAGCTCCAAGGTCCGGGCAGATGTAAAATTTTCCACACTTGCACGGACTTATGTCTTCAAGGCCGAGCAGATGGATAGCTCCACACAGGCTCTGTAAACTAGCTCCAAGGTTCGAGCGGTGGACGAGTCCACACATGCTCGGAGTCATATCTCCAAGATTTGAGCTGATGGATCCAGCTCCACTCACACTCGGACTCATATCTCCAAGATTGAGCAGATGGATTGGTCTACACGTGCTCGGCCCACTATCTCCAAGGTCCTAGTAGATGGACCCAGCTCCTCACATGCTTGGATTCATTTCTCCAAAGCCGAGCATATGGATAGCTCCACACGGGCTCGACTAATTAGCTCCAAGGTCTGAGCGGTGGACGACACCACACATGCTCGAACTTATATCTCTAAGATCAAAGCTGATGGACCCAGCTAAACTCACACTTGAATTCATATCTCCAAGTGCGAGCAGATGGATTGCTCCACACGTTCTCGGCTCCTTATCTCCAAGGTTCGAGCAGATGGACCCAGCTCCACACATGCTCGGACTCATTTCTCCAAAGTCGAGCAGATGGATAGCTCCACACAGGCTCGACTAACTAGCTCCCAGGTCCGAGCAGTGGATGAGTCCACACATGCTCGGACTCATATCTCCAAGATCCGAGCTGATGGACCCAGCTTCATTCACGCTCGGACTCATATCTCCAACGGCGAGCAGATGGATTGCTCCACATGTGCTCGGCCCACTATCTCCAAGGTCTGAGCAAATGGACCCAGCTCTACACATGCTCAGACTCATTTCTCCAAAGCTGAACAGATGGATAGCTCCACACAGGCTCGATTAACTAGCTCTAAGGTCAGAGTGTTAGACGAAACCACACATGCTCGAACTCATATCTCCAAGATCCGAGCGGATGGACCCGACTCCACCCATGCTCGGACTCATTTCTCCAAAGCTGAGCAGATGGATAGCTCCACACACACTTCAATAACTAGCTCCAAGATCCGAAAGGTGCACGAGCCCACACAAGCTCGGACTCATATCTTTGAAATTCGAGCTGATGGACCCAGCTTCACTCACGCTCGGACTTATATCTCCAATGGCGAGCAGATTGATTGCTCAACACGTGCTCAGACCACTATCTCCAAGGTCCAAGCAGATGGACCCAGCTTCTGACATACTCGGACTCATTTCTCCAAAGCAGAGTAGATGGATAGCTCCACACAGGTTCGGTTAACTAGCTCTAAGGTCCGAACGGTGGACAAGTCCTCACATGCTCGGAGTCATATCTCCAAGATCCGAGCTGATGGACCCAGCTCCACTCATGCTCGGACTCATATCTCCTAGGGGGAGCAGATGGATTGCTCCGCACGTGCTCGACCCACTATTTCCAAGGTCCGAGCGGATGAACCCAGCTCCACACATGCTCGGACTCATTTCTCCGAAGCCGAGCAGATAGATAGCTCCACACAGGCTCGGCTAACCAGCTCCAATGTTCCGACAGATGAAAAATTTTCCACACTTGCTCGAACTCATGTCTTCAAGGCCGAGCAGATGGATAGCTCCACACAGGCTCTCCAAGCTTGCTCCAAGGTACGAGCGGTGGACGAGTCAACACATGCTCGGAATAATATCTCAAAGATCCGAGCTAATAAACCCAACTCCACTCACGCTCTGACTTATATCTCCAAGGGCGAGCAGATAGACCTAACTCCACAAATGTTAGTACTCATGTCTTCATGGCCGAGCAGATGGATAGCCCCACACAGGCTCGACAAACTTGCTCCAAGGTCCGAGCGGTGGACGAGTCCATACATGCTCGGATTAATATCTCAAAAAATCCGCGCTGATGGACCCAGCTCCACTCATGCTCGGACTCATATCTCCAAGGGCGAGTAGATGGACCCAGCTCCACAAATGCTAGTACTCATGTCTTCAAGGTAGAGCAGATGGATAGCTGCAAACAGGCTCGGCTAACTAGCTCCAAGGTTCGAGCGGTTGGCAAGTCCGCACATGCTCGGAGTCATATCTCTAAGATCCGAGCTGATGGACCAAGCTCCACTCACGCTCGAATTCGTATCTCCAAGGGCGAGTAGATGGACTGCTCCGCACATGCTCGGCCAGCTAGCTCCAAGATCCGAGCTGATAGACCCAGCTCCACTTACGCTCGGACTAATATCTCGAAGGGCAACCTGATGGACCCAGCTCCACTCACGCTCAGACTCATATCTTCAAAGCAGAGCAGATGAATAGCTCCACACAAGCTCTACTAACTAGCTCCAATGTTCGGGCAGACGAAAAAATTTTCACACTTGCTCGGACTCATGTCTTTAAGGACGAGCAGATTGATAGCTCCACACAGGCTCGGCAAACTAGCTTCAAGGTCAGAGTGGTGGACGAGTCCACATATGCTAGGAGTCATATCTCCAAGATCCGAGCTGATGGATCCAGCTCCACTCACACAAGGACTTATATCTCCAAGGGCGAGTAAATGGATTGCTCCACACATGCTCAGCCCACTATCTCCAAGTTTTGAGCAGATGGACCCAGCTTCGCACATGCTTGGACTCATTTTCGTCAAGCCGAACAGATGGATAGCTCTACACAGGCTCGACTAACTAGCTCCAAGGTCTAAGAGGTGGATGAGTCCACACATGCTCGGACTCATATCTCCAAGATCCGAGCTGATAGACCCAGCTCCACTCACACTCGGACTCATATCTCTAAGGGCGAGTAGATGGATTGCTTCAAACGTGCCCGGCCCACTATCTCCAATGTCCGAGTAGATGGACCCAGCTCCACACATGCTCGGACTCATTTCTCTAAAGCTGAGCAGATGGATAGCTCCACACGGGCTCAACTAACTAGGTCCAAGGTCCGAGCGGTGGATGACACCACACATGCTCGGACTCATATCTCCAAGATCCGAGCTGATTGACCCAGCTCCACTCACGCTCAGACTCATATCTCCAAGGGCGAGTAGATGGATTGCTCCACACGTGTTCGGCCCACTATCTCCAAGGTTTGAGCTGATGGACCCAGCTCCACACATGCTCGGACTCATTTCTCCAAAGCCGAGCAGATGGATAGCTCCACACAGGCTCGATTAACTAGCTCCAAGGTCCGAGCAGTGGGCGACTCCACACTTGCTCGGACTCATATCTCTAAGATCTAAGCTGATGGAACCTAATTAGAGTAATAAAATGCATCTTTACAGTACTTAATTGTTATCATTTTAGGGTTGATCTAGGTTTTAATTACACTTTTATACGTTAACAACTCTAAAGTATCATTCTTGGATCATTGATCTATTTCGGTGCATTTTCAGGTACTTTAAGCTCAAAAGAGGAGGAAAAGTTATTTTTGCTTGAGCTACAAAGACTCGAGGCATACTAGAGTGAAAGAATGCTTCCGGAAGGACAAGATAGAGGGCTTAAAAGAGCAACAGCTGCTGCCTGTACTGGAAAGGAGTTTCACTAAATTTCCATCATTGCCCGTACAGATCAATCATCTTTGCAAATTAAACTGTATTGATTCAAGAAAAATCAGGAGATGAGCTATATACACTTAGAAAGATCCGGAAGTCTATTTTCTAGAGAATTTTACGGTTCGTAAAAATGATTTTTCTAGAGAAAGTTATGGCAGCTTAAGTAGACAAAAGTCAGGTTGTGCGGGCTGTGCGGGATTTCAGCGTGAAGGGCATGTGAAGGCTTAAATCCCACATCCCACATCGGTTAGAAACACATTTCTATATCCCACATCCCACATTGGATTAGAAACACATTGTACTCGTGGTATTTACCGAAAGACCCACTCCACTTCAACTTTGAGGACCATCGGAGAATCTGAGATCATCAGAAAGTGAATCCAGAGGGTCTTTAGGAGCAATCCAGAGGGCCCTTAGGAGGAATCCAAAGTACTTTTGGAGGGCAAGCTGAGGAATCACCGAAGCTTTCGCTACCAAGGGGGAGATGATAGTTGAGAGGCCGGAGGCAACTCGAGGATGCATGAGCCCTATGGCCGACTAGTCTCCAAGCAAGGCGAAGGGATGAATCCCTAGGTGTAGTTGTTCTTATTTTCCTTTATTTGATTCAGTTGTAGTTTGGTATTATTTTCATTAAACATTGTTATGTTTTTTTCTTTAATTTAATTAGTAGATTTCTTTATAGTCTGGTGATTGCATGCTTCTTTTCCATATAAGTCTAGTCATGCTCTTCTTATGTGTATTTGTTTGGGTGTGATTGAGTCCGGTAGATCACTTTTATAGATTTGTCCATTGCTGTGGTATTGTCATTTAGATATATCGTCGTCTTTTGATAATTTATAAGTTAGGTCATATGTTCTTGAAAGTAAAGAATAATTCATATCAATTACATTAGGGTCTTTACATGCACTTTAATTGAATATTTGCCGATTGCCTGTTTGGGATGTGAAACTTGCAATCGAGATAAAAACAACTTAATAAAGTTAGGATTAGGGCAACGAACCTAGGGAGGATTTACTGAACCCTGTTGTTTCTTTATTATATTATCCATCAATTATTTACACAATTTTCACACAATCAACAATTCATATTTTGTCACTTTAACTTTTATCGTTTGTGTTGAGGTTTACACATTCTTTTGTAATTAGTTTCTTTCCCTGTGGAATCAACACCCCAAAGCTGTACTACAATATCGCGTTATGTTTTGGGCCCAATCAGAACCGGCTCCACTCACACTAGGACTCATATCTCCAAGGGCGAGCAGATGGATTGCTCCACACGTGCTCGGCCCACTATCTCCAAGGTCCGAGCAGATGGACCCAGCTCCAGACATTCTAGGACTCATTTCTCCAAAGTATAGCAGATTGATAGCTCCACACAAGCTCGGCTAACTAGCTCCAAGGTCCGAGCGGTGGACGAGTCCAAACATGCTCGAAGTCATATCTCCAAGATCCGAGCTGATCGACCCAGCTCCACTCACGCTCGGACTAATATCTCCAAGGGAGAGCAAATGGATTGCTCCACATGTGCTCGGCCCACTATCTCCAAGGTCAGAGCAGATGGACCCAGCTCCACACATGCTCAAACTCATTTCTCCAAAGTCGAACAGATGGATAGATCCACACAGGCACGACAAACTTGCTCCAAGGTCCGAGAGGTCGACGCGTCCACACATGCTCGGAGTCATATCTCAAAGATCCGAGCTGATGGACCCAGCTCCACAAATGCTAGTACTCATGTCTTCAAGGCCGAGCAGATGGATGGCTCCATACAGGCTTGATTAACTAGCTCCAAAGTCCGAGCGGTGGATGAGTCCACACATACTCAGAGTCATATCTCCAAGATCCGAGCTGATGGACCCAGCACCACTCACACTCGAACTCATATCTCCAAGGGCAAGTAGATGGACTGCTCCGCACACACTTAGCCCGCAAGCTCAAAGATCCGAGCTGATGGACCCAGCTCCACTCACACTCGGACTTATATCTCCACAGACAACCTGATGGACCCAGCTCCACTCATGCTCGAACTCATATCTCGAAAGCCGAGCAGATAAATAGCTCCATACAGGCTCGGCTAACTAGCACCAAGGTCCGGGCAGATGGAAAATTTTTCACATTGGCTCGGACTCATGCCTTCAAGGCCGAGCAGATGGATAGCTCCACACAGGCTGGACAAACTTGCTCAAAGGTCTAAGCGGTGGACGCGTCCACACATGCTCGGAGTCATATCTCAAAGATCCGAGCTGATGGACCCAGCTCTACTCACGCTCGGACTCATATCTCCAAGGGTGAACAGATGGACCCATCTCCACAAATGCTAGTACTCATGTCTACAAGGCCAAGCAGATGGATAGCTCCACACAGGCTCAGCTAACTAGTTCCAAGGTCCGAGCGGTGGACGAGTCCACACATGCTCGAAATCATATCTCCAAGATCCGAGCTGATGGACCTAGCTCCACTCACTCTCGAACTCATATCTCCAAGGGCGAGTAGATTGACTGCTTCGCACATGCTCAGCCTACTAGCTCCAAGATCCGAGTTGATAGACCCAACTCAACTCACGCTCGTACTCATTTCTCCAAGGGCGAGCTGATGGACCCAGCTGCACTTATGCCCGGACTCATATCTCCAAAGCCGAGCAGATGGATAGCTCCACAAAGGCTCGGCTAACTAGCTCCAAGGTCCGGGCAGATGAAAAATTTTCAACACTTGCTCGGACTCATGTCTTCACGGCCGAGCAGATGGATAGCTCCAAATAGGCTCGGCAAACTAGCTCCAAGGTCTGAGCGGTGGATGAGTCCATTCAGGCTCGGAGTCATATCTCCAAGATCCGAGCTGATGGACCCAGCTCCACTCATGCTCGGACTCATATCTCCTAGGGTGAGCAGATAGATTGCTCCACACATGCTCAGCCCACTATCTCTAAGTTTCGAGCAGATAGACCCAGCTCCACACATGCTCAGACTCATTTCCCCAAAGCCGAGCATATGGATAGCTCCACACAGGCTCAGTTAACTAGCTCCAAGGTCTGAGCGGTGGACGAGTCCACACATGCTCAGACTCATCTCTCCAAGATTTGAGCTGATAGACCCAACTCATCTCATGCTCGGACTCATATTTCCAAGGGCAAGCAGATGGATTGCTCCACAAGAGGTCGCCCATTATCTCTAAGGTCCGAGAAGATGGACCCAGCTCCATATATGCTCGGACTCATTTCTCCAAAGCCGAGCAGGTGGATAGCTCCACACAGGCTAGACTAACTAGCTCCAAGATCCGGGCGGTGGATGACACCACACAAGCTCGGACTCGTATCTCCAAGATCCTAGCTGTTGGACCCAGCTCCGCTCACACTAGGACTCATATCTCCAAGGGTGAACAGATGGATTACTCCATAAATGCTCGGCCCACTATCTCCAAAGTTCTAGCAGATGGACCCAGCTCCACACATGCTCGGACTCATTTCTCCAAAGTCGAGCAGATGGATAGCTCCACACAGGCTCGACCAACTAGCTCTATGGTCTGGGAAGATGGAAAATATTCCACACAAGCTCAGACTTATGTCTTCAAGGCCGAGCAGATGGATAGCTCCACACAAGCTCGGCTACTTAGCTCCAAGGTCCGAGCGATGGACGAGTCCACACATGGTAGGAGTGGTATCTCCAAGATCCCAGCTAATGGACCCAGCTCCACTCACGCTCGGACTCATATCTTCAAAGGGGAGCAGATAGATTGCTCCACACTTGCTCGGCCCACTATCTCCAAGATCCGAGCAGATGGACTCTGCTCCACACATGCTCGGACTCATTTCTCCAAAACCAAGCATATGGATAGCTCCACACAGGCTCGACTAACTAGCTCCAAGGTTCGAGCGGTAGAGCAGTCCACACATACTTGGAGTCATATCTCCAGGATCTGCACTGATGGATCCAGCTTCACTCACACTCGGACTCATATCTCCAAGGGCAAGTAGATGGATTGCTCCACAAGTGCTCGACCCACTATCTCTAAGGTCTGAAAAGATGGACTCAGCTTCACACATGCTTGGACTCATTTCTTCAAAGCCGAGCAGATGGATAGCTCCACACAGGCTCGACTAATTAGCTCCAAGATCCGAGCGGTGGACGACACCACACATGCTCGGACTTATATCTCCAAGATCGAGCTAATGGACCCAGCTCCACTCATGCTCTGACTCATATCTCCAAGGTCGAGCAGATGGATTGCTCCACACGTGGTCGACCCACTATCTCCAAGGTTATAGCAGATGGACCCAGCTCCACACATGCTCAAACTTATTTCTCTAATGCCGAGCAGATGGATAGCTCCACACACGCTCGGCTAACTAGCTCTAAGGTTTGGGAAGATGGAAAACTTTCCACACAAGCTCAGACTCATGTCTTCAAAGCTGAGCAGGTGGATAGCTCCACACAGACTCGGCTAACTAGCTCCAAGGTCAGAGCGGTGGACGAGTCCACACATGCTCGGAGTCATATCTCCAAGATCCGAGCTGATGAACCCAACTCCACCCACACTTAGACTCATATCTCCAAGGGCGAGCAGATGGCTTGCTCCACACGTGCTCGGCCCACTATCTCCGAGCAGATGGACTCAGCTCCACCCATGCTCGGACTCATTTCTCCAAAGCTAAGCAGATGGATAACTCCACACAGGCTCGGCTAACAAGTTCCAAAGTCCGGGCAGATGCAAAATTTTCCACACTTGCTCGGACTCATGTTTACAAGGCCGAGCAGATGGATAGCTCCATAATGGCTCGGAAAACTAGGTCTTAGGTATGACCGGTGGACAAGTCCACACAGGCTTGGAGTCATATCTCAAAGATCCGAGCTGATAGATCCAGCTCCACTCACACTCGGAGACATATCTCCAAGGGCGAGCAGATGGACCTAGCTCCACAAATGCTAATACTCATGTCTTCAAGGCCGAGCAGATGGATAGTTCCACACAGGCTTAGCTAACTAGCTCCAAGGTCCGAGCGGTGGACGAGTCCACACATGCTCGGAATCATATCTCCAAGATCTGAGCTGATGTATCCAACTCCACTCACGCTCGAACTTATATCTCCAAGGGTGCCTGATGGACCCAGCCCTACTCACGCTCGGACTCATATCTCCAAAGCCGAGCAGATAGATAGCTCCACACAGGCTTGGCTAACTAGTACCAAAGTCCGGGAAGATGGAAAAATTTTCACACTTGCTCGGACTCATGTCTTCAAGGCCGAGCGGATGGATAGCTTCACACAGGCTCCGCAAATTAGCTCTATGGTCCGAGCGGTGGACGAGTCCACACATGCTCGGAGTTATATCTCCAACATCCGAGCTGATGGACCCAGCTCCACTCACGTTTGGACTCATATCTCGAAGGTCGAGCAGATGGATTGCTCCACATGTGCTCGGCCCATTATCTCCAAGTTTCGAGCAGATGGACCCAGCTCCACACATGCTCGGACTCATTTCTCCAAACCCGAGCAAATGGATAGCTCCACACAGGCTCGACTAACTAGCTCCAAGGTCCGAGCGGTAGACGAGTCCACCCATACTCGGACTCATATCTCCAAGATCTGAGCTAATGGACCCAACTCCACTCACACTCGGACTCATATCTCCATGGGTGAGCAGATGGATTGCTCCACACGTGCTTAGGCCACTATCTCTAAGGTCCGAGCAGATGGACCCAGCTCCACACAGACTCGACTAACTAGAACCAAAGTCCAAGCGGTGGATGACACCACACACGCTCGGACTCATATCTCTAAGGGCGATAGATGGATAGCTCCACACAGGCTCGGCTAACTAGCTACAAGGTCCTCGAAGATGGAAAATTTTCCACACATGCTTGGACTCATGTGTTCAAGGCCGAGCAGATGGATAGCTCCACACTGGCTTTGCTAACTAGCTCTAAGGTTTGAGCAGTGGACGAGTCCACACCTGCTCGGAGTCATATCTCCAAGATTCGAGCTGATGGAACCAACTCCACGCACGCTCGGACTCATATCTCCAAGGGGGAGAAGATGGATTGCTCCACACATACTCGACCAACTATCTCCAAGGTCAGAGCAGATGGACTCAGCTCCACCCATGCTTGGACTCATTTTTATAAAGCTGAGCAGATGGATAGGTCTACACAGACTCATATAACTAGTTCCAAGGTTCGGACAGATGAAAATTTTTTCACACTTACTAGGACTCATGTCTACAAGGCTGAGCATATGGATAGCTCCACACAGGCTCGGCAAACTAACACCAAGGTCCGAGCAGTGGACAAGTTCACATAGGCTCAGAGTCATATCTCAAAGATCTGAGCTGATAGACCCAACTCCACTCACGCTTAGACTCATATCTCCAAGGGCGAGCAAATAGACCCAGCTCAATAAATGCTAGTACTCATATCTTTAAGGCCGAGCAGATGGACAACTCAATACAGGCTCGGCTAACTAGCTCCAAGGTCTGAGCGGTGGACGAGTCCACACATGCTCGGAGTCATATCTCCAAGATCCGTGCTGATGTACCCGACTCCACAAATGCTAGTACTCATGTCATCAAGGTCGAGCAGATGGATAGCTCCACACAGGCTCGGGTAATTAACTCTAAGGTCCGAGTGGTGGACGATTCCACACATGCTCGGAGTCATATCTCCAAGATCCGAGCTGATGGACCCAGCTCCACAAATGCTAGTACTCATGTCTTTAAGGCTGAGCAGATGGATAACTCCACACAGGCTCGGCTAACTAGCTCTAAATTTCGAGCGGTGGACTAGTCCACACATGCTCGGAGTCATATCTCCAAGATTCAAGCTGATGGACCTAGCTCCACTCACACTCGGACTTATATCTCCAAGGGTGAGCAGATGGATTGCTCCACACGTGCTCGGCCCACTATCTCCAAGGTTCGAGCAGATGGACCCAGCTCTACACATGCTCGGACACATTTCTCCAAAGCCGAGCAGATGGATAGCTCCACACAGGCGCGGTTAACTAGCTCCAAGGTCCGGGAAGATGGAAAATTTTCCACACATGCTCGGACTCATGTCTTCAAGGCCGAACAGATGGATAGCTCCACACAGGCTCGGCTAACTAGCTCCAAGGTCCTGGAAGATGGAAAATTTTCCACACATGCTCGGACTCATGTGTTCAAGGCCGAGCAGATAGATATCTCCACACATACTCGACTAACTAGCTTTAAGGTCCGAGCGATGGATGAGTCCACATATGCTCGGAGTCAAATCTCCAAGATCCGAGCTGATGGACCCAGCTCCACAAATGCTAGTACTCATGTCTTCAAGGCTGAGCAGATGGATAGCTCCACACAGGCTCGGCTAACTAGCTCTAAATTCCGAGCGGTGGACTAGTCCACACATTCTCAGAGTCATATCTCCAAGATTCAAGCTGATGGACCTAGCTCCACTCACACTCGGACTTATATCTCCAAGGGTGAGCAGATGGATTGCTCCACACGTGCTCGGCCCACTATCTCCAAGGTTCGAGCAGATGGACCCAGCTCTACACATGCTCGGACTCATTTCTCCAAAGCTGAGCAGATGGATAGCTCCACACAGGCTCGGTTAACTAGCTCCAAGGTTCGAGAAGATGGAAAATTTTCCACACATGCTCGGACTCATGTCTTCAAGGCCGAGCAGATGGATAGCTCCACACAGGCTCGGCTAACTAGCTCCAAGGTTCGAGCAGTTGACGAGTCCACACATGCTCGGAGTCATACCTCTAAGATCCGAGTCGATAGACCCCGCTCCACTCACACTCGAACTCATATCTCCAAGGGCGAGTTGATGGACCCAGCTCCACTCACACTCGGACTCATATCTCTGAGGGCAAGCAGATGGATAGCTCCACACAGGCTCGGCTAACTAGCTCCAAGGTCCGGGAAAATAAAAAATTTTCCACACATGCTCGGACTCATGTCTTCAAGGTCGAGCAGATGGATAGCTCCCCACAGGCTCAGCTACCTAGCTCCAAGGTATGAGCGGTGGATGAGCCTACACATGCTCGGAGTTATACCTCTAAGATCCGAGCCGATAGACCCCACTCCACTCACACTCGAACTTATATCTACAAGGGCGAGTAGATGGACTGCTCTACACATACTCGACCCGCTAGCTCCAAGATCCGAGCTGATGGACCCAGCTCCACTCACACTCGGACTTATATCTCCAAGGGCGAGCTGATAGACCCAGCTCCACTCACGCTCATATTCATATCTCTTGGGCGAGCTGATAGACCTAGCTCCACTCACGCTCGGACTCATATCTCCAAAGCCGAGTAGATGGATAGCTCAACACAGGCTCACCTAACTAGTTCCAAGGTCCAGGCAGATGGAAAATTTTCCACACTTGCTCGGACTCATGTCTTCAAGGCCGAGTAAATGGATAGCTCCACACTGGCTCGACAGACTAGCTCCAAGGTCCAAGCAGTGGACGAATCCAAACATACTCGGAGTCATACCTCTAAGATCCGAGCTGGTGGACCAAGCTTCACTCACGCTCGGACTCATATCTCCAAGGGCGAGCAGATGGATTGCTCCACACGTGCTTGGCCCACTATCTCTAATGTTCGAGTAGATAGACCCAACTCCACACATGCTCAGACTCATTTCTCCAAAGTTGAGCAGATGGATAGCTCCATACAGGCTCGGCTAACTAGCCCAAAAGTCCTAGCGGTGGACGAGTCCACACATGCTCGGAGTCATATCTCCAAGATTCGAGCTGATGGACCCAGCTCCACTCACGCTCAGACTCATATCTCCAAGGGTGAGTAGATGGACTACTCCACATATGCTCGGTCCGTTTGCTCCAAGATCCGAGCTGATAGTCCCAGCTTCACTTGTGCTCGGACTCATATCTCCATGGCGAGCAGATGGATAGCTCCACACAGGCTCAGTTAACTAGGTCCAAGGTCTGGGAAGATGGAAAATTTTTCACACATGTTCGGACTCATGTCTTCAAGGCCGAGCAGATAGATAGCTCAACACAGTCTCAGCTAACTAGTTCCAAGTTCCGAGTGGTTGACCAGTCCATATATGCTTGGAGTCATATCTCTAAGATTCGAGATGATGGACCCAGCTCCACTCATGCTCGAACTCATATCTCCAAAGGCGAGTAGATAGACTGCTCCACACATACTCCGTCCGCTAGGTCCAAGATCCGAGCTGAGGGACCTAGCTCCACTCACGCTCGGACTCATATCTCCAAAGGCGAGCAGATGGATTGCTTCATATGTGCTCATCCCACTATCTCCAAGGTCTGAGTAGATGGACCCAGCTCTACAAATGCTCGGACTCATGTCTTCAAGGCCAAGCAGATGGATAGCTCCACATAGGCTCGGCTAACTAGCTCCAAGTTCCGAACGGTGGATGAGTCCGCACATACTCGGAGTCATATCTCTGAGATCCGAGCTGATGGAACCACCTTCACTCACGCTCGGACTCATATCTCTAAGGAGGAGCAGATAGATTCCTCTATATGTGCTCGGCCCACTATCTCCAAGGTCCGAGCAGATTGACCCAGCTCCACACATGCTCAGACTCATTTCTCTAAAGTCGAGCAGATGGATAGCTCCACACAGGCTCGACTAACTAGCTCCAAGATCCGAGTGATGGATGACACCACACATGTTCGAACTCATATCTCCACGATCCGAGCTGATGGACCCAGCTCCACTCACGCTCTGACTCATATCTCCAAGGACGAGCAGATAGATTGCTTCACACGTGCTCTAATGAGAGTCATAAAATGCCTCTTATCAGTTCTTAATTGTTAGCATTTTAGGGTTGATCTAGGTTTTAATTGCACTTTTATATGTTAACAACTCTAAAGTATCATTCTTGGATCATTGATCTACTTCGGTGCATTTTCAGGTACTTTAAGCTCAAAAGAGGAGGAAAAGTTATCATTACTTAAAGCACAAAAACTCGAGGTATATTGGAGTGAAGAAATACTTCCGGAAGGACAAGATGGAGGGCTTAAAGAGCAACAACTGTTGCCCGCATTGGAAAAGAGTTTCACTAAATTGTGAGAATTGCCCGTACAGATCAATCATCTTTGAAAATTAAACTGTATTGATACAAGAAGAACCAGGAGATGAACCATATATGCTTAGAAAGATCCAGAAGTCTATTTTCTGGAGAATTTTACGGTTTGTCAAAACGATTTTTCTAGAGAAAGTTATGGCAGTTTTAGTAGACAAAGGTCAGGCTGTGCGGGCTGTGCGGGATTTCAGCGTGATTTTGGGCTTAAATCCCACATCCCACATCGGTTGGAAAACATATCTCTATATCTCACATCCCATATCGGATGGAAAACACATTGCACTCTTGGTATTTGCCTATATAAGAGCCACTCCACTTTAGCTTTGGGAATGAATCGGAGCTCATCTGAATACATCAAAGAGTGAATCCAGAGGGCCTTTAAGAGTAATCCAGAGGGCCTTTAGGACGAATCCGAAAGTATAATTTTGAAGGCAAGCTGAGGAATCGCTGAAGCTTTCGCTACCGAGGAGGAGATGATCGTTGAGAGGCCGGAGGCAACTCAAGGAAGCATGAGCTCCATGAGCAGTTAGTCTTCAAGCAAGGCGAATGGATGAATCCCTAAGTGTAGTTGTTCTTATTTCCTTTATTTGATTCAGTTGTAGTTTGGTATTATTTTCATTAAATATTGTTATGTTTTATTCTTTAATTTAATTAGTAGATTTTTATTAGTCCGGTGATTGCATGCTTCTTTTCCATATAAGTTCAGTCATGCTTTTCTTATGTGTATCTGTTTGGGTGTGATTGAGTCCGGTAGATCTCTTTTATAGATTTGTCCATTGTTGCGATATTTTCGTTAGATATATCGTCGTCTTTTGATAATTTATAAGTTGGGTCATGTGTGCATGAAAGTAGAGAATAATTCATAACAATTACATTAGGATTTATAGTTGCACTTTAATTGAATATTTTTCGATTGCCTGTTTGGGATGTGAAACTTGTAATCGAGACAAAAACAACTGAATCAAGTTAGGATTAGAGCAATGAGCCTAGGGAGGATTCCTGGAACCTTGTCATTCTTAATTATATTTTAAACTTATTTACACAATTACTCTTTTTCTCAAACAACTCAGATTCTTTTAATCT
This sequence comes from Bretschneidera sinensis, assembly GCA_023935145.1. Lineage (NCBI taxonomy): Eukaryota > Viridiplantae > Streptophyta > Magnoliopsida > Brassicales > Akaniaceae > Bretschneidera > Bretschneidera sinensis. The sequence goes on along the minus strand of CM043705.1, from coordinate 29,296,738 downwards.
TTTATCGTTTGTGTTGAGGTTTACACCTTCTGTTGTACTTAACTTGTTTCCCTGTGGAATCGACACCCCAAAACTATACTACAATAACCGCGTTATGTTTTTGGCATAATCAAATGTTGGCGCCGTTGCCGAGGAAACGCGCTTAAGTACAAGGAAGCTTGTCAACTTTGAGTGTGACGATAAAAAAAAAAATTCTTGTTTTATTTCCTCTCTGATTCATTTGGTGCATGTTTAGACAAGAGATCTGCAAGGTAGATTCATTAGAGGACCTGAGCTAGAATTACCCTCTTCTTCCGAGTTTGATAGTGAAACCTCGCCTAGATCAACCCATAGAGAAAACCCAACTGAGAATCTAAAGGATTTTGTTAACATGGCCGATAATCATAATGAGAATGTTGCTATGACACTTCAGGATTACCTCCACCCTACACACACAGCCATACCATCATGCATCATGTTTCCAGCCAATACATCAAGATCTTAAACCAGGGATGATTCATTTACTCCATATATTCCATGGTTTGGATAACGAAAACCCATATGTGCACATTAGAGAGTTTGAGGAAGTAGTTGCGACTTTTCATCGTCAAAACGAAACTCATGACATTATGAAACTTAAGCTCTTTCCTTTCACTTTGAAGGATAGAGCCAAGAGTTGGCTATACTCACTTAGATCACGATCTATTGGGTCGTGGACTGAGATGACTCGGGCTTTCTTTAACAAATACTTTCCCCAACATAAGACCAACACTTTGAAAAGGAAAATCTCCACCTTTGCACAAAAGGATAATGAGACTTTATATCAGTCTTGGGAGAGATTTAAGGAGTTATTGAGTATGTGCCCTCACCATGGGTATGAGAGTTGGCGCTTAATGGGCTATTTCTATGAGGGACTTACCTATAGAGAGTGCCAATTCGTAGAGATGATGTGTAATGGTGGGTTTTTAGAGAAAGATCCTGATGAGGCCATAGAGTACCTCAATGAGCTTGCTGAAAAAGCTCACACTTGGACTGGACCTAGTGCTACTGAAAGCATAAATAGGTTAAGACCTATAGGGCACCCAAATGGTGGTGGAATTTACCATCTTAGGGAAGAGGATAACCTTAGAGCCAAGGTTAAGATGCTCACTAGGGAGATAAATGAGTTAAAGACTAAGAGCTTAAAGCCAACACACATGATTAATCATGCAAAATATTTTGAACCATGTTTTGTGTGTGGCGGGGTAGATCATCTCGCCCAAGAGTGTCCCACATTTTCTGAGATGCGAGGGATGTATAAGGAACAGTGTAATGCCTTAGGCATGTACAAGAAGCCTTTTACACCCCTCTCTAATACCTATAAGCCGGGATGGCGCGATAACCCCACCTTCAGCTGGAAGTCTGAAAACCAACAGCTTGCACAACCCCCTGCACCATATCTTGAACCATATCATGCACCTGTGTCTTCTAGGAGTTCTTTAGAAGACACTTTATATGCTTTTATTAAGGCACAGGGTAAGACTAATAAAAGACTTGAATCGTTAGCTATGCAAGTTGTTGAAGAACATAAAGAAATAAAGAGCCAAGTGTCCAAGTTGATGAGCTACTTGAGTGTGACTGAGCGAGGTAAGTTCCCTGCTCAAGCTCAGTCCATATCCCATGGTCAACACCTAGCACAAAAGAATTTGGAGGAGGTGAATGCCATTGAGACACTAGGTGGTAAGTCAGTACACATCCCAACAACGAAAAAAATCAGAGGATGTGGCTGAAAGCCATCAAGCACACGCATACATGATGGACTCGTTCATGGAAAAGGTCCAACACCTTAATCCATTAGAGTCCACCTTCACCCATGGCTTCACAAAAGCATATATCGAGCCAGAATTTGCGGATGTTACTGATGACATCCTTGAGGCCCTCCAAAAGCATAGAGGCACCGAATTTGGCAGTGCAGCAGCGGCGGATGCATTCAACCTATGCTTTTCGAGGAGGGAATAAGAGCGTTTGGCTGAAGACGTAAAACTTAGAGCTCGTGGGAGGCAGCCCACAATGTATCCTTTTATTTTTATTGTTTTTCGTATTTATTTTATTATTATTATCTTGTTGTTTTCCAAGTTTTTACTTTTGTATTTATTTTTCAGGGACAAATAAACGAAGCAGTTCAAATGGTGGAGCACAATTTTCAGCTTCTGTGCACCTTTGGCTACAAGGGGAGTTTCCTTTACTCTTTCTTTTACATTGAGGTCAATGCAATTTTTAAGTTGGGGGTGGAGGAAACACATCTGCTTTGTTTCCATATTCTTTATTTCCATACATTTTTTTTTCTTTTTCCATTGAACTGCTTGGTGTCTGTTTCCCTTTCTTTTTGTTTTAAAGCATGCTTTGTGGTTGCCTTAGATGTAGTTCGCATGTCAATGATGTGAGCTTAATTGAGATAGCATATAGTATTTAGAAGTAGTTAAATCTTGCTTCGGTTTGAAATTAATTTCAGTATCAATCTTGATTTGGTTAAAGACTCTAGCTTGTGGTAAGATTGTATGATTAGTCTTAAACAATTAGAAAAGTTTTATGTGTGATTATTTTGTGAATATTTTTGCAGCCTCGACAAGCTCTATAACTTACTTGATAACCACTTGAGGCGAATTCCTAGAATGCACACTACTTAGGACCTACCATTGCTATATTTATCACTAGTCACCTATTTGAGCCTTTTTCTTGAAAAGAAAAAATTGAGCCTTGTTTCTTTAGATAAACCATTTACTTACCTTTATGAGCAAAAAAAATATTTTATCCTTACCTTTCTTTTAAAAGAACTTAGTTATACACATGTTGTGAGAAGCACTTAAAAGGAGTAAGGGTGGAAATATGAAAAAATATCACTACCACAACCCAAGTACATTAAAGGAGATAAGTTGGGGGTTGTGGAAAAGATAAGCAAAAAAAATGCTGAAAAAGAAGGTGAATGGTTATGTGCCAAAATAAAAAAAAAATGAATTATGGCAAAGAAAGAAGAAAGAAAAAAAAGAAAAGAAAAAAAAATGGTGATTTGTTGAAAGAAATGCTCGAAAAATGGTTGAAAGAGTTGGGTGTGGAAGTAAAGGTTATCAAGTGCTTAAAGTGATTGTGTTTAAAGTTAAGAGATTGAGTTCTTTTACTTGTGAATCTTTTCCATTCTTCCTTAGCCTTTACCTAAGCCTAACATTACAAGCTTATTAAAGACCTTTGGATCCAATGTAGTGTGATTTTTCTACAATAGTGGAGAGTGGTTTGAAATGTAAGCATATAGAGCTTGTTTTTGTGATTGACGTCATGCTATTTATCATGTTTTTAGAGACCAAGATTTGTATTCATGAATGTTATGCATAAAATCATCCGAATGTTTGGATTAATAGATTGTGGTAAGATGGATGTTAAAAGTCAATAACGATTTTAAGATTGATGTTTGAATTACTTTTGGATTTGGGTGAAATCTAATGATTCTTTGTGCCGTGTGGTATGTTCAATTTTTGAGACAAAATGTGAATTACTCTTGGTTAACACTAATATTGCTTTTCATTTACTTTGATTCCCACCATAGAATTCATCTCTTAATTTCGCTTGAATTGCTAGGGACTAGCAATAAGCTAGTTGGGGGTTGTGATGAGAGTCATAAAATACCTCTTATCAATACTTAATTGTTAGCATTTTAGGGTTGATCTAGGTTTCAATTGCACTTTTATATGTTAACAACTCTAAAGTATCATTCTTGGATCATTGATCTACTTCGGTGCATTTTCAAGTACTTTAAGCTCAAAAGATGAGGAAAAGTTATTATTGCTTGAAGCACAAATACTCGATGAAGCATGAGCTCCATGAGCAGCTAGTCTTCAAGCAAGGCGAAGGGATGAATCCCTAGGTGTAGTTGTTCTTATTTCCTTTATTTGATTCAGTTGTAGTTTGGTATTATTTTCATTAAATATTGTTATGTTTTATTTTGTAATTTAATTAGTAGATTTTTATTAGTCTGGTGATTGCATGCTTCTTTTCCATATAAGTTCAGTCATGCTTTTCTTATGTGTATCTGTTTGGGTGTGATTGAGTCCGGTAGATCTCTTTTATAGATTTGTCCATTGCTGCGGTATTGTCGTTAGATATATCGTCGTCTTTTGATAATTTATAAGTTGGGTCATGTGTGCATGAAAGTAGAGAATAATTCATAACAATTACATTAGGATTTATAGTTGCACTTTAATTGAATATTTTCCGATTGCCTGTTTGGGATGTGAAACTTGCAATCGAGACAAAAACAACTGAATCAAGTTAGGATTAGAGCAATGAGCCTAGGGAGGATTCCTGGAACCTTGTCATTCTTAATTATATTTTAAACTTATTTACACAATTACCTTTTTTCTCAAACAACTAAGATTCTTTTAATCTTTTATCGTTTGTGTTGAGGTTTACACCTTCTGTTGTACTTAACTTGTTTCCCTGTGGAATCGACACCCCAAAACTATACTACAATAACCGCGTTATATTGTGGGCGTAATCATGCTCGACCCACTATCTCCAAGGTTCGAGCAGATGGACCCAGCTCCACACATGCTCGGACTCATTTCTCCAAAGCTGAGAAGATTGATAGCTCCACACAGGCTCGGCTAACTAGCTCCAAGGTCCGAGCGGTGGACGACTCCACACATGCTCGGACTCATATCTCCAAGATCCGAGCTGATGGACCCAACTCTACTCACGCTCGGACTCATATCTCCAAGGGCGAGTTTTAAATTACTCGCAAGCGCACGAGTCGTTTGCAATATAGCGTTGTGCAAGTGCGATGTCGAATCCACAGGGAATTGTGTTGTGAAAATATATTTTTAATCTAAACTAACTTTATCTTAACCTAGTTCCGAATTGTGAATGATATTGCAAAAGAAATATAAACTAAGGTAAGTTGATTTAAAAACTAATAATTAAAACACTAAGGTTTCCGAATCCACCCTACCAAAGTTAAGCATATATGTTCTAAAAATATAGCCTATCAAAACATTCCATGAATCCAACTATAAGACAAAAAACAAAGAATATCCCAATTAAACCAAAAGCGTCCAATGTATCCGCTCTTAACAAATCACAAAGGAAATCCAATTTAATCGAAAAGCATTCAATGTATCCATCAGATGAAACACAAGGAATATCCAACAGACAATTTAAACTCAATCAATTATAAGATTAACTCAAATAATTGACAGAACATTTATACTAAAAATTTTCAGATTTGTACAAGCAAATCTGAACTACTACGCCAAACAATGGCGGGGCTTCATCTTCAACCTTAGCTGAAGAGTCTAGCCACTCATAACTATAAAACTATAACAAAAAGTGCTAAACATTTAAACTAAAACAATTGAATATAAAGAAATAAATAAAAAACTTTACATGGGAGAAATTTCACTCGCTGACGGGCGGCGCTTCCCCTCGTGGTAGCAATGCCTTCGGGATCCACCAGAATGCTAGCGGACGTCCACCGGTAAACACCAAAGTGGCTCAGGAATTGTACACTGAATGATGAAGCCAGATGGTGTTTGTATAGGGGAAGACCCAGAGCAATATGGGTTGCAGATTCGATGTGGGATACTGCCCGTGTGCGCTCGATCGCAGTGTGGTGCGATCGATCGCAGGTACGATCGATCGCATGTCTTGTGCGCACGATCTCATGTGCGCTCGATCGCATGTCTGCTACGATCGATCGCAGATGCACTGAACTTCAAATATTTCGATGTGGGATGTTGACCATGCGCTCGTTCGTAGGCAGGTGCGCTCGATCGTATATCTCGTGCGATCGATCGCAATGTCTCCAGAAGCTTCACATCTCCTGAAATGCTTTATTTTCTCCACAAACCTGTAAAAATACACAAAACACAAGAAAGACGTAAAATAAAGTGAAATACTACTAACTAAGAGCATAACAAATATAAGTTAAGGGTCTAAAATATGCAATATTTAAGACTCATCAAATACCCCCAAACTTATATTTTGCTAGTCTCTTAGCAAAACAAAATAAAAGACTCAATGAAAAACAAAGAACATAAAGATAAAGTCATCACTCATGGTATCCAAAAATTTAAGGAGCACACATCACCATGATATTCATTCATAAGCAAGCTTAAAAAGGCAAACCCATCTTCGCAATGAATAGAAATGTTAAAATCTAATTACTTACAAAAGGCAGGATAAGGCATCACAAGCTTGAATCAGTGTAAGATAAATTAGCATATAAAAATGAAGCTTCCAAGTAACTCTAATGTGTAAGGTCTCCATGTCTCAAGATTCACCGAATTTCCCATAAAAAATGAACGAAAAGGCATAGTTTTTATTTATTTTTTGTTAACTAACTAGTAGAAAAATAAAATTAATTCAAGCCAAAAATTTTCACAAACCAAACAACTCTCCGGCAACGGCGCCAAAAACTTATTGTGAGTTTTAAATTACTCGCAAGCGCACGAGTCGTTTGCAATATAGCGTTGTGCAAGTGCGAGGTCGAATCCACAGGGAATTGTGTTGTGAAAATATATTTTTAATCTAAACTAACTTTATCTTAACCTAGTTCCGAATTGTGAATGATATTGCAAAAGAAATATAAACTAAGCTAAGTTGATTTAAAAACTAATAATTAAAACACTAAGGTTTCCGAATCCACCCTACCAAAGTTAAGCATATATGTTCTAAAAATATAGCCTATCAAAAATTCCATGAATCCAACTATAAGACAAAAAACAAAGAATATCCCAATTAAACCAAAAGCGTCCAATGTATCCACTCTTAACAAATCACAAAGGAAATCCAATTTAATCGAAAAGCATTCAATGTATCCATCAGATGAAACACAAGGAATATCCAACAGACAATTTAAACTCAATCAATTATAAGATTAACTCAAATAATTGACAGAACATTTATACTAAAAATTGTCAGATTTGTACAAGCAAATCTGAACTACTACGCCAAACAACGGCGGGGCTTCATCTTCAACTTTAGCTGAAGAGTCTAGCCACTCATAACTATAAAACTATAATAAAAAGTGCTAAACATTTAAACTAAAACAACCGAATATAAAGAAATAAATAAAAAAACTTTACATGGGAGAAATTCCACTCGCTGACGGGCGGCGCTTCCCCTCGTGGTAGCAATGCCTTCGGGATCCACCAGAATGCTATCGGACATCCACCGGTAAACACCAAAGTGGCTTAGGAATTGTACACTGAATGATGAAGCCAGATGGTGTTTATATAGGGGAAGACCCGGAGCAATATGGGTTGCAGATTCGATGTGGGATACTGCCCGTGTGAGCTCGATCGCAGTGTGGTGCGATCGATCGCAGGTACGATCGATCGCATGTCTTGTGCGCACGATCTCATGTGCGCTCGATCGCATGTCTGCTACGATCGATTGCAGATGCACTGAACTTCAAATATTTCGATGTGGGATGTTGACCATGCGCTCGTTCGTAAGCAGGTGCGCTCGATCGCATATCTCGTGCGATCAATCGCAATGTCTCCAGAAGCTTCACATTTCCTGAAATGCTTTATTTTCTCCACAAACCTGTAAAAATACACAAAACACAAGAAAGACGTAAAATAAAGTGAAATACTACTAACTAAGAGCATAACAAATATAAGTTAAGGGTCTAAAATATGCAATATTTAAGACTCATCAGCGAGCAGATGGATTACTCCACACGTGCTTGACCCATTATCTCCAAGGTCCGAACAGATGGACCTAGCTCCACACATGCTCGGACTCATTTCTCCAAAGCTGAGAAGATGGATAGCTCCACACAGGCTCGGCTAACTAGCTCCAAGGTCCGAGCGGTGGACGACTCCACACATGCTCAGACTCGTATCTCCAAGATCCGAGCTGATGGACCCAGCTCTAATCACGCTCGGACTTATATCTCCAAAGGCGAGCAGATGGATTGCTGCACACGTGCTCGACCCACTATCTCGAAGGTCCGAACAGATGGACCCAGCTCCACACATGCTCGGACTCATTTCCCCAAAGCCGAGCAGATGGAGAGCTCCACACAGGCTCGGCTAACTAGCTCCAAGGTCCGAGCGGTGGACGACTCCACATATGCTCGGACTCATATCTCCAAGATCCGAGCTGATGGATCTTGCTCCACTCACGCTCGGACTCATATCTCCAAGGGAGTAGATGGATTGTTCCACACGTGATCAACCCACTAGCTCCAAGGTCCGGGCAGATGAAAAATTTTCCACACATGCTTGGACTTATGTCTTCAAGGCCGAGCATATGGATTGCTCCACATACGCTCGGCTCGGTTCGGTTCTATTAAAGCATGGCACACTGCCCCTTTCATGAAAGACAATACCCTGCAATACTTCCTTAAGCACATAAATGTTCTCAAGGAAGTAGAGGGCCTGTGATGGAGCCCACAAAAACCCTCTTCCAATGAAACACCTACACATGGATTCTGGCATCATCAATAGGACGATGACACGTGTGAGAAACTCCACAGCCTGGTAAAGCACACGTGGAGCGAGCAAGAAACGCCACCACCACGTTAAAGCGTGATTAGCGGGCCTAACCCCCTCTGAGACACACGATCCTCTGACGCACACTACCCACTGAGCACGCGATTAAGATCCCTCTCTAAAGCCCGGGATCACATGGGCATGACCATCCCTCCCCTACGTGGGCAACACCTACTCGGGGGACTATAAATAAACTGAGGTATGGGAGTTCAACATTCATTCACTCTTGCACAATCTACACTAAATTTGCTTTGAAATTAACCCTTGCCCTCGGCCTCTCTTAAGCCCTCGTTCTAACTAGAACGTCGGAGCGCCCTCGGAGGTCTCCCCCTCCCCTCTTTCTGAGGATCTTTTAGTTCACTTTTGTTACTTGTGCAGGATCACGTCAGCACTGACAAATTTGCGGCATCAACAATCAGTATTTGGAACTTCAGCGTCAAGGTTCTAAGACGTTACAAATGGATTTTTTTTCACAAATAATTAGGTTCCTAAATCTGTTTATGGAGATCGATATCTAACAATTAGATGCTCCAAATGATAACACCCACTCTAAGTAAACTATATTAAATGTTATTATACAGTTTTGCTTAATTTCATTCACTTCTAAAACATTTTTTAATAAAAACCCATGCGAAGCACAGGATGTCCATTAATTTTATTATATTCAAACAAAATTACAAATTTAATTCAATTCAATTCAACTTCACTTTATATTATTACATTTGTATGTTAGCACCTGAATTCCGTCCTTGACACTTCTATTAGCCTCAACCTTTCAGTTTCCTCCCCTTCTACCCCTTCGATGGCACCGCAGCTGACCAGATACTGTTTTCTTCACCGTTAGGCGTCAATCTATTTCGAGGTTCCATTTCGGTACAATAATTTTACTTTTTATGTCATACATAAAAAGTAAAAAGAGAGAAAAAATTCAAAGATGGCCAATAATGGTATTGCCTAAGCCACCAAAACCTATCACCGGTACAAAACGCAAGACAGTGGAAGTATGTTTGCTACAGGTCAGCCTCCAAAACTGGTATCTGGCAGCCGGTACAGTATTCATAACCCTGTTCACAAGCTCTTATTTCCACTATTTATAAATTGCGAGTTGTAACGCACAAGGATGATGTTAGGAAACCCTAGTTCAAGCAATATTTTATTCAAGGTTCTCTGTAGGGGACGCCTCCATGAGAAGTAACAATTAACAATTCAACCAACATGTACACCAGGTCTAATAAGCAAGTTCTAGGCTAAACATAAATCAAGTGTGCTAACTGAAGGCTTAGAAATCAATGCTTTCTCTATCACCCTAAACTGTCAAAACAATAGAAGATAAATTTAAAATGCACAAAAGATAATTAAGGATAACAAAAATATTTCACCACCACATTCCCTAACAAAATCTCTACTTATAACTAAACAGTGACCAGAAAATATTGTTCCTCGACATAAAATGAAAAATATTCTCTCAAAATCTTATTCCTTGCTACAGCTAATCCCAGCCAGTTGCTGCAGGACCTTCAGGAACACCAGTAGGTGGAATGGCTTGATCCCAGCCCCCAGCAATGGGAGCCCCTGCATTTGAATTGCACTAAGGAGTGAGTAAAAGAAATGCCAGCCTATGATGATCGACCTAAAAGACTTCATCATAAAAATCTTTCAACTAATACAGCTACAAGTAAGAAAATTTTGCAGCACAAAATTGAACTGTTTCTCAATATAGAGACAACATGAATGATCTGTAGTAATAAGACGGAACAAATTTGTCAACCAAACTCGAGTGGGGAGCCCAAATGGTTACTGGGGCTATCAAACTTGCCAGATAATTAGGGAAAAAACATTAAGTATAGGAATTTACTGAACTCCAAACCAACAAACAATAGAAAGCAAGCAATCATGCACTTCCTACCTGTATCTGTCCATGTTGAGGCAGGAACAGCAGGAATAGGAGACTGAGCAACATCAGTGGTCCACTGAGCATCGGTAATTTGGCCACCCCATTGATCACCGGGAATGTCACTCATTCCAAAATCAGGAGCAGGGAGTGCAAAATCAGTTTGGGCAACAGCCTCTTCTTCTTCCTGTAGTTTAGCTTCTTCTGCCTCCCTATAGAAAAAAAGATCCACCTGAAAATTAAAGAAAGAAGGAAAACCAGAGATTATTTTGGAACACATAAAATAAATTATGCCAACTGACGACCAAGTTTAGTTCAAATAATTTCCATATTTTAACATGTGAACTATATCTATACAAGATTCCAGAGAACAGAAACAAAGGGGCACCACAATACATAAAACTGTTTTATGATAATTTCTTGCACTTACCATCACATCCCATCTGTGCCCTGGACGAATTGTGCCACACATCTGCAAAACCATCCTTGCCAACAGCCAGAAGAGGCATCCAATGCTGTGCTTCCCCTTGTTATTTGCAGGAATTCCAATGTCAACATAACGCATTGGAGAATCCATGTCACAGAATGCTATAGTTGGAATGTTTCCAAGAGCTGCTTCCTTAATAGGCTGCAAGCAGGTAAGTGTAGTGCGAATGTTATGTTAGATCAAAACAGAGGCAGTAAGAATCCTACTAAACAGGAGAAATACTTAATTGAAATAATAAGGCATGATTTACCTGGTGATCAGTCCTTGGATCAGTAAGGATTAGGAGACAAGGCTCACTGAACGATGTCTGCATCTGATTTGTGAATGTACCAGGGGTATGCCTTCCAGCAATTGGATGAGCCCCAGTATACTGGCAAATTTCAAGACTGCTCTCTGACCATAGGGCCTCGCAGACTGGACAATAATGTCCTGTGGGTTCTCAATTGCAACAATAACCCTTGCTGCAAGCTGAAGTTTCTCCCACGTCTTACCAAGGTTGATAATATAGATTCCTGGATTGAAGAAAACTTTTAGAACATGCAAAAATATGTGAAAAAGCTACTCTAGACAGATATCTATGTAACACAACCACCCAACCCCCAGCTAAACCAAAAAATCACCAGCAAACCAAATCCAATTTCTAAGCATCTTATTTATAAACAAATCAGTCCTCATAATAACACTTTATATTAATAATCTTCATAATTATAGTAAAAAGAAATAGAATAATAGACTATACCTTCACTTTATTGCTCAGAAAAAAAAACATAAAATTGAAAGAAAACAAACACAAATATATTCAGTAAGACAAAAACTGTATACACTCATTAGCAGATATGTATCACCACATAAAATTACAAATCATGGCCACAACACTAGAGGCAAGCCACTTTGACATACACCTTCGTGTTATATCACCTCAACTCAAACCAGAATTCTTTTCTAACAATAAATTTGGGAGTTACAAGGGAAATGAATAAAATGGGTTTTAATGGAATGGAAGGTAATGGAAAGTATCGTAAAGGAGGGTGGTTAAAATTCCCTTGTTTGGATGTTATAACTAAAGGAAAGAATGGAAAAGAGAGTAATGTAACCTTCCTTTGTTTGTATGGAGGATGGAAAGGAATGAAACGATTAGGTTATTAATAAAATGTTGCACAATTACCCTTAACTATTAATCATAAATGAATTAAATAAGGGTGGTTTTGATATTTTAAATCAAAATGAATAAATGAAGGTTATGTTACTTCCAAAAACCTCCAAATTAAGGGAACTCTAAAAATGGGGTTTTGGAGGTAACAGAGGTTTTCAAAGTACCCTCCTATTACATTACCCTTCTTTAAAAAAAAAAACTCCCAAACAAGGAGAGGTAACATAACCTCCCTTATGTTCCATTCCATTCCCTCCAATTACCTCCATCCAAACAAACACACTGTAAGCGTCCTAAAAGATACAACACTAAACATGTATATACACGCATGTAAGCATATGCATACACAAACACAGGTAAAGCATTCAGAATATCAGATCTAATAATATCAGCTAACTTACATCCAATGAAAAAATATGCAGGAATAGCGAAATATATCCAAATGTCAAATAACCCAAAAACCTTGTGAGCAATATTCCAGATTCTTCCACTCATTTGCTCAACACCCAAACAAAATACAAATCCACATACATAAAACAATACCAGAAACACATTCCCACATACCACACCTATGTTGGTTAAATACTCAAACAGAGTCACCTACATACAAATATATACTATGCTTAAAAATCCAGAATCAGATACACATGTAGATATACCTATACAATACATATGTAGAGATAACCATTAAATGCAAATTCTATGTCCGTTCATAAGCTTAACACCTAAATTAACACCAATACACACAGATCAAAGTTATAAGAGCACAAACTAATAGATACCTATACACACAATAGATGTACGCGAAGATATAGCCCAAGAAATATAGCTAGAGAGAGAGGAATAGAGGATACCATCGTTGCGGCGCTTGAAAACATAACGTTCCATTTGGAAGTCACAGTTTTTGGTCCCGAGATGGACCTCAGCGGCCAACATCATCTGGATGTCAGCTTCCTTCTGTGACAGCTACCTTGCCACCGCTGTGGCTGTTGTTGTTGCCATAGATGCTCTCTTCTACTTCTTCTTTTGACAAACCCTAGAAAGAGAACTTCTTAGAGTGAGAAAATGAGGGCTTCGATGAGGCAGAAAGAGTGTTACAAAATGAAATATAAGGGGAGGGTTTGGGTGAAACCTTAATTTATTCCAATTTTATATATATATATGCCTGTGATTACAAGTTAATGTGAAAATTGTGAAAATTCTACCACCCACAATGTTTGCTGAGTGGTTTATTCACTCTTATTAAGCTACTATAATTACAAACTGAGAGGGCCCAAAGTACATGCATGAATAAGAGAGAAATACAAAAAGCTACCTTCAATATTGTTTTCTCCCTCAATGCCCATAGGGTCAGATTAAAAAGATCAGGCATATTCTTCCTATTATTTCCACATCAATATTGACATTGGAAAAATCCAATTTCATGCTATTTACCAACTGGGAACAACGCACACCTAACCACACTTCAAAGGCACTGTGCTCACGTTTAAGGAACCACATCCACTTACAGAAACACGACACTAGCACTACCCAATTGACCCCACTTGAGATCCAAAGCCAAATAAAACCCAAAAAATTAACAAAAAGAAAATATTATAGAGAGATGGCAATCAGTACCTATAAATACTCAGCTAACAAGATCAAACTTTCAAAAATATAAATGACTAATCGCCAGGAGAGTTCACTTGAATCCCTAGGCTAAACTCAAGCAAACAGAAACCAAACTATTGGTGAAATCAAACTAACATGGAGAAACAAAACTTTACAAGATAATCTTAAGCTAATTTCAAAATCAAACAGAAATAGCATCCCAATGACCAAAAAAAAAAAGCACAAAAGGCCCAAGCACGATTTTGCGTTACTTGACAGGAAAGTGATAAATTTCAGCCAGTGCCTAATAAGTATACACTACACGAAACTAAATATCTGATGCACAATATTTAAGTACTATTTTATTTTTCAATTTTCCATTTAATACAAAGATCTATGGTGTTAACTAATTGGAGATAAGATACCTGATTGGAGAAATGCGACGGGCAGAGTCGGTGCGCGTGAGAGAGAGACGGCCGACGTGAGAGTCTGAGAAAGTTTTGTGAGGGAAGGGTTTGGGACCTTTGGGTGTGAGTGAAACACTTGTCTTAGCCAATGACAAATTTGTCGGCGAGTCTTTCCCTCTTGTTTTAGGGTATTCCCGAAATGGCCTTCCCATGCCTCTTTTTCTCTTCTTTTATTTTTTTTGTTTAATTATAAAAATACTTTATGATTGACCATAATTTTAAAAAATACTTCGAGAATTTTTTCGTAACAAAAAATACTTTATGTTATATTTTTGTTAATAAAAAATATCTTATGGTTGACTAAAAGAAACATATGACAATATAGTTTTGACTAACAGAAACATATCATAGGTTATTTTTTTGCTAACAAAAATATGCCACGACGTATATTTTACCACAAAAAAAACTTTTGAGTATTTTTTGAAAATTGAGTCAACCACAATATATATTTTGAAAATAAAATCAACCACATGGTATTTTTTATAATTAAGCCTTGTTTTTTTTTTGATATCTTCATTGTTACCGGTTATTCTCGGACATGTATTGGATGTAGAGGTGGCAAAATTTGATCCGATCCAAAAATTCAACTCTGTCTGGCTCTATCCAAATCTGACTCGACTTAAAAATACATCAAAATAATATGATTCGAACCCGATTAGACCTTAACCCGAGTGACCCAAAACCCGAAATGATCTAAACTCGACCCGAAACCCGAAAAGACTCAAAACCCGAAACAACCCGACTCGAAATGACTTGAAAATATATTTTTTTTCATAAAAATCAATTTGTTTTCTAAAACTAGATTTATAGTTAATTTACTAGTTGTTAAATGAAATAAATTATATCATAATTAATTAATTATTAATTTACATGTGTTGATGTGCATGGTTCAACATTCTATTAATACGAGTAATCTCATTAACTTCAAATCAAAAATCAAGAACACTAGAAAATTTTGCATTATTCTTCAAGTCACAATAAAATTTTATTTTCAATTGTCCGGAAAAAATAGAATGGAATGAAGTGATTATATGAAATTTAATATCCAAAATCTGGTATAAGATATTACTAGGGAGAATAACTTTGTGAACCAATTGTCTAAGATCGTTTAAGACTAAATTTTGGGACTAAAAGTTATAACATTGCATATTGCATTAAAAAATTAAATATATTATTTAAAAAATTAAGCATTGATTTATTATTAATCAATTTTTACGGATTTGGCAATGTAACTCGTTTAGTCTTATTATATGCAGATAATTTTTTTTTAATTAAGCATAAATATCTATTTTGTTGACCCGACCAGACATGACTCGAGACCCAACACGACCTGAGACCCGATACGACCCAAAATTGATATGACTTGAACCCGACCCGAAGTGATTTGTGACTCAAATGACCTGCGACTCAATATGACTCGAACTAGACCTGACCCGACCAGAACCTGATTGACCCGACCCGACCTGTTTGCCTTCTCTGATTGGATGTGATAAATTCAAATGTAAATGAAATTTAATATTTTAAAAAATTTATTATTTCAATAAGAATTATCTCAAACATTTAAATAGATAATAGTTTATGATCAATTTAATGAATTTATATACACAAAAATTAATTATTGTCCCATATTTAATTTTTTATACAAAGTAATGAATTATTTGTATAGAGTAAATTTATATCTTAATTTATAAAAAATAATATTTAATATAAAAAAATAATTATTTTAGAGTAATAAACTAAATAATAATTTTAAGAGGAAAAAAAATCAATATAATATTGTATTACTCAGGGAAGACTTGTTTGTATAGAGTAATGATTTGTTTAAAAAAAAAAAAGCCTTACTTATATGAAATAAAATCATTCCTAAACATGTGAAGAAAATAAATAAAGTACTTTATTAGGTGAGGTTTTTTCCAATAAATGTTTTACACTAAATTTAAAATTTTAATATATATATATTGTATGTGCACGTAAATAGAAGTTACACGTGATATATTTTTAGTTATTATTTTTTATATGTAATTGAGAAAAGTAAAGAATACTATGACTTAAAATAAACAAACAAATGAAACACAATATTTATAATTTATAATACCAAAAAAATTAATATTTTCTGAAAAATCCAATATACTAATGAATTTTTTATAATTTTGAAAAACTTAATAAAATATTATAATAAAAAATTATATATTCAATCCTTATTATATTTTTATGAAATGTTAGTCATCAATTACAAACCATTAAATAAAGCTTTTCAATGGATATGGTATCTTATTTCAAATATAAAAAAAAAATCTACTTAATAGATTTTATGAAGATACAAAATTTCTAATTTTTGATATAAAATCTAATTTTTGGAATTTTCAAATAATATAGCAAGACAGGTACAAAATAATAGTTACAGTCCCATTTAACCATTATTAGTTGAACCTGGTGCCATTAGAACTAAAAAAATATGCTGCTTTCGAATTTCAAAACATTATGAAGCTATATACAAATATTTAAGAGATAAATACATATTCTTTCGTGAGGTTCGTGACCGGAATAGTTACCTCACAGATGTTTCAAAATATACATTTACCTCTTTATATTTGTCATTATTTTAAATATGAAACACAGTTACCTCATTCCGTGAAAATTTATGTTAGTCAAAGAATGAGTCAATAGAGTAAAAAAAAATAGTTAAATGGACATTCATATGTGAGCATAGTATTGTATTTTTCTAATCATCGTCAGAACTTAACAGTTCTCGTTAAGTCAAACCTAATCAAGGGAGGTAAGTGTGTGTTTTAAAACATCGAGGAGGTAACTGTCTTGGCCACTAATACTTGGGGAGGAATATGTATATATCCCAATATTTAAACTTGATTCCTTCAAGTAGTCTTCCATCATAATTATGCCACATGTTATTTTAAGGGAGAGGAGGACTCTATACGTGTCCATATGAAAAAGATTAGGCTAAGCTGATCTATGCGTTTTAAAGTCTGTTTTTTGCTCTACGTTTTACACCATAATCATTTTCTCTTTTACTCCGTTTCGTATGACCTTAAGTATAAAATTTAATTCATTTCCAAATAAATTAAAAGTAGGATTCATTTATAAACGAATTCACAATTCATTTTTTAAATGAATTAAGACTAGAATTCATTTACAAATGAACTCAAATGAAATTTCTTGTCTAATATAGTTTTACTTAAACTGTAGAATTGAAATGAATTTTTTTTTTTTGGAATCAGTGTGATTACACCCAAAGTATAACGCGATAGTTGTAGCACAGTTTTGGGGTGTCAATTCTACAGGGAAAAGCGATCTACAAAGGAAAAGTGCAAACCTTAACATGAACGATAACAATCAAGGGAGAAGATATGAATGCACTCGACCGCACCAGTATGTGATCGAGCGCATAAGCGCATCAGTAAACATTAAAACGGCATAAATTATTTTGGAAAGGAGTGTAGGGTTTTGTTTTTATGAGTTTAGGGTTTCCAGATGTTTCTAAACCCTATAAAGAAGCCTGTAAACACAGAAAGGGGGGGGTGATGTTCCAGGAGGAGATTTTACAAAAGAATTGACGACTCTTCTCTATAATACTTTCGGGTTTATTCTTATCCCTTTATTTTATTTTATGAATATGTTTAACATCAAACTCATGTGTAACTAAACTCTTAGTAGGGCTTGATTGAAAGCCTTAATTATGTTTACTCAATAATTCAGTATTGGTGCCTTTGCGATATTTATATTATGATGCTTAACTTAATTAATTCTTGTTTTCTTGAATTCCTCATTTGTGTTTGCCTGAGTAGCATATGCATGTGGTAAGGACTAGTTAGTTAAATCAATTTGGATGACCGAGTCCTGGGTTTAAAAATAGTAACAAAAGAAATCCATGCCGGGTTCTTGGGTTAATCAACATAGGAAACCGGGAGTATGTACCATGCCCTAGGTCTCGTGTGTTTGTCGATTTCCACAGATATTATGCTTTCGTAAAGAACAACTTAGTATACACCATGCTAAATCCTTTAATAAAGAAGAGAGTTAGAGTATACACCATACCTAACTCGTTGCTTAGGGAAATCAATAGCTTAAGGAGTATACACCATGCCCTTAAGTTGACAACCATTAGGTATTCATAACGTGATTAAAGCATTGGCATATTGTTTAATTGTGAAAGCATGATTAGTGGTGGATATCAAGTCCCTACGCTTTTATCATTATTGATTCAAACTCAATATTTATTTCTCTCGTTTTATATTGCGAAATTAATTCTAAATCAAAATTTACCAATCTTCGTGGGAATGATCTTGTACTTGCACACTATGCTACTATGTTGACCTTGTGCACTTGCAAGTAAAACGTTCAATTATTTGCTTATTAATTTAGGTAGATTTTTTCACAAGAAGTTTTTGGCACCATTGCTGGGGATTGCGTTAAATTATGTTTAGAATTATTTTTCGTTCAGTTTTATTATTTTGTTAAGTTTTATTTTAACCAAAAATTTAATTTTTACCTTCTTTTTGTTTTTCTGTTTCAGGTCTGCAGCAGAGAAGTTCTTGGCATTACGATCGAGCGCCATCCTATCGCGATCTAGCGCAGTTCTTGGAGTGATCGAGCGCAAATAGTCCAGAAACTACCCGAACAGCAATACTGAAGCTGTTGCACTGAAGAGTTTTAATTGATTCATGCAAGGGCTTCAATCCAGGAATCCAACCATCTTTTCACTCGATATAGAGATTGAGCAGACCATTCAACAAAGGCCTAGAGACAATATTGAGAAGGAAGAAGAAGAATTCGATGGAGAAGCACCGATGGCGGAACAGCTTGATAACCAACCGCCACTAGAGCGAAGACCCATGAAGCAATCCTTTATCCCAGGGAACCTCAATCAGCCCTCATGCATTGCTTATCAACCTGAGGCAGAAGCTAATTATTACATATCCCCGCAGATACTCAATGCTTTGACTTATTTTAGGGGTACACCTGTTGAGGATCCACACTTGCATCTTTGGGAATTCTTTGATCTCTTCAAGTTCCTGCACATCCAGGGCCTAGATCAAGAGGGAATCAGGTTAATTCTTTTCCCTTTTTCATTAAAAGATAATGCTAAGTTGTGGTACAATTCATTGCCTACAGTGTTTATCCATACTTGGGAAGAGCTATCCAGTAGGTTCCTAAATAAGTTTTTCCCACCACAAAAGACAAGACAGATGAGGAAGAGGATTCAATCTTTCCAACAGAAGGATGAAGACCTTTTCTTTGAAGCATGGGGACACTTCAATGAGTTGCCTCTCAAGTGTCCACATCACAATCTACCTTAAGATGAACTGGTACAAGCTTTCTATGAAGGTCTGAGTGACATAAATAAAGGTATTGTGGATTCAGGTTGTGGAGGTGTGCTAATGGAGAAGAGTAGTGAAGAAGCCATGGAGCTTTTTGAGACATTAAGTGAGCACATTCAACAATTCTCATCCAGAGATAGACAAGGAGTTAAGAGCAAGGGCATGTATGAAGTGAACTTAAATGGTGGATCTCCAAATTAGATGGCTGCAGTGGAAAGAAAGCTAGATATAATTGTAAAAGCCATGACTGCTCAGAACTTCCCACCTAGTCCACAAGCTACACAACTCTATGTATGTGCTATATGTTCTCATTTTGATCACACTACTGAAACTTGCCCTTTGTATTCATCTGCAGATTCAAAGTAAGCAAACTATGTGGGACCAAACAACTATCCTCCCAAGAACAATCCATATGCAAATACCTATAATCCAGGATGGTGAAACCACCCCAACTTTTCATGAAATAACAATCAGAATGCCCTGAACCTTCAAGGATAGTAAAGGAGCTCCTAACCGCAGCCCAATCAGTTTCGGAATCAAAGAAGAGTGACCTAGAAAGTATTGTAAGGCAATTGGCAACTCAACAACAACAACTGATGGCTTCGCAAGATCAGTTTATGGCAGAAACAAGACAATTTCAGACTGAGCAAAGACAAACAAAGGCAAAGCATGAGCAAGCTATTCAAAGACCAAGTGGGGTAATTGGCTAAGGAGCTAAGTGGAAGAAAGCAGGGTGAACTTCCAGCCCAAATAATACCTAATCCAGGAGGACATCAGCAACTGAAGGCCGTTATAACTCTCAGAAATGGTAAGATCATAGGAGCTGATGAGCTTGCACAAGCATCTCCTGATAAAGCATCCACATCCCAGGTAAGTGAAATGGAGAAGGTGAATATACCACCCTTCCCTTAAAGGTTAGTAAAGCCAAAGAAAGAAAGTAAATTGCTTGATATTTTTGAAACTTTGAGAAAGGTAGAGATTGACATTCCTTTATTAGATGCAATTCAACAAATTCCTGCATAAGTTAAATTTTTGAAAGATTGTTACACTAATAAAAGGAAGTTTCAGGAGTATGAAACAATGGCTTTAACTGAAGAGGTAAGTGCGGTATTTTTAAGGAAACTATCACCCAAGCTAAAAGATCCAGATAGTTTTACCATTCCTTGCAAGATAGGTGACTAGTTTTTTGAGCGTGCATTACTAGACCTAGGGGCAAGTGTCCATTTGTTGCCATACACTGTATTTGAGACACTAAGTTTAGGGGAGCTTCAACCAACTTTCATCACCCCTTAATTGGTAGATAGAAACATCAAAAGACCAAGAGGCATTCTTGAGGATGTCTTGGTAAAGGTAGGTGAATTTATTTTACTTGTTGATTTTATTGTATTAGATACAAAAGAATCTCCTATCTTATTGATTTTATTGTATTAGATACAAAAGAATCTCCTATGCCATTACCTTTGCCCATCATCTTAGGAAGACCCTTTATGAGAACTGCTGATACAAAAATTTGTGTGAAAAAGGGTATCGTAAGTATGAAGGTAAATGGTGAGAAGATAGAATTCAAAATATTTGATGCATTGAAATTACCCCAAGATGATACAGAATGTTTTAATGTATGTATGATGCAAAGTTTTGTTGAGCAAGCTTTTCAAGTCCCTCACATTGATCCAATGGAGACCACCCTCACCCATAGTTTCACAAGATCGGATAGTAAGCCAGAATCCAAAGATGTTACTGAAGATATCATTAAAGCGGTTGCACTGTCTGGCTGAAGACGTTAAACTTAGCGCTCATGGGAGGCACCACACAACATATCCTTTATGTTTTTATTTAGTGAAGCTCTTTTCCACCCTTTGCTAGTGACAACATGACTTAGAAAAAATTCTCAATTTATCTTTAATAGTCTAAAAATGATGGGTTTTGTTGCACTCCTCTTGGGAAATTTGAAAGCATGTAAAAAACTACAAAAGATCAAATTGTAACAAGGCTAAAGGATTAACATATGCTCATTAAGGGGCTTGAATGTGTGACATTCAGCGCTTATTAGATTTAATAAATTCTTTTTTATGAAAGATTTAATATGCATTTTGGAATAATTTTTGTGTTTACATATATCAATGCTTTGTTGCTAGAATGGAGTCTTAATATCAAAGTATATAGATTTGATGCTTGTATTAAGAAAGGTGTTGTGCCCTTATTAGAGTATTACCTAGAAACTAATCCAAAGAAAATATTGAAGAAGCGGATGATTTAAAGCTTTTAGTTAACTTTAGTAAACTTGAGAACGATTTTAGGTTCGATGGAGTATGTTAAAACAAATCATGCTCTTTTCTAGGTGGCATGCCCAAACATAATGCAAATTGAACCAAATCAAGCTTTAATAGTCTATTGCTTAGCTTTTCATAAATTAATTTGAATGTTTGTTTTCTTACAGGTTACTGGAACTATTCAATTTTGACGTTTTAGAGGAGCTGAGAATCAACTGCATAATTTGCTTTTGATATAGGAGTTTCATTGCCCACCTCTGCTTTTGCCAGTTGCTGGTAGTCATTCAAACTAATAATATGAAAACCGATAAAGTTCACTTTTCACCTTGTGTTTATTGAGAATTTAAAAAGTGTGTGCTTGATTCTCTATTTCCTATTTTTCTCCTCTTGTCCAACACACAATTTTGGTGAAGGTATACATGTATTAAAAGTACATGCTTTTGTGATCAAATTTTTTCTTTTAATTTTTCTTTAAAGCTCTAAGTGATATTCTAATAGGTAAAGCTTTATTTGATTTTTTTGTTACTTACATGTTTCATCATGTAGGTTAAATTTCATGTCATATCTCACCATTGGCTTCAAAGTTGAAGTGGTCAAGTATTTCTTCATTGCATCACCTAAAGTTGAAGTAAATAGAAATTTGAACTCTATTTATGATGATTATAGCCAACCAATGTTTATTCTCTATTTTATTACTATTGTTAAGTTACCTTTCTTCAACCATAATTATAGTCATTTGTTGACTCCCAAATTCACGAGGCATTTTTTTGTTATCTGTAGCGAGAGTCAAATTCTTTGTGGTTTGGTTTATGATAACCTCAAATTTTCAAAAATTCCACTGCTAGTGAATTGTTATTGTTATATACAGTTAGGATTTTTTTTTTTTTTTTTTTTTTTGTCTAGCAGAATTTTTAGCATGGACAATTATAAGTGTTTCTTTTATACTACAACTGCCGAGGCATCGATCATGTATGCAATACTGTATTCTTAAACCTTATGTTAATAAGGTAATCAAATATATCAATTTTTGATAATATGGGTGCATGTTTGGTTAGAGTTTTCAAAAAGAGTTTTGGGTTATCAAAAACTAAAAACAGTTTTCAAAATACACAAACATGTTTGGGTTTTGAAAACTATTTTCAAACATAGTTTTTGAAAACTGGTTTTAGAAAACTCACTTTTGATGTTTTCAAAAAGAGTTTTCAGTTTTTATTATTTTCTCATAGATTTTTAAGACACAAAATAATACTTTCCTCTCTATTTTCTCGCTAGCCAAATAGAAAAGGCTACAAATACAGTGCTTCTCTTTATCTCATCAAGCTTTTTTCCATTCTTTTCTCCTTCTCAAAATTGATTATGAATAAGAAAAAGAAAACAAAATTGCAAAGCAAGAAGATCTATCGTGGTGCTATTGTGGTAGTGCTTGCGGTGCAAGTCCAAATCTGGATCTGCCAAGGGGAGAAGAAGAAGAAAAAGAATGATGAGGATAACAATAAAATGAGGAGGAGAAAAAGAGGAAAATGAGCCCAGATTTTTTAGGAGAAGAAAAGGAGGAATAAGAAGAAGAGAAGAAAAAAATGAGAGAAACATGCCTTTTATTATGGATTTTTTAACCTTTTACTATGCATTTATTTTTAATTTATTTTCTAGTTTTTATCTTTTTAAATCCAAACAAATTTTCAATGTTTTTTGTTTTTGAAAACTATTATCAAGTTACAGTTATCCAATCATGTTTTCTCTAAAAACATCATAAAAGTTTTTCTATTTTCATTTTTGAAAACAGTTTTCGAAAACTGAAAATTGTATCCAAATCATGCTCTGGATCTTTATTCAGTGTTCTTAATGCTTTGGTTTTCACTGTGCCATGTATAAACATTGTTGGCCACAAGCTTCATATCCTCTTACACTGCATTAGGAATAATGATTTGTGGGTTATAATCTTTCATCCAGATATCTTTCTTTGAGATAGAAAGAAATTGATACTATTAGAGTAGGGATGTATCATGGTGTTCTACTTATTGTAGAGTTTAAAGTGGAAGAATTAGAAGGGATTTAGGTAACAAATAATGGCCAGTTTAGCTCTTCTCATTTTATTAGGTTGCCATTTAGATGGAGTGGTGTTCTCAATTTACTTCAAAGATGAGTGTTATTATGTGTAGTTAATCTTGGCTAGTTGATTAGCACTATTGTCAGGGATGAATTTGTCTAAAAGTTACTCGCAAACCCAAGAGCTACAAAATTAATCAATGATAAGAAATTTTGAAGCTTAGGGAGAAAATACAAACTTATTTCTATATGGCCTTGAAGGATAATTAATTTCATGGTTGGTACATAATAAAAGAATAAAATCAGTAAAGTGTCATTTTGAGTTAAATTGAACTCTTTCAAAACTCACAACATCTATACATAACTACATGGTTAAATCTTCCTTTTAAAGTATATTTCATGAACCCATGCAACGCACGACCATTAATAGTGATATTTTCAATCCTGACAGAAAATTTACCATAGTTTAAATTGATGATATTTTAGTATTTTCAAAACCTATTGATGTTACTTTAAGCACTTGCAAACATTTTAAAATATTATTAAGCAAAATGGTCGAGTCATTTTCTCTTCCAAAATGAAGCATTTTCAAACCAAAATATGATTTCTTGGTCATGATATATATTGGGGTACTATCAAACCGATAGCTAGAGCTATTGAATTTGTAGATAAATTTCCTAATGAAATGAAAGAAAAAACCCAACTTCAGAGGTTTTTGGAATGCCTCAATTATATCTTGGACTTTTCCCCCAAATTAAGATCTTTATATGAATTTTTATATAAAATATCGAGGAAAAATCTTGTACCATTATCACAAGATCATACTTTAATTGTGAAAATCCTAAAATCCAAAGTCAAATCTCTTCCTTGTCTTGGTATTTCACATCCTCATGCATTCATGATAATTGTAACAGACGCATCAAAATTAGGGTATTGTGGCATTCTCAGACAACATATTTGTGATCATTCTTAGGATACACTTTAGGCACTTGCAAACATTTTTACACATTATTAACTAAAATGGTCTAGTCTTTTCCTCTTCCAAAATGAAGCCTTTTCAAACCAAAATACGATTTCTTGGCCATGATATATATCAGGTTGCTATCAAACCGATAGCTAGAGCTATTGAATTTGCAGATAAATTTCCTAATGAAATCAAAGAAAAAAACTTAACTTTAGAGATTTTTGGAATATCTCAATTATATCTCAGATTTTTCCCCAAATTAAGATATTTATGTGAATTTTTATACAAAAACAAATCCAAAGTCAAATCTCTTCTTTGTCTTGGTATTCCACATCCTCATGCATTCATGATAATTGAAACAGATACATCATAAATAGGATATGGTAGCATTCTCAAACAATGTATTTATTATTTTTCTCAAGAATTAAGGCATATAGTTAGGACCATAAAAGAATTAATAAACTAATATAAAATAATTTATCAGTTGTATTGTGCATAGCTAACTTTCAAGATGATTTGTATAATAAAATATTTTTATTAAGAATAGATTGTAAAACAACAAAAGAAGTTTTGCAAAAGGATGTTCAAAATATGGTTTCAAAATAAATATTTACCATATGGCAAACGATTTTATCTGCTTTTGATTTTGACATTGAATTTATCAAAGAATGGTCAAATTCTCTTTTTAATTTTCTTACTCGAAAATTCTTATAAGGAAAAACATTAGAGAAATAGCAAGGGCACTCGACCGCTAATAAGGTCATCATCTTCAAAATCTCATTCTCCATCTCAAAATAGAGAAAACCCTATAGTCTTATGCAATGATTATGCTTGAAATATCTCCTTCCAAAAACACTCAAACTAATTCCCAAAGGCCCGTTTTTAATCATCCAAATAGATTCAAATCACTATAAGAATTTCCTTGCCTTTCAAATCCAAGCCGAATTCATAGTTATTCTCAAGCCTTACAGATCCAACCAAAATCCTCTCCATCTACTTGCTCGACTTTAGTCAGTAATAAATTTGAATGTCATTATATTGTTAAGCCATATAATATGACTATTTAGATAACTAGCCTTCAAGAAACACTATTAGGTACCCAACAAATTTATGATATTTATAACAAAATTTTGCCTACGGGTTTTCATTTTTTTCCTTAAAGAAAATTTGAAAACTCAAAGGTTTTATGATTTCATTTTTGTTGACACCAAATATGTTTAAATAAAACATACTCCATACAAAAAATAATCCTTAAAAATAGTATTTTCCAAATGCAAGATCTTAAGATAATTAATTCTTCAAATTGGAAAAATCCCTTTTACAAAGAAAAGTCATTTTTTATCTCTTTCATTTCTCAAACATATACTTACCATGAATACAGAATGACATGGTATCACATATTTCATATCAAACCTTTTAATCATTCATAGTTTATTCATTTTGACAAAATTGTCCCAAAGATTTTCCAATATGGTTCCTTGAAAGATGGATATTTTTAGGGCATTCTAAGAAAATATTTCATCCAGTATGCAAAGATGTTTTTTCCTTAATCAAAGCTCAATCTATGGTTGAGAAATAAACAAAAAATAATTATTATATGTAGGCACTTTTTTAGCACTTGTTGAAATTTTGGCTCAAATCCCCACAAGTAAGACTTTTAATTTATTTGGAAAAAGTTGATTTCTATTTTATAGTTTCTTTTTCTAGTAGAAGTAGTAGTAGTTTCTTATTGGATGGTTGCTTATTTTAATAGTAGTAGTAGTCTCTTATTTTTTTGTTATTTTCTTATTAGTATTGGAAAATTCTCATCTATATAAAAGGAGTTTTAGAGAAGATTTGAGGCACACTTATAATTCCAATATACATAGTAAATCAAAGGGGTTTAGTACTAAAGTTTGGATGAGAATTTTTGGTGTATTGGGGTTTTAGGTTGTCAAGTAGAGAGAAAACCTACAACTAATGCTAGATTGAGAGCTTTGTTTGTATTAGAGCTTTTAGGTTGTGAGATAATGAAGCAAGGTTGTAAATTCCATTTCATTTTGTCCAAAACGGTCGAAACATTTTGGTTTCAAAGATAAAATGAAACGAAATGCATGTATACTTCGTTTTGAGTTATGTTTCGGTGTACTTCAGAATTTTTTGGCCGTTTCAACCGAAATATCTGTTTCGACCGAAATAACCTTCCTGATGTAGAAGCAAGCTCTCTGTTCTTTGACCAACCTTGCACACTTCCTTGTGGAAAAATACCTTCTCTGAGATGAATTCTTCATTAAAGGAGAAACGGAATACATACTTTGTTGTTATTTTTCTAAGGTTTAAACAAGTCCAACCATGGTTTAAAAATGGTTAAAGTCGAAAACAAAGGTGGATTATCAAAGTTCAGCAAGTTAGAAGACTGTACACATGTATGTGCATCAATTTGGAGCAAGGGAAGGCCATGCGCACTAGTGTGCGCAGTTCTGCACACAATCAGGGAAGTGTGCACACAGCAGCAGCATCATCAGCACCATGGCACCCAAAACCAGCACCATGGCATCCAGAATGATGTGCTGAAGGACCGCATCAGCGTCATGGCGCCCAGCACCAGCACCATGGCGTCCAGAATGGTGTGCTGAAGGACCGGACCAGCGCCATGGCGCCTAGAAAGAGCACCATGGTGCCCAGAAGGTGTGCAAAGGTGCTCTGCCCAGCACCATGACGCCCCCTGTTGAGCACCTAGGCACCAGGCAAAGGGCTGCACACATGGACAGCCTATTTTAAGACCCTTTTAAGTGTGTTAATGCAAGGATAAAACACACAGTACCACTTGGGAAGTGATGAAGGGCTATGATTAAGTGGAGATCATGATCAAAGGGTGAAAATTGATTCACAAGAATGTCCAAGAATTAAGAGGCTATAAAAGGGGTTCTAAAGGCCTCATTTCTACAATAATATACAACACACATACAAGAGAGATTTATGACATTATGAGATCATTGTAAACACTTAGAGAGAATTGTGTAAGAGTGACAAACACAAGAGAGACTCTTTGTAGTAAGGCTGGGTGTATAAGATAGAGAAGTCTAGAATAATGAGAGGACATTGTTAGTTCTCATCTTCTTCTATCTCTTCTTGTTTCTTCAAGAACTTGGATTCTTGAAGGGGATTGCTGTAACTTTGTAAGAACCATTAAGATAGTGCAGAGAGTTCGGAGGAACTCACGGGGACGTAGGCACATTGCCGAACCTCGATAACAAATTTCTTGTCTTCTTTCTTTCTTTGATTTTCTGTTCTTGTGTTCGATTGCTGAAATTATTTCTACAAGTCATTCAAGACTTGGGTGTTTGGAAGATCACCACCTGGGCATCTTGCTAAGGTGATTTCCAACAGTGGTATCAGAGCTAAGCAGCTGGTTATCGGAGCAAGAAGTAGAAGGTACGGAGCCAAGACTCCAAAAATCAAAGATCAAACTTCTTGGGTGATTCAAGACGGTGTAAAGATTAAGACCCGGTCGTGTTCTTGAAGGTTGATTCAAGAACGGTGTTAAAGATCCATCTTCGATCTGTGTTCTTGAAGTTGAAGAAAGCAGTTGTGGTTAGTGTACAAATATGGGATCTTGTCCGCAAAAGATGGCTTCAAATTTTTGTGTGGAGAAGTTTGATGGAAAGGGGGACTTTGCCCTATGGAAACGGAAGATCAAGGCGGTTCTAATACAACAGAAAGTGGACTTGGCTATTGGAGAAGATGATGCTTTTCCAGCAAGTTTCACAGAGGACCAGCAGACCGAGATGAAGAAGATGACTTACAGCACCATTTTCTTGCACATGTCGAATAGTGTCACAAGGGAGTGCGGAGACTCGGAGGATCCGGCTGTCATATGGAAGAAACTAGATGAGTTATTTCTTACCAAAACTCTCCCTAACAAAATTTATCTTCTTAAAAGAATCTTTGCTTTTAAAATGGACCCTAGTAAGGAGTTGCAAGATAATCTTGACGTCTTTAACAAGTTAGTTCAAGATTTGAATAGCTGTAGCATTACTTTTCCGGGTGAACAATTGGCTATCGTTTTATTATATTCACTTCCAGATTGCTTTGATAATTTGATTAATGCTATTGAGTATGGAAGGGATACTTTGACAAAGGAGATTGTGATCAATGCCATAAGGGCACATGATTTCAAAGCCAAGATGAATGAGACATCAAGTGGTGAAGGGTTGTTCATAAGAGGAAGGCCAGCAGTTCGAAATGGCAGTAGCAACAATGGCTACTACCGGGACAAAGGTAGAGGAGAGAGCCATGGGAGATCTCATTCCAAGACAAGACTTGGAGGAGGAAGGAGATGCTTCTACTGCAACAAAGAGGGCCATTTCAAGAAAGATTGCAAGAAGAGGTTATGGGATGAGAGGAGAAGCCATACCAACAATGGAGAGGCTTCGGTTGCCATAGGAGAACAGCAAGGTGATGATGTTCTTGTTGTGTGCTTGGATGTGAGCAGGAGGCAAGGCAGCGGAAAGTGGATTCTTGATTTCGGGTGCACTCATTATATGTGCCCTCACAAAGAATGGTTCAAGAATTTCAAGAAGATCAATGATGGAAGGGTCTTCTTGGGGAATGATAATTCTTGCCATGTGAGAGGGATTGGAGACATCCAATTGAGGATATTTGATGGAGTCACAAGGTTGTTGGAAAATATGAGGTATATTCCAGATTTGAAGAGGAACATGATCTCATTGGGGCAGCTGGATTCCATGGGCTATACATGCAAATTAGAGGGGGGAAAGATCAAGGTGGCCAAGGGATCTTTGGTAGTAATCAAGGCAGCAAGAAACGATGGACTCTATGAGATGATCGGAGAAACAGAAACCAGTGATCAAGCAGCAAGCTTGATGGCTGAGCTGGACAAGGTAGCTTTTTGGCACACTCGCATGGGACACATGAGAAAAAAGGGCCTGCAAGTGCTTAGCAAGGAAGGTCTACTTGGTGGTGATAAAGTAGAAAAACTGGATTTCTGTAAGAGCCGTGTTCTTGGGCAGCAACATCGGGTCAGCTTCAATACCGGAGTGCACAAGTCTAAAGGCATTCTTGACTACATTCATACGGACCTTTGGGGACCAGCAAGGACACCAACATAAGGAGGTAACATTTATTTTCTGTCTTTAATTGATGATTATTTAGGAAAAGTGTGGGTTTATTTGGTGAAAAATAAATCAGATGCATTGAATAAGTTAGTGGTGTGGAAAGGGCTGGTTGAGACTCAAATGGGTAGAGTAGTTAAGGGGATAAGAACCGATAATGGCTTAGAAATTTTTAACCAAGAACTTGATTAATTCTGTAGGTTAAATGGCATTCTAAGACATAGGACGGTTGTGGAAACTCCTCAGCAAAATGGAGTTGTTGAGTTGGTGAATAAGACCCTTATGGAAAAGGTTAGGTGTATGTTAGATGGATCCGGGTTACCAAAATATTTTTAGGGAGAAGCTATAGCTACAGCTGCATACTTGGTAAATAGATCACCCTCTAGGATTGTGTCCCAAAAGACTCCCATGGAGATGTGGAGTGGAAAACCCCCTGAGTTGGACAACCTTAGGACTTTTGGGTGTGCTGCATATGCACAACAAAAGGATGATAGACTTAGCCCAGGATCTAGAAAATGTGTGTTTCTAGGATATGGGGAAGGGGCTAAGGGATATAGGTTGTGGTCCTTAGAAAAAGAAGGATTAAAACTCATAATAAGTAGGGATGTTAATTTTAATGAATTGTTATTTCCCTACTTGGAGAAAACTAAACCTGCAGGGGCTAGTGAGCAAACCAGTTTGGTTCTTGTGGAGCATAGCATCAAGGAAGATTCAATTCAGGTAGAGCAAGAAAGGCAAGAGGGTTCAGACCAGGTAGAGCCCTTGGATGAAGGCCATGATCAGGGCACTCAAGAGGAAGCTGAACTAGAAGAGGTTGATGCAGCAAGTCGGAAGGACTATCAGCTCACAAGAAACCGGGAAAGAAGGCTGGTCGGACCACCTTCAAGATATGGGTTTGCGGATGCTGTGGATGCAGCAACTCCTTGGACAAAAGGAGGGATGAGTGAACAAGGGACATACATGGGATGTAAGGATTCGCCAAGATCGAAGCTAGCTATGGAGGAAGAAATGGATTCTTTGAAGGAGAACAACTTCTGGGAATTGGTGAAAATTCCAGGAAAGCAGAAAGTTATGGAATGTAAGTGCACTTACAATATCAAAGAAGGGTACCCTCCAAAAGATGAAATCCAGAACAAGGCTAGGCTGGTGGCGAATGGGTTCACAAGAAGAGAAGACATAGGTTTCACAGAAACTTTCTCACCTGGACACAAGGTGGAGAAGATGGTGAGTATCCTCACCTATGTCATTGATGGGCTGTTGGTTTGGAACAGAAAGAAGAGAATGGAAAGGTTTACATCTCAACTCAGTGAGGAGTTTGAGAGGAAGGATCTCAGTCTTACACAAAAGATCCTTGGGATGAGAATCATCCGAGAAAAGGAAAGAAACAGGTTTATTGTTTCTCGGGCAATTGGTGTTTTCAGCAAATGTGTGAGTAATCTCGGAAAGAAGCATTGGTTTGGGATGAAGTTGTTGCTGAGGTTTTTGAAGGCTCAGTGACAGCCAATGGTAGCACTTATAACAACCGGAGCAGAATACATAGTGGCTATGGAAGCTATAAAGGAGGTTGTGGGGTGCAAAGGGTTGTTGGACGAGTGGGAGGTCCAAAAAGAGCAAGTGGTGGTATCTTTGGATAACCAAAGTGTGGGGCACTTATGGAGGTATCCAGTGTTCTATGAGGGGATGGAGCATATGGATGTTCGGTATCAGTACATTCTGGAAAATGGTACGAAAGGATGCATTCATGTTGACAAGAAGACCACGGAGAAAAGTCCTGCAGATTTAGGAACCAAGTTTCTACCTCTAAGTAAGTTCAATCATTGCCTTGAATTACTTAGGATTGGAGTTGGTTAATTGGTGACTCAAGATGAGTTTGGATCCCGAAGCTTTCTGCACAATGGTTCAGGTTTTTTGAACACTTAGACAAAGGTAGAGATTGTTGTTATTTGTCTAAGGTTCAAACAGGTCCAACCATGGCTTAAAAATGGTTAAAGTCCAAAACAAAGGTAGATTATCAAAGTTCAGCAAGTTAAAAGATTGCATACATGTGTGTGCATCAATTTGGAGTAAGGGAAGGCCATGCGCACTAGTGTGCGCACTTCTGCACACAATCAGGGAAGTGTGCGCACAGCAGCAGCATCATCAGCACCATGGCGCCCAAAACTAGCACCATGGCGTCCAGAATGATGTGCTGAAGGACTGCATCAGTGCCATGGTGCCTAGCACCAACACCATGGTGTCCAGAATGGTGTGCTGAAGGACCGGACCAACGCCATGGTGCCCAGAACCAGCACCATGGCGCCCAGAAGGTGTGCAAAGGTGCTCTGCCCAGCACCATGGCGCCCCCTGTTGAGCGCCTAGGCGCTAGGCAAAGGGCCGCACACATGGACAACCTATTTTAAGACCCTTTTAAGTGTGTGAATGCAAGGATAAAACACACAGTACCACTTGGGAAGTGATGAAGGGCTATGGTTAAGTGGAGATCATAATCAAAGGGTGGAAATTGATTCACAAGAATGTCTAAGAATTAAGAGGCTAGTAAAGGGGTTCTAAAGGCCTAATTTCTACAATAATATACAACACACATATAAGAGATATTTGTGACATTATGAGATCATTGTAAACATTTAGAGAGAATTGTGTAAGAGTGACAAACACAAGAGGGACTCTTTGTAGTAAGGCTGGGTGTATAAGATAGAGAAGTCTAGAATAGTGAGAGGATATTGTTAGTTCTCATCTTCTTCCATCTCTTCTTATTTCTTCAAGAACTTGGATTCTTGAAGGGGATTGTTGTAACTTTGTAAGAACCATTGAGATAGTGCAGAGAGTTCGGAGGAACTCCCGGGGACGTAGACATATTGCCGAATCTCGACAACAAATTGCTTGTCTTCTTTCTTTCTTTGATTTTCTGTTCTTGTGTTCGATTGCTGAAATTATTTCTACAAGTCATTCAAGACTTGGGTGTTTGGAAGATCACCACCTGGGCATCTTGCTAAGGTGATTTCCAACATACTTCTTGATGACCCTTCCTTCTTTGGTAGCTTCCATTTCTCATCAAAGTAAAGTTGTGGTCTTACACTTGTAGTGAGAGTAGTAGCTATTTTATATATCACAAAAGGTAAAAGGAGAAATTGAAATTAAACATAAAAAGCACGGTACTTCTCTTTACAAGACTGGATCCTTGAACAGAGCCCTACTTTGTTTTGGTGGTTTTTTTTTATTAATTTTTCAAAAAGAGAGATACAAAGTGTAAAAGAGAGCTCTCCTCTATTTTTCAAAAAGTGAAAATAGTGAAATGTGGTTTATTTTTGGAGAAATGAAACCCAAGACTAACCTTTTTTTTTAGCTTACTTTTTTAGATTGTAGATGGGTGTGTCAATGGGTATTACCCATGCCTTCTTTGTTCGAGAGGTTCACCAAATAATATTTTTCTAGTGCAAGAATATATTGAAAATAATTAGATTATTATTTTATTTGAAAGATAATAGTTTTGTACTGAGGTGGGTTTCTAATACACACATTATGGGATAACTTAATTCATTGAGGTTTTAATGCAAAGAAATCTCACTTAGTTTTGTGGGGTTGTAACTAAAAATTTCTAGGTAAGAGAAAACTCAAAAGTGAGTTTTTTTATTTGAACATTGTATTAGTATTTAGATTTTGGATGATATAGGTGATACATCATTTTTATCATTTAATGTTGGAATGATGATAGTTTTATTATGATCTGTATCTATAATTATATATAATTTTTAAAATGTATGTAATTTGATAGGTATGTATTTTAAAATGTCGTCAAACCCGAAACGACGGACTGAAACGAAACAAAACCAAAACTTTTCGTAAAAATAGGAAAATTGAAACGTTGTTCGACGCAAATTTTACAACCTTGAGTGAGAGTTTAGAAACTTCACTCTTCCTAAAGTTGTAACTGAGGATTAATAAAATTGTGGATTTGTTGGTGGACGTAGGCAAAGAGATTGTCGAACCACATTAATTATTGTTTTTCTTGTTATTTGCTTATTTTGCATATTTAATTATTGTTGTTATGTTTTTTTGCCTAAAATTTGAATAGGTAGATTTTAGAGGTCAAATCCCAACAAGAATTTTATGTTAAGATTATACTACCATTCTAGTCTACTAAGAAAGATATCCTCTAGTTCTAACTACATTATTTAAAATCAAATAGTGGCAAAATTTCCAGTATCAACAATCTTGTTGTCAAGTAGTGTCCACGTGGTTTTCAACTCATCCTCTATATTGTAAAGATCCTCAGATAGGTCCCTCA
Source organism: Bretschneidera sinensis (assembly GCA_023935145.1). Lineage (NCBI taxonomy): Eukaryota > Viridiplantae > Streptophyta > Magnoliopsida > Brassicales > Akaniaceae > Bretschneidera > Bretschneidera sinensis. The sequence continues at coordinate 29,262,631 of CM043705.1, read as the reverse complement.
TCACCTAAATCACAAGGCTTTCAAAAAGAAACACATGAAGAAACTTCATAAGGAATAATCAAAATTATTCGATGATTATTTGATGATTCATAAAATGAAGTAGCTTCTAATCTTCTTCCTAGTGATTTTTATGGAAGATCTTTTTCTCAAAACCCTTCAACAAATGGCTATATGAAGACCTTTTTCTATGAAGAAGCTTCTCATCTTCACCTTTTGAGTTGTAAAGTTGATTCTATTATGCTCAATTGTTGAAGAACCAAAATGAGGAATAACTTTTAAAGAATGTGACCCATTATCATAAAAAAGACTGTTCAAATACTATTACGACTGTTACCGCCTACAAAATTAATTTTAAAAACATCGATTATAAAATAGAAAAATGATAGTTATAGGATTTATAAGGGAACTTAAGGATTTCTGGGATAATTACATTATACTAACTAAAAAACAACTCAACTTACGCGTGTCAAACCTGAAGTAAGAACATAAATAGATTATCAAACTTGACAACAAGCTATGAGTATAGTGCAAATTCAAGATGTTGTTTCAAATTTTATTTTTGTTATTACAAAACATTTTGTAAGAAAACCCATGTAATTTTAAGAAAGAACTTCAGAAATCCTTTAAAACCTAACTTCTTTTACTTTTCACGCTTTTAGATGGTATTAAGAGGTTTTCCTCTCAAAAGGTTTCAACAATTCTTAGTTAGTGTTGTTTTAGTTATACTTTTATAAGAAATTAAGATTAATTCAAAAGAATTAATATTACTTTTCTCCTAATTTATCCTTTAGACCTATGGTAAGTTTAATGAATCCTATTACAACAAGGCCACTAATACAAGACAATTTAGCTCACTCATCGTCCCAAGGGTCTTCATTAACTAGTGCAACATCTGACCAAGATTTTGGGATTCTTATTCATGGATCAGCCAATTATTAAGTGAGTTTAATGATGTTTTCTGTGGTTGTAATGACTTGTTTTTTTTTTTTTTTTGGAAACTAACTTATGATGATGGTATAGAGACTAGTTTTTTGGATGTAAACAAACCTTATTTGTAGGAGTGCTGGTTCTAAATATGAAAATGGAACATTATTGGATTTTTGTGTACTATTTTGTGCTTATAATATATATGAAGCTTGTAAAATAAGAAAATGAGATAACATTGTTAGCTTTTTTGTGCACTATTTTGTGCTCACAATATATATGACAGATTGCTCAAATGATCATTTCTATTTGATTACATTCTTGATAAATAAACAGTTATAGTTACGAATTGAAGAAAACCTAGAAATGTCATTTCACTTCTTGATACCATATTACAACTCCTTTAAGGGTTGCAAAATTGAACATAAACATTTGGGTTAAGACACAACCTAGAAATGTTAAAGCATAACCCAGACTGCTTCAAAGCTATCCCATTTCATTTCTTGATAACATACAATTCCTTAAAGGCTAGAAACAACCCAAAAATTTCAAAGACCCTAAAAATTCCAAATAACTAAAAAATTTGAAACTGGAAAATTTGAAGCAAACCAAAGCAATATAAATCAGAATTCCTAAATAAAGCAAAAAACCCATTAACTTATGACAAATAGATTGTCCTTCATTCCTTTGTTTCTGTTCTTATAGTCAGTCTCCAACCATGCAATATTTTTCAATAAACTAAGAATGACTTGTTGGGCTTTTGAACACATAAAAGGATCAAACCATGAAAAATGGTTGCAACCACCTTGCTAAAATAAGAGAATTGAAGAGGATTATGTATTATTGATTGATGATTTGAATACAATTCAATAGTCCTATATATAGACTTATGAATATCAAACCTAGGACTAAAAGGCGTAACTAGATATGATAGATATAAAATAAATAAGATTTAGGAAATATACTAGGACACATAATAGAAAATCTAATTAGGACTCTAAACATTCCCCCTCAAGTTTGAGCATAGATGTCATATACACCCAACTTTGTACAAATAGATCTAACTCGTGGACTATCCAGTGGTTTAGTGAATAAATTTTCTAACTTCACATGTTTGGTATTGATCATATTTTGCACAATTTTTTCTCGACCAACATGACAATCAACTTTAATATGCTTCGTTCTCTTATGAAACACTGAATTATTTGTAATATGAATAGGTGCTTGATTGTCACATAATGAGTGCCAAATATTGCATATTTTGGCCCCTTAATTTACATTTGTTAGCTTAGGAATTTGTTACTTTGAGTTTTTTTTGTTATTTTACAGGTTTAAAAGCACTCGGAAAGGAGTTTCACAAAAATTACAAGAATTGCTTATACAGATCAATCATTTTTGTGGATTTTACTGTATTGATTTAGGAAGAATCAGGAGATGAACCATATATGCTTGGAAATATCCAGATGTCTATTTTCTAAAGAATTTTATGGCTCATAAAAATGATTTTTCTAGAGAAAATTATGGCAGTTTTAGTAGACAAACGTTAGGCAATGCACCATGCTGCGCTCGAGCGCACAAGACTGTGATCGGGTGCACTCAGGCAGTATCCCACATCAAATTTGAAACACATTGCACTCTTGAGTTTCCTTATAAAATCCTCACCTCATTGAAGCAATTGGGGTGCAATCCAGAAGACTTCTGCTAGCATTCTGGTGGATCTCGTAGGCTTTACTACCACGAAGGGAAGCGCCGCCTAACAGCGAGTGGAATTTCTCCCAATGTATAGTCAGTTTTAATTAATTTCTTTTTTAGTTTTAAAGTTTAATGTTTATCACTTTTATTGTGAACTTTAGTTTCATAATTATAAGAGGCTAAAATCTTCATCTAAGGTTGAAGATGAAGCCTCGTCATTGTTTGACATAATAATTTCATATTTGTTCATACAATTATGATATTTTTAGTATAAATGTTCTGTTCAATTATTTGAGTAAAATATTATGATTGATTGCTTTTAAATTGTTAAATTAGATATTCCTTGTGTTTCATCTACCGGATACGACGGATCATTCAAATTAGATTGGATATCCATTGTGATTTGTGAATTAAACTGATACATTCGATGGTTTTGGTTTAGTTTGGGTATTCGCCGTGATTTGTATAAGGGTGGATTCATGGAATGATTTGATAGATTATTTTTATATAGAACATGAAGATATATGCTTTACTTTGGTGGGGTGGATTCAGAAAACCTTAGTATTTTTATCAATTGTTTTAAAATCAATTTAGTTTAGTTTATATTTCTTTGCAAGATACAATCCAAAATTCGGAACTAGGTTAAAATAGGGTTAGTTTAGATAAAAATATATTTTCACAATGCAATTCCCTGTGGATTCGACCTCGCACTTGCACAACACTATATTGCAAATGACTCGTGCTTGCGAGTAATTTAAAACTCACAGCAAGTTTTTGACGCCGTTGTCGGGGTGTTGTTTTGTTTGTGAAATTTTTGTCTGAATTGATTTTATTTTTCTACTAGTTTAGTTAGCATTTTTGTTTTATTTTTCTTTTGCAATTTTATTTTAGTTTATTTGTTTCTATTGGAAATTGCCTATAAAAAATAAAATAAAAATAAAATAAAATGTGGATGAATCCAGCGCCGGTTTCACAGTCTTTAGAGGACACTCTTAAGGATTTCATGAAGATGACCGGCCAGTCCATCAGTGCAGCCAATACATTCACTGTTGATAGCTGTTCCATCTGTGCTAGTCCTATGCATTTAGCACAGAATTGTCCATCTACGCCAGCTTTTGCCGAGTATCCCGTGGAACAAATGAACGCTTTCAATGACTATTGGTGGCAATCAAATGGATCTTACTCCGAGATGTACAATCCAAGGTGGCGGAACCACCCTAATTTTTCATAGAAGTAGAACCAATTAATAAATCAAGGAGGATCATCATACTCACAATCAATACCCTCCCAGATTTCCTCCACCAGTTCCAATTTATGGACGCTCAGCCTATCTAACACCGTCACCCGCTTACCAAGCTCTCACTCAAGCGCCAGTGTCAGTTTCAAAGTCATTAGAGGACACCTTCAAGGATTTCATGAAGATGACCAGCCACTCCATCAGTGAAGTAAATACTGTGCAAATAGTAAACACCCAAGTGATTGACAAGCTATAGAGTCAAATTGATCAAATCGCAAGTCAAGTGGGTGAAGGAGAGAAAGGAAAGTTCTCCAGTCAACCTGCGCCCAACCTGCACCCAACCTGAAGGAACAGTTTGCGGTAGAAAATTCATCGACTCCTACACACAGACAAGAATAAGTGCAATCGATTGCCATATTGAGGTATGGGAGACAAGCGGACAATCAAGTGGAAGAGAACCCTACTATGCAGCAAGGGCAAGAAAGTGGCAACAAGAAGAAGAGAGCTGCTGAGCCATCTACAGCCATACCTACTATTAAGAATCTTCTTGGGTCGTTTGTACCTAAAGCGCCTTACCCTGAGAGATTACAAGCACCCAAGAAAGGAGGGCAATCTGAGGACATTGTGGAGGCATGTTTTGCTCAGTTTGGAGAGGATTTGTATTTTGATAAGCTACTTGAGCAAGCAAATGCTATCTTGGAGCCTGCTCCTCGGGAAAGCAGTAAAACGGAGGAGACTGCGGGTGAATTAAGCATTGATGACCCCCTGGAGGCATGCTTTACTCAGTTTGGAGAGGATTTAGATTTGGATAAGTTGCTTAAGCAAGCAAATGTTACTTTGGAGTCTGCTCCTCAGAAGAGCAGTGAGATGGAGGAGACCACAGCACCTGAACCCCCCAAGAAGGAACTTAAGCCTTTACCAGACAATCTTAAGTATAAGTTCCTAGGCCCAGCAGATTCTTTGCCTGTGATTATAGCTTCAGATTTGGTTGAGGCTCAAGAGGAGAAACTAGTGGACATTTTAAGAGAGCACAAGGAAGTTATCGGCTGGACTATTGAGGATATCAGGGGAATCAGCCCCTCGGTGGTGATGCACAAGATACATTTGGAGGAGAATGCCAAGCCATCGAGGGTGCCGCAAAGAAGGCTCAACCCAGCTATGCAAAAGGTTGTGAGGACTGAAGTGATAAAGTTGTTGGATGTAGGGATCATTTATCCAATCTTTGGTAGCGAGTGGGTGAGCCCGATTCATGTCGTACCAAAGTGGGCTGGATTGGCGGTAGTGATGAATAAAGATGATGAGTTGGTTCCAACTCGTGTGCAGTCAGGATGGAGAGCGAGTATAGACTACCATAAGTTGAATGCTGCCACAAGGAATGATCATTTTCCACTCCCATTTATTGATCAGATGATGGGGCGCTTAGCTGGGCACGATTACTAATGTTGGGTCTGGCTGAAGATGTTAAACTTAGCGCTCGTGGGAGGCACCCCACAACATATCCTTTTTGTTTGTTTATTATTTTACATATTTCTTGTTACTATTTGTTTATAGTATTTCTTTTGTTTTTCAGTCTTTATTTTTCATGCACACCGCGTACTTCAGTTCAAGTTTGGGGGTATGCTATGAGCCATACCAGTCTAGATAGTTTTCCATATCTCAGGTCAACTCTTTCCATATTATTTACGCATTGGGGTCAATGTATAATTTAAGTTTGGGGGTATGGGAGACACATTACGCACACTTTGTCCTAATTTGTTGTTGTTTTTCTTCATTTAAAAAGAAGAAAAAGAAAAAAAAGTAAATGCATGCTCATGTTATTTTGAAATTTTAGTTGATCTAAACAAATACTGTGATGTGATGTCAATGGTGAGCTTAAAATTGTGAACACGTGATTTGATGATAGAGTTTTAAAACTTTGTTACTTACTTTAGGCATTTGAGAATTCACATATTTGATCTAATCTGACACGAGCACATTAGCACAAAATTGTGTGAGTTATGACATGTGATTTCAATGTGTATGTTTCCTTGACTTAACTGAAACTAGATGACTTGTTGGATAAACACTTAGGCATAGAAAAGCTTAAAAAAAGAAAAAAAAATAATACTACGAATATTTATAATGATCATCATCAATAAACTTTCCACTGAGTAATTGGATCTCTTGCTTCAATAAGCAGCAATTGTTCACGTCAAAAGGTGGGAATTTTATTCATAATGATCATTGCAAAACTTTTCGCCGAGTAACTGGACCTCTTGCCTCAGTAAGCAGTGAGTGTTCACGTCAAAAGGTGAGAATTTTGCTTGGTAGCATTAAGTCTAGTTTAGTTTCGTAGCCTTTTTTACTTGAGTTAGTAAGTCCTTAGGGGTGTCTTTACACCTAATGCCCTACAACCATCTGGGTTGGGAGTCATTGACTCAACACTTGATACATGGGTCAATTAGAAAGCTTAAGGGAACTAAACATAGCAGAGCCTTATAAAAAAAATAAAAAAATAAAATAAAACATGCCATCGTTTTTCATTCTGATGAGAAATTCTATGAATCTTGAGACATGGAGACATCGTATATTGAAGTTATTTGGAAACCTCACCTGTATATGCTAATTCACTTTACACTGATTCAAGCTTGTGATGTCTTAGCCTGCCTCTTGTAAGTAATTAGGTTTTAAAATTGCTATTCATTGCGAAGATGGGTTATATCTTTCTAAGCTTGCTCATGAATGAATATCACAGTTTCGAGTGCTCCTTAAATTTTTGGATACCATGAGTGATGAACTTATCTTTATGTTCTTTGTTTTTCATTTAGTTTTTTATTTTGTTTTGCTAAGGGACTAGCAAAATATAAGTTTTGGGGTATTTGATGAGTGCCAAATATTGCATATTTTGGCCCCTTAATTTACATTTTTTTAGCTTAGGAATTTGTTACTTTGAGTTTTTTTTGTTGTTTTACAGGTTTAAAAGCACTCAGAAAGGAGTTTCACTAAAATTACCAGAATTGCCTGTACAGATCAGTCATTTTTGTGGATTTTATTGTATTGATTCAGGAAGAACCAAGAGATGAGCCATATGATCTTGGAAAGATCCAAATATCTATTTTTTGAATAATTTTACAGCTCATAAAAATAATTTTTGTAGAGAAAGTTATGCCAGTTTAAATGGACAAAGGTCAGGCTGTGTGTGATTTCAACTTGGCAGATCAGTCATTTTTGTGGATTTTACTGTATTGATTTAGGAAGAAATAGGAGATGAGCCATATATGCTTGGAAATATCCAGATGTCTATTTTTTGAAGAATTTTACGGCTCATAAAAATGATTTTTCTAGAGAAAGTTATGGCAGTTTTAGTAGACAAAGGTCAGGCAGTGCACTATGCTGCGCTTGAGCGCACAAGACTGTGATCGAGCACACTCGGGCAGTATCCCACATCGAATTTGAAACACATTGCACTATTGAGTTTCCTTATAAAGCCCCATCTCACTGAAGCAATTGGGGTGCAATCCGGAAGACTTCTGCTAGCATTCTGGTGGATTTCGTAGGCTTTGCTACCACGAGGGGAAGCACCGCCCAACAACGAGTGGAATTTCTCCCAATGTATAGTCAGTTTTAATTTATTTCTTTTTTAGTTTTAAAGTTTAATGTTTAGTACTTTTATTATGAACTTTAGTTTCATAATTATGAGAGGCTAAAATCTTCATCTAATATTTTCATATTTGTTCATACAATTATGATATTTTTAGTATAAATGTTCTGTTCAATTATTTGAGTAAAATCTTATGATTGGTTGCTTTTAAATTGTTAAATTGGATATTCCTTGTGTTTCATCTGCTAGATACGGCGGATCATTCAAATTAGATTGGATATCCATTGTGATTTGTGAATTAATGGATACATTGGATGGTTTTGATTTAGTTTGGGTATTCGCCGTGATTTGTATAAGGGTGGATTCATGGAATGAATTGATAGATTATTTTTATATAGAACATGAAGATATATGTTTTACTTTGGTGGGGTGGATTCAGAAAGTTTTAGTATTTTTATCAGTTGTTTTAAAATTAATTTAGTTTAGTTTATATTTCTTTGCAAGATACAATCCAAAATTCGGAACTAGGTTAAAATAGGGTTAGTTTAGTAAAAATATATTTTCACAACGCAATTCCCTGTGGATTCGACCTCGCACTTGCACAACACTATATTGCAAACGACTCGTGCACTTTCGAGTAATTTAAAACTCACAACATCACACACCAAACTCATAGGACCTGATTGCTTAATCCCAAGTTATGCAAATAATTATTTCAGTTAAACTAACTCAAAATTAGTGTACGTCATTGCTCCATATTTAGACTCAACACTCGATCTAGCAACCATAGTTTGCTTCTTACTCTTCCATGACACTAGATTACCTTCGAAAAATACATAATTTTCAGTAGTAGACGTCCTATCAGATGAAGAGCCAGCCCAGTCTACATCAATATAACCCTCATCTTGTGTATGACCATGATTTTGATAAAGTAAACCACAATCAGGAGCACTATTTAGATATTTTAAAATACAAATAACAATATCCCAATGACTAGTCCATGGAGTATCTAGAAGCTAACTAACTACACTTGTTGCAGACGAAATATCCGGTTTAGTAGCAGTCAAATAATTCTATTTCCCAACCAATCGTCCATACTTTCTTGGATTACACAATAATTCAATTTTATCAATTGTAAGTTTTGGGTTGGGATCCATATGATTATCTATAGGCTTACATCCCAATATTCTTGTATCACTTAACAAATAAAGAACATATTTACGCTGAGATAAAGAAATACCATGATAAGATCTAGCAACTTCAATATCCCAAAAATATCTCAGTTGTTCTAGAACCTTTGTCTGAAACTTAGTACCTAGAAAATGTTTTAGTTTTAGAAATCTCTCCTTGTCGTCTCCCGTTATCACAATATCATCCACATGCACAATCAATAATGTCATATAGTCTTACTACATTTGTAAAAGACAAAATGATCTACACCACATCTACTAAGACCAAAATCAATCACTTCTTCATTGAACTTGCCAAACCATGATTGAGGAGATTGTTTATAACCTAGACTCAAAATAAAATGGGGCAGTCTCGAAGAATGTAACATCAGCACAAGTAAAATACATTTTTAACGACAAACTATAACACTGATAACTCTTTTGTGTGCGAGAATAACCCAAGAAAATACATTTAATGGAGCAAGGATCAAATTTATCAACACTTGGACTAAACTGATGAACAAAACAAACGAACCCAAAAATATAAAGAGGTAAATGAAAAGGTGTATTGCTAGGAAATAATATAGAGTGTGGGGATTTGCCATGAAGAACAGAGGACGACGTATGATTGATTAAATAACAAGCAATAAGAATAGCATCACTCCAAAACAATTTGGGAACACGCATGTAAAATAAATGAGTACTAGCAATACCTAAAAGATGACAATTTTTGTGTTCTATAACCCCATTTTATTAAGATGTGTGAGCGTAGAATGACTGATGGATGATGCCAGAATTAGTTATGAAAGTAGTAAAAGGATTGGAAAAATACTCATAAGCATTATCACTACAAAAGATTTTGACAGACTAAATAAATTGGATTTTCACCTCAGCACAAAAGGAATAAAAAATAGAAAATAACTTAGAACAACTTTCATTAAAAAAAGATAGTTAAGCCTGGAATAATCATCCACAAAAATAACAAAATACCTGTTGACCCGTATTTGATTTTAATAATGACAAAACACTACTCTAATTGCACTGACAGTTTTATCTAATTGCTTAAGCCATAAAAGCATTCAGTACAAAAACAAGAGGCAAGAACTCAACACATTCAAACACCAAAAGAAGATAGAAGATAGAAGATCTAGAATAGGCATTAAGGTAATTGAATCAACTATAAATCTATAGTATTCAATTAATTAGCTTGATCTACGACTCAATTTAAAAAAGACTTTGACAAAACTAAAACATAATAAAGTTTCTAAGTCAAAAAACTGTTTTGAAACAAAAAACCTGGGTTGAAGGATAACCCAGTTGATTGGGTGTATATACCACTCGACTAGGAAATGGGACAGTAAGTTCCCAGTCGATTGGTACTAAGGACTCAATCGACTGGTAACTTCACCTAGATGACTGGTCATATAACCCAGTTGACCGGTACCCTCCCTAAGCCTAAAAGTGAAGATTTTTCACTTGACCCAGTTGACTAGTACAAGGACCCAGTCGACTGGTAATTCAAAAATATGACCGTTTGAAACGCGAGACTTGAGCATTTAATGCCACAAACCTACTAAGTCAGTGTCAAACAGCCATATTAATTCAAGGCTATATAAACCCACGTCAATGAGCATTTAAACAAGGAAGATAGCACATTCAATTCACAAAATAGCTCATTAATTCACAAAAGCTTTAAAATTTTTTATTGTGAGCCATTCTTCAAGATTATTCTTGAAAGATAGATATTATTCATTTGCAAAAGCATTGAGTGCTATCTCTCTACCATTTACTTTACAGTTAAACACCATTTATTGTAAACGGAAATAGTTGGTATAACTCTTAGAGTGTTTAGGATTAAATACTTCACTTGTAACTTTCATGAGGAAAAGATTGTTGTAAGGTTTGTGAAACACCCATGAAGTTGCACGACTAAAGTTTAGTGGATTACTTCAAGGAGATTCCTCCTTGAAGAGAGTAGACATAGGGTCAGAAGTATTCTGATATTGCCGAACCACTATAAACAGAGTTTGCATATTCTCTTCTTTAACTCCTTTATTTTCAAGCATATTATTCGATAGTGTTCTTTGCATATCAAACTGTTTTAAATACTTCCAAGTTAATTAGCAAAAAGTTTTTAAAACCTAATTCACCCCCCTGTTGGGTTTGAACCTTCATTTACAATTGGTATCAGAGCTTCTTACTCAATTTCAGGTTTAAAATCCTTGAGTTTATCCGATGGCATCTAATAGCTATACCGAAGGACATACCTATACTAGGCCTCCTTTGTTCAATGGCTCCAACTATAACTATTGAAAAAATAGAACGAAAATCTTTTTCGAATGACAAGATTAGAATCTATGGAGAGTCATTGAAGAAGGACATAAAATTCCTAGTAAGGAAATAATCATTGGAGAAAACAATCATGCAATGCCTAAACTCAAAACTGAGTTTAATGAAGAGGATTGTAGAATGATGTCTCTAAATAGTAGAGCCATTAGTATGTTACATTGTGCTTTAGATATTTTTGAATACAATAAATTTTCTACATGTGTTTCGGCTAAGGAGATTTGGAACAAACTTCAAGTTACATATGAGGGCACTAGCAAAGTTAAAAAATCAAAAATCTATATGCTAGTATCCGAGTATGAATCTTTCAAAATGTCTCCTAATGAAACAATATCTCAAATGCACTCACGTTTCACCACTATTGTTAAAGGCTTAAAGCTTCTTGGTAGAAAGATTGAGGAGTTTGAACTAACGAGGAAAATCTTAAGGTCTTTGCCATCCACTTGGAAACCAAAGAAGACAGTCATAACAGAGGCCAAAGATCTCGATAAACTTGATGTCGAAACACTCATTGGATCACTATTGACATACGAGATGGAAGAAATGAATCCCGTTGTCAATGATGATGAGAACAAGAAAAAGATGATTGCTCTCAAGGCCTCTACAAGCAATAAAGAGGAAGAGAAAAAAGAAGAGAATGAGAGCAGCGAAGAAGATGGTGAGATGACCTTAATCACCAAAAGGTTCCACAAGTTCTTGAAAAAGATCAAGAAACCTTACACAAGGGATTCCACTCCAAAAAGGGAACCTCTTGTGTGTTACGGTTACAAGAAGCCCAACCACATCAAGGCCGACTTCCCAATAACGAGCAAACCATATAAGAGCTTCAAAAAGAAAGCCATAATTGCAACCACATGGAGTGATGATGAATAGGAAGAGACTTCAGACAATGAAGTTGGATACAAGGAGATTGCTAATCTATGCTTGATGGCAATCGACGATGAGAATGAGGTATCAACTTCTTCCCCTTCTAATAATAGCATTGTTAGTAGTAGTGAAGAGTTACTTGAAGTTATAAATGAAATGCATGAGAATTGAAGAAATTCGATTATAGGAATGAAGTCCTCAAAAAGGAAGTTTCATCTCTTTCTAAAGAGATGGAGGGCTTAAAGGAAGAAAAAGAAAAACTATCTACCATGCTTTATGAATCTTTACAAGACTTTCTAAAAAATGAAAATGAAATTTTAAAGAAGAAAATAATAGATTTAAATAGCACAATATCTAGACTTATGCTTAGAAAAGAAAATCTAGATGAAGTGCTATCTTGCCAAAGGTTAAATGGAGGAAAATCCGGCGTGGTTATTCTCTATTAGGAAAGAAAAAGTCAAAAGAGACTTTGTTCATGAAAACATGTATGAATGAAGCCTCCACTTCCAAGGCTTCTAGTAAGTTTAAAAGCACTCCTTCAATCTATTCTAGTAAGTCTAAAAATGAAAATTTAAATTCTAATGTTTATACTATAGATAAACATCCTAAAAACACACATGCATTTTTGTATGCTCATTCAGGAAATGCAAATGCTAGGAATAATCATTCAAGAAATGTACATACTAGAAATATACATCCTAGGAGTAACCATCATGTGCATCATAGAGAAAACATGTATGTTACAAGTGCATATCCTAGGAATTACCATCATGTGTATCCTAGAGATAATATGTATGTCCATGACTTGCATGCTACAAGTGCATATCATAGAATTTATCGTCATACCATTCCTAGAGATAACATGTGCATTCATAACTTTCATAATAGAAACATGTATTCTAGGAATGCTTATCCAAGGAACTATAGACATACATATTTAAGAAATCCTAGAAACTTCAATAATTATTATCTTAGGAGCACGGATCATCAAAATGTATATAATTAAAGAGCACCTTATAACGTTAAGAAGGTATGGGTCCCCAAAGGAACCGTATTTTCTAAAACTAACCCCAAAGTACCTAAGAAATTTTGGGTACCTAAAAGTACAATTGTATATCCTTGTGTTATGTAGATATGTCTATACACCAAGGAAAAAGGTAACTATTGGTACCTTGATAGTGGATGCTTAAAGCACATGACCAATGATCAAAGCATGTTCAATGAGCTAACTCTAAGGGATGTTGGACACGTCACTGATAGACGCTTAAATATTCATATTTAAGCCCCCTTATTTACAGTTGTTAGGTCCTTTATTATGTTAATTTGGTCTCTTTTACTCCATTTGTGTGTTTTACATGTTTTTATAGGGTCTTGGAGAAAAAGAAGCAGTTTTGGCACTTAAAGGAAGAAATCTGGAAGCCCTGGAGCATTCTCTGGCCAAAGTGCGATCGATCGCGCCATGCAATGCGATCGAGCGCACATGTGATTGTGCGCACACTTAAAGGATCGAGCGCACACTGCGATCGAGCGCACATGTACGGGCGTGAACAGTAAACTGCAGAACTCTATTTTGGAAATAAGAGAATTTTCGTTTTAGGAAGGTTTAGGAACTCATGGGTCTCTTAGGACTTCTCAAAGACCTATAAATACACTTGTAACTCACACATTTAAGACACACCTTAGATAGAAAACACTTCTCTCTTTTCTTTTACTTGGAGTTGAGGGCTTGGGAGAGAATTGATGCCTCTTCTCTCGGGTTTATTCTTCTCCTTTATGTTTAGTTTATTTATAATGTTTACTTCAGTTAGTGTGTGTAACTAACTCTCTTATAGGGCTCGATTGAAGCCCTAGTTATGCATTCCCATATTTTTATTCATTGATAAAATCTTTGCCAATAGCTTATTATGTTACTTAACTTGATTAACACCTGTGCTTATTTAAATTCCTCATATGTATGTGTAAAGCCAACGTATGCATGTGGTATGGATGGGTTAGTTAAATCAATTTGGATGACAGAGTCCTGGGTCTAACATTAGTAACAAGAGATATCTTATCCGGATACCTGGGTTAATCAATATGGGAAACCGGGAGTAGATACCATTCCCTAGGTTTCTATAATTCGGGTTAATTATATGTGCCGATTAAACAAAGCAATTTATGGGCTTAAACAAGCCCCTCGTGCATGGTATTCAGCCTTGAAGAATGCACATGTTCAGCTTGGTTTCTATAATTCGAAAGCTGACTCTTCTTTGTTCATATATCGACATAACTCAATCACTTGTTATTTTCTTGTCTATGTTGATGATCTTGTTATTACGGGTAGCAACAAAAAGTTTGTGGACTTGGTTATTTCAAAACTTGGGGCTCAGTTTTCATTGAAGGATATGGGTGCTCTTCATTTTTTCCTTGGGGTCGAAGTTATTAATATTTGTGCAGGTTTATTCCTCTCACAACACAAGTATATTCGGGACCTACTCCAAACAACAAATATGAGTGGTGCTAAGGATGTATAACACATTTTTCAACCATAACTTCCCTCCATTTGGTCGATGGTACTGCGACTTTTGATAGTACAGAGTTCAGAAAAGTGATAGGCAGCCTCCAATATCTCTCATTGACTCACCTCGACATTTCTTTTACGGTCAACAAACTGTCACGGTTCATGCACAAGCCGACTGTTACTCATTGGATAGCAACTAAGAGGCTTCTGAGATACCTAAAGCAGACAATATTCCATGGCATTCAACTAAAAAAATCAACTGCTCCATGCTTAACAACATATAGTGATGCTGACTGGGCAGGAAACAAGGATGATCGCACTTCCACTTCGGCATACATCACCTTTCTTAGCTCCAATCCTATCTTATGGAGCTCTAAGAAATAAAAAGTTGTTGCCCGCTCCTCCATGGAGGCTGAATATCGTGCACTGGCATGCAACATCAAAATCTATGTGGCTGTTAGCTTTTTTTATGAACTTGGTTTTTCGCTTAAGGCACCACCAATACTTTTTTGTGATAACCTTAGTGCAACTCACTTGAACTTCAATCCAGTTCAACATTCAAGGATGAAGTATATTCAAATCAACCTAAATTTTGTGCGTGAATTAGTTCAAAAAGGCACACTTCATGTTCATCATATTCACACTGAAGATCAGCTTACAGATTTATTGACAAAGCTACTCTCAAAGCAGCGTATAGAATCTCTGAGACTCAAGCTTGGTCTAGCCGATGGCAGCCCAATCTTGCAGGGGCGTATTAAGGAAAAAGATATTGACCAAAAAGAGAAGCTGTAACAGCCAAGCATATCCAAGATTTCAACAATCTGTGATAGCTAAGGAAAATCATTGACCAAAAGTAGAAGCTGTAAAAACCAAGCATATCCAAGATTTCAGCAATCTATGACAGCCAAGGAAAATCAATTCATATGTTTCTTTTCATTCATTATTTTGTAACTGTTGTATATTTTCAAATTACAGATTTTATATACTTTCCTAAGATAGAACATGAGTGATGTATATATTTGTTCAAAAACTGAATCAATAAAACATAGGATTGTTTTTCCATCAAAGGCAGTGTGTTAATTCTTATAGAATTGAGTAAGAAAATTAGCAAATATTTTTTCATCTATAGTGAAGACACAAAATTTGATGATTATGATATTCAATTGGTTGAATTGGCGCAAACCATAAACATAATTCACAAAAGGGAAAGTACCACTCAAGAATAAGAAATTCAAGAGATAACACAAGAAATTACCACTGAAAGCACTCTAAAAGATGAGGAAATTGAAACTGGGCAAAGACGAATTGAGCATCAAGACATCGTAGGTGAACCATCAATTAGTGCAAATTTGATGCTGCTATAAGAAAACCCCTATCACATAGATCCTAAGAGAGTGCAAATTCTTGTCTCTTCAAAGGATGAGCCCTCTATTGATCTATTGGTATCAAGGGCACCAAAGCGCCCAGATTTGAGGGATGAACTAACAACGACGTCCACAATAGAAAAAGAGAACGTAGAGATGACCAACCCACCCCCTACCACTGCCACTAACCCTCAATTACAACCCTCTAAGGTGACCATGTTAGGCCGGGTATTGGTAGCGATTGTCCCATGGCAGAGGCTTAGGTTGGGGCCAAGTCACAGTTGAAATGTGGTGTTTGTGCTGCTGTGTGGTTTAATTGATTTGAGTTGCACCATGGCTATAAACTATAGCTTTTGGCGCAATGGTAGGCACTCGATCCTGACATATGGTATCAGAGCCTACATACATGAATTTATAGCCTAATTAATGAATATTGTATTCAATTTCAAGATAAATTGCATTATCTCATGTGAAAATACCCATTAGAGCCGCAACTTTGGGTTGCTGGATTTAATTTGTCCCTTTCGATTTTTGTTTTAAAATAAATTTGTAGGGCTATTTTCCTTTTTAATTTAATTAGTAAGATTGGTTAGAGACTTAGAAGTTTTAAAAAAATCGTAGTGAGTCCGGCCACCCAAAATTGTTCTATTCAAGAAATATCATACCTGTTGGAAGTGTTAAACTTTTCTACTATGATATGAAAAATAGGATTCATAAGTTAAAAGTCTCTCACAAACCGAGCCTCTGTTTAGATAAGCATGAGTTTTTAAGATATATATATATATACATGACAAGCTATATAGATGTCATCAAAAATCCAACCACGCAAATATATTGTGATTCAAACAAATCGGTCTTTGTGGAATTCATTGTTTAAAAATAATGATTTAGTGTGCTTGATAACCAATTAGATTATTTCACACAGTATTGATAATTATACTACCTTCTCGTTTTTAACTTTTATATTATAAACAAAAAGGCAAGTTATTCTTCTTCTTTTGTGCCTATAACACATGGAATCAACCCTTTTTTTTCTACTGTCGGAACTGTTTTGAGGTGTCCAAGTTCATTGAATCTATAGAGAATTTAATATCAGTGGTGGCACTATAACTCAACTAGAAGGACTATTGGTGACAATTTTTTTCTAATATATATATATAAACACCACTTAAATTTTAATGGATTTATTCCAATCAATTGTGTGCAAATACGAAATTGGTTTGAATCGTAACCATATCTGTATTGGACCTACTTTTTAATTAACATGATTACTTTCCCTATTGTAAGTATATGATTGATTTGTAATGGATTTATTAGCCCCACGCTTTTAGTTAACATGATTACTTTCCCCAATTCACAAATTTTCTCTTACGGGTGATTTGAAATGGTTTTAATAGGTGTTTAAGAAGCTTGGACCAAACTTATAAGATTTTCTACAAAAAAAAAGGTATCACTTATTTCCCGTTGTCTTCTCCATGAGATTGACAGACAACTGTTGGAATGTATAGTATGTGTAATAATTACTGATGTTAGTTTTTGTTTATTTATTTATATGCTATTTTTAGTTTTCTTAGAGTTTGGCTGTTTTAACCTGAAACACATTAAATAAATTCCTTAACTGCTTAGGGAATTTGCATACCATCAATAGCCTTGTTCTTAGGAGTGGCATTGATGTCCCACAAGCAAATTTGAGCATCATAAGATCCACTAATTATTGATATTAAATTTAGAGGGAATAATTGATAATAAATTTATTTGGTCCTATTTATTGACATAGTGTACTGAATTAATCTTGGATATCCAACATTGTTAATTGGTAAAAAAATTGAGATAGGTGTAAGACCTGATTGTTGGGTTGATCAAATGAATTCATAAGGAATTTATACAACTTGGGACTTTGATTTTTTGGAATTTTCTGTTGGAAATCACCTTGACAAGATGCCAAGGTGGTGATCTTCCCAACACCCAAGTCTAGAATGACTTGTAGAAAGAAATACAACAATCAAAGATAAGAACAGAAAATCAAAGAAAGAAAGAAGACAAACAATTGTTATCGAGGTTCGGCAATGTACCTACGTCCCCGTGAGTTCCTCCGAACTCTTTGCACTAAATCAATGGTTCTTTACAAATACAGCAACCTTCTTCAAGAAGCTCAAGTTCTTTGAAGAAACCAAGAAGAGAACAAGAAAGTGAGAGACCTATTATAATGCTTTCTATCAATTCTAAACTCCTCTCTCTTCTTTACAACCAGCCTCTCTACAATGAGTCCCTCTTGTATGTCTGTGTTTTTGCACTCTCACACAATTCTCTCATTCACACTCATGTGTCACAAGTTACATTACATCACATTCTTGTTGAGAATGAAGCTAGGTGACCTTTTATATAGTGCACCAACTTATTGTCCAATCTTGTGTGTCATTCTCCACCCTTAGATTTTGATGACCACTTAACCATGGCCCTCCATCAATCCTAAGTGGTTCTGTGCATTTTAACCTTGCATCCATGCACCTAAGAGGAGGTTCAAGCAAGCTATCCATGCGTGCTTTGGTGTGCCTAGCGCCTAGGCGCTCAACAGGGGGTGGTATGGCGCTGAGCAGGGCACACTTGCAGCCCATTCTGGAAGGGGTGGCACTGGTGGGGAGTGGCATGGTGTTGGCATGGGTTAAGGGGTCTTCATTCTGGATGCCTAGGCACTGGTGAAGGGGCTGGCATGGCGCACACTAATGTTGCCCCTTCACACAGCAGTGCGCACACTTTTCCTGCTTGGGTGCTTAAGTGCGCAGACTAGTACGCTTACCCTTACCTTGCTCCAAAGTGATGCACACACATGTGTGTAGTCTTTTAACTTGCTATATTTTAATACTCAAACCTTGGTTTAGACTTTAACCATCTTTGAACCATGTTTAGACATGTTTAAACCTTAGATAAATACCAACAATCTCTACCTTTGTCTAAGTGTTTAAACCCGAACCATTTTTGCAGAGAGCTTCGGGATCCAAACTCATCATGAGTCATCAATTAACCAACTCCAATCCTAAGAAGTCTAAGGTAATGATTGGACCTTCTTAGAGGTAGAACCTTGGTGCCAAAATCTGTAGGACTTTCCTTCGTGATCTTCTTGTCAACATGAATGCCTCATTTCGTACCATTTTTCGGAATGTAATGATATCGAACATCCATAAGCTTCATCCCCTCATGGTACACCAGATTCCTCCATAAGTACCATGCACTTTGGCTATCCAAAGACACCACCACCTACTCTTTTAGGACCTTCCACTCATCCAACAACCCTTTTCACCCCATAGCCTCATTTATGGCTTCCGTAGCCGCAATACATTCTGCCCCGGTTGTTATGAATGCTATCACCGACTGCCACTGAGCCTTCAAATACCTCAGCAACCACTTCATCCCAATCAAATGCTTCTTTTCGAGATTACTCATAAATCTGCTGAGAACACCCATTGCCCAAGAAACCCTTAACCAGTTTCTCTCATTTTCTTGGATTCTACACATCCCAAGGATCTTTTGTGCATGACCAAGATCCTTCCTCTTGAACTACTCACTGAGTTAAGATATAAACCTTTCCATCCTCTTCCTGCTATTCCGAATCAGCAGCACATCAATGACATAGATGAGGATACTCACCATCTTCTCCACCTTGTGTCCAAGTGAGAAAGTTTCTGTGAAATCTATGTCTTCTCTTCTTGTGAACCCATTCACCACCAGCCTAGCCTTGTTCCAGACTTCATCTCCTGGAGGGTACCCTTCTTTGATCTTGTAAGTCCACTTACAATCCACAACTCTCTGATTTTCCGGAATGTGCACCAATTCCCAGAAGTTGTTCTTCCTCAAAGAATCCATTTCTTTCTCCATAGCCAGTTGCCACTTTGACGAATCCTTACACTCCATGGCATCCATGTAATTTTTTGGTTCAACCTCTCCTCCTATCCAAGGAGCTGCTATATTAGCATCTGCAAACCCATATCTCAAAGGTGGTCTAACCACCTTCCTTCCTCGGTTTCTTGTGAGCTGGTAGTCATTCCGACTTGCTGCATCAACCTCTTCTTGTTCAGCCTCTTCTTGAGTTTCTTGAGCTTGGCCTTCATCCAAGGGTTCTACCTGGTCTGAACCCTCTTGCCTCCTTTGCTCTACCTGAACCGAGTTCTCCTTGATGCGATGCTCCACAACTTCCAGACTGGTTTGCTCACTAGCCCCTGCAGGGTTAGTTTTCTCCAAGTAGGGAAATAACAATTCATTAAAAACAACTTCCCTACTTATAATTAGTTTCATGCCCTTCTTTTCTAAGGACCACAACCTATATCCCTTAACCCCATCACCATATCCTAGAAATACACATTTTCTAGATCTAAGGCTAAATTTATCCTTCTTTTGATGTACATATACAGCACACCCAAAAGTCCTAAGGTTGCTTAATTCAGAGGGTTTTTCACTCCACACCTCCATGGGAGTCTTGAGCTCTAAAGCTCTAGAGGGTGATCTATTTACCAAGTATGCAGCTCTAGCCACAGCTTCTCCCCAAAAATATTTTGGTAAACTGGATCCATCTAACATGCACCTAACCTTTTCCATAAAGGTCTTATTCATCCACTCAGCAACTCCACTTTGCTTAGGGGTTTCTATAACCGTTCTTGTCTTAGAATGCCATTTAACCTACAAAATTGATCAAGTTCTTGGTTAAAAATTTCTAAGCCATTATCGGTTCTTATCCCCTTAACTACCCTGCTCATTTGAGTCTCTACCAGCCCTTTCCACACCACTAATTTATTCAAAGCATATGATTTATTTTTAACCAAATAAACCCAAACCTTTCTTGATAATCATCAATTAAAGACAGAAAGTAAAAGTTACCTCCCTGTGATGGTGTTCTTGCTGGTCCCCAAAGGCCCGAATGAATGTAGTCAAGAATCCTCTTAGACTTGTGCACTCTGGTGTTGAAGCTGACCCGATATTGCTTCTCAAGAACACAACACTCGCAGAAATCAAGTTCCTCTACTTTGTTTCCACCAAGTAGGCAACCCTTGCTGAGAACTTACAGGCCCTCTTCGCTGATATGTACCAAACGAGTGTGCCAAAGGGCTGCCTCATCCATCTCAAGCATCAAGCTTACTGCTTGATCCTTGATCTCCATGTCTCCAATCATCTCATAGAGTCCATCCTTCATTGCTGCTTTGATCACTACCAAAGATCCCTTAGTCACCTTGATCTTTCCTCCCTCTATCTTGCATGTGTATCCCATGGAATCCAGCTGCCCCATTGAGATCAAATTCCTCATCAAATCTGGGAGATACCTAACATCTTTCAGTAGCCTTGTCATTCTGTCAAACATCCTCACTTAGATGTCTCCCGTGCCCCTCACTTGGTAAAAAATATCATTCCCCAAGAAAACTCTTTCATTATTGGTTTCCTTGAATTCTAGAACCAACTCCGGTGAGGGCACATGTGATGACTGCACCTGGTATCCAAGATCCATTTCCCACTGCCTTCTTATCCCTTGCTCACAGTTGAGCACACAACAAGAACATCACCATCTTGCTGTTCTGTTTTGGTAACCGAAGCCTCTCTATTCTTGGTATGACTTCCTTCTCTATCCCTTGTCATCTTCTTGCAATCGTTTTTGAAATGGCCCTCCTTATGGCAGTAGTAGCAGCTCTTCCTTCCAAATCTCGGTTTAGAGTGCTCTCTCCCATGGCTCTCTCCTCTACCTCTGTCCCGGTAGTAGCCATACATGCTGCTGTGCACTCTCACATAGCTCTCTCCTCTACCTCTATCTTGGTAGTAGCCATACATGTTGCTGTGCACTCTCCCATAGCTCTCTCCTCTACCTCTGTCCTAGTAGTAGCCATGTATGTTGCTGTGCACTCTCCCATGACTCTCTCCTCTACCTCTATCCTGGTAGTAGCTATGGTTGCTACCATACCGAGTTGCTGGCCTACTTCTAAAGAATAGCCATTTACCACTTGATGTACTCCTCATCTTGGCATCAAGATTATCTTGCAACTCTTTATTAGGATCAAATTTAAAAGGAAAGATTCATTTATGAAGATATCTCTTATCCAGAAGAGTCTTGGCAAGAAACAACTCATCTAGTTTCTTCCATATTGCAGCTGGATCTTTCGAGTCTCCTCACTCCCTTGTGACATTATTCGACATATGCAAGAAAATGGTGCTGTAAGCCACCTTCTTCATCTCGGTCCGCTGGTCCTCCGTGACACTTGCTGGAAAAACATCATCTTCTCCAATAGCCAAGTCCACTTTCTGTTGCATTAGAACAGCCTTGATCTTCCTCTTCCAAAGGGAAAAGTCTCCCTTTCCATCAAACTTCTCAACACATAAATTTGAAGCCATCTTTTGTGGACAAGATCCCTGATTTATGCACTACCCACAAATGCTTTCTTCAACCTCAAGAACACAAATCGAAGATGGATCTTAACACTATTCTTGAATCATGCTCAAGAACATGATCAGATCTTGATCTTTACACCGTTCTTGAATCACCCAAGAAGTTGATCTTTGATTCTTGGAGTCTTGGCTCCGTCACCTTCTTGTTCTTGCTCCGATACCCAGCTGTGCTTGCTCTGATACCACTGTCCAAAGCTCTGATACCACTGTTGGAAATCACCTTGACAAGATGCCCAGGTGGTGATCTTCCAAACACCCAAGTCTAGAATGACTTGTTGAAAGAAATACAGCAATCCAAGACAAGAACAAAAAATCAAAAAAAAGAAAGAAGACAAGCAGTTGTTATCGAGGTTCGGCAATGTGCCTACGTCCTCGTGAGTTCCTCCGAACTCTCTGCACTAAATCAATGGTTCTTTACAAATACAACAACCCTCTTCAAGAAGCTCAAGTTCTTTGAAGAAACCAAGAAGAGAACAAGAAAGTGAGAGACCTATTACAATGCTTTCTATCAATTCTAAACTCCTCTCTCTTCTTTACAACCAGCCTTTCTACAATGAGTCCCTCTTGTATGTCTGTGTCTTTGCACTCTCACATAATTCTCTCATTCACAAAAATGTCTCATAAGTTACATTACATCATATTCTTGTTGAGAATGAAGCTAGGTGACCCTTTATATAGTGCACCAACTTCTTGTCCAATCTTGTGTGTCATTCTCCACCCTTAGATCTTGATGACCACTTAACCATGGCCCTCCATCAATCCTAAGTGGTGCTGTGCATTTTAACCTTACATCCACGCACCTAAGAGGAGGTTCAGGCAAGCTGTCCATGTGTGCTTTAGTGTGCCTAGCGCCTAGGCACTCAACAGGGGGCTCCATGGCGCTGAGCAGGGCACACTTGCAGCCCATTCTGGAAGGTACGGCTCTGGTGGGGAGCGACATGTCACTGGCGCGGGTCAAGGGGTCTTCATTCTGGATGCCTAGGCACTGGTGAAGGGGCGGCGTGGCGCACAGTGATGCTGCCCCTTCACACAGCAGTGCGCACACTTTTCCTACTTGTGTGCTGAAGTGCGCACACTAGTGCGCCTACCCTTACCTTGCTCCAAAGTGATGCACACAAATGTGTGTAGTCTTTTAACTTGCTTTATTTTTATACTCCAACCTTGGTTTAGACTTTAACCATCTTTGAACCGTGTTTAGACATGTTTAAACCTTAGACAAATACCAACATTTTCATATTCTTTGCAACGTTGTTGAACAAAACAAGAGGACACAACCACATGGTGGGGGATACAATTATTATACCCATAAGATAGATGATTTATTTTGTAGTATAAATTATTTCTATTAATTTTATGGGGATGTACTCCCTTGAATTATTAAATTAATATGTAAAATTTCTTTGCAATGCTCATGTATATGATTTATGATGCCTTCGCAAAACATTTAATTGTGAGCTTTGATATATTAATTGTGTTTGCTTTTGTGTATGAATCATTTATATGATTACTTTATTAATTTTAATTCAAGACTTGTTTTTCTTGTGCAACATATATTCTAATTTTGATCCAGAGAGGTACATGTGGTTTACTATCTCATATTGAGAGGATCAAATGCATACATGTTGTTTTAGTATATATCCATATTGGGTAATATATTTTATCAGTCTCGGTTTGAAATAGTTTCATCAGCTGATGTGGATGGTTACCGCCAAAGCGGTCAATTCACTGATATTTATGGGTTATTTCATGTTGTTGTTATAGGACATTTATTTGGGTTATTGCATTCAATTACATGCTCAAATGGGGTAATTGTGTGTTTTAATTCAGAGATAGACTTGAAATGTTTGGTGGAATTTATTTCAATCTAGATTGTCTCTATGCCCAAAAGTGTTTGGATTTTCAAAAACTGAGATGCGTTAATGTATTAGTTTCATATAAGAGATTCTACTTGCATGTTGCATAGTTTACCCAAAGGGGAGTATGTAATGATGCACTAGGAATCCGGTTGTTGTAATTACCCTTCTTATTAATATATTGTCTTTTGGTTATCCTGAATAGTTTTCATTGTTGTTGATAGCAATAATACTACTAATGAAATTTTGATCAGGTCAAATAGTAAAACCAAGTCTACTTTTATGGGAGTGTATAGAAAATATAAAAATTAAAAATTACAGAAAATATGCAACTTTCTTAAATTTTCTAAAACATATTTTTAATTCATATTTGCTCAATTGGTACATTTATCGGTAATAATTAAATTTTGAGCATGCAAAATAAATTTCAATGTTGTGTTATGCTAATATATGAAGTAAAAGATGAGTGAGATCTTAATATTTTATTCCTCATAAAATTTTTGTTTTATGTACTAATTAGGATTAATTATTATTTTATAATAATTGTCATATTTTTTTTGGAATTTTTGGGCTCAATAAATATTTATTTAACATATGTGATTAAGTTCTTATTTCTAAAAAAATTTCCATATATTCTGAAATTTTATTTCGTAGTAAATTATTTGATATACTGAGATGTTGTTAAAAGTAGTTAATCTCATAGATTAATTGTCTTATTTATTGTATTCTCGGCTTAAAAGAAAATGTAGAAAATATGTATGTTGTGAGAAATAATTGATCCAATTATTTAAATATATTTTCCTATGTTCGAGACCAGTAGTAAAAATGCAACTGTTGATTGTTTGGTGACTCATAGAGGTATATGTTGTTTAGAGTACCTCTTGTTGTATGGTCACATGTATGCATGTAATTTTGCATGTGTTTGAGGTTGTAAAAGACATTATTGTTTATCCTGGTTTTGGAAAATATCACGGGTTGATGTGGGTGCTAATTGCTAAAGTGGCACACTCATTGATACTTGTGGAATTTCACCGAAACATGTTACGAGATGATTATTGTTTATCCCGGTTTTGGAAAATTTCATGGGTTGATGTCGGTGTTAGCTGCCAAAGTGGCATACTCATTGATACTCTTAGGATATTATTAAAATATATTGTGGGATGATTTCAATTTCATCATGTAGTTACTTGCCCAAAAGGGGTAGTTGTGTGTTATAATTTGTGAAAATAACATGGAACACTGTGGGAAGATGATGAGTCGGTTTAGAAGGTTTGTCTGCCCAGAGGGAAAAATTCATTTGAAAACTGAGACATTGTTTTCATATGCTCCAAGTGTAGAGTTTCTGATTGTGTGTTGTATTCTCTGCTAAAAGGAGAGTTTATAACTATACTCTTAGATTCTCCGTTTTGGAAGATGTTGGTTATTGCCAAAAAGAGAGTTTCTGATTGTATGTTTTAATATTTTGGTTATTGGATTTATATAATTTTGGAACCCATTATGTTTTGGGAACAATAGTTGTATATTATTGATGATCATCATAAATATTTTCATTCATATTGTGTTATCTTATCTCTCTTTATATATGAATGCATTTGAACATATGACATGTCATGTTGTGGAAACTTAAAATTTGGTGTCAGTTTTGAGTTTGGTTGGGCATGTCTCGTGGTTGACATCCTGTTGAAATCTTGAGATATTTTGAGACATACCATATTGTTGATGACTTCTATGGCCTATTACTAGACATGTTGTACGGAGAGTAATGTTGTGGAAACTTAAAACATGGTGTCAGTTTTAAGTTTGGTTGGGTATATCTCATGGTTGACACCTTGTTGAAACCCTGAGGTATTTTAAGACATACTATATTGTTGATGACTTCTCTAGCCTATTAATAGACATGTTGTACGGAGAGTAATATTAAGGGCTAACAATGAAAATAGCACATTATTTGATCCTGTAGGATGCTATTTTCTTGCTACACTACCACATTGGATCTATGTCAGTGGAACCATCTATGCGCATAACTATGGATTGGTCCTATGTGAATAATAGAGCACAACGACTGCCATGATTCCATGTATGATTTTTTTCATGGGACCAGGTCGTTTAAGATGTTGTCTTAGAGGACCAAATTGTTTTTCAAATGTGGCCACAATAAAATCAAGTTGTCTGATCAATAAGTCATTTTAATTTGAGTAAAATGTTTTAAAATTTTGAGAGCTATAATCAGTGTTTCCCAAATAGGAGAATGTTAGAATTTTCCTATGTGGAGCACCACTAATTATACTGGTTTTGGTTTTATAAAACTGGGTCAGTGGATTTGGTCAAATGAGAAAAGTACGATAGTCCACTGTTGTTAATTGGTGATCATCTTATTTGGGCTTGTACACATCTTAATATTATTAATGTGGGTCAGCAGCTAGTGTAAGCCTTAGTCCAATATGGTCTATAAATGGAAGGGCCCATTTGGACTCTCAGTAACTAGGGTTATTGATGTATATATAAGTAGGTCAGGTCCCCTCTTTAGATCCCAATACATCTGAGTATTCAGTTTTTCTATCCATCTAAGAATGTTACTTTTGTGAGAGTACAAAGGGGAAGATCTAACCGTGATCACTTCCGTTGTGAGGTAATTTAAGTTTCTACTATGATGATGGCTCAATCAAGTATGTGATTTACTTATGTAATTATTTATATAATTATTTGTGTTAATTTCATGTATGATATTATTGTTTATGTTTATTCGAAACTCACCCCACCCCACCACTAACCCTCAACTATAATCCTCTAATTTCATCTTTAGATCTGAGTTGGAGATGACCACGACATCCATAAACACAAAACCCATATCGAAAACCAGGGAATTCCATGAACATGAAACCTATGGAAGATAGTGCAACAAACATGAAACCCATGTCAAAGTTGGCTTCAACTACGTAAACAGCCACCACCATGAAACCCAGGATGCCAACAGCTTCGCCATCATAATCGTAATCAGCAATTACACAACTCGTGGAAACCAATCAAACAATCAACGACTTGACGCGAGAAAAAAAAGAAACGGTGGGAAAATCTGAGGACGGCACTGCAACAAAGAAAATAATTGCTCAAATTCAAGAATTTGACAAAACAAAACCAGAGGAATCGTCTACTGAGCTGGGTCAACTTGAAATTTCAGGTCTCATCACTATGGATTCAAAAACACTCATAGATCTGTATCTGATGACAGTAAACTCTCATCCTTTTTGTGCTGATGCAACGATTCTAGAGACGAAATTCGAGTATGAGCAAATCAAACTCCATCTTCAATAGTTGAACAAATAAAGTTCTCTGGTTGAAGAGAACAATATGTTGGTCTATGGACTTTATGCAATTAATTTTATAAATAGTGGGCTTATTAATGGGTTTTCAAGTTCCTTTAAATTTGGTTCAACATTTTCTAAGGGCCCAGCAACTATGGTTATCAACCTTGTGTTAGATATTGCCCAAATCAGTCCAAGATTTTACTGGGTATTGTCTGGCCCACTTATTAATTGGATGGTTATCCTCATAGCTTGGGACACAAAGGTTCAACAAGTGCAAAGGCAGCAGATCCAGGTTTTGGTTACCACCCATAGAGAAATTGATTATTGGATAGAGGACATTACTTAAACCCTTATGACAAGGTTCATTTGATGGGT
Organism: Bretschneidera sinensis; assembly: GCA_023935145.1. Taxonomy (NCBI): domain Eukaryota; kingdom Viridiplantae; phylum Streptophyta; class Magnoliopsida; order Brassicales; family Akaniaceae; genus Bretschneidera; species Bretschneidera sinensis. The sequence continues at coordinate 29,234,999 of CM043705.1, read as the reverse complement.
TGGGCAATGTTACAAATAGAATTAGTATTAGAGAACTACTTAATTGAGTATTAGTTAATTGTTGGTAGTTTTTTAATTAGTTAGTTAGTTAGTTAGAAAGTTAGTTAATATTGTATTCATCTCTTGTAGCCTATATAAGGCAACTGTGCAACCATTTGTAAATCAATCAAAAATCAAGAGTATTTTCAGAAATTTCCTTTTTCCTCTCTATTGCAACTCTTGCAATATTCTTAGGAGTTTAGTCTTGAATTTGAATCAAGCATCCCTAGAGCTATGAAACGCATCAGAAACTACGCCAACAAGTCCACCAATATTCTTGTAATAACTTGGACGTTTCAATAGCATTCTTAGTTCTAATGGTTTTCAAAATTTTCAATAAAATTGCCATAGACAAAGAGAAAAAAGTAAAAAAAAAAAAAAAAAAAAAAGGAACTAATTTCAATAATTGAAGTTTGAACAGGTCAGATGGCTTCCACAGATTTAAGTCTGAATGGAGACTTCTTCATTTTTCCCCGGAGGATGTTTGGGTGAAGTACGATATGAGGTTGTGAACCCCACAACCTATTGAATCCCCTGCACTCTATGCTCTCTAGTAAGCACCATATAGTTTAGAAGATATGTCCATGAGTAACAAAACTGATAGTTTTACATTTCATAACTGCACAGATAGTAAACCACTAAGCCCCTTCAATCATCAAAAGAGCACATAAGATATATTACATAAATAGATTTTGAGCAAGCTCCTACCATTTCTGGAGATATGCCAATTTGCCAATAAAATTTAACCACCATATTTAAGCAAAGAACGTATCCACTTCTAGGGAAGCTAAGAAGTTCACAGGGTCTTCCTCTCCTAGTTATACAACAATTCTCTGTCTCTGGCTACTCCATTAACCATATTTGAAAGAATTATCAGTTATATGTTTTACTCCAATAATTTGTTGAACATCTTAATCTTCTCTCAATAATCTAACTAGAAATCATATAATTGAGATGGTTGGAACAAATGTATGCCTTATTTACAATATTAATAAAGTGACGATATTGCCAAAGTTAGGGCCAGAACAAATTTTTATGATTGACAATATTATCCTTGTATTTATTTTAATAAAAAGCTTACCTTTTATGAAAATCCATTATTTTTCTCTTCATTTCCTTTATAGGAAAATCTCTCTTCCTCTCTCCCTATCTCTCTGATGGGATACAAAAGCGTATGAGGACAAATTTATAATTTTATATTCATGAAAAAATTATATTTTAGTAGGGATTTTAAGATATAGTATTTGATTACAATTTAATTTCTTGGAATAAGGTTAGGACATAGTAGTTGATCAATACTGAATTTCTTTATTGGAAGTGTTGGAGTAAGATTAGGAGTCCTAAAGATCTTTATTGAAGAGATCCCTATGTTAATTTTTCAGTAATTTTGAATGAATAAAATCTGATATTTGAAAGAATTATCAGTTATATGTTTTACTCCAACAATTTGTTTAACATCTTAATCTTCTCTCAATATTCTAACTAGAAATCATATAATTGAGATGAATGGAACAAATGTATGCTTTATTTACAATATTAATAAGGTGACGATATTGCCAAAGTTAAGGCCAAAACAAATTTTTATGATTGACAATATTATCCTTGTATTTACTTTAATAAAAAGCTTACCTTTTATGAAAATCCATTATTTTTCTCTTCATTTCATTTCTAGGAAAATCTCTCTCCCTCTCTCTCTCTGATGGGATACAAAAGAGTACGGGACAAATTTGTAATTTTATATTCATGAAAAAATTATATTTTAGTAGGGATTTTAAGATATAGTATTTGATTACGATTTAATTTCTTGGAATAAGATTAGGACATAGTAGTTGATTAATATTGAATTTCTTTATTTGAAGTGTTGGAGTAGGATTAGGAGTCTTAAAGATCTTTATTGAAGAGATCCCTATGTTAATTTTCCAGTAGTTGTGAATGAATAAAAATTGATATTGAGTATCACTGATTTTCTTTCAACCTCTTGGGTATCTTGGCTTCTTCTCCAATCCTAGGGTAGCCTGCTTTTTTTCCCAACCCCCAGGACAACCTGGTTTCTTCTTTTATACTTTCTTGCATCAAGTTTGGTATTGAGACTTGATGCAGTGAAGAAGCAAGTTAGATTTGTTGTTGAAAATAAGATTTTAAGCCTAGGTGGAGGATTGTTGGGATTAGACCGGAAATCTAATTAAGTGATATTGAAGGCCCGACTAAAATAGAGAAGTTTTGATCGGATGGAGGCAAACTCGACATAGGGATTGAATTGTTTGGGGATTTGAGTTGAGGGACGAATTTGTTGGGATATTTCTCAAATCCCACATCGGGGAGAATTGTTATTGTAAGTAGTTCTAGTCTCACATCGTCTATGTGTTAAAAGGATATGGGTACTAGCTACTATAAATATGGGCATCAAGAGAGGTAGTCTTTCACTCCTATCCCTTAACCAAGAATAGTTAGTTAGATGAGAGTGTAGCAATGAAACACCAATATAGTGATCCAAGGGTTGAGTGAAAATTGAATGTATTAAGGTTTTGGGTTGTGAGATTGGAGAGATTTTTCATACAGTTTTGTCTAGAAAAATTGTGTATTGTATGTTGGAGAAGAGTTTTCTTACAATTTTTTTGCCTAGAAAAATTGAAATTGTTTATGTAGTGAGTTTTAGAAATTTTTCTCCTTCAAAAAGTTGTGAAGAGTGGAATAGTGATTGACTCGTGGGCATAAGCAAAAAGTTGTGCTAAACCACTTTAAAAATTCATGTTTATTTTTGCTATTGTGATTGCGTTGTTTTTAGGGTGTTAGATTCCCCAAGTGATATCAGAGGCTAAAACTACATCCCTATTCATACACCCTAACCCAAAACACAAACACCCAAATCACAGCATACCTGCCAAACAATCCCTAGAATCAAAAAAGCAAAACAACAAAACAGTAACCTTGACAGTCAGCCGCCACTTCGTTCCACCATTTTCTAATGATCTCTAACCAACACCGCCCAGACCATCCGCCTTAGACAAGTCTTACGATAATAACCTCCATTTTTCAAGCTCCTATTGTTGATTTTATCTTGTCTATTTGGTTTGAAGCATGCCACAGCTGACATTATTAGTTAATATTTTTTCCTTTGGTAGAGACGTCGTTCTTAGGAATTTCATGATTATGCTTTATTGCTACAAGCATCACCGATATTGCTGTTTCCTCTCTTCAAAACTCGAGGTCAAGTTTTTCTAAGTGGTGGAGAATGATGGGATATAGAAGGCTATGGGGATATTTGTAATTTTGTATTAATGAAAGAATAATATTTTAGTTGGGATTTTAGGACAGTATTTGATTAGAATTTAATTTCTTGGAATAGGATTAAGACATAGTAATTGATCAGCATTGAATTTTTTTATTTAAAGTTTTGGAGTAGGATTAGGAGTCCTAAAGATCTCTATATAAGAGATCCATATGTTAATTTTTTAGTAGTTTTCAATGAATAAAAATTGATATTGAGTATCATTGATTTCCTCTCAATCTCCAGAGTGGTCTGGCTTCTTTTCTAACCCAGGGTAGCTTGACTTCTCTTCCAATCCCCAAGGTAGACTAGTTTCCATTTTCCCGTTCTACATCATTCACTCTTGATTACGCCTAAAGTATAACAAGGTAGTTGTAGCACAACTTTGGGGTGTCGATTCCACAGGGAGACAAGCGATCTACAAGAGAAGGTGCAAACCTTAAAGCGAACGATAAAAGTTAAACGGGAGAATTTGAGTTTTGATATTGAAGTGATGTGAAGTAGTGTAAATACAATGGATAGATAACAAGGGTCCGGGAATCCTCCTTAGGTTTGTTGCCTTATCCCAATCTTGATTCAATTTTTTTTATCTCGATTGCAAGTTTCACATCCCAAACAAGCAATCGACAAATATTCAATCAAGCACATATATAAACCCTAATGTAATTGATATGAATTACTCTTTACTTTCGAGTTAAGCACACATGACCTATCCTATAGATTTTTCAAAAAACGACAATATATCTTTAATGACAATATTGCAGTAACGGACAAACCTAAAAGATAAATCTACTGGACTCAATCTTACCCAAACAACGTCACATAAGAAAAGCATGACTAGACTTATATGGAGAAGAAAGATACAATCACCGGATTAAGAGATAAATCTTCTAATTAAATTAAAGATTAACTCATACAATCTTTTGATAATAAATCCAAACTACAACTGAATCAATAATGGAAGATAAGAATGACTACACCTAGGGATTCATCCCTTCGCCTTGCTTGGAGATTAGTTGACCATGGGGGCGACTGTGGCAGCCTTCATGATGTTTTCCCCGGCCTCCGGCCTCTAATGATTCCCTTTTTCTTAAACCCTAAGTGATCTATTTATAATGCGAAAGGTCCAAGGGTGTTCTAGGGTTTAAAAAATCATTAAAGTCCTAATTAGGTCATAACTCGGAAACAAAGTTTCTTGTGCGCACCGCGGCTCTCACTTATGTGCACCGCAGCCTTTCTTGATCCTTGGTTGGGTGTGCCTCTGGGCACTGTGGCCCTCTCTTCTGGGCTCCTAGGCTTTGGCTGATGGTGGAGTCTCTCTCTTCTGGGCACCTAGGCTTTGTCTGGTCTGTGCCTAGGCGCACACTGAAGGCTTCCTTGCCCATAAACCCTTCATCTTGTCCTTCCGGAAGCACTCCTTCACTTCAATATGCATGGAATCTTCGAGCTTTAAGAAATGATAGCTTTTTTATCTCTTTTAAACTCAAAGTACTTGAAAATGCACCGAAATAGATCAATGATCCAAGAATATCACTTTAGAGTTATTAAGGTATAAAAGTGTAATTCAAACCTCGATCAACCCTAAAATACTAACAAATAAGTACTATTAAGATGCATTTTATGACTCATCACAACCCCCAACTAGCTTATTACTAGTCCCTAGCAATTCAAGCGAAAACAAGAGATGAATTTTATGGTAGGAATCAAAACAAAGTAAAGCAATGTTAGTGTTAAACTATGAGCAATTCACTATTTGTCTCAGAAATCGCACATAACACATATCTTATAGAATCATTAAATATCACCCAAGTCCAAAAGTAATCCAAACATCAATCTTAAAATTGTTATCGACTCTTAACATCCATCTTACCACAATCCATTAATCCGAACACCTGGATGATTTTAAGCATGAAATTTATGAATACAAGTCTTGGCCTCTAAAAACATAATAAATTGCGTGACATCAATCACAAATCAAGCTCCATAAGATTATTTTTCAAATCACTCTCCACTATTGTAGAAAAGTCACACTACATTGGATCAATAGGTCTTTAATAAGCTCGTAACGTTAGGCTAAGGTAAAGGTTAAGAAAGAACGGGAATGATTCAACCAATAAAAGAACTTAATCTCTTAGTTTTAAACACAACCTTCTTTTAAGCACTGGATAACCTTACTTCAACACCCAACTCCTTCAACCATTTTTTTTATAAGAGCATATCTCTCGATAAGTCACCACTTTTCTTTTCTTTTCTTCTTTCTTTGCCATACTTCACATCCTTTTTATTTTGGCATAAGACCATTTACCTTCTTTTTCATTTTTTTTTCTTTTCTTTTCCACAACCCCTAACTTATCTCCTTTAATGTATTTGGGTTATGGTAGTAATATTTTTTTTTTCATATTTCCATCCTTACTCCTTTTAAGTGCTTATCAACAAATGTGTATAACTAAGTTCTTTATAAAGAAAGGTAAGGAAATATTTTTAGGCTCATAAAGGTAAGTAAAAGGGTTATCAAAAGAAATAAGGCTCAAATTCTTTTTCAAGAACAGGCTCAAACGGGTGACTAGCGATAAATATAGCAATGGCAAGTTTGAAAGGCTCAAACGGTTCAAAAATGGCCTATATCATATCCTAAGCAATGTGTATTCTAGGAATTTGCCTCAAGTGATTATCAAATAAGTTCTAGAGCTTGTCGAGACTACAAAAGTATTCACAAAGCAATCACATATAAAACTTCTCTAGATGCTTTAGACTAATCATACAATCTTACCGCAACTAGAGTCTCAAACCAAATGAAGATTGACACATAAATTATTCTGAAACCGAAGCAAGATTTAACTTCTTCTAAATGCTGTATGCTGTCTCAATTAAGATCATATCATTGACATGTGAAGTAACTCCAAGGCTTAACACAAAGCATGCTAAAAACAAACGAAAAGGGAAAATGACACCAAGCAGTCCAATGAAAAAAAGAAATATGTTTCGTCCACCCCCAACTTAAAAATTGCATTGACCTCAGTGTAAAAGAAAGAGTAAAAGAAACTCCCTTTGTAACCAAAAAAGCACAGAAGCTGAAGATTGTGCACCACCGTTTGAACTGGATGCTAATCTTTGTCCCTGAAAAGAGAAGAAAAAAAAATAAAAAAATACGAAATTAATACTAGAAAACAACACAATACTAATAATAAACAAGAAAAAGAAATATGAAAAACAATAAAAATAAAAAGGATAAGCTGTGGGGTGCCTCCTATGAGCGTTAAGTTTTACATCTTCAGTCAGACGCTCTTATTTCCTCCTAGACAAACATAAGTTGAATGCACTAGCAACTGCTTCACAGCCAAATTTGGTGCTTGTATGCTTTAAAAAGGCCTCAAGGATGTCATCAGTAACATCTGCAGATTCTGGCTCAATATATGCTCTCGTGAAACTATGGGTGTGGATTGACTCCAATGGATTAAGGTGATGGACCTTTTCCATGAGTGAGTCAATCATGTATGCCTAGTGGCTCTCGTCATTATCTTCTGATTTGTTCATTATCGGGATGTGTAATGATTTAATACTTTGGGTCACAATGGCATTTACCTCATTCAAATTCTCTTGCGCTAGGTGTTGACTATGGGGTATGGACTGAGCTTAGGAAGAGAATTTACCCCGCTCATTCACACTCAAGGATGTCATCAATTTGGACACTTGGCTCTTTAGATCCTTATGTTCTTCAATAGCCTGCGTAATTAAAGATTCAAGCCTGTGATTAGTCTTACTCTGTGCCTCAATAAAAGCATGCAAAGTTTCTTCTAAAGGACTCCTAGAAGGTGCAGGTGCATGATATGGTGTAGGATATGATCTAGGAGGTTGTGCAGGTGGCTGGTTTTCAGACTTCCAACTAAGATTGGGGTGATTGCGCCACTCTGGATTATAGGTATTAGAGAAGGATGAAAAGGCTTCTTGTATATACCTAAGGCATTACATTGTTCCTCATACATCTCTCTCATCTCCGCAAATGTGGGACACTAATTACGCCCAAAGTATAACACGGTTATTGTAGTACGGCTTTGGGGTGTTGATTTCATAGGGGAACAAGTTAAGTACAGAGGAAAATGTGTGAACCTTAAAACGAACGATAAAAGTTAAACGAAAGATTTTTGGGTTTTGATAATGAGATAATGTAAGAAAAATTGCGTAATTGTAAATGAAATATAAATAAGAAATAACAAGGTTTCAGGAATCCTCATTAGGTTCGTTCCCTATTTCCATTCTTGATTCAATTGATTTTATCTCAATTGCAAGTTTCACATCCCAAACAAGCAATCGGAATATATTCAATCAAGCACATTTATAACTCTAATATAATTGCTACAAATTAATCATTGATTCCAGTTCATGCACACATGATCGATCTTAAAGATTATCAAGAAACAACAATATATCTTCAATGACAATATCACAGTAATGGACAATCAATAAGATAAATCTACCAGAATCAATCACATCCAAACAACCTCAATGGAGGAGAAGGATGCAATCACCGGATTAAGAGAGTCTAAAAGAAGAAGAATAAAAAGTTCATCTATCACATGAACTCAAATCCTTCTTACTTAATCAATGAATAATTTACAAACATTATTCAACAATAAATCCGTACAACCGAATCAAGAATAGGAAATAAGGAACAATAAATCCCTAAGGATTCATCCTTTTCCCTTGTATGAAGACTAGTTGGCCATGGAAATCAAGGTGGAAGAACAATATGGATGCTCTCCCCTTGATTTGACCATGGAGTTCAAGGTGGAAGAACAATATGGATGCTCTCCTCCTTGATTTCCAGCCCTCAAGAGACTTGGAAGAATGCTGGATTTGGATCCCTTGGATCCTCTCTTTTTTCTCTCCTCCTTCCTTGAAATGAATGTTGGCTGCACAATCTTTAAGCATCTATTTATAGATCACAAGTAGTTAGGGGCATTTTGATCCATAAAATGTCATTGTGCAGCCCTAATTTGGTCTTGGACCGAGTGGGAGCTGGAAAGTGAGAGGTGCAGCGCTGGAAAGTGAGGGGCGCGGCGCTAGGTGGATGCTGATCTGGAGGCCTGACCTGTGTCTACTAAAACTGCCATAACTTTCTCTAGAAAACTCTTTTTTATGAACCGTAAAATTCTCCAGAAAATAGACTTCCTGATCTTTCTAAGCATATATGGCTCATTTCCTGGTTCTTCTTACATCAATACAGTTTAATCTGCAAAGATGATTGATCTGTACGGGAAATTCTGGCAATTTAGTGAAACTCCTTTAGCTTGCATGCAGAAGTGCACACACTAGTGTGCCTACCCTTACCTTGCTCCAAAGTGATGCACACACTTGTGTGCAGTCTTTTAACTTACTGTAATGTATTAGTCCAACCTTAGTTTAGACTTTAACCATCTTTGAATCATGTTTGGACATGTCTAAACCTTGGACAAATACGAGCACCGACACCCAAGATCTTTTGGCGCTTTAAACATGGATCGCTTTATCATCTCTTCTGTACTCAAAGCACCTGAAATTGCATCGAATTAAGTCAATGATTTATGAATATCACTTTAGAGTTATTAACATGTAAAAGTGCGATTACGACCGAGATCAACCCCTAAAATGCTAACAATTAAGTATTGTTTAGATGCATTATATGACTCTCATCACAACCCCCAACTAGCTTATTGCTAGTCCCTAGCAATTCAAGCGAAAGACATGAAATGAATTCTTTATTTAGAAATCAAAGAAAAATACAGCAATGCTGGTGTTAACCAAGAGTGATTCAAAATCTTTGTCTCAAAAATCATGCATAACATACAACAAATAGAATCATTAAATATCACTCAAGTCCAAGAACAATCCAAATGTCAACCTTAAAATCGTTATCGACTCTTAACATCCATCTTACCACAATAAATTAGTCCGAACACCCGAACGATTTTATGCACAACATAGCATGAATACAAGTCTTGGCCTCTAAAAACCTATTAATTGCGTGACATCAATCACAAATCAAGCTCCATAGGCTTACTTTTCAAATCACTCTCCACTATGTAGAAAAATCACACTACATCGGATCAATAGGTCTTTTATAAGCTTGTAACGTTAGGCTAGGTTAAAGGTCAAGAAAGAACGGGAAAATTTAAACAAATAAAAGAACTAAGTCTCTTAATTTAAACACAACTGCTTTAAGCACAAGATAACCATACTTCAACACCCAACTCTTTCAACCATTTTTCGAGCATTTCTTTCAACAAATCACCATTTTTTTTCTTTTCTCTTTGCCATAATTCATTTTTTCTCTTTCTTTTATAATTATTTTGGCATAACACCATTCATCTCCTCTTTCATTCTTTTCTTTTCTTTTCCACAACCCCCAACTTATCTCTTTTAATGTACTTGGGTTATGGTAGTAATATTTTCTCATATTTCCACCCTTACTCCTTTTAAGTGCTTCTCACAACATGTGTATAACTAAGTTCTTTTAAAAGAAAGGTAAGGATAAAATATTTTTAGGCTCATAAAGGTAAGTAAATGGTTTATCGAAAAAAGAAACAAGGCTCAATTTTTCTTTTCAAGAAAAATGCTCAAATAGGTGACTAGCGATAAATATAACAAGGGTAAGTTTAAAAAGGCTCAAACGATCCAAAAATGGCCTACATCATATCCTAAGTAGTGTGCATTCTATGATTTTCGCCTCAAGTGATTATCAAATAAGTTCTAGAGGTTGTTGAGACCGCAAAAGTATTCAAAAAACAATCGCACATAAAACTTCTCCAAATTCTTTAGACTAATCATGCAATCTTACCACAAACTAGAGTCTCAAACCAAAGAAAAATTGACACTTAATTTATTCTCAAAGCGAAGCAAGATTTAACTTCTTCTGAACACTACATGCTATCTCAATTAGGCTCATATCATCGACATATGAATTAACTCCAAGGCTAACACAAAGCATGCTAAAAACAAACAAAAAGGTAAAATGACACCAAGCAGTTCAATGAAAAACATGAAAAACAGGAATATGTTTCCTCCACCCCCAACTTAAAGTAGACATTGTCCTCAATGTGAAAACAAAAGATAAGGAAACTCCCTTTGTAACCAAAAATGCACAGAATCTGAAAATTGTGCACCGCCATTTGAATTGCTTCGTATATTTGTCCCTAAAAAAAATACGAAAGTAAAAATGGAAAACAACAAAATACTAATAATAAACAAGAAAAAGAATTATGAAAAACAATAACAATAAAAGGATATGTTATGGGGTGCCTCTCATAAGCACTAAGTTTTACATCTTCAGCCAGACACTCTTATTCCCTCCTAGACAAGCATGAGTTGAATGCACCAGCAACTGCTTTACTCTTAAATTTGGTGCTTGTGTGCTTCGGAGAGGCCTTAAAGATGTTATCAGTAATATCTGTAGATTCTGGCTCGATATATGCTCTTGTGAAGCCATGAGTGAGGGTGGACTCCAATGGATTAAGGTGATGGACCTTTTCCATGAATGAGTCAATCATGTATACTTGGTGGTTCTCGTCCATATCCTCTGATTTTTTCGTTGTTGGGATGTGTAACAACTTACCACTAAGTGTCTCAATGGCATTCACCTCCTTTTTATTCTGTTGTGCTACGTGCTGACCATAGGATGTGGACTGAGCTTGAGAAGGGAACTTACCTCGCTCAGTCACACTCAAGTAGCTCGTCAGCTTGGACACTTGGTTCTTTATCTCTTTATGTTCTTCAACAACCTGCATAATTGAAGATTCAAGCCTTTGATTAGTCTTCCTCTGTGCTTCAATAAAAGCATGTAAAGTGTCTTCTAAAGAACTCCTAGAAGACATGGGTGCATGATATGGTTCATGATATGGTGCAGAGGGTTGTGCAAGCTGCTGGTTTTCAGACTTCCAGCTGAAATTGGGGTGATTTCGCCATCCCGGATTATAGGTATTAGAGAAGGGTGTAGAAGGCTTCGTGTATATGCCTAAGGCATTACATTGTTCCTTATACATCCCTCTCATCTCAGTAAAATGTAGGACACTCTTGAGCGAGATGATCTACCCCACCACACACAAAACATAGCTCAAAAGATTTTGCATGATTAACCACGTGTGTTGGCTTTGAGCTTTTAGTCTTTAATACCTCTAGTTCCCTAGTGAGCATCTCGACCTTGGCCTTAAGGTTATCCTCTTCCCTAAGATGGTAAATTCCACCACCATTTGGGTTCTCTATAGGTCATGACCTATTTGTGCTTTCAGTAGCACTAGGTCCAGTCCAAGTGTGAGCTTTTTCAGCAAGCTCATTGAGGTACTCTATGGCCTCATCAAGATCTTTCTCCAAGAATTCACCATTACACATCATCTCTAAAAATTGGCATTCTCTATAGGTAAGACCCTCATAGAAATAGCTCACTAAACGCCAATTCTCATACCTATGGTAAGGGCACATACTCAGTAACTCTTTAAATCTCTCCCAAGACTGATACAAAGTCTTGCTATCCTTTTGTGCAAAGGTGGAGATTTGTCTTTTCAAAGCATTGGTCTTGTGTTGGGGAAAGTATTTATTAAAGAAAATTTGAGTCATCCCAGTCCACGACCTAATGGATCATGGTCTTAGTGAGTATAGCCAACTCTTAGCTCTATCCTTCAAAGCGAAAGGAAAGAACTTAAGCCTAACAATGTCATTGGTTTCATCATGACTATGAAAAGTCGCGACTACTTCCTCAAACTCTTTAATGTGCACATATGAGTTTTCATTATCCAAGCCATGAAAAGTAGGGAGTAATTGTATCATCCCTGGTTTAAAATCTAGTTGGCGAGTATTGGCTGGAACATGATGCATGATGGTGTGGCTGTGCGTGTAGGGTGGAGGTAATCCTGAAGTGTCCTAGCAACATTCTCATTAGGATTATCAGCCATATTAACAAAGTCCTCTAAATTTTCGTGTGGGGGTGCACTATGGTTTGATCTAGGCGAGGTTTCACCAATGGACGTGGAAGGAGAGGGTAACTCTAATTCGGGTCCTCTAATGAATTTAGCTCGAGAATCTCTCGGTCTAAGCATGCACCAATTAATTTAGAGGGGAAAATAAAATAAATAAAACAGGAAACTAAAATAAATAAAACAGGGTAATAGAAGAAAATTAGAAAATCAAAACAAAGGTAAAGGAACAATATTACCGTATTTACAAACTGCTGAAAAGAAAAATATTTACAATTATTTTACCGTCACACTCAAAGTTGACAAGCTTCCTTGTACTTAAGCTTGTTTCCCCGGAAACGGCGTCAAAATTTGATTATGCCCAAAGTATAACACGGTTATTGTAGTACGCCTTTGGGTTGTCGATTCCACAGGGAAACAAGTTAAGTACAAAGGAAAATGTGTGAACCTTAAAACAAACAATAAAAGTTAAACGAACGATTTTTGGGTTTTGATAATGAGATAATGTAAGAAAAATTGCGTAATTGTAAATGAAATATAAATAAGAAATAACAAGGTTTCAGGAATCCTCCTTAGGTTCGTTCCCTATTTCCATTCTTGATTCAATTGATTTTATCTCGATTGCAAGTTTCACATCCCAAACAAGCAATCAGAATATATTCAATCAAGCACATTTATAACTCTAATATAATTGCTACAAATTAATCATTGATTCCAGTTCATGCACACATGATCGATCTTAAAGATTATCAAGAAACGACAATATATCTTCAATGAAAATATCGCAGTAATGGACAATCAATAAGATAAATCTACCGGAATCAATCACATCAAAACAACCTCAATGGAGGAGAAGGATGCAATCATCGGATTAAGAGAGTCTAAAAGAAGAAGAATAAAAAGTGCATCTATCACATGAACTCAAATCCTTCTTACTTAATCAATGAATAATTTACAAACAATATTCAACAATAAATCCGTATAACCGAATCAAGAATAGGAAATAAGGAACAATAAATCCCTAAGGATTCATCCTTTTCCCTTGTATGAAGACTAGTTGGCCATGGAAATCAAGGTGGAAGAACAATATGGATGCTCTCCCCTTGATTTGGCCATGGAGTTCAAGGTGGAAGAACAATATGGATGCTCTCCCCCTTGATTTCCATCCCTCAAGAGACTTGGAAGAATGCTGGATTTGGATCCTTTGGATCCTCTCTTTTTTCTCTCCTCCTTCCTTGAAATGAATGTTGGCTGCACACTCTTTAAGCATCTATTTATAGATCACAAGTAGTTAGGGGCATTTTGGTCCATAAAATGTCATTGTGCAGCCCTAATTTGGTCTTGGACTGAGTGGGAGCTGGAAAATGAGAGGTGCAGCGCTGGAAAGTGAGAGTGCAGCGCTGGAAAGTGAGGGGTGCGGCGCTAGGTGGATGCTGATCTGGAGGCCTGACCTGTGTCTACTAAAACTGCCATAACTTTCTCTAGAAAACACCTTTTTACAAACTGTAAATTCTCCAGAAAATAGACTTCTGGATCTTTCTAAGAGTATATGGCTCATCTCCTGGTTCTTCTTACATCAATACAGTTTAATCTGCAAAGATGATTGATCTGTACGGGAAATTCTGGCAATTTAGTGAAACTCTTTTAGCTTGCATGCAAAAGTGCACACACTAGTGTGCCTACCCTTACCTTGCTCCAAAGTGATGCACACACTTGTGTGCAGTCTTTTAACTTACTGTAATGTATTAGTCCAACCTTAGTTTAGACTTTAACCATCTTTGAATCATGTTTGGACATGTCTAAACCTTGGACAAATAGGAGCACCGACACCCAAGATCTTTTGGCGCTTTAAACATGGATCGCTTTATCATCTCTTTTGTACTCAAAGCACCTGAAATTGCATCGAATTAAGTCAGTGATTTATGAATATCACTTTAGAGTTATTAACATGTAAAAGTGCGATTACGACCGAGATCAACCCTAAAATGCTAACAATTAAGTATTGTTTAGATGCATTATATGACTCTCATTAGACACTCTTGGGGGAGATGATCTACTCTGCCACACACAAAACATGGTCCAAAAGACGCTGCATGATTAGCTACTTGTGTTGGCTTTAAGTTCTTAGTCTTTAACGCATCTAGTTCCCTAGTGAGCATCTCGACCTTAGCCTTTAGGTTATTTTCTTCCCTAAGATGGTATATTCCACCACCATTTGGGTTCCCTACAGGTCGTGACCTATTTATGCTTTCAGTAGCACTAGGTTCAGTCCAAGTGTGATATTTTTCAACAAGCTCATTAAGGTATTCTGTGGCCTCATCAGGATCTTTTTGTAAAAACTCACCATTACACAACATCTCCACAAATTGGCCCTCTCAATATGTAAGTCCCTCATAAAAATAGCTCACTAAACGCCAATTCTTTACCCATGGTGAGGGCACATACTCAACAACTCTTTAAATCTCTCCCAAGACTGATACAAAGTCTCACTATCCTTTTGTGCAAAGGTGGAGCTTTTCCTTTTAAAGCATTGGTCTTATGTTGGGGAAAGTATTTATTGAAGAAGACCCAAGTCATCTCAGCCCACGACCCAATAGATCGTGGCCTCAGTGAGTATAGCCAACTCTTAGCTCTATTCTTCAAAGCAAAAAGAAAGAACTTAAGTCTCACGATATCATCATGTGCATCTTGACTATGAAAGGTCGCAACTACTTCCTCAAACTCTCTAATGTGCACATATTGGTTTTCATTTTCCAAGCCATGGAACGTAGGGAATAACTGTATCATCCCTGTTTAAAAATCCAGTTAGCGAGTATTGGCTGGAAACACGATGCATGATGGTGTGGCTATGCGTGTAGGGTGGAGGTAATCCTAAAGGGTCCTAGGGGGTTGATATTCATGTTCACTCATTTCTTCGGGACTAGATGGATTGTCAAAGAAAGGATTTAGAAAAGAATTTAATTCTGACTCTAACACAGCCCTACAAGCAAATCTACCCAAAGTGTCTCTATATCTGGGCATTCAAGGTAAAATAAAAAAAAATAAAAAACAACAAAAAAATAATGCAGCAAACAAAAAGAGGGAACAAAGTTACTGCCTTTACAAACTGCTGAAAGAAAAACTATTCACAATTCTTCTACTGTCTTGTCTCAAAGTTGACAATCTTCCTTGTATTTAAGCGCGTCTCCCAACAAAGGTGCCAAAATTTGATTATGCCAAAAGTATAATGCGGTAGTTGTAGCACAGCTTTGGGGTGTCGATTCCACAGGGAGACAAGCGATCTACAAGAGAAGGTGCAAACCTTAAAACGAACGAAAAAAGTTAAATGGGAGAATTTGAGTTTTGATATTGAAGTAATGTGAAGTAGTGTAAATAAAATAGATAGATAACTAGGGTCCGAGAATCCACCCTAGGTTTGTTGACTTATCCCAATCTTGATCCAATTGTTTTTATCTCGATTGCAAGTTTCACACCCCAAACAAGCAATCAACAAATATTCAATCAAGCACATATATAAACCCTAATGTAATTGATATGAATTACTCTTTACTTTCAAGTTAAGCACACATGACCTATCCTATAGATTTTTCAAGAAACAACAATATATCTTTAATGACAATATTGCAGTAATGGACAAACCTAAAAGATAAATCTACTGGACTCAATCATACCTAAACAACATCACAAAAGAAAAGCATGACTAGACTTATATGAAGAAGAAAGATACAATCACAGGATTAAGAGATAAATCTTCTAATTAAATTAAAGAGTAACTCATACAATATTTTTATAATAAATCCAAACTACAACTGAATCAATAATGAAAGATAAGAATGACTACACCTAGGGATTCATCCCTTCGCCTTGCTTAGAGATTAGTTGACCACGGGGGAGAATGTGGCAGTCCTCATGATGTTTTCCCAGCCTCTGGCCTCTAATGATTCCCCTTTTCTTAAACCCTAAGTGATCTATTTATAATACAAAAAGGTCTAAGGGTATTCTAGGGTTTAAACAATCATTGGTAGGGTGTGCCTCTGGGCACCGTGGCCCTCTCTTCTAGGCTTCTAGGCTTTGGCTAATGGTGGAGTCTCTCTCTTCTGGGCGCCTAGACTTTGTCTGGTCTGTGCCTAGGCGCACACTGAAGGCTTCCTTGCCCATAAACCCTTCATCTTGTCCTTTCAAAAGCACTCATTCACTCCGAGACACATAGAATCTTCGAGCTTTAAGCAATGATAGCTTTTCCATCTCTTTTAAACTCAAAGTACTTGAAAATGCACCAAAATAGATCAATGATCTAAGAATATCATTTTAGAGTTATTAAAGTATAAAAGTGTAATTCAAGCCTCAATCAACCCTAAAATGCTAATAAATAAGTACTATTAAGATGCATTTTATGATTCTCTTCACAACCTCCAACTAGCTTATTGCTAGTCCCTAGCAATTCAAGCGAAAACAAGAGATGAATTCTACGGTAGGAATCAAAACAAAGTAAAGCAATGTTAGTGTTAAACTAGGAGCAATTCACTATTTGTCTCAAAAATCGCACATAACACACAGCTTATAGAATCATTAAATATCACCCAAGTCCAAAAGTAATCCAAACATCAATCTTAAATTTGTTATCGACTCTTAACATCCATCTTACCACAATCCATTAATCCGAACACCCAGATGATTTTATGAATGACATTCATGAATACAAGTCTTGGCCTCTAAAAACATAATAAATTGCGTGACATCAATTACAAATCAAGCTCCATAAGCTTATTTTTCAAATCACTCTCCACTATTGTAGAAAAGTCACACTACATTGGATCAATAGGTCTTTAATAAGCTTGTAACGTTAGGCTAAGGTAAAGGTTAAGAAAGAACGAGAAGGATTCAACCAATAAAAGAAATTAATCTCTTAGTTTTAAACACAACCTTCTTTTAACCTTACTTCAACACCCAACTCTTTCAACCATTTTTTTTATAAAAGCATATATCTCGATAAGTCACCACTTTTCTTTTCTTTTCTTCTTTCTTTGCCATACTTCACTTCTTTTTTATTTTGGCATAAGACCATTTACCTTCTTTTTTCATTTTTTTCTTTTCTTTTCCATAACCCCTAACTTATCTCCTTTAATGTACTTGGGTTATAGTAGTAATATATTTTTTTTCATATTTCCATCCTTACTCCTTTTAAGTACTTATCAATAAATGTGTATAACTAAGTTCTTTATAAAGAAAGGTAAGGATAAAATATTTTTAGGCTCATAAAGGTAAGTAAATGGGTTATCAAAAGAAACAAGACTCAAATTATTTTTCAAGAACAGGCTGAAATGGGTGACTAGCGATAAATATAGCAATGGTAAGTTTGAAAGGCTCAAACGGTTCAAAAATGACATATATCATATCCTAAGCAATGTGCATTCTAGGAATTTGCCTCAAGTGATTATCAAATAAGTTCTAGAGCTTATCGAGACCGCAAAAGTATTCACAAAGCAATCACACATAAAACTTCTCTAGATGCTTTAGACTAATCATACAATCTTACCGCAATTAGAGTCTTAAACCAAATGAAGATTGACACTTAAATTATTCTCAAACCGAAGCAAGATTTAACTTCTTCTAAATGTTGCATGCTATCTCAATTAAGCTCATATCATTGACATGTGAAGTAACTCTAAGGCTTAGCACAAAGCATGCTAAAAACAAACGAAAAGGGAAAATGACACCAAGTAGTCCAATGAAAAAAAAGAAATATGTTTCCTCCACCCCCAACTTAAAAATTGCATCGACCTCAATGTAAAAGAAAGAGTAAATGAACCTCCTTTTGTAACCAAAAGTGCACAGAAGCTGAAGATTGTGCACCACCATTTGAACTGAATGCTCATCTTTGTCCCTGAAAAGACAAGAAAAGAATATAAAGAAACAAATACGAAGTTAATACTGGAAAACAACAAAATACTAATATTAAACAAGAAAAAGAAATATGAAAAACAATAAAAATAAAAAGGATAAGTTGCGGGGTGCCTCCCATAAGCGCTAAGTTTTACGTCTTCAGCCAGACACTCTTATTCCCTCCTAGATAATCATAAGTTGCACGCACCAGCAACTGCTTCACTGCCAAATTTGGTGCTTGTATGCTTTGAAAAGGCCTCAAGGATGTCATCAGCAACATCTGCAGATTCGGGCTCAATATATGCTCTCGTGAAACCATGGGTGTGGATTGACTCCAATGGATTAAGGTGATAGACCTTTTCCATGAGTGAGTCAATCATGTATGCCTGGTGGCTCTTGTCATTATCTTCTGATTTGTTCATTATCGGGATGTGTAATGACATAACACTTTGGGTCACAATGACATTTACCTCATTCAAATTCTTTTGCGCCAGGTGTTGACTATGGGGTATGGACTGAGCTTGGGAAGGGAACTTACCTCGCTCATTCACACTCAAGGATGTCATCAATTTGGACACTTGGCTCTTTAGATCCTTATGTTATTCAACAACCTGCGTAATTAAAGATTCAAGCCTATGATTAGTCTTACCCTGTGCCACAATAAAAGCATGCAAAGTTACATCTAAAGGACTCCTAGAAGGTGCAGGTGCATGATATGGTGTAGGATATGATCTAGGAGGTTGTGCAGGCGGCTGGTTTTTAGACTTCCAGCTAAGATTGGGGTGATTGCATCACTCCGGATTATAGGTATCAGAGAAGGGTGAAAAAGACTTCTTGTACATACATAAGGCATTACATTGTTCCTCATACATCCCTCTCATCTCCGTAAATGTGGGACACTCTTGGGCGAGATTATCTACGCTGCCACACAAAAAACATGGTCCAAAAGACGCTGCATGATTAGCTACTTGTGTTGGCTTTAAGTTCTTAGTCTTTAACGCATCTAGTTCCCTAGTGAGCATTTCGACCTTAGCCTTTAGGTTATCCTTTTCCCTAAGATGGTATATTCCACCACTATTTGGGTTCCCTACAGGTCGTGACCTATTTGTGCTTTCAGTAGCACTAAGTCTAGTCCAAGTGTGAGCTTTTTCAGCAAGCTCATTAAGGTATTCTATAGCCTCATTAGGATCTTTCTGTAAGAACTCACCATTACACATGATCTCCACAAATTTGTGCTCTCTATATGTAAGTCCCTCATAAAAATAGCTCACTAAGCGCCAATTCTCATACCCATGGTGATGGCACATACTCAACAACTCTTTAAATCTCTCCCAAGACTGATACAAAGTCTCACTGTCCTTTTGTGCAAAGGTGGAGATTTGCCTTTTTAAAGCATTGGTCTTATGTTGGGGAAAATATTTATTGAAGAAGACCCGAGTCATCTCAGCCCATGACCCAATCTATCATGGTCTCAGTGAGTATAACCAACTCTTAGCTCTATCCTTCAAAGCAAAATAAAAGAACTTAAGTCTCACGATATCATCATGTGCATCTTGACTATGAAAGGTCGCAACTATTTCCTCAAACTCTCTAATGTGCACATATGGGCTTTCATTTTCCAATCCATGGAACGTAGGGAGTAACTGTATCATCCCTGTTTTAAAATCTAGTTGACGAGTATTGGCTGGAAACATGATGCATGATGGTGTGGCTATGCGTGTAGGGTGGAGGTAATCCTGAAGGGTCCTAGGGGATTGATATTCATGTTCACTCATTTCTTCGGGACTAGATGGATTTTCAAATAAAGGATTCATAAAAGAATTTAATTCTGACTCTAACACAGGCCTACAAGTCAATTTACCCAAAGTGTCTCTATATCTGGGCATTCAAGGTAAAACAATAAAAAAAAGAAACAACAAAAAAATAATGCAGCAAGCAAAAAGAGGGAACGAAGTTACCGCCTTTACAAACTTCGGAAAAGAAAAACTATTCACAATTCTTATACCATCTTATCTCAAAGTTAACAATCTTCCTTGTATATAAGCGCGTTTCCCCATTAACGGTGCCAAAATTTGATTATGCCCAAATTATAACGCGGTAGTTGTAGCACAGCTTTGGGGTGTCGATTCCACAGGGAGACAAGCGATCTACAAGAGAAGTTACAAACCTTAAAACGAACGAAAAAAGTTAAACGAGAGAATTTGAGTTTTGATATTGAAGTATTGTGAAGTAGTGTAAATATAATGGATAGCTAACGATGGTCTGGGAATCCACCCTAGGTTCGTCGCCTTATCCCCATCTTGATTCAATTGTTTTTATCTCAATTGCAAGTTTCACACCCCAAACAAGCAATCGACAAATATTCAATCAAGCACATATATAAACCCTAATGTAATTGATATGAATTACTCTTTACTTTCGAGTTAAGCACACATAACCTATCCTATAGATTTATCAAGAAACGACAATATATCTTTAATGACAATATTGCAGTAATGGACAAACCTAAAAGATAAATCCACCGGACTCAGTCATACCCAAACAACGTCACAAAAGAAAAGCATGACTAGACTTATATGGAGAAGAAAGATACAATCACCGGATTAAGAGATAAATCTTCTAATTAAATTAAAAAGTAACTCATACAATGTTTTGATAATAAATCCAAACTATAACTGAATCAATAATGGAAGATAAGAATGACTACACCTAGGGATTCATCCATTCGCCTTGCTTGGAGATTAGTTGACCATGGGGGAGAATGTGGCAGCCTTCATGATGTTTTCCCCGGCCTCCGGCCTCTAATGATTCCCCTTTTCTTAAACCCTAAGTGATCTATTTATAATACAAAAGGTCCAAGGGTGTTCTAGGGTTTAAACAATCATTAAAGTCCGAATTAGGTCATAACTCGGAAACAAAGTTTCGTGTGAGCGCCACTGCTCTCACTTATGTGCGCCGCTGCCCTGTCTGATCCTTGGTTGGGTGTGCCTCTGGACGCTGCGGCCCTTTCTTCTGGGCTCCTAGGCTTTGGTTGATGGTGGAATCTCTCTCATCTGGGTGCCTAGGCTTTGTCTGGTCTGTGCCTAGGCGCACACTGAAGGCTTCCTTGCCCATAAACCCTTCATCTTGTCCTTTTAGAAGCACTCCTTCACTCCGATACGCATGAAATCTTCGAGATTTAAGCAATGATAGCTTTTCAATCTCTTTTAAACTCAAAGTACCTGAAAATGCACCAAAATAGATCAATGATCCAAGATTATCACTTTAGAGTTATTAAGGTATAAAAGTTTAATTCAAATCTCTATCAACCCTAAAATGCTAACAAATAAGTACTATTAAGATGCATTTTATGACTCTCATCACAACCCCCAACTAGCTTATTGCTAGTCCCTAGCAATTCAAGCGAAAACAAAAGATGAATTCTATGGTAGGAATCCAAACAAAGTAAAGCAATGTTAGTGTTAAACTACTAGCAATTTACTATTTGTCTCAGAAATCGCACATAACACACAGCTTATAGAATCATTAAATATCACCGAAGTCCAAAAGTAATCCAACCATCAATCTTAAATTTGTTATCGACTCTTAATATCCATCTTACCACAATCTATTAATCTGAACACCCGGATGATTTTATGCATGACATTCATGAATACAAGTCTTGGCCTTTAAAAACATAATAAATTGCGTGACATCAATCATAAATCAAGCTCCATAAGATTATTTTTCAAATCACTCTCCACTGTTGTAGAAAAGTCACACTACATTGGATCAATAGGTCTTTAATAAGCTTGTAACGTTAGGCTAAGGTAAAGGTTAAGAAAGAATGAGAAGGATTCAACCAATAAAAGAATATAATCTTTTAGTTTTAAACACAACCTTCTTTTAAGAACTGGATAACCTTACTTCAACACCCAACTCCTTCAACCAATTTTTTTTATAAGAGCATATATATCGATAAGTCACCATTTTTCTTTTCTTTTCATCTTTCTTTGCCATACTTCACTTCTTTTTTATTTTGGCATAAGACCATTTACCTTCTTTTTCATTTTTTTCTTTTCTTTTCCAAAACCCCTAACTTATCTCATTTAATGTACTTAGGTTATGGTAGTAATATTTTTTTTCTTCATATTTCCATCCTTACTCCTTTTAAGTGCTTATCAACAAATATGTATAACTAAGTTCTTTATAAATAAAGGTAAGGATAAAATATTTTTAGCCTCATAAAGCTAAGTAAATGGGTTATCAAAAGAAACAAGGCTCAAATTATTTTTCATGAACAGGCTCAAATGGGTGACTAGCGAAAAATATAGCAATGGCAAGTTTGAAAGGCTCAAACGGTTCAAATATGGCCTATATCATATCCTAAGCAATGTGAATTCTAGGAATTTGCCTCAAGTGATTATCAAATAATTTCTAGAGCTTATCGAGACCACAAAAGTATTCACAAAGCAATCACACATAAAACTTCTCTAGATGCTTTAGACTAATCATACAATCTTACCGCAATTAGAGTCTCAAACCAAATGAAAATTGACACTTAAATTATTCTCAAACCGAAGCAAGATTTAACTTCTTCTAAATGCTGTTTGCTATCTCAATTAAGCTCATATCATTTACATGTGAAGTAACTCCAAGGCTTAACACAAAGCATGCTAAAAACAAACGAAAAGGGAAAATGACACCAAAAGTCCAATGAAAAAAAAGAAATATGTTTACTCCACTCCCAACTTAAAAATTGCATTGACCTCAATGTAAAAGAAAGAGTATAGGAAACTCCCTTTGTAACCAAAAGTGCACAGAAGCTGAAGATTGTGCACTACTATTTGAACTGAATGCTCATCTTTGTCTTTAAAAAAAGAAGAAAAAAAAACAAAGAAAAAAATACGAAGTTAATACTGGAAAACAACAAAATACTAATAATAAATAAGAAAAAGAAATATGAAAAACAATAGAAAAAATAAAAGGGATAAGCTATGGGGTGCCTCCCATGAGCACTAAGTTTTACGTCTTTAGTCAGACACTCTTATTCCCTCCTAGAAAAACATAAGTTGAATGCACCAGCAACTACTTCACTACCAAATTTGGTGCTTGTATGCTTTGAAAAGGCCTTAAGGATGTCATTAGTAACATCTACAGATTCTGGCTCAATATATGCTCTCGTGAAACCATGGGTGTGGATTGACTCTAATGGATTAAGGTGATGGACCTTTTCCATGAGTAAGTTAATCATGTATGCCTGGTGGCTCTCGTCATTATCTTCTGATTTGTTCATTATCGGGATGTGTAATGACTTTAGTCTTTGGGTCACAATGGTATTTACCTCATTCAAATTCTTTTGCGCCAGGTGTTGACTATGGAGTATGGACTGAGCTTGAGAAGGAAACTTACCTCACTCATTCACACTCAAGGATGTCATCAATTTAGACACTTGGCTCTTTAGATCCTTATGTTCTTCAACAACCTACGTAATTAAAGATTCAAGCCTGTGATTAGTCTTACCCTGTGCCTCAACAAAAGCATGCAAAGTTTCTTCTAAAGGACTCCTAAAAGGTGCAGGTGCATGATATGGTGCAGGATATGATCTAGAAGGTTGTGCAGGCGGCTGGTTTTCAGACTTCCAGCTAAGATTTGGGTGATTGCGCCACT
Source organism: Bretschneidera sinensis (assembly GCA_023935145.1). Classification (NCBI taxonomy): domain Eukaryota; kingdom Viridiplantae; phylum Streptophyta; class Magnoliopsida; order Brassicales; family Akaniaceae; genus Bretschneidera; species Bretschneidera sinensis. The sequence goes on along the minus strand of CM043705.1, from coordinate 29,211,218 downwards.
CCGGATTATAGGCATCAGAGAAAGGTGAAAAAGGCTTCTTGTACATACCTAAGGCATTACATTGTTTCTCATACATCCCTCTTATCTCTACAAATGTGGGACACTCTTGGGCGAGATGATCTACCCCGCCACACAAAAAACATGGTCCAAAAGACGCTGCATGATTAGCTACTTGTGTTGGTTTTAAGTTCTTAGTCTTTAACGCATCTAGTTCCCTACTGAGCATCTCGACCTTAGCCTTTGGGTTATCCTCTTCCCTAAGATGGTATATTCCACCACCATTTGGGTTCCCTACATGTCGTGACCTATTTGTGCTTTCAGTAGCACTAGGTCCAGTCTAAGTGTGAGCTTTTTCAGCAAGCTCATTGAGGTATTCTATGGCCTCATTAGGATCTTTCTGTAAGAACTCACCATTACACATCATCTCAACAAATTGGCGCTCTCTATATGTAAGTCCCTTATAAAAATAGCTCACTAAGTGCCAATTCTAATACCCACAGTGAGGGCACATACTCAACAACTATTTAAATCTCTCATAAGACTGATACAAAGTCTCACTATCCTTCTGTGCAAAGGTGGAGATTTTCCTTTTTAAAGCATTGGTCTTATGTTGGGGAAAGTATTTATTGAAGAAGACCCGAGTCATCTTAGCCTACGACCTAATAGATTGTGGTCTCAGTGAGTAAAGCCAACTCTTAGCTCTGTTCTTCAAAGAGAAAGGAAAAAACTTGAGTCTCACGATAGCATCATGTGCATCTTGACTATGAACGGTCGCAACTATTTCCTTAAACGCTCTAATGTGCACATATGGGTTTTCATTTTCTAAGCCATGGAATGTAGGGAGTAACTGTATCATCTCTGTTTTAAAATCCAGTCTGCGAGTATTAGCTGGAAACATGATGCATGATGGTGCGGCTATGCATGTAGGGTAGAGGTAATCCTGAAGGGTCCTAGGGGGTTGATATTCATGTTCACTCATTTCTTCGGGACTAGATGGATTCTCAAATAAAGGATTTAAAAAAGAATTTAATTCTAACTCTAACACAAGCCTACAAGCAAATCTACCCAAAGTATCTCTATATCTGGGCATTCAAGGTAAAATAATAAAAAAAGAAACAACAAAAAAATAATGCAGCAAGCTAAAAGAGGGAACGAAGTTACTGCCTTTACAAACTGCTGAAAAGAAAAACAATTCACAATTCTTCTACCGTTTTGTCTCAAAGTTGACAATATTCCTTGTATTTAAGCGCGTCTCCCCAGCAACGGTGCCAAAATTTGATTACGCCCAAAGTATAACGCGGTAGTTGTAGCACAACTTTGGGGTATCGATTCCACAGGGAGACAAGCGATCTACAAGAGAAGGTGTAAACCTTAAAACGAACGAAAAAAGTTAAACGGGAGAATTTAAGTTTTGATATTGAAGTAATGTGAAGTAGTGTAAATATAATGGATAGATAACGAGGGTCCGGGAATCCTCCCTAGGTTTGTTGCTTATCCCAATCTTGATTCAATTGTTTTTATCTCGATTGCAAGTTTTACACCCCAAACAAGCAATCGAAAAATATTCAATCAAGCACATATATAAACCCTAATGTAATTGATATGAATTATTCTTTACTTTCGAGTTAAGCACACATGACCTATCCTATAAATTTATCAAGAAACAATAATATATCTTTAATGACAATATTGCAGTAATGGACAAACCTAAAAGATAAATCTACCGAACTCAATCATACCCAAACAATGTCACATAAGAAAAGCATGACTAGACTTATATGGAGAAGAAAGATACAATCACCAAATTAAGAGATAAATCTTCTAATTAAATTAAAGAGTAACTCATACAATGTTTTGATAATAAATCCAAACTACAACTGAATCAATAACGAAAGATAAGAACGACTACACCTAGGGATTCATCCTTTCGCCTTGCTTGGAGATTAGTTGACCATGGGGGAGAATGTGGCAGCCTTCATGATGTTTTCCCTGGCCTCCAGCCTCTAATGATTCCCCTTTTCTTAAACCCTAAGTGATCTATTTATAATACAAAAGGTCCAAGGGTGTTCTAGGGTTTAAACAGTCATTAAAATCCTAATTAGGTTATAACTCGAAAACAAAGTTTTGTGTGCGCGCCGCGGCTCTCACTTATGTACGCCGCGGCCCTGCCTGATCCTTGGTTGGGTGTGCCTCTGGGCGCTGTGGCCCTGTCTTTTGGGCTCCCAGGCTTTGGCTGATGGTGGAGTCTATCTCTTCTGGGTGCCTAGGCTCTGTCTGGTCTGTGCCTAGGCGCACACTGAAGGCTTCCTTGCCCATAAACCCTTCATCTTGTCCTTTCAAAAGCACTCTTTCACTCTGATACGCATGGAATCTTCAAGCTTTAAGAAATGATAGCTTTTCCATCTCTTTTAAACTCAAAGTACCTGTAAATGCGATCAATGATCCAAGAATATCACTTTAGAGTTATTAAGGTATAAAAGTGTAATTCAAACCTCGATCAACCCTAAAATGCTAACAAATAAGTACTATTAAGATGCATTTTATGACTCTCATCAACTCTCTAAGTTTGTAAAAAAAAAAAACTTAAATTTTCCTCAAATCACAACATATGCATTAGTAAAATCAGCTCGAAATCATCTCTCTCTCAAAAGTCCAACAATTAGAAACAAATACAAATATCTATTTTTAAGTTTTAATTCTCCTCTTGTCCTTTTCTTACTCCACCAATCCACATAACTTTTAACTACTGAGAAACACATACTTTGGTCATACTTAAGTTTTAAACTTTGAGCCAAAAAGTTCTCTCTCTTAATGATTGGGGCAAAGTGTTACATTTGTTTTCCTTCCTAATCTCATTTCCTCAAGAAAAGTAATAAAAACCTAGCCATATAATAATGTTATGAATGAACCATTATATTTCATGATCAAATTTTCATTAATATCGTAATCTGGGCTCGGATCACCTCCTATATAACTCTCCAGTTTTTGCTAGTGTGTGGCTCATAATGTCTAAATACATATGATGGCCGTGATGTCGCCACCTCCTCGTGTAACAAAAACACAAAAGAAATCCATGGGAGGAAAAGAGCAAAAAATTAGTTACTACTGTTGAGAATCAAAGTTGGTGCATGTGTATGCTCCAACTTGAGGGGAAATGTTGAGAGTCCTAATTAGGTTTTCTATTATGTGTCTTAGTAAGTTTTTAAGTCTTACTTAGTTTATGTCTGTCTTATCAAGTTAATGTCTCCTGGTCCTATTAGGTTTGATATTCATAAGTCTATATATAGGACTATTTAATTATATTCATATCATCAATCAATAATACAGATAATTCTTTTCAATTCTTATTCTCAACATGATATAAGAGCTCAAGGTTTGGGATCCTGGAGGTGATCTGAGATAAACACCATTATATATATATATATATATATATATATATATATATATATATATATATATATATAGTTTAGAACCTTTTTAGTTTCTGTTTTTTTGGGTAATTTTTCGGGCGTGACCTCGATGTTGTATGTAAAAAAAAACTATGGATTTGTTCATAAGCACTGTTCACAAACAGTATTTTCAGAGGCAAGGGCGTTGGGCGAGGTGTTTTGCCTCAATGAGGCGAGGCATAAGTCCCGAGGCGTTAGGGCGTAAGTCTTTTGAAAAATTGGGGCGTTGAATAAAATAATATTAATTAAATTATAAAAATATTAAAAAATTAAAATAATATAAATAAATTAATTATCAATAAACTTTACTAACTTAAAACCTATGAATGAATATTTATCAAAATATTTTTACACAAATATCAAACAATTTGATGAAAATTTTGATCACATATGATATTAGACGTACACTATCGTTTGTTGCATATGTATCCATCAATTTACACTATGGTCCTCCAACATAGTGGTTCCATTTGTAATGACATTCAATCAAAATGTTGAAAATTTAAAATTCTGACCTAAAAGGTTGAAAATCCGGGTAAGCCTTTTGAATCTTTTGGGGTGTTTTGACTTTTTAATAAAATAATATTAATTAATTAATTAGAATAGTAAAATAAAAACAATTTAATTTTTAATTAATTAATTAATTTTTATCAAAATTTAATACGTTGCTAACACTCTATAGTCTGATAATTATAATTTTATAAATATTAATATATATTTATATATAAATTATATGAAGTATGACTTATATTTATATATTGTTGTAATTTGTAAATGATTAATTAAATAGTTTGTAATTATTATTAACTAGAAAACATGTATTATATATTTATGAAGTGTAATAATATCACACCAATAGTACTAGCTCAGTGGTAAGGTTTATGATTATGACACTTTAGGTCATGAGTTCGAGCCGCAGGGAACAAGAATTATGAGGGGCTGGCCAAAACGACGTCGTTTTGGTTAAATGGGCCAACATCATTTGACCCAAAACGATGCCGTCTTGAGTTTGCAACAAAAAAAAAAAAAAAAAAAAAACACCCCAACAATCACGCCCATGGGCGTTTTTCGCGGATTTTACCCGTGGGCGAGACTCGGGCGCGCCCCAATTTGGTTTTTTAAAACACTGTTCATGAGTACTGTTCACGCCCCAATTTGGTTTTTTAAAACTCTGTTCACGAGTACTGTTCACCACACTATTTTCAAGTACTGTTCACGGGTAGCAAAAAAAGTTTGATAAATAGATTTGTACGAAAAAAAAATGAAAAAAAGAGTTTTTTTATTTTAAAAAAAAACTGTTATAAAAAAATATCCATTGAGTTCATGAAGAAGTTGAAAAAGAAGAAAAAGAGTTTAAGAAGAAGAAGAGTTCAATAAGAAGTTGACAACAAAGGAAGACGAGTTCAAGACGAAGTTGAAAAAGAAGAAGAAGAAGAAGAGTTCATCACCTCGATGTTGATGTTGTTGATCCATACATGTTGATATTGTTAACCCGATCCAACCTGTGCTGATGTTGTATCTTGCTGACTCAATGATTGCAGTCCATTCAAGTCAAAGTCAACGTTAGTAAAAAAACAAAACGAAGAAAAAAAAGTCAAAGTCATGTTGATCTGAGGTAATTGTTTGTCGTGGTTGTGGAGCCCTGGCTTGTTCTCATGGGTTATTGTAATTTATGGGTTTGGGTTTATTTCTTTCAGATTGGATGAGGTTTGTTGTTGGTTGTAACAAATTGGTGCATGTGTATGCTCCAACTTGAGGGGTAGTGTTGAGAGTCCTAATTAGGTTTATGTTGATAGTCCTAATTAGGTTTCCTATTATGTTTCCTTGTCGTTTTTTAGTCTTACTTATGGTTCATTTGGTATAAATGAATTCTATAGTTTTCGTGGAATTCAATTGAATTCTACAAGGTGTTGTGTTAGGTTTGCTAATGAAATATAGAATTCATTTACAAATGAATTAGTCAATGTTTAGTTTGCAAATAAAGTATAGAATTCATTTGTAAATGAATTCTATTGAGTAAGCTTTGGTCAAATTCTATAAAAATAGATAAAATTTACAAATAAATTCTACACTTGACTTTGTATAGAAGTATATGGACTTAATTGCCCTCATCATCTTCTTCCACACTCTCTCCCCCTTCTCTCTCTCTCCCTCTCTCGATTCTTTATATATTTTTTGGTTATGTTGCAATCATGTACAGTAGTGCTCACGCTATCAGTCCTTTATGAGAGGCATACTGATCAAGTTTATAGTTTTGTATACAAAGTCTGAGGTTGCCTTAAAATTTAAAGATTTATTTACCCGATCTTAATTAATTTCTTACCATTCTAATTTTTTTAGTATATTTATATTTTATATGTTAGGTATAAAATGATTATGTGTTAGGAATAAAATGATTCTTATCTCTATCTCTCTTTATGTGCATTTGCTAGGGATATTTAAGTAAAATTTAAAAATAAAATGAATTTTTTATTAATACCAAACACAAAATTCATTTCAGTTCTATAATTTAGTGAAACTATACCAAACGTGAAAATTTATTTGAGTACATTTGCAAGTGAATTTTAGTTTCAATTCATTTGAGAATAAAATGTAAATTCATTTGCAAATGAATTCTAGTCTCAGTTCATTTGAAATGAACTGATTTCTAAACTTAAGGTCATACCAAACGGAGTGTTAATTTATGTCTATTTTGTCTAGTTAATGTCTCATAGCCTATGAAGTTTCATATTCATAAATATATATATATAGGACTGTTGAATTGTATTCATATTATCAATTAATATTACAAAATTCTTTTCAATTCTTAATTTCAACAACTACGAAGCAAAAATCAAGATCAAAGTGGGAGCTTAATCATTTGTCATCAACTTCCTCTTGGGTTGTCTTTGATTTTTTAATGAGTGTCAGCTTTTCTAAAGGCTAGTGTTTTTTTTTCATCATTTTCTCCACCAAAATATAAAACCAGAACAAACAAAAGGCCAAAGCGAATTTGAAAGTAAGCATGAAAAACAAAGAACTTACGGAAAAACAGAAAATAAATTCATACTCATTCTCATTTCTCTTTTGTCTCCATTTTAATAGCAAATTAATATTCATAAATATTGGTACCTTTTCTACAAACAGCACATTTGAAAACCCAAGATGTTGATATTAATATGGTAATTATGATTTTGATTATGTTAGCATAAAGGTCTTATGATTTTCATTATGCAAAGCCAAAACATATAGAAGTTCTTGCTATTATCACAGATGAAGATCTATGGTTATCATGGAAAATTGAAAAGTATTTGCTCAGTTAGAGTAAACAAATTGGGTTTAATGGTGAAACCCATGATTTTTTGGTAATAAGGTGATCTAGTATGTTGTCCACCATTGATTCGAAAATAGACGGCTTGCCAACTCTATAACTATTGATTAGACAGGAATGAAGATAATATAGAGATTGGACCAAGAACTTTATTGTGAATTGAGCTATATATGTTAATGTGCTATGATTTAAGGAGTCAAATTTGTGTTCACTTTGTAACAAATTTATAGAGAGAGATTTTCTTAGAAAGGAAAGGAAGAAAAACATAAGAGATTTTCATAAAAGGTAAGCTTTTTATTAGATTAAATGCAAGGATAATATTGTCAATCATAAAAATTTGCTTTGGCTAACATTTTTTGCTTTGGCAATATCGAATAATGGAGTAAACCTAAGTAAATGTTTTCTTTTTCTAAATAACCTTGATGAAGCTTGCTATCTTATGCCCAAGTTTCATCATCATACGGGGTCAAATTATCACTTAAATTGGAAAATTTATAACATTTTATTTCCTATATAAGTTCTTTCAAGCAAGTTCTTAAGATCTCCCCACCCACCTTTTTTCCTTATCTTCATAATCTATATCTTCACAAATTTAGCTTTATTCGCAAATGATGCTGCTTCTCAATTGTAAATCTTAACTATTCCATAACTTAATAGCATATTTAGAATTCTTGCAGGTTTTACTAAGTTAAATCATTATTTCACTTCACGTTTTTCGGCCTTTGACATATCCATCTCAATGTCCTTATTTCAGACATAATCAACAAATTAATTGATGTGTTATAATTATATCCAAAAGATTTCAGAAAGAAGCATATCTTTCCACCATAAACCAATCTTTATTTTTTAAAAGGTGTAAAAACATGATTCCTAAACATATCTAAACAAAAATTTGGAGCAAATAGCACAAGAATAACAGAAACCAAATTAGTAAGAATTCTTACAATGATAAGCTCTTCTACTAATAAGGGAGACAACCTGGTATCAACCAACTCCTCTTGTAGAGTTCATTGTGTGAGATTGTACAAACCAACCCATTTAAGCATCCCATCCACAGTCTCAAAAGTAGGTATAGTTTCCAAGCTTTCATAATACCTAAGAACTTACCAACAGTACTCTACACCAAAAAAATACTTCAGTTCCCGTATTTAGATTGATTCAAATACACATACATACACACTCACGCATGCATGCACAAACATAGAAAGGGAGAGAATAGAGATATTATACTCCATTTGGTTACTAAGGAGGTGTATGTAAGGAAAACAATTTGTTCTTGTTCAGAAAAAAAAAAAATCCATTTGTTGAAACAATGATTTTCTAATCCAAGATATCTAAAATATTCAGTTCACATAGCTAAGATGCATTGAGTTCATCAATATTTCTTGTGGTTCTTTGAAAATAATTTTCCTGCTTTCAGGTACTGATTGTTAAACATTTTGAGATAGTGGCAGAGGCAGAAGGACCAGAGGGAGCCTTTCCCCCCACAAGAATAATCTATATTTGTTTTAAAGTAAAATTGTATAAATAAAGCACCAAGGGGGTGCAACCATGAACAAAAATATAGTAGCTCTACAAAATCATCTTCTCCAACCACAAAAATAAAAGAAAAAGAAAAACCTTAAAATAAAAACTAAAGGTATTAAACCAACTATCTCTGGTCACATAAATAGCCATCTCTTCTCTCTTCACCATCAAAAGTCAAAAGATTTAAAATAATGAGTCATGAAGAAAAAGAGCTTGGGGCCTCTTTTCAATCTGCACCCTACTAGAAGGAGCTTGGGACCCTTTCCTTATTCAATAATTAAGGAAAGATTCAAGGAAGAAGAGCTCAGGGCTTTTTCCTCGGTCTTCATCTAAGTAGAAGGTTATGCACATAAAGATGAGAGAAAACCTAAGAAAATTGCCAAAAAGCCAGAGCGGTTGTGCCTTTGAGGGGACTCTGTGATGCCTAAGTTAGTATAGGACTTTGATAATATGAAAGCCAGAAGATTTAGTGTGTATTATGAATGAATACCTTTGTTAATGAGAGCCCTTTTATACAGTGTATTAGAGTAGAGTCTAATTAGTATAGTGATTGATCACTAAGTGTCATGATAGGATTGGAACTCCCATAGGCTGGGGTAATATGATAAGATCAGACTATTTGTAAGCATGGAGGTTATCCATAAGTTGGATTTAAATGATATTCGATTTATCCATAAGCTAGAGTGTCACAACAATATTAGGATTTTGGTGGGAATGTACTATTACATAAGTTGCCAAGTGTAGCTATTCAATTAGTTAGTCTATAAAATCCATGAAATCACTATTTTACCCTTTGTGGGTTCCATGTGTTGTCGTGTCATTGAATGGATAATTCTCCCTTACATCATATACCCCCCACTTCCTTGAGCATAGTTATGCGGTTGAGGAAGTAGGTTATTTGCAATGTCACGTAGTTAAGATTAGGTCTGAAGTTGTATGGGTACCCGGGTACTAAAGAGTAGAGAATGAAAGGCCAAATTATTTGAGTAGACTAGGGGAAAGCTTGGAGCTATCTCTTTTTAATGATATGTGATATGCGTTCGAGGAAGGTTAGTAGCTCAGTGCTACCTTATCGAAAATTAATATGAACTCTAACGAAGCCTAATAGCTCGGTGCTACCTCCTTTAAAAGGAGTGTGAACCTCAAGGATGATTAATATCTTGGTGCTACCTCATTAGAATGTGGACTCTGAGGAGGCCTAATAGCTCGGTTCTACCTCCTCAAAAAGAAGTGTGAACTTCAAGGAGGCTTAATAGGTCGGCGATACCTCCTCGAAAATGAGTGTGAACTTCAAATAGGCTTAATAATTTAGTGCTATCTCCTTGGAATGTGGATTCTAAGAAGGTTTAATAGCTCGAGGATACCTAATCGAAAAGGAGTGTGACAGGATTGAGCTTCTTATAGTTGTATTTAGTGAGGTCTTTTTTGGATATGCTAACCCGAGGTAATCTCCTCAGAGTTAAGAGAATTTGTGGGTGCAAGGAGCACAAATTTGAGACAATTTTCTCTAAGCAGAGCAATAGATCTGGGAAGCACAGACTTGAAGTAAACTCTTCAGATCGAGGAGTATAATGGAGAAAAACTCCTTGAATTTTTGGAGATAGGTCCAAGATGGATGACTTGGATCGAACTCTTCAGAGTTTTGGAGACAAGTCCGAGGAGAATGATTTGGATCGAAATTCTCAGAGTTTTGGAGATAGGTTTGAGGAGGATGACTTGGATCGAACTCCTCGGAGTTTTGGAGATAGGTCTGAGGAGAATGACTTGGATCGAACTCCTCGGAGTTTTGGAGGTAGGTCAGATGGGTCTTAATTTGTGTATATATTTTCTTAAGGCTTCATAATATTTGTTTAAGTTTGAGTTAGATGTAGCTATTGGCGTTTTGCCCATCTAGTGGCCTATAGAGTCAAGACTTCTCTCTTTGGGGCCCATTAGTTAGGCCAGCTTTAGAAGTGGGGGCCCCATTAGCTGGGCTAAGACTTTTTCTTTTAGGCTTGTGTTAAAATTTCTAGTATGTATATAAAATTAATGGAGGGGTACCTAACCATTTTCTCTTCTCGGTGATATGAAATGACTCCCCCTTGTTTATGTCAATTAAAGCTATTAGTAGTTCTTTATAACTGTTAGAAGCTCTTTATAAGGGAGAGGGGAACCTCACACATTCTTCACTTCACTTCTCCTATTATTCTTAAGCAATATATCCTATGAGAGCCCTCAGAGCTTAAGTTATATAAATAGCTCGATGTTTTCGAAAGAAACTTTCTGAGGAGTTTTCAGTAGCAAAAATCCTCAGAACTGTTTTGGTGAGTTTTTGTTTCTCTCCAATGTCTTTGGATAGTGATAGTACTCGTAGACCTATAGAGGTCAAGGTGAGTAGCACCTCAGCCGAATCTCGTGTGTTGGTTCTGTTTACAGGAGAGGATGCCACATCATCCTTAGAGGATAATCATGCCCTAACTAAATTCCAATAGGAGATGGATGAAGATTCTAGGGATTTCGTCTTTAGTGCTTTCTCAGAACCCAACAAATTAGATGAAGAAGACCTTGAAGTACATAGGATTAGGTACAAGATCCTAAGGGAGTATAGACTTAGAAATATTAGGATAGGGGAGCGAGCTTGTGACGATCTTAGGGAGGAGGCACCTTTTGAGCTTTATGTTTATACCCACTCCTTAAAGGTTAGTCTTAGATTCCCTTTACACCATTTCTTCTATTTTTATTTTGAACCATTATGGTATAGCCCTATGTCAACTAATACCCAACTTCATACATCTGTTAGTGGCCTTCATATACATCTGTAAGAAGGTACAAAGGTTGATGAATATTAATATTTTTAAGGCCCTCTTCCAAGTCAGTTGTCCTTTGAAGTATGGTTGGGTAGTGATTAGCTCGAGGGAAAATACGATGTTGTTAGAAAAGAAACCCACTTTTATTAAACTATGTAAGAAGAAGTTTTTCTATATTTGGAGTGATATGAGCTTTGGAGTTCCGCTAAAGTGGGACTTAGACCTTTTGAGGCCTAATAAAAAATCATTTCTCTTGAGTCTCGAGGATAAAATGATAATAGATATGGTGGTTGAGGCCATAGATGTTGCTATTCTAAGTGATAATTCAGAGTTAACTAGGCTTGGACTCTGCCCAGATGGCCCAGAGGGGGGTATAGGCTCTAACTTTTTTACTTCTTTTTTTTGTTTCTTCTTTTTATTGCTAAAATTTATATCTTCTTTGACTTTGTGCAGAGATGGATGATACTACTCAAGCTCAAAAAGAGGTGAAGAGGGCTAAGAAGAGCAGGCTTGTGGTACGCCGTGAAGAAGGTGAGCCCTCGAAGAAGAGGGGGCCTGTTTAGGAGCAATCTCAGAACCTTCCCCCTCCTCCATTGGAACCTGAAGGTTCCCATCCTTCTTCTCCTCCCAGACCTTTGGTGTTTGGACTTCCTTCTCCATCTGATCAACAAGTGCCACCAAAGGTTATGAGGCCGAACTAGTGCTTTAAGACCACAGACTTGGTCTTTAGCAGTGCAAGAGTTGCATGTGAGCATTTGGTCAGAGGTATGCCTCATTGAGATATGGTTATGCCGAGGGATACTAACTTAGGTGTTTTTTAAGCAAGCATAGCCTTGGTTATGATGTCTCATCACTGCCTTGATGTCAATAAAAAATTGGAGGATCATCCCTACCTCATCTAGAAGCAGCATGAGCTCCTTGTAAAGAATACTGCTGAGATCATGAACCTCAAAACTAAGTTGATCAAACACCCTTCTTATTACTGAGATGGACGCAGTAAAATCTGAAAGGGGTGCAACCAATGATAAGGCCGAGAGGCTATCGACGGAGAAGAAAGCTGTTAAGAAGGAAGCCGTGGAGGTCTTCAAGAAGTCTGCTAATTTCAAAAATGCCTTGAAGGAAGCTGCGAGGGAGTTCCACCTCAATGGCTTTGAGGAGGCTAGGAAGAAGGCTATCATGGCCTACCCAAAGTAGGACTTTTTAGTGCTCGATCTCTTTGAGGATAAGACTATGATGCATAAGAAGATCCTTAGGGCCTTTGTTTTATTTTTGTTTTTGTGGTGTACAAGGCTGTTAGTGCCTTTTTTCTCCTATGTGTAAGAATTTTTTTAAGTTAATGAAGTGTGCCTTTTTTTCATCATTCATTCTCATGCAATGCCTTAGCTTTTGAATTGTAGAAAATTTACTTTCCTCTTGTTGTTTTGTTTACTAGTTATTGATTTTCGAGTAGAAGAGGATTCCAAGGACGAAGAGCTCAGGACCTTCTCATTGGCCCTTAACTTGATGGAGGGAGCTCAGGGCCCTAAGTCTTGGATAAGGATTGATCTGAGAAAAAAAAGCTTGGGGCTTCTTTCTCAGTTTTCACCCATGTAAAAAGAGCTGGGGGCCATTTCTTTATTTTATAATTAAGGAAGAATCCGAGGAGGAAGAGCTTAGAGCCTTTTCTTCAGTTTTCATCAAGTAGAATGAATTCGAGGATCCTATTAAAGCAAATGTTTATGAAAGAATCAAACTAATATTTTATTAATAATATCGGAAGATTACATAGATAAAACTAAAAGATAAGCAAATTTTTACTGATAAAACATGCGAAGATTTTTAGCATTCCAAGTCTGAGTTATTGGTTTTCCATTGAGGTCTTCAAGCTCGAATGTTCCAACTCAGCAGACTTTTTTGAAATGATAAAGTCATTCCCAATTCGAGAGGATCTTTCCTATTTCTCGAGGGTGAGATACCTCATTTTTTCTATGTACCAAATCATGTAATCTAAACATCCTTCCTCAAACTCGGGAGTTATAATACCTCGACACTCTTTAGTGGTAAGTAGCAAGCTTGATCTAGGCTCTATCCTTCGTTTCATCAATCAGAAAAGTGTTCATCCTAAGGGCTTCTTCATTGTTAGCTTCTTGAAAGTTCTGTACCCGCAGTGATGGCACCCCTATCTCAAGTAAGATAACAGCCTCTAAGCCATACGCCAAAAAAAAGGGTTTCCCTAATAGAAGTTCGTGTAGTCGTCTGGTAGGACATTTCGTAAGTGCACCCACTATTTGTCAACATCCTCAAGTTTTTTCTTGATGCCTTGCAGGAGAGTTCTATTAGTCACTTTGGCTTGCCTATTAGCTTGTGGGTAGCCCACTGAAGAGAATCAATGCTCGATCTCAAGATCCTGGTAAAAAGATTTGAATCAGGAGCTATCAAATTGCTTACCATTATCAGTGATGAGTATCATTGGTATACCAAATCGATATATAATCAACTTCTACACAAACTCTAGGTATGATAGTCGGTGATGCTAACGATAGGCTCAACCTCTGTCCATTTAGTGAAGTAATCGATGGCTACTATTAGATGCTTCTTTTTCACTGGAGCTTCCTAGAAGGGGTTGAGGATGTCCATTACCTGCGTAGTGAAGGAAAGGAAATTAGTGATTGATGTCAGTGGATTAATAAAACACTGGGACACAAAGGCATACTGTTGATATGTCTTGCATTTCTTGACTATTTCAATGGCTTCACAGAGCATCTTCGGTCAGTAATAGTCATGTCAGAGTATCTTATAGACTAGAGCTCGGCCTTTAATATGATTTTTGGATATGACCTTGTGACCCTCTTGGAGGGCATAGTTTGCGTCGATGGGGCTGAAGCACTTCAAATAGGGAGTTGTGACCCTTCTTGTACAATTATCCTTCAATGATGGTGTACCACGAAGTGTGGGAGATGATCTTTTTAACTTCATTCTTTTGACTGGAGAGTGTTCCATCTCTCAAGTATTGGAGGATCGAATCCATCTATATATATTCTTTGGCTACTGGCATGACTAAGAATTTATCGATGCTAGGGGCGGAGACGGTTTCTTGATAGACAGCTTGCATGAGGTCAGATTGCTTGGAAGAAGTGAACCTTGCCAACGCATTCGCTTTTGAGTTTTGTGCTTGGGGAACTTGTGTTATCTAGAACTTTTTGAAGGTTGCAATGAGTTTGAGTGCCTTCTTAAGGTATCTGATGATTCTTACCCCTTTTGATTCATACTCATTGGTCATCTTATTAACCACTAGTTGCAAATCATTGTATACCTCCAAGGCTTGGGCAGTCAAATTTCCTTGAAAGCTTTATCTCTACAAGCAATACCTTATACTCGGCCTCGTTATTGGAGGCTTTGAACTCAAACCTGAGGGCATATTCAATTGTAAAACCTTTGGGACTGGTAAGAGTTAGCCCAGCTCCACTGCCAATGTTGTTTGAGGATCCATCAACATACAATGTCCAACTTGGTGCTTGTTTACTTTCCTTAGGTTCTTGCTCTCGACAGGCACCTTGGGGAATGTGGCCTCTACTATGAAATCAGCCAAGGCTTGTGCTTTGGTAGCTATCCGAGGCTAGTACCAGATGTCAAAATCTCCTAGTTCTATAGACTACTTTACCAATCTCCCAGAGATGTTTGGCTTATGGAGTACTTACTTCAGGAGTTGATCGGTTAGTAGGATGATAAAATAGGCTTGCAAGTATGGTATTAACTTCCAAGTTGTGATAAAAAAGGCAAATTTTATCTTCTCAATGAGGATTTGATGAGTCTTTGAAGCCAAGAGGTTGCACCATGTAAACTGTTTCCGTCAATTTCCCATGCAAAAATGCATCATTGAAGTCCATTTTTCTTAACTCCCATCCATTCATAGTGGCAATTGTCAAAACCGTCCGAATGGTTGCCAGCTTAACTACAGGACTAAAAGTCTCCTTATAATCAAGTCCAGGACATTAATTATACCCTTTGGCAACAAGTTTGGCCTTAAACCGATCTAAAGAACTATCAGCCTTCCTTTTAACTCTGTAAACCCATTTACATCCAACAGGGTTACAATTTTCAGGGGCAGGGACCAAGTCCCATATGCCATGTCTCATGAGAGTAGTGAGCTCACTAGACATAGCTTCACACCATTGTGGGTGAGCTACAGCTTGAGTAACACACATTGGTTCAAGAGTTAATGGAAGAAGATGTTTTATGATGGTGTGAATTTGCTTGGGTTTAAAGATATTTTTCATTGACTATGTGGTCATCGAGTGGGTGCGGGAAGGTTGATTTTCTGGTGGGCCAGTAGCTATAGGGCCAGATGATGAGGTTACTATGGGTAGGAGTGAAGACGATACATGCATAGGTACGGAATTTAAATTTGAATCATGAGATTGAGAAATCAAATTTAAATTTTTGAAACCTAGGGCATCAGATACTTGTGTGTGATCTTGAGAAGAAGTTGAAGGGATAGTACCTAGAGATGATGCTTCAGCGACGACGACCATTTTCGACATCACTGGTGGCGACAAAGTCCTGGGAGGGCTGCTGGCTTGCACTGGAATAGAGGAGTTTCTTGAAGAGGAAATCTCAAGTGTTGCGGAAAGGATAAAGACGAAGGTAATTTTTGGTATGGGCTGTTGTGGGTCGATGGGCCTTGCAAATTGAGTGGACTTTGGGCTTTATCAAAAAGTACATGCCATGACATGTAAAACCGTTTGGTAAGTGGATCCATGCATTTATATGCATTTTGATTTTGAGAGTAGCCAAGAAAAATACAAGGTATTGACTTAGGCTGCAGTTTTGTGAGTATTGTATGGCCTTGTGAGTGGGTAACAAAGACAACCAAATTTTCTAAGTTTAAGATAATTGGGCCTTTGACCAAAAAGAGCTTCAAATGGTGATTTGTTTTGTAAAAGAGGAGTGGGTTGGCGGTTTATGAGATAAGTTGCAGTTTGAAAAGTATGAGGCCAATATGTTAATGGGAGAGAAGTATCTTGTAGTAAAGTGAGTCCAGTTTCCACAAGATGACGATGACGACGTTCGGAAACTCCGTTTTGTTGTGACGTGTATGGTGCGGTGGTGTAATGACTTATGCCATGAAGGGACAAATATTTTTTTAGGCTTAAAAATTCACCACCATTGTCCGAATACAAGCTTTTAATTTTTTACTCAAAATAGGTTTCAACAAGATTTTTGAATTGTGGAAAAATAGAAAAAAACCACATGCACTTTGTATAGTGATCAACAAAGATGAGATAGTAATGGGAGCCATCAAGACCAGTAAAATGAGCGGGTCCCCAAACATCCGTATAAATAATTTCAAGAGGCACGAAACTTTGAAGACTAGTCAAGCCAAACGGTTGTTGATGTGCTTTATTAATATTACAAGAAGTACATGAAGATGGTAAAGTTTTTGAGGAAAGCGGAAGGGAAAAAAGATTGACAAGTCTTTGACCAAATTTCATAGATGGATGTCCAAGACACTTGTGCCATCCATTGATGGAAGTTCATTCATGCACATTAGCAACCATTATGGAATTAGACGTCACCAGTGAGTTCGAAAACATGTAGACAACATTTTCATATGCACCTCTTAGTAGTATCGCCCCCGTTGTTTGGTCCTTCACAAGAAAATAAAAAGGATGAAATTCAACAAAAACATTATTTTGTTTTGTGAAATGATACACAAAAATTAAATTCTTGTGAATATTAGGAACATATAGTGTATCACAAAGGTAAAAGGTTTTTTTAGGAGAATTTAAGGCTAATGAACCAATGTGTGAAACAACCAAACTTGTACCATCACCAAGCATTACTTCATCAGTTCCATCATATTCAGAGTGAATTGACGGATTCGCAAGATCGCTAGTGATATTGTGCGAAAAGACAAAATCAATAAGCCATTTAGATTCCTGGGTGTTTGATGTAGCAGCACAGTTTGCACTGAACTCATTGGACTGCAACTGGGGACAAGCCTTTGTCGTGTGGCCCATCTGATCACAGAGTTGGCATTTGGGTTGGTATCGTTTCTGAGTTGAAGTATTTCGGCCCGAGCCCCTGTTGTTGTTTCGGTTATCCTTGGACTGGTTATTTCCCGAGCGAAATGAGTTAGGGTTACGAGACCCATTTGGCTTGGAGGAGTTCTACCAGGGGTGCTAATTTTTCTGGCCGTGATATTAGCAATAGTAATGAGCTGCTAGGAAGCCGTCTCCATGCAATGGAGGTAACTCTCATAACCGACAAGAAGATCATGGAGTTCTTAAAAAATGAGGGATTTCTCCCTTACCTAAACAGGAGCAGCTATCTCCCTGAAATGGGGTTCGAGTCCATGGAAGACATAGAGGGTGAGATCATCATCTGAAATGGGATGATCTATGAGTGCTATTTCGTCAGCCAAAGCCTTGACAGCATGGAGGTAATATGGGACTGAATGATTTCCTCGTTGAATCAAGGTGAGCTCTTCCTTTAACTGCATCGCCCTGGTACGCGAACAACTAGCATACATAGTGTTCAATTTCTTCCAAGCTTCATGAGAAGTTTTGGCTGTGGCAATGAGTGGGGTTATAGTGGAGGAGGTAGATGCTAGAATAGCACTTAAAATAAGTTTGTCTTCCCTAACCCAATGGGTTTTTTGAGAGGAAGTTGTGGGTGTGTCGTCGAAGAGAGGGCACTGGGAAACACCAGTAATATAGTCCATCAGATCATACCCAATTAGCAGTGCTTCAAATTGAGCGCGCCATTGGGGAAAGGTGGAGGGGGTGGGTTTTTCATTAATTTGGGTAGTGATGTTGAGAACAACTAAGGGATTTTCAGAGGTAGAGAAAGGTTGAGTATTTGGGTTTGTTGTGGAAGACATGGTTGGATCTAAGTCTCGTTAGAGGTAGGTCTCCTGATACCATATAGGAATTAACACACTGCCTTTGATGGAAAAACAATCCTATGTTTTATTGATTCAGTTTATGAACAAATATATACATCACTCATGTTCTATCTTCTTAGGAAAGTATATAAAATCTGTAATTTGAAAATATACAGCAGTTACAAAGTAATGAATGTAAAGAAACATATGAATTGATTTTCCTTCACTGTCACAGATTGCTGAAATCTTGGATATGCTTGGCTGTTACAACTTCTATTTTTGGTCAATGATTTTCCTTGGCTGTCATAGATTGCTAAAATCTTGGATATGCTTGGCTGTTACAGCTTCTATTTTTGGTCAATATCTTTTTCCTTAATAAATTCTTCACATAATTAACTGAATGTTTCTGCCATTGATCTATGGAGGGACTGTTCTTATTTGGTCTCTATACTGATTGGAGGCAAGCTTTGTTGTGTTTTCCCCATTGTAGGCGTCATAACAGGGTCAATGATCTTTGCCCCGATCTTTTGCTCCACTCTTTTATATTCTTGATTGTTTACAATAGGAATTTCTTGCTCTTTTTCTTGATAAAGATATTGTGCACAATCAGTAGTCTGTAGCCCATCCATTTCCTTTTAATTTTCTACTTCAATTTCTAGAATTTAGAGGTCATCTACAACTTGTACTGGTGCTGTTTCTTTAACTATTTTACAAGGAATTCTGTAACATATCTTTGCCATTTCTTTGTCAATTTTGTCTTCAATTTCTGGAATTGTTGAATCATGTGGGTTTTCTTGTTTAATGTAATAGAGTTGAAGGACCAACTTGTTGTATTGATAAACTATCATGATTGTTGAGAAAATATGGATAAATATGTTAGTAAATGAAAGTAGATTATGGTTGAATTCATGGATTTTTTTTGAAATGAAATGAATATGGTAAGGGTTTGATGAAAAAATGAAATATGGAATTAATTCAAGAGCAAAAGTTGTTCATGAATCAAATCTCAATGAAAGCAGCATTGATACGTTCCATAGCTCTAGGGATGCTTTATTTGAGTTCAAGACTAAACTCCTAAGAATATTGCAAGAATTGCAATAGAGGGGGAAAGAAATTTATAAAAATACTCTTGATTATTGATCGATTTACAAATGGTTGCACAATTTCCTTATATAGACTACAAGAGATGAAAACAATAGTAACTAACATTCTAACTAACTAATTAACAAACTACCAACAATTAAATAACGCTTAATTAACTAGTTCTCTAATACTAACTCTATTCGTAACTATTTCCCTGGTAGGATATGGTGGAGGATTCTGTTCCATTGAACAGTGAACTGGCAAATGGCCGTTGGATTGATTAATCATTCCGATGTTATATTGCACCTTAATGAAGAAATGGTATATGTCTTTGTCTTTGGAGAATATTATGAGCTTAACTCCAATGCGGGAAACAGTCACTACAAAAAAAAAGTGTAATATACTGACGGAGGCAATAATGACGGATTTAAAATTTATTAGTATAGATAACTTAAAATCCGTTAGTAAAAGTTTATGTTGTAAATTTTTCGTCACTATAGACTCTATCTATGGTTACGGATGACTCTGTCTATAATGACGAATAAAATTATCCGTTAGTATATATAGTATATATACTTGAGCAGTCCATAATCGGTTAGTATAGACCATAAACAAACCGTCAGTATGGACCTAAAAAAATAAAAATTAGGCGGCTTTTCACCAACGCGTTCTAATTTGTATTACTCTAATTTTTTGGTCCACTCTCATCTCTCCCTCTCTCGCACTCAATCTCTAAAACCATTCTTCTATGTCGCACTCTCTAAGCCCTCAGCTCTGAAAATACCCAGCAAACTCGTGACCAATTCCCATCTCTCTCTCACTTTCAACCGTTCCCTTTCTTGTCTCTCTTTTTCGCCCCTCTGAAATCATTTTTCTCTTTCGCACTCTCTAAGCCCTCAGCTCTGAAAATACCCAGCAAACTCGTGACCCATTCCCATCTCTCTCTCACTCTCAATCATTCCCTTCTTTGTCTCTCTTTTTCGCGCACGAAACCCATACCTAACAAACTCGTAGCCAAGAAACACTAAATCAACAAGAAAGTAGAAGTTGCCAGAGAGTGGGCATCGTCTTGGGTTGGTGTAGCCATTGAAGATGAAAGGCAGAGAGGGAAAATCTGAAGTTTTAAGGTTAGTTTTTTTTTTTTGTGTGCATGTGTTGGATTCTAGATTAGGTTTTTTTTTTTTCTTTTGAATTTAGGTTTCTTAAATTCTGAGATAAAATTGTTAAACCTAATAAGAAAGAGGAAATTGCTAAGCAAATACCATTTTGTTTGCTTTATTCTGAGATAAATTTAGTGTACCCTAATTCAATTTAAGTTAATTTGTGTTTTAGTGTGAACTTTTTTTTGGTTGATGACATAATAGTCACATTGTTCTTGGCTGTAATTTCGTCTGCACCACAGTTAACAAGGTTTTCTTCTTCTTTTTTCTCAATTTTTTGTGGGTTTTCAAGGTTTTTTTTTTTAATGATTAGTAGTGGACACACAGTAATTATCTTTCCATTTCTTTTATTTATTTTGGTTTTGGTGAGATACACAAATGCAAACACAACTGCTGCTAGAAACTTGTTCAATGGAAGGTTTCAAGATTCCGTTTGTTGTTCGATTTCTTTTTAGTAGCTGTTCTGTCGGGTGTTGTTGGAAGAATGGGGTTGTGGACTAGGGAAATAGTCACTTGGATTCTTTGCAATGTATGGTCTTCTTAAGATTTCAGAGATAGAAGGTTGTATCTCTAAACTATACGGATTCATCTTGTGTTCTTGTCTGCTTCTGCTCCTTTGGCATATGTTGTGCTCCTTCTCTGTCTACGTCTGGCTGTATAATTTTGTTGGACTGGCTTGTCTAATTAGCAATATCAAGACATGATCCTCTACTTTAGTTACTAGTCTTGTTTTACTTTCTTTTGAGGATTGATCTATGGAGCTTCTTCAGGTTGAGATTAATCTCTGGATCTGATTTGTGGTGCTGAATTAGTGGGCTTAACCAATACCTAATCAGTCATTTCTCGTGCTTCTATGGTTTTGCACTCTCTTGTTTGCGACTATGTTTCTATGGTGTTTTGCAGGTGATCCACTCTGTTCTTATATTGGTGTTGGCTGGGATTATGCTTACAAGAATTGTCTTTGTTTTATATAGATTGTGATTGGAGTTTTGCAAGTGATGCTTAGGATTGGTTATCGTTTCTTGATCTACTTTCCTTGTGTCAGTCAGATTTCATGGCTTATATTATTGGCAATCAGTTATTAAGGTGGTTGAGCTTAATCTACTTTGGCTGGGAGGAAGTTGTTGACTGTGCTTCATCTTGATTTGGTTTTGTGATGATTTGTCTAAGGCTGCTTATGTATCTATTATTGATGTATCTTGCATAGATAAACTGAAGGATTTGAGGAGAGGTTTGAAGTAGCTAGCATAGATAAGCAACGAGGTCATTAGAGTTATACATTTTGCAACCATAATTATGAGCTGTCACTGGCAGTCTGTACTGACCATTGATTCTCCATTTTTAGCTCTATAAATTTCTTTGTTCGATGCATTTTGTTTTGTTTTTTTGTTCTGGTTGACAAAAAAGCACAGTAAGCTTTGTCATGTGAAAGATTTATAAAAGAAAAAGGGAAGGTATGGGGGAAGAATGTTGATCTCTAAAGTCTTTCTTGTGACACTGGGAGAAACAGAGATTTAAATTCTATTGCTAGTCTGTTGTTGTGGCATGTACTGGAAGACCTGCATATTTGATGTACTTAATTGAATAGCATACATCTATCAGTGCAAGCTTTTTTACTTAGTATTTTCAGTTGACTCTGGTTCTGATCTTGTTCTCATTTGTTTAAGATTATATCATATAGGAAGTTTGTTTGATAAAAAAGTCATATAGCTGATGTTCTAGCAAAATTGGGGTGAACAAAAAATCATCTATTAATCATGTTATATACTCATCGTTTGTTGTTCGATTTTGTACTGTTAGTTGTTTATAGATCTTAATGCTCGATTTTCTTTATCTTGTAATCTCAAAATATCTAGATTTGATTAATTAAAGCCTTCTGTTTACATTCGCAGATTCATTTTTATGATACTTGAATTATTTGTTTGAGAGAGAATTTATGTTTGAGAATTATTTATTTACAATTATAAGCTGAGTTCTCCATAATTCTTTTAATGAAGACACTTGTGTTGCCTATTAATAGCTATTTTAAGCTATTTTTTTTTCATTGTAATATGCCATTTCTATATATTGATATAGTTCTAATTTACTTCTGTTTCTAATACATAGACTTCATAATTATATGTCTTTCAACTCTACTATGACTCTAATCCAATCTTCAATCAGAAGACTAACAAATTATTGCATTTCACATGTTCCATTTTCAAGGGGAAGAACAAAAAAAATTGGATATTCTTTCAAATGAAGTTTTCGTCAAGGCCTTAATTAGCAGTGGGCGCACAGTAATTGTTTTTCAATTTTATTTATTTATTTTGGTTTTGGTCATTAGAATAATCTGTTTAATTAGTAAGATTTGATAGCATTATCGATTTAAACACATATCAATAATATGTCTCATTCTCACTTATTCTTTCTTGAATTGTTACTCTACTATTTGTGATTTCTTTGTTGATTGTATAAATCTAGTCATTCCTGTTATGATTTACTCTGTAGGATTTTGCCTTATGTGTATCGAAACTTCATGGTTGCTTAGTTGATTAATTCTCTGTTGCATTCATTTTCCCATGACAAACCTTGTGAAACAGTCCATTATTTGATCATATCATGTCTAAATTAACGATTATCTTTACTCTAGCAGCCTTGAATAGGTCTCTTATCTCTATTGCTCACTTTCCCCATGATCTTTTATTTATTTATTTTTATAGGAAGAGTATCAAGGCAACAGTTGGATCTTATAACATACATAGATGCCTTGTTTTTAATTATAGCATAAATAAGTTTACATGAAAGTTTGTATAAATTTCTATATATCATGAAATTTGATTTTCTGCTACTTCTGTCTCTGATTCGTATTTTTATTAGAAGATTTATATATAAATTGTTACCTTCTAATAGTGGTCAACTTAGTGCAATTCTTGTATCTTGTTTTTATTTTTAATCACTCTTGATGTAATGGATAAATCTACCAACAAGAATGTGCAAGGTATACTTTAGCAGGGTAGTTAAAATTTTGGATTATGATTTTGATAGATCATCTAAACATGGGAAAATCTTGTGCTCTTGTGTGAAACGAGTCAACACGTATGGGCATCCTAAAGCAAAAGTCTTCGAACACTTAATTTATAAGGGTTTTCTCAGAGGTTATGTTCGATGGATTTTTCATGGGGAGACCTTGGGTGCACCCATTTCTACTAGGGGACCTAGTGAAGGTTGAGGGTTTGAACATGACATTCATGGCCTAATAAATGATGCATTTCTAGTACATCCATGTGAAGAGGGTATAGATATGAATATGAATGAAGAGAATACACAAATGGGTGATGGCTTTGGACGGCAATAACCTTTAAGAAATAATGTGTCTTTGAAGAAGTTTCACGAATTAGTAAGAGATGTTGATGAGAGATTGTACCAAAACTGCGAGAATTACTCAAAGTTATCCTTTGTAGTACAATTTTATCATATAAAGTGTCATAATGGGCTGAGAAATAAAGCTTTCTCCATGTTATTAGAGTTGTTCAAAAGCGAATGTCGAAAGAAAACATTTTGCCAAAATCCTACAATGAAATCAAAAAGCTCATGATGGGCTTGGGTGTAATGTACAAGAAGATCCATGCTTCTCCCAATGACTGCATGTTGTTTTGGGAGAATAATGTAGATAAAGAAGAATGTTCGAAATGTGGTGCTTCTAGGTGGGAAGCAAGTGCAAATGATGCAGAAGGTGAATCTGAGTGTACTTCAAAAAAAGGGAAAAGAAAGTTGTGAAGGTCTTATGTTGGTTTCCTTTGAAACAAAGACTGCAAAGATTGTTCATGTCTTCAAAGACTGCTTCCTTCATGAAATGGCATGATGAGGGTCGTACTAAGGATGGATTATTGAGGCATCTTGTTGATTCTCAAGCTTGGAAAGAATTTGATTCTCGATATATTGATTTTCTTCGGAATCTCGCAAAGTTCGCTTAGGATTGGCTTCTGATGGCTTTAATCCATTTGATACCATGAGTATCATTCATAGCACTTGGCCTATGGTTTTGATACCTTACAATTTGCCTCCATGAATGTGCATGAAACAACCTAATTTTATACTTAGATTGTTGGTTTCTGGTCCAAAAGGCCCTGGTAATAATCTGGATGTATACACACAACTTTTAATAAATGAATTGAAAGAGTTGTGGGAAGTTGGCATTGAGGCTTTCGATGCTTTAGCAAATCAAAGTTTTCAAATGTGTGTCGCATTAATGTGGACTATTAATGACTTTCTTGCATATGCCAACTTGTCTGGGTGGAGTATTAGGGGGAGATACGCATGTCCTCATTGTGGCTTTGACACCTCATCTTTCTATTTGCATTATAGCAAAAAACATTATTACATATGTCACTGACGATGGTCAGAACCTAACCACAAATTTCGAACTGATAAGCATTCTTTTGATGGCACTGAAGAACATAGATGTGCACCTAAACCATTATCAGTGACGGAAGTGTTGAGGCAATTGGAAAGCCTTGGAGATGGTAGTAAGGATTACGAGGAGCGACGTTGGAAGAAGAAGAGCATTTTTTTTAACTTTGACTTATTGGGAGCATCATTTATTGTGTCACAATCTTGATGTGATGCACATAGAAAAGAATGTTTGTGATAATGATATTGGTATGTTGTTAGGTCAAGAAGGGAAGTCAAAGGACAACGATAACGCAAAGCGTGACCTCGAACATATAGGTATAAGAAGTGTACTTCAGTTGAGAAAGCATCCTATCACCGGGAAAGACATTATGCCTAAAGCTTGTTATACTATGACTCCAAAAGAAAACATTGATTTTCTTAAGGTTCTCAAGGAGATGAAAACTCCAAAAGAGTATTCATCCAATATCTCTCGTTCTATGCATCTCAAACAATGAAAGTTGATAGGCCTCAAAAGCTATAACTGGCATGTTCTCATGCAAGAACTTCTTCCTGTAACTATACGAGGTTCTTTGCCTAGTAGTTTAGCTCAGTTATAATTTGATTGTCATTATTTCAGATGCATCTGCTCTAAGGTTTTTCATGAACGTGACATCGAGCTACATGAGGAAGGGAATGAAGAAGTTATAGACCAAATTAGATTGCTTGCTCGTGGTCCTAGTGAAGTGGTTCGCAGATATACTGGTTATATCATCAATAGTTTTAGGTAGATTGCTTGCTCGTGGTCCTAGTGAAGTGGTTCGCAGATATACTGGTTATATCATCAATAGTTTTAGGTATCACACCAAAGAACGCAAGAGATACTTAAAAATTCATAATAGTGGTGTTGTTGTGGCTATCAAGGCAATTAGTTATGCTAGTGCAAGGGATAGACGACCTGTTGAAGGAGATTTTAATTTCTATGGAGCATTTAAGGACATTATTGAATTAAATTATTCGGGTAGATGCAGGTTCATGCTATTCAAATGTGATTGGGTTGATATTAATAGAGGTTACAAGGTGAATAATCTCGGGTTCTCTCTTGTGAATTTCTCATATTTGACACATATTGGTGTTAATTTGCATGATGATCCTTTTTTGTTGGCATCATAAGGCAAGAAAGTATATTATGTTAATGACGAAAGGCTCAAAGATTGGAATATTGTCAAACATGCGAAACTTGGGGATATGTTTGACATGAGTGATGAATCATCTATTAAAAGAGAGCAACCGAGAGAGCAAGTGCTTAGTGACACATTTGATGCTTCTAATTTGGTTCGAAATGATGTTGATGATGATGATGATGATGGTGATGGTGGAGTGGGTATTATACAAGAGATGGAGGATGAGCTTATGGATGATAATCCAATAGAAGATGAATATGGAGATGACTTCATATGATATTGGAAATATTTTTTTTTTTTTTAATATGTAAACAATTATAATATGTTGTTTTTTGTAATATGTAAAACTAGAGAAGCATGCTTGTTTACAATGAAATCTTGTGATTGCTTGTTGCACAAAATGAAGCTAGTGTGTGTTTGTGCCTTTCAAGAGTTATGACATGCATCAACTCAAATGATTTGTTTCCAAAGCTGTTGGTGCTCTTTCATCATTTTTATCCACCATGTTGAATTGAGTGTCTGAAAAGCTTGAATTAGCCATTTGTTTTAATGCTTGTTTTAATGCTCCTTTGTAACAGGGTCACCACACGAAGAAAGCTCCAAGCCTATTCTAAGAAAGAGATGGTCATTCAAACGACAGGCATGCCAATTTGAAAGAGGCAAGCAACCAAATCTATTGCAAGGTATGTTCATTTTCTGTAACTTGTTTTAATTATGCATAGAAATTTTTTATTTTTTAATTATTTTTTCATTAAGTTTGTAATGAATTGCCAAATGGATCTATCATAAGTTCAATGACATGATTGATGATTTCACTAAATATGATTAGTGAATGTAGGATCAAGGATCCTCTACAAGAACCGGCAACCATTTTAATCTCTTTCCATTAAGTGTATAGCCAAAGAAGTAAGACTTGGTAGCAACTGCACATTGCTATTACTAATTAAGCTTTGACCACTTTCATAATAACCTCCATGATTGGTATGATTATCTAGTTTAGAGCTTTTCTGTAGAGTGTTAGTCAATGCAATCTCATTAGCGGAATTTTGTTATGACCCTTCGATGGATCATGTCCCTTGTTGATGGAATATTCCAAGCTTTTTCCTTGTATGATTAAACTATCCTCACAACTAAAAGCTTGTATATTTCCTTGTATGCTTTCATTTTCTCCTTTGATCTTGTTTATGCTCTTCATTCAGTGGTTCATTGATCTTGTTTATGCTCTTCTTTCAATTGTTCATTGATCTTGTTTACGTTGCTGAACTTTTTGTTTAGTTATTTGTGGTGTTGACTTGATTGGAGCTGCTGAAAGTTAAGTGAGCTTAATTTTTTTTAGTACAGAAGTAACTTTTCCAAAAAAAAAAAAAAAAAAATGTAGTAGTGAAGTAATACTCTCAAAGTTTTTTAGTTAACTTTCAGTATAAATTATTGGTTGCATTAACATGTTTCTTGTCAAAAAGACCGGATGTATTCCAATTATGATTTATGGCAATGTATGGATGTCCAGGGACATATATTTGACTGTAAGAGAAAATAGAGTAGGAAATAATATATTCTCTAGAGGACAGAGTTAGCATTAGTGTTAGCTGAGCACATGCTTGTTAGAAACAATGTAACGATAAGTAATGAGTGCACCAACTTTAGGGGAAGGGATACTTTGAGTTTCTTCTTGCTTTGATGTATTAGTGATCATTGGACAATCAGTCTGACAAGGGAATTCTATCTTGTTTTAAAAATTATATGACTGTACAAGATGTCAATCTGGACCGTGTTTCTTTTTCACTGAGCAATCTAAGTAGTTTTCCAATGGAGATTTATATAACCCTGGTGACGCTTTGAATTATGTTTGCTAAAGTTTCAGAAATCTCTCTATTTAGGTGAGCTGAAGCAACCCAGTGAAGTATATTTGTTAGTGCGGAAAAAGGCCAGAGTAGGAATTGCTGTCCATTTTATCATGTAATTAGTAATCACATTCTTTGATTTTTTTGACGCACTAACAAACTTTTAAACACTTTATATTTTCTGTGGGGAGTATGAGAGGCACAAAATAAACAAATTCTAATAATTGTCAAAATCATACGACTCAGGATTCTAATAAGATAAGTGTACAACTTTATTTTTTCCAAAATTTTCTTTGTAAAGTGTTATATATGCAATGTTCCTTTGTACCTATAGTGTAATAAGTTCTTAATTGGAATCCCCGTCATTAGACCAACCAATGGGAAAATGTAGATGCTTGAATATTATACATTCAAGTGAAAACTTGAATTCTCAACTGCAACCTGAGTCCAGATAAGAACCACATGCATCATTTGGTGCACAAACACATGAATCTGCTAGAACACAACCTCATAATAAGACCCAACCTCTACACAATCAAGAACCACGCCCCAGCCTGAGCAGCCTTAATTATCAGGTATAAATTTTTTTAATAGGTTATTCAATTTCAATCTTGAGCTATACAACTTGAAGTGTGGACAAGTGAACAAAGGACGCTCCCATGAAAAACTAAACAACTTGAAAACTTGACAAGTAAACTATACAATAAAAAAAACTTTAATTTTCTATTGACTAGATTTTATTAATCTTTTTCCTAAGTATCTTGTATTTGTTTAAGAAGATGCCCCTCACAAACGTAGAAAGACACGTGGTTCCACATGCATGGCTGATGTGTGAGAATTGGTAGAAGATTAAAATATTATTGTCCAAGTAAATAAAATGGTCAGCCAATTGGGGATGACACATGAACACTTCATCAATTTATTGGTACCATGTTCAAAATTTCTCATCTTGCACCAATCAATCGAGAATCATGGATTTACATGCCATTAGTAAATAGGGAGGAAATGTGGAAGATCATAGAGGTATAAATAACTAAGTGTGTTCTAATGTTACTTTATTTTTCTTTAATTTGATGATTAGATAATTATCAAAAATTTTGATGATTTGCTAATGTTATTGTTTGATTGTAAGCAAAATTTACATTTGATGAACTCCTACCAACCATAAAGAAGCATGCTATGGGTATTATGGGTGACAAATGGAAACAATGGAAAAATGAGACCAAGAAATGGTTTGATGAGTCCAAGACCGAAGATGAGAATATTGAGCAACTACCTGATCCTAAGGTAGATAAAGACCAATTTCGATTCTTAATTCGGTATTAGAAATCTAAAAAGGCAAAAGTATGACTTATAACAAATTTGTTCTTATAAAGTGACTTTTATTTGAGATTTTTTTTAATCGTTTAGTGATGATTAGCATATGTAATTACTTGTATTTTGCATTCATAGGAAGTAAGTTAGAAAAACAAAGAAAATCGTCACAAAATTGATCACCCTCATTGCACTAGCACAAAATCATTTTCGAGATTAATTCAAGAAAAGGTGGCTTTATATATATATATATATATATATATATATATATATATTCCGGTGTCATTTAGAAAATAAGTTTTATGATGTGTTGGTTGTTTTTTACAACATTTGTTATACTGATAGCAACACAAAACAGGAGCCAAAGCAGGATAAAGAAGAAATGGAGCTAGCACAGCAGCTGGCACAACAGGAGTGTGAGCAGCAAACAACTTTTAGAATGAGTTAGAGAGTGAAACATGCGTTACAAAGAGTACAAGGCAACTAAGAAGGACTCAAGAAGGTTTGCTCACGGGACGAGGGACATTTAGATAGTTAGAGACAGTTGGCAAAAGCTGTTCAGATTAGTTGCATTCTGTAAGGCTACGCAATAATAGCTTGTATACTTATCTAGTGTATAAATACTACAATTTTCTTTGATTGTAGGAAGATAATAAAATCATTTCTTACTTCTTAAATTCTCTTTCATTCTTTCTCAAATTCTCTTCTCCTTCTTCCTCAATTCTTTCTATTTTGTTATGTAATTTCTTCTTCTAATCTGAGCAGTTCTTGATATATAAGTTTGTATCAACTAGAGCTTTCATTGAGCTTCAACCTCAAACACATTCTTCTTATCTAAACCTTCAGATTCTATAATGGCTGAAGGCACTAGATACAAGAAGATTGATGACAGAATCGATGCCATAACTCAGGCTGTCAAAAAATGGAGACAATACTTGCTTGGAAGAAAATTTGAAGTGCACACAGACTATAAAGCATTGAGATCCCTTATGTCACAGGTCATTCAGCAACAACACTATTTGACCAAGCTATTAGGCTTCTCTTATGAGATATTGTATAAACCAGGGAAAGAAAATACTGCTACAGATGCATTGTCTAGAGTCCCTGGAATAACTGATTCAGTTGATGAAGCTCCCTCTAGCTCCTTATCTCTTTAATTGTCATCTCCAATTCTAAAATTTTTATATGAATTGAAACTGGAAAATACAATGGCTCAAGACTTGGTGTCCATACACCAAGACATCAACAAAGGGATCCCTCAAACAGGATACTCAGTAACAGAAGGAATGTTGTTTTACAACAATAAACTAGTTCTTAGTTCTCACTCTTCCCTCATTTTCAAAATACTGGAAGAATTTTACTCATATCTTCTAAGAGGACACAACAGCATCCACTGAACTATCATGAGTCTCAGCAAATCTTTTTCTGGAAAACCTTGAGAAAGGATACTAAGGAGTTCATCAAGAACCAAATACCCTCCAACTCTATCATATGGCCTACTACAACCCTTACCTGTTCTAGAAAATGTGTGGGATGACCTCTCTATGGACTTTATTAGTGGATTACCACTAGCACAAGGATATTCAGTTATCATGGTGGTTATAGACAGGCTCACTAAGTATGCTCACTTTGGAGCATTCCCTAGCACTTGCACTGCTTGTAAAGTTGTAAGACTCTTCTCTAACATTGTTGTTAAACTGCATGGCATCCTTAAGTCCACTGTTTCAAATAGAGACAGGGTGTTCTTAAGTTCCTTTTGTACACAATTGTTCAAATTCAGTGCTAGTTCTTTGAAGTTTAGTTCAACTTACCATCCTCAATCAGATGGTTAAACTGAAGTACTTAATAGGTGTCTTGAGCAATACTAGAGGGCCTATACTCAAGACAAACCAGCAATACTAGAGGGCCTATACTCAAGACAAACCACAATCTTGGCTTTAACTTCTTCCCTGGGCTGAGTACTCCTACAACACCTCTTATCATTCTGCTATCAAAATGACACCATTCAAAGTATATGGCAGAGAACCTCCTGTTCTCCAGAGATATATCCCTGGTGCTTCTAACAATGAAGTTGTTGACAGTGATCTCACTACCTAAGATGAGCTTCTTCAACTCCTCAAAGCCCATATCATCTAGGCTCAATCAAGGATGAAATCCATTGCAGACACCAAGAGGCAGGACATAGAGTTTTCCCAAGGAAGCTGGGTGTTAATGAAGTTGCAGGCTTACAGGCAACAGTCTTTAGCCTTAAGACTCAATCAAAAACTCAATAAGAGATATTATGGCCCATTCCAGGTGATAGATAGGATTAGACTAGTGGCTTACAAGATGACCTTGCCACCTACTTCTAAAATCCATAATGTCTTCCATGTTTCCCTCCTAAAACCTTTTCATGGCAGCCCTTCTACCCCTACCTTACCTTTACCTAATTTGAGCATCAATAACAAACCATTATATACTCCGCTAGCCATTTTGGATAACAGAACCATTTACCACAATCACAAGTTAACTCCTCAAGTCCTGGTGTAATGGAAAAGTTTACCACCTGAAGATACTACATATAAGGACTCCACTGTGATTCATAGCTTGCTGCAGACTTCAGACCTTGAGGACAAGGTCACTTTTGGAGAGGTTTCTAATGATATCAACACACAACAAGAACCAAAGCATGACAAAGAAGAAAGGGAGCTAGCACAACAGCTAGCACAACAGGAGTGTGAGCAGCAAACAACTTTAAGAATGAGTCAGAGAGTGAAATATTCATTAGAAAAGAGTACAAGGCAACTAAGAATGACTCAAGAAGGTTAGTTCATAAGAGAAGAGATAGTTAGATAGTTAGAGATAGTTGGCATAAGCTGTTAATTCAGTTAGATTAGTTGCATTATGTTAGGCTATGCCCAGCCGTAGCTTGTATACTTCTCTAGTGTATAAATACTACAATTTTATTAGATTTTAGAAAGCTAATAAAATCATTTCTTACTTCTCAATTCTCTTTCATTCTTTCTCAATTTATCTTCTCATTCTTCCTCAATTCTTTCTTCTTTCTATTATGTTCTATAATTCCTTCATCTTCTAATCTGAGTAGTTCTTGATACATAAGTTTGTATCATGTACTTTGATCTTCTACTTTGGTATTTATTAGCCGATTAAGCTAATTGGGTATATACAAGTTTCTTTTTATTGCTGTTTACTAGTTAATTACTTTCCCACACTAGTACCTTACACCAATCGTGTAACGACCCATCCTGGGTTGGTCACCATCGAGAAGGTGTCATCACATTTTGAGAATCTCAGCACGACACCTATATGCAACAATAAAATAATACTAACAAAATTTTTTATTTTTAATCCTTAACCCTTAACAGGAGATGTACATAAATCTGATATTAACTTATATAGAATATACAACGTAAAATGCATGAATATTTGCAAATATTTATTTCATTTTCTCATTAGTCTGAGGATATTGACAGGTACATGGCTTATAGAAAATGAATCCGTCTGATTCTCAACCCACCAGACTATTTGTTATGTTTGCTACCTGAAATCATTGTACAATGAGGGATGAGCTTCACAAGCTTAGTGAATTAAATTTACTAAAAGTATTCCAATTTCATAAATAGTCCGTTAATATTTAATCATTTATTTCTCCTTTAACTGGATAATAGTATAATGTCTAACAGTTAAATAATTCTCATATTATCATATTTCTATGTTTTTTTTTCTCTTTTTCTCACTGTAACTGTCTTTCCTTGGTAGACTCATCCATCTATAAATAAATTCACAATAATATACCACACATCAGCATTTCAATAATGCAAGCAATAATTAAAACATATGCAATACATGAATGATTATGATGAGAACATCTTCCCACTTGTCGACAGGTTGTTATTATCTTAAACCGACCCCCTTCCGGTTCTTTTCTTTGCAGCTTGTCTCAGCTACCACAGAATTTTTTCAGCATTTACCGGCTTTTATGGTGTCCCTTTTATTTTCAGTATATACTGGCTGTCACTATTTTTCAATTAGACTGGCTGCCTTCTCGGTTCTTTTTTTTATTTAATGCATATGCATCTGAACAGTAATATAAAAACAACATAAACTCAAAATATCTAAATTGACTATCCTGATTTTTCTCAAATTATATAAAAATTCCACTAAAATCCTCTCATCCCAAATCACATCACATCATCCATTAAAGTTTGTTAAGATCCACTAAATTTCATCACAATTCACATCAAATCATTCATCAAAGTTTGCCAAGATCCACTAAAATTTATCTCCTCAAAATTCGTATCAAAACATCAACCATAGCTCATCAATAATTTTGTTTATCACCATCATTATTTAAATCAACTCATTATTCTAATAATATTTATTATCACATAATAATTTTCCTATGTGTCTAATATTCATATTATATCTATCAACCAAATCTTTATCTATCACCAAAACATAAGCTAATAATTTATTTTAATATCATCTCTAGATTTGTCATTTTTATTTGGATTACTTAAAATAAATCCAACTCACCACGTAGCACTTAAAGCTACCAGTGGATCAACTCCTCGCCTTTCTTGTTTTTCTTCGAAACTTCTCCCGATTACTGACCGCCAACACTTGACATAATATTTGTATTCAATTTCGGATTATTTCTTCATTTCTTCATACACCACACCCTTTGAAAATTCACTTTGAATTCGGGGAAATTTCATAAATGTTAAAAATTCAAAAATAGGCACTACGATCTTATCTTCAGCTTTTCTGATAGCTATTCGTTACTCTTTATAAAATTTCCCCGTAACTCCTTCAAAATTTTGCTATTTCAACATTTCTTTGGGTCCCCAAGTATTTCAGGAAAATAGAGAAATTGGAAAGAAAACTAACGAAATCGGTAAGTGTAAATTTTGTTCACATATTAGTGTGTGTGTGTATATATATATATATATATATATATATTGCCTGTTTCGTTCACAAATTTCTATTGCCTGATTCGAGATACTATAGGATTCATCGTGCAAGTACTTTCTCAGTAGTGGCACATGAAAAACATTATGTAATTGCTTTAATTCTGGAGGCAAATCCAAACGATAAGTTACGGGCCCAATTCTCTCAATCACTTCATAGGGCCCCATAAATCTCGGGCTCAACTTTCGCTTCTTTTTAAACCTCAACACCCCCTTCTATGGAGATATCTTAAAAAATACCAATCACCAACTTGGAACTCGAGAGGTCGTCTTCTTTTATCAGCATATCCTTTCTGTCTATTTTGGGCTGCTCTGAGATTCTCCCTAACCAGTTTGATCCTCTCAGTAGTAAAGTCTATCATTTTTGGGCCATATATCTTTCTCTCTCCAACTTCTTCTCAGCATACAGGAGTTCTACACCTTCTACTATATAAAGCCTCAAAAGGTGCCATCCCAATATTAGTTTGATACTGATTATTGTATGCAAACTCGATCAAAGGCAAATAAGCATCTCAGCTCACTGAGAAACTCAATACACTTGCCTTTAGCATATCTTCTAGTATTCTGATGATTCTCTTCGTCTGCCCATCAGTTTGTTGATAAAAAGTTGTACTAAACTGTAATTGCGTACCCATAGCTTCTTGGAAACCCCTCCAAAATCTAGAGGTAAATCTAGAATCTCTATCTGATACGATACTCAAGAGTACTCCATGTAATTTTACTATTTCTGTTACATACAACTCAGCCAACTTTTCTGGACTCCAAATAGTTTTAATAGGTAGAAAATGAGAAGACTTATAAAGTCTATCCACTATAACCCACATGGTGTCATGCCCTCTCTGGGTTCGGGAAAAACCAGAGACAAAATTCATACTCACATTTTTCCATGGCCACTCAGGTATTGGAAGAGGTTGAAATAAACCTGCTAGACTTCTATTCTTAGATTTTACCTGTTGACAAGTCAAACAGCTAGAGATATATTATACTACATTCTTCTTCATCCCTGACCACCAATAATTTTGTTTCAATCCCCTGTACATCTTATTATTACCTGGATGCATGGAATATACCGAATCATGAGCCTCTCTTAGTATCTCCTTTCTAATCTCCACATCATTGGGAACACAAACTCTATGCCCCAATACTACAATACCATCCTCTCTAATTCTAAACTCGGTTGGCCTCCCACTTAACACTTCCCGCCTGATCTTTTCTATCCCCTCATCTCTACCCTGCATCTGTAATAAACGATCGATAATAAAAGATTGTATCACCATATTTGCCATTAATACTCCTCTATCATTGACACTTAACTGCATCCTCATTCTTCTTAATTCTATCATCAGGCTAGTATTATGACTCCCAATATTAGCTAATCTCCCTGTAGTCTTTCTACTCAATGCGTCAGCTACTACATTAGCCTTTCCTGGATGGTAATAAATTGTACATTCATAATCACAAATCAATTCCATCCACCTCCTCTGCCTCAAATTCAACTCTTTTTGGGTTGGTAAATGCGTCAAGCTTTTATGATCAGTAAAAATTTCACACTTGGCTCAATATAGATGATGTCTCCAAATCTTCAAAGCGAAAACTATAGCAGCCAATTCTAAATCATGGGTCGGGTAATTCGTCTCATGGCTCTTCAGTTGCCTAGATGCATAAGTTATAACTCTCCCATGTTGCATCAACACACATCCTAACCCCTGATGTGACGCATCAATATAAACCACAAATCCTTCATCACCAGAAGGAAGCACCAACACCAGGGCAATAGTCAGTTTTTCTTTCAACAGCTAAAAACTTCTCTAATATTCCTTTGATCAACTAAACTTCACGTCTTTCGTAGTCAACTTAGTCAAAGGTCCAGCAATCATAGAAAAATTTTGGATAAATCTCCTATAATAACCATTCAACCCCAAAAAGCTCCTAATTTCAGTTACACTTGTGGGTATTTCCCAATTCAACACTGCTTCTACTTTCTGTGGGTCAACTGCTATCCCCTTTCCTGACACAACATGCCCCAAAAAAGATATTTTGCTCAACCAGAACTCACACTTCGAGAACTTCGCATACAGTTTCTCTCTCCTCAAAATCTCCAACACTATCCTCAAATGTTGCATATGCTCCTCTTCATTCCTGGAATATATCAAAATATCATCAATAAATACAATCACAAATCTATCAAGGAATGGTTTAAACACTCGATTCATAAGGTCCATAAATACCGCAGGAGCATTGGTCAACCCAAAAGGCATCACTAAGAACTCATAATGGCCATAACGTGTCCTAAAAGCAGTTTTAGGCATGTCCCCCTCCTTATCCTCAATTGATGATAACCCGACCTCAGGTCTGTCTTAGAGAACACTCTAGCTCCCTGTAACTGCTTGAATAAGTTATCTATCCTGGGCAAAGGATATCTATTTTTGATGGTGATCTTTTTCAACTGTCTATAATCAATACACAACCTCAATGTCCCATCATTCTTCTTGACAAATAACACAGGGGTTGCCCAAGGTGACGTACTAGGTCAGATAAACTGTTTATCTAGCAACTCCTGAAGCTAAACTTTCAACTCTCTCAATTCAGCCGGTGTCATCCTATAGGGTGCTATGGATATGGGTGCTGATTCTGGAATCACCTTAATAGAAAACTCAATCTCCCAATTGGGAGGCAACCCAGTCAACTCTTCAGGGAAAACATCAGAAAAATCTTTTACTACCAAGATATCTTCTAACTTCCTACCCTCCTTACTAGAATCCACTACATGCACCAAATACCCCTCACAACCCTTCCTCAACCATTTACTAGCAGTTAAGGTAGAAATAAAACAATTAGCAAGTATTTTACGTTCCCCCTGAAAATTAAACTCCTCTTGTCCGGGTATTTTGAACACCACGTATTTCCTAAAACAATCTACCCAAGCATGATGTGCAGATAACCAATTCATCACCAGAATTAAATCAAAATCTGTCATATCTAGATGTAATAAATCAACTTCAAATTCTCTATCAGCAATATTAATCACACAACCTCGATAGATTGTCCTAATAATAACTCTATCTCCAGTAGGAATCTCAACCATAATTGCATGCATCAAAAGACTAGCACTAGCATCAATAGATTTCATATAACTACTATATGCAAAAGAATGGGTTGCACCAGGATCAATCAATAATCTAGTAGGCCTACCAAGGATAGAGATCATACCCATAACAACATCAAGAGTGGCTTGTGCATCCTGTTGGGTCAATGTATAGACTCTGTCATATCTGGATTGACTTTTACTGCCACGTCCTTGCTCTGCTACTGCTCCTCGACCTCTGCCCTGCACACCCCCTGATCCACCACCTTTCTCTATCGATCTCCTTCCAACACTTCCATCACCTACGTCAGCAGATATTCCCGCTGGACAATCTGCAGCGACATGTCCTTCCCTACCACATAGAAAGCATATATGCATAGGGCAATTCGGAGCCAGATGCCCCGTCTGATTACATTTAAAGCATACTCTTGCTTCTTGATCATACATCATGTTACCACTTCCCCCTGGTGGCATACTTATTCCTCTACCATAACTCCCACTTCCCACAGCTTGCCCCCCAAATCTAGGGGTCCCTCTAGTATTACTCTGAGCTACAGAAGCAACAGATCCTATCTACCTCTGACTCTGCACCACGGTTCCTTGTGACAAAGAACGCCCTCTCTAGGGTGGTCTCCCACCCTAAACACCCATATTGCTACTACCTCTAGGTCTCTCAAATCTAGATCTCTTCAGTCAATCCCTCCTACCTCTAAACTCCATTAAATCTTTCTCAATCTGTAATGCTTATCCACAAATACAACATAATTCTCCATGCCCATATAAGAGAGTTTAGTCCGAATATTATAGTGTAATTCGTCTAAAAATCTCTAACATTTCTCTCCTCCATATTCACTAACTCAGGTAAAGCCTTGAGAAGGCTATGAATTTACTATCATATTCAACCACCGATAAATTTCCCTGCCTTAGATGAATAAAATTTCTTTCTTGTTCTTCTCGAAAGGTATCTAGGAAATACCTTGCAAAGAATTTATCTTTAAACTTACTCCAATTTAAAGGTTGATATATCTGTGTGCTTACCTTGGGAAAAATATACTCCCACCATTGAGATGCCTCACCCTCCAGCATGAATAAAGCAAAAGCCACCTTCTGTTTATCTGACACTGGTAAGACCTCAAAATATTTCTCCACATGTCTAATCCAATGCTCTACTTCCACTGAATTTACAGATCCTCTAAAAGACTGAGGTTTAAACTTAAGAAATCTTACAAAACAATCCCCTTGCATCTCACGTACAAAGACACCTTCCCCCTCATGAACCTTTTGCCTCACCACATCAGGTTCTCTTCTACCCCTTTTCTCTAACCTTCTCTGCAAATTTTTAGCCATTTCTTCAACTACATTCATCCCATCTATAGCACGATCAAGAGCTTCTCTAAATTCATCATTCCTACCCTCAGATACTCTCCCAGCTCTACTAGTACTAATTGCACTATCAGCATGTTCCCTTGTGGGAATCACAGAGTCAACTTCCTCATATGCTTCAGTTCTCCTAAAAATTGGGGGTTTACCACGTCCTCTATGATTCAGAAATTTACCTCTAGCTCTCGTACGACCACGTGTCATCCTCAGACTCTGCATTTAAAATATAGTTTATTTAGATCTTCCACTTTTTAAGTTCTCATGCAGTCTATAGAATCTTAAAACCTGGCTCTGATACTAAAATTGTAACGACCCATCCCAAGTTAGCCACCCACGAGACGGTGTCATCACATTTTGAGAATCCCAGCACGACACCTATATGCAACAATAAAATAATTCTAATAGAAACTTTTATTTTTAATCCTTAACCCTCAACAGGGGATGTATATGAATCTGATATTAACTTACATAGAATATACAACGTAAGATGCATGAATATTTGCAAATATTTATTTCATTTTCTTATTAGTCTGAGGATATTGACATGTAAATGGCTTATAGAAAATGAATCCGTCTGATTCTCAACCCACCAGACTATTTGTCTTGTTTGCTACCTGAAATCATTGTATAAAGAAGGATGAGCTTCACAAGCTCAGTGAATTAAATTTACTAAAATTATTCCAATTTCATAAATAGTTTGTTAATATTTAATCATTTATTTCTCCTATAAATGGATAATACCATAATGTCTAACAGTTAAATAATTCCCATATTATCATATTTCTATCTTTTTTTCTCTTTTTCTCACTGTAACTGTCTTTCCCTGGGAGACTCATCCATCTATAAATAAATTCACAATAATATACCACACATCAGCATTTCAATAATGTAAGCAATAATTAAAACAGATGCAATGCATGAATGATTATGATGAGAACGTTTTCCCACCTGTCGACAGGTTGTTATTATCTTAGACCGACCCTCTCCTGGTTCTTTTCTTTGTAGCTTGTCCCGGCTGCCATGTAATTTTTTCTGCATATACCAGCTGTCACTGTGTCCCTTTTATTTCTAACGCATACTGGTTGTCACTGTTTTTCAATTATATCAGCTACCATCTCGGTTATTTTCTTTTCATTTAATGCATATACATATGAACAATGATATGAAATATGCATCTGAACAGTAATATAAGAACATCTAAATTGACTATCCTGATTTTTCTCAAATTATATAAAAATTCCACTAAAATTTTCTCATCCCAAATCACATCACATCATCCATTAAAACTTGTCAAGATCCACTAAATTTCATCCCAATTCACATCAAATCATCCATCAAAGTTTGTCAAGATCTACTAAAATTTATCTCTTCAAAATTCGTATCAAAACA
Organism: Bretschneidera sinensis; assembly: GCA_023935145.1. NCBI lineage: Eukaryota > Viridiplantae > Streptophyta > Magnoliopsida > Brassicales > Akaniaceae > Bretschneidera > Bretschneidera sinensis. The sequence continues at coordinate 29,171,504 of CM043705.1, read as the reverse complement.
TCAACCATAACTCATCAATAATTTTATTTATCACCATCATTATTTAAATCAACTAAGTATTCTAATAATATTTCTTCTCACATAATAATTTTCCTATGTGTCTAATATTCATAGAATATCTATCAACCAAATCTTTATCTATCACCAAAACATAAACTAATAATTTATTTTAATATCATCCCTAGATTTTTTATTTTTTTATTTGGATTACTTAAAGTAAATCCAACTCACCATGTAGCACTTAAAGCTACCTATGGATCACCTCCTTGCCTTTCTCGTTTTTCTCCGAAACTTCTCCCGATTGCTGACCACCAACACCTGACATAATATTTGTATTCAATTTCTAATTATTTCTTCATTTCTACATAAACCACACCCATTGAAAATTCACTTTGAATTCAAGGAAATATCATAAATGTTAAAAATTCAAAAAAATAAGTACTACAGTCTTACCTTCAGCTTTTCTGATAGCTATTTGTGACTCTTTATAAAATTTTTCCGTAAATTCCTTCAAAATTTTGTTATTTCAACCTTTCTTTGGGTCCCCAAGTGTTTAAAGAAAATAGAGAAATTTGAAAGAAAACAAAAGAAATCGATAAATTTCGTTCACATATTAGTGTATATATATATATTGGCTGCAACACAAAACTTCTCGGCAGCCTAAATTTTTTTTCAACTCAAGCAGCCCTTTTTCCTCTACCGCCTCCACATTTTTTACACTTGTTTTTCCTTCAGAAACTTTGGCGTTGCCACCTGCTTCCACGTTTTTGGTTTTTATTTTTTATTTTTTTCCTTTCTTCTCTGGATGTCACCAGTGATGTCCTATTTTTTTTGTCTGGGACATAAACGTTATTTTTTTAGAATTGCTTTATTCAAATTAGACTTTATATATATATATATATATATATATATATATATATATATATATATATATATTATTTTAACTCTATATCATATTTATTAAAGTACTTCTTTGCCCTTATTTTACAACTACGGGTATTACAAATCGATATTGTTTTTTATTTTTAATTTTTCAAATCTCAAGAATTAATGAAGAAGTATATAAATAAGTCAGACAATTCACAAACTTCTCATTCAAACCCCTCTTGGAAGGATGATGCGCTTTCTCAAGTAAAAGGACCAGAGCAAAAAGGGTGTGTTCACTGTTTGGGAAAGATCACCATCTCTTCTAATGATCCTAATACTTCATCATCTGAGCCATCTGACTATGCATAAGTGGTGAAAAAAGTTTGGAGGTTATAGGGAGTAATTCATAGCCTTGCATCAGTGATACATAAAATGTTTTCTCACGAGAACATTGATGATATTATAATGGAAGCAAACAACTCAGACGAAGAGGTATGGCTCATTTTTTACCTTGGAAATATGATTCATTCACTGGCAATTTGTTTATCCAATTTGAATGCGTGTTCCTTAATTGTTTTCGTTGTGTTCTGTTTAATTTGAAGGCATTGAGTAAAATAGTTTCTTTTTTTTATAAGTGCATTGAATAAAATAGTTAGAGCATGATTCTAAGTGATTTGACTTATACTACAAGTTCCATTATTTTTAACAAGCTTCTAATGCAAATAGCATTCAAAACAACTCACCTATAGTAAATCCACGTTCTTCGGGTAGGAGTCATCAGATTGATGAGAATGAAGACAGTAAGTGTATTGTTCAAAGTCATACGATTAAGGTAATTCATGATCACATATATGCTTTGTGGCTAGTTTTGTTATGTTTAGGGTTTTTCTGGACCACTTTACAAGTGAAAAAAGTAGCTTGAATGGTTCCATCTTGTTTGTTCTTTTCTTGAGTGCTACTTTCTGTATGGTAGACAAAAAAAAATATTATGTTGGTATTTGTCTAAGGATTAAACAAGTTTGAAAAGCTTCAGCACTAGGTCTCCAGGTCGCGGCTCAAGGTGTGCGTGCCTCAACCTCCAGAAAGTCCAAAAGTTGAGGGAGGAGCTGTGCGCTACGGCCACAGCCAACCCAAGCCGTGGCCTCCAGCATGACAGCAACTCTCCCACCTTCCAAGCCACGGTATGCCCTGTTTTGAGCCGCGATTTAAAGGCACACTTGAAGCCAATTTTCAGCTTTCTTCCCCTAGTGCGTGGGGTATGATCAAAACGCACAGGGTCACTTAGACTTGTTGAAAGGCTATGATTGATTGGTCCTCAAGATCTAAGGGTGGAGATTGACTTCAAGATAGGTTCAAGAAGTGGTGCACTATATAAAGGGTCACCTATCTTCAAATAGACATAACATGTGAATGTGAAAGTGAGATCAATAGTAAGAGTGCAAAGACACAAAACAAGAGAGACTCATTGTAGAGAGGCTGGTTGTTTAGAGAGAGAGTAGTATAGATTGGGGATTCAAGGGCCTTATAAGTGGATTTTTCTTATGAAAAATTCCAGGGCAACTCAAGTCCTTATCACTTTCTTTTCTTTTCTTTCGTTCTTCAAGAATAAGAGGTTTCTTGACAAGGTGTTGTTTTAACTTGTAAGAACTCATTGATTTAGTACAGAGGGCTCGGAGAAGCTCACAGGGACGTAGGCACATTGCCGAACCTCGATAACAATTGCTGTGTTATTTCTTTCTTTGAAATCTGTTTCTATTTCTGATCATTACAAGTCACTCTAGACTTGGGTGTTTGGAAGATCACCACCTAGGCATCTTAAGGTGGTTTCCCAATAGTGGTATCAGAGCTTTGGTGAGCGGGTATCGGAGCAAGACTCCAAGAATCAAATATCAACTTCTTGGGTGATTCAAGAACAGAGTAGAGATCAAGATCTGATCGTGTTCTTGAGGGTGATTCAAGAATGGTATTGTGATCAATCTTTGATCGTGTTCTTGAGATTTAGAAGAAATTGGAAAGCAATTGTGGGTGCTACATAAATCTGAGATTTTCTCCGCAAGATGGGTTCAAACTTCATTGGTGAGAAGTTTGATGGAAAGTGAGACTTTGCCCTTTGGAAGCGGAAGATCAAGGTTGTTCTTATGCAACAGAAGGTGGACTTGGCTATTGAAGAAGATGACGCTTTTCCAGCAAGTATCATGGAAGTCCAGCGGATTGAGATGAAGAATATGGCATACAACACCATCTTTCTGCACACCTCGGATAGTGTCACAAGGGAGTGCAGGGACTCGAAAGATCCAGCTATCATATGTAAGAAACTAGATGAGTTGTTTCTTACCAAAACTCTCCCTAATAAGATTTATCTTCTTAAACGAATCTTTACTTTTAAAATGGATCCTAATAAAGAGTTGCAAGATAATCTTGATGTGTCTAATAAACTAGCTCAAGATTTAGTTAGCTATAGTATAACATTCCCGAATGAACAATTGGCTGTTATGTTATTAAATTCTCTTCCTAATTATTTTGAAAGTTTGATTAATGCAATTGAATATGGAAGAGATACACTAACCAAGATGTTGTTATTTTCCTAAGTTTCAAGCATGTCCAAACATGGTCTAAGTTTGGTTAATTTCCAAACAAATTGTGGGATATCAAATTTCAGTAAGTTAAAAGGTTGCACACAAGTGTGTGCTTAAGTTTTGAGCGTGGGAAGGTCAGATACACTGCTGTGCAATTTTCAGCACACAAGCAAGAGGTGTGCGCACAACATCAGGAGGCTGCAGCATCAGGTCACGCTGCAGCACATAGCACCAGCACCACAGCACACAACAAGCCATGCTTCTAGCCCTGCCCCAGTGTCGCAGCACACAGCACCAGTGCCACAGCACACAGCACATGTGTGCACACATGATCCAGCATGCATAAGACCTCTCCAATCATGTGTGCACCACACCAAAACGCACAGCATCACTTGGAGAGTGATGTAGGGCTGAGATTAAAGGAAGAACATGATCAAAGGGAGGATAATGACTCACAAGAATGTCCAAGAATTAAGAGGCTATAAAAGGGGTTCTCAAGGCCTCATTTCATAATATAATACAAGATACAAAAACACACATACAAGAGAGTTTTGTGACATTGTGAGATCATTGTAAACACTAAGAGAGAATTGTGTAGAGAGACATAAACACAAGAGGGAATCTTGTAGTGAGGTTGGTTGTAATAAGATAGAGAGAGTCTAGATTAGATTAGAGAACATTCTTGAGTTCTCATCTTCTTCATTCTCTTCTTGTTTCTTCAAGAACTTGGATTCTTAAAGGGGATTGCTGTAACTTTGTAAGAACCATTGAGATAGTGCAGAAAGTTCGGAGGAACTCACGGGGACGTAGGAATATTACCGAACCTCGACAACAAATTACTTGTCTTCTTTCTTTCTTTGATTTTCTGTTCTTGTGTTCGATTGCTGAAATTCTTTCTACAAGTCATTCAAGACTTGGGTGTTTGGAAGATCACCACCTGGGCATCTTGTCAAGGTGATTTCCAACAGTGGTATCAGAGCTTTGGACAGTGGTATCACAGCACAGCAGCTGGTTATCGGAACAAGAAGTAGAAGGTACGGAGCCAAGACTCCAAGAATCAAAGATTAAACTTCTTGGGTGATTCAAGGACGGTGTAAAGATCAAGATTCGGTCGTGTTCTTGAAGGTTGATTCAAGAAAGGTGTTAAAGATCCATCTTCGATCGTGTTCTTGAGGTCGAAGAAAGTAGTTGTGGTTAGTGCACAAATCTGGGATCTGGTCCGCAAAAGATGGCTTCAAATTTCTGTGTGGAGAAGTTTGATGGAAATGGGGACTTTATCCTATGGAAGCAGAAGATCAAGGCGGTTCTAATGCAGCAGAAAGTGGAATTGGCTATTGGAGAAGATGATGCTTTTCCAGCAAGTGTCACGGAGGGCCAGCGGACCGAGATGAAGAAGATGGCTTACAGCACCATTTTCTTGCACATGTCGGATAGTGTCATAAGGGAGTGCGGAGACTCGGAGGATCCAGCTGTCATATGGAAGAAACTAGATGAGTTGTTTCTTACCAAAACTCTCCCTAACAAAATTTATCTTCTTAAAATAATCTTTGCTTTTAAAATGGACCTTAGTAAGGAGTTGCAAGATAATTTTGATGCCTTTAATAAGCTAGTTCAAGATTTGAATAGCTGTAGCATTTCTTTTTCGGATGAACAATTGGCTGTTATTTTATCAAATTCACTTCCAGATTGCTTTGATAATTTGATTAATGCAATTGAGTATGGAAGGGATTCTTTGACAAAATAGATTGTGATCAATGCCATAAGGGCACATGATTTCAAAGCCAAGATGAAGGAGACATCAAGTGGTGAAGGGCTGTTCATAAGAAGAAGGCCAGCAGCTTGGAATGGCAGTAACAATGGCTACTACCGGGATAATGGTAGAGGAGAAAGCTATAGGAAAGCACACTCTAAACCAAGGGTTGGAGGAAGGAGGTGCTTCTACTGTAACAAGGAGAGCCATTTCAAGAAAGATTGCAAGAAGAGGATGCAGGATGAGAGGAGAAGCCATACCAACAATGGAGAAGCTTCGGTTACCATGGGAGAACAGCAAGGTGATGATGTTCTTGTTGTGTGCTCGGATGTGAGTAAGAGGCAAGGCAGCGGAAAGTGGATTCTTGATTCCGGGTGCACTCATCATATGAGCCCTCACAAAGAATGGTTCAAGAATTTCAAGGAGATCAATGAGGGAAGAGTCTTCTTGGGGAATGACAATTCTTGCCAAGTGAGAGGGATTGGAGACATCCAATTGAGGATGTTTGATGGAGTCACAAGGCTGCTGGAAAATGTGAGGTATGTTCTAGATTTGAAGAGGAACTTGATCTTATTAGGGCAGCTGGATTCCATGGGCTATACATGCAAGATAGAGGGAGGAAAGATCAAGGTGGCCAAGGGATCTTTGGTAGTGATCAAGGCAGCAAGAAACGATGGACTCTATGAGATGATCGGAGAAACAGAAACCAATGATCAAGCAGCAAGCTTGATGGCTGAGCTGGACAAGGCAGCCCTTTGGCACACTCGCTTGGGACACATGAGCGAAAAGGGCCTGTAAGTGCTTAGCAAGGAAGGTCTACTTGGTGGTGACAAAGTAGAAAAACTGGATTTCTGTAAGAGCTGTGTTCTTGGGCAGCAATATCGGGTCATCTTCAACACCGGAGTGCACAAGTCTAAGGGCATTCTTGACTACATTCATGCGAACCTTTGGGGACCAGCAAGGACACCAACACAGGGAGGTAACATTTACTTTCTGTCTTTAATTGATGATTATTCAAGAAAAGTATGGGTTTATTTGGTTAAGAATAAATTAGATGCCTTGAATAAATTAGTGGTGTGGAAAGGGCTGGTTGAGACTCAAATGGGTAGAGTAGTTAAGGGGATAAGAACCGATAATGGCTCATAAATTTTTAACTAAGAACTTGATCAATTCTGTAGGTTAAATGGCATTCTAAGACATAGGACGGTTGTGGAAACTCCTCAGCAAAATGGAGTTGCTGAGTTAATGAATAAGACCCTTATGGAAAAGGTTAGGTGCATGTTAGATGGATCCAAGTTACCAAAATATTTTTGGGGAGAAGCCGTAGCTACAGCTGCATATTTGATTAATAGATCACCCTCTAGGATTGTGTTCCAAAAGACTCCCATGGAGATGTGGAGTGAAAAGCCCCCTGAGTTGGACAACCTTAGGACTTTTGGGTGTGCTGCGTATGCACAACAAAAGGATGATAGACTTAGCCCAGGATCTAAAAAATGTGTGTTTCTAGGATATGGGGAAGGGGCTAAAGGATATAGGTTGTGGTCCTTAGAAAAAGAAGGATTAAAACTCATAATAAGTAGGGATGTTAATTTTAATGAATTGTTATTTCCCTACTTGGAGAAAACTAACTCTGCAGGGGCTAGTGAGCAAACCAGTTTGGTTCTTGTGGAGCATAGCATCAAGGGAGATTCTGTTCAGGTAGAGCAGAGGAGGCAAGAGGGTTCGGACCAAGTAGAGCCCTTAGATGATTGCAAAGCTCAAGAAACTCATGAAGAGCCTGAACTAGAAGAGGTTGATGCAGCGAGTCGGAAGGACTACCAGCTCATAAGGAACTGGGAAGGAAGGCTGGTTGGACCACCTTCAAGATGTGGGTTTGCAGATACTGCAGATGCAGCAGCTCCTTGGAAAGAATGAGGGATGACTGAACCAGAAACTTACACGGACGCCATGGAGTGTAAGGATTCGTCAAAGTGGCAGCTGGCTATGGAGGAAGAAATGGATTCTTTGAGGAAGAACAACTTCTGGGAATTGGTAAAAATTCCAAGAAATCAGAAAGTTGTGGAATATAAATGCACTTACAAGATCAAAGAAGGGTGCCCTCCAAGAGATGAAGTCCGGAACAAGGCTAGGCTAGTGGCGAATGGGTTCACAAGGAAAGAAGACATAGATTTCACAAGAACTTTCTCACCTGGACACAAGGTGGAGAAGATGGTGAGTATCCTCATCTATGTCATTAATGGGCTATTGGTTTGGAACAGCAGGGAGAGGATGGAAAGGTTTACATCTCAACTTAGTGAGGAGTTCGAGAGGAAGGATCTCAGCCTTGCACAAAAGATCCTTGGGATGAGAATCATCCAAGAAAATGAGAGAAGCCGGTTGAGGGTTTCTTGGGCAATGGGTGTTCTCAGCAAAATTGTGAGTAATCTCAGAAAAGAGCATTGGCTTGGGATAAAGTGGTTGCTGAGGAATAAGGAGGCTCAGTGGCAGCCAATGGTAGCACTCATAACAACCGGGGCAGAATGCGTAGCAGCTATGGAAGCCATAAAGGAGGCTGTGGGGTGCAAAGGGTTGTTCGATGAGTGGAAGGTCCTAAAAGAGCAGGTTGTGGTGTCTTTGGATAGCCAAAGTGTGGGGCACTTGTGGAGGAATCCGGTGTTCCATGAGGGGACAAAGTATATGGATGTTCGGTATCATTATATTCCGAAAAATGATACGAAAGGATGCATTCATGTTGACAAGAAGACCATAGAGGAAAGTCCTGCAGATTTAGGTACTAAAGTCTTACCTCTAAGTAAATTCAATCATTGCCTTGAATTACTTAGGATTGGAGTCAGTTGATTGATGACTCAAGATGAGTTTGGATCACGAAGCTTTCTGCACAATGGTTCAGGTTTTTTGAACACTTAGACAAAGGTAGAGATTGTTGTTATTTGCCTAAGTTTCAAACATGTCCAAACATGGTCTAAGATTGGTTAATGTCCAAACCAATTGTGGGATATCAAAGTTTAGCAAGTTAAAAGGTTGCACACAAGTGTGTGCTTAAGTTTTGAGCGTGGGAAGGTTAGGCACACTACTGTGCAAGTTTCAGCACACAAGCAAGAGGTGTGCGCACAGCATCAGGAGGCTGCAGCATCAGGTCACGCCGGAGCACACAGCACCAGTGCCGCAGCACACAGTAAGCCATGCTTCCAGCCCTGCCCCAGCGTCGCAGCACACAGCACATGTGTGCACACATGATCCAGCATGCATAAGACCTCTCCAATCATGTGTGCACCACACCAAAACGCACAGCATCACTTAGAGAGTGATGTAGGGCTGAGATTAAAGGAAGAACATGATAAAAGGGAGGATAATGACTCACAAGAATGTCCAAGAATTAAGAGGCTATAAAAGGGGTTCTCAAGGCCTCATTTCATAATATAATACAAGATACAAAAACACACATACAAGAGAGTTTTGTGACATTGTGAGATCATTGTAAACACTAAGAGAGAATTGTGTAGAGAGACATAAACACAAGAGGGACTCTTGTAGTGAGGCTGGTTGTAATAAGATAGAGAGAGTCTAGATTAGATTAGAGAACATTCTTGAGTTCTCATCTTCTTCCTTCTCTTATTGTTTCTTTAAGAACTTGGATTCTTGAAGGGGATTGCTGTAACTTTGTAAGAACCATTGAGATAGTGCAGAGAGTTAGGAGGAACTCGCGGGGACGTAGGCACATTACCGAACCTCGACAACAAATTACTTGTCTTATTTCTTTCTTTGATTTTCTGTTCTTGTGTTCGATTGCTGAAATTCTTTCTACAAGTCATTCAAGACTTGGGTGTTTGGAAGATCACCACCTGGGCATCTTGTCAAGGTGATTTCCAACACAAGAAAATTGTGATCAATGCTATAAGGGCTCATGATTTCAAAGCCAAGATGAGGGAAGCATCAAGTGGAGAAGGGTTGTTCGTTAGAGGAAAGCCAGCAACTCGGAGTGGCAGTAGCATCCATGGCAACTATCGGGAGAAATCAAAGGGCAGAGGGCAGAGCCATGAGAGATCGCATTCCAAACCAAGATTTGGAGGAAAGAGATGCTTCTACTGCAATAAGGAGAGTCATTTCAAGAAAGATTGTAAGAAGAAGTTGTGAGATGAGAGAGGAAAAAGCCATACCAACAATGGAGAGGCTTCGGTTGCCAAGGAGAACAGCAAGATGATGTTCTTGTTGTGTGCTCAAATATGAGAAGGAGGCAAGGCAGCGGGAAATGGATCTTGGATACCGGGTGCACTTATCACATGCGCCCTCACAGGGATTGGTTCAAGAATTTCAAGGAAACCAATGATGAAAAGTTTTTCTTGAGGAATGATACTTCTTGCCAAGTGAGGGGGATATGAGACATCTAGTTAAGGATGTTTAATGGAGTCACAAGGCTACTGCGGAATGTGAGGTATCTTCCAGATTTAAGAAAAAACTTGATCTCATTGGGGTAGCTGGATTCCTTGGGGTACACATACAAAGCAGAGGGAGGAAAGATCAAGGTAACCAAGAGATCTTTAATAGTGATCAAAGCAGAAATTAAGGATGGTTTCTATGAGATTATCGGAGAGACAAAAATCAAGTATCAAGCAGCAAGCTTGATGGCTGAGATTGATAAGGCGGTTCTTTGGCACAATTGCTTGGGATATATGAGCAAAAAAGGCCTGCAAGTTCTCAGCAAGGATGGTCTACTTGATGGTGACAAGGTAGAGAAACTTGATTTCTGCGAGAGTTGCATTCTTAGGAAGCAATATCGGGTCAGCTTCAACACTGGAGTGCACAAGTCTAAGGGGATTCTTGACTACATCCATGCAGATCTTTGGGGACCAACAAGAACACCAACACAGGGAGGTAATCGTTACTTTCTTTCTTTAATTGATGATTATTCAAGAAAGGTTTGGGTTTATATGCTTAGAAATAAATCAGATGCTTTGAATAAATTTGTGGTGTGGAAAAAGTTACTAGAGACTCAAACGGGCAGGGTAATTAAGATGTTAAGAATCGATAATGGCTTAAAATTTTTTAATAAGGATTTTGATAAATTCTGTGAATTAAATGAGATTCTAAGACACAGAATGGTTGTGAAAACCCCTCAGCAAAATAAAGTTACTGAGAGGATGAATAGAACCCTTATGAAAAAGGTTAGGGTAATGTTAATTGAGTCTGGTTTACCAAAATATTTTTGGGGGGAAGTTGTGGCCACTGCTGCATATTTGGTTAATAGATCATCCTCTAGAGCTTTAGAGCTCAAAACTCCTGAGGAGATGTGGAGTGGGAAACCCTCCGAGTTGAACAACCTTAGAACTTTTGGATGTGCTGCATTTGCACATCAAAATGATGATAAACTTAGCCCAAAGTTTAGAAAATGTGTGTTTCTAGGGTATGGTGATGGAGTTAAGGGGTATAGGTTGTGGTTCTTAGAGCCAAAAAGGACTAAACTCATAATAAGTAGGGATGTTATTTTTAATGAATTGTTATTTCCCTATTTGGATAAAACTAACCCTGTAGGGGCTAGTGAGCAAACTGGTCCGGTATTTGTGGAGCATAGCATCAAGGAAAATTCAGTTCAGGTAGAGCAAGAAAGGCAAGAGGGTTTGGACCAGGTAGAGCCCATTGATGAAGGCCAAGCTCGGGGCACTTAAGAGGAGGCTGAAGTAGAAGGGGTTGATGCAGCAAGTCAGAATGACTACCAGCTCACAAAAGACCGGGGAATGAGGGTGGTCAGACCACCTTTGAGATATAGGTTTGCGGATGCTAATGTAGCAGCTCCTTGTTCAAAATGAGGGATTGTTGAACCAGAAACTTACATGGATGCCATAGAATGTAAGGATTCGTCAAAGTGGCAGCTAGCTATGGAGGAAGAAATGGATTCTTTGAGGAAGAACAACTCTTGGGAATTGGTGGCCAAACCAGAAAAACAGAGAGTTGTAGATTTTAGGTAGATCTATAAGATCAAAGAAGGGAATCCTCCAGGGGATGAAGTCTGGTATAAAGCTAGGCTAGTGACGAAGGGGTTCACACAAAGAGAATGCATAGATTTCACCGAAATATTCTCACCGGTTGTGAAATACAAGATGATACGGATAGTATTACCAATGGTGGTCCAATTTGATTGGGAGATCGAGCAAATGGATGTGAAGACAGTGTTCTTGCATGGAAAGCTTGATGAGACCATCTACATGAGGCAACCCAAAGGCTATGAAGAAGGAAGGCAGAGAGATTTGGTGTGCTAATTGAAGAAATCTCTCTATGGCCTGAAGCAATCACCTCAGCAATGGAATAAGAGGTTCGATTCCTTTGTAACTAGCTTAGGTTTCATAAGAAGCTACTATGATTCGTGCTTGTACTACAAGGGGCACAAGGTGGAGGAAGCGGTGATCATCCTCATCTATGTTGATAATATGTTGCTGGTTGGGAGTAGCATGGAGAGGATAGGAAAATTGAAGTCTCAACTCAGTGAGGAGTTTGAGATGAAGGATCTTGGCCATGCACAGAAGATCCTTGGGATGTGTATAATCAGGGAAAGAGAGAGAAACAGATTGAAGATTTCTCAGACTTCCTACATAGAAAAGATGATATCTAAGTTTTCTATGGAAGATAGCAAACCAATGAAGGTTCCCCTTACTGGTCATTTCAAGTTCTCCAGCGATCAATGTCCAAGATCGAATGAGGAGAAGAAGGAAATGGAAAAGGTCCCCTACTCTAGTGCGGTTAGATCAGTCATGTTTATGATGGTAAGCACTAGACCTGACATTGCTCATGCAATAAGTGTTATCAACAGGTTTATGAGTAATCCCGAAAAGGAACATTGGCTTGGGATGAAGTGGTTGCTGAGGTACTTGAAGGGAAGTCCAGATGTGAGGGTGGTTTATGAGAAGAGGGGTAAGTCCATTTGTCTTGAGGGTTATGCTGATTCGGACTATGAAGCAGACCGGGATAAAAGAAGATTGATTACCTCTTACTTCTTCAACTTAAACGGATGTTGTATAAGTTGAAAGGCTCAGTTGTAGCCGGTGGTAGCACTCTCAACAACCGAGGCTGAGTACATAGTGTCTATGGAAGCCATAAAGGAGGCTATGTGGTGCAAAGGGTTATTGGAAGAGTTGAAGGTCCTAAAAGAGCAGGTGGTGTTATATTCGGATAGCCAAAGTACATTGCACTTATGTAAGAATCTGATGTTCCATCTGGGCTTCCCTTAGATGTTCGGTATCATTTCGTTCGGAAAAATGTTACAGAAGGATGCATTTATGTGGACAGGTGGCCACGGAGGAAAATCCTGCAGATTTAGGCACCAAGGTTCTACCTCTAAGTAAGTTCAATCATTGCCTTGGACTTCTTAGGATTAGAGTCGGTTGATATGATGACTCAAGTTGAGTTTGGATCATGAGTTCTCTGCACAATGGGTTCGAGTTTAATCGCTTAGACAAAGGTAGAGATTTGTTGGTATTTGTCTAAGGATTAAATAGGTTTGAAAAGCTTCAGCATCAGGTCTCTAGGTCGTGGCTTAAGGTGTGTGCGCCTTAGCCTCCATAAAGTCTAGAAGTTGAGGGAGGAGCTGTGTGTCGAGGCCCAAGGTGTACGCACAGCGGCACAGCCACCCGAAGCCGCAGCCTCCAGCATGACAGCAACTCTCCCACCTTCCAAGCTGCGGCATGCCCTGTTCTGAGCTGCGACTTGAAGGCACACCTTAAGCCAATTTTCAGTTTTCTTCTCCTAGTGCGTGGGGTATGATCAAAATGCACAGGATCACTTAGACTTGTTGAAGGGCTATGATTGATTGGCCCTCAAGATCTAAGGGTGGAGATTGACTTCAAGATAGGTTCAAGAAGTGGTGCACTATATAAAAGGTCACCTAGCTTCAAAGAGACATAACATGTGAATATGAAAGTGAGATCAATAGTAAGAGTGCAAAGACACAAAACAAGAGAGACTCATTGTAGAGAGACTGGTTGTTTAGAGAGAGAGTAGTATAGATTGGGGATTCAAGGGCCTTGTAAGTGGAATTTTCTTGGGGAAAATTCCAGGGTAACTCAAGTCCTTATCACTTTCTTTTCTCTTCTTTCGTTCTTAAAGAACAAGAGGTTTCTTGAAGAGGTGTTGCTGTAACTTGTAATAACTCATTGATTTAGTGCAGAGGGCTCGGAGGAGCTCACGGGGACGTAGGCACATTGCTGAACATAACAATTGCTGTGTTATTTCTTTCTTTGATTTCTGTTTCTGTTTCTGATCATTACAAGTCACTCTAGACTTGGGTGTTTGGAAGATCACCACCTGGGCATCTTGAGGTGGTTTCTCAACATATTAAAGAAATTGGGTACCCGTTTCTGCATATGGAACAAAATATATGCTTAGTTCTAAAGTTTCATTTTATAACAGATGGTGATTATCATTAGTGATTTGTGAAGTTTGACTTGATTGCTCTCCTATGAGGTCTTTAGTCATCAAGATTGTCTGCAAACTCTTCAGAGTTTGATTAATCTGCTTGAAGTTTTATTTTGTTTTCTTTTTTAATTCAGCTTCTTCCTGTTATGTCAGCTGATACCCTCTAACTATTACTACAAAATCAAATACCTAACTAATACAAAACGAAAGTTATAACTACTAAGCTCTTAGCTCATATCATAATCTCTAATCCAACTTGGCTTTCTCCTAATTCTGGTGGACCCTGCTCTAGTTGTTGTTGCAGCTTCTGTATTCTTTTCTTCCTCTCCTTAATTGATAGTAGTTTCTTCAACTTCATTTAACTCTTCCTCAAGTAATTGTCCTACCACCTCATTGCAAGCTATCCCTTGGTCTAATTCAATCTTGGTCTGACCATTCATAATAGTTGTAGATTGTCACACTCCATAGCCAATATCCATTTCCACCCAAAAATTAAAATTATAGTACCCGATAATTCAGAAGAACCTAGTGCCAATCAAGTCAAAAATCTTATCCACTCCTACTTTTGCTAGAGAATATAAAAAAAATTTTGTTTCAAGATCCTAGTAATTATAAACCAATTAAACTATTAATCATGCACTAGACTACCACCTATTTGCTTTGTTGTCTTAACTCTTAACTAACATTTCTATTCAATTTCTTAGAAGCATAGTATCATAGTTTTCTAGGAGAAGCACCTAGCTTTATAATAAATAATTGGTGTTTTCTTAATTAGTAACCAAAATTCTTCTTTTTAGTCCTCTACAGAAACTAATTATTCTGTTAGATAATTTTCCAAAGGCAAGAGTTTTGGGTTTTACCCACTCATAAATTAAAAACACAAAGATGTTTGAACTCACTCGTTACTTGCGTCTTCTTTGTTAGCTCGTTTTGGACTAAATACGTTTTCCTTGTTTTGATAGAGGTTTTGTACTCTACAATTGAAGATTAAGTAAGAAATGAAGAGAAACAATTGTCTTTGCAAGCAATGGCTTTTTGTCTTTGCAAGCTCAGGTTATGTGCTCTTGTTTGTTGGTTTGGTTATGTTTTTAGAATAGAACACAAGAAAGGTAGTGTCTGGTTTTTTCTTCTTTTTTCCATCTATTGCTTTAACAGCGATGATAGATTGCATGAATGAGGTTTTTTTTCCATCTATTATCAAAATGTGCTAAAGATTAATTAGGTTTTATTATCGTTTTTCCATCTATTTTTTTCTTCTTTTTGGGTTGGTGTTGTATCTCAGTGATTAATTAAGTTTTATATATTTTCTCAGCAGGACGATCTTGATTCAAAAGATACAAAACAGTTAGAGCATGTACTGTTGCAACTTTTGTGATGGAGCTTTTGTTAGAAAGTTTTTAAATTTCTCACATGAATTTATAGTGGTTTTTCAAAAGCCATTATTGGCTATTTTAATATAGCTAATAAATTGAAAGTTACAAATTTATGATTAATCTCAATATATTGAGAGTTACGAATTTGTGATTATTTTCAATAAATTGAATGTTACAATTTGTGGTTAATCTTAATAAATTGAGAGTTACAAATTTTGAATTTATTTCTATTTTAAATTTTGAATTAAATTCCTAGGTTCACTTGTGCCTATAAATACCAAGCTTTTCAAGAGCCTAAGATACACAAATTTCATAATCTTCTTCTTGTCTTCTATGCTTTTAGAGAGTTATTCTATTAGTTTTTATATATTTGTGTTTTTGGGTAACCTTGATCGGGTCAGTTCATCACTGCTTCCCCGTGAATGTGCACATTGTAGTAGACAAAGCTGCGAGCACTTGAGTTTTATCTTGGAGTCAGTTTTAGCCATTCGTACCCGCATGTAGGAAAGCTATAATGACTTTAAGACAGTGGTTTTCCACAACTCACAGGCTAACTCTTTCTATTTTCTACTCTTTAGTTTTAATTAATTATATTATTTTATTTTATACCTTATTATGCATGTGTTAAATTGTTTTGAATTCTACAAATATATATATTCGAATTTGTCTTCTAATTTTCTATAAATAATTATATATTTTTTCAACCGTTTTTATGTATTAGGATCTCAAACATTTAAGATATCATGGATATTTTTTTTTTTCAATTCCAAAGATGTTCTCCTCTATAATATGTTAATCTTAGACTATATATGTAAGATTTCAGCTTTTGAATTATTGCATAGTATTTTTAGAAGAATAAAACTTCTTTTTATATTGTGTGATTGTTTATATATTAAAACAGGTAAATAAAACTAAAAATCTAATTGAAACAGGTAAACAAAGTAAGTATAGTGAGCTCATTGGCTTTTGCTAATGGATTTTGCCCATCGGTAAAACTAATATCTTGCACTTATGCAAACTGTCAGTAAATCCTATAAAGTCGTCGGTATACTGAGGAGCTATATCGACGGATTTTGTCCGTAGTTATATATAATTCATCATATATACTAACAGATTAGAAGCCGTAAGTAAACCCCTTTTGAGCTATACCGACAGATTTTTTCCATTAGTAAAACCTACCTATAGTTACGGTTATAAAACCGTCGAGATAGATGTAAATCTGTACATCTATACCGACGGATTTTGTCCGTCAGTAAAACCTACTTATAGGGACGATTATACAACCGCCAGTGTAGATTCACTACCTATATCGACGGTTTTGAAAACCGTAAGTAAATCTCTCATGTCTATATCGATGGTTAAAAAACCATCAGTATATCTCTATAGTTGCGTTTTTGAAAACCGTTGGTATAGCCCAAGAATATCTATACCTATTGTTTTTGGTCTTTAATGATATATTTTGACCGTCAGTGTATATCAATTTTTATTTTTTTTTTAGTGAGTTACTTGTGCAATGTCACGGTTGTAGCTACACCACTAGATGAAGTGAATATTCAATTTACGCCTCCTATTCTAATTCCTAAGAGGAAATTACAGCGCACACATGCAACTTTTGTGAGGGGCCTCTTATAAGTATCCTAGCAGTAGCTAGTTTCATGCCTTAATTCATCCTCTATGTTCTACTTCCCTTAGCACCTGATTATCCTTTTGGGTAAGTTTCACTTTCTGTCCATCAAAGTTTAGACGTATGACATTTTAGGTACACGAACTTTTAATGTTGGCAATCAACTCCAACGATTATATCGATTTATGGTAATACACTCCCTAGTATAACATATTCAGTAGAAGGTTTCTTTGTAGCAGACTTTGGATTTATCACATATCGATAATTTTGGGAGTTCATTGCCAAAATAAAGTTCATGTATTTAAGTACCAAACGGCTAAAGTTCATGGACCGCTGCTATACTTATCCTATTTATTGTTTGTTGTTTTTATTTTTTCGAATAATTCATAATATTTTCTCGTCTACAAAGGTCTATTTTGGCCTGGATACTGTTTCAGATATTCCAGAACTGGTGGGCACAATAGAGGATCCTGAGCTTCCATTCTCAAGCATTTCAGTTCTTAAGCGACATGATAAGAAAGATGTGGCTAACATGATATTTTCTCGTAAACCAATGGCAGATGCATTACTAGACAGCATCTTTAGGTAATATTTTCAAGTAGCCATCACTATTATTTTCTTTGTGCTGAATCCCCTTAAATTTATTTTGTAAAGCCTTTTTTCTTGCACCGATGCAGCCCATTATTTCCATCAAAGCACGGAACCCTTTGAGTTATCAAAGTAGCTAATCAGTAAATTTTGAAAGGGTCTGGATTTTTTTTTAATTCCTTAAAAGATTTGGATTTTGGATTTTATTAAGACTTCAAGACTCCTGATGCTTGGATATTGTTGTTGATACATTTGGTGTCGAATAGTTTGTTTTCCTATATTTTAGGTTTACCCTTTCATGAGGAGGGAAAAACCTTTGGAGATTTTTTCCTTCTATCTGTGTGCGTGCAGACCCCTTGAGGGTGGGGGGCTTGTTTCAGGCAAACCAAGATTTGAACCCGAAAAATGTCATCTTTTTCTTCTGGAGTGGATACCCTTGGGAGGACCCACTTATTAAACTACTATTGACTATTGATACAGATTCATAAGCCCTTGGATATCTAAACGCTGATTGTTGTTAATTATTGTTCTTGCTGGTAGTTTGAGGAAAGAGACAATCCGAATAAACTGGGGTGCTTATCTTCAGTACCATGCTCCTGAAGTTTTTGCGCCATTTATTTTGGATGGTCAGCATCTATACCACGTAAATTCTTTTGAGAATGCAGCTAGCACCATGGGGATGAGTTTCGTAGCAGCTGAGAATGTAGCACGACTCATCCTGTCGAGATTTTTTTAGCAAGGACTCCTTTAGTTCATCAGATTTGAAGAGCTCTGGTTCTGATGGAGAGGTATTACATTTGGACTTGTGATTTACAATACGTGAATAATGATCGTAAAATGTATGTGGTTAAGCTTTTGGTAAATTGTATTTAAGATCAGGTGACACATAAATGTTATAGTTTATATAACGGAATCTTTAAAGTGCAAATAAAAGATTTCCTTTTTCTTTTACTGGATTTCTCTTTTTAACATTTTTCTCATAATGAGATTAAACTAAAAAGTTGTGAGCTCGTTTACTTTTCTAGGTTGGACACATTCTTTTGCCAGTGGTTTATCATTTCTCCTACCTCTTTGATAAATTAGAACAATGGTCATCAAATAAAATAAACAAGAGGTTCAGCATTAAGATGAGGCTATTTTCTGGAGAGGATGGGGAGAGGAAGAGATAAGAGATAAGAGATAAGAGATAAGAGAAAACGGGGGCAGTACCCTCCGAATTATTTTGATTTGAGAGTACGTTGATTGGTAATCTCATTGACCCGGTTTTGTAGTTATTTTTGACATTGTAAGATCACATTATTAAAAGTCACTCGATAAAAATTAAAAGAAACAATTCAAAACCAAAATTACTGATCTACCTTCCCCTAATTACTACTGTACATTTACTGTTCTTTGACATTATCACTTTGTTTCTTTTTCGACTCTTTCACTTTTTTATTATTTTACCAAACACATCATACAATTATTGATATTTTCTTTTTCACTACACATTTTTTTTCTACTAGTCATGGCCTAAGCATCATTTAGTAAACAAGCATCTCTTATTAATAATGATCCAGTCCAAATCATATAGGCTCAAGGCCATAGGCCTTCCGACGTAAGATCCATTAGTTTTTGACATTAATTGAATTTAAACTTTAGGCACACATCAAATAACAAAAATATATTGAACTTAGATTTTAACTATTTTTATTGAATTCAAACGGAAGTATTTCTTTATTTACATGCAAAATCGTAAGTAAATAATTACTTCATTGTTTACCGTACGAAATTTTCAACATGCAGTCTCCAAAAGACAAGATCCTCAATTTGGACACAGGGCAATTTGAATGAATCAGTATAGCTTCTCAAACTGATGCCTAGCTAGGATGAACAAACGAACCATATGAAAGTTATGGAATCAATCAATTCGGGAAGTGAGATATCGTATTGTTCCAAAAAAATTCATGAATAGTATATAATAAATCACACGAGTAAAATTATAAAGATCTGTACAAAACTCAACAAAAATTATTAAAAATGACAAACTCAGTTCATCTTTTGCATGATTGGAAGAGTCCAAAGAAAACAAAAGAATTTCTCGAAGTATAGTGTAGGTAAATGGCCCTAGCACATTAGTCCACTAAGGACGACCATCAGATTCAAGGATAGTAATCATATTTAAATTATTTTCTCTGATCAAGCCGGCAATGGCCCTTCCATAACTGCATGATTAAAATGATCATGCTTTTTACGTTAGTAAATGTTGTGTATGTTTTTGTATACATGGTGTGTGTGTGCGTGTGTGTGAGAGCGAGAGTGAAAGTGAGAGAGAGAGATAAACCTTTTCTCTTTGCTGGAACTTCAGCTGGAGAAATTTCAGTATCATCTGCAACCACACCCGAAGCAACTGGCGCTTTTGTCGGCACATCTGGAAGGTCCAACTTCTCATTTTCTTCAGAAGATAACACTTCTGTAGGCACTTTTGGCATATCTTCAACAGCAATCTAAAGAAACAAAGGGAAATTCTTTCAGGTAAAGAGTTAATGATGGGTTTTGGAGACAACCAAAATCTCAAAATGTAAACATATATTCTGCCAAAGAAAATCTAGGCCACGTGTCTAAACCTCTAGTCATAGAAAATTAAACAATCTAAATTCATTTGCACAACTTAAAGCAAACCGAGTATGGTGTAAACTCCATTGTCGTGGCACTAATCAAACCAGACTTTGAAATTTGTGTGCCCACTCCCTTATCTACCAGTTCAAGGATCAAGGTTAACAGCCCATTTGAATTGTGGGAAAAAGAAAAAATGTATAGAGCAGATGTTCAAAATAAATTACATTTAACACGTAAGCAAAAAAGAGATCAAGGAAAATTGAAGGTTTATGTTGAACATTCGAACATTCTCCTGCCATTCCCCCAAAAGAAAGGCAGAACAAACCAAAAAAAGCGAGGACACGCACAAGGGGGGAGGGACATAGTTTTGTATATAAGTAAACCATTCACTTCTAACATCAATGGCAACCGTGACAAGTGATCTACATTTCTATCGGATCACAACCTTTTTCTTTGTTGGATCCCACTGATCACAGTCTATATATGTGAAAAATATTATCATTATTATATTTCTAATGGGCACTTCATAACTCATAACCTATCAGTATAGTCTGAGATATGTATGGACGACGAGTCCATCAAGTCGCATTTCTAACATTAACGAAGTGACATTTGGAGGACAGATACTAAGATGCCATAGTAATATGAACTCAAGATCCTGGCTACAAGAACTGGCAACTAGTATTAGCAAAGGACAATTGTACTGTATAGTATCCATTACAATCACTAAATATAGCTGTAAATTTGAACCAATTAGATTTAGAGACATTGTTAATTGACTAAAATAAAAAATAAACTAGAGGAAATGCATTAGTACTGATGCCGGATAGATCGAGAGGGGAGAAGCAGGGAAATTAACCAAGAGAAAATAGACTATGCAGATGAAAGGTAAAGAAGAGGAAGAACAAAACAAGCAAGGGAGAACAATCAATTTTCAATTCATAATCCAGTCTACCTTACAATCTTAATATCAATGCTCTTATATAGGCATCAAACATTACTTAAATAAGAAAGTAAATCAAATCTTAATAACTATTTAATTGCCTAAATCTAATTTTCCTAAAATACATATCCAAGAATAACATCCCAAAATAATAAATATTTTCTTTTCTATTCTGCATCATTCTCTCCCACTTACAAAAAAACTCGACCGCGAGTTTCGAAGTGGTGAAGTATCAAAACTTATGATTCTTGAAGTTGAATAGAAAAAACTTGCAATTTTCGAGATGTAGCAATCTCGATCGAGCAGAAGAAGGATATCAAGAGGAGTTGTTGAGGAGCCTCAATCCAGTGCAGGAAGACAAAATCAATGTAAGGAAGGTCATGTGGATTGGAGAAACAACTTCTGCCTCTTCTTAAATGGAATCCCAATTTGTACAAGTTTTGGTGAAAGTTGCTTCCACTTGTTGTTTCACCTGTTCAAGGAGTTGTTGTATCTTGCGAATTCGAGTTTCAAAGTTGGAATACTCGATCTTCAATTGACAGTAATTATCATAAATACACCGACCATCTAACTCTATTTTAGCCCAATAAACATCTTGAAGCCAATGATATTGCACAAGAGCATAAGTTTGATAAAGAACGATTTTCTCTACAAAACCGTATGGATAAAAAATCTGATGTAATATATTTTGGTGACCGGATAGTAAATATGATGAATGGTCACACAAAGAATCTGGGTTGGTTCACCTAAACCCATTACTCATAACAACTGATTGTAATTTTCTAATTTTTTCTTTTTCTTTTCCTTTTTTTTGCTTCTGATTTTTTTCACTATTTTTTTTCTTTTTTCCTCTTTTTTTCTCTTTTTTTTCTTTTCAGGAAAGTACAAATAAAAGAAATCAATAAAAGATTATAAACATAAAAGAAACTGGTAGTGCATTAAGAATGTTGCTTGTCTGGAGAAATGGCTCAGATGCGGCTCGGCTTGTGGCTCGGCTCACGGCTCACAGCTTGGCTTGACTGGCAGTAAGTGTGTGTCTTTCTGTCTGTCCTAGTTTTTTCCAGCTTTTGACAGTGGCTTTTTGCAGGTCTGTAGATCAGCAGATGGAGGAGGTGATGCTGCAGTTGGACTAGTCTGGTGGATCGCTGGCCATCGGAAACGGAGGGGAGTGGTGGCTGCGATTTCAGATCAAGCTTCCAGCCAGATCTGACAGTGACTGTGGCTACTGCAGGTTTCTGCGAGGCTGGTGATTACGGAGCGCGGCTGAGATTGACGGGTTGGTCGTGGCGGTCAGAGGTGAAGGCAGCCGGAGTTGCCATTGATGGTGGTACCGTTGGCTGTGAAGACGAAGGTGATGAATTTTTTTTTTTTGGCTGCTTTTTTTATACAATATGTGATTTAAGGGATAGATAGAGATAGAAATGCTGGACCTTTCGACTCTGATACCACTTGATGCCGGACATATAGGTAGAAACAAAACAGATTGAGAAAGGGGAGAAACAGGGAGATTAACTAAGAAAAAATAGACTAAGTAGAAGAAAGATAAACAAGAGGAAGAATAGAACAAACAAAGGAGAACAAAACAAGCTGAGAAATAGAGATGGGCAAAGAGAGAATCAATTTTCAATTCATAATCCAGTCTACCTTACAATCTTAATATCAATGCTCTTATATAGGCACCAAATATTATTTAAATAAGAAAGTAAAGCAAATCCTAATAACCATTTAATTGCCTAAATCTAATTTTCCTAAAATACATGTCCAAGAATAACATCCAAAAATAATAAATATTTTCTTTCCTATTCTGCATCATTCTTGATACCGAACAGATAGGTAGAAACAAAAACAGATTGAGAAAGGGGAGAAGCAGGGAGATTAACCAAGAGAAAATACACTAGGTAGAAGAAAAACAGATAAGAGGAAGAACAGAACAAGCAAGGGAGAACAGAACAAGCTGAGAAACAGAGATAGGCAAAAAGATAATCAATTTTCAATTCATAATCCAATCTACCTTACAATCGTAATATCAATGCTCTTATATAGGCACCAAACATTATTTAAATAAGAAAGTAAATCGAATCCTAATAACTATTTAATTGCCTAAATCTAATTTTTCTAAAATATATGTCCAAGAATAATATCCCAAAATAATAAATATTCTCTTTTCTATTCTGTATCAAGTACTTTATGGAAACGTATTAGTACATCATATTGCTGTTGACTTAAAATGATTAAACCAAAATCAAACTAAAAACCAGTAGAACTAGTGAGCCATCTATTGAAATGGAATAATACATACCTGAGTTTCCAAGTTCTCGAATTCTGCTAGAATTTCCTCTTCATCTTCTGCTGATAATTGCTCCCCCAATATTGCATTTATTTCCTTCAAAATCCAAATATTAAGTTTTTCATTTATAATTAAAGGAAACAAATCCAATTTTTTTAACAAAAACAAAGAAGAGGAGAATTATTTTATTAATTAACTTACTAATATAGAACTTATGGATGAGACCAACTGACCAACAGTGGGTACAGTTAATAGCAAGTTAGAATGATGGTGAAGCACTTTACTGTGAAGGTTCTCAGTTAAGCAAAATTAAGGTGGAATACATTAAATGCAGTTTCAATAAAAACATGCATAGGAAGTTCCTAAGAGTGATAATTTACATATTTTGGGTCAATCATTACAAGGAAGAAGAGACTGAACAGGACTTCATCCATCGAATCAGATGAGATAGGATAATGGAGCAATGAGAATGTAGTACTGTGTGATTAGAATGATAGACAAGTTGAACAATATATATGACAACTAAAACCATCTATACTTCATGAAATTGGGTGTTAGACAACTTAAGACTTTTTAGGAAACTACATTCAAAGAATGAGTTTGGCTGAAATGGTAATGTTGAGATAATGGTGTGAAATGTTGCGATGAAAATGTTGTGCGAGAAAAGATTAAATAATAGTTAAATTCATCAGTTAAAGAAGTAGAAGTGGCACCAATTGAGGATAAGCTGAGAGAATGACATCTTAAATTGTCTGGTTATCTCAAGCAAAGTCTTACGGTTAAAGTGGTGACAAAGAATGATTTTGTTAAAGTGTGGAACTTAATAAACATTGTTGGCTTGTTTCCCATCAACTTGAGATTTTGGGATAATTGGTAACTAACATGGTATCAAAGCCACAAAGGCAAAGGTCTTGTGTTCAAATCTTGATAACACTCACTTGTTTCTATGTATGATATATTTGGTTTGGTCTTTGTCTATAGTTTGGGGTCGTCTTGTTTCGGTTTCGGGCTTCACGTGCTAGACCCATACCTTCTATGGGGCTGTGCACGTGAGAGGGAGTGTTAAAGTGTTGAGGTTGATATATATTGTTGGTCCACTTCCCATCAGACCCATACTAACTATGGGGCTATACACGTGAGAGGGAGTGTTAAAGTGTAGAGGTTGATATATATTGTTGGTCCATTTTTCATCGCTTTAAGTTTTTGGGATTATTAGATCCAAGTAGAATGTACAAGGGACACAAGGTACACCAAAAATTACTTAAGTAGTGCCAAATCTTTGACTTCTAAAATCTTACTAATGGTGTAGCCCAAAACCAAGTGGATTGGAGAAGTGTCCAAGTAAATGGCATCAACTAGTTTGGGACTCTATTTTAGTTGAGTTGTATACGTATAATAAATTGCTGCAGATAAGGAAAGGTGCAGCACGAGAACTTCCCATCCAGTAAGGCAAGGAAATGGGTGAATGTTATAATGTCTTATCATAGTTAGAGCTCCAGTAGACCAGCACAACATAAACAGCAGAATCATACAAGAAGGCAACTCTCAATAGTAAAAGGATTTAAAATAAGCTTGTAAATAGTTTTGGACAGATAAAGGCATCATCCTAGGACACTGAGAACATCACAACAGAATAAAAATAAAAAATAAAAAAACTTAATTTTGAATGTAATGATGCAGATTTAAATCAGAAAACTTAAGATGTCTACGCATGCACGAGTGCACGTGCGCACATATACACACAAGGAGGGAGGGAGAGAGAGAGAGAGAAAGAGAGATCAATTCTCAAGAAGAACAACAACATCTAATCTATATAAACAAGATAGTCTTTACTCCCTAAAACATTACAAATCTGTGTCATACTAGATGAGATAAAAGTGCAAATACTAAATATAGATTTGACATCAACGTAAGGGGAGAATAATAAAGAAGTCAAAAGTGAAACTCACATCTTGATAAGCTTTGGCCTCAGCAGAATCATCCTTCAGTTTTTGAACATCCTCCAGGTTGATCTCACTTTGTATTGCCTTAATTGCATTATTACCTGCCTTCAAGCTCTCAAAAACTGCTTTTTGCTTGCTTGCCAGTTCAATGTCTGCCAACTGAACCACAATGCACATTGGAATATCTATGCTCATGTTTGGAAGGGGTTTTTGAAAACTGAAACAGTTTTCAAAAACTAAAATCAGTTTTCAAAAACTCATTTCCATGTTTGGCAAACAGTTTTCAAAAGTAATTTTCTAAAACAGTTTTCAAAAACAGTTTTCTGAAAACCCCAAATTAGTGTTTTCTGATATAATTTTCGAAAAATAGCCCTAAAATCAATGTTCACTTCTTTGGTTCATTCTTCCTTCATGGTGTATAAAAAATATTAAAATTTTGAAAATAAAATAATATTAATTATTTTGAAGTATTTAGTAAATATGAGAAATAAAATTAATATAAATTTTAAATTTAAACTCAAAACTAAAAATAATTACAAGGTGTATCAAAACAATTTTCAAAATAAGAATATCCACACAACATTTCACTGTTTTCTGTTTTGGAAACAATTTTCGAGTTACAGTTATCCAAATATATTATCTTTAAAAAAAATCAGTAAACTGTTACCCAAACATGCCCTACAATTTCCATTCTCAGGAGTATTTATTTGAAGATAAATTAAAGGAGAAAAGAAAGCAAAAGCCATTCTACCACACATGTAAAGTACCATTGACCATAATAAAATAAGGAAAGAAGAAAAAAGAAATAAAAAAGGAATGAAGAATTGAAGGAAATGTAACAAACTGCATTTTCATATAATGATTATTGACCTGTTGTTCAACATTAATGACCCAGGCATCAACTTGCTTCAACAGTTCTTCTTGTGCTTTCTTCTTCTTCAATGCTAACAAGGCCCTGTCCTTCCTCTTTTCACGAATCAAGTCTATGGCCGCTTGCTTTTCAGCTTCAATGACGGCCTCAAGCTGAAAAGCAAATATCACAAAAGGGAGTAATATTAGCAAATACACCATAAGAAGTCAAAATATTAATTTGAATTGCACTTCGCTGAGACAAACCTCAACACAGGTTATAAATTCAAGTATTAGGGAGACACACAGTGGTGACCTTTGCCAAAATTATACGGTTATGGGACTACAAGTTAGCCCTGACTTAAAACCTTCAATAATTATATATATATATATACATTATGCCTCCATAATTTTGGTATTAATCAATGGTCACAATTGAATTAAGTAAAATTTTACAGGACAAAATTTATTACTTCAAGTTGGCCACAGTGTAATAGCGTCTTACACTGTTACACACCACAGCATTGTGAAAGGCCAAACTGGTTTTAGAAATCTGGGTCAGCAAACCAAATATAGCAAAACAAAATGAGCCTACCTCATCGAGATTATGGTATCTTATTAAACTATATCTTGAGCACCTTTGAAGCAGTCTGACAAAAAATATTCACAATTTTACATTAGAGATTATCGTATCTTATTAAACTATATCTTGAGCACCTTTGAAGCAGTCTAACAATAAATATTCACAATTTTACATTACACGAAAGTAGATATAGGTTCATCCTTGCTTGCATGAATCCATATGCACATGAATACCCACATGTTTGGGCATATATATTGCATGTTTCAAAAGGCAAGCAGAATAATGTGTAAAATCAGAAATGAGTATTTACCATAAAATTTTGGCTCACACTATCATATGCTGCTCTACTTGTGTCTAAAATTCTCCTTATAAGTTATAACTTCTTGCCAGGCATTGCACAGCACGGTTATTGGCTGTGTTCACAGGTCCAACAAATCAAAGGTCAACAGCAACAGGCAAAGTGCCTGCAGCCAAGGGTAAAAGGACACATCCACGCCCATAAAAAATATGATATAACTGCTACGCCAAACTTATATTTTACACACCAATTTGTAGTTCCAATAGAGCAACCAGGTTTTCACATTAAAAATTGAGAAATTGAAACTGAGGGAAGAGAAGTTCTGCAATTGTGACTTTCAGAAGCAGTGACTTTGTTATTGACACTGACAGCATAAATATGGCTGACTTTTCACATTCTTTCATGCATATTCCTTCTTTATAGCTTCCTTAAATGAAATGGAACCTAAGCATGTCTAGGATGTAGAAAAGATGAACAAAAAGGTTTTATGTAGAAACTCAAGGAAGTGAAATCCTAACTGTTGCATTTGAAGACTGAGACCCTGTTACAGCAACACATTATGTAACTAGTGGCCATACAAAGTAACCAAAAGATACCAAGGGTGAAGTAGTAGCTAATCACTAATCAACTAATAGGGAGGAGAAAATCATGGGAAATAATCATAATCGTAAACCAGAGTCACCGATTGGTGGGAGTTTTGGGAGTGGAGAATATCCTAAGAATGAGAGGTGCCGCCTATGTCAACACCACTTCGACAGCCGACTGAACATATAGTATTTGGTATGTATTCAAAAGGACCAATTGAAGGCCCATTTTTTCGAGGTTGAAGGTAGGGTATTCAAGCTCAATATTACCATTACTATGTAGCAACTTATTGTGAATAATTTGAATTTCAAGTATTAACAATACTGGAACATTATTGTGCACCTCAAACAGTATCTCAATACTGAGCATTGACATAGAAAACTTAATAATAGCCACTCCAACCTCAGAATGCTTGTTCATTCACAGTCAAACTCAAAAAGGGGAAGTTTTGAAATCAACTAATCAATAAACATTACGTTAAAATTAGTAATAGAGAAGCATATATCATTAGGCATTAGAGTAAATAGATTTTTATTCTAAAAACTGGTAGTGAACAAAGCTAAAACATGAATTTTTCACCAATTCACATACCCACATTAGATTCAATGCACAGTGCATGAAGCATGCCATATCTTTATGTGACATACATAGTAACATTGAATAAAGGCGCATCAATGAACAACAAAGTGCTTGGAAACAATCTATTTTGAGAAGGGAGAAGATTCTCTCTAGTAATTTGGGAAAAATTTTCCCAAAGTTACTGGAGAGGATCCTAGTCCTTTTGAAAAATAGCTTTCACAACAAAAAACAATTTTTTTCTAATGCTGCCTTCCTTTTTTGTGGGAAGGTGTTTATTTACAACCTTCTGTTTAATTAATCATGAATGATAGCAGTATTTTCAACTTGCTTGGTCCTATGTCTTCAAAGCTGAGCATTTTGACTAAGGTTCATATGCTCGGTCCCATGTCTCCAAGGTCGATCATTTCAACTGCTACTTATATGCTCAGTCTCATGTCTCCAAGGCCGAGCATTTTGACTAAGGTTCATATGCTCGATCCCATATCTCCAAGGCCGAGCATTTTGACTGAGTTTCATATGCTCTCCCATGTTTCCGAGGTCGAGCATTTTGACTGACGTTCATATGCTCGGTCCCATGTTTCCAAGGCCAAGCATTTTGAGTGAGTTTCATATGCTCGGTCCCATATCTCCAAGGTCGAGCATTTCGACTGCTACTCATATGCTCGGTCCCATGTCTCCAAAGCCGAGCATTTTGACTGAGACTTATATGCTCGGTCCCAGGTCTCACAGGCCGAAGCATGCAACCAACGGCACAAAGCTCCATTATACTTCCTCAAGCACATAAATATACTTAAGGCAGTGGGAGGCCTCTGATATAGTAGATAATTCACTCTCCAATAGCCTGATAAACATGGATAACTCTCTCTCCAATGACCTGATGACGCGTGGGATAAACATGGATAACTCTCCCTCCAATGACCTGATGACGCGTGGTTACATTAATGATGGGCACGTAGCAGAGCAAATGATGAGCGTAATCACTCACAAACTTCTCACACATAAAAATAGAAGTGAGATTTCAAGGATTGCGTCGTCCTTGAACACGTAATAAGACTCCTCAAAAGGAATACAGGATTCAGATATCGTGTCGTCCTGACCACGTAACGAACTTATTTCCTAAACCACTAAAAAAAAGTCCAAGTTACACAGATTACAACATACACAATTCATTCATTCACGATAAAACACTACTACCACTATCCCTACACTCATTTTTCTCGCTCAAAACCTTGCACTAACAAAAGCATCGTAGAGTGTCACCCCCTCTTTTTCCGTACAGAACTCAGGATATCAGAACAGCTCAGCTGCAGATTTTCGACAACCAAAACAACATAACTACAAATTTCAACTCCCCATTCTCTTCTCTTTTCCTTCAGTTTCTTGGCAAAAAACAGTTACACAAATTAACCAAATTAAAATTTACAATCATCCCCATATACAGTAAATATGAAACAACCACAATTCAATTTAACAAACTTAACAAAACAATTAAAATCAACAAAAGAAGCCCAGAGAAAGAGGGCAAAAATTACGCATACCTGTTGTTGATATTGACCAAGCTTGCGCCTCTGGGTCTTGAGAGAAAGAATTGCTCGATCCACATCAGTGATCTTCGGTTTCTTCACAAACAAATTCCCCATCTATTATTTTCAAACAATAATAAAGGGTTTTTTTTGGTAAAATTGTGAATAATTTTTTTGGACAAAAATTTGTGGTTAATTAATTTGACTAAATTTTTTATAAGATAATTAAGAAAAGAATACGACTTGGGTTATAGGTTTTGGGTAATAACAAGGTTACATATCCCTCATTTCTTTGCTGTCTGTGTCCCAGTCCAATCTGGCTTTCGAGCTTTTTCAGTTGATCAAGAGTCCAACAGAAATGTACTTCCAACTCCCAAGCTCTTATTTTGAACAATCGAGAGAGAGAAATGGAGGCTGAGTCGTCTAGGGGATGAGCATGGGCTGGGCCGCCCGCCCAACCCACTCAACCCAATGCAGTTTTTGTTGGTCTAAAATTCCGTTTGAAGTGAGTGTAGGGGGATACTAGTCTTATGGATGGCTAAAACCGATCGGTTGCATCGGTTTTTTTTTCTTTGACCGTTTTATCTTCCTAATTAGTTTTTATATTTACAACAAACAAGCTTTTCTATAAAAAGTTTTTTTAAGAAATTTTAGATTGTAATATAAATATTTATTGATGTAGATTGTGAAAACTTTTGTATAAGATTATTTATATTGGATTTGATGAAATGGTTTTAATTAGGATGATTTGTTTGTATTTTTGAAAAAGAATTAGGATGGTTTGTGATTTGTTGATTTTATTTAAAATATTTGATAATATTCGCAAGTTAAAAAAATAAGTTTGTGTTGTTAAAAGACAGCATAAAACTTGTTTTGATGATAGTAGTATTATATGCATGGGTTTATGTTTGATAAACAAGTTTTAAAGTATTTTTAGGGAATATATATATATATATATATATATATATATATATATATATATATATATATAGTTTGATAAACAAGTTTTAAAGTATTTTTAGGGAATATATATATAAAGGGGTTGATGTGGTTGACCCTCTCATCCACAATGGTTGGTGGTTTACACCAACAATCATCATCATATACGGTTGGTGGACGATAGTGAATGGACATTTCCACCGATGAAAGCAATTGCAGATGAAACGACAATCGCATCTACTGTCGTTCTTAACTAGTCCTATGGGCCCACGCGATAATCATTCTGTAAAATAGTGTGTAAATTATAAAGAAAAAAGACAGGTAGACTCTGAAGTTTCACACATCTGTCTAATTTGCCTTTTAGTTTTTAATTCGTGTCTATTTGACTTTACTAAACTTGATTTGTCCAATTGAGTCATTATGTCCACGTAACCCTTTCTGAACCATCCACTTGTCCATTTAAAACCCGATTTTGTATAAATTAATGCAGATCATGGAAGAATTTTGACATAAATGACCCAATTGGACAATATCAGATTTCGTAAGGTCAAATAAACACAAATTAAAAATTGATGGAAGAAATGTGTGAAACCTTATGAGTCTATTTGTATTTTTCTCTAAATTATCTCTCTTTTTATAATCTTTTACAAGCGTGTTTATTCATGCATTGATATGCTTTTCCATAAAAATAAAATAATAAAAATATAATTTAAATTTCATAACACGTGTAAGTATTAAATTGCACAATTTCTTCTCTCTTTGGAGGGTGGAAATTGTATTTCTAACTCTCTTTGAAAAAATGCATTTCTAACAATTGAAATTAACTTATAAGATTGAGATATTATCTGTTTTTCCTCATTATTTAGATGGTCACTATATTAAATCCATCTCTTAGTTTTAAATTCGATCAATTAGGACATTGTGTTATAATGGTGTACCAAATTACCTTCCGACAATATTTTCGTCCAAATCTCAATGGAAAAACATGCATGCACATACTATTCATCGATATTACATATAATTATGATATATATTATTTCATGTGTTCATGCTGCTTATCATATGTCAATTTTGTTCGGAAAAAAAAAATACATTTTTCATAAGAAAAGAAAAATGAAGGAAAAATTTGAAAATTAAGTTTAAGTTCTCTAAATATTAACTAGAAAAATTATTTGAGTTTTGTGACCAACCATCCTTGGGTTAAATCCCTCATCTCCTAAAATTCAATTAGTTTGGAAAATTAATATGAAGAAAATTTAGTCCGACTTTATTCTAAGTAATAATAATAATATTTTTTAAAGTTGAAAAGAGATTAAAAAAAGAAAAATATAAAGAAGAATTAAATTAAAAATCAATTGGGCTAGGGTTTTCATTTCTTTTAATGTTCAGACCAATTCAAAATTGAGTTAGGACTTAATTTAAATAGACTCAATGTTCATTTGTTTTGAGCCCAACTGCCCACTCAAATACTAATCTAAGCTAGCCTAATCTTCAAGCCCATTAACTCAAATGCATGTGGGTCTAGTTGACTTAAACCCAGTTCTCCAACCAATCCATTTGACCAACCCAAATATTTGGGTCTATAACTCAAGCCCGTTGAGTCAAAAGCTTAGCATGTTGAAATAACTAACTCGAGTTGCCAAGCTTGAACCCTAACTCAAGTTGCCAAGCTTGAACCCAAAATCGCAACCCAAATCTTTCACCCTAACCCATTCCACTAATCTAACCCGTTTGAACCTCTCCCTATAAATATGTCTTTACTTATTTTCTACACTACCCAAACCCTAAAATGATAACCATCACCCCTTTTACCATCTCTGTAACTGCATGATTTTATCTCATGCTCTCTTTGTCTTTCTCGATATTTCCAAAATAACTCTAGATTCTTCACCCTCATCACCTACTACGTCAACCCCCTCATTGTTATCCCATTTGATTGTCGTTTCCATAGCAATGCAGCACGCTCTCCCTCTCACACTGGCATACCTCAAAACCATTATAAATTGTAAGATTCCAATGTTTTGCTAGAAACACCAACTGCCTCTCTCTCTCTCTCTCTCCAATTTTTACCCTAAGCATTTGCTTACAAATTCACAACTCTTCTTTCATTTTCACAAAATTTTTCACAAATGAATTTGGAAGAGAGATTTCATATTTTCTTGAAGAAAGAAAAACATTCAAAGGCTCAAGAGGAATTTGTAGTTGTGCTACAATTTCTCCATAGAAACTGCTAGCAAACATTCAAAGCTTTTAGAAATTTAGGTTTTTTATTTTCTGTGTAATTTGTGAGGTTAGGTTTCCTAGGATTTAGATTGGGAAAATAGCTATGATTCTGGTTGGGTTCTCTGATCTTAGCTCACTTTTAGTGAAAAAATTCTCTTTACATTTAGGTACAACTCTCCCCTTGTCTGTTTCTCTCATTTTGTGAAAATGTAAGTGCATGTTGTGTGATTGCTTTCCTAGGCATGCTTTAGTCTATAAATAATATGTTTAGTTTTAAGAAATGGTGTTGATGCCATGAAGAAATTAAGGGTTGATTTTGTCAAGTCCAATATTATATACAATCTAGTCGCCTTGCTAAGTTCAGATCCACACGAGTAGAGCATAGGTTCACCTAAAAAAGAAAGTCACACAGAGATTTTGTTGTCCGGGAGTGCCCTTTGAGGATTAAGTCAACATATGTCTAGGGATGACGTGAAGGGATGAAATGGGGGCAGGGAGAGAGAAGGGAATGTTTTGAGCAAGTGTGTAAAAGTATGATACCTTGAACAATACCCTAATGAAAAATATGGTGGGTCTCTTCTGTGAAAATACCATTTTGCTCTTTAAGGTTTTCCACGTGTCTAAATCTTATTGAACAATATATTTTTGCTTACATCATATGGTCCCCACTCCCTTAAACATGAGGTTCGCCTTGAGAGAGTAGTTCTAGTACTAAGTAGTGCTTCTAGTCGACACACCCGTGTCAACCTTAGTGCTTCTAGTTAGTACACTTGCATCGGCCTTAGGGCTTATGGTTGACATATTTACATTGGTATTTAGGCTTCAGTGGGCTCTAGAGGGTGATGCTGGTTTTCCCATCCATGTCGGTCTTTAAGGTTTTAGTGGGCCCTAGTGGGTGATGCTAATCGATCCACCCATTTCGATTTTTGGGGCTTTACTAGAACCTAGTGGGTGAGGCTAGTCGGTCTATCCATGTTGGTTTTTGGGAATTTAGTGAGCCTCTATGGGTGATGTTGGTAGGTTAACCCACGTTAGTTTTTGGGACTTCAGTGAGCCCTAGTAGGTGATGTAGGTTGATCCACCCATATCGGTCTCTGGGGTTTCACTGTGCCATAGTGAGTGACTCTGGTCGGTCCACTTATGCCAATTTTTGTGAGTTTTGTGGGTCATAATGGGTGACAGTGATCGATCTACTCAGATTTGTCTTTGGGGCTTTAGTGGGCCCTAGTAGGTGACGATGGTTGGTCCACCTAAGTTAGCTCTTAGAACTTTAGTGGGTCCTAGTGGACAACTCTCATAGATTTTAATAGGCCCTAGTAGGTGACGCTAATCGAAAAACCCAAGTTGATTTTCGACTTTTGGCAATGACGTGTCTTGTTAATAATTGGGGAAGTTAATGTTTTAACTTTTTAGACTCTATAACATGGGGTGTGAGTTTTCATTTTGCTCACACTTCTTCATTTGAAAACTTAGAGAGCTCATCCTTTACTTCTCACTTCGGCATACTTGAGTTGGCTTTTCACTTCAAACCTTCACCTCGTCCAAAACATTAAGCTTTTGGTTTTGTAGTTTTGCTTTTCCATTATGTTGTCTTCATGTTTAAGTAGTAATAGACTAGTAGACTTAGGATAATAAGAGGATTCTATAGGAGATATAGGGATTATGGAGTCTGAATATTCTTCTTTGTTAACCTCAACGAGGGCTCATTCCCCTGTAGTGATCACTCATGTCAATATGAGTGGTCTGAATGTAGATGAAGTTTAGGCTGAGATGGGTTTAGATTATGATAGAATGCATTATCAAATGGGAGAGGAGATGTGCACATCATTCTAGAGAGAGTTGGAAGACATCCGATTAAGGTACTGTTTTCTCAAAGTGTTTTCACTTCGGCTCCCAAGAGGCGATGAGAAAGCCTGCACGACAGTCGGGATTGGGCCACCATACCAACTCATTTTCTATCTCGACTACCTGAAGGGTGGACTTAGGTTACCTTTAGATAAGGAAGTCATGAACTTGGTGAACCATTTTGACATCAGCCTCACCTAACTAATGTCCAGCGTGGTAAGGTGTGTGGTCAACTTCCTATTATCGCAATGGATGCACGCTCGGTATACGCATGGAGATAACATCAACAAAAGTAGTATCTTCAAGAGTTTCAGTGTGTTAAAGAAATACAATGAGTTTGAATGGTTCAATTTTTATCCCAGGAAGGACCGCAAGATCATCTTCGATCTTCCCCAATCCATCAAGAACTGGAAGAACAATTTCCTTTTTATTCAAGCCCTAATGTACTTCATGAATATTAAGGAATGTGACTTTAAGAAGTATAAGTCCTGAAAGAACCTTCATAGGCTTAACTTCGACGAGAGTAGGGTAGTTAACATTTTTTTGAACGTCAACCCAAATTTTTCGCCCAAAGCTTTAACTAATGATAGTTTGTTGAGGAAATACCAACATAGAGTAGTTGACGGTGGTAGTTAGTCATCATTGCTACTGTCTAGCTTTCTTTGGTTTATTATTTACTGCACCGATTATTTGCCTA
Source organism: Bretschneidera sinensis (assembly GCA_023935145.1). Classification (NCBI taxonomy): domain Eukaryota; kingdom Viridiplantae; phylum Streptophyta; class Magnoliopsida; order Brassicales; family Akaniaceae; genus Bretschneidera; species Bretschneidera sinensis. Next base: position 29,136,431 of record CM043705.1, on the reverse strand, counting down.
CGTGTTTTCTGATCATGCTTTGTTTCTTTTGAAAACTGTAATATTTTCAAGGAGTCAACTATTGAAGAGAGCGATTCATCTTCTTCTAGCGGTATCGATGGAGGTTATTGACCCTCGTCCTTCTAAAAGTAAAAAACGACCACGATGAGTGAAAGCTGGGGGGAGTGACATTTAAGAAAGCCCCTAAGATCAGACTATGATTTTCGGGGTTATGGCTTTTGGATCTTAATCAACTCCCCATCTCGCTCCCCTTCCTGTTGCTTCTGCCAGAGAAGCCTCCAGTTCTAACGTCTTCTAGGGTCATTAGGGGGTGAAGGTCACTAACTCGGCCATGAAAAAAAAGTATATGGTTGTTCAGTTGCTAAGAGGGGCTATTCTTCCAACTGATAAGGTGGAGATAATTGATTACTTCCCCGAGATGTTGGCATCGACCTTAGCTTAGTCTACCTAGAAAGTATGATCTTTCACACTTAGTGAATTTATCTTTAATTTTTGTTGTTTTCGTGAGTGATATGAGGTCTTACCTTGCAGACTAGTATGCTAGCTTTCTTTGCTCAAGAACAGATCCTCTAGATGAATAAGGCCATTACTAACCTTCATGACGACATCAGCAAATGCAAAAACCTGATGGACAAGAAAGATAATGACCTCAATTCTACCTAACACGCCCTAATAATGGACCTCGTCGCCATAGTAGAGTTAGCAAAAGCCATTTAAGAAGAGAAGTTAGCGGAGGTAAATTATCTTCTAGATGAGCTCAGAATGGCTAAAGAGAAGGTCAATGAGGAGTACCGAGAGTTGGCCCAGTACAAGGACGACCTGCTCACCAAAACTATCGAGTGCCAAACCATAAGTTTCAACATAGCTTAGGAAAAGAGGGTAAAGATCTGGCCTAACCTCAATTGGTCTTTAATGATCATGCTTGAAGTCAAAGTTGGGGCCACCGTAACTTAGGGGGTGATAGTTAGTCATCATTACTACTGTCTAGCTTTCTTTGGTTTATTATTTACTACACCGATTATTTGCCTAAGTGTTTTCTGATTATGCTTTGTTTCTTTTGAAAACTGCAATATTTTCAAGGAGTCAACTATTAAAGAGAGTGATTCATCTTCCTCTAACGGCATCGATGGGGGAGACTGACCCTTGTCATTCTAAAAGTAAGAAATGACCACAATGAGTGAAAGCTGGGGGGAGTGGCACTCAAGAAAGCCCCTGAGACCAGACTATGATTTTCGGGGTCATGGCTTCTGGATCTCAATCAACTACCCATCTCTCTCCCCTGTCTGTTACTTCTGCCAGAGAGGCCTCCTGCTCAAATGTCTTCTAGGGTCTTTAGGGGGTGAAGGTCACTAACTTGGCCATGAAAAAACAAGTATATGGTTGTTCAGTTACTAAAAGGGGCTATTCTTCCAACTGACAAGGCAGAGATAATTAATTACTTCCCTGAGATGTTGGTGTTGACCTTAGCTTAGTCTACCTATAAAGTATGATCTCACACACTTAGCAAATTTCTCTTTAATTTTTGTTGTTTTTGTGAGTGATATGATGTCTTACCTTACAGACTGGTATGCTAGCTTTCTTTGCTCAAGAATGGATCCTCTAGATGAACAAGGCCATTACTAACCTTCATGACGACATCAGCAAATGCAAGAACCTAATGGACGAGAAAGAGAATGACCTAAATTCTACCCAACACACCCTAAAGGTGGACCTCGTCGCCATAGTAGAATTAGCCAAAGCCATTTAAGAAGAGAAGTTAGCGGAGGTCAATTATCTTCTAGGTGAGTTTAGAATGACTAAAGAGAAAGTCAATGAGGAGTACATGGAGTTGGCCCAATACAAGGATGATCTATTCACCAAAACTATCGAGTGCAAAACCATAGGTTTCAATATAGCTAAGGAAAAGAGGGCTAAGATCTGGCATAACCTCAATTGGTCTTTAATGATCATGCTTGAAGTCAAAGGTGGGGCCACCTCGACTTAGGGGGCAATAATTAGTCATCATTGCTACTGTTTAGCTTTCTTTGGTTTATTATTTACTAGACCGATTATTTGCCTAAGTATATTCTGATCATTCTTTGTTTCTTTTGAAAACTATAATATTTTCAAGGAGTCAACTATTGAAGAGAGCGATTCATCTTCCTCTAGTAGCATCGATGGGGGAGACTGACCCTCGTCCTTCTAAAAGTAAGAAACGACCACGATGAGTGAAAGCTGGGGGGAGTGACACTCAAGAAAACCCCTGAGACCAGACTATGATTTTGGGGCTCATGGGTTTTGGACCTCAATCAACTCTCCATCTCGCTCCCCTTCCTGTTACTTCTACCGGAGAGGCCTCTGGCTTTAACGTCTTCTAGGGTCGTTAGAGGGTGAAGGTCACTAACTTGGCCATGAAAAACAAGTATATGGTTGTTCAGTTACTAAAAGGGGCTATTCTTCCAACTGACAAGGCAGAGATAATTAATTACTTCCCTGAGATGTTGGTGTTGACCTTAGCTTAGTCTACCTATAAAGTATGATCTCACACACTTAGCAAATTTCTCTTTAATTTTTGTTGTTTTTGTGAGTGATATGATGTCTTACCTTACAGACTGGTATGCTAGCTTTCTTTGCTCAAGAATGGACCCTCTAGATGAACAAGGCCATTACTAACCTTCATGACGATATTAGCAAATGCAAAAACCTGATGGACGAGAAAGAGAATGACCTCTGATGAGAATCATAAAATCCATCTTAATAGTACTTAGTTGTTAGCATTTTTAGAGTTGATCTAGGTTATAATTACACTTTTATATATTAACAACTCTAAAGAATCATTCCTAGATCAGATATTTGTTTTGATGCATTTTCAGGTATTTTGAGTCTTAAAGAGATGGAAAAACTATTGTTGAATGAAGCATAAAGATTCCATGTATACCAGAGCAAAGGAGTGATTTCAGAAAGGCTAAACAAAGAGATCCAAGCATGTGCACCGTGCCCTGGAACCAACTGGGTTGCACCCTCTAGAACAGAGGCCAAAGCAAGCAAAGAAAGCCATCAAGTCAGGGTGCGCCTTGGACCAAGGGGCGCCATGCCCTGATGTGTGAGGTGCACCCTAAAGGGCTGAGGTTCACCCTGGATGGAGCTGCACCGCACCTTCCAGCAAGTTCACAAAGCTGGCTTAAAACCAAGCTTAGGCGCGAGAAAATCCAAGCCTAGGGGCACACACGAACTTTGTTCTCTGAGTTATGATGTAATTAGGTCTTTAATGATTGTTTAAAACCCTAAAACACCCTTGGACCCTTGTATTATAAACAGATCACTTAGGGTTTGACATTAGATATTCATGAAGCTGGAAGACTTAAGGAAGCAGCAACTTCTCCTCCATCAAAGTGTTCAACCATGAGCCCTATGTCTAACTAATCTCCCAGCAAGGCGAAGGAATGAATCTCTAGGTGTAGTTGTTCCTATTTTCCTTTATTTGATTTAGTTGTAATAGAGCTTTATCGTTAAGACATTGTTATGATTTACTTTTTAATCTAATTATAAGATTTCATCTAATCCGGTGATTGTATCTTTCTCCTTGATATGAATTTAGTCATGCTTTCCTTATGTCAAGATTGTTTGGGTATGATTAAGTCCGGTAGGTTTATCCTTTAGGCTTGTCCATTACTACAATATGGTCATAAAAGATATATTTTCGTTTCTTGATAAACCTATAGGATAGATCATGTGTGCATGAATTGAAAATAAAAAGTATTTCATAACAATCAAATTAGGGTTCATACATGTTCTCATTGAATATTTGCCGATTGCATGTTTGAGATGTGAAACGTGCAATCGAGATAAAAACAACTGAATCAAGTTAGGATTAGGGCAACGAACTTAGGTAGGATCCCCGGATCCTTGTTGTCCCTCTACTATATTTTAAAAACTACACAATTACTTCATCATCAATTTCAGATTCTTTACTTACTCTGATTATATCGTCTCATATTAAAGTTTACATCTTTCTTTATAGTTAACTTGTCTCCTTATGGAATCGATATCCCAAAGCCGTGCTACAACTACCGCATTACTATTTTGGGCATAATCGGATTTTGGCGCCGTTGCCGGGGAGACAAACTTACATACAAGGAAATTTGTCAACTCTAAGACAAGACGGTACTATCGTTCTTTTCTTTAAGTTTTCTAATTTTCTTTTTTTCTGTTTTATTTATTTACTCTCTAATTCCTTTGGTGTATGCTTAGACCAAGAGATTCGTAAGGGAGATTCATTAAAGGACCCAAAATAGAAATATCTTTCCCTTCCACGTCTGTTAGTGAAACCTCGCCTAGATCAAACCCTAGTGTACACCCACACGAAAATTTAGAAAATTTTGATAACATGGCTGAAAACTCTAATGAAAATGTTGCTAGGACACTTAAAGATTACCTACATCCTAGCCGAACAGCCACACCATCATGCATTATGTTTCCAGCCAACACTCACCATCAAGACTTTAAAACAGAGATGATACAATTACTCCCTACTTTTCATGGTTTGGAAAACGAAAACCCATATGTGCACATTAGAGAATTTGAGGAAGTAGTTGCGACTTTTCATAGTCAAGATGCAACGGATGATATCGTGAGACTCAAGTTTTTTCCTTTTTCTTTGAAGAATAAAGCTAAGAGTTGGTTATTCTCGCTGACACCACGATCAATTGGGTCATGGAATGAGATAACCCAAGTCTTTTTTAATAAGTATTTCCCTCAACATAAGACTAATGTATTGAAAAGACAAATCTCCACCTTTGCACAAAAGGAAAACGAGACTTTGTATCAATCTTGGGAGAAATTTAAAGAGCTGTTAAGTATGTGTCCACATCATGAGTATGAAAATTAGCGTTTAGTGAGCTATTTCTATGAAGGTCTTACCTATAGAGAACGCCAATTTGTAGAGATGATGTGTAATGGTAAGTTTCTGCAAAAAGACCCTGATGAGGATATTGAGTACCTCAATGAGCTTGCTAAAAAAGCTCACACATGGATTGGACCTAGTGCTACTGAAAGCACAAATAGGTCATGACCTATAGAAAACCCTAGTGGTGGATGAATCTACCATCTTAAGGAAGAGGATAACCTTAAGGCCAAGGTCGAGATGCTTACTAGGGAGTTAGAAGCATTAAAAACTAAAAAACCAACACACATGGTTAATCAAGCCGAACCTTTATAATCATGTTTTGTGTGTGGCGGGGTTGATAATCCCACCCAAGATTGCCCCACATTTGTTGACATGAGAGGGCTGTATGAGGAACAATGTAATGCCTTAGGCATGTATAAGAAGCCTCCAGCACCCTTCTCTAACACTTACAATCCGGGGTGGCGAAATCACTTTAACTTCAGCTAGAAATCTAAAAATCAGCAGCATGCGCAGCACCCTAGATCATACCCTGCACCTTATCATGCACCCTCATCCTCTAAGAACTCTTTAGAAGACACCTTACATGCTTTTAAGTGTCTAAATTAATAGGCTCCTTGAGTGTGACTGAGCGAGGTAAGTTCTCTTCCCAAGCTCAGTCCATAACTCACGGTCAACATATGGCACAAGAAAATTTGAAAGATGTAAATGCCATTGTGACCCGAAGTGGTAAGTGATAAGAGCCATAAAATGCACTTCAAAGATGTTTAATTGTTAGCATTTTATGATTCTTCTCGGTCTTTATTGCACTCTTGTGTGTTGATAACTCTTAAGTAATATCATTGGACTACTAACATATTCAAGTACATTTTCAGGTGTTTTGAGTCCAAAGAAGAGAAGAAGCGATCGTTGTTTAAAAGCACTAAGGGTCCATGCACGATGAAGCAGAAGAATGACTATAGAGAGGCAAAGCATGAAGATTATTAGCAAAAAGGCCAGCACCGCGGTGCTCCAAAACAGCATCGCGGCGCCCAGAAGGTCGCCCATTCCAGCTTATGCCTAGTGCCGAGGTGCTCCCCAACAGTACCGCAGCGCGCACACGTATTTACATCTCCGAGTTAGACTTTAATTAGGGTTTTTAAACACTAGATTAAACCCAATAATATCCTTGGTCTTTTGTACTATAAGTAAGACACTTAGGGTTTAAGAGAAGACATCTTGGCTGTGAGCAAAGACCCAGAAGTTGAAGACATCATCTCTCATCCACAAAAGAGTTTAGCCATGAACACCATGGCTAACTAACTTCCAAGCAAGGCGAAGGGATGAATCCCTAGGTGTAGTTGTTCCTATCTATTCTTATTTGGTTCAGTTGTAATAAGAATTTATTGTCAAACATTGTCATGATTTACTTCTTTATCTAATTATAAGATTTTATCTATTCCGGTGATTGTATCTTTTCCTTGATATAACTTTAGTCATGCTTCTCTTATGTCAAGATTATTGGGTATAATTGAGTCCGGTAAGTCTAGCCTCTAGGTTTGTCCATTACTGCAATATTGTCAATAAAGATATATCGTCGTTTCTTGATAAACCTATAGGATAGATCATGCATGCATGAATCAGAAATAAGAAGTATTTCATTACAATCATATTAGGGTTTACACACGTTCTCATTGAATATTTGCCGATTGCATGTTTGGGATGTGAAACGTGCAATCGAGATAAAAGCAACTGAATCAAGTTAGGATTAAGACAACGAACCCAGGGAGGATTCCCGGACCCTTGTTTCCTCTCTATTATATTTCACAGACCTACACAATTACTTCATCATCAATTTCAGATTCTTTACTTATTATATCGTCTCATATTAAAGTTTACATCTCTCTTTATAGTTAAACTTGTTTCCCTATGGAATCGACACCCCAAAGTTGTGCTACAACTACCACGTTATACTTTGGGCGTAATCAAATTTTGGCGCCGTTACCGGGGAAACGTGCTTACTCATAAGGAAGTTTGTCAACTCTAAGACAAGACGATACTATTTTTCTTTTATATTCTGATTTTTTTTATTTATTTTGTTATGTTCTATTTATTTCTTTTAAAATCAGTTGGTGTATGCTTAGACAGAGAGATTCGCGAGGAAGATTCATTAAGGGACCCGAAATAGTGATACTTTTCCCTTCCACGTCCGTTAGTGAAACCTCGCCTAGATTGAACTCTAGTGTTCACCCCACAGAAAATTTAGAAAACTTTGTTAACATGGCTGAAAACCCTAATGAAAATGTTGCTAGGACACTTAAAGACTACCTACATCCTAGCCGGACAGCCACACCATCATGTATTATGTTTCCAGTCAACACCCACCATCAAAGCTTTAAACCAGGGATGATACAATTACTCTCCACTTTTCATGGCTTGGAAAATGAAAACCCATATGTGCATATAAGAGAATTTGAGGAAGTAGTTACAACTTTCCATAGTCAAGATGTAACCAATGATATCATAAGACTCAAGTTTTTTCCTTTCTCCTTGAAAGATAAAGCTAAGAGTTGGTTATACTCATTGAGACCACGATCTATTGGGTCATGGAATGAGATAACCCAAGTCTTTTTCAACAAATACTTCCCTCAACATAAAACTAATGCATTGAAAAGACAAATCTCCACCTTTGCACAAAAGGAAAACAAGACTTTGTATCAGTCTTGGGAGAAATTTAAAGAGCTATTAAGTATGTGTCCACATCATGGGTACGAAAATTGACGCTTAGTGAGCTATTTTTATGAGGGTCTTACCTATAGAGAGCACCAATTTATCGAGATGATGTGCAATGGTGAATTGCTGCAAAAAGACCCTGATGAGGCTTTTGAGTACCTCAATGAGCTTGCTGAAAAAGCTCACACATGGACTGGACCTAGTGCTACTGAAAGCACAAATAGGTCACGACCTATAGGAAACCCTAGTGGTGGAAGAATCTACCATCTTAGGGAAGAGGATAATCTTAAGGCCAAGGTCGAGATGCTTACTAGGGAGTTAGAGGCACTGAAAACTAAAAAACCAACACACATGGTTAATCAAGCTGAACCTTTATAAACATGTTTTGTGTGTGGTGGGATTGATCATCCTGCTCAAGATTGTCCCACATTTATTGACATGAGAGGGTTGTACGAGGAACAATGTAATGCCTTAAGCATGTACAAGAAGCCTCAAGCACCCTTCTCTAACACTTACAATCCGGGCTGGAGAAATCATCCCAACTTCAGCTGGAAATCTGAAAACCAGCAGCATGCACAGCCTCCTAGATCATACCCAACACCTTATCATGCACCCTCATCCTCCAGGAACTCTATAGAAGACACTTTACATGCTTTTATAGAAGCACAAGGTAAAACAAACCAGAGGTGTGAGACATTAATTACACAAGTGGTTGAGGAAAACAAAGAAATAAAGAGCCAAGTGTCTAAATCGATGGGCTCCTTAAGTGTGACTGAGTGAGTTAAGTTTCCTTCCCAAGCTCAGTCCATACCTCACGGTCAACATATGGCACAAGAAAATTTGAAAGATGTAAATGCCATTGTGACCCGAAGTGGCAAGTCACTGCACATCCCACCAATGAATAAATCTGAGGATGTGGAAAAGGGTCAAACTAATAGTGAAGCCGAGTTGCTTAAAGACCCTGAAGTGACCAAAAATCCTGTTAAGGCACCATTCCCCCAAGCCTTAAAATCCAAAAAAAATATGGAAATAAATAATGAAATCCTTGAGAACGTAAGGCAAGTGAAACTTAATCTTCCTCTTTTGCATGTGATTAAACAAGTCCTTACCTATGCAAAAGTTCTCAAGGATTTATGCACCATTAAGAGGAAACACCATGTCAAGAAAATGACATTCCTAACTGAGCAAGTTAGTGCATTAATTGAGCAAAGAATTCCCCCAAAATACAAAGATCCAGGCTGTCCTATCATTACTTACAGCATTGGAAATCATGAGGTAGGACAAGCTTTGCTAGATTTAGGAGCTAGTGTAAACCTGATGCCATTCTCCATTTACTTACAGCTAGGGTTAGGAGAAATCAAACCAACCAGTGTGGTATTGCAATTGGCTGACCGTTCGGTCAAAGTACCCCAGGGTGTGGTAGAGGATGTCTTGATTCAAATTGATAAATTCTACTATCCTGTTGATTTCTTAATTCTTGATTCTACTTCTACTGTTGATACTAACTCTAAAATCCCTTTGATTTTGGGTAGACCTTTCATTGATACTGCAAATGCTCTAATAAATTGTAGGAATGGACTCATGAAACTGTTTTTTGGCAACATGACACTTGAAGTGAATATTTTTAATGTTGCAAAGCAGCCTGAAGAAGAGGATGAAAACCACCAGCTTTACATGATTGAGTCACTCATCAATGAGGGAGTCTCTTTAAATCATAATTATGATCCTCTTAAGAGATTTCTTGTTAATTTTGAGATAGATTTATTTGATGATAAAACTGATATGATTAATATTTGTGCTGTTTTTGACAAATCTCAGGATTATAGTAATCGGGCATGGCAACCAAGGTTTGAGGAGCTGCCCGAAAGAAGCAAGACACAAGTCCCCTCAAGTGTGGAAGCACCTAAGGTTGAACTAAAGCCGCTACCTAAGGGCTTAAAGCATGCCTTTCTCGGTCCAGGTGATACCTTTCCTGTTATTATTTCTTCTGAATTATCTGAGACCCAAGGTGAAAAACTACTTCAAACTTTGAATGCACACAAGTCAGCCCTAGGTTGGAGCATGGCTGATTTAAAGGGAATTAATCCCCTAATTTGCTCCCATAAAATAAATTTAGATGAAGGAGCTAGTCCTCATAGAGACCCTCAACGTAGGCTTAACCCCACTATGAAAGAAATAGTGAAAAATGAAGTTATGAAACTGTTAGATACGGGTATTATATATCCCATAGCTGATAGTAAATGGGTAAGTGGATTACACCTAAAGTATAATGCGGTAATTGTAGTACAGCTTTGGGGTATCGATTCCACAGAGAAACAAACTAATTACAAAAGGTGTAAACCTCAACACAAACGATAAAAGTTAAAGTGACAAAATCTGAATTGTTGATTGTGCAAAAATTGTGTAAATAATTGATGGATAATATAATAAAGAAACAACAAGGTTCCAAAAATCCTCCCTAGGTTCGTTGCCCTAATCCTAACTTGATTCTGTTGTTTTTATCTCGATTGCAAGTTTCATATCCCAAACAGGCAATCAGCAAATATTCAATTAAAGCGCATGTATAAACCCTAATGTAATTGATATGAATTATTCTTTACTTTCAAGCACACATGACCTAACTTATAAATTATCAAAAGACGACGATATATCTAAATGAAAATACCACAGCAATGGACAAATCTATAAAAGAGATCTACTGGACTCAATCACACCCAAACAAATACACATAAGAAGAGCATGACTAGACTTATATGAAAAAGAAGCATGCAATCACCGGACTAATAAGAAATCTACTAATTAAATTAAAGAATAAAACATAACAATGTTCAATGAAAATAATACCAAACTATAACTAAATCAAATAAAGGAAAATAAGAACAACTACACCTAGGGATTCATCCCTTCGCCTTGCTTGGAGACTAGCCGGCCATGGAGCTCATGCTTTCTTGAGTTGCCTTCGGCCTCTCAACGATCATCTCCTCCTTGGTAGCGAAAGCTTCGGCGATTCCTCAGCTTGCCCTCCAAAAGTATACTTCGGATTGCTCCTAAAGGCCCTCTGGATTCACTCTCTGATGATTTCAGATGAGCTCCGATTGTGCTCAAAGCTGAAGTGGAGTGGGTCTTATATAGGCAAATACCACGAGTGCAATGTGTTTTCAATCTGATGTGGGATGTGGAATATAAAAATGTGTTTCTAATCGATATGGGATGTGGGATTTAAGCCTTCACATGCCCTTCACGCTGAAATCCTGCACAGCCCGCACAGCTTGACCTTTTTCTACTAAAACTGCCATAACTTTCTCTAGAAAAATCATTTTACGAACCGCAAAATTCTCCAGAAAATAGACTTTCAGATCTTTCTAAGAATATATGGCTTATCTCCTGGTTCTTCTTGTATCAATATAGTTTAATTTGCAAAGATGATTAATCTGTACGACAATTCTGGCAATTTAGTGAAACACCTTTCCAGTGCGGACAGCAGCTGTTGCTCTTTTAAGCCCTCCATCTTGTCCTTCCGGACGCATTCCTTCAGTTCAGTATGCCTTGAGTATTTGTGCTTCAAACAATGATAACTTTTCTTCCTCTTTTGAGCTTAAAGTACCTGAAAATGCACCGAAATAAGTCAGTGGTCCAATAATATTATTTTAGAGTTATTAACACATAAAAGCGCAATAAAGACCGAGATCAATCCTAAAATGCTAACAATTAACCACTGTTGAGAAGCATTTTATGACTCTCATCAGTAAGTCCTACACAAGTCGTCCCTAAAAAATCCGGAGTCACGATAGTAAAGAATGACTTAGGAGAGCTAGTCCCTACCAAACTTGTGACCGGGTGGCGTATGTGCATCGATTACAGAAAATTAAATGCTGCCACCCAAAAAGACCACTTCCCACTCCTTTTTATTGATCAAATTCTTGAGTGTGTAGCTGGTCATCCCTTTTACTATTTTCTAGATGTTTATTCTGGTTATTATCAAATAGAAATTGCATTAGAAGACCAAGAAAAGACCACTTTTACTTGTCCTTTTGGCACCTATGCTTTTCGCAGAATGCCATTTGGATTATGTAATGCTCCTGCCACTTTTCAATGCTGCATGATGAGTATTTTTAGTGACATGGTTGAAAGTTGCATGGAGGTTTTTATGGATAACCTAACTATTTTCGGATCTTCATTTGAAGCATGCTTAATGAATTTAGAAAGAGTATTAATTCACTGTGAGGAAAAAGAATTGATTTTAAATTGGGAAAAATGCCATTTCATGGTACCATCCGGCATTGTCTTAAGGCATATTGTCTCTTCTAAAGGAATAGAGGTCGATCAATCTAAGATTGAATTAATCTCTAAATTGCCCACACCTAAGACAATAAAGGATGTGAGGTCCTTCCTTGATCATGCTGGTTTTTATAGGAGGTTCATAAAAAAAATTTCAAGCATATCTAGACCACTATGTGCCCTCATAGTTAAAGACACTCCCCTTGAATGGACAGAAGCTTGTCAAGAAGTGTTCTAAATGCTGATCACCAAGCTTACTTTCGCACCTATAATGCAGTCACTGGATTGGACCTTGCCTTTTAAAATCATGTGTGATGCTAGTGACTACGCTGTAGGTGCTGTTCTTGGACAGTGAAGAGAGGGAAAACCATTTTTCATTTACTATGCTAGTAAAACTTTAAATAGTGCTCAAATGAATTACTCTACAACTAAAAAAGAATTACTAGCTGTAGTATTTGCTTTAAATAAATTTTGTGCTTATTTAATTGGTTCCCCTATTCTTATTTTTATAGATCATGCAGCACTCAAGTACTTTCTTCCAAAGAAGGATGCTAAAGCACGACTGATCCGATGGATCCTCCTCCTACAAGAATTCGATATCACCATCAAAGATAAAAAAGGAGTGGAAAATGTAGTGGCTGATCATCTTTCGAGACTTACTTTTAAGAACACTTGTGATGACATGCCAATCAAGGTTGATTTTCCAGATGAGCAATTACTATCCATTACTTCTCTACCTTGGTTTGCTCACATCGTATATTATTTGGCTACAGGTGAGATACCAATGGATTGGAGTGCTCAAGACAAGAGAAAATTATTATACGAGGTACGTAATTTCTATTGGGATGACCCCTATCTTTTCAAGTATTGCCCTGACCAAATTCTAAGGCATTGCATCCCTAATGAAGAGATTGCAAGTGTCTTAGACTTTTGTCACTCACAAGCTTGTAGAGGCCACTTTTCAATGAAAAAAATCACTGCAAAAATTTTGTAGTGTGGATTTTATTGGCCTTCCTTGTTTAAAGATGCAAACACCTACTGTTGCTCATGTGAAAGGTGTCAAAAGTTAGGAGCTGTGTCCCGTCGAAATATGATGCCCTTAAACCCTATTTTAGTAATTGAAATTTTTGATTGTTGGGGTATCGATTTTATGGGACCCTTTCCTTCTTCCTTTGGATACCAATACATCATTGTGGTAATAGATTATGTATCTAAGTGGGTGGAGACCACAGCTTGCCGAAGTAATGATAATAGAACGGTAATCAAATTTCTCAAAGAAAATGTGTTATCTCGATTTGGTACACCACGTGCTATAATTAGTGATCAAGGTACACATTTTTTCAACCGTTCTTTTGAAGCTTTAATGCAAATATATGGGGTGTTACATAAAATTTCTACTGCCTATCATCCTTAGACTAGTGGACAAGTAGAGCTCGCTAATAAGGAAATCAAACAAATTTTAGAAAAAATGGTTAACCCGGATCGCAAGGATTGGTCTTTGAGACTTGTTGATGCACTTTGGGCATACCGTACTACTTTTAAAACACCCTTAGGCATGTCACCTTATAGGCTTGTTTTTGGAAAGCCTTGCCACTTACCCGTGGAGCTCGAGTATAGAGCTTATTGGGACATCAAGTCTTTTGATTTTGACATAGGAGAGGCAGGTAAGATGAGGAAGTATCAACTGACCGAGTTAGAGGAATTAAGAAACGATGCTTATGAGAACTCTATGCTCTATAAGACCAGGATGAAAGCATTCCATGATAAAAACATTTTGAGGAAAACATTTAGATCCAATGATCGGGTGTTCTTGTACGATTCTAGACTCCATAAGCATCCAAGAAAACTTCGGTTAAGATGAACCGGTCCTTTCATAGTAAAACGTGTTTTTGGGAATGGAGCGGTGGAAATTGAAGACACTAAGGATGGTCGAATTTTTAAAGTGAATAGTTAGCACCTTAAGATCTTAATCAATAGGCCAAATCCGAAGGTGGAAGACATTCCACTTATGGATCCGGTCTATTTCCCTTAACTTTACCACACAGGTACGTTTTCATTTATTTTTCTTTTGATTTTTTTATTTTGTTTTTAATTACATTTTCTTCACTCTCAAATTGTTAGTTTTTTTTTTCAATTTAAATTTTTAGATTCACTTTTTAATTTTATTTTATTTTTCTCTTGGCAACCAAGGACAGAATTTCTTTTTGGGCACCAGTGTGCAATGCGGTGCTCCTCAGCAGCACCGCGGTGCCTAGTACTAAGGCCAGCAGCGCCAGGTCCAACGCTGCAGCACACTGCACGGTGCTAGCTTGAGCCCAGCATAACCTTACCCTAAATTCTGCACTATAACAGCCATTTTCCCCCTTCTTCCTCATTTCTTCTTTCACAAAACCAGCAGCACACTCCCTCCTCTCTCCACTTGCACACTCACTTGAACTCAAAATTTCTTATTGCACCATCATTTCTTACTCAATCGCTCACTCTTTTTGCTGATTTTACTAGCATTCTCCTTCAAAAGCTTGGTTATAAGAAGACCATTGGGATCATCAAGAACACTCCAAGAGGTAGATAGTCTTTCTTCTCTCCACCATGGACATCAAGTAAGACCACTTTCTTCCATTTTATTGTGCATTTGTGCTAATTAGTGATTATACTTTGCTTTAAATCTATTATTTTAAAAAAGTTTGTTTCAATGGCACCTAAAACCAAGAGACCTAGGGGAGACCACAACAAGAATATGATGAGACCAAATTTGTGAGTTTTGCAGCGAGTGAGAGATATATTAGTATGTTGCACAGTCAAAAACCCATTCCTGAAAGAGGATTCAACATCACTGAGAGGAGAAATCCGACCTTATTTAGAATAATTCTAGATAGGAATTGGGGCACATTTACACAACAACCCTCTCGCTCCCTCCCAAATTTGGTTAGAGAATTTTATGCCAATGCACCCAAGCATAGGAATGGTGAAGTAAGAGTGAGAGGACGACTAGTCTCTTTTAGCAGCACATCCATTGATAACTTCTATGGATTACCTGACATTAGGCATAGTGAGTATAGCTTATATGTGTCTACCATCAATTATGACGAGATTTGCCATACCCTTTGTATTCCGGGCACTACATGGAAAATGACGGGTGATCTCCTGGTCACTTTGCCTGGTACTTCTCTCAATGTCACTGCTAGGGCTTGGCAATATTTTATATGTCAGTGGATGATGCTTGTTTTACATTATAGTGCCTTAACTGTTGAGCGAGCTGTGTTAGTCTATGAAATTTTAATGGGAATGACTATTGATGTCGGCCAAGTCATACATGATTCAATCAACCACACTATTAGACAAAAGCTCGGATTATAGTTTCTTTCTTTGATAACTCAAATGTGCATCCGATCCAGAGTCCAATACAGTCCTGATGAAGAGGGCCAGGAACCCAAAAGACCCATTGATGATAGCTTGCTAGCACAGATTCAAGCTTCAAGGCCGCCCATTCCGGGAGAGGGAGTAGCCTCTGCTGATCGTCCTTCTTCCTCTAAGCCTCTCACTATTATCGAGTGCTTTAAGCGTTTAGAGAGTCGTTTTGATGAGCCTCAGAAATTGTTGCTTGATAAGTTAGATCGTCAAGACAAAATATTGGCTCGACAAGACAGATTCTTGGCTCAGCAGGCCGATTATCAAGCCGAAGTCTATTCTTATTTTGGTTAGATGTGCCACCACCTTGCTTCCACTTCTGGTTGTAATATGGATCATTGCCCTACTATGCCACCCTATCTGGGTTCATTTTTTGATCCCACTCCTGAGGAAGGTGAGGAGAATGAAGAAAATGATGAGGATGATGAGAATTTAGAGGATTAGTTTTCGGTCCTTTGTTTTGGTTGTTTGTTTTGTTTATTTATTTTGTTTGTTTATTTTGCTTGTTTAGTGTGTTTTCATCTCTGCTATATTTCTTTTTTCCTTTATTTCTTTTTATTTTATTTTCTGTGCTAACCTAACATATGGTGGGAATCCCAAGGGCACACCAAAGTTGTTTTCTCTTTGTTGTCTTGTTCTATGTTGTAGATTGGAATTTCAGTAAGAGGAATGGCAAGCACTTCACCCAGTAGTACACATTTTCCAGCACCTATGCACTCATGTTTACAAAAAGGGAGTTTTCTATACTTTATCTTTAAACATTGAGGATAATGCAAGTTTTAAGTTGGGGGTGGAGGAAACGTATTTCTTTAAATTGTTCAGTGTTACCTTCCCTTACCTTTTGTTTTAAGCATGATTTGTGTTTGCCTTGGATGTAATTCACATGTCAATGATATAAGCTTAATTGAGATAACATATAGCATCTAGAAGAAATAAAATCTTGCTTCGGTTTGAAATTAATTTAAGTATCAATCTTCACTTGGTTTGAGACTCTAGTTTGTAGTGAGAATGTATGATTAATCTAAAACATTTAGAGAAGCTTTCTGTGTGATTACTTTGTGAATACTTTTGCGGTCTCGACAAGCTCTAGAACTTATTTGACAATCACTTAAGGTGAATTCCTAGGATGCACATTACTTAGGATATTATATAGGCCATTTTTGAACCGTTTGAGCCTTCCAAACTTACCATTGCTATATTTATCACTAGTCACCCATTTGAGCCTTTTTCTTGAAAAAGAATTTGAGCCTTTTTTCTTTCGATAAGCTATTTACTTACCTTTATGAGCCTAAAAGTATTTTATCCTTACCTTTCTTTTAAAAGAACTTAGTTATACACATGTTGTGAGAAGTATTTAAAAGGAGTAAGGGTAGAAATATGAGAAAATATTTTTACCATAACCCAAGTACATTAAAAGAGATAAGTTGGGGGTTGTGGAAAAGAAAAGAAAAGAATGAAAGAGGAGGTGAATAGTCTTATACCAAAAAAAAAGAAGAAGAAGTGAATTATGGCAAAGAAAGAAGAAAGAAAGAAAAAAAATGGTGATTTGCTGAAAGAAATGCTCGAAAAAGAGTTGGGTATTAAAGTAAGGTTATCCAGTGCTTAAAGAGTTGTGTTCAAAACTAAGAGATTAAGTTCTTTTACTTATTGAATCCTTCCCGTTCTTTCTTAACTTTTACCTTAGCCTAATGTTACAAGCTTATTAAAGACCTATTGATCCAATGTAGTGTGATTTTTCTACAATAGTGGAGAGTGATTTGAAAAATAAGCCTATGGAGTTTGATTTGTTATTGATGTCACGCAATTTAATATATTTTAGAGGCCAAGACTTGTATTCATGATTGTTATGCATAAAATCATCCGGGTGTTTGGATTAATGGATTGTGGTAAGATGGATGTTAAGGGTCAATAATGATTTTAAGACTGATGTTTGGATTACTTTTGGATTTGGGTGAAATTTAATGATTCTTTGTGCTGTATGTTGTGTGCAATGTTTGAGACAAAAGTGAATTACTCTTGGTTAACACTAGTAGTGCTTTACTTTGTTTATGATTCCGACCATGGAACTCATCTCTTGTTTCCGCTTGAATTGCTAGAGACTAGCAATAAACTAGTTGGGGGTTGTGATAAGAGCCATAAAATGCACTTCAAAGATGTTTAATTGTTAGCATTTTATGATTTTTCTCGGTCTTTATTGCACTCTTGTGTGTTGATAACTCTTAAGTAATATCATTGGACTACTAACATATTCAAGTACATTTTCAGGTGTTTTGAGGTCAAAGAAGAGAAGAAGCGATCGTTGTTTAAAAGCACTAAGGGTCCATGCACGACGAAGCAAAAGAATGGCTACGGAGAGGCAAAGCATGAAGATTATCAGCAAAAAGGCCAGCACTGCGGTGCTCCTCAGCAGCACCATAACTCTTAAGTAATATCATTAGACTACTAACATATTTAAGTACATTTTCAGGTGTTTTGAGTCCAAATAAGAGAAGAAGTGATCGTTGTTTAAAAACACCAAGGGTCCATGCACGACGAAGCAGAAGAATGGCTACGGAGAGGCAAAGCATGAAGATTATCAGCAAAACGGCCAGCACTGCGGTGCTCCTCAGTAGCACCGTGGCACCCAGAAACATACATATGATGACCCACCAGCCAACACCGCGGTGCTCCTCCACAGCACTGCGGCGCCCAGAAGGTCGCCCATTCCAGCTTATGCCTAGCACCGAGGTGCTCCCTAGCAGCACCGTAGCGCGCACACGTATTTACATCTCCGAGTTAGACTTTAATTAGGGTTTTTAAACACTAGATTAAACCCAAGAATACCCTTGGTCTTTTGTACTATAAATAAGACACTTAGGGTTTAAGAGAAGACATCTTGGTTGTGAGCAAAGACCCAGAAGTTGAAGACAGCAACTCTCATCCACAAAAGAGTTTAGCCATGAACACCATCGCTAACTAACTTCCAAGCAAGGTGAAGGGATGAATCCTTAGGTGTAATTGTTCCTATCTATCCTTATTTGGTTCAGTTGTAATAAGAATTTATTGTCAAACATTGTCATGATTTACTTCTTTATCTAATTATAAGATTTTATCTATTCCGGTGATTGTATCTTTTCCTTGATATAACTTTAGTCATGCTTCTCTTATGTCAAGATTATTGGGTATAATTGAGTCTGGTAAGTCTAGCCTCTAGGTTTGTCCATTACTGCAATATTGTCAATAAAGATATATTGTCGTTTCTTGATAAATCTATAGGATAGATCATACATGCATGAATAAAAAATAAGAAGTATTTCATTACAATCATATTAGGGTTTACACATGTTCTCATTGAATATTTACCGATTGCATGTTTGGGATGTGAAAGGTGCAATCGAGATAAAAGCAACTGAATCAAGTTAAGATTATGACAACAAACCCAGGGAGGATTCCCGGACCCTTGTTGCCTCTCTATTATATTTCACAAACCTACACAATTACTTCATCATCAATTTCAGATTCTTTACTTATTATATCGTCTCATATTAAAGTTTACATCTCTCTTTATAGTTAAACTTGTTTCCCTGTGGAATCGACACCCCAAAGCTATGCTACAACTACCGCGTTATACTTTGGGCGTAATCCGTAAGTCACCACACATCCCACCAATGAATAAATCCGAGGATGTGGAAAAGGGGCAAGCTAGTAGCAATACCGAGCTGTCCAAAGACCCTGAAGTGACCAAAAGCCATATTAAGGCACCATTCTCCCAGGCCTTAAAATCCAACCAAAAAAATCTGGAAATAAATAATGAAATCCTTGAGAACTTAAAGCAAGTGAAACTTAATCTTCTTCTTTTGTATGTGATTAAACAAGTCCCTACCTATACAAAAAGTTCTTAAGGATTTATGCACAATTAAGAGGAAACACCGTGTTAAGAAAACAACATTCCTAACTGAGCAAGTTAGTGCGTTAATTGAGCAAAGAATTCCCCCAAAATACAAAGATTCGGGTTGTCCTACCATTGCTTGCAGCATTGGAAATCATGAGGTTGGACAAGCCTTGCTAGATTTAGGAGCTAGTGTAAACCTGATGTCATTCTCCATTTACTTACAGTTGGGGTTAGGAGAAATCAAACCAACTGTCGTGGTACTACATGATGAGTCTTAAATATTGCATATTTTAGACCCTTAACTTATATTTGTTATGCTCTTAGTTAGTAGTATTTCACTTTATTTTACGTCTTTCTTGTGTTTTGTGTATTTTTACAGGTTTGTGGAGAAAATAAAGCATTTCAGGAGATGTGAAGCTTCTGGAGACATTACGATCGATCCCACGAGATATGCGATCGAGCGCACCTGCCTATGAACGAACGCATGGTCAACATCCCACATTGAAATATTTGAAGTTCAGTGCATCTGCGATCGATCGTAGCAGACATGCGATCGAGCGCACATGAGATCATGCGCACAAGACATGCGATCGATCGTACCTGCGATCGATCGTACCACACTGCGATCGAGCGCACACGGGCAGTATCCCACATCGAATCTGTAACCCATATTGCTCCGGGTCTTCCCCTATATAAACACCATCTGGCTTCATCATTCAGTGTACAATTCCAAAGCCACTTTGGTGTTTATCGGTGGAAGTCCGCTAGCATTTTGGTGGATCCCGAAGGCATTGCTACCACGAGGGGAAGCGCCGCCCGTCAGCGAGTGAAATTTCTCCCATGTAAAGTTGTTTATTTATTTCTTTATATTTAGTTGTTTTAGTTTAAATGTTTAGCACTTTTTATTATATTTTTATAGTTATGAGTGGCTAGACTCTTCAGCTAAGGTTGAAGATGAAGCCCCGCCGTTGTGTGGCGTAGTAGTTCAGATTTGCTTGTACAAATCTGACAATTTTTAGTATAAAATGTTATGTCAATTATTTGAGTTAATCTTATAATTGATTGAGTTTAAATTGTCCGTTGGATATTCTTTGTGTTTCATCTGATGGATACATTGAATGCTTTTCGATTAAATTGGATTTCCTTTGTGATTTGTTAAAAGCGGATACATTGGATGCTTTTGGTTTAGTTGGGATATTCTTTGTTTTTTGTCTTATAGTTGGATTCATGGAATGTTTTGATAGGCTATATTTTTAGAACATATATGCTTAACTTTGGTGGGGCGGATTCGGAAACCTTGGTGCTTTTCATTATTAGTTTTAAAATCAACTTAGTTTAGTTTTAATTTATTTTGCAATATCATTCTGAAATTTGGAACTAGGTTAAGATAGAGTTAGTTTAGATTAAAATTTATATTTTCACAACGCAATTCCCTGTGGATTCGACCTCGCACTTGCACAACGCTATACTGCAAACGACTCGTGCGCTTGCGAGTAATTTAAAACTCACAACAAGTTTTTAGCGCCGTTGCCGGGGAGTTGTTTGGTTTGTGAAAATTTTTGGTCTGAATTAATTTTATTTTTCTACTAGTTAGTTAGCAATTTAAAAAAAATAATAAAAGATAAAAAAAAAATTTAATTAATTTTTTTTTGAGTTTTGCTTTATTCTGTTGCTTCTGCTGGTTGGTATCTCATTATTTTTTTGTTAGTGTATGCTTGGTCGGAGATCTTTGAACTTAGATTTGACTCATTTAGATCCCGACTTAGAAAGAACTCTTAGGAGGCAGAAAAGAGCACTAGTTGAGAGAGAGACTGTTGAGATGGGAGAAAATTTTAATCATCCTGAACATGTAGAGCAACCTAGAGCTTGGAACGTGGACTCCACTACATCCCTTAGGGATTTGTTCGCACCTGTTGCGACTAACTCATCTTCCTGCATAGTGTTGCCACCAACCAATGCCACACATTTTGATTTGAAGCCACATGTTATCCAACTCCTACCCTCATTCCATGGCTTAGATCTTGAAAATCCTTATAGTCATGTGAAGAAGTTCAAAGACATTTGTGCTACATTCAAATTCCAGAACTTCTCTGAGGAGTCAGTCCATCTTCGACTCTTCCCTTTCTCCCTTCACGATAGAGTTAGGGCGTGGTTGGACTCCAACACGTCCGGGTCTATTACATCTTGGGAAAACCTGCTTAGCAAATTTTACCATAAGTTTTTCCCAATGTCTAGAGTGAATGAGTGCCGAAAGGAGATTAGCTCTTTCACTCAGGACGAGGATGAGAAGTTCTCTGAAAGCTGGGAGCGCTTTAAAGAGTTACTGATCAGATGCCCTCCACATGGATATGAGAAGTGGAGACTCGTTCAATTCTTCTACCAAGGGTTGACTGAACCCAACCGTAGCATGATCGAGTCTATGAATGGGGGGGTATTCTTAAGTCTGACAGGAGACGAAGCATACATGGCATTGGACAAGTTGTCCGACAACTCACAGCAGTGGGATTTTTCAAGCTGTCGAGATAAGTCAATTCGTGCTCCTAAGAGGGGAGGCATCTATGAGGTCAGGGAGGACGCTGATTTAAGGATAAAGTTAGATGCCCTCACCAAGAAGATTGACGCTCTCACTGTGAGCCAATCCATCAATGCTGCCAACACATTCAATGTTGAAAGCTATTCCATCTGTGCTAGTCCTATGCATCTAGCACAAAATTGCCCATCAATGTCGGCTTGTGCCGAGTATCCTCTGGAACAAGTAAATGCTTTCAATGACTTTCGAAGGCAGTCAAATGGATCGTACTCCGAGACGTACAATCCAGGATGGCGGAACCACCCAAATTTTTCATGGAGCCAGAACCAACCAATGAATCAGGGAGGAGCCCCTTATCATGCTCAAAATCAATATCCTCCCGGATTTACCCCACAAATTCCTAATCATGGTCGTTCTGCGCATCCAGCACCTTCACCTACTTACCACGCACCCACTCAAACACCAGCACTAGTTTCACAGTCACTAGAGGACACCCTTAAGGAGTTCATGAAGGCAACTAGCCAAAATATGAGTGATGTGAGGAGTGCAACAGTGGTAAACACTCAAGCAATTGCCAAGCTGGAGATTCAAATAGGGCAAATTGTAAGTCACTTGGGTGAGAGAGAGAAGGGAAAGTTCCCCAGTCAACCCGTGCCCAACCCGAAAGGACAATTTATGGTTGAGAGTTCATCAACTCCTACGCACGGGGAGGAACAAGTATAGTCGATTGTCACACTGAGGTCTGGGAGACAAGTGGACAATCGAGTGGAAGAGAGCCCTGCTATGTAGCAAGGGCAATGGAGTGGCAACACAGAGAAGAGAGATGCTGAGCCATCTACAGCCACACCTACTGAGAAAGACCCTCCTAGATCATTTGTACCTAGAGCGCCCTACCCCGAGAGATTACATGCGCCCAAGAAAGGAGGGAAGTATGAGGAAATTCTGGAGGTATTCAAGCAAGTCCAAATCAATATCCCATTTTTGGATACCATCCATCAAGTACCATCATATGCCAAGTTTTTAAAGGACTTAGTCACTATCAAGAGGAGGACGAATGTCCCAAAGAAGGCGTTTTTGATTGAGCAGGTCAGTTCAATCCTTCAGTGCAAGCTACCCATCAAGTATAAGGACCCGGGGTGTCCTACCATCTCTTGAACGATAGGAGTCAGCCATATTGAGAGGGCCCTTTTGGATCTAGGGGCAAGTGTGAATCTTCTACCCTACTCAGTCTATGTGCAGTTGGGGTTAGGAGAATTGAAGCCCACATCCACGACGTTTCAATTGGCTGACAGGTCAGTGAAAAGACCACGGGGGATAGTTGAGGACGTTTTGATAAAAGTGGATAAGTTCTATTTCCCCGTGGATTTTATTGTGCTTGACACAGAGCCGGTTCAGAATGTTGGGATTCAAATACCGGTGATTCTAGGGCGACCATTCTTAGCCACGGCTAACGCCCTAATCAATTGTAAGACAGGGGTGATAAAGATCTCCTTCGGAAATATGACAGTGGAGTTGAACATTTTTGATATCACTAGGAAACCACTGGAATATGATGAAGTGAGAGATGTATGCTTGATAGAGGAGATTCTTGAGGATACTGTGGATGAATCAAGCATTGAGGATCCCATGGAGGCATGCTTTGCTCACTTTGGAGAGGACTTGGGTTTAGATAAGTTACTCGAGGAAGTAAATGCCATTTTGGAGTCTAATCCTCAAGAAAGCAAGGAGGAGGAGAAGGTGTCACCAGAATCTCAAAAGAATGAACTTAAGCCTTTACTGGATAATCTTAAGTATAAGTTCCTGGGTCCAGCATACTGTTTGCCTGTGATAATAGCTTCAGATTTGGGAGAGGCTCAAGAGGAGAAATTATTAGATGTTTTAAGAGAGCACAAGGAAGCTATCAGCTGGACCATTGAGGATATTAAGGGAATCAGCCCCTCGGTGGTGATGCACAGGATACATTTGGAGGAAGATGCTAAGCCATCGAGGGAGCCGCAAAGAAGGCTCAACCCTGCTATGCAAGAGGTTGTGAGGGCAGAGGTTATTAAGCTGTTAGATGCAGGGATCATTTATCCCATCTCTGATAGCAAGTGGGTGAGCCCCATTCATGTCATGCCCAAGCGAGCTGGATTAACAGTAGTAAAGAATAAGGACGACGAGTTGGTGCCAACTCGTGTGCAGTCTGGGTGGAGAGTGTGTATAGACTACCGTAAGCTGAACATTGCCACAAGGAAGGATCACTTTCCACTTCCATTTATTGATCAGATGGTGGAGCTTTTGGCTGGGTACGAGTATTATTGCTTTTTGGATGGTTATTCTGGATATAACCAGGTCCCCGTGGACCCCGAAGATCAGGAGAAGACGACATTTACCTGTCTTTTTGGGACCTTCGCCTACTGTCGCATGCCCTTTGGGTTATGCAATGCACCCGCCACTTTTCAGCGGTGCATGATCAGTATATTCTCTGACATGGTAGAGCGGTTCTTGGAGATTTTCATGGACGACTTCTCCATCTTCGGTTCAACATTTGAGGAGTGCCTGCACCGTCTCTCTTTGGTTTTGGTACGGTGCAAGGAGAAGAACTTGGTGCTTAATTGGGAGAAATACCATTTTATGGTTAAGCAAGGAATTGTACTGGGGCATATCGTATCTCATCGAGGGATTGAGGTCGACAAAGCGAAGGTGGATTTGATTTCCAGCCTTTCACCCCCACGTACAGTGAAAGAGGTTCGATCTTTTCTGGGCCATGCAGGTTTCTATAGGCGATTTATCCAGAATTTCAGCAAGATCGCCAGGCCCTTGTGCAAGTTGTTGCTAAAAGATGCCCCATTTCTATTTGATGAGGATTGTAAGAAAGCATTTGGGGATCTGAAGAAGATTCTGACGTCCACACCCATTATTCAGCCACCTAACTGGGATGTGCCTTTTGAGATTATATGTGACGCATCAGACTATGCTGTTGGAGTTGTTTTGGGGCAACGTGTTGATAAACTTCCCCATGCTATCTATTATGCAAGTCGAACTCTAAACGACGCACAACTCAATTACTCTACCACTGAGAAGGAGTTGCTTGCAGTCGTTTTTGCATTAGACAAGTTCAGATCCTACTTGTTAGGATCTAAAGTCATTATCTACTCGGACTATGCTGCATTGAAGTATCTTTTCTCTAAAAAAGATGCTAAATCTCGTCTTATCCGATGGATCTTGCTACTTCAAGAGTTCAACATTGAGATTCAGGATAAGAAAGGTTCGAAAAATGTGGTGGCGGATCATTTGTCTAGATTGATTGTGGAATTCAGTGAGGCTGCCACTCCTATTTCTGAGACCTTTCCTGATGAGCAATTGATGCACATTGCTCATAGTCCTGCACCATGGTTTGCTGACATAGTGAACTATCTTGTCACCGGACACATGCCCTTGCATTGGGGGAGGCAAGATAAATCAAAATTTTTGGCCATGGTAAAACACTTTTTCTGGGACGATCCTTACCTATTCAAGTATTGTCCTGATCAGATCATTAGACGGTGTATTCCTGAGCATGACCAATCTAATGTCATCGCCTTTTGTCATGATCATGCATGTGGAGGTCATTTTAGTGCTAAAAAGACCGCTGCAAAGATTTTGCAGTGTGGATTTTATTGGCCTACCCTGTTCCGGGACTCTCACACCTACTGTATATCTTGTGAGCGTTGCCAAAAGCTAGGGAGTCTTTCTAGGAGAAATATGATGCCCCTCAACCCTATTCTGATTATTGAGATTTTTTATGTGTGGGGCATTGATTTCATGGGACCATTCCCAAACTCCTTTGGCTACTTATACATTCTAGTTGCTGTGGACTATCTGTCCAAGTGGGTGGAGGCCGTTGCATGCAAGACCAATAACCACAGAGTTGTGGTCCAGTTCTTGAAAGACACTATTTTTACTCGTTTTGGTACGCCTCGAGCAATCATAAGTGATGGAGGTAAGCACTTTTGCAACAAGATCTTTGAGCAGTTGATGAAGAAGTATTGTATCACACACAAAGTTGCCACCCCATATCACCCACAGACGAGTGGTCAAGTGGAAATTTCAAATCGCGAGATCAAACAAATTTTGGAAAAGACTGTGAACCCTAATAGAAAGGATTGGTCTCTGCGATTGACGGATGCACTGTGGGCATATCGGACAGCCTTCAAGACACCAATTGGCATGTCTCCCTATCGCATTGTATACGGAAAGGTATGTCACCTTCCGGTTGAATTAGAGCATCGTGCATATTGGGCTGTCAAGCAACTAAATTTCAATCTTTTCAAGGCTGGCTCACAACGGAAGCTCCAACTCAATGAATTGGAGGAGCTGCGGAATGATGCATATGAGTGTGCTCGATCATACAAAGCACAAATGAAGAAGACTCATGACCAAAACATTTTGAGACGAGCTTTTGAGCCGGGTCAAAAAGTTCTTCTTTATAATTCGCGCCTGCATCTTTTTCCAGGCAAGCTCAAATCCCGATGGTCAGACCCATTCATTATTCGATTGGTTTTTCCTCATGGGGCCATCGAGATTGAGGATCCTAAGAATGGTAATACTTTCAAGGTAAACGGACAGAGGCTAAAACCATTCTTAGAGTTGAGGAGTCCGGACATTGAGACGATACTGTTGGAGGATCCTAGTTACTCAGATTGAGTGTAGTATTCTAGGGAGCGTCTGGCTGAAGACGTTAAACTTAGCGCTCATGGGAGGCACCCGACAGCTTATATTTTCTTTTGTTTATTTATTATTTATGATTAATGTTTGTTTCCAGTATTTTTTGTTTTCCAGTTTTTATTTTTCAGGGAAAAAGCGTACTTCAGTTCAAGTTTGGGGGTATGCTATGAGCCATACCAGTCCAGATAGTTCTCCATATCTCAGGTCAGCTCTTTCCATATTAGTCACACATTGGGGTCAATGTGTAATTTAAGTTTGGGGGTATAGGAGACACATCACACACTTTGTCTTAATTTGTTGTCTTTTCGTCATAGAGATAAATGTATGCTCATGTTATTGTGAAATTTTAGTTGATCTAAACATTTTATGTGATGTGATGTCATTGGTGAGCTTAACATTTTGAACACATGATCTGGTGATAAATTTTTAAAATTTAGTTACTTACTTTAGGCATTTTGAGAATTCACATATTTGATCTAATCTAACACGAGCACATTAGCACAAATTATGTGAGGTATGACACGTGATTTTAATGTGTATTTTTCCTTATCTTAACTGAAACTGGATGACTTGTTGGATGAACACTTGGGCATAAAGAAAGAAAAAAAAATTAATTACTACAACTTTTCGCTGAGTAATTGGACCTCTTGCCTCAGTAAGCAGTGAGTATTCACGTCAAAAGGTGGAATTTTGCTTGGTAGTATTAAGGCCGGTTTATTTTCGTAGCCTTTTTGACTCGAGTTAGTAAGTCCTTAGGGGTGTCTGTACACCTAATGCCCTAAAACCATCTGGTTTGGGAGTCATTGACTCAACACTCGCTACATGGGTCAATTAGAAAGCTCAAGGGAACTAAACATAGTCGTGCCTTATTATTGTTAAAAAAATAAAAAGAATAAAGAATAAAATAAAAACTATGCCTTTTCGTTCATTTTTGATGGGAAATTCGGTGAATCTTGAGACATGGAGACCTTACACATTAGAGTTACTTGGAAGCTTCATTTTTATATGCTAATTCACCTTACACTGATTCAAGCTTGTGATGCCTTATCCTGCCTTTTGTAAGTAATTAGATTTTAACATTTCTATTCATTGCGAAGATGGGTTTACCTTTTTAAGCTTGCTTATGAATGAATATCATGGTGATGTGTGCTCCTTAAATTTTTGGATACCATGAGTGATGACTTTATCTTTATGTTCTTTGTTTTTCATTGAGTCTTTTATTTTGTTTTGCTAAGGGACTAGCAAAATATAAGTTTGGGGGTATTTGATGAGTCTTAAATATTGCATATTTTAGACCTTTAACTTATATTTGTTATGCTCTTAGTTAGTAGTATTTCACTTTATTTTACGTCTTTCTTGTGTTTTGTGTATTTTTACAGGTTTGTGGAGAAAATAAAGCATTTCAGGAGATGTGAAGCTTCTGAAGACATTGCGATCGATCACACGAGATATGCGATCGAGCGCACCTGCCTACGAACGAGCGCATGGTCAACATCCCACATCGAAATATTTGAAGTTCAGTGCATCTGCGATCGATCGTAGCAGACATGCGATCGAGCGCATATGAGATCGTGCGCACAAGACATGCGATCGATCGCACCACACTGCGATCGAGCGCACACGGGCAGTATCCCATATCGAATCTACAACTCATATTGCTCCGGGTCTTCCCCTATATAAACACCATCTGGCTTCATCATTCAGTGTACAATTCCGGAGCCACTTTGGTGTTTACCAGTGGACGTCCGCTAGCATTTTGGTGGATCCCGAAGGCATTGCTACCACGAGGGGAAGCGCCGCCCGTCAGCGAGTGGAATTTCTCCCATGTAAAGTTGTTTATTTATTTCTTTATATTCAGTTGTTTTAGTTTAAATTTTTAGCACTTTTTGTTATAGTTTTATAGTTATGAGTGGCTAGACTCTTCAGCTAAGGTTGAAGATGAAGCCCTGCCGTTGTGTGGCGTAGTAGTTTAGATTTGTTTGTACAAATCTGACAATTTTTAGTATAAAATGTTATGTCAATTATTTGAGTTAATCTTATAATTGATTGAGTTTAAATTGTCCATTGGATATTCTTTGTGTTTCATCTGATGGATACATTGAATGCTTTTCGATTAAATTGGATTTCCTTTGTGATTTGTTAAAAGCGGATACATTGGATGCTTTTGGTTTAGTTGGGATATTCTTTGTTTTTTGTCTTATAGTTGGATTCATGGAATGTTTTGATAGGCTATATTTTTAGAACATATATGCTTAACTTTGGTGGGGCGGATTCGGAAACCTTAGTGCTTTTTATTATTAGTTTTAAAATCAACTTAGTTTAGTTTTAAATTATTTTGCAATATCATTCTGAAATTTGGAACTAGGTTAAAATAGAGTTAGTTTAGATTAAAATTTATATTTTCACAACGCAATTCCCTGTGGATTCGACCTCGCACTTACACAACGCTATACTGCAAACGACTTGTGCGCTTGCGAGTAATTTAAAACTCACAACACTACAATTGGCCGACCATTCAGTCAAAGTACCCCGGGGTGTGGTAGAAGATGTTTTGATTCAAATTGATAAATTTTACTATCCTGTTGATTTCTTAATTCTTGATACCACTTTTGTTGTTGACACTAACTCTAAAATCCCTTTGATTTTAGGTAGACCTTTTCTTGCTACTGCGAATGCTCTTATAAATTGTAGGAATGGACTCATGAAGCTGTCCTTTGGCAACATGACCCTTGAAGTAAATATTTTTAATGTTGCAAAATAGCCCGAAGATGAGGATGGAAACACCATCTTTACATGATCGAGTCACTCATCAATGAGGGAGTTTCCTTAACTCATGATTATGATCCTCTTGAAAATTTTCTTATTAATTCTGAGATAGATTTATTTGTTGATAAAACTGATATAATTGCTATTTTTGACAAATCTCAGGATTATAGCACTCGGGCATGGCAACCAAGGTTTGAAGAGTTGCTCGAAAGAAGCAAGACACAAGTCCCCTCAAGTGTGGAAGCACCTAAAGTCGAATTGAAGCCACTACCTAAGGGTCTAAAACATGCCTTTCTCGGTCCAGGTGATACCTTTCCTGTTATTATTTCTTCTGAATTATCTAAAACCTAAGGTAAGAGATTAATTCAAATTTTAAATGCACACAAATCAGCCTTAGGGTGGAGCATGGCTGATTTAAAGGGAATTAATCCCCTGATATGCTCCCATAAAATAAATTTGGATGAAGGAACTAGTCCTCGTAGAGATCCTCAATGTAGGCTTAACCCCACTATGAAAGAAGTAGTGAAAAATGAAGTGCTGAAACTATTAGATGCAGCTATTATATATCCCATAGCTGATAGTAAGTGGATAAGCCCTATGCAAGTCGTTCCTAAAAAGTCCGGAGTCACGGTGGTAAAGAATGACCTAGGAGAGCTAGTCGTGACCGGGTGGCGTATGTGCATTGATTACAGAAAATTAAATTTTGCCACCTGAAAAGGCCACTTCCTACTCCCTTTTATTGATCAAATTCTTGAGCATGTAGCTGGTCATCCCTTTTACTGTTTTCTAGATGGTTATTTTGGTTATTATCAAATAGAAATTGCATTAGAAGACCAAGAAAAGACCACATTTACTTGTCCTTTTGGCACTTACGCTTTTCGTAGAATGCCATTTGGATTATGTAATGCCCCTGTTACTTTTTAACGCTGCATGATGAGTATTTTTAGTGACATGGTTGAAAATTGCATGGAGGTCTTTATGGATGACCTAACTGTTTTTGGTTCTTCATTTGAAGCATGCTTAATGAATTTAGAAAGAGTATTAATTCGCTGTGAGGAAAAAGAATTGGTCCTAAATTGGGAAAAATTCCATTTCATGGTACTATCTGGTATTGTCTTAGGGCATATTGTCTGTTCTAAAGGGATAGAGGTTGATCAATCTAAGATTGAATTAATCTCTAAACTATCTACCCCTAAGACAATAAAGGATGTGAGATCTTTCCTTGGTCATGCTGGTTTTATAGGAGGTTTCATACAAAATTTTTCGAACATATCTAGGCCACTATGTGCCCTCCTAGTTAAAGACACCCCCTTTTAGTGGACAAAAGCTTGTCAAGAAGCATTCCAAATGCTGATCGGCAAGCTTACTTCCGCACCTATAATGCAGTCACCAGATTGGACTTTGCCTTTTGAAATCATGTGTGATGCTAGTGACTACACTGTCGGTGCTGTTCTTGGACAGCTAAGGGAAGGTAAACCTTTTGTCATTTACTATGCTAGTAAGACTTTAAATAGTGCTCAAATGAATTACTCTACAACTGAAAAAGAATTGCTAGCTGTAGTACTTGCTTTAGATAAATTTCGTGCTTATTTGATTAGTTCTCCTATCCTTATTTTTACAGATCATACAACCTTCAAATATCTTCTTACAAAGAAGGATGCTAAGGCATGACTAATCCGATGGATCCTCCTCTTGCAATAATTTGATATCACCATCAAGGATAAGAAAGGAGTGGAGAATGTAGTAGCTGACCATCTATCGAGGCTCACTTTTGAGGACACTTGTGATGACATGCCAATCAAAGATGACTTTTCCGATGAGCATTTACTCTCCGTTACTTCTTTACCATGGTTTGCTCACATCGTGAATTATTTGGCTACTGGTGAAATACCAATGGATTGGAGTGCTCAAGACAAAAGGAAATTCTTATATGAGGTACGTAATTTCTATTGGGATGACCCCTATCTTTTCAAGTACTGCTGATAGGTGCTTAAATATTCATATTTAAGCCCCCTTATTTACATTTATTAGGTCCTTAGTTATATTATTTTAGTCCACTTTACTTCATTTGTGTGTTTTACATGTGTTTATAGGGTCTTGGAAGAAAAGAAGCAGTTTTGGCACTTAAAGGAAGAAGCCTGGAAATCCTGGAGGAGCCTCTGGTCAAGCTACGATCGATCGCACCATGCAATGCAATTGAGCACACATTGCGATCGAGCGCATACAAGAAGGATCGAGCGCACACTACAATCGAGCGCAAGATGCGTGTGATCGAGTGCACATGTACGGGCGTGAACAGTAAATTGCAGAACCTTATTTTGAAAATAAGAGAGTTTTGACGGTTTAGGAAGTTTAGGGTTTCCTGCACCTTCTAGGACTACTCAAGCCCTATAAATACACCTGTAAAAGCACACACAATGAAACACAGACTTAGAGAACACTTCTCTTATCTTTTACTTGGAGTTGTAAGCTTTGGGAGAGAATTGACGCCTCTTCTCTCGGGTTTATTCTTCCCTTTATGTTTAGTTTATATATGATGTTTATTTTAGACAGTATGTGTAACTAACTTTCTTATAAGCCTCGATTGAAGCCCTAGTTATGTTTTTCCATATATTTATTCATTGATAATCTTTGCCAATAGCCTTTATTATGTTGCTTAACTTGATTAATGCCTGTGCCTATTTAAATTCCTCATATGTATGTGTATGGCCAGCGTATGCATGTGGTATGGATTGGTTAGTTAGATCAATTTGGATGACCGAGTCCTGGGTCTAACATTAGTAACAAAAGATATCCACACCGGATTCTTGGATTAATCAACATGGGAAACTGGGAGTAGATACCATGCCCTAGGTCTCATGTGGTTGTTGATTTTTATAGTACTTATGCTTTCTTAAGGAACAACTCAAGCAGATACCATGCTGAATCCCTTAAGGAAGAAAAGAGTTAGAGTAGATACCATGCCTAACTCGTTGCTTAGGGAGATCAATAGCTTAAGGAGTAGATACCATGCCCTTAGGTTGACGACCAGTAGGTATACATGATAAGGCTAGTGCACTGATACATTATACAATTGGGAAAGTATGACTAGTGGTGGATATCAAAGCCCTATGTCTTTGTTATTATCATATCACATACAACAATTATTTATTTCTTTTTACTCTAAAGAAACTAATTCTAAAACTGAACTTTACCAATCCCTGTGGAGATGATCTTGCTTTCGTACACTATACTACACTGTTAACCTTGTGCACTTGCAAGTAAAACGAGTTCAATTATCTACTTATTTATTTAGGTATATTATCGTCCAACAAGTTTTTGGCGCCGTTGCCGGGATTGCACTAAAGTTCCTTTTAGATTTACTTTCGTTTAATCATTATTAGTATTACTTTATTTTTTGTTACCATCTTTCATTAAACTATAATTGATTTCCTTTGTGTTTCAGGCACTTCAAACCCTAATCGTACTTTCTGTGGTATTTGCGATCGATCGCAGCCTTCTGTGTGATCGAGTGCAATTAGGGCAAAAAGTTACCCGAGCAGCAGAGTGAATTGCTGCACTGAAGCTGTTTTGACCTGATTTATGCACGGACTTCGATCCTGACATCCAACATTCTTTCCCCTTGATCTTGAGCTTGAACAGACCATCTGACAAAGGCTTAGGGACAACTTCGAGGAGAACGAAGAAGAAGTCGAGAACGAAACACCAATGGCAGAACAGCTCGAAAACCAGCAACCACCTGCATGAGTACCGATGAAGTAATCCTTCATCCCACAGAACCTCAACCATCCTTCATACATTGCATATCAACCTGAAGCAGAGGGCAACTATTATATATCCCCGTAGATGCTCAATGCTTTGACTCACTTTAGGGGTACACCCAACGAAGATCCACACTTACACCTCTGGGAATTTTTCGATCTTTGCAAGTTCCAGCATATCCAAGGCCTAGATTAAGAAGGAATAAGGTTAATTCTATTTCCCTTTTCCTTAAAAGATAATGCTAAACTATGGTACAATTCTTTGCCTGCAATTTCAATCCATACTTGGGAGGAGTTAGCTGGCAAATTCCTAAGGAGGTTCTTCCCAGCTCAAAATACGAGGCAAATGAGGAAGGAGATTCAATCCTTCCAACAAAGGGATGGAGATCTGTTCTTTGAGGCATGGGGACACTTCAATGAGCTACTACTTAAATGCCCACACCACAACCTACCTCAAGATGAGCTGGTACTAGCCTTTTCTGAAGGTCTAAATGACATGAATAAAGGTATTGCTGATTCTGGTTATGGAGGTGTACTGATGGAGAAGAGCAGTGAAGAAGCCATGGAGTTGTTTGAGGCATTGAGTGAGCATACCCAACAATTCTTCTCTAGAGGTAGACAAGGAGTCAAGAGCAAAGGCATATATGAGGTTACTCTGAATAGTGGACCCTCTACCCAAATAGCTGCTTTGGAGAGGAAGCTAGATATGAGGCTAGATATGATTGTAAAAACCATGTCTACTCAAAACATCTCTCCTCGATCACAAGCTACACAAAACCAGGTATGTACTTTATGTTCTCAATTTGATCACACTACTGAGACCGATCGAATAGTGCATATACAAATACATACAACCCTAGATGGCGAGACCACCCCAACCTCTCATGGAGCAACCATCAAAACACCTTGAACCTTCAAGGGCAACAAAGAAACTTCCATAAAGCAGCCCAACCAGTTCTAAGCCCAAGAAGGATGGTCTAGAACGTCTTGTAAAATAATTAGCTACTCAACAACAGCAACTAATGACAACATTGATGACTTCATTAGATCTCCAAAAATAAACCACTGCAACATTGATGACTTCATTAGATCACCAAAAACAAACCACTACAACACATGAGCAAGCAATTCAAAGGCTAGAAGTACAAATGGGGCAAATGGATAAGGAGCTAAGTGAAAGGAAGCAAGGTAAGCTTCCAGCTTAAACACTACCCGACCCTGGGGAGCATCAACAACTGAAAGTTGTCACAACTTTGAGAAATGGCAAGGTGATAGGGTTCGATGAATCTGCAACAACATCCAAAGGGAAACCATCGGCATCAAGGGTAAGTGAAACGGAGAGGGTGAATGCTCCACCTTTCCCGTAAAGGTTAGTAAAACAAAAGAAAGATAATAAACTGATTGATATTTTTGAAACCTTGCGGAAAGTTGAAATTAATATTCCTTTATTAGATGCAATTCACCAAATACCTGCCTATGCTAAGTTCCTAAAAGATTGTTGCACTTATAAAAGAAAATTTCAAGAGCATGAAACTGTAGCATTAACTGAAGAAGTAAGTGTTGTACTATTAAGAAAACTCCCGTCAAAATTGAAAGATCCAGGTAGTTTTACTATTCCCTGTAGAATAGGTGATCAGCTGTTTGAAAAAGCATTACTAGATTTGGGAACGGGTGTAAACTTATTACCATACACGGTATTCGAAACCCTAGGTTTGGGGGATCTACAACTGACTTCCATCACCTTACAATTGGCAGATAGGAGTATTAAAAGACCTAGAGATATTCTTGAGGATGTCCTAGTTAAGGTAGGAGAATTCATTTTGCCTGTTGATTTCATTGTACTAGATATGGAGGAATACCCTATGCCATTACCCCTGCCCATCATATTAGGGAGACCCTTCATGAGAACCGCCGATACTAAGATTTGTGTGAAAAAGGGCATAGTAAGTATGAAGATCAATGGTGAGAAAATAGAATTTAAAATATTTGATTCATTAAAGCTACCTCTAGATGACACGGAATATGTTAATGTAAGTATGATGCAAAGTTTTGTTGAGAAAGCTTTTCAGGTCCAGCATGATGATCCAGTAGAGACTACTATCACTCATAGCTTTACAACAATGGATATTGAGCAAGAACCTGAATATGTTACTGATGACATCATCAAAGCTGTGCACCACCTTGAAGCTTCTCCAAAACACTCAAGTAAGTATGCTCCTCCATTTGAATCTCTCATACCTACTAATGCTACTCTTTTACCATCTATTGTCCAGGCACCAACTTTGGAATTAAAGCAGCTACCAGAGCACCTAACTTATGCCTATCTAGGAGAAAAAGAGACTTCACCTGTGATTGTGGCTGCTAATTTGAGTGCAGGAGAAAAAGAGAAATTGTTAAGAGTTCTTAGGGAGCATAAATCTGCTATTGGATGGACCATTACTGACATTAAAGGAATAAGTCCAGCCAAGTGCATGCATAATATTTACCATGAAGATGGAGCAAGGCCCACTCGAGATGCTCAAAGAAGACTTAACCCACACATGAAAGAGGTAGTAAAGGCCGAGGTATTAAAGCTACTAGATGTTGGCATTATCTACCCCATCTCAGACAGTAAATGGGTAAGTTCGGTCCAAGTCGTTTCGAAAAAGAGTGGGATTACCATTGTGAAAAATGAAAATGAGGAGCTCATACCTACAAGAAAGACAACTGGTTAGAGGGTCTGCATTGATTACCGAAGATTAAACAAAGTAACCAGAAAAGATCATTTCTCCTTGCCATTCATTGATCAGATGTTAGAAAGATTGGCCGGTCACAGCTATTACTGCTTTTTGGATGGGTACAGTGGGTACAACCAGATTGTCATAGCACCCAAGGATCAAGAAAAGACTACCTTCACATGTCCTTTAGGTACATTTGCTTATCGAAGGATGCCATTTGGTTTATGCAACGCACCAACCACTTTTCAAAGATGTATGATGAGCATATTTTTCGATACGGTAGAGAAATACATAGAGGTATTCATGGATGATTTCAGTGTCGTTGGTTCTAATTTTGATGAATGCCTAAATCATTTGGAAAATGTCCTAAAGAGATGTGAAGAGAGTAATTTAGTGCTGAATTGGGAGAAATGTCACTTCATGGTTCAACAAGGTATTGTGTTGGGTCACTCCATCTAAAACTGAGGTATCGAGGTAGACAAGGCTAAGATAGACATCATTTCAAAGCAACCTCCCCCTCTCACAGTCAAGGGCATTAGAAGCTTCATTGGACATGTCGGTTTCTATAGAAGATTCATTAAGGACTTCTCCAAAATCTCAAGACCTCTTTGTGCGTTATTGGCTAAAGATACCAAATTTGAATGGAATGATGATTGTATGCAAGCTTTCAACACCTTGAAGAATGTTCTCACCTCTGCCCCAATAATGATGACACCGGATTGGAATCTCCCTACCGAATTAATGTGTGATGCAAGTGACTTCGCCTTGGGAGCTGATGAGTGCCAAATATCACATATTTTGGCCACTTAATTTACATTTTTTAGCTTAGGAATTTGTTACTTTGAGTTGTTTTTTGTTATTTTATAGGTTTACAAGCTTGGAAAGGAGTTTCACTAAATTGCCAGAATTGCTTGTACAGATCAGCCATTTTTTAGGATTAAACTATATTGATTCAGGAAGAACCAGGCGATGAGCCATACATGCTTGGAAAGATCCGGATATCTATTTTCTGGAGAATTTTATGGATCAATAAAATGATTTTTCTAGAGAAAGTTATGGCAGTTTTAGTAGACAAAGGTCAGGCTGTGCATGATTTTAGCGTGACAGATCAGCCATTTTTGAGGATTTAACTGTATTTATTTAGGAAGAACCAGGAGATGTGCCATATATGGTTGGAAAGATCCAGATGTCTATTTTCTGAAGAATTTTACAGATCAATAAAATAATTTTTCTAGAGAAAGTTATGGCAGTTTTAGTAGACAAAGGTCAAAGAGCAAAAGCTGGAATCTGCAGTATCCCACATCGGATTGGAAATACATTGCACTTGTGATGTTTCCCTATATAAGGCCCCCTTCACTTCATCTTTAGTGTGCAATTCTTGAGCCACTTTGAAACAAACCGGTGGACCGTCTGCTAGCATTCTGGTGGATCCCGAAGGCTTTGCTACCACAAGGGGAAGCGCCGCCCAACAGCGAGTGAAATTTCTCCCTTGTATAGTAAATATTTCTTTTCATTTTGTTTTTGTTTAGTTTAAATGTTTAGCACTTTTATTATGAACTGTAGTTTCATAATTATGAGAGGCTAAAATCTTCAAACTAAGGTTGAAGATGAAGCCTCGCCGTTGTTTGGCATAATAGTTTCAGATTTGTTTATACAATTCTGATGTTTTTTTAAGTATAAATGTTCTGTCAATTATTTGAGTAAAATCTTATGATTGATTGCGTTTAAATCATTCTGTTGGATATTCTTTGTGTTTCATCTGATGGATACATCAAATTATTTTTGATTAAATTAGATTTCCTTTGTGATTTGTTAAAATCGGATACATTGGATGCTTTTGGTTTAATTGGGATATTTGTTGTTTTTTGTCTTAAGTTGGATTCATGGAATGTTTTGATAGGCTATTTTTACATGAAGATATATGCTTAGCTTTGGTGTGGTGGATTCAGAAACCTTAGTGTTTTTATCATTAGTTTTTAAATCAATTTAATTTAAGTTTATATTTCTTTTGCAACATATAATTACAAATTTGGAACTAGGTTAAAATAGACTTAGTTTAGATAAAAATATATTTTCACAATGTAATTCCTTGTGGATTCGACCTCGCACTTGCACACACTATATTGCAGAAGACTCGT
The DNA here is from genome assembly GCA_023935145.1 of Bretschneidera sinensis. Classification (NCBI taxonomy): domain Eukaryota; kingdom Viridiplantae; phylum Streptophyta; class Magnoliopsida; order Brassicales; family Akaniaceae; genus Bretschneidera; species Bretschneidera sinensis. The sequence continues at coordinate 29,098,682 of CM043705.1, read as the reverse complement.
GCGCTTGCGAGTAATTTAAAACTCACAACAAGTTTTTGGCGCCGTTGTCGGGGAGTTGTTTAGTTTGTGAAAATTAAGTTTTTGTCTGAATTAATTTTATTTTTCTACTAGTTAGTTAGCAATTTTTGTTTGATTTTTTCTTTTTTCAATTTTATTTTATTTTATTTGTTTTTATTTGCATTGGCCTATAAAAAATTATATATATATATATATATATATATATATATATATATATATAAATGTGGATGAATCCAGCGCCGGTTTCACAGTCTTTAGAGGACGCCCTCAAGGATTTCATGAAGATGACCGGCCAGTCCATCAATCCAACCAATACATTCAATGTTGATAGTTGTTCCATCTATGCTAGTCCTATGCATTTAGCACAGAATTGTCCATCTACACCGGCTTTTGTCGAGTATCCCATGGAACAAATGAACGCTTTCAATGACTATTGGTGGAAATCAAATGGATCTTACTCCGAGACGTACAATCTAGGGTGGCGAAACCACCCTGATTTTTCATGGACGCAGAACCAACTGATCAATAAGGGAGGAGCCCCTTATAATGCTCACAATCAATACCCCCCTGAATTTCCTCCACCAGTTCCAAGTTATGGTCACTCAGCTTATCCAGCACCATCACCCGCTTACCAAGCTCCCATTCAAGTGCCAGTGTCGGTTTCACAGTCATTGGAGGATGCCTTCAATGATTTCAAGAAGATGACTGGCCAATCCATAAGCGAAGTGAGGAGTGCAACAATAGTAAACACCCAAGGATTGCCAAGCTAGAGAGTCAAATAGGTCAAATCGCAAGTCACTTGGGTGAAAGAGAGAACGGAAAGTTCCCCAGTCAACCTGATCCTAACCCGAAGGAACAGTTTGCGGAGGGAAATTTATCAACTCCTATACAAGGGCAAGAAAGTGGCAACAAAGAAAAGAGAGATGCTGAGCCATCTACAGCCACACCTATTATTAAGGATCTCCCTAGGTTGTTTTTACCTAAAGCGCCTTACCCTGAGAGATTACAAGCGCCCAAGAAAGAAGATGAGTCTGAGGACATTTTGAAGGCACACTTTGCTCAGTTTGGAGAGGATTTGGATTTAGATAAGCTACGTGAGCAAGCAACTGTTATCTTGGAGTCTGCTCCTCAAAAGAGTAGTGAGACGGAGGAGACTATGGATGAATCACGCATCGAGGACCCGTTGGAGGCATGCTTTTTTCAATTTGAAGAGGATTTGGATTTGGATAAGTTGTTTGAGCAAGCAAATGCTACTTTGGAGTCTGCTTCTCAAAAGATCAGTGAGACGGAGGAAACCACAACACCTGAACCCCCCAAGAAGGAACTTAAGCCTTTACCGAACAATCTTAAGTATAAGTTCCTTGGTCTAACAGTTCCTTTGCCTGTGATTATAGCTTCAGATTTGGTTGAGGCTCAAGAGGATAAATTAGTGGACATTTTAAAAGAGCACAAGGAAGCTATCGGTTGGACTATTGAGGATGTCAAGGGAATCAGCCCCTCGATGGTGATGCCCAAGTTACATTTTGAGGAGAATGCCAAGCCATCAAAGGAGCCACAAAGAGGGCTCAACCCAGCTATACAAGACGTTCTGATCCTTTATCCAATCTCTGATAGTGAGTGGATGAGCCCGATTCATGTCGTGCCAAAACAGGCTAGATTGACGGTAGTAATAAATAAAGACGACGAGTTGGTTCCAATTCGAGTGCAGTCACGATGGAGAATGTGTCTAGACTACCGTAAGTTGAACGCTACCACACTGAAGGATCATTTTTCACTCCCATTTATTGATCAGATGGTGAAGCATTTAGTTGGGCACGATTACTAATGTTGGGTCTGGCTGAAGACGTTAAACTTAGCGCTCATGGGAGGCACCCCACAGCTTATCCTTTTTGTTTATTTATTATTTTACATATTTATGATTAATGTTTGTTTCCAGTATTTTTGTTTTCCAGTCGTTATTTTTCAGGGACAACGCGTACTTCAGTTCAAGTTTGGGGGTATGCTATGAGCCATACCAAGTCCAGATAGTTCTCCATATCCCAGGTCAGCTCTTTCCATATTATTCACACATTGGGGTCAATGTGTAATTTATGTTTGGGGGTATGGGAGACACATTACACACACTTTGTCCTAATTTGTTGTTGTTTTTCTTCATTTAAAAATAATAATAATAAGGTAAATGCATGTTCATGTTATTTTGAAATTTTAGTTGATCTAAACAAATATTGTGATGTGATTTCATTGGTGAACTTAAAATTTTGAACACATGATTTGATGATAGAGTTTTAAAACTTTGTTACTTACTTTGGGCATTTGAGAATTCACATGTTTGAGCCAATCTAACACGAGCACATTAGCACATATTTGTGTGAGGTATGACATACGATTTCAATGTGTATGTTTCATTGACTTAACTGAAACTGGATGACTTGTGGGATTAACACTTGGGCATAGAAAAGCAAAATAAAATAAAATAATGATCATCGTCAATGAACTTTTCACTGAGTAACTGGACCTCTTGTCTCAGTAAGCAGTGAGTGTTCACGTCAAAAGGTGGGAATTTTATTCATAATGATCATTGCGAAACTTTCCACTGAGTAACTGGACCTCTTGCCTCAGTAAGCAGTGAGTGTTCACATCAAAAGGTGGAAATTTTGCTTGGTAGTATTAAGGCCAGTTTAGTTTTGTAGCCTTTTTGACTTGAGTTAGTAAGTCCTTAGGGGTGCCTTTACACCTAATGCCCTAAAACCATATGGTTTGGGAGTCGTTGACTCAACACTTGATACATAGGTCAATTAGAAAGCTTAAGGGAACTAAACATAGCAGAGCCTTATATATAAAAAAATAAAAAAATAAAACTATGCCATCACTGTTCATTCTGATGAGAAATTCTGTGAATCTTGAGACATGGATATATTGTACATTGAAATTATTTGGAAACCTCATCTGTATATGCTAATTCACTTTACACTGATTCAAGCTTGTGATGTCTTAGCCTGCCTCCTGTAAGTAATTAGGTTTTAAAATTCCTATTCATTACGAAGATGGGTTATATTTTTTAAGCTTGCTCATGAATGAATATCATGGTTTTGAGTGCTCCTTAAATTTTTGGATACCATGAGTGATGAACTTATCTTTATGTTCTTTGTTTTCCATTTAGTTTTTTTTTTATTTTGTTTTGCTAAGGGACTAGCAAAATGTAAGTTTGGGGGTATTTGATAAGTGCCAAATATTGCATATTTTGGCCACTTAATTCACATTTGTTAGCTTAGGAATTTGTTACTTTGAGTTGTTTTTCGTTGTTTTACAGGTTTACAAGCTTGGAAAGAAGTTTCACTAAATTGCCAGAATTGCTCGTATAGATCAGCCATTTTTAGGATTAAACTGTATTGATTCAGGAAGAACTAGGAGATGAGCCATATATTCTTGGAAAGATCTGGATGTCTATTTTCTGGAGAATTTTACGGATCAATAAAATGATTTTTCTAGAGAAAGTTATGGTAGTTTTAGTAGACAAAGGTCAGGCTGTGCATGATTTCGGTGTGACAGATTAGCCATTTTTGAGGATTTAACTGTATTGATTTAGGAATAACCAGGAGATGAGCCATATATGGTTGGAAAGATCCGGATGTATATTTTCTGGAGAATTTTACGGATCAATAAAATGATTTTTCTAGAGAAAGTTATGGCAGCTTTAGTAGACAAAGGTCAAAGAGCAAAAGCTGGAATCTGTAGTATCCCACATCGGATTGGAAACACATTGCACTTGTGATGTTTCCCTATATAAGGCCCCCTTCACTTCATCTTTAGTGTGCAATCCCTAAGCCACTTTGGTACAAACCGGTGGACCGTCTGCTAGCATTCTGGTGGATCCTGAAGGCTTTACTACCACGAGGGGAAGCGCCGCCCAACAGCGAGTGAAATTTCTCCTTTGTATAGTAAATATTTCTTTTCATTTTGTTTTTGTTTAGTTTAAATGTTTAGCACTTTTATTATGAACTGTAGTTTCATAATTATGAGAGGCTAAAATCTTCAAACTAAGGTTGAAGATGAAGCCTCGCTGTTGTTTGTCATAATAGTTTCAGATTTGTTTATACAATTATGATGTTTTTTTAGTATAAATGTTCTGTCAATTATTTGAGTAAAATCTTATGATTGATTGCTTTTAAATTGTTCTGTTGGGTATTCTTTGTGTTTCATCTGATGGATACATCAAATTGTTTTTAATTAAATTGGATTTCCTTTGTGATTTGTTAAAAGCAGATACATTGGATGCTTTTGGTTTAATTGAGATATTTGTTGTTTTTTGTCTTAAGTTGGATTCATGGAATGTTTTGATAGGCTATTTTTACATGAAGATATATGCTTAGCTTTGGTGGGGTGGATTCAGAAACCTTAGTATTTTTATCATTAGTTTTTAAATCAATTTAATTTAAGTTTATATTTCTTTTGCAACATATAATTACAAATTTGGAACTAGGTTAAAATAGACTTAGTTTAGATAAAAATATATTTTCACAACGCAATTCCCTGTGGATTCGACTTCCCACTTGCACACACTATATTGCAGATGACTCGTGCGCTTGCGAGTAATTTAAAACTCACAACAGGAGCTGTCTTAGGTCAAAGAATCAATAAGGTACCTCATGCTATTTACTATGCTTCTAGAACTTTAAATGATGCTCAGCTTAACTATTCTACTACTAAAAAAGAATTATTAGCTGTTATTTTTGCTTTAGAGAAGTTTAGATGATATCTTATTGGTTCTAAAGTTATAGTATTCACTGACCATGCTGCTTTGAGATATTTGTTTTCTAAAAAAAGATGCGAAGCTTAGGCTAATCAGATGGGTACTCCTACTACAAGAATTCGATTTAGAAATCAAAGACAAGAAAGGCAGTGAAAATGTAGTTGCGGATCATTTATCAGGGCTTCCCTATGAGAATGATGATCAAGAGTTACCTTTGAATGAGAACTTCCCTGATGAACAACTATTCGCACTAGAGGTAAAACTTCCATGGTATGCTGATATAGTAAATTATCTAACTGTTAAAGTTTTTCCCCCAGGCATGACCACTCAAGAAAAGAAACAGTTAAAATCTCTGTCAAGACACTACCATTGGGATGATCCTTACCTCTTCAAGGTCTACCTCGATCAAATCATCAGATGATGTATCCCAGAAGAGGAGCACTCGAGCTTATTGCAACACTGCCACCAGTTTGCTTGTGGAGGACATTTTGGGGCAAAACGAACAGCTCTTAAGGTACTACAATCTGGTTTCTATTGGCTTAATCTATTTAAAGATGCTTTCTCGTTTTGCAACTCATGTGATAGATGCCAGCGGACAGGTAACATCTCTTCCCGAAATCAAATGCCCTTATAAAATATTCATGTAGTAGAACTTTTTGATGTATGGGGCATTGATTTCATAGGACCCTTTCCTAACTCCTCTGGTTATTTATATATTCTTGTGGGTGTGGATTATGTGTCCAAATGGGTCGAGGCTGTCCCCTTAAAAACTAATGATCACAAAGTAGTTGTAAAGTTTCTACAGGCTAACATCTTTACACGGTTTGGGACTCCAAGAGCAATCATCAGTGATGGGGGCAGCCATTTCTGTCATCGCTCATTTGCCGAACTACTCCGGAAATATGGGATCACTCATAGAGTTGGCACTCCATATCGTCCTCAAACCAGTGGCCAAGTAGAGATAAGCAACAGAGAGATCAAGGGAATCTTAGAAAGGACAGTAAAGCCTAATCGGAAAGATTGGTCTCTACACCTAAATGATGCTCTATGGGCATATCGGACAGCTTATAAGACTCCGATTGGCATGTCTCCCTACCGCCTGGTCTTTGAAAAAGCGTGCCATCTCCCGGTGGAATTAGAACATCGAGCATATTGGGCCATAAAACAATTTAACTTCGACATGAAATAAGCGAGGGAGAAAAGAAAGCTGCATCTAAATGAACTTGAAGAATTGAGATATGATGCCTATGAGAATGCCAAGTTGTACAAAGAACGGACAAAGGCTTATCATGACAAATAACTCATACGGAAGGAGTTCCATGTAGGACAAAAAGTGTTGCTCTATGACTCACGATTAAGACTGTTCCCAGGCAAGCTCAAGTCCAGATGGTACGGTCCATACATGGTTACCAAGGTCTTCACTCATGGTGCATTAGAAGTTTGTAGTCCAAACGGAAATCAGCCCTTTACAATAAATGGACATAGAGATGAAGACTTGGCACTTGAATCAGTACAGTATACAGCTGAAACACAAGCACTGGAGCCACAAGAGATGGACTCTAAGTGCTTCCTCCCAACCAACTAGTACTATGGCACAAGAACGCTAGAGCAGCTCATATTTGATTACTCATACAGCTCAAGCGCCTCTAGTGAGGTTAGTGGTACTGAGGCCACTAACAAATGGTAAGGTTGTACTGTTCCAAATTTATCATTTTTCATCTAAGGTAAGTTTTTCCTTTTGCCTATGCATACTGCTTGCGATCGATCGCATCATCCAATGTGATCAAGTGCAAGTGTGCGATCGAGCGCACAAATGCGATCGAGTGCACCATGTGTACGATCGAGCGCACTTGTGGCAGAAGGTTTAGATATAAATCTGCAAATTTTCACTCACACGCACTCACACTCTCTCACTATTCACTCGCACCCTTACACTCTCTCTCACTCGCACTTTCCCGTCTACCAGCATCTCTCACACTCACACTCTGCCACCATCATTCACCATCACTTCCATTATTCACCATCACCACTACCATCCATCATCACCACCACACTCCACCATCACCGCCATATACCCCCTCCCCATTACACATTCTGTCCATTACACAAGGTACACATTTCCATTCACACACACACGAATTTTTACATGTTATTTACATACATTTATGTTGTTTTATGTGTGATTGGGACTTTCTTATTGTTTGCAGGAGGATAGGAACAATTTCAAATCTTCAAGACCATAGCTTGGTCTTTTGGTGCACACGAACTGTTCGAGGAAAAGCCTGACCGTGTGCGATTGAGCGCATAGTCCTATGTGCGATCGAGTGCACCTATTTGAGATCGATCACAAATTAGGCAGAAGCAAACAAAAGCATGACCAAACCATATGCTTCCACCTCCGGTGCATCCAACAGTCGTGCCTCGTTATCCCGGCCCAGCATCGAACAACGAGAGCTCTTATTCGAGACTGCCTTCGCCATCGATGAAGTATTTAAGCACATGGACACCACTCAATGGGCTGTCCAAGCATTTAGACATCGAGGCTTGAAGAGGTTGTTTAAGCCGGTTTGCTCCACTGCTTACTCCCAGCTCATAGTCCAGTTTTATGCAAGCCTATCATTTGACTGCAGCAGACCAGGGTACTCATCTCTTTAGTCCAGGGCACACCCATTGAGGTGACTAGTGCCGATATAGCCGCTGCTCTTCATTGCACTGACGATTCCCCTCCTGAGGACACTGATATCGAGGAGCAGCCGGAGTCCTTTGCCCTAGCTGAGATCATTACAGACATGTGCGCTGGCCAGTATGCCGACAGACATAACAATGCGGCCAGCTGGTCAAAGTTGCCTCCACGAATTTGGCTCATCGACACAATCCTACAGCGCAATGTGTGCCCATTGGGGCACAAGACACAACGGTGAGACCGGTTTCTCCAGTCCTTATATGCCTTCTACAGAGGCCACTGGTACTCCATTTTGGTTGTCATTTGGAGCCAGCTACACAAGTTTTGGGATCACGTCCATAGCCGGCAGACCACCACGGCCAATGCATGGGGCCTCCCTTTCCCGTTCCTACTCTCCTACATGCTTAAGAAGAAAGGGATAAAGGGGACCTCTAGTGACGGACCAGTGCGAGAGCATCCTTTCTTCGGGAAGGCTCAGTGGACACACAGCATCTCGCATATGCCTCGACGACTCCCAGCACCTGCTCCAATAGCTGAGAGAGTTGAGGAGGATCGTATGGAGACCAAGTCCCCGGTCATTAGCCCAGTAAGAGAGGAGGACCATTCAGACATGGGACCCACTGAGTCCCAGCACTTTCTAGCTGAGTTGTCCTCCTTCCAAGGCGAGGTCTCTGCCGCCACCACACTCGTGCATCAGCGTATCGATAGTTTGGAGGCACGATTTACACGACAGGAGGCTATGTTGCAGGCTATTCTTGATCGCCTACCTCCAGCACCCGGTACCTCTTCGATTGCACCACCTGATGATCAGCAGTGAGAGGATACCACGTCTGGCTGAAGACGTTAAACTTAGCGCTCATGGGAGGCACCCCAAAGCATATCCTTTTTAATAGTTAATGTTATTTTATTATTAGTATTTCATAGTTTATCTTTCTATTGTTGTTTATTACTTGTTTTCTATTTTATGTTTGTTTTTTTTTCTTTCGTTTTCAAGGACAGTGTAAGTGCATCCGATTGAAGTTTGGGGGCATGCTACGAGCCATGCCAGCCATACAGTTCTCCATCTCCCAGGTCAGCTCCTTCCATGCTATTCACACATTGAGGACAATGTGCACTTTAAGCTTGGGGGTATGGGGACACATTCACACACTCACTATGTCCCACATTTTTCTGTTTTGTTGCTATTTTCATAGATAAATGCATGTTCATTCTATCCAATAATTTTTTTTTTTTTGTGATCTAAACAAAACTTTATGATTCGACTTCATCAGTGAGCTTAACACTTTGAACATATAGGCCAATAATCAAGTTTTGAACCTAGATCACTGCCTTTTAGACATTTAAGGATTCACAAGTTTGACCTAAACTATCACAAGCACACTAGCACATAACTGTGTGGGGTATGACATGTTATTTGGATTTGTATGTTTCATTTGCTTAACTGTGAACTAGATGACTTATTAGATTGACATTTTGGCATATAAAAATAGAAAAGATTGATTAGTGCTCAAAAGAAGAAATAAATGCTCCTAATGATCAATAAAACTTGTTTTCTGCTGAGTAACTGGCCCTCTTGCCTCAGTAAGCATTGAGTGCCACGTCAAAAGGTGGAAAATCTTAAATGATCATTAAAAAAAAACTTTCCACTGAGTAACTGGCCCTCTTGCCTCAGTAAGCATTGAGTGTCACGTCAAAAGGTGGAAAATTTTGATTGGCAGCATTAAGACCAGTTAGTTTCATAGCCTTTTTGGCTCGAGCTAGTAAGTCCTTAGGGGTGTCTTTACACTTAATGCCCTAAAACCATCTGGTTTGGGAGTCATTGGCTAAACGCTCATTACACGAGTCAAAAAGAAAGCTTAAGGGAACTAACTTGGCAAAAATCTCACAAATAAAAGAAAAGAAGAAAATCTATGCCATCTTTGTTGACTCTAATAGGAAGTTTGGTGAATCTTGAGTCATCGAAATGCTACACATTTGAATTACTTGGAAACCCAATCTTTTATGTGCTAGTTCACCACACACCAAAGTCAAACTTGTGATGTCTTAAATTGCCTTATGAAAGTGATTTGCGTTCAAAACTCTTATTCATTGCAAAAATATGTTTATATCTGTTAAGCTTGCTCATGAATGCACATCATAGTTTTGTGTTAAGACTTAAACTTTTGTGGACACTATGAACATTGGATCTATCTGTGTGTTGTTAGTTTTCATTTTAGTTTTGTTTAGTATTGCTAAGGGACTAGCAATATGTAAGTTTGGGGGTGTGATAGATGCTTAAATATTCATATTTAAGCCCCCTTATTTACATTTATTAGGTCCTTAGTTATATTATTTTAGTCCATTTTACTTCATTTGGGTGTTTTACATGTGTTTATAGGGTTTTGGAAGAAAAGAAGTAGTTTTGGCACTTAAAGGAAGAAGCTTGGAAATCCTGGAGGAGCCTCTGGTCAAGCTGCGATCGATCGCACCATGCAATGCGATTGAGTGCACATTGAAATCGAGCGCATACAAGAAGGATCGAGCGCACACTGCGATCGAGCGCAAGACGTGTGCGATCGAGCGCACATGTACGGGCGTGAACAGTAAATTGCAGAACCCTATTTTGGAAATAAGAGAGTTTTGATGGTTTAGGAAGTTTAGGGTTTCCTGCACCTTCCAGGACTACTCAAACCCTATAAATACACCTATAAAAGCACACACAATGGAACACAGACTTAGAGAACACTTCTCTTATCTTTTACTTGGAGTTGTAAGCTTTGAGAGATAATTGACGCCTCTTCTCTCGGGTTTATTCTTCCCTTTATGTTTAGTTTATATATGATGTTTATTTGAGACAACATGTGTAACTAACTTTCTTATAGGGCTCGATTAAAGCCCTAGTTATGCTTTTCCATATATTTATTCATTGATAATCTTTGCCAATAGCCTTTATTATGTTACTTAACTTGATTAATGCCTTTTTCTATTTAAATTCCTCATATATATGTGTATGGCCAGCGTATGCATGTGGTATGGATTGGTTAGTTAGATCAATTTGGATGACCGAGTCCTGGGTCTAACATTAGTAACAAAAGATATTCACACCGGATTCTTGGAATAATCAACATGGGAAACTGGGAGTAGATACCATGCCCTAGGTCTCATGTGGTTGTCGATTTCCATAGTACTTATGCTTTCTTAAGGAACAACTCAAGCAGATACCATGCTGAATCCATTAAGAAAGAAAAGAGTTAGAGTAGATACCATGCCTAACTCGTTGCTTAGGGAGATCAATAGCTTAAGGAGTGGATACCATGCCCTTAGGTTGATGACTAGTAGGTATACATGATAAGGCTAGTGCACTGATACATTATACAATTGGGAAAGTATGACTAGTGGTGGATATCAAAGCCCCATATCTTTGTTATTATCAAATCACATACAACAATTATTTATTTCTTTTTACTCTAAAGAAACTAATTCTAAAACTGAACTTTACCAATCCCTGTGGAGATGATCTTGCTTTCGCACACTATACTACACTGTTGACCTTGTGCACTTGCAAGTAAAACGAGTTCGATTATCTACTTTTTTATTTAGGTATATTATCGTCCAACAACTGCCCTGATCAAATTCTAAGGTGTTGCATCCCTAATGAAGAGATTGCAAGTGTCTTAGAATTTTGTCACTCCCAAGCCTGTGGAGGTCACTTTTCGATGAAAAAAACCGCTGCAAAAATTTCGTAGTTTGGATTTTATTGGCCTATCTTGTTTAAAGATGCAAACACCTATTGTCACTCATGTGAAAGGTGTCAAAAGTTAGGAGCTGTGTCACGCCGAAATATGATGCCCCTAAACCCTATTTTAGTAATTGAAATCTTTGATTGTTGGGGCATCGTTTTCATGGGACCCTTTCCTCTTTCTTTCGGATACCAATATATCATTGTGGCAATAGACTATGTATCTAAGTGGGTAGAGGCAGTAGCCTGCCGAAGCAATGATAATAGAATGGTGAATAAATTCCTTAAAGAAAATGTGTTATCTCGATTTGGTACACCACGTGCTATAATTAGTGATCGAGGTACACATTTTTGCAACCGTTCTTTTAAAGCATTGATGAAAAAATATGGGGTATTACATAAAATCTCTACTGTCTATCATCCTCAGACTAGTGGACAAGTAGATCTTGCTAATAGGGAAATTAAACAAATTTTAGAAAAAACGGTTAACCTGAATCGCAGGGATTGGTCTTTGAGACTAGTTGATGGGCATTGGGCTTACTGTACAACTTTTAAAACTCCCTTAGGTATGTCACCTTATCGGCTTGTATTTGGAAAGCCTTACCACTTAACCGTGGAGCTCGAGCATAGAGCTTATTGGGCCATTAAGTCTTTTAATTTTGACATAGGAGAGGCGGGTAAGCTTAAAAAGTATCAACTAACCGAGTTAGAGGAATTAAGCAACGATGCTTATGAGAACTCTAGAATCTATAAGACCAAGATGAAATCATTCCATGATAAAAACATTTTGAGGCAAACATTTAGACCTAATGATCGAATGTTCTTATATGACTCTAGACTTCATAAGCATATTGGAAAACTTCGGTCAAGATGGACCGACCTTTTTATAGTAAAAAATGTTTTTGAAAATGGGGCAGTGGAAATTGAGGACACTAAGAACGGTCGGATTTTTAAAGTGAATGGTCAACGACTTAAGATCATAATCGATAGACAAGATCCAAAAGTGGAAGATATTCCGCTTATAGATCCGGTCTATTCACCTTGACCACACAACAAAGGTACTTTTTTTTTTACTTTTCTTTTGTTTTGAGAGTTTATTTTAAATTTTTAGTTTTTAGTTTAATTTAATCTGATTTTTATATATATATTATTTTCATTATTATTTTGGCTGATTTTATTTTTCTCTTTCTCTTTGGGAAACAAACAACTTTTTTTTTTTGAATCAGGTCGTGCCGCGCCCCACCAGAACCCATGCCATGCCCCACAAAATGCCTCCTACACTCCCACAGCCCAAGCCGCGGCGCACCCTGAGCCAAGCCGCGGCTTGCCCTGATTTGCCACCTACACACACACTTAAAACCCTTTTTCACTCTCTCTTCTTCATATCATCACACGAACCCAGCAGCCCTTTTCCCCCTTATCTCTTCCTCTCTCCAAACCCTAACCTCCCTCATCATTTTTCATCAAAAATTTCTTTATTTTACCTCTATATTTTGTAGAATTTTGCACTAGTCTTGCAACTTTTGTTGAAAATTTCTCCAACCCACTTGGTTTAAAGAAGCTTTTGGTGTTCATCAAGCAAACTTCAAGTTGATGGTTAGTTTTCTTCTCTCCAATTTTGAGTATCAAGTAAGCATAAATTCTTCCCTTCTTGTTCAATTATGCTATTTGGGTGGTTGATTTTACCTTTATATTATTATTCTATACACTTGATTCAAGAGACCAAGAGGGAAACAACCTCAAGAATATGATGAGAATAAGTTTGTTAGTTTTGAGGCTAGTGAGAGATACAATAGCTTGTTGAATACTAGGAAAATCATTCCTGAGAGAGGATTCAATATCACTAAGAGGGGTAGCCCATTCTTATTTCAAATGATTATTGATAGAAATTGGGGTGCCTTTTCAAGACAACCATCTAATTCTCTCCCAAATATAGTTTGCAAATTCTATGCCAATGCCAACGAACATAGGAATGGTAAGGTCTTGGTGAGAGGAAAAAGAGTCTCTTTCAGCCGTTCATCCATTAATAGGTTCTATGGGTTACCCGACAGAGAACACAGTGAGTATCTTGTATATGTATCTAATATTGATTATGATGAGATTTGCCATACTCTCTGTATTCCAGGCACAACTTGGAAAATGATGGGTAATACACATAAAACCTTGCCCGATGCATCTTTGAATGTCAATGCTCGGGCTTAACAATATTTTGTATGTCACAAATTAATGCCTGCTTTACATTATAGTGACCTGACTGTTGAGAGAGTTGTTTTGATATATGCCATTTTGATGGGTATGATCATAGATGTGGGCGCAGTAATATCCAATTCTATCTTACACACTGTGCGACATAAGCTTGGATTATACTTTACTTCTTTGATCACCCAACTATGCATCCAAGCTGATGTCCCTTACAATAGTATTGAGGAACACCACCCACCCAAGAAACCCATCGATGATGGCCTGCTCACTCTAATTAGAACCTCAAGGCCACCAATCCCGGGAGAGGAGGCAGTGATTACTACCCCTCCTCCTTCCTCTAGAAATTTCACTGTGTAGAGTGCCTTGAGCATTTAGAGAGTTGTTTTGACGAGCACCAGAAAATGTTATTTGATAGGTTAGATCGTCAAGACCGATTCTTGGCTCGGCAAGCCGATTATCAAGCGGAGGTCAACTCCTCCTTTGGTCAGATGTACCAACACCTTGCCTCTGCTACTGGTTGTAATATAGGTCATTTTCCTACCATGCCAACCTCTCCGGGTTCATCTTTTGATCCACCTCCCGAGGAAGGCGAAGAGAGTGAAGGGAACGCAGATGATGATGAGAATTTAGAGGAGTAATTTTGGGTTCTATCTCTTATTTTCCCTTTTCCTCAGATTATTTTTCGTTATTTTCTTTTTCTCATTTTAGTGATTTTTCTATATTTTATGTTCTAACCTAACATATAGTTGAAATCTTAAGGGTACATCACAGTTGTTTTCTTTTTGTTGTCTTGTTCTATGTTGTAGATTGGAATTTTAGCAAGAAGAATGGCAAGTAATTCCCTAGTGGTACATATTTTTCAGCACCTGTGCACTCATGCTTACAAAGAGAGTTTTTTCTTTACTTCCTCTTTAACATTGAGGACAATGCAAATTTTAAGTTGGGGGTGGAGACGTATTTCTTTAAAATTACTTGGTGTTACCTTCCCTTACCTTTTGTTTTAAGCACGATTTATGTTTGCCTTAGAGTTAATTCACATGTCAATGATATGAGCCTAGTTGAGATAGCATATAGCGTTTAGAAGAAGTTAAATCTTGCTTTGGTTTGAAATTAATTGAAGTATCAATCTTCATTTGGTTTGAGACTCTAGTTTGTGGTAAGATTGTATGATTAGTCTAAAACATTTAGAGAAGTTTTATGTGTGATTGCTTTGTGAATACTTTTGCGGTCTCGACAAGCTCTAGAACTTACTTGATAACCACTTGAGGCGAATTCCTAGAATGCACATTACTTAGGATATGATATAGGCCATTTTTGGACCGTTTGAGCTTGTTAAACCCACCATTACTATATTTACCACTAGACACCAATTTTAGCCCTTTTTCTTGAAAAAGAATTTGAGCCTTATTTCTTTCAATAGCTCACTTACTCACCTTTATGAGCCTAAGAAAATATTTTATCCTTACCTTCCTCTTAAAAGAACTTAGCTATACACATTTGTTGAGAAGCACTTAAAAGGAGTAAGGATGGAAATATGAGAAAATATCACTACCATAACCCAAGTACATTAAAGGAGATAAGTTGGGGGTTATGGAAAAGAAAAGAAAAATGGAAAAGGAGGTGAATGGTCTTATGCCTAAATACAAAAGAAAAGAAAAGAAAAGAGAAGTGAATTATGGTGAAGAAAGAAAAAAAGAAAAGAAAAGTGGTGATTTGAGAAAAATGCTCGAAAAATAGTTGAAAAGGTTGGGTGTTGAAGTAAGGTTATCTAGTGCTTAAAAGTGGTGTCGAAAAATGGTTGAAAAGATTGAGTTCTTTTACTTATGAATCCTTCCAATTCTTTCTTAACCTTTACCTTAGCCTAACGTTATAAGCTTATTAAAGACCTATTGAACCAATGTAATGTGATTTTTCTACAATAGTGGAGAGTGGTTTAAAATGTAGGCCTATGGAGCTTGTTTTTGTGATTGATGTCATGAAATTTATCATGTTTTAGAGGCTAAGACTTGTATTCACGAACATTATGCATAAAATCATCCGGATGATCGAATTAATGGATTATAGTAAGATGGATGTAAAGAGTCAATAACGATCTTAAGATTGATGTTTAGATTACTTTTGGACTTGGGTGAAATTTAATAATTCTATGTGCCGTATGTTAAGTGCAATTTTTGAGACAAAAAGTGGATTACTCTTGGTTAACATTAGTATTGCATTACTTTGCCTTGATTCCCACCGTAAAATTCATCTCTTGTTTTCGCTTGAATTGCTAGGGACTAGCAATAACCTAGTTAGGGGTTGTGATGAGAATCTTAAAATGCATCTTAATAGTACTTAATTGTTAGCATTTTTAGAGTTGATCTAGGTTATAATTACACTTTTATATGTTAAGAACTCTAAAGAATCATTCCTAGATCACTTATTTGTTTTGATGCATTTTCAGGTATTTTGAGTATTAAACAGATGGAAAAGCTATTGTTGAATGAAGCACAAAGATTCCATGAATACCGAAGCAAAGGAGTGCTTTCGAAAAAGGATAAACAAAGAGATCCAAGCATGTGCACCGCGCCCTGGAACCAGCTTGGCCGCACTCTCCAAAACAGAGGCCGAAGCAATCAAAGAAGGCCAGCAGGTCAGGGTGCGCCTTGGACCAAGGGGCACTGCGCCCTGAGGTGTGAGGTGCACCCTGGATTAATCTAGGGTGCACCCTGAAGGGCTGAGGTGCACCTTGGACGGAGCTGCGCTGCACCTTCTAGCAAGTTCACAAAGCTGGCCTCAAACTAAGCCTATGCGCGAGAAAATCCAAGCCTAGGTGCGCACACGAAGTTTGTTCTCCGAGTTATGATGTAATTAGGTCTTTAATGATTGTTTAAAACCCTGAAACACCCTTGGACCCTTGTATTATAAATAGAACACTGAGGGTTTCATATTAGACATTCATGAAGCTGGAAGACTTAAAGAAGCAGCAACTTCTCCTCCATCAAAGTGTTCAACCATGAGCCCCATGGCTAACTAATCTCCAAGCAAGGCAAAGGGATGAATCCCTAGGTATAGTTGTTCCTATTTTCCTTTATTTGATTCAGTTGTAATAGAGCTTTATCGTTAAGACATTGTTATGATTTACTTTTTAATCTAATTATAAGATTTCATCTAATCCGGTGATTGTATCTTTCTCCTTGATATAAATTTAGTCATGCTTTCCTTATGTCAAGATTGTTTGGGTATGATTAAGTTCAGTAGGTTTATCCTTTAGACTTGTCCATTACTACAATATGGTCATAAAAGATATATTGTTGTTTCTTGATAAACCTATAGGATAGATCATGTGTGCATGAATCAAAAATAAAAAGTATTTCATAACAATCAAATTAGGCTTTATACATGTTCTCATTGAATATTTGCCGATTGCATGTTTGGGATGTGAAATGTCAATCGAGATAAAAACAATTGAATCAAGTTAGGATTAGGGCAATGAACCTAGGGAGGATTCTCGGATCCTTGTTGTCCCTCTATCATATTTTACAAACTACACAATTACTTCATCATCAATTTCAGATTCTTTACTTACTCTGATTATATCGTTTCATATTAAAGTTTATATATTTCTTTATAGTTAACTTGTCTCCCTGTGGAATCGACACCCCAAAGTCGTGCTACAGCTACCACATTACTATTTTGGGCGTAATCAACCTCAATTCTACCTAACACGCCCTAAAGGTATCGCCATAGTAGAGTTAGCCAAAGCCATTTAAGAAGAGAAGTTAGTGGAGGTCAATTATCTTCTAGATGAGCTCAGAATACCTAAAGAGAAGGTCAATAAGGAGTATAGGGAGTTGGCCCAATATAAGGGCGACCTGCTCACCAAAACTATCGAGTGCGAAACAATAGGTTTCAACATGGCTAAGGAAAAGAAGGCCAAGATCTGGCCTAACCTCAATTGGTCTTTACTGATCATGCTTGAAGTTAAAGGTGGGGCCACTGTGACTTAGGGGTCGATGGTCAAGTTGAGCCTAGCGTGGATGCAAACTATGTGGCCTATCAGGGGAGCCATCTGAGGAGGGGGCACAACTATGGAGTAGTGTTAGGTTTTTTCCTATTTTTTTTATCTCTTTTGTAATCGACCTCAGTGTCCATCTCTTTGTAATCTTTTTTTTTACTATGAATGAAATAAACTCTTTTTGTTACTTGTCTTCTTTGTTTTTGTTGATGCATGCTGTGAGTGTTATTTTTTCTTCCAATTTGTTTAAGTGTTGGAATTCAATCAATCACTTCAGCTCGCAAGTCTTCTTGCGCCTATTAAAGCATCTCTCTAGTGCATTGATTTTAGACTTTAACCATCTTTGAGCCATGTTTAGACATGTTTAAAACTTAGACAAATACCAACAATCTCTACCTTTGTCTAAGTGTTTAAACCTGAACCATTTTTGCAGAGAGCTTTAGGATACAAACTCATCTTGAGTCATCAATTAACCAACTCCAATCCTAAGTAGTCAAAGGCAATGATTGAACTTACTTAGAGGTAGAACTTTAGTACCCAAATCTGTAGGATTTTCTTCTGTGGCTACCTTGTCCACATGGATGCCTCATTTCATAACATTTTCCCGAATGAAATGATGCCGAACATCCATGTGCTTTGTCCTCTCATGGAACACCGGATTCTTATACAAGTGCAATGCACTTTAACTATCCGAAAACACCACCACTTGCTCCTTTAGGACCTCCCACTTGTCCAACAACCCTTTGCACCCTATAGCCTCCTTTATGGCCTCCGTAGCCGCTATGCATTCTGCCCTAGCTGTTATAAGTGCTACCACTGGCTGCCACTGAGCCTTCAAATACCTTAGCAACCACTTCGTCCCAAGCCAATGCTTCTTTCCGGGACTACTCACAAATCTGCTGAGAACACCCATTGCCCAAGAAACCCTTAACTAGTTTCTTTCCTTTTCTTGGATTCTACACATCCCAAGGATCTTTTATGTAAGGATGAGATCCTTCCTCTCAAACTCATCACTGAGTTGAGATGTAAACCTTTCCATCCTCTCCCTATTGTTCTGAACCAACACCACATCATTGACATAGATGAGGATACTCACCATCTTCTCCATCTTGTGTCCAGATGAGAAAGTTTCTGTGAAACCTATGTCTTCTCTTCTTGTGAACCCATTCGCCACTAGCCTAGCCTTGTTTTGGACTTCATATTCTGGAGGGTACTCTTCTTTGATCTTGTAAGTGCACTTACATTCCACAACCTTCTGCTTTCCTGGAATTTTCACCAATTCCCAGAAGTTGTTCTTCCTCAAAGAATCCATTTCTTCCTCCATAGCCAGTTGTCACTTTGATGAATCCTTACACTTCATGGCATCCGTGTCGTTCAACCTCTCCTTCTATCCAAGGAGCTGCTACATTAGCATCCGCAAACCCATATCTCAAAGGTGGTCTAAAAACCCTCCTTCCCCAGTCTCTTGGGAGCTGGTAGTCATTCCAACTTGCTGCATCAACCTCTTCTTGTTCAGCCTCTTCTTGAGTTTCTTGAGCTTGGCATTCATCAAAGGGCTCTACCTAGTCTGAACCCTCTTGCCTCCTTTGCTCTACCTGAACCAAGTTCTCCTTGATGCGATGCTCCACAACTTCCGAACTGGTTTGCTCACTAGTCCCTGCAGGGTTAGTTTTCTCTAAGTAGGGAAATAACAATTCATTAAAAATAACATCCCTACTTATAATCAGTTTCATGCCCTTCTTTTCTAAGGACCATAACCTATATCCCTTAACCCCATCACCATATCCTAGAAATACACATTTTCTAGATCTAGGGCTAAGTTTATGCTCATTTTGATGTGCATATGCAGCATATCCAAAAGTCCTAAGGTTGTTTAATTCAGGGGGTTTTCCACTCCACATCTCCATGGGAGTCTTGAGTTCTAAAGCTCTAGAGGGTGATCTATTCACTAAGTATGCAGCTGTAGCCACAGCTCCTCCCTAAAAATATTTTGGTAAACCAGATCTTATTAGCATGCACCTAATCTTTTCCATAAGGGTTCTATTCATTCTTTCAGCAACTCCATTTTGCTAACGTGTTTTCACAACCGTTTTATGTCTTAGAATGCCATTTAATTCACATAATTTATCAAAATCCTTATTGCAAAATTTTAAGCCATTATCGGTTCGTAAAGCCTTAACTACCTTACCCGTTTGAGTTTCCAGCAACTTCTTCCACACAACAAATTTATTCAAGGCATCAGATTTATTTCTAAGCAAATAAACCCACACTCTTCTTAAATAATCATCAATTAAAGATAGAAAGTAAAAGTTACCTCCTTGTGTTAGTGTTCTTGCTGGTCCCCAAAGGTCCAAATGAATGTAGTCAAGAATCCCCTTAGATTTGTGCACTCCGGTGTTGAAGCTGACCCGGTGTTGCTCCCAAGAATGCAACTCTCACAGAAATCCAGTTTCTCTACTTTGTCTCCTCAAAGTAGACCATCATTGCTAAGAACTTGCAGGCCCTTTTCGCTCATGTGTCCCAAGCGAGTATGCCAAAGGGCTACCTTGTCCATCTCATCCATCAAGCTTGCTGCTTGATCATTGATTTCTGTCTCTCCAATCATCTCATAGAGTCCATTGTTTCTTGCTACCTTGATCACTACCAAAGATCCCTTGGCCACCTTGATCTTTCCTCCCTCTACTTTGCATGTATCTGCCCCAATGAGATCAAATTTCTTTTCAAATCTGGAAGATACCTCACATTTCGCAGCAGCCTTGTGACTCCATCAAACATCCTCAATTGAATGTCTCCAATCCCTCTCACTTGGCAAGAATTGTCATTCCCTAAGAAGACCCTTCCATCATTGATCTCCTTGAAATTCTTGAACCATTCCTTGTGAGGGCACACATGATAAGTGCACCCGAAATCAAGAATCCACTTTTCGCTGCCTTGCCTCCTGCTCACATTTGAGCACACAATAAGCACATCATCTTGTTGTTCTCCTTTGGCAACCGAAGCCTCTCCATTATTGGTATGGCTTCTCATTTCATCCAAAATCCTCTTTTTGCAATCTTTCTTGAAATGGCCCTCCTTGTTGCAGTAGAAGCATCTCCTTCCTCCTCTAAGTCTTGCCTTGGAATGAGATCTCCCATGGTTATGCTCTCTATCTCTTGATTTCTCCCGGTAGTTGCCATGGTTGCTACTGCCATTCTGAGTTGTTGGCCTTCCTTTTACGAATAACCCATCTTCACTTGATGTCTCCTTCATCTTGGCTTTGAAATCATGTGCCCTTATAGCATTGATCACAATCTCCTTTGTTTTAAGTGTCCCTTCCATACTCAATAGCATTAATCAAATTGTCAAAGTAATCAGGAAGAGAATTTAACAAGATAACAGCCCATTGTTCATCCGAAAAAATAATGCTACAGCTATCCAAATCTTGAACTAGCTTATTAAAGACATCAAAATTATCTTGTAACTCTTTACTATGATCTATTTTAAAAGCAAAGATTCTTTTAAGAAGATAAATTTTGCTAGGGAGAATTTTAGTAAGAAACAACTCATCTAATTTCTTCTATATGACAGCCAGATCTTTCGAGTCTCCGCACTCCCTTGTGACGCTATCCGACATGTGCAAGAAAATGGTGTTGTAAGCCATCTTCTTCATCTCGGTCTGCTGGTCCTCCGTGACACTTGCTGAAAAAGCATCATATTCTCTAATAGCCAAGTCCACTTTCTGTTGCATTAGAACAACCTTGATCTTCCGCTTCCAAAGGGCAAAGTCTTCCTTTCCATCAAACTTCTCAACACAGAAATTTGAAGCCATCTTTTGCGGACAAGATCCCTGATTTATGCACTACCCACAAATGCTTTCTTCAACCTCAAGAACATAGATTGAAGATGGATCTTAACATCGTTCTTGAATCACCCTCAAGAACACCATCAGATCTTGATCTTTACACCGTTCTTGAAACACCCAAGAAGTTGATCTTTGATTCTTGGAGTCTTGGCTCCGTCACCTTCTTGTTCTTGCTCTGATACCCAGCTGTGCAAGCTCTGATACCACTATTGGAAATCACCTTGACAAGATGCCCAGGTGGTGATCTTCCAAACACCCAAGTCTAGAATGACTTGTAGAAAGAAATACAGCAATCAAAGACAAGAATAGAAAATCAAAGAAAGAAAGAAGACAAGCAATTGTTATCGAGGTTCAGCAATGTGCCTACGTCCTCGTGAGTTCCTTCGAACTCTCTGCACTAAATCAATGGTTCTTTAAAAATACAGCAACCCTCTTCAAAAAGCTCAAGTTCTTGAAGAAACTAAGAAGAGAAGAAAAGAAGAAGATGAGAACTAACAATGCTCTCTATCTAATCTAGACTTCTCTCTTTTTACAACCAGCCTCACTACAATGAGTCACTCTTGTGTTTGATCTTTCTCACTCTCACAAAATTCTCTCTTGTATTAAAATTGATCTCACACAATGTTAAAATGTAATTCTTGTACTTGTTACATGAGAATGAAGCTAGGGAACCCCTTATATAGTGCACCCACTTCTTATCCATTCTTGTGAGTTAATCTCCACCTTTAGATCTTGATTGCCACTTAACCATGGCCCTCCATCAATCCTAAGTGGTGCTGTGCATTTTAACCTTGCACCCACGCACCCAAGAGGAGGTTAAAGCATGTTGTTCATATGTGCTTTGGTGTGCCTAGTGCCTAGGGGCTCAACAAGGGGCAGCATGGCGCTGAGCAGGGCACACTTGCAGCCTATTCTAGAAGGTGCGACACTAGTATGGGTCAGGGGTCTTCATTTTGGATGCCTAGGTGCTGGTGAAGGGGCGGCGTGGTGCACACTGATGCTGCCCCTTCACACAACAATGCACACACTTTTTCTTGCTTGTGTGCTGAAGTGTACACACTAGTGCGCCTACATTTTCCTTACTCCAAAGTGATGCACACACATGTGTGTAGTCTTTTAACTTGCTGTATTTTAAAACTCCAACCTTGGTTTAGACTTTAACCATCTTTGAACTATGTTTAGACATGTTTAAAACTTAGACAAATACCCCTTCTCACAGCAAAGTAGTGCGCACTTGCTGGGCGGTGAGGCGCTGGTGAAAGGGAGGTGAGGCACACACTGATGCTGCCCTTCTCATAATAGTGCGCACTACTTTGATTTGTTGTTTAGGTGATAAAGACACGGATAACAAATGGGAGTCGGATCCTATTCAAGTTCCAATTGGTCAAGTTACAAGGGCTCGAGCTAAACGGTTTATTCAAGTTCCAATTGGTCCAGTTATAAGGGCCCGAGCTAAACGGTTCAAGAAAACTCTCAATTGGCTTATTCAACACATTTGGGCTAAGAACCATCTTTGGGGGCCCAAGGATGATGCTATACATGATCCACAAGGGATGGGTTTCCATGATCTAAGGGATCTTCCACTTGGGAATTTCAAAATGACCTAACGACTAGAATTAAAATGGTCATATCTTCTTGCCCGCAACTCGAAATGGGCTGAAACTTGTTGGGATGGAAAGATGACATCTTGAACTTCAATTTAGACCTAAGAAAATTCCAAAAAGGATATCATTTGGGCCTGTTATAATGGATCTAAATCCAGCAGGCTGTTGCATCCGAATCTT
Source organism: Bretschneidera sinensis (assembly GCA_023935145.1). Classification (NCBI taxonomy): domain Eukaryota; kingdom Viridiplantae; phylum Streptophyta; class Magnoliopsida; order Brassicales; family Akaniaceae; genus Bretschneidera; species Bretschneidera sinensis. Next base: position 29,075,689 of record CM043705.1, on the reverse strand, counting down.
CTTCCACTTTGGGCTTGCACATTGCACATTTTCTTAATTGTTTCCTTCTGAATTTAATTGTTGCATTATAAGGTTTGTATGCCAAGTTAGATACTTTCTTTATTTGGATTTTAGGTTACCAGAATTCTATTTAGGTATATTTCCTATTTCGTAGTTTCTTATTCCTACCAGAATTCTGTTTAGGTTTATTTCCTATTTCTTAGTTTTCCTTTTTCTAATTGGTTACAAATTCTCATGTATTTAAATAGCCATTAGCTTTTGGAATAAGACAATTCAGATTTGATTCATACTTTTGGAGAGAAATTTCTCTTTGGTTCTTTTAGAACTTCTAAACTTATCGGAGTTTTTGTGGCGTTTATCTTCGACTTATCAATCAATCCTTCCATAATTGATTGTGACGTCTTCAATATACCAAGGTTCTTGCTTCAATATAAGCAACGGGTCACGGTCTCAATCTTCACTATACCAAGGTTCTTGCTTCAATATAAGCAACGGGTTGCGGTCTCACATAAATCTGCTTCTAGACGATCTTGGAAGTCTTCTTGATCCATCAATTTCTTAGTTCTTGGCGTGGATCATATCAGTTGGTATCAGAGCCTTCTAGTTGCAGGTTTGCTTATCTTTTGTTTTGATTCATATAAAAAAAAAGGTGAAAAAAATACCAAATTGAAAAAAAAAGAACAAATTTCTAGTTTAAGAAAAAAAAAGAAAGTGTGTAATATTTAGATTCAATCATTTCAATTCTTATTTCAATTTCTCATCTTTGTTTCCTTGTATTCTAGCCTTTAAATTAGCCTTTAAATCCAAATTTCTTTGTGAGTTATTGGTGAATTGTTGCTGGAAACTTTGATACTTGTTCGGTTAGTTTGATAAGAACCATAGAGGATTATTACGAGTGGAAAAAGGTAAAAGTTGTGAGCACATAAGAGGGGAAAAAGGCAATCTAATTTTTGTGTGAAAACACAAGTGAAATTGAGTGACTCATTCTTTTAGTGAAACACATGAGGGAGTGTGTGAGGTTCTTTTGTTTTTCTAACGTTGTTTTTGCAGCAAACATGTCAGATGACAAGAACAAAAATAATTCAGGAGATATGTCGGGAGAAGGTGATCCGAAGTTGCTCATGGAGGCTTTAATGGGTGAGATGAGAAGAGTATTGCGAACGGAGATGGAACAGGTTCATGAGCGGATAGATCGGGTAGAGAATGCACGTGTGGGGCAGCAGCAAAATGCTCCTAAAGTGCGTAGGAGAGAGAGAGTTCAACCTAGGAGAGAGAGAGTTGAAGATGAAGAGTATTATGGGAATGGATTTGATGAAGAAGATGATCGAGAATCAGTTGTTAGCCATAGGAGATTTGGTGGTCGAGATAGAGAAGCTAGGAATGGGGAAGACAATAACTTGGGTAGTATTAAGATGAAGATTCCATCGTTTCAAGACAAAAACGATCCTGAAGCTTACCTTGAGTGGGAGAAGAAGATAGAATTAGTGTTTGATTGTCATAATTATTCCGAGCTTAAAAAGGTTAAACTTGCGACCATTGAATTTTTTGACTATGTGATTGTTTGGTGGGATTAACTAGTGTTAAACAGGAGGAGAAATAGAGAGCGTCCAATAGTGACTTGGGAGGAGATGAAAACTGTGATGAGGAAACGGTTTGTTCCAAGCCATTACTACCATGAGTTGTACCAAAAATTGTAAAGTCTTACACAAGGTAGTCGGAGTGTGGAGGATTATTATAAAGAGATGGAAGTAGCTATGATCCGAGCAAATGTAGAGGAGGATCGACAGGCTACTATGGCTAGGTTCTTGACTGGTTCGAACCTGGAAATTGCTAATTCGGTGGAGTTGCATCATTATATGGAGTTGGAAGATATGGTGCACATGGCTGTCAAAATTGAGAACCAACTCAAGAGGAGGGGCAACAATACACGACAAAACCCTAACTCGGGTTCATCTTGGAGGTTGAATTTTATGAATCAAGCCACGGTCAAGCCCAAAACCGAGCAAAAACAAGAAAGTACTAGCCATGGAAATCAAGGTAAAACTAACTCTTCCACCACTAGAAATCGTGATATTAAGTGTTTTAAATGCCAAGGTAGGGGTCACATAGCAAGCCAATGTCCGAACAAAAGAGTTATAGTATTGCGAGATAATGGTGAAATTGGAACCGAGGGCGAAGAAGATACTGAATCTATGGCACCATTGGAGGATGCGAGTGATGAAGAATACGCTGCCCAAGGAGAATTGTTGGTTGCAAGGAGAGCTCTAAGTGTGCAAATCAAAGAAGATGAAAAAGTGTAGCGAGAAAACATCTTTCATACTAGATGCCACATGCAAAACAAGGTATGTAATATGATTATTGATGGAGGTAATTGTACTAACGTTGCTAGCAGTACAATGGTTGAGAAATTAGGGCTGCCAACGCTTAAACATCCTCGGCCTTGCAAGTTATAATGGCTCAATAATAGTGGTGAACTGAGGGTGAACAAACAGGTGTTAGTTTCCTTCCGTATTGGAAAATATGAAGATGAAGTTTTGTGTGATGTAGTTCCGATGCAAGCTGGACACTTGTTACTAGGCCAGCCATGGCAATTCGATTGGTGTGTTAAGCATGATGGCTTCACCAACAAATATTCGTTTGTAAGAAATCAAAGAACAATCACTCTAGTTCCTTTGACACCAAAGCAAATTTATGAAGATTAAGTGAGGTTACAAAAAGAGAGTGAGCAAACGAAAGAGAGTGAGAAAAAGAGAACGAATGAAAACCAGAAAGAGAAAATGAGAGAGGCCAAAAAAATTGAGATCGAAAATAAGAGAGTTGTTTCGGCCATTAAGAGAAAAAAAAATTTCTATGCAAGAACGAGTGAAACAAAAAGAGCGATGATTTTAAATCAGCCAATGATTGTACTTTTGTACAAAAAGGCGTTAAACACTAACCAATTTGACTCATCTTTGCCTAGTTCTATTGTTTCTCTTTTACAGGAGTTTGATGATATATTTCCCAAGGAGATTCCACATGGCTTACCTCTTATTCGAGGAATTGAACATCAAATTGATTTCGTGCCCGACGCTACAATTCCAAACCGACCAGCCTATCGAAGCAATCCCGAAGAGACAAAGGAGTTGCAAAGGCAGGTTAGTGAATTAATGAAAACGGGGTATGTAAGAGAAAGCATGAGCCCGTGCACTGTTCCGGGGATTTTGGTTACTAAAAAGGATGGGACGTGGAGAATGTGTGTTAATTGCCGAGCAATCAACAATATAATGATAAAGTATCGACATCCTATTCCTCATTTAGATGATATGCTAGATGAACTGCATGGTGCATGTGTATTCTCTAAAATTGATTTAAAAAGTGGATATCATCAAAAAAGAATGAAAGAGGGTGATAAATGGAAAACTGCTTTTATAACGAAATATGGTTTATATGAGTGGTTAGTTATGCCATTTGGACTAACAAATGCACCAAGTACCTTCATGAGATTAATGAACCATGTTTTGCGAGCTTTTATAGGTAGATTCGTTGTTGTTTACTTTGATGATATTCTCATTTATAGCACAAACTTAGATGATCATGTTGTACATTTAAAATCAGTTTTGGATGTGCTTAGAAAAGAAAAGTTGTTTGCTAACTTGAAGTACACCTTTTGCAACGATAAGCTTATGTTTCTTGGTTTTGTTGTGAGTGCACAAGGAATACAGGGTGATGATGACAAGATCCATGCAATTAAAGAATGGCCAAGTCCCATGAGTGTAGGTCAAGTTCGTAGTTTTCATGGACTTGCTAGTTTTTACAAGAGGTTCATGAAAGACTTTAGCAGTATTGCCGCATCGCTTATCGAAGTCATCAAGAAGAACGTTGGATTCAAATGGGCAGACGACCAAGAGAAGGGATTCCAATTGATCAAAGAAAAACTAACTAATGCTCATTTTCAAGTCCGTGAGCACATCAATAACAATGCATACAAATTGGATTTACCAAGTGAGTACAATGTTAATACCACTTTCAATATTTCTGATTTACACCCTTTTGATGTAGGTGATGATTTGAGGACAAATCATTTTCAAGAGGAGGTGAATGATGAGGACATGGTTAACAAATGGGAGGCGGATCCTATTCAAGTTCCAATTTGTCAAGTTACAAGGGTCCGAGCTAAACGGTTTATTCAAGTTCCAATTGGTCCAGTTATAAGGGCCCGAGCTAAACGGTTCAAGAAAACTCTCAATTGGCTTATTCAACACATTTGGGCTAAGAACCATCTTTGGGGGCCCAAGGATGATGCTATACATGATCCATAAGAGATGAGTTTCCATGATCCAAGGGAACTTCCACTTTGGAATTTCAGGAGGACCTAATGACTAGAATTAAAATGGTCATATCTTCTTGCCCGCAACTCGAAATGGGCTGAAACTTGTTGGGATGGAAAGATGACGTCTTGAACTTCAATTTAGACCTAAGAAAGTTCCAAAAAGGATATCGTTTGGGCCTTTTATGATGGATCTAAATCCAGCAGGCTGTTGCATCCGAATCTTCTTCCACTTTGGGCTTGCACCTTTTCTTAATTGTTTCCTTCTGAATTTAATTGTTGCATTATAAGGCTTGCATGCCAAGTTAGGTACTTTCTTTATTTGGATTTTAGATTACCAGAATTCTATTTAGGTTTATTTCCTATTTCGTAGTTTCCTATTCCTACCAGAATTCTGTTTAGGTTTATTTCTTGTTTCTTAGTTTTCCTTTTTCTAATTGGTTACGAATTCTCATGTATTTAAATAGCCATTGGCTTTTGGAATAAGACAATTCAGATTTGATTCATACTTTTGGAGATAAATTTCTCTTCAGTTCTTTCAGAACTTCTGAACTTATCAGAGTTTCCGTGGCGTTCATTTTCGACTTATCAATCAATCCTTCCATAATTGATTGTGGCGTCTTCAATATACAAAGATTCTTGCTTCAATATAAGCAACGGGTCGCGGTCTCAATCTTCACTATACCAAGGTTCTTGCTTCAATATAAGCAACGGGTTGCGGTCTCACATAAATCTGCTTCTAGACGATCTTGGAAGTCTTCTTGATCCATCAATTTCTTAGTTCTCGGCGTGAATCATATCAGTAGGGGTGTGCATACACACCCAAATGGATGCACACATATGTGTGCACTCCTATAGCATGTTGTATTTTAATCTTCCAACCTTGGTTTAGACTTTAACCATCTTTGAACTATGTTTAGACATGTCTAAACCTTAGACAAATACCAACATCATTTTTCAACTCCTCAAATTTGGAGCAAAAAACCTTTGTAAGTATGTCAGGTCGATCTTGCAATGATTGTCAAGCTAATAACTAATTTTGTATCTCTTGCTAATTACCATTACAAGTCTTTGTGAGGAAAATGTCAGGTTTTCTTTTGTTCAATACCAAAGCCATTACATCTTGATGTCGTTGATACATGTCACGTTGAATTTTTAGGTGGACTTCCAACAAAGGACGATGGCAAGACAATCCTTCAACCCACATTACTACTTTACATTTAACTTAATAAATAAATTCATTTATAAATGAAATGTAAACGTTACAGATATCGTGTACTTACGTATTTTGTGTTAAATTATTTTTACCTGCATCATTTTCTCAAGAATTTAATGTGTCTTGAAGGTCTTGATTCATTTACGCTCGAATCACACTTTGATGGTTACATATCCACCTCACCTTATGAGACTTTATTTTGATATAATTGTCTACTTCATATTGTTGTAATAAACGATGAGTATATGGCTGAATCTAACATACATTCGAAACATTTTAATGAAGGGATATAAACATTTAGTGTCGAAAAAGGAAAAGTTAATGAGTTCACTTGTAAATCTACTAACCGCAAATTTTCTGAAGTGGTATAATTGTTTTGAAGTGCGGATGAATGATTTTTATGCTTTAGGCTATTTTTGCATCATATAGAAACAAATTATTGTTGAAGCATTTGTAAAGGCATAATTGTTCTGAAGTTGGGGTGAATGATTTTTATGCTTCAGGCTATTTTTGCATCAGACAAATAGATCCATTGCTATTTCAAGATTTCTTACTTACAGGGTAAAATTTTGAACTTTACCACTTGCATAATTTAGATTTGCTAATATTTTTTATTTGGGTCTCTTTCAATTAAATAAAGTGATTTTAATTTGGGTTTTTGCTAATTAAATAGAGACCTCCCATCATCGAACAATGCAATTCCTCCACGTCATGTTTTTTCTTGTCTTACCTTCTTTTTTTTTTCTTTTTTTTTTTGTTAATTGCTCTCTTATCCTTATACTCTTCTTTGGTGATTCATTATCTAGCGGAAAAATCTAACTTCTTTTTTATTTTTTTCAGAGGGCCAAAGCCGAGTCTACTTGCCTTACTACACCTTTCATTTAGATTGGGTACTTAATTTCCCTCAATTGGTTTCTCTATCATTAATTTTTGAACTAAATTATCCATAAATTAGTCTTATTATGTTAAATATCTATTACAAATCTTTGAGTGTGATTTCTCATAGTTTTGAATTAATTAGGTATTGCTTCATGCATGTTTCGCTTGATATGTTTTTGTTGTATCAAACATGTCATATGGGAATTTTATTTGAAGATGTACCTTTTTGAATGGTTACCTGAACTATTATTCATCGGTTGGAGTTTGAGTTGGTTTGAATGATATGCATGTGAAAGATTTTCATGGTTTAACATTGGTTTTTATATATTTAAAAAGAGTTATTTAATTTGCTTTAAAATGCCTTAATAAAGACTATTTTAATACTAATAAGACTTATTTATTGTTTTCATTGTGTAACGTTTACCTTTTTTCATTCCCTTCTCCAAAATCGTGATTGGAACTCTTGGAGATTATTAGTTGTGACTGACTTTCATTACATTTTGTTACATTTCGTCTACATTTTTATTTTTTCTTGGTCTCTTCACTCTTGGATATTATTTGCAGAGTAAGTATTGTATGTCTCTGCTTATATATCTCTATGTTGTGAGAAAGGGAAAGATTAGAGGAATAAATTATTTCATTCTCAAAATCATTTTATTTGTAATGAGATTAAAATTATTTTACAAGGTTTAAAGGGCTTATTGTATCAGTAATCACTAAACAGCGAGAGAGAGAGAGAGAGAGAGAGATCAGAACGACAAGAAAACAAGTTTGTGATCCTAATGTGACATGGATACATGTGTTTACATGTTTTGAAGATCACATATTGCTATTTTAGAGAGGGACAAGTAGCTGCATTGTATGATCTTATGTTGCTTTCTGACTTTCGCTGGAATATAGTATTTTTTTTTTTATTTTTTTACTGAATTTTATTTTTGCCTCATTATATTCCCTTTCTCTTTCTATTCTTAGAACTCTCTCTTTTTCTCTCTAAAATGCACAAACAATGTCTGTTATTCCTCAGTGTTTCTCTTTCTTGATTTTTTTTTTTTGTTTATTTGTCAAAGACAAAGGTTAGTTAATTATAATTTTATAAATCCTTTCCTTACAATTTGTTCAATTTTATGTTAGGATACCTGCTTCTTTAATGCTAATTTGGTAATCTTAAACGCCTTCAACGAAGCAAGAAAAATTAAGTGCCAATACTACTAACCCTATAGTTTTCATTAAATTTATTTTTAAATTAAAACATGAGATCTGAGCCAAGGAATGTTAACTGCATGTGAAAAGTGAGGTAAGCGTTCTCAATTTAAGCATTCTTTCTCTATCTTTCTTTATGTCTATATCTAATCTTCATCCAAGCTCTCCATTTTAGTGGTATGCCTCTAAATTAACATTTGTATCTATCAAATTTTTAGTGATGTTTTTGTATCTATTACTATCATAAAGCCACAATACTCATTTGATGTATTTGTAATTGTAAGTACTTTTTTGCTATCGTGTTTTGTTATTTCCTATTAACGGAATAAGAAATCAATGGAAATTAAAATTTGAAGCAAATTGACTTTGCTTTCTATCTTTGATTAAGCTTTTAATTTCTTTTTTCATTTGCTTAGTGAAGAACATGAGTTAACTGGACCTCTAAAAAAGAAATTACAAAAAACTCAAGTAAAAAGCTTAATTGACATGAAAGCTACAGACTAATAGATTGGAATGAATCATTGACTCTTTCTTGAATACTTTTTATGCCTCTTAAGTGATCATTTGTCTTCTTACTCTATCACTTTCTTTCTTTTTTGTCCATCAATATAAAGAAACGATAGTTTTTCTTTTAACATGATATCAATTTCTTATGAGACTTGTTTTCTTCTTTATAAATAATATATATTTAGTATTTACAATCTTTATTTTGTGGTTATTTTATAGATTTAAATATAAAAAAATAAATTATTGTGTTATGGTGTTTATAAAGAGTAATGAACGTTTTATAAAAGATAGTAAAATTATATCTTAATTCTATAATGAATATATAATTAAGATTATTATAGAGCAATAAATTAAATCATAATTATATGAGAAAGAATCAATTTAATGAATTTAATTACATGATAATGATCTATTTGCGTAAGACTTCTTTGTATACGGTAATGAATTATTTATAAAAGACTTGTTTATATATGTAGGGCATAGCATACTAGCAAGTTGCAAGCAATCTGAGTCAACAAAAAAGAGTGTTTTTTAGAAAATATATGTAGGGCTCTTTTTTGAGTCCATTTGCTGTGTGCAGGCCTACAAGGCAACAAGTAGGAGAATGAGTAGCAAGAGGATTTTAAGTGGGAAATGAAAGTTTGGGTAGTGTTACGTCGAAAGTTTAGAGTAATTTTTGGGTTTCTTTGATACCAATGGGTGGTCTAAGTTGCCACGGGCTCTCACCTACAGCAATGAGTTGCAGTTTATACACAAAGGAAAAAATATGAGGGGAAAAATGGTGTTTTGATAAGGGATTTTTAGGTTAGTGATATTAATGGAAGGTAGAGAAAAATATGACACTATCGGCCCACTTAAGTCAAGACAGCAGTGCTTTCAGATAGAAGAAAACATGCATCCACGATAGTTTATCCTAAACTCCTAATAGATCATACTGAGATGAACAAACCAACAAGTTCATACTTAAGCATTGAGAAACATTCATCATTATAAAACAAGTACAACATCACAATAGCCTCATCAGAAAATGCTAGCAAGTGTGATTTTAAAATAAATCAAAAGACAAAGTATATGAATCATGCCATTCAGAACTGATTCCTGAGATAACGATTTCTCAAAGGCAAACATAGTGTGAGCAGAGACATACTTAGTTCAGAAATCAATATGATAGCATAGTTGTTAAATTAAGAATCAAATCGTGATTCAAAATCTAAATTTTGTGAATCGAGAATCGAATCATATGATTCAGTATTAATTTTTAAAATCAAGTTAAATTGATATGTATATATGTAAAACAAACAATATACATTAAGAGTGAAACATTTTAACATATATTGAATGATCATGTGATCAATTGAAAAAATACTTGTCTACCATGACTGATGAGAGCCATAAAATTCATCTCAACAGTGCTTAATTGTTAGCATTTTAGGGTTGAGCTCAGTGTTAATTGCACTTTTATACGTTAATAACTCTAAAGTGATATTCTTGATCATTAACTTATTTCGGTGCATTTTCAGGTACTTTAAGTTCAAAAGATATGGAAAAGCTATCGTTACTTGAAGCACAATGACTCGATGAACACCGGAGTGAAGGTTCACAAGCACTTGGAAAGGAGTTTCACTAAATTGCCAGAATTACTCGTACAGATCAATCATTTTTCCAAATTAAACTGTATTGATACAAGAAGAACCAGGAGATGAACCATATATGTTTAGAAAGATCCGGAAGTCTATTTTCTGGAGAATTTTACAGCTCGTAAAAATGATTCTTCTAGAGAAAGTTATGGCAGTTTTAGTGGACAAAGGTCAGGCCTCCAGAACAGCACCAGCTTGTGCTGCAGCATCCCTCAGCCTGTGCCGCAGCACCCAGGAGCCTCCACTCTTGCTGCACCAGCCTGTGCTGCGGCATCCCTCAGCCCGTGCCGCAGCACGTAGGAGCCACCCAACAAAGCTAAAGGCAGTGCCGCAGCGCCCATAGAGGAGTGCCATAGCGCGCACACGAAATTCCTTCTCCGAGTTTTGACCTAATTAGGATTTTAATGACTTTTTTAAAACCCTAAAACACCCTTGGACTTTGTGATTATAAATAGACCACTTAGGGTTTGAGAAGAGGCATTCTTTACACAATCAAAGGCTGGAAAACTCAAGGGAGGCTGCCACACTCTCCCCCATGGCCAACTAATCTCCAAGCAAGGTGAAGGGATGAATCCCTAGGTGTAGTTGTTCTTATTTTTCTTTCTTAATTCAGTTGTAATTTGGATTTATTTCTAAACATTGTTTATGATTTATTCTTTGCATAAACAAGAAGAATTAAGGTTCATGTGACAGCTGCACTGTGTGTTCTTCTTTTTTTAGATTTTCTTAACCCGGTGATTGCATGCTTCCTCTCCATATAAGTTTAGTCAAGCTATTTTTATGTCAAGTTGTTTGGATGTGATTAAGTCCGGTAGATTTATCTTTTAGGTTTGTCCATTACTGCAATATTGTCATAGAGATATATTGTCGTTTCTTGATAAACCTATAGGATAGGTCGTGTGTGCTTGAATCAAAAGTAAAGAGTACTTCATAAGCAATTACATCAAGGTTTATATATGTGTTGTGATAGAATATTTGCCGATTGTTTGTTTGGGATGTGAAACTTGCAATCGAGATAAAGACAACTGAATTAAGATTGGAATAAGGTAACAAACCTAGGGAGGATTCCCGAAACCTTGTCTTCTCCATCATATTTTCAATCTATTTACACAATTTTCTTGTATTACTTTACTATCAAAATTCAGATTCTCTAACTTGATCTTATCGTTCGTGTTTAGGTTTACATCTTCTCTTGTAGTTAACTTGTTTCCTCGTGGAATTGACACCCCAAAGCTGTACTGCAACTACCACGTTACTCTTTGGGCGTAATCAAATTTTGGTGCCGTTGCTGGGGAGACGCACTTACATACAAGGAAGATTGTCAACTCTAAGACAAAACGGTTTTGCGAGGTAGATTCATTAAGGGACCCAAAATAGAGATACCCTTTCCTTCCACATCTATTAGTGAAACCTTGCCTAGATCAAACCCTAGTGTACACCCAACCGAGAATTTAAAATTTTTTGTTAACATGGCTGAAAACCCTAATGAGAATGTTGCTAGGACACTTAAAGATTATCTGCACCCTAGCCGAACGGCCACACCATCTTGTATCATGTTCCCCCCGAATGTTCAACAACCTGATTTTAAGCCGGATCCAATTGCTACCAACCTTCCATGGGTTTGAGGATGAAAACCCTTATATCCATAATAGGGAATTTGAGGAAGTAGTAGTAACCTTTCAAGGTAGAGTTGATAAGTTAGACACCGTCAAACTTCGGTTTTTCCCTTTTTCACTTAAGGAAAAAGCCAAGGCTTGGCTGTACTCATTAAGGCCTAGGTCCATAGGTAGTTAGGATGAGATGACACGAGTTTTCTTCAATAAGCACTTCCCAACTCATAAGACCAACAACCTCAAGAGACAAATCACAAACTTTGCACAAAAAGATAGTGAAACCTTATATCAAGTTTGGGAACATTTCAAGGACCTTTTAAATTCTTGTCCACACCATGGGTATGAGAGTTGGCGGGTAGTTAGCTACTTCTATGATGGGCTTCTACGTAGGGAAAGGCAGTTCATAGAAATGATGTGCAATGGGAATTTTCTTCAAAAAGATCCCGAACAAGCCACAGATTTCCTAGATGACCTATCAGAAATATCCCACACTTGGACAGGACCAAATGCCATAGAAAGCACTAGAAGAAATCAACCCACTGGGATTTATCAACTTATGGAAGAGAACAGTCTTAAAGCCCATTTAGAGGCCCTAACTAAGGAAATTGAAGCCTTAAAAACTAGAAATGCTAGTTCCCCTGAACCGGTTGCTAGGGTAGAGTCCTATGAGCCTTGTTTCATATGTAATGGGATAGATCATTTACCTAGGGATTGTCCAACTTATTTTGAGATGAAGGGAGAGTATAATGCTATAGGTATACCCTTTAGAAAACCATACTCACCCTACTCTAACACCTACAATCCCGGTTGAAATAATCACCCCAATTTTAGTTTGAAATCCGATATACAATCTCCTGCCCAATCTAGTACCCAATGGCAACATGAAACAACCTCATTTAATGCATCTCAATAGTCTTTACCTTTGGAAGATATGTTTAAATCATTTATGCAGGTACATGCCAAGAGTGTGAAAGATCAAGGAAAAATAAATCAATGATTGTTAGAGGAACAACAAGCGATCAAAGAGGAATAAAAGGTAATAAAGAGCCAACTCACCAAGTTAACTAGTTTCTTAACAGTTCAAGAGCAAGGTCGTTTTCCTTCACAGCCACAACCTAATCCAAGGGGACAACATATGCCACAAACCTCCGGACCTAAAAATCAAAATGTTAGAGAGGTTACTGCCATAATCACCCGCAGTGGTAAGAAAATTGATGGGCCCACTCTACCATCAAACTTGAGCAACAAGGATAAAGCCCCCAAGGAACAAGAAGCCCATGATGATTATTCTCCACCGATGCCTTACTTTCAAGCACTCCTTAAACCTAAGGAGATAAATTCAGCATTAAAAGGTGAGATTCTTGAACAACTTCAACATATTAAAATTAATCTTCCTTTTCTTCATGTCATAAAACAGATCCCCAGCTATGCAAAAGTCATTAAGGATCTATGCACACTCAAAAAGAAGCACAATGTGAAGAAGACGACATTCTTAATGGAGCAAGCAAGTGCAATAATTGACAGCAAGACACTATCCAAATATAAAGATCTGGGCTGTCCAATAGTGGCTTGCCAAATTGGAAACAAATCTTGTGGCCAAGCATTGCTGGATTTGGGAGCTAGTGTGAACCTCATGCCATACTCCATGTACTTGCAACTTGGTCTAGGTGAGATTAAACCAACCTCCGTGGTACTTCAATTAGCAGATAGATCGGTAAGAAAACCAAGAGGTATTGTAGAAGATGTTTTGTTGCAAATTGATAATTTCTACTATCCTGTTGATTTTTTGGTTTTAGATACTGTTTCTACTGTAAACACGGAGTCAAAAATTCCTTTGATACTTGAAAGACCATTCTTTGCCATTGCCAATGCCCTCATTAATTGTAGGAATGGCCTAATGACATTATCATTTGGAAATAGGACTCTAGAGGTACATGTTTTTCGAGTCTCATGGCAGCCACATGAAGAAGATAAGTGTTTTGACACTTACATGATTGATAAGCTTAATTTGGAGGATGGGCACATTAAAGATAATTCTAACTCTTCGAAATTCATTCCTAATAATTTTGAATTCAATGATTCTTCAGTTTATCCCCATGTAGTTAATGTTGTTAATGTTTTTGATAAGCCACAAGAATTTATTAAGAAATCTTGGCAACCATGCTTTGAGGAGTTGCTTGAGAGAAGTCACATTGATGCAGGAATCAAATACCCTATTGCTAATAGTAAATGGGCATCACCAAAAACACTTGAGCCATATGTGGTGGACTTTAAGTATTCCTTGCCAAAAGACTAGCACTGAGGCCACTGAGTACGGAGCCTCATCTTCAGCACCACAATGAGGCCAACAGTAAGGGTGATACAGCGTCTGACTGAAGATGTAAAACTTAGCACTCATGGGAGGCAACTCACAACATATCATTTTATTTTTTTTTGTTTTTTGTATTTATTTTTCTTGTTTACTATTATTTTTTTGCTATTTTCCAGTTTTACTTTCGTATTTCTTTTTCAGGGACAAATATACGAAGCAGTTCAAATTGTGGTGCACAATTTTAAGCTTCTGTGCAGTTTTGGCTACAAAGAGAGTTTCCTTAACTTTTGCTTTCACATTGAGAACAATGCTTATTTTAAGTTGGGGGTGGAGGAAAGGAGGAAACAAATTCTCGTTTTTCATATTTTTCTTTGAATTGGCTGGTGTCTTTTTCCTTTTTGTTTTTTTTTAACATGCTTTGTGTTAGTCTTAGAGTTAATTCACATGTCAATGATATGAGCCTAATTGAGATAGCATATAGCGTTTAGAAGTAGTTAAATCTTGCTTCGGTTTGAGAATAATTTAAATATCAATCTTAACTTGGTTTGAGACTTTAGTTTGCAATAAGATTGTATGATTAATCTAAAGCATTTGGAGAAGTTTTATGTGTGATTGTTTTGTAAATAACTTTATGGTCTCGACAAGCTCTAGAACTTATTTGATAATCACTTGAGGTGAATTCCTAGAATGCACACTACTTAGGATATGATATAGGCCATTTTTGAACCGTTTGAGCCTTTCAAAATTACCATTGCTATATCTATCACTAGTCACCTATTTGAGCATTTTCCTTGAAAAAGAATTTGAGCCTTGTTTCTTTCAAAAACCCATTTACTTACCCTTATGAGCCTAAAAATATTTTATCCTTACCCTTCTTTTAAAAGAACTTAGTTGTACACATTTGTTAAGAAGCACTTAAGAGGAGTGAGGATGGAAATATAAAAAAAAAAAAAAACCATAACCCAAGTATATTAAAGAAGATAAGTTTGGGGGTTGTGGAAAAGAAAAGAAAAAGAAAATGAAAAAGGAGGTGAATGGGTATTTGCCAAAAATAGAAAATAAAACAGAAAAAGAAGTGAATTATGGTAAAGAAAGAAGAAGAAGAAAAGAAAAAAATGGTGATCTATTGAGAGAAATGCTCAAAGAGTGGTTGAAAGAGTTGGGTATTGAAGTAAGGTTATCTAGTGCTTAAAAGTGGTTGTGTTTAAAGCTAAGAGATTGATTTCTTTTACTTGTGAATCCTTTCCGTTCTTTCTTAACCTTTACCTTAGCCTAACATTACAAGCTTATTAAAAGACCTATTGATCCAAGGTGGTTTGATTTTTCTACAATAGTAGAGAGTGATTTGAAAAATAAGCCTATGGAGCTTGTTTATGTGATTGATGTCACACAATTTGTTATACTTTTAGAGGCCAAGACTTGTATTCATGAATGTTGTGCATAAAATCATCCGAGTGTTCAGACTAATGGATTGTGGTAAGATGGATGTTAAGAGTCGATAACAATTTTAAGATTGATGTAGAGGAGTGCCGCAGCGCGCACACGAAATTCCTTCTTCGAGTTTTGACCTAATTAGGATTTTAATGACTTTTTTAAAACCTTAAAACACCCTTGGACTTTGTGATTATAAATAGACCACTTAGGGTTTGATAAGAGACATTCTTTACACAATCAAAGCCTGGAAAACTCAAGGGAGGCTGCCACACTCTCTCCCATGGCCAACTAATCTCCAAGCAAGGCGAAGGGATGAATCCCTAGGTGTAGTTGTTCTTATTTTCATTTCTTAATTCATTTGTAATTTGGATTTATTGCTAAACATTGTTTATGATTTATTCTTTGCTTAAACAAGAAGAATTAAGGTTCATGTGATAGCTGCACTGCGTGTTCTTCTTATTTTAGATTTTCTTAACCCGGTGATTGCATGCTTCCTCTCCATATAAGTTTAGTCAAGCTCTTCTTATGTCAAGTTGTTTAGATGTGATTAAGTCTGGTAGATTTATCTTTTAGGTTTGTCCATTACTGCAATATTGTCATAGAGATATATTGTCGTTTCTTGATAAACCTATAGGATAGGTCGTGTGTGCTTGAATCGAAAGTAAAGAGTACTTCATAAGCAATTACATCAGGGTTTATATATGTGTTGTGATTGAATATTTGCCGATTGCTTGTTTGGGATGTGAAACTTGCAATCGAGATAAAGACAACTGAATTGAGATTGGAATAAGGCAATAAACCTAGGGAGGATTCCCAGAACCTAGTCTTCTCCATCATATTTTCAATCTATTTACACAATTTTCTTATATTACTTTACTATCAAAATTTAGATTCTCTCACTTGATCTTATCATTTGTGTTTAGGCTTACATCTTCTCTTGTAGTTAACTTGTTTCCTAGTGGAATCGACACCCCAAAGCTGTGCTACAACTACCGCGTTACTCTTTGGGCGTAATCAATAACCTACTATAATTAATATAATATAGTCACATAATAGTAATTTGCTAACAACTAACAACTAATATAGCGCGATATAATACTTATAAAAAAAATATAGCACAATATAATAAATTGATAATTAATAAATAATAAATAATGTAATAAAATAATAGTATTACTATACTTAATACTATTATGGATTGAAATCAAAGATATGAATAATATATATGCTTGTTTGTTTTATCACAAAAATTCTTAAAATCCTAAATTTCTAGATTAACTCATGAAAGAGAAATACTAATGAACTATGCTTATTTTAACTCTAAACATCTTGTCTTAAATCATTTTTCTATAACTTTTTTTATATAAAAAAAATTGTAAGTTTTATTGGATCGGGCGAATCGAATCGAAGTGAAACAAATCATACTGAATCGTAGATTGGACATTGATTCGAGATTAACTTAGATTCGGTATACCAATTCGAATCGTTTAGGTCCAGCATTGAATCGAAGCATGAATCGTAAGATTATAATAACTATGTATGAGAGTAATATGCACATATAGTGTGTATCTCTGAGGAATGAGATGCTCATAAAATAGAACATGTTCTTCAAATGTATATACCAGAAACCACATAAACTAAGCACGAATCTCACCCCAAGCATACATTGGATTGGATTAAGATGATGTTCAAATGCCATATTCTCAATCGAATCCTAAAGGCTTACCATCAAACTAGAAGCAGAGATGGTCGAGATTATATGATTATCATCAGACAAGAGAATTTTATAAGATTATAACTCAAACATGTCTGAAGCACAAAGCATATAAATTATATAAAGTACAGAGAGAACAACATGACAAATCTATTTGGTACAGAGAACAGATCAAAGAAGAAAATCTTAACACCAAATAGATGACCAAATCAGGATGGAAGGATCCCTTGGAGCTATCCATCACCTTCAAGTTTTTGCATATAGAGAATTAAAAGAAAGTTCATATTAATCACACTACTCAGAGAACATAAAGAGTGAAGTATAGAGCATTATTTGAGTGTAAATGAGAGCATTTAATTAATTCAAACCATGCAATCATAGAAGCAAATTCACAATTGACACGCATAGAGCTTCTTTAATTAAACGTATGCTATATGATGTGGGCAAAAATACGTTGTCCAATAAGATTAAGACATGTGGCATACCTCAAAGGGCAAAACAATATTTTCATCGAGGGACCCACCACCTTTTTCATTAGGGTAAGAATTCTTAACCCTATAAAATGGGTTAATTGTTCAATTGTTAGGATTTTGCCTCTAAAATCCACTTATTCAAATTTTAGGCAATAAATAAACAAGTATCAAGCACACAATAATTTAATGTTGTTCGACTATCTATTTTCGTATGCCACCAACAAACTCATAACTTTATTAATCCTTAACAACAATTAAGAAAAACAAAATTATTATCCTGACAACCTCATAACCCAAAATCCCCAATACACCCAAAGCTCTCAACCTAGCTCTAGTTAGAAATTCATCTGATTTACAATGTATATCGAAATTATGAATATGTCTCAAATCTTCTCTAAGACCCTCTTTATATAGAGGATAGTTTCCTAATACTATTAAGAAAAGAACAACATCATCATAGTAGACAACTACTACTACTTATACAAGGAATAATCTAATAGGAAACTAGTAGTACTCCTATTAGAATGACCAACTATAAAATATGAAACTACTTTTCCCAAACCAATTAGAATTCTTCCTTGTGACGATTTAAGTCAAAATCCTAACATCAAAGTATCACACTTTTTAAACACTTCTCCAAAACATTCTCCTTTCTCTCTCTCTCTCTCTCTGCCCTCACTTCATCCCTAATCATTAGTTGACTTGATCATCGAAGGATCCTCGTGGAGAACAAAACCTCTGGATGACTTCCTTTTTCAAGTGAACATGTGCTCTGCTAATATGAATCTAACCTTAGCAAGACAACTAGATTGGAGATAAGATTGGACTTAACAAAATCACCCCTAGGCTTCTTTTCGACATCAATAATTGGCGTCGTCCATGGGAATCCGATAAATTCATTTGAATGATGCTGCCTCAGATACCATCAACTCATCTCTTAACTTTAAGTAGCACTATTCACCTAATCATTGAAGAAGAGAGAAGAGAAGTGGTTGAATTTCTTTTGCCCCAAGCACCAGTAGACGACATAACCCTTATTAGGCTTTGGAGAGCCGTCAAAACCCTGAGGTAAATGATGAGCGGGTCTAGCCTGGTTTGATAGAGGACACCCGAGCTGAGGAACCTTTAGACCCCGTCAGGCGAGTTGAGCACGAAAATCTTTCATGTCAATATGACAACTTAGCTGCGTTGGTCACTCAAATGGTACCAAAGCAGATCCGAGTTCATTTCCACTAAGCACATAAGTCAGTGCGACTCATACTAGGGAGAACAAAGAAAGACCTCACGTCCTTAAGATTCAATTTAGTTGACATAACAATCAAGGTGAAAACTATTGAAGATGGGCTCACCCAACCGAAAGAGCCGACTACAGTACCAGAGAGCCCCAACTCTCTAATCATGAGGTTGAATCTCTATCCAATTCTTGACTGTTGAGAAAGCACCATGAACAAGAGAACTCTGAGGTTAGTTGACAAAACTAAGGGAAATGAATGAACGAATAAGATTCGCTCTAAAAGGTAGTCTTTTGAACATTTTCGATGAAATCAAACCTTTTAGGAACCATTTCTCTAAGGAGATTATGGATATAAAACTACCTTCTAGGAACCATTTCTCTAAGGAGATTATTGACATGAAACTACTTTCAAACTTCAAAATGCCAAACATTAAACCTTACACTCGAAAGACATACCCCATTGATCATTTGGACATTTTCAAGTTCTTGATGTTTATTCACGGACACTCTGAGGCGGTCATGTGCCGATCCTTCCCCATAATACTATGAAAGACAACAAGGACTTGGTTCTCTCGTTTGTCTTCTAGCTTGATCAAGTCTTTTGAAGATCTTATTGAAGAGTTTGCAATACATTTTTTTAGCAATCGAGGATCTAAGAGAACCCTAGAGAGCTTTATTCTATATTGATGAGACTCTAAAGGACTACATCTCTCATAATATTTTGAAGATCTCATTGAACAGTTTGCAATCCAATTCTTCAGCAATTGAAGACCAAAGAGAACCCAAAAGATCTTGCTTAGTATCATTTAGTAGATTGATGAGACTTTAAAGACTACATCCCTCATTTCACCTTAGCTATGGTGCAAGTTAGAGACTTGGACCAAAGAATGGAAGTAATGACCTTCCTCAACGACCTTCGAGCCTCCAATTTTAGCCACCATTTATCTAGGAATCATGTCCACACCATGCTGACCTTGTTAACAAAAGTCACCAAGTTTATTATTATTGAGGAAGATTAAACCTTCTGAAGGTAAAAGGAAGAGGCTTTAATGGGAAAAAAGATGAAGGAAGCAGAAGGGTCTAAAACCAATAACAATTAGAAAAAAGAGGCCGAGATGATGCTTGCTAGAATGAAACGTCAATGGGATATTTGTGAGGAGTTGAGAGTTTTATCTCTCTTAATACCTCAAGTTTAGACCTCTTGATGAAAATTGTGAATCAATACATCATCTGATGGCTCCCCAAGATCAAGTCACCCCGAGTAAGAGAGATATGAACCAATTTTGTTGGTTCTATAAGGATAATGGTCATGATACTAATTAATGTTGACACTTAAATAATGAAATCGAAGAGCTGATTCAAAGAGTATATCTTAAGAAATTTGTGAAGGTAGACCCAAGGTGAAGTCCACCTCGTATGCAAAGCCCAGATCATTATGATAAACATAGGCTAAAGTAAAGCCTAGGGGAAGTAGATAAAGATTGAAGAAGTCGAACTCTTAAAAAAGTGGATAATGTACCCATAATAGGCATCATCCAAACTATCTTGGGGGGGAGGAGGGGGTAGCCTCAAGTACATAATCCACAAATTCTCACAAACTCTACGCCCGTTTCATTGGTTCAGTGGAAGGACTGAGCAAAAAAACCGAATTGATCAGATCATCAGGTTCTCTGATGAAGACTTGGAAGCAATGCAATTCCCCTATGACGATGCAATGGTGGTGACACTCGTCGTTGCAAACTTTGCATTAGAAAGAATCTTGGTGGATAACAGTTCATCACAAAATATCTTTCACTATGGTATATTCAAGAAAATGCAATTATCAGATGACTGGTTGAAACCCACCAAGTATCTCTTGTATGGATTTTTAGGGACTAAGTCTATCCGAAAAGAAGCATCTCCTTGCTAATAATAGTGGGGACCATAACTCACAAGGCTACTATCATGTGCACCTTCTTGGCGATAGACCTTCACTCGTCTTACAACGCCATTTTTGGCCGATCAAGGTTGAATGCAATGAAAGTTATATTCTCAACCTACCATCTGAAGATGAAGTCTCCACTGAATATAGAGTGGGAAAATTCAAGGGAAACCAAGCTACAGCTCAAAATTGTTACTTAGCCTTAGTAAATAATAAGGATAAGATCGACATCCTTAAGATTAAAGACTTACGGAACGAATATAAAACCTTGAGAGGGAAGCTAGTAGAATAGTTTATCTAAATCCACTAAATAGAAGATGAAGGAAGCAATAAAGTTGTTCAAATCGGATGAGGTCTGGAGAGAGAACTTCGAACACAACTAATCTCATTTTTTTATAGAGAACTAGGATGTCTTTGTGTGGTCAACAAATGCTAGGAATTGATCCCAAGGTAATGGTCCACTGCCTAAACATTGACCCCAAGCATAAAATTTTGATCCAAAAGAAATGTCCTTTCGGCCCTGAAAGACAACAAGCCATCGACACTAAAGTTGAAAAACTCCTCAACATCGGATTTATTTGAGAGATTGACTACCCGAATTGATTGGCTAATATGGTCATAGTTAAGAAACCAAATGGAAAGTAGTGAATATGCATCGATTTCACCAACTTAAACAAGGTGTGTCCCAAAGACATTTTTCCTTGCTAAGGATTGATCAATTTGCTGACGCAACCTCAGGTTACGAAATGTTGAGCTTCATGAATGCTTACTCCAGATACAATCAGATCATGATGTATGAGCCTGATAAGCCGAACACAACATTTGTCACTAAAAAAAGCCTTTACTTTTATTGAGTGATGCCCTTCATGCTCAAGAATGTCGGGGCTACTTATCAAATGATAGTTAATAAGTTGTTCAAGGATCAAATCGATGGAAACATGGAACTGTATGTAGACGACATGCTCACAAAAGCATGCAAATAACAAACCATGTGGCCGACCTCGAGGAATTCTTTTTAGTGTTAAGGAAGCATCGAATGAAGCTCAACCCATCGAAATGTGATTTTGGAGTGAAGTCTGATAAGTTCTTTGGGTTTATGGTCTCAAAGAGGGATCAAAGTCAATCCCGAAAGGATCAAAGCCATGTTGGATATGGAATCCCCAAGAAACATAAAAAAATTGCAAAAAATCATAGGTTGCATAACAACTCTTACTCGTTTCATGTCCGAATTGACGAAAAAATGTCTACCCTTCTTCAAGAATTTAAAGAAAATTTGAGACTTTCAATGAACGGAGCAATGCCAAGCATCCTTTTGAGAACTAAAGATATCTTTGAGCTCTTCCCTCCTTTTAACCAAACCTAAAGAGGGAGAGGAGTTGTATTTGTACTTGGCCACTAGCAAGTGGCCATAGCCTTTGTATTGGTCAGAGAAGAAGACAAAATTCAAAAACCAATTTATTATGTCAATTGACTTCTTTAGGACATCAAGATATGGTTTTAACCCATTGAGAAAATGGCATATGTTGTTGCCATTTTGCCTAAAAATTACGACCCTACTTTCAGTTACACCCCATTGTTGTGCTAATAGATCATCAGCTCCGCCAAGTCCTTCAAAATCCTGACCTTTCAGGCCAACTTGTTAAGTGGTCTATTAAGTTGTGTGAGTTTGAAATCAAGTATAAGCCTTAACTGGTCATCAAAACCCAAGTTTTGGTTGACTTCATCGTTGAGCGCACTTTTCTCGATTTCCCCACTAGGGGTAAAAGATCGAACCGCAGCCAGAACTGTCAAGCTCGAAACTCTTTATGGATGGTTCCTCCAATGCATCCAAAAAATGAAGCGAGTTTCATTCTCATTAGCACCAAAGGATTTACTATTGGATACACTTTGCAGTTCGACTTCAAAGCCTCAAAAAATGAGGCTGAGTATAAAACAGTTCTAGCCAAAAATAAGGTTAGCTCGTTCTCTCATGGTCTAAGCATTAAAGTTGTTAAATGATTCACAGCTAGTTATAATGGTAGGGAATACAAGGCCAAAGAAACCTAAATAATCAATTATTTAGCCAAGATAAAAAAAAAAATCAATGAAGCGATTCAAGCAAATGAAAGTGAGTAGGGTATCGAGATCTGATAACGCCAAAGTTAACGCCCTAGCCCAGTTAGCATCTTCCAAGAAAAAAAAAAAAAAGCTGAGAGCCGTCTACATCAAAGTCTTATCTAGCCCTAGCACAAAAAAAAAAGTTGAGGTAATGGATATAGATGACGAACCAAGTTGGATGGATCCTATTGTCAAATACCTTTAGAACACTAAACTATCAGAATCCAAGATAGAGACAAAAAATTTAATTTCTCGAATGACCCGATATTGCATGATCAGAGACCAACTGTATAGAAGAACCCTCACACTGCAATACTTGAAGTGCCTTAAGCCCCAGTAAACTAACTATGCCCTTAGATAAGTTCATGAAGGGATCTGCGGGAATCATCTCGGTAGGCTAGCTTGAGCACACAAAATCCTGAGGTGTGAGTACTTGATGAGATTCATAAAATGCATCTTTACAGTACTTAATTGTTAGCATTTTAGGGTTGAAATAGGTTTTGATTGCACTTTTATACCTTAACAATTCTAAAGTGTCATTCTTGGATCATTGATTTGTTTTGATGCATTTTCAGGTGTTAGGAGTCTAAAAGAAAGGGAAAAGCTATCGTGGAATAAAGCACAAAGATCCTATGCATATCGGAGTGAAGAAGTGCTTTCGGAACGACAAAATGAAGAAAAGAAAGTGTGTGAGCTGTGGCCTCTAGAACAGCACCCAAAAGAACAAAGAAAGAAACTTCAGTGAGAGGTGCACCGCCCACTAAGGAGAGGTGCACCCTCCAACCTTGAGAAGAAGAAGCTTTAGTGAGAGGTGCACCGCCCACTAAGGAGAGGCGCACCCTCCACCCTTGAGAAGAAAAACCAAGAGTGAGAGGTGCACCGCCCAATGACCAGCACTGCACCAGCCAGAACCGCATCCCTTGCAACCCTCCTAGCATCGTGGCATGGATAGGACAGCACCGCACCCTCCAGGAAAGCACACTCTCGGACCAAAGTGAGTGCCGAGGCACCCAGAAGAGAGAGGTGCAGCTCGCACACGGTCTCCTGACCTAATTAGGACTTCTAAGTGACAATTTTGAGCCCACAAATACCCTTGAACCCTTGTAATATAAATAGACCACTTAGGGTTTGATAAAGGACAATAATTGGAGGCTGGACAAAGGTCCCAAGACTCAAGAAGGAGCCCCATGACCGACTAATCTTCAAGCAAGGTGAAGGGATGAATCCCTAGGTATAGTTGTTCTTATTTTCTTTTCTTGATTCAGTTGTAATGTGGATTTATTATTATTATTAAACATTGTTATGATTTACTCTTTGATTTAATTAGAAGATTTCCTATTAATCCGGTGATTGCATGCTTCTCCTAGATATAAGTCTAGTCATACTCTTCTTATGTCAATTTGTTTGGATATGATTGAGTCCGGTAGATTTATCTTTTAGGTTTGTCCATTACTACAATATTGGCATTTAGATATATTGTCGTCTCTTGATAAATCTTTAGGATAAGTTATGTGTGCTTAACTCGAAAGTAAATGGTACTTCATATCAATTACATTAGGGTTTATACATGTGCTTTAATTGAATATTTGCCGATTGCCTGTTTGGGATGTGAAACTTGCAATCGAGATAAAAAAAATTGAGTCAAGTTAGAATTAGGGCAACAAACTAAGGGAGGATTCCAGAAACCTTGTTGTTTCTTTATTATATCCATCAATCTATTTACACAATTTGCTCACAACTCAGATTCTTCCATTTAATCTTTTATCGTTTGTGTTAAGGTTCACACTTTCTTTTGTAGTTAACTTGTTTCTCTGTGGAATCGATACCCCAAAGCTGTGCTACAACTACCGCATTACTCTTTGGGCGTAACCAAATTTTGGCACCATTGCCGGGGAGACGCGCTTACTTATAAGGAAGTTGTTAACTCTAAGACATGACGATAGAAGAGTTGTAAATAGTTTTTTTTTCAGCAGTTTGTAAAGGCAGTAACTTCGTTCCCTCTTTTAGCTTGCTGCATTAATTTTTTTTTTATTTTATCTTATTTTATTCTTTCTTTTAATAGTATTTGTTTTCATTATTTTGTTACCTTGAATGCAAAGACATAGAGATGCGTTGGTTAGATTTGCTAGTAGGCCTGTGCTAGAGTCAAAATTAAATTCCTTTCTAAATCCCTTTTTTGACAGTCCATCTAGTCTCGAAGACATGAGTGAACATGAATATCAACCCCCTAGGACCCCTCAGGATTACCTCAACCCTACATGCACAGCCACACCATCATGCATCATATTTCCAACTAATACTCGCCAACTAGATTTTAAAACAGGGATAATATAGTTACTCCCTACATTCCATGGCTTGGAAAACGAAAACCCATATGTGCACATTAGAGAGTATGAGGAAGTAGTTGTGACTTTTCATAGTCAAGATAAAACTCATGACATTATGAAACTTAAGTTTTTTCCTTTCGCTTTGAAGAGTAGAGCTAAGAGTTGGCTATACTCACTAAGACCACGATCTATTGGGTCGTGGGCTGAGATGACTCGAATTTTCTTTAATAAATATTTTCCCCAACATAAGACCAATGCTTTAAAAAGACAAATCTCCACCTTTGCACAAAAGGACAGTGAGACTTTGTATCAGTCTTGGGAGAGATTTAAGGAGTTATTGAGTATGTGCCCTCACCATGGGTATGAGAGTTAGCGCTTAGTGAGCTATTTTTATAAGGGACTTACATATAGAGAGCGCCAATTCGTAGAGATGATGTGCAATGGTGAGTTTTTAGAGAAAGATCCTGATGAGGCCATAGAGTACCTCAATGAGCTTGCAGGAAAAGCTCACACTTGGACTGAACCTAGTGCTACTGAAAGCACAAATAGGTCACGACCTATAGGGAACCCAAATGGTGGTGGAATTTACCATCTTAGGAAAAAGAATAACCTTAAGGCCAAGGTCGAGATGCTCACTAGGGAACTAGAGGTGTTAAAAACTAAGAGCTTAAAGCCAACACACGTAGTTAATCATGCAAAGTCTTTTGAACCTTGTTTTATGTGTGGCGGGGTAGATCATCTCGCCCAAGAGTGCTCCACATTTGCAGAGATGAGAGGGATGTATAAGGAATAATGTAATGCCTTAGGCATGTATAAGAAGCCTTTGGCACCCTTCTCTGATACTTATAATCCTGGATGGCAAAATCACCCCAATTTCAGCTAGAAGTCTGAATACCAGCAGCTTGCACAACCCCCTGCACCATGTCTTGAACCATATCAAGCACCTGTATCTTCTAGGAGTTCTTTAGAAGACATTACATGCTTTTATTGAGGCACAGGGGAAGACTAATCAAAGGCTCGAATCTTTAATTGTGCAGGTTGTAAAAGAACATAAGGATTTAAAGAGCCAAGTGTTCAAGTTGATGAACTACTTGAGTGTGACTGAGCAAGGTAAGTTCCCTTCTCAAGCTCAGTCCACACTACATGGTCAACACCTAGCACAAAAAAATTTAAAGGAGGTGAATGTCATTAAGACACTAAGTGGTACGTCATTACACATCTCAACAACGAAAAAATCAGAGCATGTGGAAGAAATTCACCAAGCATACATGATTGACTCATTCATGGAAAAGGTCCAGCACCTTAATCCATTAGAGTCCACCTTCATCCATGGCTTTATAAGAGCATATATCGAGCCAAAATTTACAGATGTTACTGATGACATCCTTGAGGCCTCTCCAAAGCATACGAGCATGACAGTGAAGCAGTGGCTGGTGCATTCAACCTATGTTTTTCAAAGAGGGAATAAAAGTGTCTGGTTGAAGATGTAAAACTTAGTGCTCATGGGAAGCAACCCACAACATATCCTTTTATTTTTACTATTTTTCATATTTCTTTTTTTATTATTATTATTTTTCTGTTTTCCAGTATTAACTTAGTATTTCTTTTTCAGGGACAAAAATACGAAGAAGTTCAAATGGTGAAGCACAATTTTCAGCTTCTGTGCACCTTTGGCTACAAAGAGAGTTTCCTTTACTCTTTCTTTTACATTGAGGTCAATGTAATTTTTAAGCTGGGGGTGGAGGAAACGCATCTCTTTGTTTCCATATTCTTTATTTCCATACATTTTTTTCTTTTTCCATTGAATTGCTTGGTGTCATTTTCCCTTCTTGTTGCTTTTAGCATGCTTGGTGTTAGCCTTAGATGTAATTCACATGTCAATGATATGAGCTTAATTGAGATAGCATATAGCATTTAGAAGTAATTAAATCTTACTTCGGTTTGAGAATAATTTAAGTATCAATCTTAACTTGGTTTGAGACTCTAGTTTGCAGTAAGATTGTATGATTAATCTAAAACATCTAGAGAAGTTTTATGTGTGATTGCTTTGAGAATACTTTTGCAGTCTTGACAAGCTCTAGAAATTATTTGATAATTACTTGAGGCGAATTCCTAGAATGCACATTACTTAGGATATGATATAAGCTAATTTTGAACCGTTTGAGCCTTTCAAACTTATCCTTGTTATATCTATCACTAGTCACCTGTTTGAGCCTTTTCCTTGAAAAGGAATTTGAGCCTTATTTCTTTCAAAAACCCATTCACTTACCCTTATGAGCCTAAAAATATTTTATCCTTACCCTTCTTTTAAAAGAACTTAGTTATACACATTTGTTACGAAGTACTTGAGAGGAGTAAGGATGGAAATATGAAAAAATATCACTACTATAACCCAAGAAAATTAAAGGTTATAAGTTGGGGTTGTGGAAAAGAAAAGAAAAGAAAAGAATGAAAAGGAGGTGAATAGTCTTATGCCAAAAATACAAAATAAAAAGAGAAGTGAAGTATGACAAAGAAAGAAGAAAAGAAAAGAAAAATGGTGACTTATTGAGAGAAATGCTCTTATAAAAATGTTTGAAAGAGTTGGGTGTTGAAGGTTATCCAGTGCTTAAAGTGGTTGTGGTTAAAACTAAGAGATTGAGTTCTTTTACTTGTGAATCCTTCCCATTCTTTCTTAACCTTTGCCTTAGCCTAACATTACAAGCTTATTAAAGACCTATTGATCAAATGTAGTGTATTTTTTCTACAATAGTGGAGAGTGATTCGAAAAGTGAGCCTACGGAGCTTGTTTTTGTGATTGATGTCATGCAATTTAATATATTTTAGAGGCCAAGACTTGTATTCATGAATGTTGTGCATAAAATCATCCAGGTGTTCGGATTAATTGATTATGGTAAAATAGATGTTAAGAGTCGATAACAATTTTAAGATTGGTGTTTAGATTACTTTTGGACTTGGGTGAAATTTAATGATTCTATGTGCTATGTGTTATGTGCAATTTTTGAGACAAAAGTGAATTACTCTTTGTTTAACACTAGCATTGCTTCACTTTGTTTTGACTTATACCTTAAAATTTATCTCTTGTTTTCGCTTGAATTGCTAGGGACTAGCAATAAGCTAGTTGGGGGTTGTGATAAGATTCATAAAATGCATCTTTACAATACTTAATTGTTAGCATTTTAGGGTTGAATTAGGTTTTAATTGCACTTTTATACCTTAACAATTCTAAAGTGTCATTCTTGGATCATTGATTTGTTCTGATGCATTTTCAGGTGTTTGGAGTCTAAAAGAAAGGGAAAAGCTATTATGGAATAAAGCACAAAGATCCCATGCATATTGGAGTGAAGGAGTGCTTTTAGAAGGACAAAATGAAGAGAAGAAAGTGTGTGAGCCGCGACCTTTAGAATAGCACCCAAAAGAACAAAGAAAGAAACTTCAGTGAGAGGTGCACTACCCCCTAAGGAGAGGTGCACCCTCCAGCATTGAGAAGAAAAGCCAAGAGTGAGAGGTGCACCGGCCAGTAAGGAGAGGTGCACCCTCCAGCATTGAGAAGAAGAAGCTTCAGTGAGAGGTGCACCGCCCACTAAGGAGAGGCGCACCCTCCACCCTTGAGAAGAAAAACCAAGAGTGAGAGGTGCACCGCCCAATGACCAGCACTGCACCAGCCAGAACCGCATCCCTTGCACCCCTCCTAGCACTGCGGCATGGATAGGGCAGCACCGTACCCTCCAGCAAAGCACACTCTCGGACCAAAGTGAGCGCCGAGGCACCCAGAAGAGAGAGGTGCGACGCGCACACGGTCTCCTGACCTAATTAGGACTTCTAAGTGACAATTTTGAGCCCAAAAATACCCTTGAACCCTTGTAATATAAATAGGCCACTTAGGGTTTGATAAAGGACAATAATTAGAGGCTGGACAAAGGTCCCAAGACTCAAGAAGGAGCCCCATGGTCGACTAATCTTCAAGCAAGGCGAAGAGATGAATCCCTAAGTGTAGTTGTTCTTTTTTTCTTTTCTTGATTTAGTTGTAATGTGGATTTTTTTATTATTATTAAACATTGTTATGATTTACTCTTTGATTTAATTATAAGATTTCTTATTAATTCGGTGATTGCATGCTTCTCCTAGATATAAGTCTAGTCATGCTCTTCTTATATCAATTTGTTTGGATGTGATTGAGTCCGGTAGATTTATCTTTTAGGTTTATCCATTGTTGCGATATTTTCATTTAGATATATTCTCGTCTCTTAATAAATCTATGGGATAGGTCATGTGTGCTTAACTCGAAAGTAAATGGTAATTCATATCAATTACATTAGGGTTTATACATGCGCTTTAATTGAATATTTGTCGATTGCCTGTTTGGGACGTGAAACTTGTAATCAAGATATAAACAATTGAGTCAAGTTAGGATTAGGGCAATGAACCTAGGGAGGATTCCAGGAACCTTGTTGTTTCTTTATTATATCCATCAATCTATTTACACAATTTGCTCACAAATCAGATTCTTCCATTTAATCTTTTATCGTTTGTGTTAGGGTTCACACCTTCTTTTGTAGTTAACTTGTTTTCCTGTGGAATCGACACCCCAAAGCTGTGCTACAACTACCACATTACTCTTTGGGCGTAATCAGTACTATTAACCAAGACTCTAGAATGAAGCCATGGACATTAATAAAAAAAATGTTAAGTGCCAAAAGTTCATTCCAATCCCTCGATTCCCTGCTAATCCTCTAACGATCATCACTAACCCAATCTTTTTCGCAATGTAGGGCGTAGACATATTTGGTCTCTTTCCCAAAGTACCAAGTCAATTTCAGTTTTTGACCATGGCGATAGACTACTTTACCAAGTGGGCTAAGGCTGAACCTATCTCCAAGATCACAGATGAGAAATCAAGAGACTTTGTTTGGAATTCCATAGTTTATCGGTATGGAATACCAATGGTGCTAGTAATAGACAATAGAAAGCAATATGAGAGTATTCGTTTCAAGAAAGTTTGCGAAGACCTACTGATTGACAATCAATTTTCCTTTATTAGATACTCACAAGCCAACGAGCAAGTCGAGGTGACAAACAGAACCATATTACAAAATTTGAAGAAAAAAAAAAGACTTAAATATGCATGGATTATGGCTCAAAAAACTTCCACATGCACTTTGAGCCTACATGACCACACCTTGATCCCCAACAAGTGAAAATCTTTTCTTATTGGCTTTTGGATATGAGGTTGTGGTTCCCTTGAGGTGGAAAAACCTTACCTTCAGGTCTAACTCTTTGATGTCAACAAGAACAAGAAAGGACTGGTGATGAATTTGGACCTAATAAAGGAGTTCGAGACTAAATATTGTTGAAACTCGCAATATATCAACAACAGACCACCAAGTAATAGAACTCCATAATCAAGCAAAGAACATTTAGGCTCGGAGACTTTGTACTTTACAAGAAAGAGGTCTTTGATGCCCGCAACACTTGGAAGCTTGCACCCAATTGGGAAAAACCAAATCGCATTAGGAAGGTGATCAAGCAAGGAACATTTGATATCGAGAGAATGAATGGAACCACTTGTGCTATATAGATGGAACTTTGAAAATTTGCGCAAATTTTTCCAATAATGTATTTCCTTTCATTTCAGAGCAAGATTGAGAATATAAAAGTAAAGAGACAATATGTTTGAATTAGGAAAACATTGATCTTCATTATGTTTTACATTAGTATAAATATAAGATTTGTAAAGTAGATCAGATAAGAAAGAATCAATCGAACTAAAAATCTGTTTTTTGAATTCCTAATTTACAAGAGTGATTTTTGGAGATATCATTAACTAAGAAGACAATCTATTAGTTAGGAATAATTGTAGCACCATTTAAAATCTTATTTGAAATGATATCACTAACACACCCCCGCAAGATGGGGCTCTTAGAGAAGACACCAATCTTGGATCGAAGTACCAACAACCATTGGCAAGATAGAGGCTTTGTAAGTGCATCTGTAAGTTGATCTCGTGTAGAGATGTAAGATACTTTGAGAAAACCTTTTGAAATCTTGTCACGTACAAAGTAGTAATCAATGGAGATGTGTTTCGTGTGAGAGTGAAACACTAGATTGGCACAAACATATGTGGCACCATATTGTCATAGTATATCACATGAGGATTGGTAAGAGATATGCCTAACTCGTTTAAAACAGATTAAACCCATGCAAGCTCAGATGTTGTGGCCACGAAAACCCATTATTCAACTTCAATTGACAATCGAGCAACCAAGCATTGCTTGCGGGAGCTCCAAGAAGTTGGATTGCCACCAAGATAAATGATGTAGGCTATAGTGGAGGTTTGATCATCAAGATTGCTAGCCCAATCACAGTCCAAGTATGCATGAAGAAAGGGAAATGAATTATGTCTGAGAAACAGACCATGATGGATGGTTCCTTTGAGATATTGAATGAGTCTTTTAATTGCACTCTAGTGTGCCATAGACGGTTTGTTCATAAATTGGGAAATTTTATTTATTGCAAAGGCTATGTTAGGCCAAGTTAAAGAAAAATACTAGAGAGCACCAATGGTGTTTCTATATTTAATGGCATTGGCGGGCACAAAGCCATCAACAACCTTTAGATGAGTGCTTGTTGAGATCAGAGTAGTAACTTCTTTGGCACCAGTTGATTACGCCCAAAGAGTAACGCGATAGTTGTAATACAGCTTTGGGGGGTTGATTCCATAGGGAAACAAGTTAACTACAAGAGAAGATGTAAACCTAAGCACGAACGATAAAATCGAGTGAGAAGATATAAAGTTTTGATAATGAAGTAATTGAGAGCAAAATATGTAATAAATTGAGAATAATAATAGAGTAACAACAAGGTTCCGGGAGTCCTCCCTAGGCTCGTTGCCTTATTCTAATCTTAATTCAGTTATTTTTATCTCGATTGCAAGTTTCACATCCCAAACAAGCAATAGGTGGATATTCAATTAAAGCTCATATACCAACCCTAATGTAATTGATATGACTTACTCTTCTTTATCGGTTAAACACACATGGCCTATACTATAGAATTATCAAGAAATGACAATATATCTTTAATGACAATATTGCAGTAATGGACAACCCTAAAAGAATAAGTCTACCAAACTCGATCACATCCAAACAGACTTGACATGAGAAAAGCATGACTAAACTTATATCAAAGAGAAAGATATAAGCACCGGATTGAAAGGAAATCTTCTAATTAAATTAACAATAAGTCATAATAATGTTTGACAATAAATCCCAATTACAACTGAACTAATAAGGAAATTAAAGAACAACTACACCTACGGATTCATCCCTTCGCCTTGCTTGGAGATTAGTTCACCATGGAACTCATGATTAAACACTTTGATGGAGGAGAATAAGACTGCTTCTTTGAGTTTTTCAGACCTTGATTTTCGTACTTTCTTCAACCCTAAGTGACCTATTTATAGTACAAGGGTTCAAGGGTATTTGTGGGCTCAAAATTATCACTTAGAGATCCTAATTAGGTCAGGAGACCGTGTGCGTGCCGCACCTCTCCCTTCTGGGTGCCTCGACGCTTACCTTTGGTCCGAGAGTGTGCTTTACTGGAGGGTGCAGTGCTGCCCTAGCCATGCTGCTATGCTAGGAGGGTGCAAGGTAGTGTGGTGCTGGAGGGTGCGGCGCTGCTTTTGCCACGCCGCGGCGCACACTGTTGCTCTAGCTTCTTCAAATGCTGAAACCACTCCTTTTGCTCTTGGCATGCATTGGCTCTTGGATTTTGAATGTTTTTCATCATTTTATCTCTTCATAACCACTTTTCCACTCTGATATGTATCGAAGCTTCATGCTTTAAGTGATGATATCTTTTCCATCTCTTTTGGACTCAAGGTATCTGAAAATGCACCGAATTAAGTCAATGATTCAAGAATATCACTTTAGAGTTATAAACATATAAAACTGCAATTAAGACCGAGATCAACCCTAAAATGCCAACAATTAAGCACTGTTGAGATGCATTTTATGGCTCTCATCACAACCCCCAACTAGCTTATTGCTAGTCCCTAGCAATTCAAGCGAAAATAAGAGATGAATTCTATGGTAGGAATCAAAAAAAGGTAAGGCAATGCTAGTGTTAAACAAGGAGCAATTCATATTTTTGTCTCAGAAATTGCATATAACATACAGCATATAGAATCATTAAATATCACTCAAGTCCAAAAGTAATACAAACATCAATCTCAAAATTGTTATCGACCCTTAACATCTATCTTACCAAAATCCATTAATCCGAACACCCAGATGATTTTATGCATAACATTCATGAATACAAGTCTTGGCCTCTAAAATATATTAAATTACGTGACATCAATCACAAAAACAAGCTCCATAGGCTCACTTTTCGAATCACTCTCCATTATTGTAGAAAGAACACACTACATTGGATCAATAGGTCTTTAATAAGCTTGTAATGTTAGGCTAAGGTAAAGGTTAAGAAAGAAGGGGAAGGATTCACAAGTAAAAGAACTCAATCTCTTAGTTTTAACCGCAACCACTTTAAGCAATAGATAGCCTTCAACACCTAACTCTTTCAACCATTTTTTATAAGAGCATATCTCTCAATAAGTCACCACTTTTCTTTTCTTTTCTTCTTTCTTTGCCATACTTCACTTCTCTTTTTCTTTTGTGTTTTTGGAATAAGACCATTCACCTCCTTTTCATTCTTTTCTTTTCTTTTGCACAACCCCCAACTTATCTCCTTTAATGTTCTTGGGTTATGGTAGTAATATTTTTTCATATTTCCATCCTTACTCCTCTCAAGCGCTTCGCAACAAATATGTATAACTAAGTTCTTTTAAAAGAAGGGTAAGGATAAAATATTTTTAGGCTCATAAGGGTAAGTGAATGGGTTTTCGAAAGAAACAAGGCTCAAATTCTTTTTCAAGAAAAAGGCTCAAACAGGTGACTAATGATAGATATAACAAGGATAAGTTTGAAAGGCTCAAACAGTTCAAAAATGGCCTATATCATATCCTAAATAATGTGCATTCTAGGAATTCATGATAGGAGCTTAAATATTCATATATAAGCCCCTTAATTTACATTTGTTAAGCCCTAGTTTATAATATTTTAGTCCATTTTACTTCATTTATGTGTTTTACATGGCTTTTATAGGTCTATGAAGAAAAGGAAGCATTTTTGAAGCTTAAAAGGAAGAAAACTGGAAAACCTGGAGCAGATACTATCTAAAGTGCGATCGAGCGCACCAGGAAGAGTGATCGAGCACAACATTGCGATTGAGCGCACTCTGCATGCGATTGAGCGCACATGTACGGGCGTGAACAGTAAAGCGGCAGAACCAGTTTTGGAAATAAAGGAGTTTTATGTTTTAGGAAAGTTTAGGGTTCCTGAGCCTTCTAGGATTATTCACCCCCTATAAATACACCTGTAAAACACACACAATGGACATCATCTAATCTAATCCCTTTTTTTATTTTTCAATCTTCTTTTAGTTTTAGTTTAGTTTTATGTCGAGAGGCTGGAGGCCAGAAGGAGACCGTGGAGAGGAATTGACAACTCTTCTCTCGGGTTTCTTCTTTCCTTTATTTTTATTATGTGTATTTAACTTTTAGTAAGGGCTTGGTTGAAGCCCTAATTATGTTTACTCAATAATTCAGTATTGGCACCTTTGCAATATTTATGTTATGTTGCTTAACTTGATTAATGCCTGTTTGTATTTAAATTCCTCATATGTGTGTGTCTGATTAACGTATGCATGTGGTATAGATTAGTTAGTTGAATCAATTTGGATAACCGAGTCCTGGGTTCAACAATTGTAACAAAAGATATCTTATCCGGATTCTTGGGTTAATCAACATGGGAAACCGGGAGTAGATACCATGCCCTAGGTCCCGTGTGGTTATCGATTCCCACAAGTCCTATGCTCTCTTAAGGAACAACTCAGTAGATACCGTGCTGAATCCCTTAAGAGAGAAAAGAGTTAGAGTAGATACCATGCCTAACTCGTTTCTTAGGGAAATCAATAGCTTAAGGAGTAGATACCATACCCTTAGGTTGACAAACATTAGGTATACATGACATTTATAAAGCATTGGCATACTGTTGAATTGGGGTCGCATGATTAGTGGTGGATATCAAGTCCCTACACCTTTATCTTTATTAAAATCAACTCTTTTATTATTTCTATCTTTTTACATTGCGAATAAAATTCTAAAACGAAATTTACCAATCCCTGTAGAGATGATCTTGCTTTCGCACACTATACTACACTGTTGACCTTGTGCACTTGTAAGTAAAATGAGTGCGGTTATTTGCTTATTTACTTAGGTAAATAAATGCACAACAATTTGCCTCAAGTGATTATCCAATAAGTTCTAAAGCTTGTTGAGACCGCAAAAGTATTCACAAAGCAATCACACATAAAACTTCTCTAGATGTTTTAGATTAATCATACAATCTCACTGCAAACTAGAGTCTCAAACCAAATAAAGATTAACACTTAAATTATTCTCAAACTAAAGCAAGATTTAACTACTTCTAAATGTTGTATGCTATCTCAATTAGGTTCATATCATTGACATGTGAATTAACTCTAAGGTTAACACAAAGCATGCTAAAAATAAACAAAAAGGGAAAATGACACTAAGCAGTTCAATGAAAAAAAAATGTATGGAAATAAAGAATATGGAAACAAAGAGATGCATTTCCTCCACCCCCAACTTAAAAATTGCATTGACCTCAATGTAAAAGAAAGAGTGGAGGAAACTCCCTTTATAGCCAAAGGTGCACAGAAGCTGAAAATTGTGCTCCACCATTTGAACTGCTTCGTATATTTGTCCCTGAAAAAGAAATACTAAGTTAATACTGGAAAACAAAAAAGAAAAAAAAATACGAACAATAAACAAGAAAAAGAAATATGAAAACAATAAAAGTAAAAATGATAAGTTGTGGGGTGCCTCCCATGAGCGCTAAGTTTTACATCTTCAGCCAGACACTCTTATTATCTCCTAGATAACAATGCACTGAATGCACCAGCAACTGCTCTACTATTAAATTGGGTGCTTGTATGCTTTGAAGAGGCATCAAGGATGTCATCAGTAACATCTCCAGATTTTGGCTCAGTATATGCTCTTGTGAACCCATGGGTGTGGATTGACTCCAATGGATTAAGGTGATGGACCTTTTCCATGGGTGAGTCAATCATATATACTTGGTGGCTCTCGTCTACATCCTCTGATTTGTTCGGTGTTGGGATGTGTAATGACTTACCACTTAGTGTCATAATGGCATTCACCTCCTTCAAATTCTTTTGTGCCAGGTTTTGACCATGAGGTGTGGACTGAGCTTAGGAAGGGAACTTACCTGGCTCATTCACACTCAAAAATGTCATTAATTTGGACACTTGGCTCTTTAAATCCTTATGTTCTTCAACAACCTGCGTAATTAAAGATTCAAGCCTTTGATTAGTCTTATCTTATGCCTCAATAAACACATGCAAAGTTTCTTCTAAAGGACTCCTAGAAGGTGCAGGTGCATGATATGGTGCAGGATATGATCTAGGGGTTGAGTAGGCAGCTTGTTTTCAGATTTCCAGCTAAGATTGGGGTGATTCCGCCACTCCGGATTATAGGTATCAAAGAAAGGTGAAAGAGGATTCTTGTACATACCTAAGGCACTACATTGTTCCTCATACATCCCTCTCATCTCTGCAAATGTGAGACATTCTTGGGCGAGATGATCTACCCCGCCACACACAAAACATGGTTCAAAGGACCTTGCATGATTAGCTGTGTGTATTTGCTGTAAGCCCTTAGTCTTTAACACATCTAGTTCCCTAGTGAGCATCTCGAATTTAGTCTTTAGGTTATCCTTTTCCCTAAGATGGTAAATTCCACCATTATTTGAGTTCCCTATAGGTCGTGACCTGATGAGAGTCATAAAATGCACTTTAACAGTACTTAATTGTTAGCATTTTAGGGTTGATCTAGGTTTTTATTGCACTTTTATACCTTAACAATTCCAAAGTGTCATTCTTGGATCATTGATTTGTTTTGATGCATTTTTAGGTGTTTGGAGTCTAAAATAGAGGGAAATGCTACAGTTGAATAAATTACAAAGATCCCATGCATATCGGAGCGAAGGAGTGCTTTCGGAAGGATAAAATGAAGGGAAAAAAGTGAGTGTGCCGCGACTTGGAAAGGAGTTTCACTAAATTGCCAGAATTGCCCGTACAAATCAATCATTTTTGCAAATTAAACCATATTGATGCAAGAAGAACCAGGAGATTATCCATATATACTTAGAAAGATCCAGAAGTCTATTTTCTGGAGAATTTTACAGCTCATCAAAATGATTTTCCTAGAGAAAGTTATGGCAGTTTTAGTAGACAAAGGTCAGGCCTCTTGAACAGCACCAGCCAGCACCGCGGTGCCCAGAAACCTCCACATATTGCCCAACAACCAGCATTGTAGTTCTCCTCAGCCAGCACTGCGGTGCCAAGAGGCTCAGCCAGCTAAATTATGCCTAGCACCACAACACCCATACAGCAGCACCGCAATGCGCACACGCTTTTCTTCTCCGAGCTTTGACCTAATTAGGATTTTAAATGACTTTTTAAACCCTAAAACACCTTTGGAAATTTTGTAATATAAATAAGCCACTTAGGGTTTGATAAAACAAATATTGGAGGCTGGACAAGGGTCTAAAGACTCAAGGAGGAGCCCCATGGCCGTCTAATCTCTAAGCAAGGCAAAGGGATGAATCCCTAGGTGTAGTTGTTCTTATTTTCTTTTCTTGATTCAATTGTAATGTGGATTTATCGTTAAACATTATTATGATTTAATTTTGAATTTAATTAGAAGATTTTCCCTTAATCCGGTGATTGAATCTTTCTTCCCCATATAAGTTTAGTCATGCTCTTCTTATGTGATGTTGTTGAGGTGTGACTTAGTCCGGTAGATTTCTCTTATAGATTTGTCCATTGCTGTGGTATTGTCATTTAGATATATCATCGTCTCTTGATAATTTATAAGTTAGGTCATGTGTGGTTAACTCAAAAGCAAAGAATAATTCATATCAATTACATTAGGGTTTATACATGCGCTTTAATTGAATATTTGCCGATTACCTGTTTGGGATGTGAAACTTGCAATCGAGATAAAAACAACTGAATCAAGTTTGGATTAGGGCAACGAACCTAGGGAGGATTTTTGGAACCTTGTTGTTTCTTTATTATATCCATCATAGTCTTCAATCTATTTACACAATTTGCTCACAACTCAGATTATTCCATTTAAACTTTTATCGTTTATGTTAAAGTTCACACCTTCTCTTGTAGTTATCTTGTTTTCCTGTGGAATCGACACCCCAAAGCTGTGCTACAACTACCGCGTTATACTTTGGGCGTAATCAAATTTTGGTGCCGTTGCCGGGGAGACGCGCTTAACTCAAGGAAGATTATCAACCTTGAGACATAATGATAAAAGAGTTGTAAATAGTTTTTCTTTTGAGCAGCTGTAAAGGCGGTAACTTTGTTCCTTCTTTTAGCTTGCTGCATTAATTTTTATTTTATTTTATTCTTTCTTTTTATAGTATATTTTTTTCCCATTACTTTGTTACCTTGAATGCAAAGACATAGAGATGCTTTAGGTAGATTTGCTTGTAGGGTTGTGCTAGAGTCAGAATTAAATTCTTTCTAAATCCTTTATTTGAAAGTCCACCTAGTCTCGAAGAAATGAGTGAACATGAATATCAACCCCCTAGGACCCTTCAGGATTACCTCCACCCTACACGCACAGCCACACCATCATGCATCATGTTTCCAGCCAATACTTGTCAACTAGATTTTAAAACAGGGATGATACAGTTACTCCCTACATTCCATGGCTTGGAAAACGAAAACCCATATGTGCACATTAGAGGAAGTAGTTACGACTTTTCATAGTCAAGATGATACTCGTGACATTATTAAACTTAAGTTCTTTCCTTTCACCTTGAAGGATAGAGCTAAGAGTTGGCTATACTCACTGAGACCACGATCTATTGGGTCGTGGGCTGAGATGACTCGAATTTTCTTTAATAAATACTTTCCCTAACATAAGACCAATGCTTTAAAAATACAAATCTCCACCTTTTCACAAAGGGACAGCGAGACTTTGTATCAGTCATGGGAGAGATTTAAGGAGTTATTGAGTAGTGCCCTCACCATGGGTATGAGTGTTGGCGCTTTGTGAGCTATTTTTATGAGGGACTTACATATAGAGAGTGCTAATTCGTAGAGATGATGTATAATGGTGAGTTTTTAGAGAAAGATCCTGATGAGGCCATAGAGTACCTCAATGAGCTTGCTGAAAAAGCTCACACTTGGACTGGACCTAGTGCTACTGAAAGCACAAATAGATCACGACCTATAGGGAACCCAAATTGTGGTGGAATTTACCATCTTAGGGAAAAGGATAACCTTAAGGCCAAGGTCGAGATGCTCGCTAGGGAACTAGAGGTGTTAAAGACTAAGAGCTTAAAGCCAACACACGTAGCTAATCATGCAAAAATTTTTGAACCATGTTTTGTGTGTGGCGGGTAGATCATCTCACCCAAGAGTGCCACGCATTTGCTGAGATGAGAGGGATGTATAAGGAACAATGTAATGCCTTAGGCATGTAAAAGAAGCCTTTGGCACCCTTCTCTGATACTTATAATCCGGGATGGCAAAATCACCCCAATTTCAGCTGGAAGTCTAAAAACCAACAGCTTGCACAACCCCCTGCACCATATCTTGAACCATATCATGCACCTGTATCTTCTAGGAGTTATATAGAAGACACTTTACATGCTTTTATTAAGGCACAGGGTAAGACTAATCAAAGACTTGAATCTTTAATTACGCAGGCTGTTGAAGAAAATAAAGAGATAAAGAGCCAAGTATCCAAGTTAATGAGCTACTTGAGTGTGACTGAGCAAGGTAAGTTCCCTTCTCAAGCTCAGTCCACATCCCATGGTCAGCACCTGGCACAACAGAATTTGAAGGAGGTGAATGCCATTGAGACACTAAGTGGTAAGTTATTCCACATCCCAACAACAAAAAAATCAGAGGATGTTGATGAAAGCCACCAAGCATACATGATTGATTCATTCATGGAAAAGGTCCAGCACCTTAATCCATTGGAGTCCACCCTCACCCATGACTTCACAAGAGCATATATCGAGCTAGAATTTGTGGATGTTACTGATGACATCCTTATGGCCTCTCAAAAGCATACAAGCACCAAATTTGGCAATGAAGCAGTGGCTGGTGCATTCAACCTATGTTTTTCTAGGAGGGAATAAGAGCGTCTGGCTGAAGACATAAAACTTAGCGCTCATGGGAGGCAACCCACAATATATCCTTTTAATTTCTTACTGTTTTTCGTATTTTTTTTCTTATTTATTATTATTATTTTGCTGTTTTCCAGTTTTACTTTCGTATTTCTTTTTCAGGGACAAATATATGAAGCAGTTCACATGGTGGTGCGCAATTTTCAGCTTCTGTGCACTTTTGGCTACAAAGGGAGTTTCCTTAACTTTTACTTTCACATTGAGGACAATGCTTATTTTAATTTGGGGGTGGAGGAGGAAACATATTCCTGTTTTTCATGTTTCTCAGTGAACTGCTTAGTGTCATTTTCCTTGATTGTTTGTTTTTAGCATGCTTTGTGTTAGCCTTAGAGTTAATTCACATGTCAATGATATAAGCCTAAATTGAGATAACATATAGCATTTAGAAGAAGTTAAGTCTTGCTTCGGTTTGAAATTAATTGAAGTATCAATCTTCACTTAGTTTGAGACTCTAGTTTGCGGTAAGAATGTATGATTAGTCTAAAACATTTAGAGAAGTTTAATGTGTGATTGTTTTGTGAATACTTTTGCGGTCACGACAAGCTCTAGAACTTATTTGATAATTACTTGAGGCGAATTTCTAGAATGCACACTAGTTAGGATATGATATAGGTCATTTTTGAATCGTTTGAGCCTTCCAAACTTACCATTGCTATATTTATCACTAGTCACCCATTTAAGCCTTTTTCTTGAAAAAGAATTTGAGCCTTATTTCTTTCAATAGCCCATTTACTCACCTTTATGAGCCTAAAATATTTTATCCTTACCTTCCTTTTAAAAGAACTTAGTTATATACATTTGTTGAGAAGCACTCAAGAGTAAGGATGAAAGTATGAGAAAAAAAAATATTACTACCATAGCCCAAATACATGAAAAGAGATAAGTTGAGGGTTGTGGAAAAGAAAAAAAAATTGATGAAAAAGGAGGTGACTGGTCTTATGTGCCAAAATAAAAAAAAATAAAAGTGAATTATGGAAAAGAAAGAAGAAAGAAAGAAAAAAATGGTGATTTGTTGAAAGAAATGCTCGAAAAATGGTTGGAAGAGTTGGGTATTGAAGTAAGGTTATTCAGTGCTTAAAGAGTTGTGTTCAAAACTAAGAGATTAAGTTCTTTTACATATTGAACCCTTCCCATTCTTTCTTAACCTTTACCTTAGCCTAACGTTACGAGCTTAGTAAAGACCTATTGATCCAATGTAGTGTGATTTTTCTACAATAGTGGAGAGTGATTCGAAAAGTGACTCTATGGAGCTTGTTTTTGTGATTGATGTCATGAAATTTAATATATTTTAGAAGCCAAGACTTGTATTCATAAATGTTGTGCATAAAATCATCTGGGTGTTCGGATTAATGGATTGTGGTAAGATGGATGTTAAGAGTCGATAACAATTTTAAGATTGATGCCTGGATTACTTTTTGACTTAAGTGATATTTAATGATTCTATGTGTTGTGTATTGTGTGCAATTTCTGAAACAAAAATGTGAATTACTCTTTTTTGATCTGTAAAAAAAAAAAATGTGAATTACTCTTTGTTTAACACTAGCATTGCTTCACTTTGTTTTGACTTCTACCTTAGAATTCATCTCTTGTTTTCGCTTGAATTGCTAGGGACTAGCAATAAGCTAGTTAGGGTTGTGAGGAGAGTCATAAAATACACTTTAACAGTACTTAATTGTTAGCATTTTAGGATTGATCTAGGTTTTTATTGCACTTTTATACCTTAACAATTCCAAAATGTCATTCTTGAATCATTGATTTATTTTGATGCATTTTCAGGTGTTTGGAGTCTAAAAGAGAGGGAAATGCTACCATTGAATAAAGCACAAAGATCCCATGCATATCGGAGTTAAGGAGTGCTTTCGGAAGGACAAAATGAAGGGAAGAAAGTGTGTGTGCCGCGACTTGGAAAGGAGTTCCACTAAATTGCCAGAATTGCCCGTACAGATCAATCATCTTTGCAAATTAAACTGTATTGATACAAGAAGAACCAGGAGATGAGCCATATATGCTTAGAAAGATCCGAAAGTCTATTTTTTGGAAAATTGTACGGCTCATCAAAATGATTTTGCTAGAGAAATTTATGGCAGTTTTAGTAGACAAAGGTCAGGCCTCCAGAACAGCACCAGCTAGCAGCGCGGCCAGCACCACGGTGCCCAGAAACCTCCACATCTTGGCCAATAGCCAGCACCGCGGTGCCCAGAAGCTCACCCAGCCAAATTATGCCTAGCACCGTAGTGCCTATACAGCAGCGCCGCAGCGCGCACACGCTTTTCTTTTCCGAGCTTTGACCTAATTAGGATTTTCAATGACTTTTTAAATCCTAAAACACCCTTAGAACTTTTGTAATATAAATAGGCCACTTAGGGTTTGATAAAAAAAATATTGAAGGCTGAACAAGGGTCCAAAGACTCAAGGAGGAGCCCCATGGCCGTCTAATCTCCAAGCAAGGCAAAAGGATGAATCCCTAGGTGTAGTTGTTCTTATTTTCTTTTCTTGATTCAGTTGTAATGTGGATTTATCGTTAAACATTATTATAATTTACTTTTCAATTTAATTAGAAGATTTCCCTTTAATGCGGTGATTGCATCTTTCTCCCCCATATAAGTTTAGTCATGCTCTTCTTATGTGATGTTGTTGAGGTGTGATTGAGTCCAGTAGATTTCTCTTATAGATTTGTCCATTGTTGCGGTATTATCTTTTAGATATATCGTCGTCTCTTGATAATTTATAAGTTAGGTCATGTGTGCTTAACTCGAAAGTAAAGAATAATTCATATAAATTACATTAGGGTTTATACATGCACTTTAATTGAATATTTGCAGATTGCCTGTTTAGGATGTGAAACTTGCAATCGAGATAAAAACAACTGAATCAAGTTAGGATTAGGGCAACGAACCTAGGGAGGATTTTCGGAACCTTGTTGTTTCTTTATTATATCCATCATATTCTTCAATCTATTTACACAATTTGCTCACAACTCAGATTATTCTATTTAAACTTTTATGGTTTGTGTTAAAGTTCACACCTTCTCTTGTAGTTATCTTGTTTCCTTGTGGAATCGACACCCCAAAGTTGTGCTACAACTACCGCATTATACTTTGGGCATAATGATGATCAATTTGTGCTTTCAGTAGCACTAGGTCCAGTCCAAGTGTGAGCTTTTTCAGCAAGCTCATTGAGGTACTCTATGCCCTCATCAGGATCTTTTTCTATTCACCATTACACATCGTCTCCACAAATTGGCGCTCCCTATATGTAAGTCCCTCATAAAAATAGCTCACATATACTCAACAACTACTTAAGTCTCTCCCAAGACTGATATAAAGTCTCACTATCCTTTTGTGCAAAGGTGGAGATTTGCCTTTTTAAAGTATTGGTCTTATGTTGGGGGAAGTATT
Source organism: Bretschneidera sinensis (assembly GCA_023935145.1). Taxonomy (NCBI): domain Eukaryota; kingdom Viridiplantae; phylum Streptophyta; class Magnoliopsida; order Brassicales; family Akaniaceae; genus Bretschneidera; species Bretschneidera sinensis. The sequence continues at coordinate 29,032,039 of CM043705.1, read as the reverse complement.
TATTAAAAAAAATCCGAGTCATCTCAGTCCACAACCAAATAGATCATGGTCTCAGTGAGTATAGCCAACTCTTAGCTCTATCCTTCAAAGCGAAAGGAAAGAACTTAAGTCTCACAATGTCAGCAGTTGCATCTTGACTATGAAAAGTCGCAACTACTTCCTCAAACTCTCTAATGTGTACATATGAGTTTTCACTTTCGAAGCCATGAAATGTAGGGAGTAATTGTATCATCTCTGTTTTAAAATCTAAATGGTGAGTATTGGCTGGAAACATGATGCATGATGGTGTGGCTATGTGTATAGGGTGGAGATAATCCTGAAGGGTCCTAGAGGGTTGATCTTCATGTTCACTAATCTCTTCGGGACTAGATGGGTTGTCAAATAAAGGATTTAGAAAAGAATTTAATTCTGACTCTAACACAGCTCTACAAGCAAATCTACCCAAAGTGTTTCTATATCGGGGCATGCAAGATCACAAAGTAATAAAAAAATATACTACAAAAAGAAAGAATAAAACAAAATAAAATTAATGCAGCAAGCTAAAAGAGGGAAAAAAGTTACTGCATTTACAAACTACTGAAAAGAAAAATTATCTACAATTCTTCTACTGTCTTGTCTCAAAGTTGACAATCTTCCTTGAACTTAAGTGCGTCTCCCCGGCAATGGCGCCAAAAATTTGATTACGACCAAAGAGTAATGTAGTAGTTGTAGTACAGCTTTGGGATATCGATTCCACAGGGAAACAAGTTAACTACAAAAGAAGATGTAAACCTAAGAACGAACGATAAAATCGAGTGAGAAGATATGAAGTTTTGATAATGAAGTAATTGAGAGCAAAATATGTAATAAATTAAGAATAATAATAGAGTAACAACAAGGTTCCGGGAGTCCTCCTTAGGCTCATTGCCTTATTCCAATCTTAATTCAGTTGTTTTTATCTCGATTGCAAGTTTCACATCCCAAACAAGCAATCGGTGGACATTCAATTAAAGCTCATATACCAACCCTAATGTAATTGATATGACTTACTCTTCTTTATCGGTTAAACACACATGGCCTATACTATAGAATTATCAAGAAACGACAATATATCTTTAACGACAATATTGCAGTAATGGACAACCCTAAAGAATAAGTCTACCGGACTCAATCACATCCAAACAGACTTGACATGAGAAAAGCATGACTAAACTTATATCAAGGAGAAAGATATAATCACCAGATTGAAAGGAAATCTTCTAATTAGATTAACAATAAGTCATAACAATGTTTGACAATAAATTCCAATTACAACTGAACTAATAATGGAATTAAAGAACAACTACACTTAGGGATTCATCCCTTCGCCTTGCTTGGAGATTAGTTTGCCATGAAACTCATAGCTGAACACTTTGATGGAGGAGAATGAGGTTGCTTCTTTAAGTTTTCTAGACCTTGATTGTCGTACTTTCTTCAACCCTAAGTGACCTATTTATAGTACAAGGGTTCAAGGGTATTTGTGGGCTCACCTCTCCCTTCTGGGCACCTCAGCACTCACCTTTGGTCCGACAGTGTGCTTTGCTGAAGGATCTGACACTGCCCTAGCCATGCCGTGGCAGTAGGACGGTGCAAGGTAGTGTGGTGCTGGAGGGTGTGGTGTTGCTCTTGCCACGCCGTGGCACACACTGTTGCTCCAACTTCTTCAAATGCTGAAACCACTCCTTTTGCTCTTGGCATGCATTGGCTCTTGGCTTTCGAATGTTTTTCATCATTTGTCTCTTCGTAACCACTCTTCCACTCTGATATGTATCGAAGCTTTGTGCTTTAAGCGATGATATCTTTTCCATCTCTTTTGGACTTAAGGTACTTGAAAATGCACCGAATTAAGTCAATGATTCAAGAATACCACTTTAAATTTATTAACATATAAAAGTGCAATTAAGACCGAGATCAACCCTAAAATGACAACATTTAAGCACCGTTGAGATGCATTTTATGGCTCTCATCACTAGTCATATTGGTTCGGGCTAGGAGGTCACAAATGTACTTGTGTTGTGATAAAAGAAGACCTTGTGGAGTAGAGATTTCCTCAATGCCCAAAAAAATAATTGAGTTTCCCTAAGTCTTTGAGAGAGAATCAAGTAGATAGCTTGCTGATAAATGTGGACAGAAAAGATAAGCCACTGCCAGTTAGAATTAATTCATCCATATAAACCAAAAAATAAGCAGCGATGGAACCATGGGAATAAGTGAATAGAGATGCATCTAACTTTGAGTTTTCAGAACCATACTCAAGGAGAAAAGAAAGTAGAGCTTGGCACTAGGCACGCGGGGCTTACTTCAGACCATATAGGAATTTACATAGTTGACAAACATATAAGGGATTAGAGCTGTCCAAAAAACAAGGAGGTTGTTGCATGTACACTTTTTCAGTTAATGTGCCATGGAGGAAGGCATTGTTAACATCAAGTTGATGGAGAGGAAATCATCAAGCCAAGGCAATGCTTAGAACAACACAAATTGTGGTAGATTTCCCCACAAGGCTGAAGGTATCATGATAATCAATCCCATGGTGCTAGTGAAAGCCCTTTGCAACTAACCTAGCCTTATAATGAGCTGCACTTTCATCTGAGTATCTCTTTACCCGAAAGACCCATTTGTATCCTACCACATTGTGGGATAGTTTAGAAGGTACCAATTTCCACATTCTATTCTTGAAAAAGGGCATTGAACTCCTCAGACATGGTAACACACCATTTGGGATCCTTGATAGCTTATGAGACACATGTGAGTTCAGGTGGTGAGGGAATACTTTGTGGTGACATGCATTTACTTAGTTTTAAAAATGTTATTTTGTGAGCGAGTCGTCATCGGATAGGTGTGAGAGGACATTTGCGGTGGCTAAGGTTAAGGTTTAGGTTGTAGAGTGGGTGAGCCAGAGGGTGGAGTTGAATAATTTGAACGTGTGGAAGGTAGAGGTATAGGTGAAATGTTCGAGCATGGAGGGGTGACAGATTGAAAGGAACTTGTGGGCTGAGCAATAGTGACAGGACCATGAGTTCCAAACACCAGGCTCAGGTTATAATGTGCTAGTGTTCTCTCTACTTGTTCAAAAGGTATAATATAATGAGATGGGAGGGAAGTGGCTAAGATGAGGAGTTCTGCTGAGGAAGGAAACAAGGGTTGATCCGAAGAGATGAAATGGCATGAGATGCATAAGGAAACTGAGACTCCTCAAAGATATCATGATGAGAGAGGTATAGTTTATGAGAGTGAAGGTCATAACACTTGTATGCACTTTAAGATAAAGAATTACCAAGAACTGCATAGGTCTTGGAGCGTGCAAGAAATTTGTGATTGTTGTAGGGATGCAGCCAACGGTAGTGATAAAAGTCGTAAAATGCATCTTAACAGTGCTTATTTGTTAGCATTTTAGGATTGATCTAGGTTTAAATTACACTTTTATACCTTAACAACCCTAAAGTTATAGTCTTGGATTGTTGATCTATTTCGATGCATTTTCAGGTACTTTGAGTCCAAAAGAGGAGGAAAGCCATCATAGCTTAAAGCACGATGCTTCGATGCACATCAAAGTGAAGGCATGGTTGCGGAAGGACAAAAATGAAGAGAAACCAACTTTAGTGTGTGCACTGCGGCCTGAAAAAGTTTAAGCCTTGGCCTCCAGAACCATGCCCAGAACCTTGCAAAATCCAAAAGAAGACCTTCAGTGTGCGCCTAGGCCTGGACCAGTCCAAGCCACTGCCTGAAGGGCAGAGCCGTGACCTAGACCAAGCTGGGCCGTGGCATGCAGAAAGTGAAAAAAGTCTCCAAAAGCTGAGCCGCGACCTGGATTAATGTGAACCGCGGCACGAGCTCGATTCTTTGTTTTCGAGTTACGACTTAATTAGGGTTTTAATGATAGTTTAAACTCGAAAACACCCTTGGACCTTTTGTATTATAAATAGATCACTTAGGGTTTGAAAGAAAAATCATCAAGGCTGGAAAACTCAAGAAGACTGCCACATTCTCCTCCATCAAAGTGTTCAAGCATGAACCCTATGGCCAACTAATCTCCAAGTAAGGTAAAGGGATGAATCCCTAGGTGTAGTTGTTCTTATTTTCCATTATTGATTCAGTTATAGTTTGGATTTACTATCAAAACATTGCTATGATTCACTCTTTGATTTAATTAGAAGATTTTCTCTTAATCCGGTGATTGTATCTTTCTCTTCGATATAAGTCTAGTCATGCTCTTCTTATGTCAAGATTGTTGGATATGATTAAGTCCGGTAGATTTATCTTTTAGGTTTGTCCATTACTGTGATATTTTCATTAAGATGTATTGTCGTTTCTTGATAAATCTATAGGATAGCTCATGTGTGCATGAATCGAAAGTAAAGAGTATTTCATAGCAATTGCATTAGGGTTTACATATGCTTTGATTGAATATTTACCGAATGTCTGTTTAGGATGTAAAACTAGCAATCGAGATAAAATCAATTGAATCAAGATCGGAATAAAGCAATGAACCTAGGGAGGATTCCTGGACCCTTGTTGTTTCTCTATTATGTTCCTCAAACTATTTACACAATTTTCTCACATTACTTCATTATCAAAACACAAATTTTCTCACTTAATCTTTATCGTTCGTGTTAAAGTTTACACTTTTCCTTTGTAGTTCGCTTTTCCTCGTGGGATCGACACCTCAACTATACACAATAACTGCGTATTAGTTTGAGCATAATCAAATTTTGGTGCCGTTGCAGGGGAAAACGCTCTTATGTACAAGGAAGATTGTCAACTTTGAGACAACGGTAGTATTGTTCCTTTCTCTAAGTTTTTGATTTTCTGATTTTCTTTTATTATTCTATTTTATTTATTTCCCCTTTAACTCATTTGGTGTATGCTTAGACCAAGAGATTCGCGAGGTAGACTCATTAAAGGACCCGAAATAGAGTTAACCTCTCTTTCCACGTCCGTTAGTGAAACCTCGCCTAGATCAAACCATAGTGTACACCTAAACAAGAACTTAGAGGATTTTGTTAACATGGATGATAACCCCAATGAGAATGTTGCTAGGACACTTAAGGATTACTTGCATCCTAGCCGAACAGCCACACCATCATGCATTATGTTTCCAGCCAACACTCACCATCAAGACTTTAAAACAGGGATGATATAATTACTCCCTATGTTTCATGGCTTGGAAAATGAAAACCCATATGTACACATTAGGAAGTTTGAGGAAGTATTTGCGACTTTTCATAGTCAAGATGCAACTAATGATATCGTGAGACTCAAGTTTTTTCCTTTTCCCTTAAAGAATAAAGCTAAGAGTTGGCTATACTCGCTGAGGCCACAATCTATTGGGTCATGGAATGAGATAACATAGGTCTTCTTCAATAAATACTTCCCTCAACATAAGACCAACGCTTTAAAAAGACAAATCTCCACCTTTGCACAGAAGGACAATGAGACTCTGTATCAATCTTGAGAGAAATTTAAGGACCTGTTAAGTATGTGTCCTCACCATGGGTATGAGAATTAGCACTTGGTGAGCTATTTTTATAAAGGACTTACATATAGAGAGCGCCAATTTCTAGAGATGATGTGCAATGGTGAATTTTTGCAAAAAAATTGTTGGTATTTTGTCCGAGGTTTAAACAAGAAGGTGGAAGAATAAAATCAGCATGTTCAGCACCAGTGTGCGCCATGGCACAGCCTTCCCAGGCTGTGGCGCCCAGCAAGGGGGAGGCCTAGAGGAGGTGTGCACCATGGCTCAGCCTCCCCCAGGCCACGGCGCCCAGAAGCTTGAGAATGTGTGCCCTGGCTCAGGCCACGGCCAGCCCTGTTCTAGGCCGCGGCCCCAGGCACACTGATGCACACATGTTTCAACCTTTTAAATGGTTTATGAGAAATGTTCAAAACATATAGAATCACTAAATATTAATCAAGGGCCATGGTTGATTGGTCATCAAGATCTAAGGGTGGAGAATGACACTCAAGATTGGTCAAGAAGTTGGTGCATTATATAAAGGGTCACCTAGATTCAATCTCAACATAAGACAACTTGTGATTAAAAAGTAACATCAATTTTAAGAGTGCAAAGACACTAAACTTAGGAGAGATTCTGTAGAGAGGCTGGTGGTTTAGAAAGAGAGAGAGTAGAATAGAAAGGGATTCAAGGGCTTGTAAGAGGAATTTTCTTGGGAAAATTCCAAGGTTAGTTCTTATCACTTTCTTCTTCTTCTTCTTCTTTTGTTCTTCAAGAACCTATGAGTTCTTGGAAGGGTGTTGCTGATTGTAAAGAACTCCATTGATAAGATAGTGCAGAGAGCTCAGAGGAGCTCACGGGGACGTAGGCACATTGCCGAACCTCATCAACAAATTTCTTGTGTTCTTTTCTTTCTTGCTTTGATTAGTTCCTGTTTCTTTTTCTTATACAAGTCACTCTAGACTTGGGTGTTTGGAAGATCACTTCCTGGCATCATCTAAGGTGGTTTTTCAATAGTGGTATTAGAACTTGCATAGCTGGGTATCGGAGCAATAACAGAAGGTGACGAAGTCAAGACTCCAAGAATTCAAAGAACAAACTTCTTGGGTGATTCAAAAACAGAGTAAAGATTAAGATCAGATCGTGTTCTTGAGGATGATTTAAGAACGATGTTGAGATCAATCTTTGATCACGTTCTTAAGGTTTAGAAGAAGTTGGAAAGCATTTATGGGTGCTGCACAAATCTGGGATCATCTCCGCAAGATGGGTTCAAATTTCGTTGTTGAGAAGTTTAATGGAAAGGGAGATTTTTCCCTGTGGAAGCAGAAGATCAAGGTTATTCTTATATAACAGAAGGTGGACTTGGCTGTTGGAGAAGATGATGTTTTTTCAGCAAGTATCATGGAGCACCAATAGTACCATCTTCCTACACGTGTCGGATAGTGTCACAAGGGAGTGCGAAGACTCGGAAGATCCTGCTGTCATATGGAAGAAACTAGATGAGTTGTTTCTTACCAAAACTCTCCCTAACGAGATTTATCTTCTTAAAAGAATCTTTGCTTTTAAAATGGATCCTAATAAAGAGTTGCAAGATAATCTTGATGTCTTTAATAAACTAGTTCAAGATTTGGCTAGTTGTAGTATTAAATTCCTGGATAAACAATTGGCTGTTATGTTATTAAATTCTCTTCTTGGTTGTTTTAATAGTTTAATTAATGCAATTGAACATGGAAGAGATACACTAACCAAAGAAATTGTGGTCAATGCTATAAGGGTTCATGATTTCAAAGCCAAGAGTAGGGAGGCATCAAGTGGGGAAAGGCTGTTCGTAAGAGGAAGGTTAGTAACTCGGAATGGCAGTAGCATTCATGGCAACTACCGGGAGAAATCAAGAGGTAGAGGGCAGAGCCATGGGAGATCGCATTCCAAACCGAAGTTTGGAGGAAGGCGATGCTTCTACTGCAACAAAGAGGGTCACTTCAAGAAAGATTACGAGAAAAGGTTGTGGGATGAGAGAGGGAGAAGCCATACCAACAATGGAGAGGCTTCGGTTGCCAAAGGAGAACAACAAGATGATGTTCTTGTTGTGTGCTCAAATGTGAGCAGGAGGCAAGGTAGCAAGAAATAGATTTTGGATTCCGGGTGTACTTATCACATGTGTCCTCACAAGGAATGGTTCAAGAATTTCAAGAAGATCAATGATGGAAGGGTTTTCTTGGGGAATGATAATTCTTGCCAAGTGAGGGGGATAGGAGAGATCCAGTTGAGGATGTTTGATAGAGTTACAAGGCTACTACGAAATGTAAGGTATCTCCCAGATTTGAGAAAGAATTTGATCTCACTGAGGCAGCTGGATTCCATGGGGTATACATACAAAGCTGAGAGAGGAAAGATCAAGGTAACCAAAGGTTCTTTCATAGTGATCAAAGCAGTAATCAAAGATGGACTTTATGAGATGATCGGTGAGACAGAAATCAAGGATCAAGCAGCAAGCTTGATCGCTGAGATGGATAAGGCAGCACTTTGGCACAATTGCTTGGGATATATAAGCGAAAAGGGGCTACAAGTTCTCAGCAGGGATGGTCTACTTGGTGGAAACAAAGTAGAGAAACTAGATTTCTGTGAGAGTTGCATTCTTGGGAAGCAACATCGGGTCAGCTTTAACACCGGAGTGCACAAGTCTAAAGGGATTCTTGACTACATCCATCTGGATCTTTGGGGACCAGCAAGGACACCAACACAGGGAGGTAATCGTTACTTTCTGTCTTTAATTAATGATTATTCAAGAATGGTTTAGGTTTATTTGCTTAAAAATAAATCGGATGCTTTGAATAAATTTATGGTGTGGAGAAAGTTGCTGGAGACTCAAATGGGCAGGGTAGTTAAGGTGTTAAAAACCAATAATGGCTTAGAATTTTTTAATAAGGATTTTGATAAATTCTATGAATTAAATGACATTCTAAGACATAGAATGGTTATGAAAACCCCTCAGCAAAATGGAGTTACTGAGAGGATGAATAGAACCCTTATGGAAAAAGTTAGGTGCATGTATGTAGCATCAGTCTCTTTCCCTTCCCTTTGTATGAGTTGTATTGGGTCCGGTTTACAAAAATATTTTTAGGGAGAAGCTGTGTCTACAGCTGCATACTTGATTAATAGATCACCCTCTAGGGCTTTAGACCTTAAGAATCCCATGGAGATGTGGAGTGGAAAACCCCCTGAGTTGAACAACCTTAGGACTTTTGGGTGTGCTGCATATGCACATCAAAAGGATGATAAACTTAACCTAAGGTCTAGAAAATGTGTATTTCTAGGGTATGGTAATGGGGTTAAGGAGTATAGGTTGTGCTCCTTAGAACCAAAAGGAATGAAACTCATAATAAGTAGGGATGTTATTTTTAATGAATTGTTATCTCCCTACTTGGAGAAAACTAACCCTGCAGGGGCTAGTGAGCAAACCAGTCCAGAATTTGTGGAGCATCGCATCAAGGAGAATTCAGTTCAGGTAGAGCAAGGAAGGCAAGAGGGTTCAGACCAGGTAGAGCCTATTGATGAAGGCCAAGCTCAAGAAACTCAAGAGGAGGCTAAACTGGAAGGGGATGATGCAGCAAGTTAGAATGACTATCAGCTCACAAGGGACCGGGAAAGGAGGGTGGTTAGACCACCTTTGAGATATAGTTTTGCGGATGCTAATGTAGTAGCTCCTTGGACAGAAGAAAGGATGGTTGAACCAGAAACTTACATGGATGCCATAGAGTGTAAGAATTTGTCAAAGTGGCAGCTAGCTATGGAGGAAGAAATGGATTCTTGAGGAAGAACAACTCTTGGGTATTGGTGCCCAAACCAGAAAAACAGAGAGTTATGGATTATAGATGGATCTACAAGATCAAAGAAGGGAACACTCCAGGGGATGAAGTCTGGTATAAAGCTAAGCTAGTGGCGAAGGGGTTCACACAAAAGGAAGGCATAGATTTCACCGAAATATTCTCACCGGTTGTGAAGTACAATACGATCAGGATAGTGTTAGCATTGGTGGTCCAATTCAACTGGGAAATCGAGCAAATAAATGTGAAGACAGCGTTCTTACATGGAGAGCTTGATGAGACCATTTACATGAGGCAACCCGAAGGATATGAGGAAGGAAGGCAGGGAGATTTGGTGTGCTAACTGAAGAAATCTCTATATGGCCTGAAGCAATTACCTTGGCAATGGAATAAGAGGTTCTATTCCTTTGTAACTAGCCTGGGTTTCATGAGGAGTTACTATGATTCGTGCTTGTATTACAAGGGGCACAAGGTGGAGGAAGTGGTGATCATCCTGATCTATGTTGATGATATGTTGCTGGATAGGAGCAGCATGGAGAGGATAAGAAAATTGAAAGCTCAACTAAGTGAGGAGTTTGAGATGAAGGATCTTGGCCATGCACAGAAGATCCTTGGGATGTGTATCATCCGGGAAAGGGAGAGAAACAGATTGAAGATCTCTCAAACTTCCTACATATAGAAGATGATATCTAATTTCTTTATGGAAGATAGCAAACCAGTGAAGGTTCCCCTTGCTGGTCATTTCAAGTTCTCCAGCGATCAATATCCAAGATTGAATGAGGAGAAGAAAGAAATGGAAAAGGTCCCCTACTCGAGTGCGGTTGGTTCTGTAATGTTCACCATGGTAAGCACTAGACATGATATTGCTCATACAATAAGTGTCCTCAGTAGGTTTATGAGTAATCCTAGAAAAGAGCATTGGCTTGGGATGAAGCGGCTGCTGAGGTATTTGAAGGGAAGCCCAGATGTGGGGCTGGTTTATAAGAAGAGGGGTAAGTCCATCTGCCTTGAGGGTTATGCTGATTCGGATTATGGAGTAGACCGGGATAAAAGAAGATCAATTACTTCCTACTTCTTGATTACACCCAAAGTATAACATGGTAGTTGTAGCACAGCTTTGGGGTGTCAATTCCACCGGGAAACAAGTTAATTACAAGAGAAAATGGAATTCGTAACACGAACGATAAAAGTTGAACGGGATAATTTGAATAATAAAGTAAAGTGATATGCAAATTGTGTAATTGTAATGAAAACTATAATGGAAGCAACAAGGTTCTGGGAATCCGCCCTAGGTTTGTTGCCTTATTCCAATCTCAATTCAGTTGTTTTTATCTTGATTGCAAGTTTCACATCCCAAATAAGCAATCAGCAAATATTCAATCAAAGCACATATATAAACCCTAATGCAATTGTTATGAAATACTCTTTACTTTCAAGCACACATGACCTAACTTATAGATTATCAAGAAATGACAATATACCATACTGACAATACTGCTATAATGGACAAATCTATAAGAGAAATCTACCGGACTCAATCACACCTCAACAACATCACATAAGAAGAGCATGACTAGACTTATATGGGGGAGAAAGATGCAATCACCAGATTAAGGGGAAATCTTCTAATTAGATAAAAAAAAAGTAAATCATAACAATATTTAATGAAAATAAATCCATACTACATGATGAGAGTCATAAAATGCATCTTAACAGTACTTAATTGTTATCATTTTAGGGTTGATCTAGGTTTTAATTGCACTTTTATATGTTAACAACTCTAAAGTATCATTCTTGGATCATTGATCTATTTCGGTGCATTCTCAGGTACTTTAAGCTCAAAAGAGGAGGAAAAGTTATCATTGCTTGAAGCACAAAGACTCGATGCATACTAGATTGAAGGAATGCTTCCGAAAGGACAAGATTGAGGGCTTAAAAGAGCAGTAGCTGCTACCCGCACTGGAAAGGAGTTTCATTAAATTGCCAGAATTGCCCGAACAAATCAATCATTTTTGAAATTTAAACTGTATTGATACAAGAAGAACAAGGAGATGAGCCACATATGCTTCGAAAGATCCAGAAGTCTATTTTCTGGATAATGTTACGGTTCATCAAAAGGATTTTTCTAGAGAAAGTTATGGCAGTTTAAGTAGACAAAGGTCAGGCTGTGCGGGCTGTGCGGGATTTCAGCGTGATTTTGGGCTTAAATTCCACATCCCACATTGGTTAGAAAACACATTTCTATATCCCACATCCCACGTCGGATTGGAAACACATTGCACTCCTGGTATTTCCCTATAAAAGGCCTACTCCACTTCAGCTTTGAGGCATCAATCGGAGCTCATCCGAAATCATCAGAGAGTGAATCCAGAGGGCCTTTAGGAGCAATCCAGAGAGTCTTTAGGAGGAATCCGAAAGCATAAATTTGGAGGGCAAGCTGAGGATGATCGTTGAGAGGCTAGAGGCAACTCAAGGAAGCATGAGCCCCATGGCTGGCTAGTCTCCAAGCAAGGCGAAGGGATGAATCCCTAGGTGTAGTTGTTCTTATTTTCCTTTATTTGATTAAGTTGTGTTGGATATTATTTTCGTTAAACATTGTTGTGTTTTATTCTTATTTTAGTTAGTAGATTTAATATTACTCTGGTGATTGCATGCTTCTTTTCCATATAAGTTCAGTCATGCTTTTCTTATGTGTACCTGTTTGGGTGTGATTGAGTCCGGTAGATCTCTTTTATAGATTTGTCCATTGCTGCGGTATTGTCATTTAGATATATCATCATCTCTTGATAATTTATAAGTCAGGTCATGTGTGCTTGAAAGTAAAGAATAATTCGTATCAATTACATTAGAGTTTATACATGCACTTTAATTGAATATTTGCCGATTACCTGTTTGGGATATGAAACTTGCAATCGAGATAAAAACAACTGAATCAAGTTAGGATTAGGGCAACAAATCTAGGGAGGATTTCTAGAACCTTGTTGTTTCTTTATTATACTATCCATCAATCATTCACATAATTTTCATAAAATAAACAATTCAGATTCTTTAAATCAATCTTTTATCGTTTGTGTTCAAGTTTACACCTTCTTCTGTAATTAACTTGTTTCCCTGTGGAATCAACACCCTAAAGCTGTACTACAAATACCGTGTTATGTTTTGGGTGTAAACAAATTTTGGCGCCGTTGCCGGGGAATCGCACTTAATTACAAAAAAGGTGTGAATTTTCGGATTGTGACGGTAGAAGAATTGTAAATATTTTTCTTTTCAGCAGTTTGTAAATACGGTAATATTGTTCCTTTATTTAGTTTTGATTTTCTGATTTATTTTGTTTTATTTAATTTCCCTCTGATTCATTTGGTGTATGCTTAGACCTAGAGATTTACGAGGTAGATTCATTAGAGGACCCGAACTTGAATTACCCTCTCCTTCCGAGTCTAATAGTGAAACCTCGCCTAGATAAACCAATAGTAAAAATCCAAGTGAGAATTTAGAGGATTTTGTTAACATGGCCGATAACCTTAATGAGAATGTTGCTAGGACACTTCAGGATTACCTCCACCCTACACGAACAGCCACACCATCATGCATCATGTTTCCAGTCAATACTCGCCAATTAGATCTTAAACCAGGGATGATTCAATTACTCCATACATTTCATAGCTTGGATAATGAAAACCCATATGTGCACATTAGAGAGTTTGAGGAAGTAGTCACGACTTTTCATAGTCAAGATGAAACCGATGACATTGTGAGGCTTAAGTTCTTTCCTTTCGCTTTGAAGGATAGAGCTAAGAGTTGGCTATACTCACTAAGATCATGATCTATTGGGTCATGGACTGAGATGACTCAGGCTTTCTTTAATAAATACTTTCCCCAACATAAGACCAATTCTTTAAAAAGACAAATCTCCATCTTTTCACAAAAGGACAGCGAGAGTTTGTATCAGTCTTGGGAGAGATTTAAGGAGTTGTTGAGTATGTGTCCTCACCATTGGTATGAGAGTTGGTGCTTGGTGAGCTATTTTTATGAGGGACTTACATATAGAGAGTGCCAATTTGTAGAGATGATGTGTAATGGTGAGTTTTTAGAGAAATATCCTGATGAGGCCATAGAGTACCTCAATGAGCTTGCTGAAAAAGCTCACACTTGGACTGGACCTAGTGCTACTGAAAGCACAAATAGGTCACGACCTATAGAGAACCCAAGTGGTGGTGGAATTTACCATCTTAGGGAAGCGGATAACCTTAAGGCCAAGGTCGAGATGCTCACTAGAGAACTAGAGGTATTAAAGACTAAGAGCATAAAGCCAACACATGTGGTTAATCATGTAAAATCTTTTGAACCATGTTTTGTGTGTGGCGGGGTTGATCGTCTCGCCCAAGAGTGTCCCACATTTACTAAGATGAGAGGGTTGTATAAGGAACAATGTAATGCCTTAGGCATGTACAAGAAGCCTTTGACACCCTTCTCTGATACTTATAATCCGAGATGGTGAAATCACCCCAATTTCAGCTGGAAGTCTGAAAACCAGCAGCTTGCACAACACCCTGCACCATATCTTGAACCATATCATGCACCCGTGTCTTCTAAGAGTTCTTTAGAAGACACTTTACATGCTTTTGTTGAAGCACAGGGGAAGACAAATCAAAGGCTTGAATCTTTAATTGTGCAGGTTGTTGAAGAACATAAAGAGATAAAGAGCCAAGTGTCCAAGTTGATGAGCTACTTGAGTGTGACTGAGTGAGGTAAGTTCCCTTCTCAAGCTTAGTCCACACCTCATGGTCAGCACCTAGCACAAAAGAATTTGAATAAGGTGAATGCCATTGAGACACTGAGGGGTAAGTCATTACGCATCCCAACAACGGAAAAATCAGAGGATATGGATGAAAGCCATCAAGCACAAGCATACATGATTGACTCATTCATGGAAAAGGTCCAATACCTTAATCCATTTGAGTCCACCCTCATCCATGGCTTCACCAAAGCATACATCGAGCCAGAATTTGCAGATGTTACTGATGACATCCTTGAGGCCCCCCAAAAGCATAGAAGCACCAAATTTAGCAATGAAGCAGTGGCGGATGCATTCAACCTATGTTTTTTAAGGAGGGAATAAGAGCGTCTAGCTGAAGATGTAAAACTTAGTGCTTATAGGAGGCAACCCACAATGTATCCTTTTATTTTTATTGTTTTTTTATATTTCCTTTTTTTATTGTTTATTATTATTATCTTGTTGTTTTCCAGTTTTACTTTCGTATTTCTTTTTCAGGGACAAAAATACGAAGCAGTTCAAATGGTGGAGCATAATTTTCAGCTGTGCACCTTTGGCTACAAGGGGAGTTTCCTTTACTCTTTCTTTTACATTGAGGTCAATGCAATTTTTAAGTTGGGGGTGGAGGAAACACATCTCTTTGTTTCCATATTCTTTATTTCTATACATTTTTTTTCCATTGAACTGCTTGGTGTCATTTTCCCTCTGTTTTTGTTTTAAGCATGCTTTGTGGTTGCCTTGGAGTTAATTCACATGTCAATGATATAAACTTAATTGAGATAGTAGATAGCATTTAGAAGGAGTTAAATCTTGCTTCGGTTTGAAATTAATTTAAGTATCAATCTTCATTTGGTTTGAGACTCTAGCTTGTGGTAAGATTGTATGATTAGTCTTAAACATTTAGAAAAGTTTTATGTGTGATTATTTTGTGAATACTTTTCGGTCTTGACAAGCTCTAGAACTTACTTAATAATCACTTGAGGTGAATTCCTAGAATGCACATTACTTATGATATGATATAGGCCATTTTTGGACCGTTTGAGCCTTTCAAACCTACCATTGCTATATTTATCACTAGTCACCTATTTGAGCCTTTTTCTTTAAAAGAAAAATTGAGCCTTATTTCTTTCGATAAACCATTTACTCACCTTTATGAGCCTAAAAATATTTTATCCTTATCTTTCTTTTAAAAGAACTTAGTTATATACATGTTGTGAGAAGCACTTAAAAGGAATAAGGGTGGAAATATGAAAAAAAAAAATATTACTACCATAACCCAGGTACATTAAAGAAGATAAGTTGGGGGTTGTGGAAAAAAAAGAAAAAAAAATGAAAAAGAAGGTGAATGGTCTTATGACAAAATACAAAAGAAAAGAAAAAAAAAAGAGAAGTGAATTATGGCAAAGAAAGAAGAAAAGAAAAGAAAAGTGGTGATTTATTGAGAGATATGCTCTTATAAAAAAATGTTGAAAGAGTTGGGTGTTGAAATAAGGTTATCAAGTGCTTAAAAAGTTGTGTTCAAAACTAAGAGATTAAGTTCTTCTACTTGTTGAATCCTTCCCGTTCTTTCTTAACCTTTACCTTAGCCTAACGTTACAAGCTTATTAAAGACCTTTTGATCCAATGTAGTGTGATTTTTCTACAATAGTGGAGAGTGATTTGAAAAGTGAGCCTATGGAGCTTGTTTTTGTGATTGATGTCACGCAATTTATTATGTTTTTAGAGGCCAAGACTTGTATTCATGAATGTTATGCATAAAATCATCTGGGTGTTTGAACTAATGGTTTGTGGTAAGATGGATGTTAGGAGTCAATAACGATTTTAAGATCGATGTTTGGATTACTTTTGGACTTAGGTGAAATTTAATAATTCTATGTGCCGTATGTTATGTGCAATTTTTGAGACAAAAATTGAATTACTCTTGGTTCAACGCTAGCATTGCTTTACTTTGTTTTTAACTCTTACCATAGAATTCATCTTTTATTTTCACTTCAATTGCTAGGGACTAGCAATAAGCTAGTTGGGGGTTGTGATGAGAGTCATAAAATGCATCTTAATAGTACTTAATTGTTATCATTTTAGGGTTGATCTAGGTTTTAATTGCACTTTTATACGTTAACAACTCTAAAGTATCATTCTTGGATGATTGATCTATTTCGGTGCATTTTCAGGTACTTTAAGCTCAAAAGGGGAGGAAAAGTTATCATTGCTTAAAGTACAAATACTTGAGGCATACTGGAGTGAAGGAATGCTTCTAAAAGAACAAGATGGAGGGCTTAAAAGAGCAACAGCTGCTGCCCGCACTGGAAAGGAGTTTCACTAAACTGTCAGAATTGCCTGTACAGATCAATCAACTTTGAAAATTAAACTGTATTGATACAAGAAGAACCAGGAGATGAGCCATATATGCTTAGAAAGATCTAGAAGTCTATTTTCTGGAGAATTTTATGGTTCGTCAAAAAGGATTTTTCTAGAGAAAGTTATGGCAGTTTAAGTAGACAAAGGTCAGGCTGTGCGGGTTGTGCAGGATTTCAGCATGATTTTGGGCTTAAATCCCACATCCCACATTGGTTGGAAAACACATTTCTATATCCCACATCCCACATCGGATTGGAAACACATTGCACTCATGGTATTTCCCTATAAAAGGCCTACTCCACTTCAGCTTTGAGGTATCAATCGGAGCTCATCTGAAATCATCAGAGAGTGAATCCAGAGGGCCTTTAGGAGCAATCCGAAAGTATAAATTTGGAGAGAAAGCTGAGGATGATCGTTGAGAGGCTGGAGGAAACTCAAAGAAGCGTGAGCCTCATGGCTGGCTAGTCTCCAAGCAAGGCGAAGGGATGAATCCCTAGGTGTAGTTGTTCTTATTTTCCTTTATTTGATTTAGTTGTAGTTGGATATTATTTTCGTTAAACATTGTTATGCTTTATTCTTAATTTAATTAGCAGATTTATTATTACTCCGGTGATTGCATGCTTCTTTTCCATATAAGTTCAGTCATGCTTTTCTTATGTGTACCTGTTTGGGTGTGATTGAGTCCGGTAGATCTCTTTTAGAGATTTGTCCATTGCTGCGGTATTGTCGTTTAGATAAATCTTCATCTCTTGATAATTTATAAGTTAGATCATGTGTGATTGAAAGTAAAGAATAATTCATATCAATTACATTAGGGTTTATACATGCGCTTTAATTGAATATTTGTCGATTGCCTGTTTGGGATGTGAAACTTGCAATCGAGATAAAAACAACTGAATCAAGTTAAGATTAGGGCAACGAACCTAGGGAGGATTTTCGGAACCTTGTTGTTTCTTTATTATACTATCCATCAATCATTCACATAATTTTCATAAAATAAACAATTCTGATTCTTTAAATCAATCTTTTATCGTTTGTGTACAAGTTTACACCTTCTTCTGTAATTAACTTGTTTCCCTGTGGAATCGACACCCCAAAGCTGTACTACAAATACCGTGTAATGTTTTGGGTGTAATCACTACAACTGAATCAAGAAAAGAAAATAAGAACAACTACACCTAGGGATTCACCCCTTTCCCTTGCTTTGAGATTAGTTGGCCATGGAGCTCATGCTTCCTTGAGTTGCCTCCGGCCTCTCAATGATTTCCCTCTTGGTAGCAAAGCTTCAGAGATTCCTCAGCTTTCCCTCCAAAAATTCTTTAGATTCCTCCTAAAAGCCCTCTGGATTGCTCCTAAAGGCCCTTTGGATCTGATCCCAGTTCCTAAAAGATTAAGTGAAGTGGGGTTTTTATAGGGGAATTCCCGGGGTGCAATGTGTTTCCATTCCAATGTGGGATACTGCCCATGTGTGCTCGATCGCAGCATGGTATGATCGAGTGCACTATGGTGCACTACATGGTATTTCTGACCAATGTGGGATGTCGCAAGTGCGAACTTGCGATCGATCACAGGTCTGGTGCGCTCGAGCGCACTAGGCATCTTCCAGCTTGACCTTCGTCTACTAAAACTGCCATAACTTTCTCTAGAAAATCATTTTTATGGGCCGTAAAATTCTCCAAAAAATAGACTTTCGGATCTTTCTAAGCACATATGGCTCATCTCCTGGTTCTTCTTGCATCAATACAGTTTTAATTTACAAAAATGATTGATCTATACGAGCAATTCTGGCAATTTAGTGAAACTCCTTTCCAAGTGTTTGTGAACCTTCACTCCGGTGTTCATCGAGTCATTGTGCTAAAAGAAATGATACTTTTCTATCTTTTTTGAACTTAAAGTACCTAAAAATGCATCAAAATAGATCAATGATCCAAGAATGACACTTTAGATTTGTTAAGGTATAAAAGTGCAATTCAAACCTAGATCAACCCTAAAATGCTAACAATTAAGTGCTGTTAAGGTGCATTTTATGACCTTCATCACTTCTTCAACTTAAATGGATGTTGTGTAAGTTGGAAGGCTTAGTTGCAGCTGGTGGTAGCACTCTCAACAACCGAGGCTGAGTACATAGCGGTTACGGAAGCCATCAAGGAGGCTATATGGTGCAAAAGGTTGTTGGAAGAGTTGAAGGTACTAGAGGAGCAGGTTGTGATGTATTCGAATAGCCAAAGTGCATTGAATTTATGCAAGAATCTAGTGTTCTAGGAGATGACAAAACACATCGATGTTTGGTACCATTTCATTCGGGAATATGTTACGAAAGGATGCATCCATGTGGACAAGGTAGCCACAGAAGAAAACCCTGCTAATTTAGGTACTAAAGTTCTACCTCTTAGTAAGTTCAAACATTGCCTTAGACTTCTTAAGATTAGCATCTATTGAATGATGACTTAAGATGAGTTTGGATACTGAGTTCTCTGCATAATGGGTTTGGGTTTAAACGCTTGGACAAAGGTAGAGATTGTTGGTATTTTGTTTGAGGTTTAAACAAGAAGGTGGAAGAATAAAATCAACATGTTTAGCACCAGTGTGCGCCATGGCATAGCCTTCCCAGGCCATGGTGCCCAGCAAGAAGGAGGCTTGGAGGAGGTGTGCGCTGTGGCTCAGCCTCCCCCAGGCCGTGGCACCTAGAAGCTTGAGAATGTGTGCCCTGGCTTAGGCCGCGGCCTGCCCTATTCTGGGCCACGGCGCCAGGCACACTAATGCACACATGTTTCAACCTTTTAAATGGTTTGTTAGACATGTTCAAAACATATACGATCACTAAGAATTGATCAAGGGCCATGGTTGATTGGTCATCAAGATCTAAGGGTGGAGAATGACACTCAAGATTGGTTAAGAAGTTGGTGCACTATATAAAGGGTCACCTAGATTCAATCTCAACATAAGACAACTTGTGATTAAAAAGTAAGATCAATTATAAGATTGCAAAGACACTAAACTCAAGAGAGTTTCTGTAGAGAGGCTGGTGGTTTAGAAAGAGAGAGAGTAGAATAGAAAGGGATTCAAGGGCTTGTAAGGGGAATTTTCTTAAGAAAATTCCAGGGTTAGTTCTTATCACTTTCTTCTTCTTCTTCTTTTCTTCTTCAAGAACCTATGAGTTCTTGGAAGGGTGTTGCTGATTGTATAGAACTTCATTGATAAGATAGTTCAGAGAGCTCAAAGGAGCTCACGGGGACGTAGGCACATTGCCGAACCTCATCAACAAATTTCTTGTGTTCTTTTCTTTCTTGCTTTGATTGGTTGATGTTTCTTTTTCTTATACAAGTCACTCTAGACTTGGGTGTTTGGAAGATCACCTCTTAGGCATCATCTAAGGTGGTTTCCCAACAAAGATCCTAATGAGGCCATAGAGTGCCTCAATGAACTTGCTGAAAAATCTCACACTTGGACTGGACCTAGTGCTACTAAAAGCACAAATAGGTTATGACCTGTAGGAAACCCAAGTGGTGGTGGAATTTACCATCTTAGGGAAGAGGACAACCTAAAGGCTAAGGTTCAGATGCTCACTAGAGAGTTAGATTCATTAAAGACTAAAGGCTCAAAGCTAACACACGTGACTAATCAAGCCGAATCTTTTGAACCATGTTTTGTGTGTGGCGGGGTAGGCCATCCCGCTCAAGAGTGCCCCACATTTGTTGTGAGATGGATGTATGAGGAACAATGTAATGCCTTAGGCATGTACAAGAAGCCTTTTGCACCCTTCTCTAACACCTATAATTCGGGGTGTCACAATCACCTGAACTTCAGCTGGAAGTCTAAAAACCAGCAGCTTGCACAACCCCCTAGATCATACCCTGCACCATATCATGCACCCTCATCCTCTAGGAGTTCTTTAGAAGACACCTTGCATGCTTTTATTGAGGCACAGGGTAAGATAAACCAAAGATGTGAAGCATTAATTACATAGATTTTTAAAGAGAACAAGGAAATAAGGAGCTAAGTGACCAAACTGATGGGCTCCTTAAGTGTGAATGAACGAGGTAAGTTCCCTTCCTAAGCTCAGTCCACACCCCATGGTCAACACATGGCACAAGCAAATTTGAAAGATGTGAATGTCATTGTGACAAGAAGTGGTAAGTCATTACATATCCCAGACAAATATGAGGATATGGAAAAACCTCAAGGTAGTAGTGATGCCGAGCTGCCCAAGGACCCTGAGGTTACCAAGAGCCCTGTTAAGGCACTATTCCCTCAAGCCTTAAAATCAAACAAAAAAAATATGGACCTAAATAATGAAAT
Source organism: Bretschneidera sinensis (assembly GCA_023935145.1). Lineage (NCBI taxonomy): Eukaryota > Viridiplantae > Streptophyta > Magnoliopsida > Brassicales > Akaniaceae > Bretschneidera > Bretschneidera sinensis. The sequence continues at coordinate 29,011,311 of CM043705.1, read as the reverse complement.
CTTAGAGAACCTAAGGCAAGTAAAACTTAATCTTCCTCTTTTGTATGTGATTAAACAAGTTCCTACTTATGCAAAAGTTCTCAAGGATTTGTGTACAATTAAGAGGAAGCACAATGTAAAGAAAACAACATTCCTAACAGAGTAAGTTAGTGCTTTAACTGAGCAAAGGATCACCCCCAAATACAAGAATCCTGGCTGTCCAACCATTGCATGTAGCATTGGAAATCATAAGGTTGGACAATTATGGCTAGATTTAGGAGCTATTGTAAATCTGATGCCATTTTCTATTTATTTGCAACTGGGTTTGGGAGAAATCAAACCAACCGCTATGGTATTGCAATTAGCTGACCGATTAGTCAAAGTACCCTAGGGTATGGTAAAGGATGTTCTAATTCAATTTGATAAATTTTATTATCCTGTTGATTTCCTGATCCTTGATACTACTTCTACTGTTGACACTAACTCTAAAATTCCTTTGATTTTGGGTAGACCTTTCCTTACCACTGCAAATGCTCTTATTAATTGCAGGAATGGACTCATGAAGCTATCCTTTGGAAACATGACCCTCGAGGTGAACATCTTCAATGTTACAAAACAGCCAGAAGATGATGACGAGAGCCACCAGTTATACATGATTGAGTCACTCATCGATAGGGGAGTTTCTATAGCTCATGATTTTGATCCTCTTGAGTATTTTCTTGTTAATTCTGATTTTGATTCTAATAATAATAAAGTTGATATAATTGATATTTGTGCTATTTTTGATAAATATCAGGATTATGGCACTCGAGCATGGCAACTGAAGTTTGAGGAATTGCTTGAAAGAAATAAGAAACAAATCCCCTCAAGTGTGTAAACGCCCAAAGTTGAACTAAAGCCTCTACCTAAGGGTTTGAAGCATGTTTTCCTCGGTCTAAGTGATACTTTTCCTGTTATTATCTCATCTGAATTATCTGAGTCTCAAGGTGAGAAATTAATTCGGACCCTAAATGAACATAAATCAGCCTTAGGTTGGAGCATGGCTGATTTAAAAGGTATTAGTCCCCTGATCTGTTCTCATAAGATAAATTTGGATGAAAGAACTAGCCCTCGTAGAGACCCTCAACGTAGGCTTAACCCCACTATGAAAGAAGTGGTGAAAAATGAAGTACTAAAACTATTAGATGCGAGAATTATATATCTCATAGCTGATAGTAATTGGATAAGTCCTACACAAGTTGTTCCTAAAAAGTCCGGTGTCACTGTGGTAAAGAATGACCTAGGAGAGTTAGTCCTTACAAAACTTGTGACGGGTGGCGAATGTGCATTGATTACAGAAAATTAAATGCTGCCACCCGGAAAGACCATTTCCCACTCCCTTTTATCGATCAAATTCTTGAGTGTGTAGCTGGTCATCCTTTTTACTATTTCTTAGATGGTTATTCTGGTTATTATCAATTTAAAATTGCATTAGAAGACTAGGATAAAACCACTTTCACTTGTCCCTTTGGTACTTATGCTTTTTGTAGAATGCCATTTGGATTGTGTAATGCACTTGCTACTTTTCAACTTTGCATGATGAGCATTTTTAGTGACAAGGTTGAAAATTGCACGGAAATTTTTATGGATGACTTGACTATTTTTGGATTTTCATTTGATGCATGCTTATTGAATTTAGAGAGAGTATTAATTCGTTGTGAGGAGAAGGAACTAGTCTTAAATTGGGAAAAATACCATTTCATGGTACCTTCAGGTATTGTCTTAGGGCATATTGTTTCTTCTAAGGGGATAGAGGTTGATCAATCTAAGATTGAATTAATCTCTAAGTTGTCTACACCTAAGACAGTAAAGGATGTGAGATCCTTTCTTGGTCATGCTGGTTTTTATAGGAGGTTCATACAAAATTTTTCCAACATATCTAGACCACTATGTGCCCTCCTAGTTAAAGATGCCCCATTTGAGTGGACACAAGCTTGTCAAGAGGCCTTTAAAATGCTGATTGGCAAGCTTACTTCAGCACCCATAATGCAGTCACATGATTGGACTTTATCTTTTGAAATAATGTGTGATGACTAGTGACTTTGCTGTAGGTGCTGTTCTTGGACACTGAAGGGAGGGGAAACCTTTTGTCATTTACTATGCTAGTAAAACCCTAAATAGTGCTCAAATGAACTACTCCACCACTGAAAAATAATTGTTAGCTGTAGTATTTGCTTTGGACAAGTTTCGTGCTTATTTAATTAGTTCTCCTATTCTTGATTTCACAGATCATGCAGCCCTCAAGTACCTTCTTATAAAGAAGGATGCTAAGGCACGACTAATACGGTGGATCTTACTCTTGCAAGAATTTGACATCACCATCAAAGACAAGAAAGGATTAGCGAACGTAGTGGCTGACCATCTCTCGAGGCTCACATTTGAGGACACCTCTAACGACATGCCAATCAAGAATGATTTTCCTGATGAGGACTTACTCTCTGTTACTTCTCTACCATGGTTTGTTCATATCATGAATTATTTGGCTACTGGTGAGATACCGATGGATTGAAGTGCTCAAGACAAGAGGAAGTTCTTGAATGAGGTACATAATTTTTATTTGGATGACCCCTGTCTTTTCAAATACTGCTTTGACCAAATTTTAAGGCATTGCATCCCTAATGAAGAGATTACCAGCGTCTTAGAATTTTGTCACTCCCAAGCTTGTAGGGGCCACTTTTCAATGAAAAAACTGCTGCAAAAATATTCCAGTGTGGATTTTATTGGCCCACCTTGTTTAAAGATGCAAACATCTATTTTCGCTCATGTGAAAAATGTCATAAGTTAGGAGCTGTGTCTCGTTGTAATATGATGCCCTTAAACCCAATTTTAGTAATTGAAATCTTTTATTGTTGGGGCATTAATTTTATGGGACCATTTCCTCCTTCCTTCAGATATCAATATATCATTGTGGCAATAGATTATGTGTCAAAACGGGTAGAGGCAGCAGCTTGCTGGAGCAATGATAATAGAATGGTAATTAAATTTCTCAAAGAAAATGTGTTATCTTGATTTGGTACACCACGTGCTATAATTAGTGATCGAGGTACGCATTTTTGCAACCGTTCTTTTGAATATTTGATCAGAAAATATGGGGTGTTACATAAAATCTCCACTACTTACCACCCTTAGATAAGTGGACAAGTAGAACTTGCAAATAGGGAAATTAAACAAATTTTAGAAAAAAAAGGTTAACTCGAATCGTAAGGATTGGTCTTTGAGACTAGTTGATGCGCTTTGGGCTTACTGTAAAAATTTCAAAACTCCCTTAGGTATGTAACCTTATAGACTTGTTTTTGGAAAGCCATGCCACTTACCTGTGGAGCTCGAGCATCGAGCTTACTGGGCCATCAAGTCTTTCAATTTTGACATAGAAGAAACGGGTAAGCTTAGAAAATTTTAGTTAACCGAGTTAGAGGAGTTAAGAAATGATGCTTATGAGAACTCTAGAATCTATATGGCTAAAACAAAAGTGTTTCATGATAAAAGGAAAACATTTAGCCCTAATGATCGGGTGTTCTTATATGATTCTAGACTCCATAGGCATCTAAAAATACTTCGGTCATGGTGGACCGGTCCTTTTGTAGTGAAAAATGTTTTTGCAAATGGGGCGGTAGAAATTGAGGATACTTGAGATGGTCGAATCTTTAAAGTAAATAGTCAACGCCTTAAAATCTTAATTGATAGGCAAGATCCAAAAGTGGAAGACAATCCGCTTATGGATCCGGTCTATTCACTTTGACCACACCATAAAGGTATGTTTTTATTTATTTTCCCTTTGTTTTGTTTGTTTTGTTTTAACTAAGTTTCTTTCGATTTTAATTTTTAGTTTTTATTTTTATTTTACTTCAATCTAATTTTTAGCTTAGATGTTATTTTTTCATTTTATTTGGCTAAATTTATTTTTTTATGTGGGACAAACAAGTTTTCGTAGAAACAGGTCTAGGTATAGTGCGCGTCGCGCCCCAGCGATCTCGCACCGCACCGTCCAGCATCTTCCCACGCTCTTGCATCGCACCCCAGCCTCTCCAGCACCGCGGCCCACAGAAAGACGCCAATTACGCCCATCCTCTTCAAGCCGCGGTGCGAGCAAGCCCAAGCCACAGCTCAACCCGTGATCTGGCCACTTTTTAATCCAAATTTTGCACTTTCCTCTCCATTTCAACTTTGAGAAACACAGCACACTCCTCTTTCCCCCCTCCTCCCTCTAGTCATTTCATTGTTGTAGAGTGCCTTGAGCATTTAGAGATTCATTTTGTCAGGCATCAGAAACTCTTGCATGATAGATTTGATCGTCAAGAATTACTCTTGGCTAGGCAAGCCGATTATCAAGCGGGGGTATACTCTTCTTTTGGTCGGATGTACCAACACCTTGCCTCTGCCACTGGTTGTGACATGGATCATTTTCCCACTTTGCCACCCTATCTGGGTTCATATTTTGATCCAACTCCTGAGGAAGGTCAAGAGAATGAAGAGAATGAAGAGGAGAATGAAGACATAGAGGATTAGTTTGGGTTCTATCTTGTTTGTCTTTGTTTATTTTTTTATATTATTATCGGATAACTGTACTAACATTTATTTTGTATCCCTTTTCATTATTTTATTTTTCGTACTTTATTTTCATTTTTAGTTATTTAGATTTCATGTGTTAATCTAACATACAGTGGGAATCTTAATGTTACACCGCAATTGCTTTCTTTTTGTTTATTGTGTTCTATGTTATAAATCAAAATTTCAGCGAGAAGAATGGCATGCAGCTCAAATGGTGGTGCACAATTTTCAACTTCAGTGCACTTTTACTTACAAAGGGAGTTTCCTTTGCTTTTTCTTTCACATTGAGGTCAATGCACCTTTCAAGTTGGGGGTGGAGGAAACATATTTGTTTTTTGAACTGCTTGGTGTTATTTTCCCTTTTTATTTGTTTTTAGCATGATTTATGTTAAGTCTTGTAGTTTATTCACATGTCAATGATATGAGCTTAATTGAGATAGCATACAACATTTAGAAGAAGTTAAATCTTGCTTTGGTTTGAGAATAATTTAAGTGTCAATCTTGATTTGGTTTGAGACTCTGGTTTGAGGTAAGATTGCATGATTAGTCTAAAACATTTAGAGAAGTTTATGTGTGATTGTTTTGTGAATATTTTTGCTATCTCAACAAAGTCTAGAACTTATTTGATAATCACTTGAGGTGAATTCCTAGAATGCACATTACTTAGGATATGATATAGGCCATTTTTGGACCGTTTGAGCCTTTCAAACTTACCTATGCTATATTTATCGCTAGTCACCTGTTTGAGCCTTTTTCTTGAAAAAGAATTTGAGCCTTGTTTCTTTTGATAACCCATTTACTTACCTTTATAAGCCTAAAAATATTCTATCCTTACTCTTCTTCTAAGAGAACTTAGTTATACACATTTGTTGAGAAGCACTTGAGAGGAGTAAGGATGAAAATATGAAAATATATATATATATATATATATATATATATATACCATTAAAAGAGATAAGTTGGGGGTTTTGGAAAAGAAAAGAAAAAAAAATGAAAAAGAAGGTGAATGGTCTTATGCCAAAATAATAAAAAAAAAATGAATTATGGCAAAGAAAAAAGAAAAAAATGGTGATTTATTGAGAAAAATACTCGAAAAATGGTTGAAAGAGTTGGGTGTTGAAGTAAGGTTATCCAGTGCTTAAAGTAGGTTGTGTTTAAAACTAAGAGATTAAGTTTCTTTATTTTTCGAATCCTTCCCATTCTTTCTAAACCTTTACCTTAGCCTAACGTTACAAGCTTACTAAAGACCTATTGATCCAAAGTGGTGTGATTTTTTCTGCAATAGTGGAGAGTGATTTGAAAAGTGAGCTTATAGAGCTTGTTTTTGTGATTGATGTCACGCAAATTAATATAGTTTTTTTTAGAGGCCAAGACTTGTATTCATGAATGTTGTGCATAAAATCATCTGGGTGTTTGGATTAATGGATTATGGTAAGATGGATGTTAAGAGTCGATAACAATTTTAAGATTGATGTTTGGATTACTTTTGAACTTGGGTGATATTTAATGATTCTATGTGCTATGTGTTATGTACGATTTTTGAGACAAAAAAAAATTGAATTACTCTTGGATTACCGCTAACATTGCTTTACTTTGTTTGATTCCTACCAAAGAATTCATTTCAATTGTCTTGTTTTCGCTTGAATTTCTAGGGACTAGCAATAAGCTAGTTGGGGGTTATGATTAGAGTCATAAAATGCATCTTAACAGTGCTTATTTGTTAGCATTTTAGAATTGATCTAGGTTTAAATTACACTTTTATACCTTAACAACTCTAAAGTGATAGTCTTGGATTGTTGATCTATTTCGATGCATTTTTGGTACTTTGAGTCCAAAAGAGGAGGAACGCCATCATAGCTTAAAGCACGATGCTTCGATGCACATCAAAGTGAAGGCATGGTTGCGGAAGGACAAAAATGAAGAGAAACCAAGTCTTTAGTGTGTGCGCTGCAACCTGAAAAGTTTAAGCCTCGGCCTCCATAACCATGCCCAGAACCTTGCAAAATCCGGAAGAAGACCTTTAGTGTGCGCCTAGGCCCATACCAATCCAAGCCACGGCTCAACCGAGGCCTGGGCCAATATGGGCCGCGGCCTACAGAAAGTGAAGAAAGTCTCCAAAAGCTGAGCCGCGGCTTGGATTAATGTGAGCCATGGCGCGAGCTCGATGCTTTGTTTTTAAGTTATGACTTAATTAGGGTTTTAATGATAGTTTAAACCCAAAAATACCTTTGGACCTTTTGTATTATAAATAGATAACTTAGGGTTTGATAGAACAATCATCAAGGCTGGAAAACTTAAGAAGGCTGCCACATTTTCCTCCATCAAAGTGTTCAAGCATGAACCCCATGGCCAACTAATCTCCAAGAAAGGCAAAGGGATGAATCTCTAGGTGTAGTTATTCTTATTTTCCATTATTCATTCAGGTATAGTTTGGATTTACTGTCAAAACATTTCTATGATTCACTCTTTGATTTAATTAGAAGATTTTCTCTTAATCCGGTGATTGTATCTTTCTTTTCGATATAAGTCTAGTCATTCTCTTCTTATATCAAGATTATTGGATGTGATTGAGTCCGGTAGATTTATCTTTTAGGTTTGTCCATTACTGCGATATTGTCATTAAGATAGATTGTTGTTTCTTGATAAATCTGTAGGATAGCTTATGTGTTCTTGAATCGAAAGTAAAGAGTATTTCATAGCAATTGCATTAGGGTTTACATATGCTTTGATTGAATATTTGTCGATTGCCTGTTTGGGATGTGAAACTAGCAATCGAGATAAAAACTATTGAATCAAGATCGGAATAAGGCAACGAACCTGGAGGATTCCCGGACCCTTGTTGTTTCTCTATTATATTCTTCAAACTATTTACACAATTTTCTCACATTACTTCATTATCAAAACACAAATTTTCTCACTTAATCTTTATCGTTCGTGTTAAAGTTTACACTTTTCCTTTATAGTTCGCTTTTCCTCGTGGGATCGACACCTCAACTATACACAATAACCGCGTATTAGTTTGAGCGTAATCAGGTAGTAAAGGCAAACAAAAATATGAAGTTTGTTATAGTTGGGGTGTGTTTGATGGAAAGCCTTGTTGGGATTTTTGTAAGCAAGAACTGGGGTAGGCATCCTGTTGATGAGGTAGGTGATGAGAGTCATAAAATGCATCTAAACAATACTTAATTGTTAACACTTTAGGGTTAATCTCGGTCGTAATCGCACTTTTACATGTTGATAACTCTAAAGTGTTATTCATAAATCATTGACTTAATTCGATCCATTTTCAGGTGCGTTGAGTACAAAAGAGATGATAAAGCGATCCATGTTTAAAGCGCCAAAAGATCTTGGGTGTCGGTGCTCGTTTTTGTCCAAGGTTTAGACATTTCCAAAAATGATCTAAAGATGATTAAAAGTCTAAACCAAGGTTGGAGCAATAAAGTACATTGAGTTAAAAGACTGCACACAAGTGTGTGCATCACTTTGGAACAAGTTAAGGGTAGGCACACTAGTGTGTGCACTTCTGCATACAAGCTGAAGGAGTTTCACTAAATTGCCAGAATTTCCCGTACAGATCAATCATCTTTGCAGATTAAACTGTATTGATGTAGGAAGAACCAGGAGATGAGCCATATATGCTTAGAAAGATCCGGAAGTCTATTTTCTGGAGAATTTTACGGTTCGAAAAAAGGATTTTTCTAGTGAAAGTTATGGCAGTTTTAGCGGAAACAGTTCAGGCCTCCAGAACAAAGCCCAGCGCCTCACCTCTCACTGTCCAGCGCCCCAGCGCCCAGGAAAACAAGAGTGAGCGCCTAGGCGCCCATGAACCAGCGCCTAGGCGCCCAGGCAAACAAGAGAGCGCCTAGGCGCCCAGGCAAACAAGAGGAGCGCCTAGGCGCCCATGAACCAGCGCTGCGCCCCTCAGCCATCAGCGCCGCGCCCCTCGCCAACTAATGCTGCACCTTTACTTTCCAGCGCCCAGGCGCACACTTGGACACATGCACATGCTGCTGGACCCACCTTCACATTCCAGCCTTCACTTTCCAGCGCCCAGGCGCACGCTCAGACAAAGCCAGCAGCGCGCACATGCTGCTGGACCACCTTCACGTTCCAGCCTTCACTTTCCAGCAGTGCGCACATGGACTCCAATTCAGACTCAAATTAAGAAAAGCAAAGACAGCTCTCCCTCAGCAGTGCGCACATGGACTCCAATTCAGACTCAAATTAAGAAAAGCAAAGACAGCTCTCCCTCGTGGGCTATAAATATATGCTTAAGGTTTGCAGCCGGGAGAGAGCTCGAGGAGAAAAACAAAGACAGTTTTTGATAGATACAAATTAGAGAAGTTTTTAGCATTTTGTTTAAGTTTTCATGAGTTGGAAATCAAGGAGAGAACATCCACATTGTTCTTCCACCTTGAGTTTCATGGCTAACTAATCATCAAACAAGGGAAAGGGATGAATCCTTAGGGTTTTATTGTTCCTTATTTCCTGTTCTTGATTCATTTGTATGGACTTATTGTTAAAACGTTGTCTATGATTTACTCTTTGATTAATTAAGAAGGATTTGAGTTCATGTGATAGCTGTATTCTATATTCTTCTTCTTTTAGTTTCTCTCAATCCGGTGATTGCATCCTTCTACTCCACATAAGTCTAGTCAAGCTTTTCTTATGTCAAGTTGTTTGGATGTAATTGATTTCGGTATATTTATCTTATAGATCGGCCATTATTGTGATATCATTATTGCAATATATTGTCGTTTCTTGCTAATCTATAAGATAAATCATGTGTGCTTGAATTGAAATCAAAGAGTAATTTGTAGCAATTATATTAGAGATATAAATGTGCTTGATTGAATACTTTCCGATTGCCTGTTTAGGATGTGAAACTTGCAATCGAGATAAAAATTTGAATCAAGAGTGGAAATAGGGAACGAACCTAAGGAGGATTCCCGGAACCTTGTTATTTCTTATTTATATTCTTTGTTATATTCGCACAATTCTTTTACACAATATTGCATTATCAAAACTCATATTCTCTCATCTAATCATTATCGTTAGTGTTAAAGTTTACACCTTCTTTCGTAATTAACTTGTTTCCCTGTGGAATCGACACCCCAAAACTATACTACAATAACCGCGTTATATTTTGGGCGTAATCAAATTTTGGCGCCGTTGCCGGGGAAACGCACTTAAGTACAAAGGAAGCTTGTCAACTTTAAGTAAAAACAAAAAAAAAATATTAAGAAAAAAAAAATCGTAAATATTTTTCTTTTCAGCACTTTGTAAATACCGTAATATTGTTCCTTTACTTTTATTTTTTTTAATTTTCTTTTATTATTCTGTTTTATTTATTTGTTTATTATTCTGTTTTATTTATCTGTTTATTATTCTGTTTTATTTATCTGTTTATTATTCTGTTTTATTTATTTGTTTATTATTCTGCTTTATTTATTTATTTATTTATTTATTTAATTATTTATTATTCTGTTTTACATTTTTTATTTCCCCTCTAAATTAATTAGTGCATGCTTAAACCGAGAGATTCGCGAGGCAGATTCATTAGAGGACCCGAATTAGAGTCATTCTCTCCTTCCACGTCCGTTAGTGAAACCTCGCCTAGATCATACCATAGTGCACCCCCATCCGAGAATTTAGAGGATTTCGATAACATGGCCGGCAATCACAATGAAAATGTTGCTAGGACACTTAAAGACTATTTGCACCCTAGCCGAACGGCCACACCCTCTTGTATCATGTTCCCCCCTAATGCCCCACAAGCTGAGTTTAAGCCGGGCATGATACAATTGCTACCAACTTTCCATGGGTTTGAGAATGAAAGCCCCTACATCCACATTAGGGAATTCGAGGAAGTAGTAGCAACCTTCCAAAATAGGGCTGATATGGTGGACACTGTCAGACTCCGGTTTTTCCCTTTTTCACTTAAGGAAAAAGCCAAGACTTGGTTGTACTCATTAAGGCCTAGGTCTATTGGTAGTTGGGATGAGATGACCCGAGTTTTCTTCCAAAAACACTTCCCAACCCATAAGACCAACAACCTTAAGAGACAAATCTCAAACTTTGCACAAAAGGAGAGTGAAACCTTATATCAAGTTTGGGAACGTTTCAAGGACCTTTTAAATTCTTGTCCACACCATGGGTATGAAAGTTGGCGGGTAGTCAGCTATTTCTATGATGGACTCCTAAGTAGGGAGAGGCAATTCATAGAAATGATGTGTAATGGGGATTTTCTTCAAAAAGATCCCGATCAAGCCATAGATTTCCTAGATGACCTATCAGAAAAAGCCCACACTTGGACAGGACCGAGTGCCATTGAAAGTACTAGGAGAAATCAACCCGCTGGAATCTACCAACTTAAGGAAGAGGACAGCCTTAAAGCCCGTTTAGAGGCCATAACTAAGGAAATTGAAGTTTTAAGAGCCAAAGATGCTAGAGCCCCCGAACCAGTTGCTAGGGTAGAGTCCCGTGAGCCTTGTTTCATGTGTAATGGGGTAGATCATGTGCCTAGGGATTGTCCAACCTATTTTGAGATGAAAGGAGAGTGTAATGCTTTAGGTATATCCTCTAGCAAACCATACTCACCCTATTCTAACACCTATAATCCCGGTTGGAAGAATCACCCAAATTTTAATTGGAGACCCGATACACAACCCCCAGCCCAAACTAGCACCCGTTGGAGATCCGATATACAACCTCATCCCCACTCTAGTACCCAATGGCAACCGGAAGCAACCTCATTTAATGAACCACAACAATCTTTACCTTTGGAAGATATGTTTAAGTCATTTCTGCAAGTACATGCCAAGAGTGTGGAAGAACAAGGCAAGATAAATCAACGGGTGCTAGAAGAGCAAAAAGGGATCAAAGATGAGCAAAAGGAGATAAAAAGTCAACTCACCAAGTTGACTAGTTTCTTGACAATTCAAGAGCAAGGTCGGTTCCCTTCACAGCCGCAACAAAATCCAAGGGGACAACATATGGCACAAACCTCTGATCCGAAAAATCAAAATATTAAAGAGGTTAACGCCATAATCACCCGCAGCGGTAAGAAAATTGATGGACCCACACTACCACCACACTTGATTCCTAATACTGTGGACAACAAGGATAAAGTGTCCAAGGAACAAGAGGCCCATGATGATTATTCTCCACCGGTGCCTTTCCCTCAAGCTCTCCTTAAACCTAAGGAGAGAAATTCAGCACTAAAAGGCGAGATTCTTGAACAACTTCAGCATGTTAAGATTAACCTCCCTCTTCTTCATGTTATAAAACAGATTCCCAATTATGCTAAAGTCATCAAGGATCTATGCACACTCAAGAGGAGGCACAATGTTAAGAAGACTGCATTCTTAACGGAGCAAGCAAGTGCGGTAATTGATAGCACGACACCGCCCAAATATAAAGATCCGGGCTGTCCAACAGTGGCTTGCCAAATTGGAAACAAATCTTGTGGCCAAGCATTGCTAGATTTGGGAGCTAGTGTGAACCTCATGCCATACTCCATGTACTTGCAACTCGGTTTAGGTGAGATTAAACCAACCTCTGTGGTACTTCAACTAGCGGATAGATCGGTAAGAAAACCAAGAGGTATTGTAGAAGATATTTTGTTACAAATTGATAATTTCTATTATCCTGTTGACTTCTTGGTTTTAGATACTGTTTCTATGGTAAATACAGAGTCCAAAATTCCTTTGATACTTGGAAGACCATTCCTTGCCACTGCTAATGCCCTCATTAATTGTAGGAATGGCCTAATGACATTATCATTTGGAAATAGGACTTTAGAGGTAAATGTTTTCCGAATCTCAAGGCAGCCAATTGAAGAGGATGAGTGTTTCAACACTTATATGATTGATAAGCTTAATTTAGAGGATGAGAACATTGAAGATAATTCTAACTCTTTGGAATTCCCTCCTAATAATTTAGAATTCAATGATTCTTCAATTTATCCCCATGCCGTTAACATTATTGATATTTGTGATAAGTCACAGGGATTTATTAAGAAATATGGGAAACCATGCTTTGAGGAGTTGCTTGAGAGAAGTCACATGGATGCGGGAATCAAATACCCTACTGCAGATTGTAAATGGGCAACACCAAGAACACTTGAGCCATATGTGGTGGACTTTAAGTATTCCTTGCCAAAAGATTAACACTGAGGCCATTGAACCAGGGGCCTCATTTTCAGCACCACAATGAGGCCATCAGTGACAGTGGTGCATTGTCTGGCTGAAGACGTAAAACTTAGCGCTCATGGGAGGCACCCCAAAGCATATCCTTTTTATTTGTTTATTTTTTTTTCTTCTTTTCTGTTCATAATTCTTTTTCGTGTTTATTATTAGTATTTTGCTGTTTTCCAGTTTTACTTTCGTGTTTCTTTTTCAGGGACAAATATGCAAAGCAATTCAAATGGTGGTGCACAATTTTTAGCTTCTGTGCACTTTTGGCCAACAAAGGGAGTTTCTTTTCCTTTTTCTTTCACATTGAGGTCAATGCAATGTTTAGGTTGGGGGTGGAGGAAACACATTTCTTTCCTTTTTCCATTGAACTGCTTGGTGTCACTTTCCTACTTTTTGTTTGTTAGGATAATAAAAAAAAAAAAAAGGTTTTTTTTAGCATGCTTTGTGTTAGCCTTGGAGTTATTCACATATCAATGATATGACCTTAATTGAGATAGCATATAGCACTTAGAAGAAATTAAATCTTGCTTCGGTTTGAAATTAATTTAAGTATCAATCTTGATTTGGTTAGAGACTCTAGCTTGTGGTAAGATTGTATGATTAATCGTAAGCATTTAGAAAAGTTTTATGCGTGATTATTTTGTGAATATTTTTGCGGTCTCGGCAAGCTCTAGAACTTACTTGATAACCACTTGAGGCGAATTCCTAGAATGCACATTACTTAGGATATGATATAGGCAATTTTTGAACCGTTTGAGCCTTTCAAACCTACCCTTGCGATATATATCACTAGTCACCTATTTGAGCCTTTTTTCTTGAAAACGAAGTTGAGCCTGGTTTCTTTTAAAAACCCATTCACTTACCCTTATAAGCCTAAAGAGAATATTTTATTCTTACCTCTTAAAAAGAATTTAACTATACACATGTTGTGAGAAGCACTTAAAATGAGTAAGGGTGGAAATATGAAAAAATATCACTACCACAACCCAAGTACATTAAAGGAGATAAGTTTGGGGTTGTGGAAAAGAAAGAAATGAAAAAGGAGGTGAATGGTCTTTTATGCCAAAATACAAAAGAAAAGAAAAACAAATGGTGATTTGTTGAGAAGACAATCCTCGAAAAGAAAAATAAAAAAATAAAAATAAAAATGGTTGGAAGAGTTGGGTACTGAAGTAAGGTTATCCAGTGCTTAAAGAGCTATGTTCAAAACTAAGAGATTAAGTTCTTTTACTTGTGAATTCTTCCCATTCTTTCTTAGCCTTTACCTTAACCGAACGTTAGAAGCTTATTAAAGACCTATTGATCCAATGTAATGTGATTTTTCTACAATAGTGGAGAGTGGTTTGAAATGTAAGCTTATGGAGCTTGTTTTTTGTGATTGATGTCACGCGATTTATTTTTAGAGGCCAAGACTTGTATTCATGAATATTGTGCATAAAATCATCCGGATGTTCAGATTAATGGATTGTGGTAAGATGGATGTTAAGAGTCAATAACGATTTTAAGATTGATGTTTGAATTATTTTTGGATTTGAGTGAAATTTAATGATTCTATATGTTATATGTTACGCATGATTTTTGACACAAAGATTTTTGAATCACTCTTGGTTAGCACTAGCATTGTTGTATTTTGCATTAATTTCTAAATAAAGAACTCATTTCATGTCTTTCGCTTGAATTGCTAGGGACTAGCAATAAGCTAGTTGGGGGTTGTGATGAGAGTCATAAAATGCATCTAAACAATACTTAATTGTTAACACTTTAGGGTTAATCTCGGTCGTAATCGCACTTTTACATGTTGATAACTCTAAAGTGTTATTCATAAATCATTGACTTAATTCGATCCATTTTCAGGTGCGTTGAGTACAAAAGAGATGATAAAGCGATCCATGTTTAAAGCGCCAAAAGATCTTGGGTGTCGGTGCTCGTTTTTGTCCAAGGTTTAGACATTTCCAAAAATGATCTAAAGATGATTAAAAGTCTAAACCAAGGTTGGAGCAATAAAGTACATTGAGTTAAAAGACTGCACACAAGTGTGTGCATCACTTTGGAACAAGTTAAGGGTAGGCACACTAGTGTGTGCACTTCTGCATACAAGCTGAAGGAGTTTCACTAAATTGCCAGAATTTCCCGTACAGATCAATCATCTTTTCAGATTAAACTGTATTGATGTAGGAAGAACCAGGAGATGAGCCATATATGCTTAGAAAGATCCGGAAGTCTATTTTCTGGAGAATTTTACGGTTCGAAAAAAGGATTTTTCTAGTGAAAGTTATGGCAGTTTTAGCGGAAACAGTTCAGGCCTCCAGAACAAAGCCCAGCGCCTCACCTCTCACTGTCCAGCGCCCCAGCGCCCAGGAAAACAAGAGTGAGCGCCTAGGCGCCCATGAACCAGCGCCTAGGCGCCCAGGCAAACAAGAGAGCGCCTAGGCGCCCATGAACCAGCGCCTAGGCGCCCAGGCAAACAAGAGGAGCGCCTAGGCGCCCATGAACCAGCGCTGCGCCCCTCAGCCATCAGCGCCGCGCCCCTCGCCAACTAACGCTGCACCTTTACTTTCCAGCGCCCAGGCGCACACTTGGACACATGCACATGCTGCTGGACCCACCTTCACATTCCAGCCTTCACTTTCCAGCGCCCAGGCGCACGCTCAGACAAAGCCAGCAGCGCGCACATGCTGCTGGACCACCTTCACGTTCCAGCCTTCACTTTCCAGCAGTGCGCACATGGACTCCAATTCAGACTCAAATTAAGAAAAGCAAAGACAGCTCTCCCTCAGCAGTGCGCACATGGACTCCAATTCAGACTCAAATTAAGAAAAGCAAAGACAGCTCTCCCTCGTGGGCTATAAATATATGCTTAAGGTTTGCAGCCGGGAGAGAGCTCGAGGAGAAAAACAAAGACAGTTTTTGATAGATACAAATTAGAGAAGTTTTTAGCATTTTGTTTAAGTTTTCATGAGTTGGAAATCAAGGAGAGAACATCCACATTGTTCTTCCACCTTGAGTTTCATGGCTAACTAATCATCAAACAAGGGAAAGGGATGAATCCTTAGGGTTTTATTGTTCCTTATTTCCTGTTCTTGATTCATTTGTATGGACTTATTGTTAAAACGTTGTCTATGATTTACTCTTTGATTAATTAAGAAGGATTTGAGTTCATGTGATAGCTGTATTCTATATTCTTCTTCTTTTAGTTTCTCTCAATCCGGTGATTGCATCCTTCTACTCCACATAAGTTTAGTCAAGCTTTTCTTATGTCAAGTTGTTTGGATGTAATTGATTTCGGTATATTTATCTTATAGATCGGCCATTACTGTGATATCATTATTGCAATATATTGTCGTTTCTTGCTAATCTATAAGATAAATCATGTGTGCTTGAATTGAAATCAAAGAGTAATTTGTAGCAATTATATTAGAGATATAAATGTGCTTGATTGAATACTTTCCGATTGCCTGTTTAGGATGTGAAACTTGCAATCGAGATAAAAATTTGAATCAAGAGTGGAAATAGGGAACGAACCTAAGGAGGATTCCCGGAACCTTGTTATTTCTTATTTATATTCTTTGTTATATTCGCACAATTCTTTTACACAATATTGCATTATCAAAACTCATATTCTCTCATCTAATCATTATCGTTAGTGTTAAAGTTTACACCTTCTTTCGTAATTAACTTGTTTCCCTGTGGAATCGACACCCCAAAACTATACTACAATAACCGCGTTATGTTTTGGGCGTAATCAGTAGGCAGCTGTCTGAAACGCATGACACCAAAATGGGAGAGGGAAGGAGGCATGGTGTAAAAAATTTAAAACCAGTTACAACTATATGCCTATGACGTTGTTCAACAAATGCATTGTGTTGAGGTGTATAGGGAGCAGTTGTGAGATAGGTAATGCCATTAGAGGCAAGATAGTCTTTTAGTTTTAGGTACTCACTACCGCCATCCAAGTACAAGGTTACAATAAAGGCTTTGAAATGATTTTCAATCAATTGTTTAAACTTAGGAAACAAGAGGAAAACATCAGATTTATTCTTGAAATGATAAAGCTATATATATTTAGTGAAATAATCCACAAAGATAACATAGCAACGAAAACCATCAATAGAGGTCATGGGAGTATAACCCAGTCATCCGAATAAATTAAATCGACAAGAGCTTTACTGGTGAAGGTAGACTTATAAAAAAGATGCCTATGGATTTTATTGTACTGACAAGAATTACAAGAGGAAGAGAAAGTTGACTAAGGTATGGAAGAAAGTGAGCCTGATTTTAAAAGATACTGAAGAATACGAGATGATGGGTGACTAATTACGCTCAAACTAACACGTGATTATTGTGTATAGATGAGATGTCGATCCCACGAGGAAAATGACTAGTGATAAATATAACAAGGCTCATAAGGTAAGTAAATGGGTTATCGAAAGAAACAAGGCTCGAAACAAAATTTTTAAGAAAAAGGGCTCAAACAGGTGACTAGTGATAAATATAACAAGGGTAAGGTTGAAGGGCTCAAACGGTCCAAAGATGGCCTACATCATATCCTAAGTAGTGTGCATTCCAGAATTTCGCCTCAAGCGATTATCAAATAAGTTCTAGAGCTTATCAAGACCACAAATGTATTCACAAAACAATCGCACATAAAACTTCTCTAAATGCTTTAAACTAATCATGCAATCTTACCGCAAACCAAAGTCTCAAACCAAATGAAGATCGACATTTAAAATTTTTCTCAAACCGAAGCAAGATTTAACTTCTTCTAAGAAAAAGTAAAAGAAACTCCATTTTTAACCAAAAGTGCGAGGAAGCTGAAAATTGTGCATGATCATTTGAACTCCATACTGTTCTTCTTTTTGAAATTTCAATCTCTAACATAGAACAAAACAAATAAAAAGAAGGAAACTACGGTGTAACATTAAGATTCCCACCGAATGTTAGGTTAGCACATAAAAACTAAATAAATAACTAAAAATGAAAAATAAAGTACGAAAAATAAAGATAGCGAAAAGTTAATCCAATATAAAAGTTAATACAGTCATCCGATAATAACATAAAACGAAACAAACAAAAGATAACTCAAAAGCTAATCCTCCATGTCATCGTCCTCCTCTTCCTCCTCTGGAGCTGGATCAAAAGATGAACCCGGATAGGGTGGCAAGGTGGAAAAATGATCCATATCATAACTGGTGGTGGAGGCAAGGTGTTGGTACATCTGACCAAAAGAAGAGTAAACCCCCGCTTGATAGTCTGCTTGCCTGGCTAAGAATCGTTCCTGGCGATTAAACTTATTCTGTAAGAATTTCTGGTGCTCATCAAATCGAATCTCTAAATGCTCAAGCCGCCCTGCAATAGTCAGAGACCTAGGAGGTGGAGGGGGGGCAGCAACCACTGCTCCCTCTCTCGGATCTTGCGACCTTGTTACCTTAATCACATTGAGCATTCCATCATCGATAAGCTTCTTTGGGTGTTGTGCTTCCTCATCACTACTGTACTGGACACCGGCTCTGATGCATAACTGGGTAATCAAGGAAGAGAAGTATAGACCAAGCTTTTGTCTCACAGTATGGATGATAGAATTAAACATTATTTTGCCCACATCAATCGTCATACCCATCAATAGCATATATGAGAACAGCCCTCTCAATAGTAACATCGCTATAATGCGTAGTAGGCATCATCTTCTGACACATAAACTATTGCCAAGCCTGAGCATTCACAGTCAAAGAAGTACCTGGCAAGGTCTTAGGATTACCACCCGACATCTTCCAAGTCATGCTCGGAATACAGAGTGTGTTACAAACCGCATCATAGTCAACATTAGACAAATAAGCAGTATATTCATTGTTCTCAATGTCGGGTAGCCCATAAAATCTATTAATAGATGCACTGTCAAAGGAAACTGTTTTTCCTCTAACCATCACTCTTCCATTTCTATGCTCTTCCGCATTAGCATAAAACTCTCTAACCACATTAATAATGGAATTAGGTGGTTGTCTCCCAAATGCACCCCAATTCCTATCAGTAATCATCTTAAACAAAGTTGGGTTTCCCTCTTTGTGATAGTGAAACCTCTTTCAGGAATGGGTCTCCTAGCATACATCAAACTAACATACCTCTCACTAGCATTGTAACTAACAAATTTACTCTCATCATACTCTTGAGGTTGTTTCCCCCTTTATCTCTTAGTTTTAGGTGCCATTTGAACAAATTGTTCTAAGAAAATAGAACTAAATCAAATGCAACCACTCAAATATCACAAGTCCACAACAAAGAGAAGGAAATTGATCTTACTTGATGCCCAAAGTTGGAGAGAAGACCTAAAAACTTGAAATCCTCTTGAAATCCCAAAATCCTTTTAGAACCAAAGCTTTTTGGAGAAATTTGCAGCAAAATCTGCAATATAAATGAGAAATTCCTCAAGGAATTGCGTTAGAATTAAGAAAAAATGAGAAAAAGTAGATGGGTAATGGTGGA
Organism: Bretschneidera sinensis; assembly: GCA_023935145.1. Classification (NCBI taxonomy): domain Eukaryota; kingdom Viridiplantae; phylum Streptophyta; class Magnoliopsida; order Brassicales; family Akaniaceae; genus Bretschneidera; species Bretschneidera sinensis. Next base: position 28,992,070 of record CM043705.1, on the reverse strand, counting down.
TTTGGAGAGAGGTTGAGAGAGAGTAGAAGAAGGGCTGCTTTTTTCTAATGAGAAATGAAGAACAAGAGGGAAAAATGGCCCTTTAAAAGTGCAGATCACGGGCATACGCCGCGGCTAACACTTACTCGCGCCGCGGCGTGAAGACCTAAATCCCAAATGTGCCTTGCTGTGTGCCACGGCACGTCCTGGGCTTGGTTTCTAATGGGCTGCTGTGAGGCGAGCTAGGCTGGGCCATGACATCCAATGGAGAGAAAAATTTTATGGGTTACTGGTAGGTGAGGCTTGTGGGTTTGGGCCGCGACGCCCAATGGAGAGAAAAATTTTGCTAGGAATGAACAAACAATAAAATAGGTATAAAAATGTAAACCAAAATGACTAAAAATAAACCTAAAACTAAAAATTAAATGAAATCAAAATGAAAATTAAACTTAAAATTAAGCTAGACTCAACTAAAAACAAAAATTAGAAAATTAACAAAGACTTAAAAAAATTAAAACTAATGTACATTGGAACGAAAGTACTCGATTAAAAAGCGTAAAGCAGGGCCACCAAAGAGATCTCTTCGGGGCTATCTTTAGCACATTCATGTTCCAAGTAGAGCTTCAACCTTTGGCCATTAACTCGAAATGCATGACTATCGGAAGGATCTTCAACCTCAACTACTCCATTGGGAAAAACACTTTTCACAACATAAGGTCCCTTCCATCGTGATCGCAATTTTCCCGGATGGAAATGTAACCGCGAGTCATACAGAAAAACTCTATTACCTTGTTCAAAATTTTTCCTGAGTATTTTTTGATCATGCACCACTTTCATTCTTGACTGTAAGTCCTTAGCATTATCATATACATCATCCCTCAACTCTACAAGTTCACAAAGTTGCATTTTCCTCTCCTCACTAGACATCTTCAAGTCATAGTTAAAATTCCGAATAGCCTAATATGCTCTGTGCTCAAGTTCTACCGGCAAGTGACATGCTTTGTCAAATACCAACCGATAAGGAGATGCTCCAAGAACCATCTTGTATGCTGTCCGGTATGCCCAAAGTTCATCTGATAGGCGCAAAGACCAATCTTTTAAATTGGGATTTACCGTTTTCTCAAGTATTCGCTTAATCTCCCTATTTGCTAATTCCGCTTGGCCATTAGTTTGTGGATGATAAGCTGTAGAAATCTTATGGGTGACTCCATACCTGCGCATTAAAGCCTTAAAAGAATGGTTACAAAAATGTGACCCTTGATCACTAATTATAGCACGTGGAGTACCATACCTAGATAAAATATAATCTTTTATAAATTTAACAACAATTGTATTATCATTAGTGCGACAAGGTATTGCTTAAACCCATTTAGAAACATAATCAACGGCAAGCAAAATGTAAAGATACTTAAAAGAAGGTGGGAATGGTCCCATAAAATCTATCCCCCAACAATCAAAGATTTCCACCATTAAGATCGGGTTGAGAGGCATCATTTGACGATGGGACAATGAACCTAACCTTTGACATCTTTCACATGATCGACAAAACTCATTAGCATCCTTGAATAAAGTAGGCCAATAAAAACTGCATTGCAAAATTTTTGTGGCTGTCTTTTTAATAGAAAAATGGCCACCACAAGCATAGGTATGATAAAAAGTTAACACACTATCAACTTCCATATCCGGAATGCATCTTCTTATTATTTGGTCAGGGCAATATTTAAAAAGATAAGGGTCATTCAAATAAAAATTCTATACCTCAGCCAAAAACTTACGCTTATCTTGTGCACTCCATGTAGATGGGATTTAACGGGAAACCAAGTAGTTTGCAATGTTGACATACCATGGTGTGTGACCAAGGACAAAAAATAAGTTTTCATCCGGAAAGGCTTCCTGACTGGGCAAAATGTCAGCATCATTCTTAAATTCCAAGCGAGATAGATGATCTGCTTCATCATTTCCACCCCCTTCTTGTCTTTGATGGTCAAGTCAAATTCCTACAAAAGCAAAATCCAATGTATCAAACGGGCCTTAGCATTCGTTTTTGAGAAAAAAAATTTAAGAGCAAAATGTTCTGTGAATATAGTGATAGGTGAACCAATCAAGTAAGAGCAAAATTTATCCAATGTGAATACTACTGCTAGTAATTCTTTCTCGGTTGTGGTGTACAACATTTGAGAATGATTTAAGGTTCTATAATAAACAACAAATGGTTTTCCCTCCATTCTTTGTCCTAGAATAGCCCGTACAACATAGTCACTGGCATCACATATAATCTAAAAAGGTAAGGCAAAATCTTGTGATTGCATAATAGGGGCGGTTATAAGCTTAGAGATAAGTGTCCGAAAGGCTTGCACACAATCGGGACTCCACTTAAACTCAGTATCCTTCATTAAAAGGTTACATAAGGGTTCTAAGATAGCACTAAAATTTTGAATGAACCTTATATAAAACCCAGCATGCCCTAAGAGAGACCTAACATCTTTAATATTCTTAGGAGTGGGTAGTTTAGAGATCAATTCGATTTTCAACTTACCCACTTCTATCCCCTTTTCGGACACTATATGGCCCAAGACTATTCCGAAGGACACCATAAAATGGCACTTCTCCTAATTAAGCACAAGACCCTTCTCTTCACACCTGCACAAAACATTTTTCAAATTAGATAAACATGAATCAAAAGAAGTTCCAAACACGGTTAAATCACTAATATACACTTCCACACATTTTTCAACCATGTCATTGAAAATACTCATCATGTAGCTTTGAAAAGTAGTTGGTGCATTACACAAACCGAAAGGCATTCTTCGAAAAGAAAAAGTACCAAAAGGACAAGTAAAGATAGCCTTCTCTTGATCCTCTAAGGCAATTCCTATTTGGTAATATCCCGAATACCCATCTAAAAAATATTAGAAAGGATGACCAGCCACCCGTTCTAAAATTTGATCTATGAATGGGAGAGGAAAATGGTCTTTCTGAGTAGCCGAATTAAGTTTCCTATAATCTATGTACATACGCCACCCGGTCAATACCTTAGTTAGTACTAACACTCCCTTTTCATTTTCTACCACGGTCACCCCGACTTTCTTAGGAACTACTTGGGTTGGACTAACCCACTTACTATCCGATATTGGATATATAATTCCCACATCCAACAGTTTTAAGACTTCTTTCTTAACTACATCTTTCATAGTTGGATTTAGCCTCCTTTATGGGTCTCTACAAGGGTTAACTCCTTCTTCTAGATAAATTCTATGGGAACAAATTAAGGGGCTAACACCTTTTATGTCGGCCATAGTCCAACCTAGTGCAGATTTATGTTCTCTTAACAAATTAAACAATTGATCACATTGCACATCACTAAGTTCAGAGGAAATAATAACCGGAAAAGGTATCACCTGGGCCTAAAAAAACATGTTTGAGTCCTTTGGGTAGTGGAGCTAAATTAAGCTTTGGTATCTCCTTGGAAGAGGGTTTGGGTGCCTCCCTTTCTTTAGGCAACTCCTCAAAATATGGTTGCCGTGATTTCTTCATAAATCTCTGTGACATATCAAAGAAATCAACAAAATTAATGGCATGGGGATAAATGGAAGAATCATCAAAACTAAAATTATTAAGAAGGAATTCCAAAGAGTTAGAATTATCTTTAATGTACTCATCCTCCAAAATAAGCTCATCAATCATGTAAGTGTCGAAACACTCATCCTCTTCTTGTGGTTGCCTTGAGACTCAAAAAACATTCACCTTTAGAGTCATATTTCCAAATGATAATGTCATTAGGCCATTCCTACAATTAATGAGGGCATTGGTGGTGGCAAGAAATTGTCTACCAAGTATCAAAGGAATTTTTGACTCCGTATTCACAATAGAAATGGTATCTAAAAACAAAAAGTCAATGGGATAATAGAATTTGTCAATTTTAAATAAAACATCTTCCACAATACCTCTTGGTTTTCTTACCAATCGATCCACTAGTTGAAATACCACGGAGGTTGGTTTGATCTCACCTAGACCGAGTTTCAAGTAAATGGAGTGTGGCATGAGGTTCACACTAGCCCCCAAATCTAGCAATGCTTGGCCACAATATTTGTTTCCAATTTGACAAGCCACCGTTGGACAGCCCGGATCTTTATATTTGGGTGGTGTCTTGCTGTCAATTACCGCACTTGCTTGCTCCATTAAGAATGTCGTCTTCCTCACATTGTGCCTCCTCTTTAGTGTGCATAGATCCTTAATGACTTTAGCATAGTTGGGAACCTGTTTTATGACATGAAGAAGAGGAAAGTTAATTTTAACATGCTGAAGTTGTTCAAGAATCTCACCTTTTAATGTTGAATTTCTCTTCTTAGGTTTAAGGAGTGCTTGAGGTAAAGGCACCGGTAAAGAATCACTATAGGAATCTTGTTCCTTGGGGGCTTCATCCTTGTTGCTCACAGTGTTAGGAATCAAGTTTGATGGTAGAGTGGACCCATCAATTTTCTTACCGCTGCAAGTAATCATAGCATTAACCTCTTTAACATTTTGATTATCAGGATCGGAGGTTCGCGCCATATGTTGTTCCCTTGGATTAGGTTGTGGCTGCGAAGGAAAATGACCTTGCTCTTGAATCGTCAAGAAACTAGTCAACTTAGTGAGTTGGCTCTTTATCACTTTTTGTTCCTCTTTGATCCCTTGCTGGTCCTCTAGCAACCGTTGATTTATCTTACCTTGCTCTTCCACACTCTTGGCATATACCTGCAAAAATGACTTAAAACCATCTTCCAAAGGTAAGGTTTGTTGTGGTGCATTAGATGAAGTTGCTTCCGGTTTTCATTTGGTACTAGAGTGGGCAGGAGGTTGTAGATCGGATCTCCAACTAAAATTAGGGTGATTCTTCCAACCGGGATTGTAGGTGTTAGAGTAGGGTGAGTGTGGTTTCCTAAAGGGTATACCCAAAGCATTACACTCTCTCTTCATCTTAAAATAGGCTGGATAATCCTTAGGTACATGATCTATCCCATTACACATAAAACAAGGTTCATGGGACTCTACCCTAGCAACTGGTTCGGGAGCTCTAGCATCCTTGGTTTTTAAAACTTAAATTTCCTTTGTTAGAACCTCTAAACGAGCTTTAAGGCTATCCTCTTCCTTAAGTTGATAAATTCCAATGGTTTAATTTCTCCTAGTACTTTCCATGGCATTCAGTCCTGTCCAAGTGTGGGTTTTTTCCAATAGATCATCTAGAAAATCTATGGCTTGGTCGGGATCTTTCTGAAGAAAATCTCCATTACACATCATTTCTATGAATTGCCTTTCTCTACTTAGAAGTCCATCATAGAAATAACTAACTACCCGCCAACTCTCATACCCATGGTGTGAACAAGAATTCAAAAGGTCTTTGAAACGTTCTCAAACTTGATATAAGGTTTCACTCTCCTTTTGTGCAAAGTTTGAGATTTGTCTCTTGAGGTTATTGGTCTTATGGGTTGGGAAATGCTTTTGGAAGAAGGCTTGAGTCATCTCATCCTAACTACCTATAGACCTAGGCCTTAACGAGTACAACCAAACCTTGGCCTTTTCCTTAAGTGAAAAGGGGAAAAACCTAAGTTTGATAGTGTCTACCATATCAGCCCTACTTTGAAAGGTTGCTACTACTTCCTCGAATTCCCTAATATGGATATAGGGGCTCTCATTCTCAAACCCATGGAAGGTTGGTAGCAATTGAATCATGCTCGGCTTAAACTGAGGTTGTTGGTCATTAGGAGGAACATGATACAAGATGGTGTGGCCATTCGGCTAGGATGCAAGTAGTCCTTAAGTATCCTAGCAACATTCTCATTGTGATTGTCAGCCATGTTAACAAAATCCTCTAAATTCTCATTTGGGTGTGCACTATAGTTTAATCTAGGCGAGGTTTCACTAACAGACGTGGAAGGAGAGGGTAACTCTATTTCGAGTCTTTTAATGAATCTACCTTACGAATCTCTCAGTCTAAGCATACACCAAAGGAATTAGAGCGGAAATGAATAAAACAGAAAAAAATTGAAAATCGAAACAAAGAGCAAAGAACAATATTACCGTCTTGTCTCAAAGTTGACAATCTTCCTTGTACTTAAACGCGTTTCCTCGGCAACAGCACCAAAATTTGATTACTCTCAAACTAACACGCGATTATTGTGTACAGATGAGGTGTCGATCCCATGAGGAAAAGCGAACTACAAGAAAAAGTGTAAACCTTAACATGAAAAGATGAAATTCAAATGAGTAAATTTTTGTTTTATGAATGAAGTTATATGAGATAGTCATGAAAATATGACGAAGGATTCAATAAAGAAATGACAAGGTTCCAGGAATCCTTCCTAAGTTCATTGAATTATCCCTATTTTGACTCAATAGTTTTATCTCAATTGCTGGTTTCACATCCCAAACAAGCAATCGGTAAATATTCAATCAAAGCACATAAACATCCTAATTTAATTGCTACAAATTACTCTTTAATTTCGATTCAAGCACACATGACCTCTCTTATAGATTATCAAGAAATGACAATATATTTCAATAACAATACCGCAATAATGGACAAATCTATAAGATGAATCTACTGAAATCAATCACATCTAACAACTTGACATAAGAATAGCTTGACTAGACTTACATGGAGGAGAAAGACGCAATCACCAGATTAAGAGTAAATCATCTTATTCTTACTTAATCAAAGAGTAAATCATAAACAATGTTTAACAATGAATCCATACAATTGAATCAAGAATAGAAATAAGAACAACTACACCTAGGAATTCATCCTTTTGCCTTGCTTGGAGATTAGTTGGACATTAGGCTCATGCTTGGTCACCAAAAATGGAGAAGAATGTGATAGCTCTCCTAATTCCAGCCTCCTCTTCAATCAAACCTAAGTGTTCTATTAATACCCCAAAAGGTTCAAGGGTATTTTCGGGTCAAAAAATGTCATTAAAGCCCTAATAAAGTCATGAAACAGAAATAGGGGATCGCGTTCGTGCCGCGGCTCAACCTTTCCTCGCCGCGGCACCACCCTGGATCCTAGCTTTTTAGAGGCTCTGGAGGCTGCTGCGCACACTGGTCCAAGCCGCGGCGCACAGCCTTAAGTCCAGCCCCTAGCTCAGAAGCTGATGGTTCTGGTGGCCGCGGCTCAAACCTTGGCTAGCCGCAGCATGGAACCCTAGAAATGGGTTTCTCTTCATTCTGTCCTTCTAAAACAATTCCTTCACTACGATATGCATAGAATCTTCTTGCTATAAGCAACTTTAGCTCTTCCACCTCTTTTAAACCCAAAATACCTGAAAATGCATCGAAATAAATCAATGAACCAAGAATGACACTTTAGAATTATTAAAGCATAAATGTGTAATTCAGCCCTAAATCAACCATAAAATGCTAACAAATAAATACTATTAAGATGTATTTTATGACTCTCATCAGTGACCAACACGATTATGCCAATCAGCAAGAGAAACACGAGTAGTAACTTGAGCTTGTGGAGAAGCAGATAAGCTAATTGTAGAGGTTGGAAACTTATAGACATCGTCCTTGTTTATCCCTCGAGTTTGAATTGCCCCTGTGCACAGATCCTTCACCAAAAAATAAGAGGGAAAAAACTCAATAGAAGCATTATTGGTTTTCCAAAATTTGGCAACAAAAATCAAATTTATTTTTAGTGCAAGAACATAAAGAACATTAGATAATGAAAATGAGGCATGAGAAGAGGGTAATTAAGTGGAACCCGTGTGTGTTATTTCCAAACTGAACCATCACCAAGCATAATTTCATCAGCACCATTATATTTGGATTGAAGAGACAAGTTGCTCAAATCAGAAGTTATATGATGAGAGGCACAAGAATCCATAAACTAGTCATTATCATCAAGATGTGAGGATGATGCACAATTTGCATTAGGTTCTTGGTTACTAGGACACTTGAGTTGATAACACATTTTTGCTGTGTGGCCAAGTGTATCAAAGAACTAGCAAACAACTTTGTCGTCCTGGTCAGATTGCCCAGAGTGATTGTAGAAGTGAGATTGAACAAATTGCTTATTTTTGCGCCTACAATTATCAAAGTTGTGATTGGAATTGCAATTCTTGAAGCGTTTTTGGGAGTAAAGTTACGAGGTTTACCTTCTCGGTGAGAGGAATTTATAGTTGTGCTTCTTTAGTAAGTAAAATAATAAAAGTTTGGATGAAGTTAAAGTTTTATCATTTTAAATGTGGTTGTTTTGAGTAAATTATTTTCAGATCAAATTGGGATTGTAATTAATTAATCTTATTTTATTAAAGTTTTTTTTTTGTCTCTTGATGCATTATAGAAACGAATTATCACGATTAATTAATCTTATTTTAAATTCTTGTTTTGGATAAATGTTTTGAGAACTTTTAAGGATGCCAGTTAGGGTTGTGGTTTGAATTGAGTTATTGTTGTTTCCTTGTCAGGTTGTAAATTTGTCAAACAACGTGTACAGATGTTGATTAATGCTTTTAAGTCTTCTTCCTTATCGTATTTTCGACAATTATGATAAGATTCTCTAATCTATATGACTTGGGTTAGTTATGAAGTTATAAAAAATAATAAAAATGGTTAGTTATAAAGTTGGTTATAAGAGGAATTGACCTTTGAATGGAATATGAGTTTATTAGTTTTAAAGAAGTTGTAGTTGAGTTCAGACTTACTTTATTGATTTATTTTAATATTACTGTTAAATTTGTTATGAACTAAATAAGTCCTATCAGTTGTGGGAATCAAAATTAGTGTACTCGTAATACATCAATTTGAGTGAAGTTTAATTCTATAGTTGTCTTGGTTGTTGTTATCTCAAGTTAATAGTAATCTTTAAGGGAGAGCATATAAGATGCATGGTGTTGTTTATTTATAATTAATGAATGGCTAAATTGTTTATGATTCTTGGATAGTTAGATTGACGTAAGAAGTTTAAGAATGAACTTAATTGGAAAGTGATAAATACCATGTTGTTATTACTTGGTGATCTAGTACCTTAAGGGAAAAGGAAAAACAAAATGAGGTTGTGTATTGAGCTTAGAGAGTGGTTATGAATTAATAATAAGGTTTTGGAGATAGAGAAATTCTCTTGATAAAAGAGACCGTCACTAAAATATTTGATGGATATTATCATAAGAATTTATGAATGATCTTAATGTATGGAAAAAAGTATCAAAACAATACCAATTTAAAAGATATATTTGATTCAGTGTAGATCACTTGATTTTGGTGAATTGATGTACTAGAGTAAATATTACTAACTTATGAGAATGATGAGTAACTACTGAATTTTGGGGAAAATAATGTAGTTATGCGAAATATTTGGTCAAATAGGGTGTATAAGTGAGATTTGAAGTGATTTTCTAGGGAATTCTGGTCTTTTAATAAATAATATTTTATGAGTTAACCTTTTGATGGTAGACCTTTAAATTTAGCACGGGTAGTATTGTATTAAATTAAAAAGAATGGCAAAGAAATAATTTGTTAGGTCTATAGGTATATGGGTAAAATGGAAATTCTAAATTTGAATTAATAGGCAAGAGAAAAATATAAGTGTTATAGTTACGGTTAAGAGGAAGCAAGTAAATAAGGAAGAAACTAGTATATAATTTTGGTGATCTTAATGATAAAACATTGGATTAAAGAGTAATTAGTCTATAACTTATTGTTTTGATGAATAAATGAATAATTAGGCATCAAAGAGAGGATATATTTTTTATTAATACATATTTGGTGAATATTGTTATAATGACCAAGGCAAGGTACCAAAGTTGTAAGGGATATCAAATCACGATCAAAATTGGGAATTTTACGAATAAGTGCTTTAGTGCCTTATTAATGTTATTGTGGTGATCATGTGCATATTTTGTGTTTTGGATATTACTATAATCACAAAAAAAATAGCTTGAGAAATAAACAAACTTGTTAGAAGCGCTAACGAATAAAATGAGATAATGAAGAGAAAAAATTTGGAGGTAAATTTATAAATTCTTGGGAATTTTTAAACAAAAATTTGGTATATAAAATATGGAGGAGTCTAAAGTTTAGAATCAATAACGATGTTCAATGTGAGAGATTACAATGGGTGGATGAGTTAAGTAAATCTTTATGACTTTAAGAATGTTTTTGGTGTCATGAATATTGTTTTAGCATGGATATCTAGTGCATGCTTACCGGGGATTATAAATGGTGATTATGATGTAATCTAAACAAAAGGTTAGTACATCTTACTAATATAATGGGATTGAAAATTAACTGATTTATGTTTAATTTGTAAGTAGTATGGATAAGATGCTTTATTCAACTAGGTTTCACTCAGTAAATGTTTAATTTAATTCAATTCATAAGAAAGATCAAGGGTCTGATGATAAACGATTTGCTCGGTAAATATATTAGCTTAACGATGAGTAAAGCTAAACGAACCCAAAGTATTATGCAAGAAGCTCCTGGAGTGTTCCATAGAAATAGTTTTACTTAGCGGTAGCTAGAAAAAAACTTGAAGTAATAATTAATGAATAATTTTATTTTGATTTGATGGAAACTAGTTAAGAAAAATGGTACATACATGGTGAAGTTACTTTTGAAGATGGATTAAATATATATATATATATATATAATTTTGGGGTAGTTAAATTTTGATTTCATGGTATTGTTATTCACATTTTGGATTGAGGTGGATTGATTATTTTTGGCGTTGCTGGTTAATTGATTGGGATTAGGTTCATGGTATAAAACGATTTGAGGATGAGCTTCAGATTAACTAAAAATATATATTTCTTTGAATATCATGAAGGAATGATTTGAATCCATACTTTGGTAAATTGATGGCAATTTGGAATTTATAAAATCAATTATTTGTTGGGTTCCGAGCATTGAATTTGATAAAAATAAAGTGCGAGTATTGGATTAGAAATGTTTGTGTTTGAGAGTTATTAAAGGAGAAATGATTGGTGGCACAAATTTTGATGAAAGGTTTGATTCTAGCATGTGCTATATGATTGGAGAGATTTCTAAATTAGGATTGTTTCATGATCCAAAGAGTTGGATGTAAAACATAGAGTAATTTTAAAGATTCTATTGAATTTTAGGAGTTAAAAATGAGTACAACTTGAAAAGAAAATTTGTGTTCAATCTAATGATTGAGTTAATAAATATTCTAAGGTCTTTGAACTAATTAAGATCTTTGAGACTGTGATAATATTAGTGTCAATGATGCTTTGATATGATAACATAAAAGAATTTCATTGTGGATTATATTCTTTAAAACTCAAGAGTGTCTCATAGAATATTTAGTTTGATTTTATTTTGATGGAAAGTAATGATTCTCGAAGATAAGTAAATTAATGGGATTGATAATTTTACTAAATAAGTTGTTGAAAATCACCTAAGAATCCCAGATTGTGACCTTCAAACACCCAAGTCTAGAATGATTTGGCTCAAGACAAGAATCAAAAAACAAAAGAGAAAACACAAGCAATTGTTATCGAGGTTCAGCAAATTACCTACGTCCCTGTGAGCTCCTCCGAGCTCTCTGCACTAAATCAATGGAGTTCTTACAATTACAGCAACACCTCCTCAAGAACTATGTGTTCTTGATGAATGAAAAAAGGAAAATGAAAGAGATAAGAACTAAATGTTTCCCTGAAATTTTCCCCAAACAAATTCCAATTACAAAGCCCTTGAACCCCAATCTGGAATATGATCTCACTAGAAACACCTTTGAAGATTTGAGAGTCTTTCTCTCTAAACACCAACCACTCTTGGAATGAGACTTCTTCCTGTGTTTCTTCCTTATTTCTCTCTTGTGTTGTGTTATCTTGTGTTATTACTCCTAGATGACCCTTTATATAGAGCAATAACTTCCTTAACAACCTTAAAGTCAATCTCAACCCTTTGATCTTGAGAACCAAACAATCATGGCCTTCCAAGATGTCTAAGTGATCCTGTGCATTTTAATCAAGACCCAATGCACCAGCTGGAAAACATAACAGAGGCATTAGGTGTGCTTCATGCTGCAGCTCAGAACAGGGCAGGCCGCAGCGTACAATAGGGGAAAAAGCCTCCACTTACTGGAGGCCGCGGCACAGCCCAGCTTGTGCTGCGGCGCACACCTGGAGGAGAAAATCCTCCTTGCTGGAGGCCGCGACGCACAAACCTTGTGCTGCGGCGCCAAAGACTGCTGAAGCTTCATCTTCAATCTTTAATTTCTTAAACAAATTCCAAACAAACTCTACCTTTTTCTAAGCAATTAAACCCAAACCCATTGTGCAAAGAACTCTAGATCCAAACTCAACATGAGTCACCACCTCATCCGATTCCAATTCTAAGAAGTTCAAGACAATGATTGAACTTGCTTAGAGTTAGAACTTTAGTATCTAAATCTGCAGGATTTTCTTCCGTTGCCACTTTGTCCAAATGAATGCTTCCTTCCATAACATTTTCCCGAATGAAATGATACGAAACATTCATATGCTTAGTCCTCTCATGGAACACCAGATTCTTACACAAATGCAATGCACTTTGGCTATCCGAACACACCACCATTTGCTCTTTTAGGACCTTCAACTCTTTCAACAACCCTTTACACCACATAGCCTCCTTAATGGCTTCCGTTGCTGCTATGTACTCTGCTTCGGTTGTTGAGAGTGCTACCATCGGCTGCAACTGAGCCTTCCAACTTATACAACATCCATTTAAGTTGAAGAAGTATGAGGTAATCGATCTTCTCTTATCCCGGTCTGCTCCATAGTCTGAATTTGCATAACCTTCTAACCAGATGTACTTACCCCTCTTCTCATAAACAAGCCCCACCTCTGAGCTTCCCTTCAAATACCTCAGCAACCACTTAATCCCAAGCCAATGCTCCTTTCTGAGATTACTCATAAACCTGCTAAGAACACTAATGGCATGAGAAATGTCGGGTCTAGTGCTTACCATCATGAATATGACTGATCCAACCACACTAGAGGAAGGGACCTTTTCCATCTCCTTTTTCTCCTTATCCGATCTAGGATATTGATTGATGAGAGCCATAAATGCATCTCAACAATGCTTAATTGTTAGCATTTTAGGGTTGATCTCGATGTTAATTGCATTTTTATATGTTAATAACTCTAAAGTGATATTCTTGATCATTGATTTATCTCGGTGCACTTTCAGGTACTTTGAGTCCAAAAGAGAAGGAAAAACGATCGTTGCTTCAAGCACCAAGATTACATGCATAACGAAGTATCAGAGTGGTTACGGAGAAGCAAACATGAAGAGAAATCAAAGCACCAGGGTGTGCTGCGGCATCCCTCAGTCTGTGCCATGGCACCCAGGAGTCTCCACCCTTTCTGCATTAGCCTATGCTGCTTCATCCCTCAGCCCATGCTGCAGCACCCAGGAACTACCTAACCAAGTGGACAGCAAGTGTCGCAGCACCCCTCAGCCTGTGCCGAAGCGCGCACATGTTTTTTCCATCCCTGAGTCTGAACTTAATTAGGGTTTTAACAATAGATTAAACCCAAAAACACCCTTGGACCCTTGTATTATAAATAGATCACTTAGGGTTGAAGAAAGAGGGAATCAAAAAGTCTGAAAAACTTAAAGAATGAGCCACACTCTTCTCCATCAAAGTATTCGGCCATGAGTCCTATGGTGAACTAATCTCTAAGCAAGGCGAAGGGATGAATCCCTAGGTGTAGTTGTTCCTATTTTCCTTTATTTGGTTCAGTTGTAATAAGGATTTATTGTCAAGATATTGTTAGGATTTACTTTGCTATCTAATTATAAGATTTGCTCTAAATCTGGTGATTGTATATTTTTTCTTGATATAAATCTAGTCATGCTTTTTTTATGTCAAGTTTGTTTGGGTATAATTGAGTCTGGTAGATTTAGCCTTTAGGTTTGTCCATTACTGTAATATTGTCAACAAAGATATATTGTCGTTTCTTGATAAACCTATAAGATAGATCATACGTGCACGAATCGAAAATAAAAAGTATTTCATAAAAATCATATTAAGGTTTATATATGTGCTCATTGAATATTTACCGATTGCCTGTTTGGGATGTGAAACTCGCAATCGAGATAAAAACAACTGAATCAAGTTAGGAACAGGGCAATGAACCTAGGGAGGATTCCCGAATCCTTGTTGTTTCCCTATTATATTTTACAATCTATTTTACACAATTACTTCATTACCAAAAGTTCATATTTTCTCACTTAAATCTTTATCATTTGTGTTATGGTTCACACCTTCTTTTGTAGTTAACTTGTTTCCCTGTGAAATCGACACCCCAAAGCTGTGCTACAACAACCGCGTTATGTTTTGGGCGTAATCATTGATCGCTGGAGAACTTGAAATGACAAGCAAGGGGAATCTTTACTGGTTTACTCTCTTCCATAGAGAATTTAGATATCATCTTTTCTATGTAAGAAGTCTAAAAAACCTTCAACCTGTTTCTCTCCCTTTCCCGGATTATACTCATCCCAAGGATCTTTTGAGCATGACCAAGATCCTTCATCTCAAACTCTGAACTAAGTTGAGACTTCAAGCTTTCTATCCTCTCCTTGCTGCTACCAACCAATAGCATATCATCAACATAGATGAGGATAATCACCATTTCCTCCACCTTGTGACCTTTGTAGTACAAGCACGAATCATAGTAGCTCCTCATGAAACCCAAGCTAGTTACAAAGGAATCGAACCTCTTATTCCATTGCTGAGGTGATTGCTTTAGGCTATAGAGAGATTTCTTCAATTTGCACACCAAATCCCCCTGCCTTCCTTCCTTCCTTCCTCATAGCCTTCGGGTTGTCTCATGTAGATGGTCTCATCAAGGTCTCCATGTAAGAACGTTGTCCTCACATCCATTTGCTCAATCTCCTAATTAAATTGGACCACCATAGCTAACACTATCCTTATCATCTTGTGTTTCAGAACCGGTGAGAAACTTTCTATGAAATCTATGCCTTCTCTTTGTGTGAACCCCTTCGCCACTAGCCTAGCCTTATACCAGACTTTATACCCTGGAAAGTTTTCTTCTTTGATCTTGTAAATCCACTTACAATCCGCAACTCTTGTTTTTCTAGTTTAAGCACCAATTCCCAAAATTTTTTCTTCCTCAAAGAATGCATTTCCTCCTCCATAGCTAGCTTCCAACTTGACGAATCCTTACATTCTATGGCATCAATGTAAGTTTTTGGTTCATAGTTGATTATCCCTCTTTCTGTAAAGAGCTGTTGCATTAGCATTCGCAAAACCATATCTCAAAGGTGGTCTAATCCGCCTCCTTCCCAATCTCTTGTGAGCTGATAATCATTCCAATTTGCTGCATCATCTCCTTCTAGTTCAGCCTCCTCTTGAGTGACTTAAGCTTGGCCTTCATCAATGGGCTCTACTTGTTCGAACCCTCTTGCCTTCCTTGCTCTACCTGAACTGAATTTTCTTTGATGCTATGCTCAACATAAATCGAGCTGGTTTGCTCACTTTCCCCTGCAGGGTTAGTTTTCTCCAAGTAGGGAAATAATAACTCATTAAAAATGGCATCCCTACTTATTATGAGTTTAGTTCCTTTTGGCTTTAAGAACCATAACCTATACCCATTAACCCCTTCACTATATCCTAAAAACACACATTTTCTAGACCTTGGGTTAAGTTTATCATCCTTTTGATGTGCAAACGCAGCATATCCAAAAATCCTAAGGTTGTTTAACTCAGGAGGTTTTCCACTTCACATCTCCTTGGGAGTCTTAAGATGCAAAGCTCTAGAGGGTGATCTATTAACCAAATACGCAGCAGTAGACACAGCTTCCCCCCAAAAACACTTAAGTAAATCAGAGCCAATAATCATGCACCTAACCTTTTCCAAAAGGGTCCTATTCATCCTCTTAGTAACTCCATTTTGCTGAGGAGTTTTCACAACCATTCTATGTCTTAGAATCCCATTTAACTCACAAAATTTGTCAAAATATTGATTGCAAAATTCTAAGCCATTATCAGTTCTCAAAACATTAACTACCTTGCCCGTTTGAGTTTCTACCAACTTTTTCCACACCACAAACTTATTCAAAGCATCTGATTTATTTTTAAACAAATAAAGCCAAACCTTTCTAGAATAGTCATCAACCAAAGAAAGAAAGTAAAGATTACCTCCTTGTGTTGGTGTTCTTGCTGGTCCCCAAAGATCGGCATGAATGTAGTTAAGAATACTCTTTGATTTGTGCACTCCAGTGTTGAAGCTAACCTAATGTTGCTTCCTAAGAACACAACTCTTGCAGAAATCAAGTTTTTATACCTTGTCACCATCAAGTAAACCATCTTTGCTGAGAACTTACAGCCTTTTTTTGCTTATATATCCTAAACAATTGTGCTAAAGAAATCAATCTCAGCCATCAAGCTTGCTGCTTGATCCTTGATGTACATCTCTCCAATCATCTCATAGAGACCATCCTTTATTACTGCTTTGATCACCACCAAGGCTCCCTTGGTTACCTTGATCTTTCCTCCCTCTGCTTTGTATATGTACCCCATGGAATCTAGCTATCCCAATGAGATCAAATTTCTTCTCAAATCTAGAAGATATCTTACGTTCTGCAGCACCCTTGTAACTCCATCAAACATCCTCAACTGGATGTCTCCTATGCCCCTCACTCGGCAAGAAGCATTGTTCCCCAAGAAAACCTTTCCTTCATTGGTTTCCTTGAAATTCTTAAACCAATCACGATGAGGACACATGTGATAAGTGCACCTGGAATCCAAGATCCATTTCTCGCTGCGTTGCCTCTCACTCATATTTGAGCACACAATAAGAACATCATCATCTTGCTATTCTCCCTTGGCAATCCAAGCCTCTCAATTGTTGGTATGGCCTCTTCCTTTCTCATCCCTTATCATCTTCTTGCAATCTCTCTTGAAATGACCCTCCTTGTTACAGTAGTAGCATCACTTTCCTCCAAACTTCGGTTTAGAATACGATCTTCCATGGCTTTGACCTCTACCCTTTGGTTTGTCCCAGTAGTTGCCATAGATGTTGCTACCATACCGAGTTACAGGCCTTCCTCTAACGAACAGACCTTCTCCACTTGATCCTTCCCTCATTTTGGCTTTGAAATCATGAGCCCTTATAGCATTAATCACAATTTCTTTGGTTAGTGTATCTCTTCCATATTCAATAACATTAATCAAGCTTTCAAAACAATCGGGAAAAGAATTCAACAATATAACAGCCAATTGTTCATCCGAGAATGTTATACTATAACTAGTCAAATCTTAAACTAGTTTATTAAACACATCAAGATTATCTTGCAACTCTTTATTAGGATCCATTTTAAAAGCAAAGATACGTTTTAGAAGATAAATTTCATTAGGGAGAGTTTTGGTAAAAAACAACTCATCTAGTTTTTTCCAAATGACAGCTGGATCTTCTGAATCTCCATATTCCCTTGTCATACTATACGCCATCTTCTTCATCTCATTCCACTGGAGCTCCGTGATACTTACTGGAAAATCATCATCTTCTCTAATCGCCAAGTCTACCTTTTGTTGCATAAGAACCGCCTTGATTTTTCGCTTTCAAAGGGCAAAATCTTCATTTCCATCAAACTTCTTAAGAATGAAGTTTGAACCCATCTTGCAGGAAAAAATCCCAAGATTTATGCAGCACCCACAACTACTTTCCAAACCTCTTCTCTTTAACTTCTAAACTTCAAGAAACTGATCAAATCTTGATCCCAGCACTGTTCTTGAACCTCAAGAATCCGATCAAATCTTGATCCCAACACCATTCTTGAATCATCTAAGAAGTTTCCTTTGATTCTTGGAGTCTTGCTCTGATACCACTGTTGTAGCTCTGATACCACTGTTGAAAATCACCTAAGAATCCTAGGTTGTGACCTTTAAACACCCAAGTCTAGAATGATTTAGACCAACACAAGAATCAAACCACAAAAGAGAAAACACAAGCAATTGTTATTGAGGTTCGACAAATTACCTATGTCTCCATGAGCTCCTCCGAGCTCTTTGCACTAAATCAATGGAGTTCTTACAATTACAGCAACACCTCCTCAAGAACTATGTGTTCTTGATGAATGAAAGAAGAGAAAAGAAAGAGATAAGAACTAAGTGTTTTCCTGGAATTTTTCCCAAGAAAATTCCAATTACAAAGCCCTTGAACCCCAATCTGGAATACTCTCTCTCACTAAAAACACCTCTGAAGATTTGAGAGTCTTTCGCTCTAAACACTAGCCACTCTTGGAATAAGACTTCTTCTTGTGTTTCTTCCTTGTTTCTCTCTTGTGTTGTGTTGTCTTGTGTTATTGCTCCTAGATGACCCTTTATATAGAGCAATAACTTCCTTAACCAACTTGAAGTCAATCTCAACCCTTTGATCTTGAGAACCAAACAATCATGGCCTTCCAAGATGTCTAAGTGATCTTGTGCATTTTAATCAAGACTTAACACACCAGCTAGAAAAACAGAACAGAGGCATCAGGTGTGCTTCGCGCTGCAGCTCATAATAGGGCAGGCCGTGGCGCACAACAGGGGAAAAAGCCTCCACCTGCGAGAGGCTGCAGCACAGCCCAGCTTGTGCTGCAGCGCACATCTGGATGAGAAAATCCTCTTCGCTGGAGGCCGCAGTGCACAAACTTTGTGCCGCGGCGCCAAAGACTGCTGAAGCTTCATCTTCAATCTTTAATTTCTGAGACAAATTCCCAACATAAGTTATGAGAGAAGAGAAAGGTTATAAAGTTTTTAAATCTTTATGTATTTTGGAGATACATGGATCAAAATATGTTAGAGAGATTATATGAATTAAATTGAGGATATAAAGAGTTAAAATAAGTGATTTCTAGGATGAGTAAATGTTAGTGGAGTTAAATTGGTTATTTTGAAATTATCAAGATTTGATGATTTATTATATAAGACTTTTAATGATGAGCACAAGTGTCATTCAAAGGAGTACTTGAGAGAGATATGGTAAATTACTTGGAAAATAAAGTGGTGTACAGATGATATCGATGAAATGTCATTGGAGGTGATAAATGAATTACTTAGAATAATAATTTGAGAATATAACACTCAATATTAAATTGACTTTGTTAAAAGTTTTGAAAATATGGAAGTTATTTATAGTTGGGAGTTCTAGTAATACTATATTTAAGAACTTTATAGCTGCAATAATTATTTTATATTAAAGTGGAGATTTAAAAAGTGGTAAAATTACCCTTCTAAGAATATTTGTGGTCGATGATCATGATAAAGAATGAATTATTAATAACATAAATAAAACTTGATCCATATGAAGTTCTTGATAGTGTGTCATGTTTAAATCATACTACTAGTTTTATTGGCTTATTTTGGAAGTTTATCATAGTTTGGTGATGAGAAATGACTAGATTGATGTACTTATATTTTTGGGGTGAACACCGATTTGAATAGGTATATTTGTTAAGTAAGATGATGGAAAATAAAGGTTATGTATCTCAAACTAGTGGTGCAATATTATTATACTTAACAAAGCAACTAGATTGATATACTTATATTTTTTTAGATTGATCGGTATACTTATTTGATATGAATGCTTTTAGGAAGTTGCAATAACATGATTAAATTTCTTTGGAGTTAATTACTTATTGATAATTATAAGAGAGGTAAAAAGAAAATTTTTGGGTTAAGCTAAAGAGTTGGGCATGATCTTAAAATGGTTTTATTGATAAGTTTGTGCAGGATAATGGATATGTACGTAAATCTGAATTTGTTAAACTAAAGAAATTTTTTTACGCTTAAAGTTTGTTTGTCCGAGACTTGAGATTCAGCGTGTTTCTAGTTTAGGCTTTAGTCAAATTTTGAGAAATAGACTTTGTTTCTAATCGTTTTTTCTATTCTTTAAAACCGACGGGAAAACAAAATTATAACTATTGGAGGGATTGTAACTCAAAAAATTTTGTATGAGAGATCATGCCTTTGTAATTCTCTCCATGGAATAATATTACTTATTTGGAAGAGTAAATTGTAAGGTTGCTATTTTAGTCTATATAAGTTGATTAAGAAGATTGGTGTTGTCTCCCTAGTTATCTTAAATTCTTTTGTGCTCAATATTCCTGCCTTCAAGAAAATTTACTTTAGAATTGTCTCTTATATAATCGCTTAGCAATTGGTTCTGCTAAGAGTGAATCCTTGTGGTGTTGAGGGGCCTATAGCAATCTTTGTGAAGAAGGTTTAAATTTTGGCATAAAACCATTGTTTCTGGTGTAGGTATTTTGGCATAAATGCATAACAAAGAAGGTCACTTGAGAACTTAAAGTAACTTATATAATCTTAATTTCAACATCTTTTTCGAGTCTTGAGATAAATTTCGAGGACTAAATTTTGTTAGGGGGTAGATTTGTAAAACCCGCACCTTAGTGATATGGGTGATTTAGTAATTTATGTTTTTATTGGCATTATCATAATCATCATGCATACTTGTCACATAAATAAATTACTGTTTTGAAGATAGAATGAATGTCAAGAAAATTACATTAAAATAAATTGTAGACCAAGGTCCAAACCCAAGAGGGGGTGAATTGGGTTTTTAAAATTTTTTCTCACTACAAACAAGTTTTAAAACTTACAAGCACAATCAAGAATGACAAGTATAGTAGAGCTAAAAGTAAAGAGATAAGGAAGAAAATGTGCAAACACTATTATAGTGCTTTTGCAATATTGGATTTCTCCAACCCTACGTCCATTCTCTTCAAGGAACCTTCTTAAAGCAGTCAACTAATAACTCGAGCAACTTCACAGGTGTTGCTCTAACCGTACATGATCTCTTATGGTTAAAGAAATCTTTTATAAGAAGTGTTTAACTCCAAAACACTCTAAGAGTTACACTAACTCTTCTTTTTTACAATGATTGGAAATTTAATAATCAAGAAAAAAAGAGACTTTGTATTTAATGATCTTACAAAGAAGAACTGATCTCTCTTAGAAGTTTAAAGCTTTTAAAAATTACTCATAAAGATTTTTGAGAAAACTTTTAATGAAATAAATGAGAAGATGAAGATTAATTACTTAAGGGTTATTTTCTTATCTCATTTATGATGAGCTTTTATAGTTTAAAAGCCTATTAGCCGTCACTTATAGTAAAATCCCGTTTAATAGTGGTTCACTACATTTATTGAACTGAATGACGCTTTAGATTTGAATTATTACTATTATTTTCAAATATTCAGTCGACTAACTAATTTTGTTTAGTCAACTGGATGCTCTTTTAAAATTCAAATTGTGTCAAGTAATTCATTCAATCGACTAAAAGGATTGTTAGTCGACTGGATCAGAAGGCAAAAAGTTTATGTTCTTCATTCAATCGACTTAAAAATTTGATCTAGTTGACTTAATGATTCTTTTAAAGAATCATAAAGTCAACTAGATTCACTCAGTCGATTGAATGGATGACCTGAAACACACTTTTTTGTTTTTCCAGTCAAAATGATTTTTGTCAAAACATTTTTTAAAAAAAAATTGAGCCATAGAAAAAAGCTAGTTACTTAAGTAAGAGGGTTACATTATTTAAATTACTCTTCTAGTAACTAATCTTTATCTTCAACTTTGTCCAAGGTTGAAGTCTTAGGTGGTTGACTTTTGAGGAACGAGCTTTGCAGCTTTAAACACTTAGATAAATTGGTAAGCACAATTTAATATATATTTGTCATCATTAAAATCAAATAAGGGTCAACAATCTTCCCATTTTTGATGATGACAAAACCACAAGGAGAAAAATATTTTTGAAATAAGTGTTTAATTTTTTTTTATTAGAAATGGACAGAGTCTCCTCTGTTTATATGATAAAAACCTCCTGCATTTTCAAAAGAAAACTCAAGTAGTAATATAAGTAGTTATAAGTTATTTCAAATCATTTAAATACTTAAAGGAGCAATGCTCTCTTTTAATCTATGCATATAACACAATTTTTATATTTTCTCCTTTTTCTCCCTTTTTTTGTCAACAGTAGAAAAGGGAGTCCAAAAGAGAGAAATAAAATTCTAACTCCACGGATAGTAAGAAAAGGACAAAATAAATCTGTATATGAAAATTTAGCTCAAATTAAAGAGGTTAATCTTTCACAAGAAGAATTAGAAAAATGAAATACAAGCTAAAGAATTACAGCAAGTAAAGAAAAGTAAGAGATCTAATTGAGCTAAAATAAACTTTCATAAATATAACCTAAGGCTCCCATGAACCTAGTAAAGGTAACTTTCAACCGTAACAGTGAAGGTTTCCATGAGCCAAAAAAATACATCATAGTAAGTGCTTGCAAAAGGTGCTAGAGTCGCAGAATGTAAAAGAAGATATTAGTGCATCCAGTAAGGGTCAAGAGGAGGAGAGGAACCATAGTATCGAAGACTATTATGGATCGCTCTAATCTAATCATGCATCTCGACATTCTATTCTTGAAGGTCAACAAAGGTGCCTTGAGAGTTAAAATTGAAGGATGAAAGATCATCGTATACCGTGCGCAGTCCAACCTTAGATCCTCAAGATGGGCTTCAATTGCCTGCTGCATGCTGGTCATGGTGACCTGAAGACTAGCCAGAACCAAAAGAATATCCTAAAAACCATCTGAACCTCCTGTATCTGTAGTTCTCTGCTGAGAGCCTCCAAGAGCAAATGGTTCTTCTGCTACTGCTTCACCAGGAGCTTCATTTCCAATTCTTATATGTTTTCTCGGGTTTAGAGATGACTAGGTTGTCGCTAATCATACATCCCATCTTCTTAAAGACAAGACATTGATCACATCAGTTAGATCAAATTCTTGAGACTCGTTCTCAAGAAAGGGAACCATAAAATACTTGAGGATCAAAGTAATCAACATGCCATAAAGAATTTCTCCTATATTGTTATCATGCTCGACTATCATGTTGCTTAGGATTAGTGGGTAGAGGGTGTAAAGAGTCTTGGTTTTAAGACAATAGATTATGATGAAATCTAGTTTGGAAGGATAGTTTTTAATGCCTATCCTGGGATAGATGGTCCAATTGATAACTAGGTTTAGGATCCTAGAATCTAATGGTAGATAATGGTAAGTGTTGTAAGTTTGAATACCATAAGCATAACACTTATCTCCTATGACCACTTTACAGGCCTCATGATAATCAAAATATTTGGGCCAATCGTCTTTTATCCACTTTATCCCTTTAGAAGGTAGGTTTAAAATCCTATAAAAGACACTAGGTGTCATAATGAATGCTATCCCTATAAGCATAGTATAAAAAGTAATGGAGGAGGGTGAAGACTATTTTAGATTGGTGTAAAATTGATGGATAAGCCTAGGGTAGTATATTTCATGCAAGGTGGGCATGCTTGTCCAGGGCTTTGTACCATGCCCATGGTCATACATCTCGTGTCTCTTAGTAGTGTTGGTGCCTAATGGAAATTTTATAAATCTTTATTTTCTTTTGTTTTGTATTTTTGGAAGTATGATGGCTCAAGTATATGCAATGTTTCCTCTTGCTAGAGCTCCAAATGACTTAAGACTCTTTTGGGGGGAGGAGGTGAGTAATTTACTCACTAGTTATGATCAAGAATATTGTCCTACTGGTTACTTGTGGTGCCCCCTGCCCCAACAACATGCTTGTAAATGCTTATATTAATGAAGCTTTTATGCATTCATGTGTCTAGAGTTGGTTATGTGTTATTTCATATTTTGGCTCATATGTGCTTGGTTATCTAGGCGTGCCCCGAGCTATGGTGTGTGTTGCTTGCAGTGGGTGTGCGCCCCTGGGCATGCCGCTTATTGCTTGCTAAGGGTTTGTCACACCTTGCCTGTATTTACTGTTGTTTGATCCTTTGATTGTTATATGATATAATTTTGTGGCTAATATGATTTTTTTTTTGCTTGCAAAGTGTGCAAGCCTTAAAGCTACTCAAGTGAGCTAGAATGACTTACTTGTTTGGGGGGGGGGGGGACCAAGTGTTGGAAATCACCTTGACAAGATACCCAGGTGGTGATCTTCCAAACACCCAAGTCTAGAATGACTTGTTAAAAGAAATACAGCAATCGAAAGCAAGAAAGAAATGAAGACAAGCGATTTGTTATCGAGGTTCGACAATAGCCTACATCCCCATGAGTTCCTCTGAACTCACTGTACTAAATTAATGGTTCTTTGTAATTACAACAACTCTCTTCAAGAAACCTCAAGTTCTTGAAGAAACCAAGAAGAGAATAAAGAAGATGATAAGAACTATTACAATGCTCTCTATCTATACTACTCTCTCTTCTTTACAACCAGCCTCTCTACAATGAGTCCCTCTTATGTTTTGTGTCTTTGCACTCTCACAAAATTCTATCTTGTATTGTGTCTTGTCACTCTTTACAATTGATCTCAAAGTATGTCACAAACTTATGTTGAGAATAAAGCTAAGTGACCCTTTATATAGTGCACCAACTTCTTGTCCAATCTTGAGAGTCAATCTCCACCCTTAGATCTTGATGACAATTTAACCATGGCCCTCCATCAATCCTAAGTGGTGCTGTGCATTTTAGCTTGCATCCACGCACCTAAGAAGAGGCTTAAACAAGCTGTCCATGTGTGCATCAGTGTGCCTAGCACTGCGGCACTGAATAGGGGGCGGTGTCGCGCTAGGCAAAGCACCCTTTTCACCATTTGCTGGGCGGTGTGGCATTGGTGAAGGAGCAGTGTGGCACACACTGAAGCTGCCCTTCACACAGCTGTGCGCACTCCTTTTCCTTGTGCACACACACCCAAAGTGATGCACACACATGTGTGCACTCCTTTAACATGCTGAAATTTAATCTTCCAACCTTGGTTTAGACTTTAACCATTTTTGAACCATGTCTAAACCATGTTTAAACCTTAGAAAAATACCAACAATCTCTACCTTTGTCTAAGTGTTTAAACCCGAACCATTGTTTAGAGAACTTCAGGATCCAAATTCATCTTAAGTCATCAATTAACCGACTCCAATCCTAAGTAGTCCAAGGTAATAATTGAACTTACTTAGAGGTAGGACTTTAGTACCTAAATCCACAGGATTTTCTTCCATGGCTACCTTGTCCACATGGATGCATCCTTTCGTAACATTTTCCCAAATGAAATGATACCGAACATCCATATGCTTTGTCCTCTCACAGAACACCAGATTCTTACACAAGTGCAATGCACTTTTACTATCCGAAAACACCACAACCTGCTCCTCCAGTACCTTTAACTCTTCTAGCAACCCTTTGCACCACAAAGCCTCCTTAATGGCCTCCGTAGCCGCTATGTACTCAGCCTCGATTGTTGAGAGTGCTACCACCGGCTGCAACTGAGCCTTCCAACTTACACAACATCTGTTTAAGCTGAAGAAGTAGGAGGTAATCGATCTCCTTTTATCCCGGTCTACTACATAGTCTGAATCCATAAAACCCTCAAGGCAAATAGACTTACCCCTCTTCTCATAAACCAGCCCTTCTTCTGGGCTTCCCTTCAAGTACCTCAGCAACCACTTCATCCCAAGCCAATGCTCCTTTCTAGGATTACTCATAAACCTGCTGAGAACACTTATTGCATGAGCAATATTAGGTCTAGTGCTTACCATGGTGAACATAACAAAACCTATAGCACTAGAATAAGGGACTTTTTCCATTTCTTTCTTCTCTGCCTCCGATCTCAGACATTGATTGCTGGAGAACTTGAAATGACCAGCAAGGGGAACCTTCACTAGTTTGCTATCTTCCATAGAGAACTTAGATATCATCTTCTCTATGTAGGAAGTTTGAGAGATCTTCAATCTGTTTCTCTCCCTTTCCCAAATGATACACATCCCAAGGATCTTCTGTGCATGGCCAAGATCCTTCATCGCAAACTCCTCACTAAGTTGAGCCTTCAATTTCTCTCCATATTGCTCCCAACCAGCAACATGTCATCAACATAGATGAGGATGATCACCACTTCCTCAACCTTCTACCCCTTATAGTACAAGCACGAATCATAGTAGCTCCTCATGAAACCTAAGCTAATTACAAAGGAATCAAACCTCTTATTCCATTGCCGAGGTGATTGCTTCAGGCCATAGAGAGATTTCTTCAATTTGCACACCAACTCTCCCTACCTTCCTTCCTCATAGCCTTCGGGTTGCCTCATGAAAATGGTCTCATCGAGCTCTCCATGTAAGAACACTGTCTTCACATCCACTGGATCGATTTCCCAATCAAATTAGACCACTAATGCTAACACTATCTATATCGTCTTGTACTTTACAACCGGTGAGAAGATTCCGGTGAAATCTATGCCTTCTTTTTGTGTGAACCTCTTCGCCACCAGCCTAGCTTTATACCGAACTTCATCCCCTAGAGTATTCCCTTCTTTGATCTTGTAGATCCATCTACAATCCACAACTCTCTATTTTTCTGGTTTGGGCGCCAACTCCCAAGAGTTGTTCTTCATCAAAAAAATCCATTTCTTCCTCCATAGCTAGCTGCCACTTTAACGAATCCTTACATTCCATAGCTTCCATGTAAGTTTCTGGTTCAACCTCTCCTTCTGTCCAATGAGCTACTATATTAGCATCCGCAAACCTATATCTCAAAGGTGGTTTAACCACCCTCCTTCCCCCGTCCCTTGTGAGCTGGTAGTCATTATGACTTGCCGCATCAACCTATTCTTGTTTAGCTTCTTCTTGAGTTTCTTGAGCATGGCCTTCATTCAAGGGCTCTACCTGGTCCGAACTCTCTTGCCTTCCTTGCTCTACCTGAACCGAACTCTCCTTGATGCGATGCTCCACAACTTTCGGACTGGTTTGCTCACTAGCCCCTACAAGGTTAGTTTTCTCTAAGTAGGGAAATAACAATTCATTAAAAATAACATCCCTACTTATAATGAGTTTCATGCCTTTCTTTTCTAAGTACCACAACCTATATCCTTTAACCTCATCACCATATCCTAGAAATACACATTTTCTAGATCTTGGGCTAAGTTTATCCTCCTTTTGATGTGCATATGCAGAACACCCAAAAGTCTTAAGGTTGCTTAATTCAGGGGGTTTCCCACTCCACATCTCCATGGGAGTCTTGAGCTCTAAAGCTCTAGAGGGTGATCTATTTACCAATTATGCAGCTCTAGCCACAGCTTCTCCCTAAAAATATTTTGGTAAACCAGATCCTATTAACATGCACCTAACATTTTCTATAAGGGTTCTATTCATCCTCTCAACAACTCCATTTTGCTAAGGTGTTTTTACAACCGTCCTATGCCTTAGAATGCCATTTAATTCACAGAATTTATCAAAATCCTTATTGCAAAATTCTAATCCATTATCGGTTCGTAAAGCCTTAACTACCCTACCCGTTTGAGTTTCCAGCAACTTCTTCCACATAACAAATTTATCCAAGGCATCTGATTTATTTCAAAGTAAATAAACTCACACTCTTCTTGAATAATCATCAATTAAAGACAGAAAGTAAAAGTTACCTCCCTGTGTTGGTGTTCTTGCTGGTCCCCAAAGGTCCGAATGAATGTAGTCAAGAATCCCCTTAGACTTGTGCACTCCGGTGTTGAAGATGACCCGATATTGCTCCCAAGAATGTAACTCTCACAGAAATCCAGTTTCTCTACTTTATCACCACCAAGTAGACCATCCTTGCTAAGAACTTATAGGCCCTTTTCACTCATGTGTCCCAAGCGAGTGTGCCAAAGGGCTGCCCAATCCATCTCAGCCATCAAGCTTGCTACTTGATCATCGATTTCTATCTCTCTGATCATCTCATAGAGTCCATCGTTTCTTGCTTCCTTGATCACTACCAAAGATCCCTTGGTTACCTTGATCTTTTCTCCCTCTACTTTACATGTATATCCTATGGAATCCAGTTGCCCCAATGAGATCAAATTTCTCTTCAAATCTGGAAGATACCTCACATTTCGCAGAAGCCTTGTGACTCCATCAAACATCTTCAATTGGATGTCTCCAATGCCCGTCACTTGGCAAGAATTGTCATTCCCCAATAAGACCTTTCCATCATTGATCTCCTTGAAATTCTTGAACCATTCCTTGTGACGGCACATGTGATAAGTGCACCCGAAATCCATAATCCACTTTTCGCTGCCTTGCCTCATGCTCACATTTGAGCACACAACAAGAACATCATCTTGCTGTTCTCCTTTGGCAACCGAAGCCTCTTTATTATTGGTGTGGCTTCTTCTCTCATCCCACATCTTCTTCTTGCAATCTTTTCTGAAATGGCCCTCTTTGTAGCAGTAGAAGCACCTCTTTCCAAATCTTGATTTGGAATGTGCTCTCCCATGGCTTTGCCCTCTACCTCTTGATTTCTCCCGGTAGTTGTCATGGTTGCTACTGCCATTCCGAGTTGCTGGCCTTCCTCTTACGAACAGCCCATCTCCACTTGATGTCTCCTTCATCTTGGCTTTGAAGTCATGTGCCCTTATGGCATTGATCACAATCTCCTTGGTTAAAGTATCCTTTTCATACTCAATAGCATTAATCAAATTATTAAAGCAATCAGGAAGAGAATTTAACAAAATGACAACCAATTGTTCATCCGAGAATTTAATACTACAAGTAGCTAAATCTTGAACTAGTTTATTAAAGACATCAAGATTATCTTGCAACTCTTTACTAGGATCCATTTTGAAAGCAAAGATTCTTTTAAGAAGATAAATTTTGTTAGGGAGAGTTTTGGTAAGAAACAACTCATATAGTTTCTTGCATATGACAGCCGGATCTTCTGAGTCTCCGCACTCCCTTGTGACACTATTCGACATGTGCAAGAAAATGGTGCTGTAAGCCATCTTCTTCATCTCAATCTGCAGGTCCTCTGTGGCACTTGCTGAAAAAGCATCATCTTCTCCAATAGCCAAGTCCACTTTCTATTGCATAAAAACATCCTTGATCTTCCACTTCCATAGGGAAAAATCTCCTTTTCCATCAAATTTCTTAACCATGAAATTTGAAGCCATCTTTGCGGACAAGATCCCAGATTTATGGAATACCCACTAATGCTTTCTTCAACCTCAAGAACACGATCGAAGATGGATCTTAACACCATACTTGAATCACCCTCAAGAACACGATTTGATCTTGATCTTTAATCCATTCTTGAATCACCCAAGAAGTTGATCTTTGATTCTTAGAGTCTTGACTCTGTAACCTTCTTGTTCTTACTCCGATACCCAGCTGTGCAAGCTCTGATACCACTATTGGAAATCACCTTGACAAGATGCTCAGGTGGTGATCTTCCAAAGACCCAAGTCTAGAATGACTTGTAGAAAGAAATACAGCAATCGAAAGCAAGAAAGAAAAAAAGACAAACGATTTGTTATCGAGGTTCGGCAATAGCCTACGTCCCCGTGAGTTCCTCTGAACTCTCTACACTAAATTAATGGTTCTTTATAATTATAGCAACCCTCTTCAAGAAACCTCAAGTTCTTAAAGAAACCAAGAAGAGAAGAAAGAAGATGATAAGAACTATTACAATGCTCTCTATCTATACTACTATCTCTTCTTTAGAACCAACCTCTCTACATTGAGTCCTTCTTGTGTTTTGTGTCTTTGCACTCTCACATAATTCTCACTTCTATTGTGTCTTGTCACTCTTTACAAGTGATCTCAAAGTATGTCACAAACTTATGTTGAGAATGAAGCTAGGTGACCCTTTATATAGTGCACCAACTTCTTGTCCAATCTTGAGAGTCAATCTCCACCCTTAGATCTTGATGACCACTTAACCATGGCCCTCCATCAATCCTAAGTGGTGTTGTACATTTTAACCTTGCATCCATGCACCTAAGAAGAGGCTTAAATAAGCTGTCCATGTGTGCATCAGTGTGCCTAGCGCTGCGACACTGAACAAGGGGCGGTGCGGTGCTAGGCAAAGCACCCTTTTCACCACTTGCTGGGCGATGCATCGCTGGTGAAGGAGCAGTGCAGCACACACTGATGCTACCCTTCACATTGCTATGTGCACTCATTTTCCTTACTAAATAGGGGTGTGCACACATACCCAAAGTGATGCACACACATGTGTGCACTCCTTTAACATGCTAAAATTTAATTTTCCAACCTTGATTTAGACTTTAACCATCTTTGAACCATGTTTAAACCATGTTTAAACCTTAGACAAATACCAACACCGAGACAAGTGGTGCACAGACCTACACTATTAGTGTTTGTCTAAGGATTAAATGGGTTGAAGAATGAAGCTTCATCAGGCCTTGGCGCCGCAGCACAAGGAGTGTGCGCCTCAGCGCCCAGCAATTGAAGGAAGATCCTGGAACAGGTGTGTGCCGCAGCTCAAGGTGTGCACACCGCGGCATGGCCCTATGCACCATGGCATAGCCACCCAAGCCACGGCATCCCGTAAAACAGCAAGGTTACCCCCCTTCTAAGCCGCGACATGCCCTGTTTTGAGCCATGGCATGCCCTGTTCTGAGTCGCGGCACGAAGGCACACCTGATGCTTTTGAATCAGCATTTCAAATGGTGAGTGGGACTTGATTAAAATGCACAAGATCACTTAGACTTGTTGGAGGGCTATGATTGATTGGTCCTCAAGATCTAAGGGTTGAGATTGACTTCAAGATTGGTTCAAGAAGTTGGTGCACTATTTAAAGGGTCATCTAGCTTCAATAAAAAATGAGAGAAAGATAACATCATCATACAAGAGAATTCAATTGCAAGTATGAGAGTGCAAAGACACAAAACATAAGAGAGGCACTAGAATAGATCTCATTAAAGAGTGGCTGGGATTGAGAGAGAGAGTGCATACAAGAAGAGGGGTTCAAGGGCTTTGTAATTGGAATTTTCTAGGGGAAAATCTAGGGAAACACTTAGTTCTTATCTCTTTCTTTTTTCTTCTTTCATGTATCAAGAACAAGAGGGCTATTGAGGAGGTGTTGCTGTATTTGTAAGAACTCATTGATTTAGTGCAGAGAGCTCAGAGTAGCTCACGGGGACATATGCATTTGCCGAACCTCGATAATAATTGCTTGTGTTCTTTCTTTGCTTGATTGCTGCATCTGTTCATTGCAAGTCATTCTAGATTTGGGTGTTTGGAAGATCACCACCTGGGCATCTTGAAGGAGATTTCCAATAGTGGTATCAGAACTTTGATGAGCGGGTATCGGAGCTAGAACAAAAGGTATCGGATCAAGACTCCAAGAATCAAAGGTGACTTCTTGGGTGATTCAAGAACGGAGTAGAGATCAAGATCTGATCGGGTTCTTAAGGGTGATTCAAGAACGGTGCTGGGATTAAGATTTGATCGTGTTCTTGAGATTTAGAAGTTGGAAAGCAATTGTGGGTGCTGCATAAATCTTGAGATTTTCTCCGCAAGATGAGTTCAAACTTCATTGTTGAGAAGTTTGAAGGAATGGGAGACTTTGCCCTTCGGAAGCGGAAAATCAAGGTTGTTCTTATATAACAAAAGGTGGACTTGGCTATTGGAGAAGATGATGCTTTTCTAGCAAGTATCACAGAGGTCTAGCGGATTGAGATGAAGAAGATGGCATATATCACCATCTTTCTGCACATGTCGGATAGTGTCATAAGGGAATGCGGAGACTCAGAAGATTCAGCTGTCATATGGAAGAAACTAGATGAGTTGTTTCTTACCAAAACTCTCCTTAATAAGATTTATCTTTTTAAATGAATCTTGACTTTTAAAATGGATCCTAATAAAGAGTTGCAAGATAATCTTGATGTGTTTAATAAACTAGTTCAAGATTTGGCTAGTTGTAGTATAAAATTCTCGGATGAACAATTGGCTGTTATGTTATTGAATTCTCTTCCTGATTATTTTGAAAGTTTGATTAATGCTATTGAATATGGAAGAGATACACTAACTATGGAAATTGTGATCAATGCTATAAGGGCTTATGATTTCAAAGCCAAGATGAGGGAAGCATCAAGTGGAAAAGGGTTGTTCGTTAGAGGAAGGCCAGTAACTCGGAATGGCAGAAGCATCCATGGCAACTACCGGGAGAAATCAAAGGGTAGAGGGCTGATGAGAGTCATAAAATACATCTTAACAGTACTTAATTGTTATCATTTTAGGGTTGATATAGGTTTTAATTGCACTTTTATACGTTAACAACTCTAAAGTATCATTCTTGGATCATTGATCTATGTCGGTGCATTTTCAGGTACTTTAAGCTCAAAAGAGGAGGAAAAGTTATCATTGCTTGAGGTACAAAGACTCGAGGCATACTGGAGTGAAGGAATGCTTCTGGAAGGATAAGATGGGGGGCTTAAAAGAGCAACAGCTGCTGCCCGCACCGGAAAGGAGTTTCACTAAATTGCCTGAATTGCCCGTACAAATCAATCATTTTTGCAAATTAAAATGTATTGATACAAGAAGAACCAGGATATGAGCCATATATTCTTAGAAAGATCCGGAAGTCTATTTTCTAGAGAATTTTACGGTTCATAAAAATTATTTTTCTAGAGAAAGTTGTGGCAGTTTAAGTAGACAAAGGTCAGTCTGTACAGGCTGTGCGGGATTTCAGCGGGAAGGGCATGTGAAGGCTTAAATCCCACATCGGTTGAAAAGACATTTCTATATCCCACATCCCACATGGGATTGGAAACACATTGCACTCTTGGTATTTCCCTATAAAAGGCATACTCCACTTCAGCTTTGAGAACCATCGGAGAATCTGAGATCATTAGAAAGTGAATCCAGAGG
The DNA here is from genome assembly GCA_023935145.1 of Bretschneidera sinensis. NCBI lineage: Eukaryota > Viridiplantae > Streptophyta > Magnoliopsida > Brassicales > Akaniaceae > Bretschneidera > Bretschneidera sinensis. Next base: position 28,959,417 of record CM043705.1, on the reverse strand, counting down.
GCCTTTAGGAGTAATCCAGAGAGCTCTTAGGAGGAATCCGAAGTACTTTTGGAGGGCAAGCTGAGGAATCACCAAAGCATTTGCTACCAAGGTGGAGATAATCGTTGAGAGGCCGGAGGCAACTTGAGGACACATAAGCCCTATGGCCTGTTAGTCTCCAAGCAAGGCGAAGGGATGAATCCCTAGGTGTAGTTGTTCTTATTTTCCTTTATTTGATTCAGTTGTAGTTTGGTATTATTTTCATTAAACATTATTATGTTTTATTCTTTAATTTCATTAGTAGATTTCTTATTAGTCCGGTGAATGCATGCTTCTTTTCCATATAAGTCTAGTCATGCTCTTCTTATGTGTATTTGTTTGGGTGTGATTGAGTCCGGTAGATCTCTTTTATAGATTTGTCCATTGCTACGGTATTGTCATTTAGATATATCGTCATCTTTTGGTAATTTATAAGTTAGGTCATGTGTGCTTGAAAGTAAAGAATAATTCATATCAATTACATTAGGGTTTATACATGCGCTTTAATTGAATATTTGTCGATTGCCTGTTTGGGATGTGAAACTTGCAATCGAGATAAAAACAACTGAATCAAGTTAGGATTAGGGCAACGAACTTAGGGAGGATTTCTGGAACCTTGTTGTTTCTTTATTATATTATCCATCAATTATTTACACAAATTTGACACAATCAACAATTCAGATTTTGTCACTTTAACTTTTATCGTTTGTGTTGAGGTTTACACCTTCTTTTGTAATTAGTTTGTTTCCCTGTAGAATCGACACCCCAAAGCTGTACTACAATACCACGGTATGTTTTTGGCATAATCAAATTTTGGCACCGTTGCCAGGGAAACGCGCTTAAGTACAAAGAAGATTGTCAACTTTGAGACATAACGGTAGAAGAATTGTAGATAGTTTTTCTTTTCAGCAACTGTAAAGGCGGTAACTTCGTTCCTTCTTTTAGCTTGCTGCATTGTTTTTTTTCCTTTTTTTCTTTTTATAGTATTTTTTTATTATTGTTCTTTTTTCTAAGTTTTGATTTTTTGATTTTTTTATTTATTATTATTCTGTTTTATTTATTTCCGCTCTGATTCATTTGGTGCATGTTTAGACCAAGAGATTTGCGAGGTAGATTCATTAGAAGACCCGAACTAGAATTAACCTCTCATTCCGAGTCTGATAGTGAAACCTCACCTAGATCAACCAATAGTGGAAACTCAAGTGAGAATTTAGAGGATTTTGTTAACATTACTGATAACCTTAATGAGAATGTTGCTAGGACACTTCAGGATTACCTCCACCCTACACGCACAGCCACACCATCATGCATCATGTTTCCAGCCAATACTCGCCAATTAGATCTTAAACCAAGGATGATTCAATTACTCCCTACATTTCATGGCTTGGATAATGAAAACCCATATGTGCACATTAGAGAGTTTGAGGAAGTAGTCGTGACTTTTCATAGTCAAGATGAAACTGATGACACTGTGAGGCTTAAGTTCTTTCCTTTCGCTTTGAAGGATAGAGCTAAGAGTTGGCTATACTCACTAAGACCATGATCTATTGGGTCATGGACTAAGATGACTCGGGCTTTCTTTAATAAATACTTTCCCCAACATAAGACCAACGCTTTGAAAAGGCAAATATCCACCTTTGAACAAAATGATAGTGAGACCGTATATCAATCTTGGGAGAGATTTAAGGAGTTATTGAGTATGTGCCCTCACCATGGGTATGAGAGTTGGCGTTTAGTGAGCTATTTTTATGAGAGACTTACATATAGAGAGCGCCAATTCGTAGAGATGATGTGTAATGGTGAATTTTTGGAGAAAGATCTTGATGAGGCCATAGAGTACCTCAATGAGCTTGCTGAAAAAGCTCACACTTGGACTGGACCTAGTGCTACTGAAAGCACAAATAGGTCACGACCTATAGGGAACCCAAATGGTGGTGGAATTTACCATCTTAGGGAAGAGGATAACCTTAAGGCCAAGGTCGAGATGCTCACTAGGGAACTAGAGGTGTTAAAGACTAAAAGCTCAAAGCCAACACAAGTAGCTAATCATGCAGCGTCTTTGAAACCATGTTTTATATGTGGCGAGGTAGATCATCTCACCCAAGAGTGTCCCACATTTGCTGAGATGAGAGGGATGTATAAGGAACAATGTAATGCCTTAGGCATGTACAAGAACCTTTGACACCCTTCTCTGATACTTATAATCCGAGATGGCGAAATCACCCCAATTTCAGCTGGAAGTCTGAAAACTAGCAGCTTGCACAAACCCTTGCACCATATCTTGAACCATATCATGAACCTGTGTCTTCTAGGAGTTCTTTAGAAGACACTTTACATGCTTTTATTGAAGCACAGGGGAAGACTAATCAAAGGCTTGAATCTTTAATTATGCAGGTTGTTGAAGAACATAAAGAGATAAAGAGCCAAGTGTCCAAGTTAATGAGCTACTTGAGTGTGACTAAGCGAGGTAAGTTCCCTTCTCAAGCTTAGTCCATATCTCATGGTCAGCACCAGGTGTAACAAAATGTGAAGGAGGTGAATGCCATTGAGACAATAAGTGGTAAGTTATTACACATCCCAACAATAAAAAAATCAGAGGATGTGGACGAAAGCCACCAAGCATACATGATGGACTCATTCATGGAAAAGGTCCAGCACCTTAATCCATTGGAGTTCACCCTCACCCATGGCTTAGCAAGAGCATATGCTGAGTCAGAATTTGCGGATGTTATTGATGACATCATTGAGGCCTCTCAAAAGCATACAAGCACCAAATTTGGCAATGAAGCAGTGGCTGGTGCATTTAACCTATGTTTTTCTAAGAGGGAATAAGGGCGTCTAGCTGAAGACGTAAAACTTAGCACTCATGGGAGGCACCCCACAGCATATCCTTTTACTATTATTATTTTTCTTTCTTGTTTATTATTCACATTTTTTTTCTTTCTGTTTTCCAGTATTAACTTGGTATTTCATTTTCAAGGAAAAATATACGAAGCAGTTCAAATGATAGAGCACAATTTTCAGCTTTTGTGCACCTTTGGCTACAAGAGGAGTCTCCTTTATTCTTTCTTTTATATTGAGGTCAATGCAATTTTTAAGTTGGGGGTGGAGGAAACACATCTCTTTGCTTCCATATTCTTTATTTCCATACATTTTTTTTTATTTTTCCATTGAACTGCTTGGTGTCATTTTTCTTTTTGTTTGTTTCTAGCATGCTTGGTGTTAGCCTTAGAGTTAATTCACATGTCAATGATATGAGCTTAATTGAGATAGCAGATATCATGTAGAAGAAGTTGAATCTTGCTTTGGTTTGAAATTAATTAAAGTATCAATCTTCATTTGGTTTGAGACTCTAGTTTGTGGTAAGATTGAATGATTAGTCTTAAACATTTAGAAAAGTTTTATGTGTGATTATTTTGTGGTCTCAACAAGCTCTAGAACTTACTTGATAACCACTTGAGGCAAATTCTTAGAATGCACATTACTTAGGATATGATATAGGCCATTTTTGGACCGTTTGAGCCTGTTAAACCTGCTATTGTTATATTTACCACTAGTCACCTATTTGAGCCTTTTTTTGAAAAAGAAGTGAGCCTTGTTTCTTTCAATAACCCATTTACTCACCTTTATGAGCCTAAAGAGAATATTTTACCCTTACCTTTCTCTTAAAAGAACTTAGCTATACACATTTGTTGAGAAGCACTTAAAAGGAGTAAGGATGGAAATATGAGAAAATATCACTACCATAACCCAAGTACATTAAAGGAGATTAGTTGGGGGTTATGTAAAAGAAAAGAAAAATGAAGTTGAATGGTCTTATGCCAAAATACAAAAGAAAAGTGAATTATGGCAAAGAAAGAAGAAAAGAAAAGAAAAGTGGTGATTTTGAAAAAAAAAATGAAAAATGCTCGAAAAAATTGGGTATTGAAGTAAGTTTATCTATTGCTTAAAAGTGATTATGTTTAAAGCTAAGAGATTGAGTTCTTTTTCTCGTGAATCTTTCCCATTTTTTCTTAACCTTTACTTTCGCCTAACTTTATAAGCTTATTAAAGACTATTGATCCAATGTAATGTGATTTTTCTACAATAGTGGAGAGTGGTTTGAAATGTAAGTATATGGAGCTTGTTTTTGTGATTGACGTCACGAAATTTATCATGTTTTAGAGGCCAAGACTTGTATTCATAAATGTTATGCATAAAATCATCCGGGTGTTCGGATTAATGGTTTGTGGTAAGATGAATATTAAGAGTCAATAACGATTTTAAGATTGATGTTTGGATTACTTTTGGATTTGGGTGAAATTTAATGATTCTTTGTGTCATGTGTTATGTGCAATTTTTGAGACAAAATGTGTATAACTCTTGGTTAACACTAATATTGCTTTTCATTTACTTTGATTCCCACCGTAGAATTCATCTCTTGTTTTCGCTTGAATTGCTAAGGACTAGCAATAAGCTAGTTGGGGGTTGTGATGAGAGTCATAAAATGCATCTTAACAGTACTTAATTGTTATCATTTTAGGGTTGATCTAGGTTTTAATTGCACTTTTATACGTTAATGTTGGTATTTGTTTAAGGTTTGCACAGGTCCAACCGTGGCCCAAAGATGGTTAAAGTCTAAACCAAAGTTGGAGGATTAAAGTTCAGCAAGTTAAAAGAATGTACACATATGTGTGCATCAATTTGGAGCAAGATAAGGGTAGGCGCACTGGTGTTCGCACTTCAGCACACAATCAGGAAAATGTGCGCACAGCTGTAGCATCAGTGTCCGCCTAAGCACCCTCCACCAGTGCCCTGGCACCCAGAATGATGTCTTCCTGACCCACACCAGCACCTAGGTGCTCCCCGCCAGCACCATGGCATCCAGAAGGTGTGCAAAGGTGCCCTGCCCAGTGCCATGGCGCCCCCTGTTGAGCGCCTAGGCGCTAGGTACACCAAAGCACACATGGACAGCCTACTTTAGCCTTCTCTTAGGTACATGAGTGCAAGGTTAAAATGCACAACACCACTTAAGATTGATGGAGGGCCAAGATTAAGTGGTAATCAAGATCCAAGGGTGGAGATTGACTCACAAGAATGACCAAGAAGTGGGTGGCTATAAAAGGGGTTTCCTAGCCTCATTTTTCACATATACAACAACACAAGTTTGTGACATTCTTTGAGATCAATTATAATACAGGAGAGAATTGTGTGAGAGACATAAACATAAGAGGGACTCTTTATAATGAGGCTGGTTGTAAAGAAGAGAGAGAGCATTGTAATCTTCTTTCTTCTCTTCTTGGTTTCTTCAAGAACTTGAGTTTCTTGAAGGGGATTGTTGTAACTTGTAAGAACCATTTGAAATAGTGCAGAGAGTTCGGAGGAACTCATGAGGACATAGACACATCGCCAAACCTCGATAACAAATTGCTTGTCTTCTTTCTTTCTTTGATTTTCTGTTCTTGTGTTCAATTGCTGAAATTCTTTCTACAAGTCATTCTAGACTTGGGTGTTTGGAAGATCACCACCTGAGCATCTTGTTAAGGTGATTCCCAATAGTGGTATCAGAGCTGCACAGCCTGGTATCGAAGCAAGAACAAGAAGGTGATGTAGCCAAGACTCCAACAATCAAAGATCAACTTCTTGGGTGATTCAAGAACGGTGTAAAGATCAAGATCTGATCGTGTTCTTGAAGGTTGATTCAAGAACGGTGTTAAGATCCATCTTCGATTTGTGTTCTTGAGGTTGAAGAAAGCGTTTGTGGGAAGTGCATAAATCAAGGATCTTGTCTGCAAAAGATGGCTTCAAATTTCTATGTAGAGAAGTTTGATGGAAAGGGAGACTTTTCCCTTTGGAAGCGAAAGATCAAGGCGGTTCTAATACAATAGAAAGTGGACTTGGCTATTGGAGAAGATGATGCTTTTCCAGCAAGTGTCACGGAGGACCAGCGGACCGAGATGAAGAAGATGGCTTACAGCACCATTTTCTTGCACATATCGGATAATGTCACAAAGTAGTGCAGAGACTCGAAGGATCTGGCTGTCATATGGAAGAAACTAGATGAGTTGTTTCTTACCAAAACTCTCCCTAACAAGATTTATCTTCTTAAAAGAATCTTTGCTTTTAAAATGGATCCTAGTAAAGAGTTGCAAGATAATCTTGATGTCCTTAATAAGCTAGTTCAAGATTTGAATAGCTGTAGCATTATTTTTCTGGATGAACAATTGGTTGTTTCTTGTTAAATTCTGTTCCTGATTGCTGTTGTGAGTTTTAAATTACTCGCAAGTGCACAAGTCATTTGCAGTATAGTGTTGTGCAAGTGCGAGGTCGAATCCACAGGGAATTGCGATGTGAAAATATATTTTTAATCTAAACTAACTTTATCTTAACCTAGTTCCGGATTGTGAATGATATTTTGGAAAACAGATTAAAACTAAATTAAATTGATTTTTAAAACTAATAATAAAAACACTAAGGTTTCTGAATCCACCCCACCAAAGTTAAGCATATATGTTCTAAAAATATAGCCTATCAAAACATTCCATGAATCCAACTATAAGACAAAAAACAAAGAATATCCCAACTAAACCAAAAGCATCCAATGTATCCGCTCTTAACAAATCACAAAGGAAATCCAATTTAATCGAAAAGCATTCACTGTATCCATCAGATGAAACACAAGGAATATCCAACAGACAATTTAAACTCAATCAATTATAAGATTAACTCAAATAATTGACAGAACATTTATACTAAAAATTGTCAGATTTGTACAAGCAAATCTGAACTACTACGCCAAACAACGGCGGGGCTTCATCTTCAATCCTAGCTGAAACGTCTAGCCACTCATAACTATGAAACTATAATTCATAATAAAAGTGCTAAACATTAAACTACAACAACTAAATAAAAATAAATAAATAAACAACTTTACATGGGAGAAATTTCACTCGCTGACTGGCAGCGCTTCCCCTCGTGGTACCAATGCCTTCGGGATCCACCAGAATGCTAGCGGACATCCACCGATAAACACAAAAGTGGCTCAGGAATTGTACCCAATGGCATAAAGAATTGCACACTGAATGATGGGGCCAGATGGTGTTTATATAGGGGGAGTCCCGGAGCAATATGGGTTGCAGATTATTTGTGGGATACTGCCCATGTGCGCTCGATCGCAGTGTGGTGCGATCGATCGCAAGTACGATCGATCGCATGTCTTGTGCGCACGATCGCATGTCTGCTACGATCGATCGCAGATGCACTGAACTTCAAATATTTCGATGTGGAATGTTGACAATGTGCTCGTTCGTAGATAGGTGCGCTCGAGCGCAGGTGTGCTCGATCGCATATCTTGTGCGATCGATCGCAATGTCTCCTGAAGCTTCACATCTCCTGAAATGCTTCAATTTCTCCACAAACCTATAAAAATACACAAAACACAAAAAAGACATAAAATAAAGTGAAATACTACTAACTAAGAGCATAACAAATATAAGTTAAGGGTCTAAAATATGCAATATTTAAGACTCATCAATTGCTTTGATAATTTTATTAATGCTATTGAGTATGGAAGAGATACTTTAACCAAGGAGATTGTAATCAATGCCATAAGGGCACATGATTTCAAGGCCAAGATGAAGGAGACATCAAGTGGTGATGGGCTGTTCGTAAGAGGTAGAGGGCAGAAACATGGGAGATCTCATTCCAAGACAAGACTTGGAGGAGGAAGGAGATGCTTCTACTGCAACAAGGAGGGACATTTCAAGAAAGATTGCAAGAAGAGGATGTGGGATGAGAGGAGAAGCCATACCAACAATGGAGAGGCTTCGATTGCCAAAGGAGAACAGCAAGATGATGTTCTTGTTGTGTGCTCAAATGTGAGCAGGAGGCAGGGCAGCGGAAAGTGGATTCTTAATTTCGGGTGCACTTATCATATGTGCCCTCACAAGGAAGGGTTCAAGAATTTCAAGGGGATTAATGATGGAAGGGTCTTCTTGGGGAATGACAATTCTTGCCAAGTGAGAGGGATTAGAGACATCTAATTGAGGATGTTTGATGAAGTCACAAGACTGCTGCGAAATATGAGGTATCTTCCAGATTTGAAGAGAAATTTGATCTCATTGGGGCAGCTGGATTCCATGGGGTGTACATGCAAAGTAAAGGGAGGAAAGATCAAGGTAGCCAAGGGATCTTTGGTAGTGATCAAGGCAGCAAGAAACAATGGACTCTATGAGATGATCGGAGAGACATAAATCAATGATCAAGCAGCAAGCTTGATGGCTGAGATGGATAAGGTAGCCCTTTGGCACACTCGCTTGGGACACATGAGCGAAAAGGGCCTGCAAGTGCTTAGCAAGGAAGGTTTACTTGGTGGTGACAAATTAGAAAAACTAGATTTCTGTGAGAGTTGCATTCTTGGGAAGCAAAACCGGGTCAGCTTCAACACCGGAGTGCACAAGTCCAAAGAGATTCTTGACTACATTCATTCGGACCTTTGGGGACCAGCTAGGACACCAACACAGGGAGGTAACTTTTACTTTTTGTCTTTAATTGATGATTATTCAAGAAAAGTGTGGGTTTATTTGCTTAGGAATAAATCTGATGCCTTGAATAAATTTGTTGTGTGGAAGAAGTTGTTGGAAACTCAAACGGGTAGGATAGTTAAGGCTTTACGAACCGATAATGGCTTAGAATTTTGCAATAATGATTTTCATAAATTTTGTGAATTAAATGGCATTCTAAGGCATGGGATGGTTATAAAAACTCCCCAGCCAAATGGAGTTGCTGAAAGAATGAATAGAACCCTTATGGAGAAGGTTAGGTGCATGTTAATAGGATCCGGGTTACCAAAATATTTTTGGGGAGAAGCTGTGGCTACAGCTGCATACTTGATAAATAGATCACCCTCTAGAGCTTTAGAGCTCAAAACTCCCATGGAGATGTGGAGTGAAAAACCCCCTGAATTAAACAACCTTAGGACTTTTGGGTGTGCTGCATATGCACATCAAAAGGAGGATAAACTTAGCCCTAGATCTAGAAAATGTGTATTTCTAGGATATGGTGATAGGGTTAAGGGATATAGGTTTTGGTCCTTAGAAAAGAAGGGCATGAAACTGATTATAAGTAGGGATGTTATTTTTAATGACTTGTTATTTCCCTACTTGGAGAAAACTAACCCTGTAAGGGCTAGTGAGCAAACCAGTCTGGAAGTTGTGGCGCATCGCATCAAGGAGAACTCGATTCAAGTAAAGCAAAGGAGGCAAGAGGGTTCGGACCAGGTAGAGCCCTTAGATGAAGGCCAAGCTCAAGAAACTCAAGAAGAGGCTGAACAAGAAGAGGTTTATGCAGCAAGTCAGAATGACTACCAGCTCGCAAGAGACCAGGAAAGGAGGGTGGTTAGACCACCTTTGAGATATGGGTTTGCGGATGCTAATGTAGCAGCTCTTTGGATAGAAGGAGAGGTTTAACCAAAAACTTACATGGATGCCATGGAGTGTAAGGATTCATCAAAGTGGAAGCTGGCTATGGAGGAAGAAATGGACTCTTTGATGAAGAACAACTCTTGGGAGTTGGTGCCCAAACTAGAAAAACAGAGAGTTGTGGATTATAGATGGCTCTACAAGATCAAAGAAGGGAATACTCCAGGGGATGAAGTCCAGTATAAAGCTAGGCTGGTGGCAAAAGGATTCACACAAAAAAAAGGCACAGATTTCACCAAATTCCTCTCACCGGTTGTGAAGTACAAGACGATTCGGATAGTGTTAGCATTGGTGGTCCAATTTGATTGGGAAATTAAGAAAATGGATGTGAAGACAGTGTTCTTACATGGAGAGCTTGATGAGACCATTTTCATGAGGCAACCTGAAGGCTATGAGGAAGGAAGGCAGGGAGAGTTAGTGTGCAAATTGAAGAAATCTCTCTATGACCTGAAGCAATCACCTTAGCAATGGAATAAGAGGTTTGATTCCTTTGTAATCAGCTTTTCATAAGGAGCTACCATGATTCGTGCTTGTACTATAAGGGGTAGAAGGTTGAGGAAGTGGTGATCATCCTCATCTATATTGATGACATGTTGCTGGTTGGGAGCAGCATGGAGAGGATAAAGAAATTGAAGGTTCAACTCAGTGAAGAGTTTGAGATGAAGGATCTTGGTCATGCACAAAAGATCCTTGGGATGTGTATCATCAGGGAAAGGGAGAGAAACAGATTGAAGATCTCTTAAACCTCTTACATAGAGAAGATGATATCTAAATTCTCTATTGAAGATAGCAAACCAGTAAAGGTTCCCCTTGCTGGTCATTTCAAATTCTCTAGCGATCAATATCCAAGATCGGAGGCGGAGAAGAAGGAAATGGAGAAAGTCCCTTACTCTGGTGCAGTTGGTTCTGTTATGTACACCATGTTAAGCACTAGAACCTACATTGCTCATGTAATGAGTGTTCTCAGGAGGTTTATGAGTAATCTCGAAAAAGGAGAATTGGCTTGGGATGAAGTGGTTGCTGAGGTATTTGAAGGGAATCCCAGAAGTAGGGCTGGTGGATGAGAAGAAAGGTAAGTCCATCTGCCTTGAGGGTTTTGCTGATTCAAACTATAGAGCAGACCGGGATAAAAGGAGATCGATTACCTCTTACTTCTTCAACTTAAATGGATGTTGTGTAAGTTGGAAGGCTTAGTTACAGCCAGTGGTAGCACTCTCAACAATCGAGGCTGAGTACATAGCAGCTACGGAGGCCATTAAGGAGGCTCTGTGGTGCAAAGGGTTGCGTGAAGAGTTAAAGGTACTGGAGTAGCAGGTTGTGGTTTTTCGGATAGTCAAAGTGCATTGCACTTGTGTATGAATCCAGTGTCCCATGAGGGGACAAAGCACATGGATGTTCGGTGTCATTTCATTCGGGAAAATGCTACAAAAGGATGCATCCATATGGACAAGCCACGGAAGAAAATCCTGCGGATTTGGGTACTAAAATTCTACCTCTAAGTAAGTTCAATCATTACCTTAGACTACTTAGGATTGGAGTCAGTTGATTGATGACTCAAGATGAGTTTGGATCCCGAAGCTCTCTGCACAATGGTTCAGGTTTAAACACTTAGACAAAGGTAAAGATTATTGGTATTTGTCTAAGGTTTGCACAAGTCCAACCATGGTTCAAAGATGGTTAAAGTCTAAACAAAAGTTGGAAAATTAAATTTCAGTAAGTTGAAAGACTGCACACATATGTGTGCATCAATTTGGAGTAAGATAAGGGTAGGCGCACTGGTGTGCGCACTTTAGCACACAATCAAGAAAATGTGCGCACAGCTGCAGCATCAGTGTGCGCGTAGGTGCCCTCCATCAGTGCCCTGGCGCCCAGAATGATGTCTTCCTGACCCACACCAGTGCCTAGGCACTCCCCACTAGCACCATGGCATCTGGAAGGTGTGCAAAGGTGCCCTGCCCAGTGCCATGGTGCCCCCTGTTGAGCGCCTAGGCGCTAGGCACACCAAAGTACACATGGACAGCCTACTTTAGCCTTCTCTTAGGTACATGAGTGCAAGGTTAAAATGCACAGCACCACTTAGGATTGATGGAGGGCCAAGATTAAGTGGTAATCAAGATCCAAGGGTGGAGATTGACTCTCAAGAATGACCAAGAAGTGGGTGGCTATAAAAGGGGTTTCTTAGCCTCATTTTTCACATATACAACAACACAAGTTTGTGACATTCTTTGAGATCAATTGTAATACAGGAGAGAATTGTGTGAGAGACATAAACACAAGAGGGGCTCTTTGTAGTGAGGCTGGTTGTAAAGAAGAGAGAGTAGTATAGAGAGAGAGCATTGTAATCTTCTTTCTTCTCTTCTTGGTTTCTTCAAGAACTTGAGTTTCTTGAAGGGGATTGTTGTAACTTATAAGAACCATTTGAGATAGTACAGAGAGTTCGAAGGAACTCACGGGGACGTAGGCACATTACCGAACCTCGATAACAAATTTCTTATCTTCTTTCTTTCTTTGATTTTCTGTTCTTGTGTTCGATTACTGAAATTATTTCTACAAGTCATTCTAGACTTGGGTGTTTGGAAGATCACCACCTGGGCATCTTGTCATGGTGATTTCCAATTGTTAACAACTCTAAAGTATCATTCTTGGATCATTGATCTATTTCGGTGCATTTTCAGGTACTTTAAGCTCAAAAGAGGAGGAAAAGTTATCATTTCTTGAGGTACAAAGGCTCGAGGCATACTGGAGTGAAAGAATGCTTCTGGAAGGACAAGATGGAGGGCTTAAAAGAGCAACAGCTACTGCCTGCATTGGAAAGGAGTTTTACTAAATTGTCATAATTGCCCGTACAGATCAATTATCTTTGCAAATTAAACTGTATTGATACAAGATGAACCAGGAGATGAGCCATATATTCTTAGAAAGATTCGAAAGTCATTTTATGGAGAATTTTACGGTTTGTAAAAATAATTTTTCTAGAGAAAGTTATGACAGTTTAAGTAGACAAAGGTCAGGCTGTGCGGGCTGTGCGGGATTTCAGCGTGAAGGGCATGTGAAGGCTTAAATCTCACATCCCACATCGGTTGGAAACACATTTCTATATCCCACATCCCACATTGGATTGGAAACACATTGCACTCATGGTATTTCCCTATAAAAGTCCTACTCCACTTCAGCTTTGAGAACCATTGGAGAATCTGAGATCATCATAAAGTGAATCCAGAGGGCCTTTAGGAGTAATCCAGAGGGCCCTTAGGAGGAATCCGAAGTACTTTTGGAGGGCAAGCTAAGGAATTACTGAAGCTTTTACTACCAAGGAGGAGATGATCGTTGAGAGGCCAGAGGCAACTCGAGGACGCATGAGCCCCATGGCCGGCTAGTCTCCAAGCAAGGCGAAGGGATGAATCTCTAGGTGTAGTTGTTCTTATTTTCCTTTATTTGATTCAGTTTTAGTTTGGTATTATTTTCATTAAACATTTTTATGTTTTATTCTTTAATTTAATTAGTAGATTTCTTATTAGTCCGGTAATTGCATGCTTCTTTTCCATATAAGTCTAGTCATGCTCTTCTTATGTGTATTTGTTTGGGTGTGATTGAGTCCGGTAGATCTCTTTTATAGATTTGTCCATTGCTGCGGTATTATCATTTAGATATATCATCATCTTTTAATAATTTATAAGTTAGGTCATGTGTGCTTGAAAGTAAAGAATAATTCATATCAATTACATTAGGGTTTATAGATGCGCTTTAACTGAATATTTGCTGATTACCTATTTGGGATGTGGAACTTGCAATCGAGATAAAAACAACTGAATCAAGTTAGGATTAGGGCAAAGAACCTAGGGAGAATTTTCAGAACCTTGTTGTTTCTTTATTATATTATCCATCAATTATTTACACAAATTTCACACAATCAATAATTCAGATTTTGTCACTTTAACTTTTATCGTTTGTGTTGAGGTTTACACCTTCTTTTGTAATTAGTTTGTTTCCCTGTGGAATCGTCACCCCAAAGCTATACTACAATACCACGTTATGTTTTAGGCATAATCAAGGGTAGAGCCATGGGAGAGCACACTCCAAACCAAGATTTGGAGGAAAGAGATGCTACTACTGCAATAATGAGGGTCATTTCAAGAAAGATTGCAAGAAAAAGTTGTGGGATGAGAGAGGAGGAAGCCATACCAAGAATGGAGAGGCTTCGATTGCCAAAGGAGAATAGCAAGATGATGTTCTTGTTGTGTGCTCAAATGTGAGTAAGAGGCAAGGCAGTAAGAAATGGATCCTGGATTCCGGGTGCACTTATTACATGTGCCCTCACAGGGATTGGTTCAAGAATTTCAAGGAAACCAATGATGGAAAGGTTTTCTTGGGGAACGATACTTTTTGCCAAGTGAGGGGGATAGGAGACATCCAATTGAGGATGTTTGATGGAGTCACAAGGCTACTGTGGAATGTGAGGTATCTTCCAGATTTGATAAGAAATTTGATCTCATTGAGGCAGCTAGATTCCATGGGGTACACATACAAAGCAGAGGGAGGAAAGATCAAGGTAACCAAGGGATCTTTGATAGTGATCAAAGCAGCAATAAAGGATGGTCTCTATGAGATGATCAAAGAGACAGAAATCAAGGATCAAGCAACAAGCTTGATGGCTGAGATGGATAAGTAGTATTTTAGCACAATCACTTAGGACATATGAGCGAAAAGGGGCTGCAAGTTCTCAGCAAGGATGGTCTACTTGGTGGTGACAAGGTAGAGAAACTTGATTTCTATGAATGTTGTGTTCTTGGGAAGCAACATCGGGTCAGCTTCAACACTGGAGAGCACAAATCTAAAGGTTCTTAACTACATTCATGCGGATCTTTGGGGACTAACAAGAACACCAACACAGGGAGGTAATTGTTACTTTCTGTCTTTAATTGATGATTATTCAAGAAAGGTTTTGGTTTATTTACTTAAAATAAATCAGATGCTTTGAATAAATTTGTGGTGTGGAAAAAGTTACTGGAGACTCATGTTGGAAATCACCTTGACAAGATGCCCAGGTGATTATCTTCCAAACACCCAAGTCTAGAATGACTTGTAAAGATTTGGAATCAAAAACAGGAATAGAAATCAAAGAAAGAAATAAGACAAGCGATTTGTTATCGAGGTTCGGCAATAGCCTACGTCCCCATGAGTTCCTCTGAACTCTCTACACTAAATCAATGGTTCTTTACAATCCAACAACCCTCTTCAAGAAACCTCAAGTTCTTGAAGAAACCAAGAAGAAAAGAAAGAAGATGACAAGAACTATTACAATGCTTTCTATCTAATCTATACTCCTCTCTCTGTACAACCAGCCTCACTACAATAAGTCCCTCTTGTGTTTTATGTCTTTGCACTCTCACACAATTCTCTCTTGTATGTCTGTCACTCTTTATAATTGATCTCAAATTATGTCACAATGTTAATGAGAATAAAGCTAGGTGACCATTTATATAGTGCACCAACTTCTTGTCCAATATTGAGAGTCAATCTCCACCCTTAGATCTTGATGACCACTCAACCATGGCCCTCCATCAATCCTAAGTGATGTTGTGCATTTTAACCTTACACCCATGCACTTAACAAGAGGCTAAATAAAGTGGAATATGTGTGCCTCAGTGTGCCTAGCGCCTAGGCACTAAACAGTGTATGCTACGGGGCTAGGCAAAACGCCCTTTTCATCACTTTCTGGGCGCCGCGGCCTTGGTAAGGGAGAGGTACGGTGCTAGTCTTCCTCCAGCACCTCCCTTACTAGGCACTGTAGCCTAGAAGGAGGAGGGCTGTAGTGCACACTGAAGCTGGACCCCTCACAGCTGTGCGCACTTCGTTGTCTTGCTGAATGGAGAGGTGTGCACACACCCAAAGTGAGGCACACACTTGTGTGCACTCTTTTATCATGCTGAAATTTATTCTTCCAACCTTTGTTTAAACCTTAGCCATGTTTAAACCTTAGAAAAATATCAACAACTCATTTGGGTAGGGTAGTTAAGGTGTTAAGAACCGATAATGGCTTAGAATTTTTTAATAAGGATTTGATAAATTCTGTGAGTTAAATGGGATTCTAAGACATAGACCGGCTGTGAAAACCCCTCAGCAAAATGGAGTTGCTAAGAGGATGAATAGGACCCTTATAGAAAAGGTTAGGTGCAAGTTAATTAGGTCCGGTTTACCAAAATGTTTTTGGGGGGAAGCTATGTCTACTGCTGCATATTTGGTTAATAGATCACCAGGGCTTTAGACCTTAAGACTCCTGAAGAGATGTGGAGTTAAAAACCCCCTAAGTTAAGCAACCTTAGAACTTTTGGATGTGCTGCGTTTGAACATCAAAATGATGATAAACTTAGCCCAAAGTCTAGAAAATGTGTGTTTCTAGGGTATAGTGATGGGGTTAAGGGGTATAGGTTGTGGTCTTTAGAGCCAAAAGGAACAAAACTCATAATAAGTAGGGATATCATTTTTAATTAATTTTTATTTCCCTATTTAGAGAAAACTAACCCTGCAGGGGATAGTGAGCAAACTTGTTCGGTTTTTGTGGAGCATAGCATCAAGGGAAATTCAGTTCAGGTAGAGCAAGGATGGCAAGAGGGTCCGAACCAGGTAGAGCCCATTGATGAAGGCTGATGAAAGTCATAAAATGTATCTTAACAGTACTTAATTGTTGGCATTTTAGGGTTGATCTAGGGTTTAATGACACTTTTATACCTTAATAACTCTAAAGTGATATTCTTGAATCATTAACTTATTTCGGTGCATTTTCAGGTACTTGGTGTTTAAAAAAGATGGAAAAACTATCGTTGCTTGAAGCCATAAGATTCCATGCATATCAAGGTGAAGGAGTGGTTACGGAAGGATAAAATGAAGAGAACCTCCACCAACCAATGAGAGCCACGGCCTGGACTATTGAGGGCCGCGGCCTCCAGAAAGATTGCCCAAAAGAGCAAAGTCCACCTTCAGTGGGCGCCTAGGCACCCAGAAGAGAGAGCCTAGGCACCCAGAGACCAGCCAAAGCGTAGGTGCCCAGAAGAGAGAGTCGCGGCACCTAGAGTCTTCACCTAACCAAGACCATCCAAAGCCTAGGCGCCCAGAAGAGAGAGCCGTGGCGCGCACATGAAAGTTTGTTTCTGAGTTATGACCTAATTAGCACTTTAATGATTGTTTAAACCCTAAAATATCCTTGGACTTCTTGTACTTTAAATAGATCACTTAGGGTTTTAGAAAAGATATCTTTGGAAGTCTAAAAAACTCAAGAAGGCTACCACACCCTCCTCCATCAAAGTGTTCAACCATGAACTTCATAGCGAACTAATCTCCAAGCAAGGCGAAGGGATGAATCCCTAGGTGTAGTTATTCTTATTTTCCTTTATTAATTTAGTAGTAGTTGGGATTTATTGTCAAAACATTGTTATGTGTTACTCTTTTATTTAATTAAAGGATTTTCTCTTAATCCAGTGATTGTATCTTTATCTTTGATATAAGTCTAGTCATGCTCTTCTTATGTCAAGATTATTGGATGCGATTGAGTCCAATAGATTTATCTTTTAGGTTTGTCCATTACTGCAATATTATCGTTAAGATATATAGTCGTTTCTTGATAAACCTATAGGATAGGTCATGTGTGCTTAAATCGAAAGTAAGAGTAATTCATATCAATTACATTAGAATTTATATGTGTTTAGTTGAATATTTGTCGATTGCTTGTTTGGGACGTGAAACTTGCAATCGAGATAAAACAATTGAATCAAGATAAGAATAAGGCAACGAACCTAGGGAGGATTCCCGGAACCTTGTTGTTTCTTTATCATATATTTCAATCTATTTACACAATTACATCATTATTCATATCTTCTCACTTGATTGTTATCGTTCATATTAAGTTTTACACTTTTCCTTTGTAGATTGCTTTTCCCTGTGGAATCGACACCCCAAAGCTGTGCTACAACTACCACGTTATACTTTGAGCATAATCAAATTTAGGCGCCATTGCCGGGGAAACGCACTTACATACAAGGAAGATTGTCAACTCTAAGACAAGACGGTACTATCATTCTTTTCTTTAAGTATTTAATTTTCTAAATTCTTTTGTTTGTTCTATTTCCTTTTAACTCATTTGGTGTATGCTTAGACTAAGAGATTCGCGAGGTAGATTCATTAAAGGACCCGAAGTAGAGCTACCCTTTCCTTCCACGTTCGTTAGTGAAACCTCGCCTAGATCAAACCCTAGTGTACACCTAAACGAGAATTTAGAAAACTTTGTTAAAATGGCTGAAAACCCTAATGAGAATGTTGCTAGGACACTTAAAGATTATTTATATCCTAGCCGAACAGCCACACCATCATGCATCATGTTTCCAGCCAACACTCGACATTAAGACTTTAAAACAGAGATAATTCAATTACTCCCTACATTTCATGGCTTGCAAAACGAAAACCCATATGTACACATTAGGGAGTTTGAGGAAGTAGTTGCGACTTTTCATAGTCAAGATGCAATTGATGATATCGTGAAACTCAAGTTTTTTCTTTTCTCCTTGAAGGATAAAGCTAAGAGTTTGTTATACTCGCTGAGACCACGATCTATTGGATCATGGAATGAGATGATCCAGGTCTTCTTTAATAAATACTTCCCTTAACATAAGACCAATGCTTTAAAAAGACAAATCTCCACCTTTGCACAAAAGGAGAACAAGACTTTGTATCAGTCTTGGGAGAAATTTAAAGAGCTATTAAGTCTGTGTCCACACCATAGGTATGAGAGTTGGCTCTTAGTGAGCTACTTTTATGATGGACTTAACTATAGAGAGTGCCAAGTCATAGAGATGATGTGTAATGGTGAATTTTTGCAAAAAGATCCTGATGAGGCCATAGAGTACCTCAATGAGCTTGCTGAAAAAGCTCACACTTGGACTGGACTTAGTGCTATTGAAAGCACAAATAGGTCATGACCTATAGGAAACCTGAGTGGTTGTGGAATTTACCATCTTAGGGAAGAAGACAACCTAAAAGCTAAGGTCGAAATGCTTACTAGGGAGTTAGATGCATTAAAAACTAAAGGCTCAAAACCAACACACGTAGTTAACCATGCCGAATCTTTGGAACCATGTTTTGTGTGTGACAGGGTCAATCATCTCGCCTAAGAGTGTCCCACATTTGCTGATATGAGAGGGATGTATGAGGGACAATGTAATGCCTCAGGCATGTACAAGAAGCCTTCAGCACCCTTCTCTAACACCTATAATCCGGGATGGCGAAATCACCCCAACTTCAGCTGGAAGTCTGAAAACCAGCAGCTTGCACAACCCCCTAGATCATACCCTGCACCATATTATGCACCCTCATCCTCTAAGAGTTCTTTAGAAGACACTTTACATGCTTTTATAGAGGCATAGGGTAAGACAAATCAGAGGTGTGAAGCGTTAATTATGTAGGTTGTTGAAGAGAACAAAGAGATAAGGAGCCGAGTGACCAAACTGATGGGCTCTTTGAGTGTGAATGAGCGAGGGAAGTTCCCTTCCCACACCCCATTGTCAACACATGGCATAAACAAATATGAAAAATGTAAATGCCATTGTGACAAGAAATGGTAAGATATTACACATCCCAACAACAAACAAATCTGAGGATGTGGAAAAGGGTCAAGGTAGTAGTGATACCGAACTGCCCAAGGACCCTGAGGTTACAAAGAGCCCTGTTAAAGCACCATTCCCTCAAGCCTCAAAATCAAACAAGAAAAATCTGAACCTAAACAATGAAATCCTAGAGAACTTGAGGCAAGTAAAACTTAACCTTCCTCTTTTGCATGTGATTAAACAAGTTCCTACCTATGCAAAAGTTCTCAAGGATTTGTGTACAATTAAGAGGAAGCACCATGTAAAGAAAACAGAATTCCTAATAGAGCAGGTTAGTGCTTTAATTGAGCAAAGAATTCCCTTAAAATACAAGGATCCTGGCTGTCCAACCATTGCATGTAGCATTAGAAATCATGAGGTTAGACAAGCATTGTTAGATTTAGGAGCTAGTGTAAACCTGATGCCATTTTCTATTTATTTGCAGCTGGGTTTGGGAGAAATCAAACCAACCGTTGTAGTATTACAATTGGCTGACCATTCAATCAAAGTACCCCAGGGTGTGGTAGAGGATGTTCTTATTCAAATTGATAAATTTTACAATCCTGTTGATTTCCTAATCCTTGATACTACTTTTGCTGTTGACACTAAGTCTAAAATTCCTTTGATTTTGGGTAGACCTTTCCTTGCTACTGCAAATGCTCTAATTAATTGCAGGAATGGACTCATAAAGTTGTCCTTTGGAAACATGACCCTCAAAGTGAACATCTTCAATGTTTTAAAACAGCTCGAAGATAAGGACGAGAACCGCCACTTGTACATGATTGAGTCACTCATCGATGAGGGAGTTTCTATAGCTCATGATTTTGATCCTCTTGAATATTTTCTTGTTAATTCTAGATTGATTCTATTAATTATAAAACTGATATAATTGATATTTTTGCTGTTTTTGATAAATCTCAGGATTATGGCACACGAGCATGACAACCAAAGTTTGAGGAGTTACCCGAAAGAAGTGAGAAACAAATCCCCTCAAGTGTGGAAGCATCTAAAGTCGAATTGAAGCCACTACCTAAGGGTTTGAAGCATGTCTTCCTAGGTCTAGATCATGCAGCCCTAAAATACCTCCTTACAAATAAGGATGCTAAGGCACGACTAATACTATGGATCCTACTTTTACAAGAATTTGACATTACCATCAAAGACAAGAAGGGAGTAGAGGCTGACCATCTATCAAGGCTCACATTTGAAGACACCTCTAATGACATGTCAATCAAGGATGATTTTCCCGATGAGCATTTACTCTGTTACTTCTCTACCATAGTTTGCTCATATCATGAATTATTTGGCTACCGGTGAGATACCGATGGATTGGAGCGCTCAAGACAAGAGGAAATTCTTGAATGAGGTACGCAATTTTTATTGGGATGACCCCTGTCTTTTCAAGTACTGCCGTGACCAAATTTTAAGGTGTTGCATCCCTAATGAAGAGATTGCCAGCGTCTTGGAATTTTGTCACTCCCAAGCTTGTGGAGGTCACTTTTCAAAGAAAAAAACTGCTGCAAAAATCTTGCAGTGTAGATTTTATTGGCCAACCTTGTTTAAAGATGCAAACATCTATTTATGCTCATGCGAAAAGTGATAGAAGTTAAGAGCTGTGTCTCGTCGAAATATGATGCCCATAAACCCAATTTTAGTGATTGAAATCTTTGATTGTTAGGGCATTGATTTCATGGGACCATTTCCTCTTTCTTTCGGATATCAATATATCATTGTGGCAATAGATTATGTGTCAAAATGGATAAAAGCAGTAGCTTGCCGAAGCAATGATAATAGAACGGTAATTAAATTTCTCAAAGAAAATGTGTTATCTCGATTTGGTACACCACGTGCTATAATTAGTGATCGAGGTACACATTTTTGCAACTGTTTATTTGAAGCTTTAATGAGAAAATATGGGGTGTTACATAAGATTTCCACTGCTTACCACCCTCAGACAAGTGGACAAGTAGAACTTGCTAATAGAGAAATTAAACAAATTTTAGAAAAAACAGTTAACCCAGATCGCAAGGATTGGTCTTTGAGACTAGTTGATGCGCTTTGGGCTTACCGAACAGCTTTCAAAACTCCCTTAGGTATGTTACCTTATAGGCTTGTTTTTGGAAAGCCTTACCACTTACTTGTGGAACTCAAGCATCGAGCTAATTGGGCCATCAAGACTTTTAATTTTGATATAGGAGAAGCAGGTAAGCTTAGGAAATTTCAGTTGACTAAGTTAGATGAGTTGAGAAATGATTATTATGAGAACTCTAGAATCTATAAGGCTAAAATGAAAGTGTTTCATGATAAAAATATTTTGAGGAAAACATTTAAACGTAATGATCAGGTGTTCTTATACGATTCTAGACTCCATAAGCATCCAGGAAAACTTCGGTCGAGGTGAACCGGCCCCTTTATAGTAAAGAATGCTTTTGAAAATGGGGCGGTCGAAATAGAGGACACTAGAGATGGTTAGATTTTTAAAGTAATTGGTCAACGCCTTAAAGTCTTAATCGATAGGCAAGATCTAGAAGTGGAAGACATTCCGCTTATGGATCTGATCTATTCCCCTTGACCACACCACACAGGTATGTTTTTATTTATTTTTCTTTTGTTTTGTTAAGTTTATTTCAATTTTAATTTTTAGTTCTTTTAGTTTAATCTGATTTTTAGTTTAAGAATTATTTTTGTTTGGCTAATTTTATTTTATTTTATTTTCTTCTTTTGGCAACAAATAAGTTTCTTTTAAACTAGAAACAGGCCTAAGAAGCCCAGCAGCATACCAGCCCGCGCCAAGGCTTAGCACTGTACGCGCTGCAGTGTACAGTGTGCATGCACAGAAGCAGCCCAACAGTACACTAGCTGGCGCCTAGGCCTAGCACTGTGCGCACAGTGTGCACGCACACACACCTCAACCAAAGCCACGGTGCCCCCATCAGCAAGCCGCGGCTTCACCTGCTCTGCCACCTGTCCCTGAACACAAAATAAAACCCAATTCTGCACTTATCATCTTCATTTCTCCCTTACAAAAAACAGTATCTCACTTCTTTCTCTCCGATCCTCTCTCCAATCCCTCACTTACCCACTCACTCTTACTAAAAATTTCTTGATTCTAACAGCATTTCCTGTAGGATTTTTCACTAATATTGCAGATTTTGTTCGAAATTTCTCTAAAAAGCTTGGTATTAAGAAGATTTTGGGGTTATCAAGAAAACTTCAAGTTGGTGGGTACTCCTTCTTCTCTCCACTTTTAGGCATCAAGTAAGACCAATTTCCCCTCTTTGTTGTTCATTTGTGTTGTTTGGGTGGTTGATTTTGAATTAGTACTATTATTCTATATATTTGATTCAAATGGCCCCTAAGACTAAGAGACCAAGGGGGAAACAAGCACAAGAGTATAATGGGAGCAAATTTGTTAGTTTTGAGGCTAGTGAGAGATACGTTAGGATGATGCACACTAGAAAACCCATTCCTGATAGAGGATTCAATATAACAGAGAGAGCAAACCCCACCTTGTTTAGAATGATTATTGATAGGCATTGGGGTACATTTGCTAGCCAACCATCTCATTCCCTCACAAATGTGGTTAGAGAATTCTATGCTAATGCAGAAGAACATAGGAATGGTAAGGTGAGAGTGAGAGGAAAAATAGTTTCTTTTAGAAGCACATCTATCAATAGATTCTATGGGCTTCCTGACATAGAAAACAGTGAGTATAGTGCATATACATCTAATATTAATTATGAAGAGATTTGCAATACTCTTTGTACTCCGGGCACTACATGGAAAATTATGGGTAATACCCCTATAACCTTTCCCGGTACTTCTCTAACTGTCAGTGCTCGAGCTTGGCAATATTTTGTATGTCAGAGGTTGATGCCTACTACGCACTATAGTGACCTTACTGTTGAGGGAGCGGTGCTGATTTATGCTATTTTGATGGGCATGACTATTGATGTAGACCATATCATATTTAATTCTATCATACAAACTGTGCAATAAAAGCTTGGATTGTACTTCCTTTCCTTAATTACCCAATTATGCATCCAAGTCAGAGTCCAGTATAGTCCTGATAAGGAGGCCCAGTAACCTAAGAAGCCTATCGATGATGGCATGCTTAATATGATTAAAATCTCAAGGCTGCCAGTTTCGGGAGAGAGAGAGGCGATTGCAGCCCCTCCTCCCCTTAGGCATTTCACTGTTTCCGAGCGCCTTAAGCGTTTGGAGATTCGTTTTGACGGGCAATAGAAATTTTTGCATGATAGATTTGATCATCAGGAATGTTTTTTGGCTAGGCACGCTAATTATCAAGCGGGGGTGTACTCTTCTTTTGGTCAAATGTACCAATACCTTGCCTCTGCTACTGGTTGTGACATGGATCACTTTCCCACTTTGCCACCCTATCTGGGTTCATCTTTTGATCCAACTCCTGAGGCAGGTGAAGAGAATGAAGAGAATGAAGAAGAGGATGATGACATAGAGGATTAGTTTTGGGTTCTATCTTGTTTGTTTCCTTTTATTTTATTTATTATCGAATGATTGCCCTAACATTTTTTTTTCTCTTTTCCTTTTTGTTATTTTATTTTTCATACTTTCTTTTCATTTTTAGTTATTTCTTTCCATTTCGTGTGTTAACCTAACATATGGTGGGAATCTTAATAGTACACCGCAGTTGCTTTCTTTTTGTTATGTTGTTCTATGTTGTAGATCATAATTTCAGCAAGAAGAATGGCCTGCAGTTCACATGATGGTGCACAATTTTCAGCTTGTGTGCACTTTTGCTTACAAAGGGAGTTTCCTTTCCTTTATCTTTAACATTGAGGACAATGCAATTTTTAAGTTGGAGGTGGAGGAAACGTATGTTTTTTCCATTGAACTGTTTGGTGTTACTTTCCCTTTTTATCTGTTTTTAGCATTCTTTGTGTTAAGCTTAGAGTTAATTCACATGTCAATGATATAAACTTAATTGAGATAGCGTATAGCATTTAGAAGAAGTTAAATTTTGCTTTGGTTTGAGAATAATTTAAGTGTCTATCTTCATTTGGTTTGAGACTCTAGTTTGCGGTAAGATTGTATGATTAGTCTAAAATATTTAGAAAAGTTTTATGTGTGATTGTTTGTGAATACTTTTGCGGTCTTAACAAGCTCTAGAACTTATTTGATAATCACTTGAGGTGAATTCCTAGAATGCACATTACTTAGGATATGATATAGGTCATTTTTGAACCGTTTGAGCCTTTCAAACTTACCATTGCTATATTGATCGCTAGTCACCTGTTTGAGCCTTTTTCTTGAAAAAAAATTGAGCCTTGTTTCTTTTGATAACCCATTCACTTACCTTTATGAGCCTAAAAATATTTTATCCTTACCCTTCTTTTAAAAGAACTTGGTCATACACATTTTTTGCGAAACACTTGAGAGGAGTAAGGATGGAAATATGAAAAAAAAGTATTACTACCATAACCCAAGTACATTAAAGGAGATGAGTTGGGGGTTGTGGAAAATAAAAGAAAAAGAAAAGAACGAAAAAGAAGGTGAATAGTCTTATGCCAAAATAGAAAGGAAAAGAAAAGAAAAAAAGAGAAGAAAAAGAGAAGTGTAGTATGGCAAAGAAAGAAGAAAAGAAAAGAAAAGTGGTGACTTATTGAGAGATATGATCTTATAAAAAAATGGTTGAAAGAGTTGGGTGTTGAAGTAAGGTTATCCAGTGCTTAAAAGCGGTTATGTTTAAAGCTAAGAGATTGAGTTCTTTTACTTGCAAATCCTTCCTGTTCTTCCTTAACCTTTACATCAGCCTAACGTTACAAGCTTATTAAAGACCTATTGATCCAATGTAGTATGATTTTTCTACAATAGTGGAGAGTGATTTTAAAAATAAGCCTATGGAGCTTTATTTATGATTGATGTCACGCAATTTATTATATTTTTAGAGGCCAAGACTTGTATTCATGAATATTATGCATAAAATCATCCGGGTGTTCGGATTAATAGATTGTGGTAAGATGGATGTTAAGAGTCGATAAAAATTTTAAGATTGATATTTGGATTACTTTTGGACTTAAGTGATATTTCATGATTTTATGTGCTGTATATTATATGCAATTTCTGAGACAAAAAGTGAATTGCTCTTGGTTTAACGCTAGCATTGCTTTATTTTGTTCTCATTCCTACCATAGAATTCATCTCTTGTTTTCACTTGAATTGCTAGGGACTAGCAACAAGCTAGTTGGGGGTTGTGATGAGAGTCATAAAATGCATCTTAACAGTACTTAATTGTTGGCATTTTAGGGTTGATATAGGGTTTAATTACACTTTTATACCTTAATAACTCTAAAGTGATATTCTTGAATCATTAACTTATTTCAATGCATTTTCAAGTACTTAGTGTTTAAAAGAGATGGAAAAACTATCACTGCTTGAAGCACTAAGATTCAATGCATATCAAGGTGACGGAGTGGTTGCGAAAGGATAAAACGAAGAGAACCTCCACTAACCAATGAGAGCCACGGCCTAGATTAGTGAGGGCCACAGCCTCCAGAAAGATTTCCAAAAGAGCCAAGTCCACCTTCAGTGGGCGCCTAGAGCAAGCACCAGCCAAAGCTTAGGCACCTAGAAGAGAGAGTCCCGGCGCCCAGAGCCTTCACCTAACCCAGACTATCCAAAGCCTAGGCGCCCAGAAGAGAGAGCCGCGACACGTACACTAAAGTTTGTTTTCGAGTTATGACCTAATTAGGACTTTAATGATTGTTTAAACCCTAAAATATACTTAGACCTCTTATACTATAAATAGATCACTTAAGATTTTATAAAAGATATCTTTGGAAGTCTGAAAAACTCAAGAAGGCTACCATACTCACCTCCATCAAAGTGTTCAACTATGAACTTCATGGCGAACTAATCTCCAAGTAAGGTGAAGGGATGAATCCCTAGGTGTAGTTGTTCTTATTTTCCTTTATTAATTCAGTTATAGTTGGGATTTATTGTCAAAACATTGTTATATGTTACTCTTTTATTTAATTAAAGGATTTTCTCTTAATCCGGTGATTGTATCTTTATCTTTGATATAAGTCTAATCATGCTCTTCTTATGTCAAGATTATTGGACGTGATTGAGTCTGGTAGATTTATCTTTTAGGTTTTTCCATTACTATGATATTATTGTTAAGATATATTGTCGATTCTTGATAAACCTATAGGATAGGTCATGTGTGCTTAAATCGAAAGTAAGAGTAATTCATATCAATTACATTAGAATTTATATGTGCTTTAGTTGAATATTTGTCGATTGCTTGTTTGGGACGTTAAACTTGCAATCAAGATAAAACAATTGAATCAAGATTGGAATAAGGCAACAAACCTAGGGAGGATTCCCAGAACCTTGTTGTTTCTTTATCATATATTTCAATCTATTTACACAATTACATCATTATTCATATCTTCTCACTTGATTGTTATCGTTCGTGTTAAGGTTTACACTTTTCCTTTGTAGATCGCTTTTCCCTGTGGAATAGACACCCCAAAGCTATGCTACAACTACCATGTTATACTTTGGGCGTAATCAAAGGCCAAGCTCAAGACACTCAAGAGGAGGTTAAACTAGAAGGGGATGATGCAGCAAATCAGAATGATTATCAGCTCACAAAGGACCGGGAAAGGAGGGTGGTCAGACCACCTTTGAGATATAGTTTTGCGGGTGCTAATGTAGCAGCTCCTTATTCAGAATGAGAGGTTAAACCAGAAACTTACATAGATGCCATGAAATGTAAGGATTTATCAAAGTGGCAGCTAGCTATGGAGGAAGAAATGGATTCTTTGAGGAAGAACAACTTTTGGGAATTGGTGCCCAAACCAGAAAAATAGAGAGTTGTGGATTGTAAATGGATTTACAAGATCAAATAAAGGAACACTCCAAGGGATGAAGTCCGATATAAGGCTTAGTTGGTGGCGAAGGGGTTCACACAAAGAGAAGGCATAGATTTCACCAAAATATTCCCACCGGTTGTGAAATACAAGACGATAAGGATACTGTTAGCAATGGTGGTCCAATTTAATTGGGAAATTGAGCAAATGGATATGAAGACAACCTTCTTACATGGAGAGCTTGATGAGACCATCTACATGAGGCAACCTGAAGGCTATAAGGAAGGAAAGCAGGGAGATTTGGTGTGCCAATTGAAGAAATCTCTATGTGTCCTGAAGCAATCACCTTGGCAATGGAATAAGAGGTTCGATTCCTTTGTAACTAGCTTAGGTTTCATAAGGAGCTACTATGATTCGTGCTTGTACTATAAGGGGCACAAGGTAGAGGAAATGGTGATTATCCTCATCTATGTCAATGATATGCTGTTGGTTGGGAACAGCAGGGAGAGGATAGAAAAATTGAAGTCTCAACTCAGTGAGGAGTTTGAGATGAAGGATCTTAGCCATGCATAGAAGATCCTTGGGATGAGTATAATCCAGGAAAGGGAGAGAAAAAGATTGAAGATTCGCAGACTTTCTACATAGAAAAGATGATATCTAAGTTTTCTATGGAAGAGAGCAAACTAGTGAAGGTTCCCCTTGTTGGTCATTTCAAGTTCTCCAGCGATCAATGTCCAAGAACAGATAAAGAGAAGAAGGAAATGGAAAAGGTCCCTTACTCTAGTGCGGTTGGATCTGTAATGTTCACCATGGTAAGCACTAGACCCGACATTGCTCATGCAATAAGTGTCCTCAGCAGGTTTATGAGTAATCCCGGAAATGAGCATTGGCTTGGGATGAAGTGGTTGTTAAGGTACTTGAAGGGAAGCCCAGATGTGGGGCTGGTTTATGAGAAGAGGGGTAAGTCCATCTGTCTTGAGGGTTATGCTGATTCGGACTATGGAGCAGACCGAGATAAAAGAAGATCAATTACCTCTTACTTCTTCAACTTAAACGGATGTTGTATAAGTTGGAAGGCACAGTTGCAGCTGGTGGTAGCACTCCCAACAACCGAGGCTGAGCACATAGCAGCAACGGAAGCCATTAAGGAGGCTATATGGTGCAAAGGGTTGTTGGAAGAGTTGAAGGTACCAAAAGAGCAGGTGGTGGTGTATTCGGATAGCCAAAGTGCATTGCATTTGTACAAAAATCCGGTGTTCCATGAGACGACAAAGCATATGGATGTTCGATATCATTTCATTCGGGAAAATGTTACGAAATGATGCATTCATGTGGACAAGGTGGCCACGAAAGAAAATCCTACAGATTTAGGTACTAAAGTTGTACCTCTAAGTAAGTTCAATCATTGCCTTGGACTACTTAGGATTGGAGTCGGTTGATATAGTTACTCAAGTTGAGTTTGGATCCTAAGTTCTCTGCACAATGGGTTCAGGTTTAATCACTTAGACAAAGGTAGAGATTGTTGGTATTTGTATAAGGATTAAATGGGTTGAAGAATGAAGCTTCATCAGGCCATGGCGCCACAACACAAGGAGTTTGCCCCTCAGTGCCCAACAACTGAAGGAAGATCTTGGACCAGGTGTGCGTCACGGCTCAAGGTGTGTGCACTGCGACACGACCCTGTGCGCCGCGGCACAGCCACTCTAGGCACGGCCTCCAGCAAAGCAACAAGGTTACCCCCTTTGAGCCACGACATGCCCTGTTTTGAGTCCCAGCATTAAGGCACACCGGATGCTTTTGAATCAGCACTTCAAATGGTGCGTGGGACTTGGTTAAAATGCACAGGATCACTTAGACTTGTTGGAGGGCTATGATTAATTGGTCCTCAAGATCCAAGGGTAGAAATTGACTTCAAGATTGGTTCAAGAAGTTGGTGCACTATATAAAGGGTCATCTAGCTTCAATCAAAAAATGAGAGAAAGATAATATCATCATATAAGAGAATTCAAGTGCAAGTGTGAGAGTGCAAAGACACAAAACACAAGAGAGGCACTAGAATAGATCTCATTCGTGAGTTGCTGGGATTGAGAGAGAGAGAGAGAGCATACAAGAATAGGGGTTCAAGGGCTTTGTAATTGGAATTTTCTTGGGGAAAATTCGAGGGAAACACTTAGTTCTTATCTCTTTCTTTTCTCTTATTTCATGTAATAAGAACAAAAGAGTTCTTGAGAAGGTGTTGTTGTATTTGTAAGAACTCATTGATTTAGCACAGAGAGCTTGGACTAGCTCACGAGGACGTAGGCATTTGCCAAAACTCGATAACAATTGCTTGTGTTCTTTCTTTGCTTGATTGTTGTATCTGTTCATTACAAATCATTCTAGACTTAGGTGTTTGGAAGATCACTAACTGGGCATCTTGAAGGTGATTTCCAACATACACCTTTAAGGGAAAGTGCTAGGACCATGACAGTTGGTATCAGAGCACGACTCGATTATCTAGAATAGCACAACCATGGTGGTTACGCATAGCACTGATGATTCTTAGTGATTGGGAGAGTTAGAAGCAAAGATGAGTGCCTGATGAGAGTCATAAAATGCATCTTAACAGTACTTAATTGTTATCATTTTAGGGTTGATCTAGGTTTTAATTGCACTTTTATACGTTAAAAACTCTAAAGTATCATTCTTGGATCATTGATCTATTTCGGTGCATTTTCAGGTACTTAAAGCTCAGAAGAGGAGGAAAAGTTATCATTGCTTGAAGCACAAAGACTCGAGGCATATTGGAGTGAAGGAATGCTTCCAGAAGGATAAGATGGAGGGCTTAAAAGAGCAACAGCTGCCGCCCGCACTGGAAAGGAATTTCACTAAATTGCTAGAATTGCTCGTACAGATCAATCATCTTTTCAAATTAAACTGTATTGATACAAGAAGAACCAGGATATGAGCCATATATGCTTAGAAATATCCGGAAGTCTATTTTCTGGAGAATTTTATGGTTCATAAAAATGATTTTTCTAGAGAAAGTTATGGCAGTTTAAGTAGACAAAGGTCAGGCTGTGCGGGCTGTGCGGTATTTCAGCGTGAAGGGCATGTGAAGGCTTAAATCCCACATCTCACATCAGTTAGAAACAAATTTTCTATGTCCCACATCCCACACCGAATTGGAAACACATTGCACTCGTGGTATTTGCCTATATAAGACCCACTCCACTTCAGCTTTAAGAATCATCTAGGATCATCTAAGATCATCAGAAAATGAATCCAGAGGGACTTTAGGAGCAATCTAGAGGGCCCTTAAGAGGAAAATTAGAGGCTGGAGATGATCATTGGGAGGCCTGAGGCAGCTTGAGGAAGCATGAGCCCCATGGCCGACTAGTCTTCAAGCAAGGCAAAGGGATGAATCCCTAGGTGTAGTTGTTCTTATCTTCATTTATTTGATTTAATTGTAGTTTGGAATTATTTTCATTAAACATTATTATGATTTATTCTTAATTTAATTAGAAGATTTCTTATTAATCCGGTGATTGCATACTTCTCCTCCTTATAAGTCTAGTCATGCTCTTCTTATGTGTATTTGTTTGGGTGTAATTGAGTCTGGTAGATCTCTTTTATAGATTTGTCCATTGCTGTGATATTGTCATGTAGATATATCGTTGTCTCTTGATAATTTATAAGTTAGGTCATATGTGCTTGAAAGTAAAGAGTAATTCATATCAGTTACATTAAGGCTTATATACGTGCTTTAATTGAATATTTGCAGATTGCCTGTTTGGGATGTGAAACTTGCAATCGAGATAAAAACAATTGAATCCAGTTAGGATTAGGACAACGAACCTAGGGAGGATTCCCGGAACCTTGTTGTTTCTCCATCATAAATCTATTTACACAATTTCCTTCACACTATTTTCACACAATTCAGATTCTTTCAATCAATCTTTTATCGTTTGTGTTAAAGTTCACACCTTCTTTTATAGTTAACTTGTTTCCCTGTGGAATCGACACCCCAAAGTTGTGCTACAACTACCGTATTACACTTTGGGTGTAATCAAATTTTAGCGCCGTTTCCAGGGAAATGCACTTAAGTACAAAGAAGATTGTCAACTTTTGACATGACGGTAGAAGAGTTGTAAATAGTTTTTCTTTTCAGCAGCTGTAAAGGCGGTAACTTCGTTCCTTCTTTTAGCTTGCTGCATTAATTTTTTATTTTTTATTTTATTTGACTCTTTCTTTTTTTTTATATAGTATTTTTATTATTTTGTTACCTCACATGCACAGACATAGAGACATTGTGGGTAGATTTGGTTGTAGGCCTGTGTTAGAGTCAGAATTTAATTCTTTTTCAAATCCTTTATTTGACAATCCATCTAGTCCCGAAGAAATGAGTGAACAGAAAGATCAA
The DNA here is from genome assembly GCA_023935145.1 of Bretschneidera sinensis. Lineage (NCBI taxonomy): Eukaryota > Viridiplantae > Streptophyta > Magnoliopsida > Brassicales > Akaniaceae > Bretschneidera > Bretschneidera sinensis. The sequence goes on along the minus strand of CM043705.1, from coordinate 28,928,051 downwards.
CCCCCTAGGACACTTAAGGATTACTTGCACCCTAACCGTATGGCCACACCATCGTGTATCATGTTCCCTAACCGTAGGACACTTAAGGATTACTAATGTTCAACAACCTGATTTTAAGCCGAGCATGATCCAATTGCTACTAACTTTCCATGGGTTTGAGAATGAAAACCCCTATATCCATATTAGGGAATTTGAGGAAGTAGTAGTTGTTTTTCACAGTAGGGCTGATATGATAGACACCGTCAAACTTTAGTTTTTCCCTTTTTCACTTAAGGAAAAAGCCAAGGCTTGGCTATACTCGTTAAGGCCTAGGTTCATAGGTAGTTGGGATGAGATGACCCGAGTTTTCTTCCAAAAACACTTCCCAACCTATAAAACCAACAACCTCAAGAGAAAAATCTCAAACATTGCACAAAAGGATAGTGAAACCTTATATCAAGTTTCGGAACGTTTCAAAGACCTTTTGAATTCTTGTCCACACCATGGGTATGAGAGTTGGTGGGTAGTTAGCTATTTCTATGATGGACTCCTAAGTAGGGAAAGGCAGTTCATAAAAATGATGTGCAATGGGAATTGTCTTCAAAAAGATCCCGACCAAGCTATAGATTTCCTAGATGATCTATCAGAAAAAGCCCACACTTGGACTGAACCAAATGCCATGGAAGGCACTAGGAGAAATCAACCCACTAGGATTTACCAACTTAAGGAAGATGACAGCCTTAAAGCTCGTTTAGAGGTCCTAACTAAGGAAATTGAAGCCCTAAAAACCAAGGATACTAGAACCCCTAAACCGGTTGCTAGGGTACAGTCCTATGAGCCTTGTTTCATGTGTAATGGGGTAGATCATTTACCTAAGGATTGTCTAGTTTATTTTGAGATGAAGGATGAGTGTAACACTATAGGTATACCCTTTGGGAAACCACACTCACCCTACTCTAACACCTACAATCCCGATTGGAAGAATCACCCTAATTTTAGTTGGAAATCTGACATACAACGCCTTGCCCACTCTAGTACCCAATGGCAACCGGAAGCAACCTCATTTAATGCACCTCAACAATCTTTACCTTTGGAAGATATGTTTAAGTCATTTATGCAGGTACATGCCTAGAGTGTGGAAGATCAAGGAAAAATAAGTCAATGGTTGCTAGAGGAACAACAAGCGATCAAAGAGGAACAAAAGGTAATAAAGAGTTAACTCACCAAGTTGATTGGTTTCTTGACAATTCAAGAACAAGGTCAGTTTCCTTCACAGCCACAACCTGATCCAAGGGGACAACATATGGCACAAACCTCTAATCTTGAAAATCAAAACAATAGAGAGGTTAATTGATAGGAGCTTAAATATTCATATTTAAGCCCCTTAATTTACATTTGTTAAGCCCTAGTTTATGTTATTTTAGTCCATTTTACTTCATTTTTGTGTTTTACATGGTTTTTATAGGTCTACGAAGAAAAGAAAGCATTTTGGAAGCTTTTTGAGCTTAAAAGGAAGAAAACTGGAAAATCTAGAGCAAATACTGTCTGGAGTACGATCGAGCGCACCAAGAAGGGCGATCGAGCGCAACCTTGCAATCGAGCGCACTTTGCTCGCGATCAAGCGCACACGTACAACAGTGAACAGTAAAACGGCAGCACCTATTTTGGAAATTAGGGTTTAGAGCCCTATTTTGGAAATTAGGGTTTCTAAGTGTTCTTAGAACCCTATAAATAGACTTGTAAAACAAAGAAAATATATCTCCCTTTTGAGGAGCATATCTTCCTTTTAGTTTAGTTTTTGTTCGGGGAGATCGGAGAAGGAGACCATGGAGATAAATTGACGACTCTTCTTCCGGGTTTCTTCTTTCCTTTATTTTTATTATGTGTACTTAAACTTTTAGTAAGGGCTTAGTTGAATCCCTAATTATGTTTACTTAATATTTCAATATTGGCGCCCTTGCAATGATTATATGATGATGTTTAACTTGATTAATACCTTTGTTTATTTAAATTCCTCATATGTGTTTGTATGATCAACTTACATATGGTATGGATTAGTTAGTTGAATCAATTTGGATGACCGAGTCCTGGGTTCAACATTAGTAACAAGAGATATCCACACCGGATTCTCGGGTTAATCAACACGGGAAATTGGGAGTGGACCAAGCCCTAGGCCCCGTGTGGTTGCCGATCTCCACAGCCCTTATGCTCTCTTATGGGATAACTCAGTATACACCCATGCTGAATCCCTTAAGAGAGAAAAGAGTTAGAGTATACACCATGCCTAACTCGTTGCATAGGGAGATCACTATCCTAAGGTGTGGACCAAGCCCTTAGGTTGGCAAGCATTAAATATTCAAAGTATAACTAGAGCATTGGCATATTGTTTTATTATGTTAAAGCATAATTAGTGGTGGATATCAAAGCCCTACACTTTTATCATTATCTTGTTTCTTGTTTCTTGTTTTATCTTTATCAATCCAAACTCATATTTTCTTTATCTTGTTTTATATTGTGAAAGTAATTCTAAATAGAAATTCACCAATCCCTGTGGAAATGATCTCGCACTTGCACGCTATGCTACCACAGACCTTATGCACTTGCGAGTAAAACGAGTGCGATTATTTGCATATTAATTTAGGTAGATAATCGGCACAACAAGTTTTTGGCGCCGTTGCTGAGGATTGTGCTAAATTTTTTTTGGAATTATTTTGTTAGTTTTTTTTTTATTATTCTATTTTATTTGATTTTGTTCCGTTTTATTTTTTTATTTTTACCAAAAATCATATTTATTCTTTCTTTTCGTTTTCTGCTTTTGTTCAGGTGTGTAGAGGAGGAGTTTCTGTCCTCATTGCGTTCGAGCGCACCCCTTGGAGCGATCGAGCGCAATCCCAGTGCGATCAAGTGCTGCTCTTAGTGAACTCGAGTGCAAAAGCTCCAGAGAGTACCTAAGATGCAGTACTGAAACTACTACACTGAATTTTTTCAACTAATTCAATCGAAGGACAAGCACCAATGGCGGAAGCTAGATATGCTTGTCTAGATGCTATGGAGAGGAAGCTAGATATGCTTGTAGAAGTCATGATTGCTCAGATTGCCTCACCTAGGCCACAGGCTACACCATTCCAGGTATGTGCTATTTATAGTCGTTTTGATCACACTATTGAAATTTGCCCTTTATATTCATTTGCAGATCGAGAGCAAGCAAACTATGTGGGACCAAACAACTACAATCCATATGCAGATGCCTACAATCTAGAATGGGGAAACCACCACAACTTCTCATGGAGCAACGATCAAAATGCATGGAACCTTCAAGGGCAACAAAGAAACTTCCAACTAGCAGCCCAATCAGTTCCGGAAGCAAAGGAGAGCGACCTAGAGAGCATTGTGAGGCAATTGACAGTTCAACAACAACAGCTGATGACCTCACAAGAGCAGTTCATAGCAAAGGCAAGACAATTTTGGACTGAACAAAGCCAAATAAATGCAAGGCATGAACAAGCTATTCAAAGACTAGAAGTACAAGTGGGGCACATAGCTAAGAAGCTAAGTAAACAAAAGCAAAGTGTTGTTGAACAAGTTTTTCATGACCATCACGTTGATTCATTAGAAACTGCTCTTACATATAGTCTCACAAGATTGAATATAGTGCCAGAATCTGAGGATGTTACTGATGACATCATCAAAACTATGCACCTCATTGAAGCCTATCCAAAGCATTCAAGTAAGTACACCGATCCATTTGACCCTCATGTGCCTACTAATACTATTTTCCCTTTTATTGTACAGGCACCTAACTTGGAATTTAAGCAGTTGCCAGAGCACTTACCATATGCTTATATAGGAGAGAATAAGACACTTCCTATGCTAGCTGCTGCCAATCTTAGTTTTGGGGAAAAATAAGGCTTGGTCCGGTTGAAGACGTTATACTTAGCGCTCATGGGAGGCACCTCACAGCTTATTCTTTTGTTTTTATTGTTTTTTTATATTTCTTGTTATTTATTTAATTTCATTACTTTTTGTTTTCCCTTATTACGTTAGTTTTTCTTTTTTTTAGGGACAATATGTGCATCCGTTCAAGTTTGGGGGCGTGTACAAGCAAGCAAGCAACCTAGTTCTCCATCTCCCAGGTCAGATCTTTCCATGCCACACACACATTGGGAACAATGTGTATTTTAAGTTTGGGGGTAGTGGAAGATACTAGATACTATTACACACACACTTGAAACACATGCACAAACTAAGTCCCATTTTTTTTTTTGATAAATGCATGTTCATACTGTTCTGAAAATTTTGGTTGATCTAAACGAATAGTATGATTTGACTTCATAAGTGAACTTAAAACCGTGAACACATGGTCTAATAATTGAGTTTTAAACTTTAATTACTCACTTTTAGGTATTTAAGGATTCACAAGTTTGATCTAAACCAACACGAGCACATTAGCACATAATTGTGTGGGGTATGACATGTAGCTTTAATTGGTATGTTTCCATGGCTTAACTGTAACTTGACGACTTGTTAGATGAACACTTTGGCATAGGGAAATAGAAAAAAGATTATTATTGCGCAAAAAGAGAAAATAAAGTGCTCCTAAAGATCATTAAACAAACTTTCCACTAAGTAACAGGGCCTCTTGCCTCAGTAAGCATTGAGTGTTCACGTCAAAAGGTGAGAATTTTTCCCATAATGATCATTAAAAGAACTTTCCGCTGAGTAACTGGGCCTCTTGCCTCAGTAAGCATTGAGTGTTCACGTCAAAATGTGGGAATTTCTGCTTAGTAGCATTAAGACCAGTTAGTTTCGTAGCCTTTTTGACTCGAGTTAGTAAGTCCTTAGGGGTGTCTTTACACCTAATGCCCTAAAATCATCTGGTTTGGGAGTCATTGGCTAAACACTCGTTATATGAGTCAAATAGAAAGTTTAAGGGAACTCAACTTGGCAAAAATGTCACAATAAAAGAAAAAGAAAGAAATAAAACTATGCCATTGTGTGTTCATTCTGATAGGAAATTTGATGAATCTTGAGACACCGAAATACTACACATTAGAGTTATTTAGAAACTTAAATCTTTATGTGCTAATTCATCACACACTAAAAATCAGACTTGTGATGCCTTAACCTACCTCATGTAAGTAATCAACGTTTAAAACTCGGATTCATTATGAAGATATGTTTGTATTTTTAAGCTTGCTCATGAATACACGTCATGGTTTTGTGCGATACCTAAACTTTTGAGGACACCAGGAACAGTGGATTCATCTATGCATCTTTATTTTTCATTTAGTTTTAAGTTTTGTATTCCTAAGGGACTAGCAATATGTAAGTTTGGGGGTGTGATAGGAGCTTAAATATTCATATTTAAGCCTCTTAATTTACATTTGTTAAGCCCTAGTTTATGTTATTTTAGTCCATTTTACTTCATTTCTGTGTTTTACATGGTTTTTATAGGTCTATGAAGAAAAGGAAGCATTTTGGAAGCTTTTTGAGCTTAAAAGGAAGAAAATTGGAAAACCTAGAGCAAATACTGTCCGGAGTACGATCGAGCGCACTTTGCTTGCGACCGAGCGCACACGTACGGAAGTGAACAGTAAAACGGCAGCACCTGTTTTGGAAATTAGGGTTAGAGCCCTATTTTGGAAATTAGGGTTAGAGCCTTATTTTGGAAATTAGGGTTTCCAAGTGTCCTTAGAACCCTATAAATAGACTTGTAAAACAAAGAAAACATATCTCCCTTTTGAGGAGCATATCTTCCTTTTAGTTTAGTTTTTGTTCGGGGAGATCGGAGAAGGAGACCGTGGAGACGAATTGACGACTCTTCTTCCGGGTTTCTTATTTCCTTTATTTTTATTATGTGTACTTAAACTTTTAGTAAGGGCTTAGTTGAAGCCTTAATTATATTTACTTAATATTTCAATATTGGCGCCCTTGCAATGGTTATATGATGATGTTTAACTTGATTAATACCTGTGTTTATTTAAATTCCTCATATGTGTTTGTATGATGAACTTATGCATGTGGTATGGATTAGTTAGTTGAATCAATTTGGATGATCGAGTCCTGAGTTCAACTTTAGTAACAAGAGATATCCACACCGGATTCTCGGGTTAATCAACATGGGAAACCGGGAGCGGACCAAGCCCTAGGCCCCGTGTGGTTGCCGATCTCCATAGCCCTTATGCTCTCTTAAGGAACAACTCAGTATACACCCATGCTGAATCCCTAAGAGAGAAAAGAGTTAGAGTATACACCATGCCTAACTCGTTGCATAGGGAGATCAATAGCCTAAGGTGTGGACCAAGCCCTTAGGTTGGCAAGCATTAAATATTCAAAGTATAACTAGAGCATTGGCATATTTTTTTATTATGTTAAAGCATAATTAGTGGTGGATATCAAAGCCCTACACTTTTATCATTATCTTGTTTCTTGTTTCTTGTTTTATCCTTATCAATCCAAACTCATATTTTCTTTATCTTGTTTTATATTGTGAAAGTAATTCTAAATAGAAATTCACCAATCCCTGTAGAATTGATCTTGCACTTGCACACTATGCTACCACAGATCTTGTGCACTTGCAAGTAAAACGAGTGCAATTATTTGCATATTAATTTAGGTAGATAATCTGCACAACATTAATGCCATAATTACTCGCAGTGGTAAGACAATTGATGGTCCCACTTTACCATCACATTGGATTCCTAATACCGTGAGCAACAAGGATAAAGCCCCCAAGGAACAAGAGGCCCGTGATGTTTATCGCCCACCGGTGCCTTTCCCTCAAGCACTCCTTAAACCTAAGGAGATAAATAGAACATTAAAAGGTGAGATTCTTGAACAACTTCAGCATGTTAAAATTAATCTTCCTTTTCTTCATGTCATAAAACAGATTCCTAACTATGCTAAAGTCATCAAGGATCTATGCACACTCAAGAGGAAGTACAATGTGAAGAAGACGACATTCTTAATGGAGCGAGCAAGTGCTGTAATTAACAGCAAGACACCGTCCAAATATAAAGATCCAGGCTATCCAACGGTGGCTTGCCAAATTGGAAATAAACCTTGTGGCCAAGCATTGCTAGATTTGGGTGCTAGTGTAAACCTCATGCCATACTCCATGTACTTGCAGCTCGATCTAGGTGACATCAAAACAACCTCTGTGGTACTTCATTTAGCGGATAGATCGGTAAGAAAACCAAGAGGTATTGTAGAAGATGTTTTGTTGCAAATTGATAATTTCTACTATCTTGTTGAATTTTTGGTTTTAGATACTGTTTCTACTATAAACACGGAGTCCAAAATTCCTTTGATACTTGGAAAACCATTCCTTGCCACCGCCAATGCCCTGATTAATTGTAGGAATGGCCTAATGACACTATCATTTGGAAATAGGACTCTAGAGATAAATGTTTTTCGAGTCCCATGGCAGCCACAAGAAGAGGATAAGTACATCAAAGATAATTCTAACTCTTCGGAATTCATTCCTAATAATCTTGAGTTCAAAGATTCTTCAAATTATCCCCATGCCGTTAATGTTGTTGATGTTTTTGATAAGCCACAGGAATTTATTAAGACATCTTGCCAACCATGCTTTGAGAAGTTGCTTGAGAAAAGTCACATGGATGCGGGAATCAAATACCCTACTGCTGATAGTAAATGGGCATCACCAAAAACACTTGAGCCATAGGCGGTGGACTTTAAGTATTCCTTACCATCGCCAAAGCATACAAGCACAAAATTTTGTAGCAAAGCAGTGGCTGGTGCATCCAACTCATGTTTTTCGAGGAGGGAATAAAAGCGTCTGGCTGAAGACGTAAAATTTAACGCTCATGGGAGGCAACCCACAATGTATTCTTTTATTTTTATTGTTTTTCATATTTCTTTTTCTTGTTTATTATTATTATTTTGCTGTTTTCCAGTTTTACTTTTGTATTGATTTTTCAAGAACAAATAAACGAAGCAGTTCAAATGATTGTGCACAACTTTCAACTCCACGCACCTTTGGTCAAAAAGGGAGTTTCCTTAACTTTTTCTTTTATATTGAGGACAATGCTTATTTTAAGTTGGGGGTGGAGGAAACATATGACTGTTTTTCATGTTTTTCATTGAACTGTTTGGTGTCATTTTCCTTTTTGTTTGTTTTTAGCATGCTTGGTGTTAGCCTTTGAGTTAATTCACATGTCAATGATATGAGCTTAATTGAGATAGCATATAGCATTTAGAAGAAGTTAAATCTTGCTTTAGTTTGAGAATAATTTAAGTGTCAATCTTCATTTGGTTTGAGACTCTAGTTTGCGGTAAGATTGTATGATTAGTCTAAAACATTTAGAAAAGTTTTATGTGTGATTGTTTTGTGAATACTTTTGCTGTCTCGACAAGCTCTAGAACTTACTTGATAATTACTTGAGGCAAATTCCTAGAATGTGCATTACTTAGGATATGATATAGGCTATTTTTGGACCATTTGAGCCTTTCAAACCTACCATTCCTATATTTATCACTAGTCACCTATTTAAGCATTTTTCTTGAAAAGAAAAATTGAGCTTTGTTTCTTTTGATAAACCATTTACTCACCTTTATGAGCCTAAAAATATTTTATCCTTACCTTTCTTTTAAAAGAACTTAGTTATACACATGTTGTGAGAATCACTTAAAAGGAGTAAGGGTGGAAATATGAAAAAAAAAATATTACTACCATAACCCAGGTACATTAAAGAAGATAAGTTGGGGGTTGTGGAAAAGAAAATAAAAAAAAAAATGAAAAAGGAGGTGAAAGGTCTTATGCCAAAATACAAAAGAAAAGAAAAGAAAAAAAAAAGAAAAATGAATTATGGCAAAGAAAGAATAAAATAAAAGAAAAGTGGTGATTTATTGAGAGATATGCTCTTATAAAAAAATGGTTGAAAGAGTTGGGTGTTGAAGTAAGGTTATCCAGTGCTTAAAGAGTTGTGTTCAAAACTAAGAGATTAAGTTCTTTTACTTGTTGAATCCTTTCTGTTCTTTCTTAAATTTTACCTTAGCCTAACATTACAAGCTTATTAAAGACCTATTGATCCAATGTAATGTGATTTTTCTACAATAGTGGAGAGTGGTTTGAAATGTAAGCATATGGAGCTTGTTTTTGTGATTGACGCAACAAAATTTATCATGTTTTAAAGGCCAAGACTTGTATTCATGAATGTTATGCATAAAATCATCCGGGTGTTCGGATTAATGGTTTATGTTAAGATGGATGTTAAGAGTCAATAACGATTTTAAGATTGATGTTTGGATTACTTTTGGATTTGGGTGAAATTTAATGATTCTTTGTGCCATGTGTTATGTGCAATTTTTGAGGCAAAATGTGAATTACTCTTGGTTAACACTAATATTTCTTTTCATTTACTTTGATTCCACAGTAGAATTCATCTCTTGTTTTCGCTTGAATTGCTAGGGACTAGCAATAAGCTAGTTGGGGGTTGTGATGAGAGTCATAAAATTCATCTTAACAGTACTTAATTGTTATCATTTTAGGGTTGATCTAGGTTTTAATTGCATTTTTATACGTTAACAACTCTAAAGTATCATTCTTGGATCATTGATCTATTTTGGTGCATTTTCAAGTACTTTAAGCTCAAAAGAGGAGGAAAAATTATCATTGCTTGAAGCAAAAAGACTCGAGGAATATTGAAGTGAAGGAAGGCTTCTGGAAGGACAAGATGGAGGGCTTAAAAGAGCAATAGCTGCTGCCCGCACTGGAAAGGAGTTTCACTAAATTGCCAGAATTGCCCGTACAGATCAATCATCTTTGCAAATTAAACTGTATTGATACAAGAAGAACCATGAGATGAGCCATATATGCTTAGAAATATCCGGAAGGTTATTTTTTGGAGAATTTTACGGTTCATAAAAATGATTTTTTTAGAGAAAGTTATGGCAGTTTAAGTAGACAAAGGTCAGGTTGTGCGGGCTGTGCGGGATTTAAGCATGAAGGGTATGTGAAGGCTTAAATCCCACATCTCACATCGGTTAGAAACACATTTCTATATCCCACATCCCACATCAGATTTGAAACACATTGCACTCGTGGTATTTGCCTATATAAGACCCACTCCACTTCAGCTTTAAGAATCATCTAAGATCATCTGAGATCATCAGAAAGTGAATCCAGAGGGCCTTTAGGAGCAATCCAGAGGGCCTTTAGGAGGAAAATTAGAGGCTAGAGATGATCATTGGGAGGCTTGAGGCAGCTCGAGGAAGCATGAGCCCCATGGTCGACTAGTCTCCAAGCAAGGCAAAGGGATGAATCCTTAGGTGTAGTTGTTCTTATCTTCCTTTATTTGATTCAGTTGTAGTTTGGAATTATTTTCATTAAACATTGTTATGATTTATTCTTAATTTAATTAGAAGATTTCCTATTAATCCGGCGATTGCATACTTCTCCTCCATATAAGTCTAGACATGCTCTTCTTATGTGTATTTGTTTGGTTGTGATTGAGTTCGATAGATCTCTTTTATAGATTTGTCCATTGCTGCGATATTGTCATGTAGATATATCATCGTCTCTTGATAATTTATAAGTTAGGTCATATGTGCTTGAAAGTAAAGAGTAATTCATATCAGTTATATTAGGGCTCATGTATGTGCTTTAATTGAATATTTGTCCATTGCCTGTTTGGGATGTGAAACTTACAATCGAGATAAAAACAATTGAATCAAGTTAGGATTAGGGCAACGAACCTAGGGAGGATTCTTGGAACCTTGTTGTTTCTCCATCATAAATCTATTTACACAATTTCCTTCACATATTTTCACACAATTCAGATTCTTTCAATTAAACTTTTATCGTTTGTGTTAAAGTTCACACCTTCTTTTATAGTTAACTTGTTTCCTTGTGGAATCGACACCCTAAAGTTGTGCCACAACTACCGTGTTACACTTTGGGCGTAATCAATGCCCTTGAAGCTCTAGTATGAAACTTGAGATCCTTTTATGGGAGATCAATAGAGCTTGAAACCTCACAAAGGGAAATTTATGAGGTCATGAATGCCCTCACTGATGATATGAAAGAGACAATGGACACCCTTCATAATGAGATTGAGGAGCTAAACAACAAGGTCAACTTGTTGGTGAGATCGGTGGGCAACAACGAAACTAGAACCTTAGATAGAGGGAAGGTGAAGGTCTTAGAAAATTTTCTTTTCGATATTGAGTAGTACTTTCGAGCAACTCGTATAGCCTCTGAGGAGGAAAAAGTGTCTATGACAGTGAAGCTTTTGTCAGATGATGCCAAACTATGGTGGCATGGCAAATATGATGACATCCAAAACTATAGCTGTACCATCGACACTTAGGATGACTTGAAGTGGGAGTTAAAGAACCATTGCTTTCCTAAAAATGTGGAGTACTTGGCTTTCCATAAGCTTAGAGAGTTGAGACAATCAGGAAATGTCCGAGACTATGTGAAGGAATTATCAGGATTAATGCTTGACATCCAAGAAATTTTAAAGAAGGATAAGATGTTGTATTTTCTCAAGGGGCTAAAAAGTTAGGCCAGATTTGACCACAACTATGGCTGCAACCGAACGACTAAATGACCTTTCGGAGAACGCACTCAAGAGGAGGAATGACTCTTTTCCCCCAGCTCGAAGTTGAGTAAAGTGGGCTAGGATGGATAGGCCTGTGAGTGGGGGAGGGGACAAAAGACCTACTTTCAGTTCAAGAGAAGGATCTTCTTCACGGATATCTAACTTGGAGAAGGGCAAGTCGAGACCTTTTTCTTGCTTCTTATATGATGGGCCTCATCGAGTAGCAAACTGTCCTGACAAAGGAGCCTTGAGTGCCTTACAAGTGACAAGCTTTGAGTTACGTCAAGAACAAAAGTGGGAAAAAGAAGAGCAACCCACAAGGATGGGGGAGCTTAGATTCTTGAATGTTTTGAATAGCCAACTCTGAAGGAATCCAAGAGAGGACTCATGTATGTGGACTTACGAATGAATGGGAAAGCTATAAGAGCCTTGGTAGTTATAAGGGCCTCCCATAACTTTGTTTCTACTTTGGAAGCACAAGACTGCACTTGAAGCTTGAACGAGAATCTAGTCGATTGAAAGTCGTAAATTCTGAGGACAAAGCGACAGTGTGCTTGGCCAAAGGGGTGATTGTTGAAATAGGTCCATGGAAAGGTCCAGTCAACTCCACAGTTGCGACTATGGATGACTTTGATGTTGTATTGGGATTAGAATTTTGTACCAATGTCAAAGCTATACCGATTCTAACTGCAAGTTGCTTGTTGATTATAGGAGAACATCCATGTGTTGTCCCTGCCATTACTCAGCCTACTAATGATAAGAAGCTTCTCTCGGCCCTCCAATTCAAGAAGGGGGTGTAAGACATGAGGCCTCTTTTATTACAGTGTCATTGACAACAGAAGAGACGGGTCCAAGTGTTGTTCCAATGTTAGTTAAAGTAGTGTTGAGGACCTACCAAGATGTCATGCCCAATGAGTTTCCGAAGGTCCTTCCATGTAATACTCGTGTTATTAAAGTAAGGGTAAAGAAGTAATTTGATAAATATAATATGAAATTAAAATAATATATATATGAAATATTTATTATTAAATAAAATAAATCTTTTGAAAAAAAATGAAGTGTCCGAGCGTGGGAGTAAGAAGAAGAAAAGAAAAGAAAAGAAAACAGTTGACAACACCTGGAGTCTAGGTGTTGTCGCCCAGCATGCACAGTTTGCATGTTGGGACACTAAGCAAAAAAAATAGAAATGGTGGGGGGGGGGGGGTGAGTATATATATATATAGTTTTTGTTTTATGTAATTACTTACCAAATCCTGTTTGGTTTTCTTCTTTCTTCAATTCAAATTATTTTTTTTCTTTAAACACTTGGGGACTAAAAGAAAGGTTGAAAGAGTAAAATTTTGAAAAGGTTTACGGGAGAATTTTAAAGAGATTCAAGAGAAGCTCTAAAAAACAAAAGGTAATAACGTGAATTTTATTTTTCAAATTTAACATACTTGAAAATTTCCCAGAATGATGTAGAAATTTAAAAGGGTATGAATTAATGAAGAATTGAAGAATAAATTAGAAAATTTAATATAAATATTATGTCAGGTGTTGATGATTAGCAATCGTGTGAAATTGCTGAAAGGAGGAAGAAAGGCAAGGAAGTGATCCACGAGTAGCTCTAAGTGCTACATGGTAAGTTAGATTTACTTTTAGTAATCAATATGAATATGAAATATAAAGTGATGATATTTGAATTAATTATTAAACTATGATTAGATGATATATGAAAGTTGGTTGATGGATATGGTATTGATATGTTAAAGATTTATTATATGAGAATTAATATTGTTGAAATAATGAGTTGATTAAATATATAATGAAGGTATAAATGAAATTCTTGACAAGCTATTAGAAATCACCTCAAGATGCCCAGGTGGTTGTCTTCCAAACACCCAAGTCTAGAATGACTTGTAATGAACAGAAACAAACTAATCAAAGAAAGGGAACACAAGCAATTGTTATCGAGGTTCGACAATGTGCCTACGTCCCCGTGAGCTCCTCCAAGCTCTCTGCACTAAATAAATAGAGTTCTTACAATTATAGCAACACCTCTTCAAGAATCCTCTAGTTCTTGAAGAACGAAAGAAGAGAAAAAGAAAGTGATAAAGACTAACTGTTTCCCTGGAATTTTCCCTAAGAAAATTCTAATTACAAAGCTCTTGAATCCCCAATCTATACTACTCTCTCTAAACAACTAGCCTCTCTTGAATGAGATCTATTCTATTGAATGAGATCTATTCTAGTGCCTCTCTTGTGTTTTGTGTCTTTGCACTCTCACACTTGCACTTGAATTCTTTTGTATGATGATCTTGTATATTGTCTTGTTTTTGTGATTGAGGCTAGATGACCCTTTATATAGGGCAATGACTTCCTCATCCAATCTTTGAGATCAATCTCAACCCTTAGATCTCAAGAACCAAAGACTCAAGGTTCTCTAAAAGTCTAAGTGAACCTGTGCATTTTAACCATGCTCCACGCACCATCTCAAAAGGCTGAATAACATGCTCCAGGTGTGCATGGCGCCACGGCTCAGAATAGGGCTGGCCACGGTGCATACAGGGCTGAACACCACCATGTCTACATCCTTGCTGGGCGCCATAGCTTGGAGAGGCTATGCCGCAGCGCACACCTGAGGGCTGAACTCCTGGACTTTCTGTAGGCCACGGCGCCCAAGGTTAGGCGGCGATGCACACCAGGACCTGATGCTGAACACTTCAACCTGTTTAATCCTTAGATAAATGCCAACAATCTCTACCTTTGTCTAAGCAATTAAACCCGAACCCATTATGCAGAGATCTCAGGATCCAAACTTAACTTGAGTCACCATCTCAACCGACTCCAATCCTAAGAAGTCTAAGGCAATGATTGAACTTACTTAGAGGTAGAACTTTAGTACCTAAATCTGCAGGATTTTCTTCCATGGCCACCTTGTCCACATGAATGCATCCTTCCGTAACATTTTCCTGAATGAAATGACACCGAACATCCATATACTTTGTCCTCTCACGGAACACTGGATTCTTGCACAAATGCAACGCACTTTAGCTATCCGAATACACCACCACCTGCTCTTTTAGGACCTTCAACTCTTCCAATAACCCTTTCCACTACATATCCTCCTTGATGGCTTCCGTTGTCGCTATGTACTCAGCCTCGGTTGTTGAGAGTGCTACCACCGGCTGCAACTAAGCCTTCCAACTTATACAACATCCGTTTAAGTTGAAGAAGTAGGAGGTAATCGATCTTCTTTTATCTTGGTCTGCTCCATAGTCCGAATCTGCATAACCCTCAAGATAGATTGACTTACCCCTCTTCTCATAAACCAGCCCCACATCTGGGCTTCCATTCAAGTACCTCAGCAACCACTTCATCCCAAGCAAATGCTTCTTTCTGGGATTACTCTTAAACCTGCGGAGAACACTAATTGCATGAGCAATGTCCGGTCTAGTGCTTACCATGGTGAACATTACAGATCCAACCGCACTAGAGTAAGGGACATTTTCCATTTCCTTCTTCTCCTCATCCGATCTCAGACATTGATCACTTGAGAACTTGAAATGACCAGCAAGGGGAACCTTCACTGGTTTATTATCTTCCATAGAAAACTTAGATATCATCTTTTCTATGTAGGAAGTCTAAGAAATCTTCAATCTGTTTCTCTCCTTTCCCGGATTATACTTATCCCAAGGATCTTTTGTGCATGGCCAAGATCCTTCATATCAAACTCCGAACTGAGTTGAGACTTCAATTCTTCTATCCTCTCCCTGTTGTTCCCAACCAACAGTATATCATTGACATAGATGAGAATAACCACCATTTCCTCCACCTTGTGCCTCTTGTAGTATAAGCATGAATCATAGTAGCTCCTCATGAAACCCAAGCTAGCTACAAAGGAATTGAACCTCTTATTCCATTGCCGAGGTGATTGCTTCAGGCCATAGAGAGATTTCTTCAATTGGCACACTAGCCTTTGGGTTGCCTCATGTAGATGGTATCTAATAGGTGCTTAAACATTCATATTTAAGACCCTTAATTTACATTTGTTAAGTCTTAGTTTATGTTAATTTAGTCCAGTTTACTTCATTTCTGTGTTTCACATGCTTTTATAGGGTCTTGGAGAAAAGAAGCATTTTTAGCAAAGGAAGAAATCTGGAAATCCTGGAGCAGCTGCTGGCTAGAGTGCGATTGAGCGCAATCTTCGGTATGATTGAGCGCACCAGCGCTCGTGCACACACATAGAAGGCTCGAGCACAGCCTTGCGATCAAGCACACCATGAATGCGATCGAGCGCACATGTACGGGCGTGAACAGTAAATTACAGCACTTATTTTTGAAATAAGGGTTTTTAGAATCCTAGGG
This sequence comes from Bretschneidera sinensis, assembly GCA_023935145.1. Lineage (NCBI taxonomy): Eukaryota > Viridiplantae > Streptophyta > Magnoliopsida > Brassicales > Akaniaceae > Bretschneidera > Bretschneidera sinensis. Next base: position 28,912,158 of record CM043705.1, on the reverse strand, counting down.
TTTTTAGAAGACTCAAGGGTTTCTGTTGTGAGTTTTAAATTACTCGCAAGCGCACGAGTCGTTTGCAATATAGTGTGTGCAAGTGCGAGGTCGAATCCACAGGGAATTGCGTTGTGAAAGTATATTTTCAATCTAAATTAACTCTATCTTAACCTAGTTCCGAATTTTAAATGATATTTGCAAAATAAATTAAAACTAAATTAAATTGATTTAAAATCTAATAATAAAAAGCACTAAGGTTTCCGAATCCACCCCACCGAAGTTAAGCATACATGTTCTAAAAATATAGCCTATCAAAACATTCTATGAATCCAACTATAAGACAAAAAACAAAGAATATCCCAACTAAACCAAAAGCACCCGATGTATCCGCTCTTAACAAATCACAAAGGGAATCCAATTTAATCGAAAAGCATTCAATGTATCCATCAGATGAAACACAAAGAAAATCCAACAGACAATTTAAACTCAATCAATTATAAGATTAACTCAAATAATTGACAGAACATTTATACTAAAAATTGTCAGATTTGTACAAGCAAATCTGAACTACTACGCCAAACAACGGCGGGGCTTCATCTTCAACCTTAGCTGAAGAGTCTAGCCACTCATAATTATAAAACTATAATAACAAGTGCTAAACATTTAAACTAAAACAACTGAATATAAAGAAATAAATAAAAAACTTTACATGGGAGAAATTCCACTCGCTGACGGGCGGCGCTTCCCCTCGTGGTAGCAATGCCTTCGGGATCCACCAGAATGCTGACGGACGTCCACCGGTAAACACCAAAGTGGCTCAGGAATTGTACATTGGATTATGATGCCAAATGGTGTTTATATAGGGGGAGACCCGGAGTAAAACAGGTTGCAGAAACGATGTGGGATACAGGCCCGTGTGCGCTCGATCGCATGGTGGTGCGATCGATCGCAGGTACGATCGATCGCATGTCTTGTGCGCACGATCTCATGTGCGCTCGATCGCATGTCTGCTGCGATCGATCGCAAATGCACTGAACTTCAATTATTTCGATGTGGGATGTTGACCTTGCGCTCGTTCAAAGGCAGGTGCGCTCGAGCGCTGGTGCGTTCGATCGCATATCTGTTGCGATCGAGCGCAATGTCACCAGAAGCTTCAAATCAACCTGAAATGCTGCACTTTCTCCACAAAGCTGTAAAAACACACAAAACACAAGAAAAACGTAAAATGAAGTAAAATACTACTAACTAAGAGCATAACAAATGTAAGTTAAGGGTCTAAAATATGCAATATTTAAGACTCATCAAATACCCCCAAACTTATATTTTGCTAGTCCCTTAGCAAAACAAAATAAAAGACTCAATGAAAAACAAAGAACATAAAAATAAAGTCATCACTCATGGTATCCAAAAATTTAAGGAGCACATATCACCATGATATTCATTCATAAGCAAGCTTAAAAAGGTAAACCCATCTTCGCAATGAATAGAAATGTTAAAATCTAATTACTTACAAAAGGCAAGATAAGGCATCACAAGCTTGAATCAGTGTAAGGTGAATTAGTACATAAAAATAAAGCTTCCAAGTAATTCTAATGTGTAAGGTCTCCATGTCTCAAGATTCACCGAATTTCCCATCAAAAATGAACGAAAAGGCATAGTTTTTATTTTATTATTATTATTTTTTTTTTATTATTAAGGCACGGCTATGCTTAGTTCCCTTGAGCTTTCTAATTGACCCATGTAGCGAGTGTTAAGTCAATGACTCCCAAACCAGATGGTTTTAGGGCATTAGGTGTAAAGACACCCCTAAGGACTTACTAACTCAAGTCAAAAAGGCTACGAAATTAAACCGACCTTAATATTACCAAGCAAAATTTCACCTTTTGACGTGAACACTCACTGCTTACTGAGGCAAGAGGTCCAGTTACTCAGCGAAAAGTTTATTGATAAAATTTTTTTTTTTTATTTTTTTATTTTTTATATTTTCCTATGCCCAAGAGTTCATCCAACAAGTCATCCAGTTTCAGTTAAGATAAGGAAAAATACACATTAAAATCACGTGTCATACCTCACATAATTTGTGCTAATGTGCTCGTGTGAGATTAGATCAAACATGTGAATTCTCAAAATGCCTAAAGTAAGTAACTAAATTTTAAAAATTTATCACCAGATCATGTGTTCAAAATGTTAAGCTCACCAATGACATCACATCACAGGAAATGTTTAGATCAACTAAAATTTCACGATAACATGAGCATGCATTTATCTCTATGACGAAAAGACAACAAATTAGGACAAAGTGTGTGATGTGTCTCCCATACCCCCAAACTTAAATTACACATTGACCCCAATGTGTGACTAATATGGAAAGAGCTGACCTGAGATATGGAGAACTATCTGGACTGGTATGGCTCATAGCATACCCCCAAACTTGAACTGAAGTACGCTTTGTCCCTGAAAAATAAAAACTGGAAAACAAAAATACTGGAAACAAACATTAATCATAAAAATGCAAATTAATAAATAAACAAAAGAAAAGATAAGCTGTGGGGTGCCTCCCATGAGCGCTAAGTTTTACGTCTTCAGCCAGACTCTCCCTAGAATACTACACTCAATCTGAGTAACTAGGATCCTCCAACAGTATCGTCTCAATGTCCGGACTCCTCAACTCTAAGAATGGTTTCAGCCTCTGTCCATTTACCTTGAAAGTATTACCATTCTTAGGATCCTCAATCTCGATGGCCCCATGAGGAAAAATCGATCGAATAATGAATGGGCCTGACCATCGGGATTTGAGCTTGCCTGGAAAAAGATGCAGGCGTGAATTATAAAGAATGACTCTCTGACCCGGCTCAAAAGCTCGTCTCAAAATATTTTGGTCATGAGTCTTCTTCATTTGTGCTTTGTATGATCGGGCACACTCATATGCATCATTCCGCAGCTCCTCCAATTCATTGAGTTGGAGCTTCCGTTGTGAGCCAGCCTTGGAAAGATTGAAATTTAGTTGCTTGACAGCCCAATACGCACGATGCTCTAATTCAACCGGAAGGTGACATGCCTTTCCGTATACAATGCGATAGGGAGACATGCCAATTGGCGTCTTGAAGGCTGTCCGATATGCCCACAGTGCATCCGTCAATCGCAGAGACCAATCCTTTCTAGTAGGGTTCACAGTCTTTTCCAAAATATGTTTGATCTCGCGATTTGAGATTTCCACTTGACCACTCGTCTGTGGGTGATATGGGGTGGCAACTTTGTGCGTGATACAATATTTCTTCATCAACTGCTCAAAGATCTTGTTGCAAAAGTGCTTACCTCCATCACTTATGATTGCTCGAGGCGTACCAAAACGAGCAAAAATAGTGTCTTTCAAGAACTGGACCACAACTCTGTGGTCATTGGTCTTGCACGCAATGGCCTCCACCCACTTGGACAGATAGTCCACAGCAACTAGAATGTATAAGTAGCCAAAGGAGTTTGGGAATGGTCCCATGAAATCAATGCCCCACACATCAAAAATTTCAACAATCAGAATAGGGTTGAGGGGCATCATATTTCTCCTAGAAAGACTCCCTAGCTTTTGGCAACGCTCACAAGATATACAGTAGGTGTGAGAGTCCCGAAACAGGGTAGGCCAATAAAATCCACACTGCAAAATCTTTGCAGTGGTCTTTTTAGCACTAAAATGGCCTCCACATGCATGATCATGACAAAAGGCGATGACATTAGATTGGTCATGCTCAGGAATACATCGTCTAATGACCTGATCAGGACAATACTTGAACAGGTAAGGATCGTCCCAGAAAAAGTGTTTTACCATGGCCAAAAATTTTGATTTATCTTGCCTCCCCCAATGCAAGGGCATGTGTCCGGTGACAAGATAGTTCACTATGTCAGCAAACCATGGTGCGGGACTGTGAGCAATGTGCATCAATTGCTCATCAGGAAAGGTCTCAGAAATGGGAGTGGCAGCCTCACTGAATTCCACAATCAATCTAGACAAATGGTCCGCCACCACATTTTCCGAACCTTTCTTATCCCGAATCTCAATGTCGAACTCTTGAAGTAGCAAGATCCATCGGATAAGACGAGATTTAGCATCTTTTTTAGAGAAAAGATACTTCAATGCAGCATGGTCCGAGTAGATAATGACTTTAGATCCTAACAAGTAGGATCTGAACTTGTCTAGTGCAAAAACGACTGCAAGCAACTCCTTCTCAGTGGTAGAATAATTGAGTTGTGCGTCGTTTAGAGTTCGACTTGCGTAATAGATAGCATGGGGAAGTTTATCAACACGCTGCCCCAAAACAGCTCCAACAGCATAGTCTGATGCGTCACACATAATCTCAAAAGGCACACCCCAGTTAGGTGGCTGAATAATGGGTGTGGACGTCAGAATTTCCTTCAGATCCCCAAATGCTTTCTTACAATCCTCATCAAATAGAAATGGGGCATCTTTTAGCAACAACTTGCACAAGGGCCTGGCGATCTTGCTGAAATTCTGGATAAATCACCTATAGAAACCTGCATGGCCCAGAAAAGATCGAACCTCTTTCACCGTACGTGGGGGTGGAAGGCTGGAAATTAAATCCACCTTCGCTTTGTCGACCTCAATCCCTCGATGAGATACGATATGCCCCAGTACAATTCCTTGCTTGACCATAAAATGGCATTTCTCCCAATTAAGCACCAGGTTCTTCTCCTTGCACCGTACCAAAACCAAAGAGAGACGGTGCAGGCACTCCTCAAATGTTGAACCGAAGACGGAGAAGTCGTCCATGAAAATCTCCAAGAACCGCTCTACCATGTCAGAGAATATACTGACCATGCACCGCTGAAAAGTGGCAGGTGCATTGCATAACCCAAAAGGCATGCGACGGTAGGCGAAGGTCCCAAAAGGACAGGTAAATGTCGTCTTCTCCTGATCTTCAGGGTCCATGGGGACCTGGTTATATCCAGAATAACCATCCAAAAAGCAATAATACTCGTGCCCAGCCAAACGCTCCACCATCTGATCAATAAATGGAAGTGGAAAGTGATCCTTCCTTGTGGCAGTGTTCAGCTTACGGTAGTCTATACACACTCTCCACCCAGACTGCACACGAGTTGGCACCAACTCATCGTCCTTATTCTTTACTACCGTTAACCCAGCTCGCTTGGGCACGACATGAATGGGGCTCACCCACTTGCTATCAGAGATGGGATAAATGATCCCTGCATCTAACAGCTTAATAACCTCTGCCCTTACAACCTCTTGCATAGCAGGGTTGAGCCTTCTTTGCGGCTCCCTCGATGGCTTAGCATCTTCTTCCAAGTGTATCCTGTGCATCACCACCGAGGGGCTGATTCCTTTAATATCCTCAATGGTCCAGCCGATAGCTTCCTTGTGCTCTCTTAAAACATCTAATAATTTTTCCTCTTGAGCCTCTCCCAAATCTGAAGCTATTATCACAGGCAAACAGTGTGCTGGACCCAGGAACTTATACTTAAGATTATCTGGTAAAGGCTTAAGTTCCTTCTGTTGAGGTTCGGGTGACACCTTCTCCTCCTCCTCCTTGCTTTCTTGAGGATCAGACTCCAAAATGGCATTTACTTCCTCGAGTAATTTATCTAAACCCAAGTCCTCTCCAAAGTGAGCAAAGCATGCCTCTATGGGATCCTCAATGCTTGATTCATCCACAGTATCCTCAAGAATCTCCTCTATCAAGCATACATCTCTCATTTCATCATATTCCAGTGGTTGCCTAGTGATATCAAAAATGTTCAACTCCACTGTCATATTTTCGAAGGAGATCTTCATCACCCCTGTCCTACAATTGATTAGGGCGTTAGCCGTGGCTAAGAATGGTCGCCCTAGAATCACCGGTATTTGAATCCCTACATTCTGAACCGGTTCTGTGTCAAGCACAATAAAATCCACGGGGAAATAGAACTTATCCACTTTTATCAAAACATCCTCAACTATCCCCCGTGGTCTTTTCACTGACCTGTCAGCCAATTGAAGCGTCGTGGTTGTGGGCTTCAATTCTCCTAACCCCAACTGCACATAAACTGAGTAGGGTAGAAGATTCACACTCGCCCCTAGATCCAAAAGGGCCCTCTCAATATGGCTGACTCCTATTGTGCAAGAGATGGTAGGACACCCCGGGTCCTTATACTTGATAGGTAACTTGCACTGAAGGATTGAACTGACCTGCTCGGTCAAAAATGCCTTCTTTGGGACATTCGTCCTCCTCTTGATAGTGACCAAGTCCTTTAAAAACTTGGCATATGATGGCACTTGATGGATGGCATCCAAAAATGGGATATTGATATGGACTTGCTTGAATACCTCCAAAATTTCTTCATACTTCCCTCCTTTCTTGGGCGCCTGTAATCTCTCGGGGTAAGGCGCTCTAGGTACAAACGACCTAGGAGGGTCTTTCTCAGTAGGTGTGGCTGTAGATGGCTCAGCATCTCTCTTCTCTGTGTTGCCACTCCCTTGCCCTTGCTGCATAGCAGGGCTCTCTTCTACTTGATTGTCCACTTGTCTCCCAGACCTCAGTGTGACAATCGACTGTACTTGTTCCTCCCCGTGCGTAGGAGTTGATGAACTCTCAACCATAAATTGTCCTTTTGGGTTTTGCACGGGCTGACTGGGGAACTTTCCTTTCTCTCTCTCACCCAAGTGGCTTGCAATTTGCCCTATTTGACTCTCCAGCTTGGCAATTGCTTGGGTGTTTACCATTGTTGCACTCCTCACATCGCTCATATTTTGGCTAGTCGCCTTCATGAATTCCTTGAGGGTGTCCTCAAGCGACTGTGAAACTGGCGCTGGTGTTTGAGCGGGTGCATGGTAAGCAGGTGAAGGTGCTGGATGGGCAGAACGACCATGATTAGGAATTTGTGGGGCAAATCCGAGAGGATATTGATTTTGAGCATGATGAGAGGATCCTCCCTGATTCATTGGTTGGTTCTGTCTCCATGAAAAATTTGGGTGGTTCCGCCACCCTGGATTGTACGTTTCAAAGTACGATCCATTTGACTGCCTTCGAAAGTCATTGAAAGCATTTACTTGTTCCATAGGATACTCGGCACAAGCCGGCATTGATGGGCAATTCTGTGCTAGATGCATGGGACTAGCACAGATGGAACAACTTTCAACATTGAATGTGTTGGCAGCATTAATGGATTGGCTCACAGTGAGAGCGTCAATCTTCTTAGTTAGGGCATCTAACTTTATCCTCAAATCAGCATCCTCTCTGACCTCATAGATGCCTCCCCTCTTAGGAGCACGAATGGACTTATCTCGACAGCTTGAAAAATCCCACTACTGTGAGTTGTCGGACAACTTGTCCAACGCCATATATGCTTCGTCTCCTGTCAGACTCAAGAATGCCCCCCCATTCATAGACTCGATCATGCTACGGTTGGGTTGAGTCAACCCTTGGTAGAAGAATTGAACGAGTCTCCACTTCTCATATCCATGTGGAGGGCATCTGATCAGTAACTCTTTAAAGCGCTCCCAGCTTTCAGAGAACTTCTCATCCTCGTCCTGAGTGAAAGAGCTAATCTCCTTACGGTACTCATTCACTCTAGACATTGGGAAAAACTTATGGTAAAATTTGCTAAGTAGGTTTTCCCAAGATGTGATAGATCCGGACGTGTTGGAGTCCAACCACGCCCTAGCTCTATCGTGAAGGGAGAAAGGGAAGAGTCGAAGATGGACTGACTCCTCAGAGAAGTTCTGGAATTTGAATGTAGCACAAATGTCTTTGAACTTCTTCACATGACTATAAGGATTTTCAAGATCTAAGCTATGGAATGAGGGTAGGAGTTGGATAACATGTGGCTTCAAATCAAAGTGTGTGGCATTGGTTGGTGGCAACACTATGCAGGAAGATGAGTTAGTCGCAACGGGTGCGAACAAATCCCTAAGGGATGTAGTGGAGTCCACGTTCCAAGCTCTAGGTTGCTCTACATGTTCAGGATGATTTGCATTCCTATAATTCTCTGCCATCTCAACTGTCTCTCTCTCAACTAGCGCTCTTTTCTGCCTTCTAAGAGTTCTTTCTAAGTCGGGATCTAAATGTGTCAAATCTAAGTTCAAGGATCTCCGACCAAGCATACACTAACAGAAAAATAATGAGATACTAACCAGTAGAAGCAACAGAATAAAGCAAATACAAAACTCAAATTTTTTTTTATTTTTTTATTTTTTTTTATTTTTTTTTTTAAATTAAATTAACTAGTAGAAAAATAAAATCAATTCAGACTAAAACTTTTCACAAACAAAACAATTCCCCAGCAACGGCGCCAAAAACTTGTTGTGAGTTTTAAATTACTCGCAAGCGCACGAGTCGTTTGCAATATAGTGTGTGCAAGTGCGAGGTCGAATCCACAGGGAATTGCGTTGTGAAAGTATATTTTCAATCTAAATTAACTCTATCTTAACCTAGTTCCGAATTTTAAATGATATTTGCAAAATAAATTAAAACTAAATTAAATTGATTTAAAATCTAATAATAAAAAGCACTAAGGTTTCCGAATCCACCCCACCGAAGTTAAGCATACATGTTCTAAAAATATAGCCTATCAAAACATTCTATGAATCCAACTATAAGACAAAAAACAAAGAATATCCCAACTAAACCAAAAGCACCCGATGTATCCGCTCTTAACAAATCACAAAGGGAATCCAATTTAATCGAAAAGCATTCAATGTATCCATCAGATGAAACACAAAGAAAATCCAACAGACAATTTAAACTCAATCAATTATAAGATTAACTCAAATAATTGACAGAACATTTATACTAAAAATTGTCAGATTTGTACAAGCAAATCTGAACTACTACGCCAAACAACGGCGGGGCTTCATCTTCAACCTTAGCTGAAGAGTCTAGCCACTCATAATTATAAAACTATAATAACAAGTGCTAAACATTTAAACTAAAACAACTGAATATAAAGAAATAAATAAAAAACTTTACATGGGAGAAATTCCACTCGCTGACGGGCGGCGCTTCCCCTCGTGGTAGCAATGCCTTCGGGATCCACCAGAATGCTGACGGACGTCCACCGGTAAACACCAAAGTGGCTCAGGAATTGTACATTGGATTATGATGCCAAATGGTGTTTATATAGGGGGAGACCCGGAGTAAAACAGGTTGCAGAAACGATGTGGGATACAGGCCCGTGTGCGCTCGATCGCATGGTGGTGCGATCGATCGCAGGTACGATCGATCGCATGTCTTGTGCGCACGATCTCATGTGCGCTCGATCGCATGTCTGCTGCGATCGATCGCAAATGCACTGAACTTCAATTATTTCGATGTGGGATGTTGACCTTGCGCTCGTTCAAAGGCAGGTGCGCTCGAGCGCTGGTGCGTTCGATCGCATATCTGTTGCGATCGAGCGCAATGTCACCAGAAGCTTCAAATCAACCTGAAATGCTGCACTTTCTCCACAAAGCTGTAAAAACACACAAAACACAAGAAAAACGTAAAATGAAGTAAAATACTACTAACTAAGAGCATAACAAATGTAAGTTAAGGGTTTAAAATATGCAATATTTAAGACTCATCAGTTTCCTAAACCTTATAAATAGGCTTGTAAAAACACAGAAATGACACTTTCAATTTTATTTTTGATTTTTGCTTGGATTTGTAAGCTTAGGAGGAGAATTGACGACTCTTTCGGGTTTATTCTTTCCTCTTTAGTTCTACTTTATGAATATGTTTAGCATCACAATTATGTGTAACTAAACCCTAGTAAGGGCTTGGTTGAGGCCCTAATCATGTTTAACCAATAATTCAGTATTGGCACCTTTGCGATATTCATGTTGTGTTGTTTAACTTTATTAATACCTGTTTTTTATTTAAATTCCTCATATGTGTGTGTTTGATCAACGTATGCATGTGGTATGGATTAGTTAGTTGAATCAATTTGGATGACCTAGTCCTGGGTTCAACAATAGTAACAAAAGATATCCACGCCGGATTATTGGGTTAATCAACATAGGAAACCGGGAGTAGATACCGTGCCCTAGGTCTCATGTGGTTGTCGATTTCCACAGATTCTATGCTCTCTTAAGGAATAACTCAGTAGATACCATGCTAAATCCCTTGAGAAAGAAAAGAGTTAGAGTAGATACCATGCCTAACTCGTTGCTTAGAGAAATCAATAGCTTAAGGAGTAGATACCATGCCCTTAGGTTGACAAACATTAGGTATTCATGACATGAGTAAAGTATTGGCATACTGTTTTGTAAAGGTAGTATGATTAGTGGTGGATATCAAGTCCCTACGCATTTATTATTATTAATTCGAACTTAATATTTATTTCTCTTAATATATATCTTTTTATTACTCCGAAACTGACTCTAAGAACGAAATTTACCAATCCATGTGGAAATGATCTCGCACTTGCACACTATGCTACTATTGACCTTGTGCACTTGCAAGTAAAACAAGTACGATTATTTACTTATTTATTTAGGTAGATAAACACACAACAAGTTTTTGGCGCCGTTGCCGGGGATTGCACTAAATTTATTTTTGGAATTATTTTCATTAATTTTTATTTTATTTTATTTTTATCAAAAATCTAAGAAAATTCTAAATTTCTGTTTTTATGTTCTAGTTTATTTGTGTTTCATCAAATACATAATTTTTATTTTTCTTTTTCGTTTTTTTTTTTTCTGTTTCAGGTACTGCAGCAGAAGCTTTCTGTGATACTTGCAATCAAGCACAGTCCTTGGTGCAATCGAGCGCACTCCTTTGTACGATCGAGCACATTTAAGGCAGAAGCTACCCGAGCAACAGTGCTGAACTGCTGCACTGAAGCTGTTTTACTTGATTCATGCACGGGCTTCGATCCAGACAACCAACATTCTTGCCTCTCGATACCGAGCTTGAGTGGACCATCCAACAAAGGCTTAGAAACAATTTTGAGGAGAACTCGAAAATGAAGTACCAATGTTTGAACAGATCGAAAATCAACAACCATCTGAGCGAAGGCCGATGAAACAATCCTTCATCCCAAGGAACATCGACCAGCCATCATGCATTGCATATCAACCTAAGGCGGAAGGCAATTACTACATATCTCTGTAAATACTTAGTGCACTGACTCACTTTAGGGGTACACCTACTGAGGATCTACACTTGCACCTCTGGGAGTTCTTCAATCTCTACAAGTTCCAGCATATCCAAGGCCTAGACCAAGAAAGAATAAGGTTAATTCTTTTCACTTTTTCCCTAAAAGATAATGCTAAACTGTGGTACAATTCATTGCCTACAGTTTCTATCCACACTTGGGAGGAGTTGGCCAGCAAGTTCCTAAAGACGTTTTTTCCAGCCTAGAAGACAAGATAAATGAGGAAAGAGATCCAGTCCTTCCAACAGAGGGATGGAGACCTTTTCTTTGAAGCATGGGGACACCTTAATGAGCTACTTCACAAATGTCAACATCACAACCTATCTCAAGATGAGCTGGTACTGGCCTTTTAAAAAGGTCTAAATGACATGAATAAAGGCATTATTGATTCAGGTTGTGGAGGTGTGCTGATGGAGAAGAGTAGTGAGGAAGTGATGGAGCTGTTTGAGGCATTGAGTGAGCACACCCAACAATTCTCATCCAGAGGGAGACAAGGAGTAAAGAGCAAGGGCATGTATGAAGTTAACTTAATTGGTGGAATTTCGACTCAGATAGTTGTTATGGAAAGGAAGCTAGATATGCTTATAAAAGCCATGACTGCTCAGAATGCCTCACCGAGTCCATAAACCACACAACGCGAGGTATGTGCTTTATGTTCTCAATTTGATCACACTACTGAGACTTGTCATTCATATTCATCTATAGATCCCGAGCAAGCGAACTATTTGGGACCAAATAGTGCATATGCAAATACCTATAACCTTGGACAGCGGAACCACCCTAACCTATCATGGAGCAATAATCAAAATGCCTTGAACCTTCAGGGGCAACAAAAGAACTTCCACCAAGCAGCCCAACCAGTTCAAGAGTCAAAGAAGAGTGACCTAGAGAGTATGGTAAGGCAATTGATAACATCACAAGATCAGTTCATGACTCAGCAAAGATAAACCACTGCAACACATGAGCAAGCAATTCAAAGACTTAAGGTACAAATGGGGCAACTGGCTAAGGAACTGAGTGGAAGAAAGCAAGGTGAGCTTCCGCTTTCTTCCACTCCAACCAATACCTAACCCATGAGGACATTAGCAACTAAATGTCGTGACAACTTTCAGAAATGGGAAGACCGTAGAAGCTGATGAGCCTGCACAAGCATCTCCAGATAAAGTGTCTACATCAAAGGTAAGTGAAATGGAGAAGTGGAATGCACCTTCTTTCCCTCAAAGGTTAGTGAAGCCAAAGAAAGATAAATTGTTTGATATTTTTGAAACTTTTAGCAAAGTAGAAATTAACATTCCCTTATTAGATGCAATTAAACAAATTCCTGTTTATGTTAAATTTTTAAAAGATTGTTGCACTAATAAAAGAAAGTTTCAGGAGCATGAAACAATGGCTCTAACTGAAGAGGTAAGTGCGGTATTATTAAGAAAACTACCACCAAAGCTATAAGATCTGGGTAGTTTTACTATTCCTTACAGGATAGGTGACCAGTTTTTTGAGCATGCACTATTGGATCTAGGAGCAAGTATCAATTTGCTACCATACACAGTAGTTGAAAAGCTAGGTTTGGGGGAGCTTCAACCAATCTCCATCACTTTGCAATTGGCAGATAGAAGTATCAAAAGACCTAGAGGTATACTTGAGGATGTCTTGGTAAAAGTAGGTGAGTTTATTTTGCCTGCCGACTTCATTGTGTTATATATGAAAGAATGCCCTATGCCATTACCTCTGCCTATCATCTTAGGAAGACTCTTTATGAGAACTGCTGATACAATCATTAATGTGAAAAAGGGTATTGTAAGTATGACAGTAAATGGTGAGACGATAGAATTTAAGATATTTGATGCACTAAAATTACCCCAAGATGATAATGATGATGAATGTTTTTATGAATGTATAATGCAAAGTGTTGTTGAGCAAGTTTTTCAGGTCCATCACACTGATCCATTGGAGGTCACCCTCACACATAGCTTCACAAGTTCGGATGTTAAGCCAGAATCTGAAGAGATTACTGATGACATCATTGAAATTGTGCACCTCCCTGAAGTCTATCCTATGCATCCAAGACCGGGTGATACAAAGAACTTGCATTTGAATAAGCTGGAACAATTGAGTCTTGATGACTATGTAGCACCACCAAGAGCACTGGAGCCACATGCAGTGGGCTTTAAGTACTCCCTGCCAAAAGACTAAAGTTGCAGCTGCAATAGAGCGCACTTGAGCAGTTCAGACTTTGATAAACATTTAGCTCAAGCGCCTCTATTAAGATCAGTAGTACTGAGGCCACTAAGTACGCACTTTTTGCCACAAGTACGATCGAGCGCACTTCACAGTGCGATTGAGCGCACGTGGGGCAGAAAGTCACGTGTTGTTTATAAACACACTTCCACATTCCTTCACCATACGCTCAATCGCACTCTCTCTTTCTATCTCTCACACTCACAGTCATCAGTACCTTCTCGACTGCACCACCTAAAGACTAGCAGTGAGAGCGATACCCCGTCTGGCTGAAGACGTAAAACTTAGCGCTCATGGGAGGCACCCCATGGCATATCCTTTTTATTTTTCTTTTTCATATTGTCTTTAATTTGTAGTTAGTATTTATTGTTTCGTATTAGTATTCATTTTTTTTGGTTTTATGTTTGTTTTTCTTTTTCCAGGACATAGTGAGTGCATCCAGTTGAAGTTTGGGGGCGTGCTACGAGCTATGCTTGCCATATAGTTCTCCATCTCCTAGGCCAGATCCTTCCATGCTATTCACACATTGAGGACAATGTGCAATTCAAGTTTGGGGGTATGGGGAACACACTCACACACACCTACTATGTCCCAAATTTTTGTTTTTTTATAGATAAATGCATGTTCATACTGTTCTAAAATTTTTGGGTGATCTAAACAAAACATCATGATCTGACTTCATAAGTGAGCTTAAAACCTTGAACACATGGGCTAATAATTAAGTTTTAAACCTTAATCACTTACCTTTAGGAATTTAAGGATTCACAAGTTTGACCTAAACTAACACGAGCACATTAGCACATAATTGTGTTGGTTATGACATGTAATTGTAATATATATGTTTCTTCGGCTTGACTATGAACCGGATGACTTATTAGATTAACACTTTGGCATAGGAAAATAGAAAAAAAAATTGTTATTGCTCAAAAATAAAAGTGCTCCTAATGATCAGTAAACAAACTTTTCACTGAGTAACTGGCCCTCTTGCCTCAGTAAGCAGTGAGTGTCACATCAAAAGGTGGGAATTTTGCTCATAATGAGAAGAAAAAAAAGGACTTTCCACCGAGTAACTGGCCCTCTTGCCTCAGTAAGCAGTGAGTGTCACGTCAAAAGGTGGGAATTCTAATTGGTAGCATTAAGACCAGTTAGTTTCGTAGCCTTTTTGACTCGAGTTAGTAAGTCCTTAAGGGCGTCTTTACACCTAATGCCCTAAAACCATCTGGTGTGGGAGTCATTGGTTAAATGCTCGCTACATGAGTCAAATAGAAAGCTTAAGGGAACTAAACTTGGCAAAAATCTCACAATAAAAGAAATGAAGAAAAACTATGCCATTTTTGTTGGTTCTAATAGGAAATTTGGTGAATCTTGAGACACCGAAACACTACACATTAGAGTTATTTGGAAACCTAATCTTTTATGTGCTAGTTCACCACACACTAAAATCAAACTTGTGATATCTTAACCTACCTCATGAAGATGATTAGTGTTCAAAACTCTTATTCATTGTAAAGATGCATTTGTATTTGTTAAGCTTGCTCATGAATGCACATCATGGTTTTGTGTGATACCTAAACTTTTGTGGACACCATGAATATTGGATTTATCTGTGTGTCGTTATTTTTCATTTTAGTTTTTAGTTTTGTATTGCTATGGGACTAGCAATATGTAAGTTTGGGGGTGTGATAGGTGCTTAAATATTCATATTTAAGCCCCTTAATTTACATTTGTTAAGTCCTAGTTTATGTTAATTTAGTCCAGTTTACTTCATTTCTGTGTTTCACATGCTTTTATAGGGTCTTGGAGAAACGAAGCATTTTTGGCAAAGGAAGAAATCTGGAAATCCTGGAGCAGTTGCTGGCTAGAGTGCGATCGAGCGCAATCTTCGGTATGATCGAGCGCACCAGCGCACATGTGCACACATAGAAGGCTCGAGCGCAGCCTTGCGATCGAGCGGTGATTACGCCCAAAGTATAACACGGTTATTGTAGCATGGCTTTGGGGTGTCGATTCCACAGGGAAACAAGTTAATTACAAAGGAAAGGTGTGAACCTTAAAACAAACAGCAAAAGTTAAACGATAAAATACGAGTTTTGATAATGATATAATGCGAGAGAAATTGTGTAAATATAATGAAATACAAATGAGAAATAACAAGGTTCCGGGAATCTTCCTTAGGTTCGTTGCCTTGTTCTACTCTTGATTCAATTGTTTTTATCTCGATTGCAAGTTTCACATCCCAAACAAGCAATCGGAATATATTCAATCAAGCATATTTATAATCTAACGTAATTGCTATAAATCACTCATTGATTTCGATTTAAGCACATACGACCGATCTTAAAGATTATCAAGAAACGAAAATATATCTCAATGATAATATCGCAGTAATGGACAATAAATAAGATAAATCTACCAGAATCAATCACATCCAAACAACATCACATAAGAAGAGCATGACTAGACTTATATGGGGGAGGAGCATGTAATCACCGGGTTAAGAAAATCTAAAAGAAGAAGAATAAAAAGTGCAGCTATCACATGAACTCAAATCCTTCTTACTTAATCAAAGAATGAATCACAACAAATATTGAACAATAAATCCGTACAACCGAATCAAGAATAGGAAAAAAAGAACAACAAATCCCTAAGGATTCATCCCTTTCCCTTATTTGATGATTAGTTGGCCATGAAGCTCAAGGTGGAAGAACAATATGGATGTTCTCCCCTTGATTTCATGGCCATGGAGCTCAAGGAGGAAGAACAATATTGATGCTCTCCCCTTGAGTTCCAGCCCTCAAAAGACTTGGAAATATTCTGGATTTGGATCCCTTGGATCCCCTTTTTAAGATGCTCTCCCCTTTGAAGATGCTGGCTGCACACTCCTTAAAGATGTATTTATAGAGCACAAGTAGTTAGGGGCATTTTGGTCTAGAAAATGTCATTGTGCAGCCCTAATTTGGTCTTGGAATGAGTGGGTACTGGAAAGTGAGGGGTGCAGTGCTGGAAAGTGAGGGTGCAGTGCTGGAAAGTGAGGGGCGCCGCGCTAGGTGGATGCTGATCTGGAGGCCTAACCTATGTCTACTAAAACTGCCATAACTTTCTCTAGAAAAATCCTTTTTACAAACCGTAAAATTCTTCAAAAATAGACTTCTGGATCTTTCTAAGCATATATGGCTCATCTCTTGGTTCTTCCTGTATCAATACAGTTTAATCTGCAAAGATAATTGATCTGCACGGGTAATTCTGGCAATTTAGTGAAACTCCTTTCTTGGTTTCTCTTCATCTTGGCTCTTCCGCGACCATTATCTCACTCGAGTTTTCATTGAAGCTTTGTGTTTAAAATGATGATAGCTTTTCTATCTCTTTTTTAAGCTCAAAGTACCTGAAAATGCACTAAAATAAGTCAACGATTCAGGAATAACACTTTAGAGTTATTAAGGTATAAAAGTGTAATTCCAACCTTGATCAACCCTAAAATGCTAACAATTAAGTATTATTTAGATGCATTTTATGACTCTCATCACAACCCCCAACTAGCTTATTGCTAGTCCCTAGCAATTCAAGTGAAAGACATGAAATGAATTCTTTATTTAGAAATCAAAGCAAAAGACAGCAATGCTGGCGTTAACCAAGAGTGATTCAAAAATCTTTGTCTCAAGAATTATGCATAACATACAACACATAGAATCATTAAATATCACTCAAGTCCAAGAATAATCCAAATGTCAACCTTAAAATCGTTATCGAATCTTAACATCCATCTTACCACAATACATTAGTCCGAACACCCGGATGATTTTATGCACAACATAGCATGAATACAAGTCTTGGCCTCTAAAAACATAATAAATTGCGTGACATCAATCACAAATCAAGCTCTATAAGCTCACTTTTCAAATCATCTCCACTATGTAGAAAAACCACACTACATCGGATCAATAAGTCTTTAATAAGCTTGTAACGTTAGGCTAGGGTAAAGGTCAAGAAAGAACGGGAAAGTTTAAACAAATAAAAGAACTAAGTCTCTTAATTTAAACACAACCACTTTAAGCACAAGATAACCTTACTTCAACACCCAACTCTTTCAGCCATTTTTCGAGCATTTCTAGCAATAAATCACCATTTGTTTTTCTTCTTCCTTTGCCATAATTCATCTTTTTTTTTATTTTTTTATTTTGGCATAAAACCATTCACCTCCTCTTTCATTATTTTCTTTTCTTTTCCACAACCCCCAACTTATCTCTTTTAATGTACTTGGGTTATGGTAGTAATATTTTCTCATATTTCCACCCTTACTCTTCTTAAGTGCTTCTCAACAAATGTGTATAACTAAGTTCTTTTTAAAAGAAAGGTAAGGATAAAATATTTTTAAGCTCATAAAGGTGAGTGAATGGGCTATCGAAAGAAACAATGCTCAAATTCTTTTTCAAGAAAAAGGCTCAAACAAGTGACTAGCGATAAATATAACAAGAGTAAGTTTAAAAAGGCTCAAACGGTCCAAAAATGAACTACATCATATCCTAAGTAATGTGCATTCTATGATTTTCGCCTCAAATGATTATCAAATAAGTTCTAGAGCTTGTAGATACCGCAAAAGTATTCACAAAATAATGGCACATAAAACTTCTCCAAATACTTTAGACTAATCATGCAATCTTACCACAAACCAGGGTCTCAAACCAAAGAAAGATTGACACTCAATTTATTCTCAAAGCGAAGCAAGATTTAACTTCTTCTAAACGCTATATACTATCTCAATTAGGCTCATATCATCGACATATGATTTAACTCCAAGGTTAACACAAAGCATGCTAAAAACAAACAAAAAGGTAAAATGACACCAAATAGTTCAATGAAAAACAGGAATATGTTTCCTCCACCCCCAACTTAAAGTAGGCATTGTCCTCAATAAGATAAGGAAACTCCCTTTGTAGTCAAAAGTGCACAGAAGCTGAAAATTGTGAACCACCATTTGAACTGCTTCGTATATTTGTCCCTGAAAAAGAAATACAAAATTAAAACTGGAAAACAACAAAATACTAATAATAAACAAGAAAAAGAATTATGAAAAACAATAACAATAAAAATAAAAGGATATACTATGGGGTGCCTCCCATGAGCACTAAGTTTATGTCTTCAGCTGACTCTCTTATTACCTCCTAAACAAGCATGAGTTGAATGCACCAACAACTGCTTTATTGTTAAATTTGGTGCTTGTGTGCTTCGGAGAGGCCTTAAAGATGTTATCAGTAACATCTGTAGATTATGGCTCGATATATGCTCTTGTGAAGCCATGAGTGAGGGTGGACTCCAATGGATTAAGATGATGGACCTTTCCTATAAATGAGTCAATCATGTATACTTGGTGGTTCTCGTCCACATCCTCTTATGTTTTCGTTGTTGGGATGTGTAACAACTTACCACTAAGTCTCTCAATGGGATTCACCTCCTTTTTATTCTGTTGCGCTAGGCGCTGAGCATAGGATGTGGACTGAGCTTGAGAAGAGAACTTACCTCGCTCAGTCACACTCAAGTAGCTCGTCAGCTTGGACACTTAGCTCTTTGTCTCTTTATGTTCTTCAACAACCTGCATAATTAAAGATTCAAGCCTTTGATTAGTCTTCCCCTGTGCTTCAATAAAAGCATATAAAATGTCTTCTAAAGAACTCCTAGAAGACACGGGTGCATGATATGGTTCATGATATGGTGCAGGGGGTTGTGCAAGCTGCTGGTTTTCAGACTTCCAGCTGTAATTGGGGTGATTTCGCCATCCCGGATTATAGGTATTAGAGAAGGGTGTAGAAGGCTTCGTGTACATGCCTAAAGCGTTACATTGTTCCTTATACATCCCTCTCGTATTAGTAAATGTGGGACACTTTTGGGCGAGATGATCTACCCTGCCACACACAGAACATGGTTCAAAAGATTTTGCATGATTAACCGCGTGTGTTGGCTTTGAGCTTTTAGTCTTTAATACCTCTAGTTCCCTAGTGAGCATCTCGACCTTGGCCTTAAGGTTATCCTCTTCCCTAAGATGGTAAATTCCACCACCATTTGGGTTCTCTATAGGTCGTGACCTATTTGTGCTCTCAATAGCACTAGGTTCAGTCCAAGTGTGAGCTTTTTTAGCAAGCTCATTGAGGTACTCTATGGCCTCATCAGGATCTTTCTCCAAGAACCCACCATTACACATCATCTCTACAAATTGGTGTTCTTTATAGGTAAGACCCTCATAGAAATAGCTCACTAAATGCCAATTCTCATACCCATGGTGAGGACACATACTCAACAACTCCTTAAATCTCTCCTAAGACTGATACAAAGTCTCGCTGTCCTTTTGTGCAAAGGTGGAGATTTGTCTTTTTAAAGCATTGGTCTTGTGTTGGGGAAAGTATTTATTAAAGAAAATTCGAGTCATCTCAATCCACGACCCAATAGATCGTGGTGTTAGTGAGTATAGCCAACTCTTAGCTCTATCCTTCAAAGCGAAAGGAAAGAACTTAAGCCTCACAATGTCATCGGTTTCATCTTGACTATGAAAAGTCGCGACTACTTCCTCAAACTCTTTAATGTGCACATATGGGTTTTCATTATCCAAGCCATGAAAAGTAGGGAGTAATTGAATCATCCCTGGTTTAAAATTTAGTTGGCGAGTATTAGCTGGAAACATGATGCATGATGGTGTGGCTGTGCGTGTAGGGTGGAGGTAATACTGAAGTGTCCTAGCAACATGCTTGTTAGGATTATCGGCCATGTTAACAAAATCCTCTAAATTCTCAGATAAGGGTGCACTATGGCTTGATCTAGGCGAGGTTTCACCAACAGACATGGAATGAGAGGGTAACTCTAATTCGGGTCCTCTAATGAATCTACCTCACGAATCTCTCGGTTTAAGTATGCACCAATTAATTTAGAGGGGAAATAAAATAAAATAAAATAAAATAATAAAAGAAAATCAGAAAATCAAAACAAAGGTAAAGGAACAATATTTCCGTATTTACAAACGGCTGAAAAGAAAAATATTTACAATTCTTCTACCGTCACACTCAAAGTTGACAAGCTTCCTTGTACTTAAGCGTGTTTCCCCGACAACGGCGCCAAAATTTGATTACACCCAAAGTATAACATGGTTATTGTAGTATGGCTTTGGGGTGTCGATTCCACAGGGAAACAAGTTAATTACAAAGGAAAGGTGTGAACCTTAATACGAACGGTAAAAGTTAAACGATAAAATATGAGTTTTGATAATAATGTATTACGAGAGAAATTGCGTAAATATAATGAAATACAAATGAGAAATAACAAGGTTCTGGGAATCTTCCTTAGGTTCGTTGCCTTGTTCTACTCTTGATTCAATTGTTTTTATCTCGATTGCAAGTTTCACATCCCAAACAAGCAATCGGAACATATTCAATCAAGCACATTTATAATCTAACGTAATTGCTATAAATCACTCATTGATTTCGATTTAAGCACATACGACCGATCTTAAAGATTATCAAGAAACGAAAATATATCTCAATGATAATATCGCAGTAATGGACAATAAATAAGATAAATCTACCAGAATCAATCATATCCAAACAACATCACATAAGAAGAGCATGACTAGACTTATATGGGGGAGGAGCATGTAATCACCTGGTTAAGAAAATCTAAAAGAAGAAGAATAAAAAGTGCAGCTATCACATGAACTCAAATCCTTCTTACTTAATCAAAGAATGAATCACAATAAATATTGAACAATAAATCCGTAAAACTGAAACAAGAACAGGAAAAAAAGAACAACAAATCCCTAAGGATTCATCCCTTTCCCTTATTTGATGATTAGTTGGCCATGAAGCTCAAGGTGGAAGAACAATATGGATGTTCTTCCCTTGATTTCATAGCCATGGAGCTCAAGGAGGAAGAACAATATGGATGCTCTCCCCTTGAGTTCCAACCCTCAAAAGACTTGGAAATATTTTGGATTTGGATCCCTTGGATCCCCTTTTTAAGATGCTCTCCCCTTTGAAGATGCTGGCTGCACACTCCTTAAAGATGTATTTATAGAGCGCAAGTAGTTAGGGGCATTTTGGTCCAGAAAATGTCATTGTGCAGCCCTAATTTAGTCTTGGAACGAGTGGGCGCTGGAAAGTGAGGGGTGCAGTGCTGGAAAGTGAGGGGTGCCACGCTAGGTGGATGCTGATCTGGAAGCCTGACCTGTGTCTACTAAAACTGCCCTAACTTTCTCTAGAAAAATCCTTTTTGCAAACCGTAAATTCTTCAGAAAATAGACTTCCGGATCTTTCTAAGCATATATGGCTCATCTCTTGGTTCTTCCTGTATCAATACAGTTTAATCTCCAAAGATGATTGATCTGCACAGGCAATTCTAGCAATTTAGTGAAACTCCTTTCTTGGTTTCTCTTCATCTTGGCTCTTCCGCGACCATTATCTCACTTGAGTACTCATTGAAGCTTCGTGTTTAAAATGATGATAGCTTTTCTATCTCTTTCTTAAGCTCAAAGTACCTGAAAATGCACTTAAATAAGTCAACGATTCAAGAATAACACTTTAGAGTTATTAAGGTATAAAAGTGTAATTCCAACCTTGATCAACCCTAAAACGCTAACAATTAAGTATTGTTTAGATGCATTTTATGACTCTCATCAAGCGCGCCACGAATACGATCGAGCGCACATGTATGGGTGTGAATAGTAAACTGCAGCACTTATTTTGGAAATAAAGGTTTTTAGAAGACTCAAGGGTTTCCTAAACCTTATAAATAGGCCTGTAAAAACACAGAAATGACACTTTCAATTTTAATTTTGATTTTTGCTTGGATTTGTAAGCTTAAGAGGAGAATTTACGACTCTTCTCTCAGGTTTATTCTTTCCTCTTTACTTTTATTTTATGAATATGTTTAGCATCAGAATCATGTGTAACTAAACCCTAGTAAGGGCTTGGTTGAAGCCCTAATCATGTTTAACCAATAATTCAGTATTGGTGCCTTTGCGATATTCATGTTGTGTTGCTTAACTTGATTAATACCTGTTTTAATTTAAATTCCTCATATGTGTGTGTCTGATCAACATATGTATGTGGTATGGATTAGTTAGTTGAATCAATTTGGATGACCGAGTCCTGGGTTCAACAATAGTAACAAAAGATATCAATGCCGGATTCTTAGGTTAATCAACATGGGAAACTGGGAGTAGATACCATGCTCTAGGTCTCGTGTGGTTGTCGATTTCCATAGATCCTATGCTCTCTTAAGGAACAACTCAGTGGATACCATGCTGAATCCCTTGAGAAAGAAAAGTGTAAGAGTAGATACCATGCCTAACTCGTTGCTTAGGAAAATCAATAGCTTAAGGAGTAGATACCATGCCCTTAGGTTGACAAACATTAGGTATTCATGACATGAGTAAAGCATTGGCATACTGTTTTGTAGGAGTAGTATGATTAGTGGTGGATATCAAGTCCATATGCTTTTATTATTATTAATTCGAACTTAATATTTATTTCTCTCAGTATATATCTTTTTATTACTGCGAAACTGACTCTAAGAACGAAATTTACCAATCCCTGTGGAAATGATCTCGCACTTACACACTATGATACTATTGACCTTGTGCACTTGCAAGTAAAATAAGTATGATTATTTACTTATTTATTTAGGTAGATAAATGCACATTAGTATCATCAAGCTCTCCATGTAAGAACGTTGTCTTCACATCCATTTTCTCGATTTCCCAATTAAATTGGACCACCATTGCTAACACTATCCTTATCATCTTGTATTTCACAACCGGTGAGAATATTTTGGTGAAATCTATGCCTTCTCTTTGTGTGAACCCCTTCGCCACCAGCCTAGCCTTCTATCGGACTTCATCCTCTGGAGTGTTCCCTTCCTTGATTTGATCTTGTAAATCCACTTACAATCCACAACTCTCTGATTTTCTGGTTTGGGCACCAATTCCCAAGAGTTGTTCTTCCTCAAAGAATCCATTTCTTCCTCCATAGCTAGCTGCCATTTTGACGAATCCTTACATTTCATGGCATCCATGTAAGTTTCTGGTTCAACCCCTCTTTCTGAATAAGGAGCTGCTACATTAGCTTCCGCAAAACCATATCTCAAAGGTGGTTTGACCAACCTTCTTTCCCAGTCCATTATGAGTTGATAGTCATTCTGATTTGTGGCATCATCCCCTTCTAGTTCAGCCTCCTCTTGAGTGTATTGAGCTTGGCCTTCATCAATGGGCTCTACCTGGTCTGAACCCTCTTGCCTTCCTTGCTCTACCTGAACTGAATTTTCCTTGATGCTATGCTCCACAAATACCGAGCTGGTTTGCCCACTATCCCTTACAGGGTTAGTTTTCTCCAAATAGGGAAATAATAATTCATTTAAAATGACATCCCTACTTATTATGAGTTTAGTCCCTTTTGGCTCTAAGGACCACAACCTATACCCCTTAACCCCATCACCATACCCTAGAAACACACATTTTTTAGACCTTGGGCTAAGTTTACCATCCTTTTGATATGCAAATACAGCACATCCAAAAGTTCTAAGGTTGTTCAACACAGGGGGTTTCCCACTCCACATCTCCTTGAGAGTCTTAAGGTCCAATAGAGGGTGATCTATTAACCAAATTTCCAGCAGTAGACACAGCTTCCCCCCAAAAAAAATTTGGTAAACCGAACCAAATTAACATGCACCTCACCTTTTCCATAAGGGTCCTATTCATCCTCTCAACAACTCCATTTTGCTGAGGGGTTTTCACAACCGTTCAACGTCTTAGAATCTCATTTAACTCACAGAATTTATTAAAATCCTTATTAAAAAATTCTAAGCCATTATCAGTTCTTAACACCTTAACTACCCTGTCCGTTTGAGTCTCTAGCAACTTTTTCGACACCACAAATTAATTCAAAGCATCTGATTTATTTTTAAGCAAATAAACCCAAACCTTTCAAGAATAATCATCAATTAAAGATAGAAAGTAAGCATTACCTCCCTGTGTTGGTGTTCTTGCTAGTCCCCAAAGATCCGCATGAATGTAGTCAAGAATGCCCTTAGACTTGTGCACTCTGGTGTTGAAGCTGACCCGATGTTGCTTCCCAAGAACACAACATTCGCATAAATCATATTTCTCTACCTTGTCACCACCAAGTAGACCATCTTCGCTGAGAACTTGCAGGCCCTTTTCACTCATATGTCCCAAGTGATTGTGCCAAAGAACCACCTTATCCATCTCAGCCATCAAGCTTGCTGCTTGATCTTTGATTTCTGTCTCTCCGATCATCTCATAGAGACCATCCTTTATTGCTGCTTTGATCACTATTAAAGATCCCTTGGTTACCTTGATCTTTCCTACCTCTGCTTTGTATGTATACCCCATGGAATCTAGCTACCCCAATGAGATCAAATTTCTTCTCAAATCTGGAAAATACCTCACATTCTGCAGTAGCCTTGTGACTCTATCAAACATCCTTAATTGGATGTCTCTTATCCCCCTCACTTGGAAATAAGTATCATTCCCTAAGAAAACCTTTCCATCATTGGTTTCCTTGAAATTCTTGAACCAATCCCTGTGAGGGCACATGTGATAAGTGCACCTAAAATCCAGGATTCATTTCTCACTACCTTGCCTCCTGCCTATATTTGAGCACACAACAAGAACATTATCTTGTTGTTCTCTTTTAGCAACCGAAGCCTCTCCATTCTTGGTATGGCTTCCTCTTCTCTCATCCCACAACTTCTTCTTTCAATCTTTCTTGAAATGACCCTCCTTATTGCAGTAGTAGCATCTCTTTCCTCCAAATCTTGGTTTGGAGTGCGCTCTCCCATGGCTCTGCTCTCTACCCTTTGATTTCTCCCAGTAGTTGCCATGGATGCTACTGCCATTCCGAGTTGCTGGCCTTCCTCTAACGAACAGCCTTTCTCCACTTGATGCTTCCCTCATCTTGGCTTTGAAATCATGAGCCTTTATAGCATTAAGCACAATTTCCTTGGCTAGTGTATCTCTTCCATATTCAATAGCATTAATCAAACTTTCAAAATAATCAGGAACAGAAATCAATAACATAACAACCAATTACTCATCTGGGAACATTATACTACAATAAGCCAAATCTTGAACTAGTTTATTAAACACATCAAGATTATCTTGCAACTCTTTATTAGGATCCATTTTAAAAGCAAAGATTCGTTTAAGAAGATAAATCTTATTAGGGAGAGTTTTGGTAAGAAACAACTCATCTAGTTTCTTCCATATGACAGCTGGATCTTCCGAGTCTCTGCACTCCCTTGTGACACTATCCAACATGTGTAGAAAGATGGTGCTATACACCATCTTCTTCATCTCAATCCGCTAGACCTCCTTGATACTTGCCGGAAAAGCATCATCTTCTCCAATAGCCAAGTCCACCTTTTGTTGCATAAGAACAACCTTGATTTTTCACTTCCAAAGGGCAAAGTCTCCCTTTCCATCAAACTTCTCAACAATGAAGTTTGAACCCATTATTGGAAATCACCTTGACAACATGCCCAGGTGGTGATATTCCAAACACCCAAGTCTAGAATAACTTGTAAAGAAAAGATACAGCAACCAAAGCAAGAAAAAAGAGAAGCAATTTGTTTTGAGGTTCAGTAATAACCTACGTCCCCGTGAGTTCCTCCGAACTCTCTACACTAAATTAATGGTTCTTACAATCACAGTAACCCCTCTCCAAGAATTCACAAGTTCTTGAAGAAACAAAGAAGAGAACAAGAAAGTGATAAGGTCTTGAGATACCCTGGAACTTTCCCCCTTGGAAATTCCACTTACAAGTCCCTTGAATCCCCTTTCTATACTAATCTCTCTTTTTACAACCAACCACTCTAATGAGTCCCTCTTGTATGACTGTGTCTTTGCATTCTCATACAATTCTCTTATTCACATGTTCTGTCATAATTTTTGTTGAGAATGAAGCTAGGTGACCCTTTATATAGTGCACCAACTTCTTAACCAATCTTAAGTGTCATTCTCCACCCTTAGATCTTGATGATCAATCAACCATGACCCTCCATCAATCTTAAGTGATGCTATGCATTTTGGACTTTCACCCACACACTTAACAAAATGCTGAATCAAGTTAATCATGTGTGCATCAGTGTGCCTAGCGCCTAGGCCTCCAACAAGGCGCGCTGCGGCCTTGGGCAAAACACCTTTTCACCACTTTCTGGGCTCCGCGGCCTTGGGTAGGGGGCGCCGTGGCCTTGGCCTTCCTCCAGCATCCTCACTTGTTGGGCGCACACTGATGCTAGACCCTTCAAAGCTATGCGCACTTCTTTGTCTTGCTGAATGGAGAGGTGTGCACACACCCAAAGTGAGGCGCACACTTGTGTGCACTCCATTAACATGCTGAAATTCATTCTTCCATCTCTTGTTTAAACCTTAACCATGTTTGAACCCTGTTTAAACCTTAAACAAATACAGACACCCATCTTACGGAGAAAATCCCAAGATTTATGTAGCACCCACAATTGCTTTCCAACTTCTAAATCTCAAGAACATGATCAAATCTTGATCCCAGTACCGTTCTTGAATCACCCTTAAGAACCCGATCAAATCTTGATCTCTACTACGATCTTGAATCACCCAAGAATTCACCTTTGATTCTTGAAGTCTTACTCTGATACCTTCTGTTCTAGCTCCGATACCCGCTCACCAAAGATCTGATACCACTGGTGAAAATCACCTTCAAGATGCCCAAGTGGTGATCTTTCAAACACCCAAGTCTAGAATGACTTGTAATGAACAGATATAGCAATTAAGCAAAGAAAGAACATAAGTAATTGTTATCGAGGTTCAGCAAATGCCTACGTCCCCGTGAGCTACTTTGAGCTCTCTGCACTAAATCAATGAGTTCTTACAAATACAACAACACCTCCTCAATAACCCTCCTCAATAACCCTCACCAAAGCTCTGATACCACTGTTGGAAATCACCTCAAGATGCCTAGGTGGTGATCTTCCAAACACCCAAGTCTAGAATGACTTGTAATATACAGTAACAAACCAATCAAAGAAATAGAACACAAGCAATTGTTATCGAGGTTCGGCAATATGCCTACGTCTCCGTGAGCTCCTTTGAGCTCTCTGCACTAAATCAATGGAGTTCTTACAATTACAGCAACACCTCTTCAAGAATCCTCTAGAGAAAAAGAAAGTGATAAGGACTAAGTGTTTCCCTAGAATTTTCCCCAAGAAAATTCCAATTACAAAGCCCTTGAATCCCCAATCTATACTACTCTCTCTCTAAACAACTAGCCTCTCTTGAATGAGATCTATTCTAGTGCCTCTCTTATGTTTTGTGTCTTTGCACTCTCACATTTACACTTGAATTCTTTTGTATGATGATCTTGTATATTGTCTTGTTTTTGTGATTGAAGCTAGATGACCCTTTATATAGGGCAATGACTTCCTTAGCCAATCTTTGAGATCAATCTCAACCATTAGATCTCAAGAACCAAAGACTCAAGGTTCTCTAAGAGTCTAAGTGAAGCTGTGCGTTTTAACCATGCTCCACGCACCATCTCAAAAGGCTAAATAACATGCTCCAGGTGTGCCTGGCGCCAAGGCCCAGAACAGGGCTGGTTATGGCTCACACAGGGCTGAACACCACCATGTCTACATCCTTGCTGGGTGCCATAGATTGGAGAGGCTGTGCCACAACGCACACCTGAGGGCTGAACTCCTGGACTTTCTGGAGGCCGCGGCGCACACCAGGACCTAATGTTGAACACTTCAACTTGTTTAATCTTTAGACAAATACCAACACAAGCATTGATAATTTGATATGATATATGAGGAGATAATTTAATGAATATGATAAAAAAAAATTTGAGAAAGAGTTGGATAGTTAAATTGAATGTCTGAATGTATGCTTGTTTTTCATATTATTGTTTATATACATATTTCATATTATTGGTCATATGCATATGCAAGAAATGTAAGAACCAAGAAGATAGTCAGTCTAAATGAAATAAATGAACCATGACAACCAGTATATGTTGCAAATAAAAGAACTGGGAAGGCAATCGATCTAAATGAAACCGTGATAGCCAGTATATACTGGAAATAAAAGAACTAAGAAGGCAGCCGATCTAAATGAAATAAAAGAACCATGATAGCCAGTATATGCTAGAAATAAAATAATCAGGAAGGAAGCCGGTCTAAATGAAACTATGACAGTTGGTATATGATAGAAATAAAAGAATCAGGATGGCAGCCGGTCTAACCTAAAATATGTCGACATGTGGGAAGATGTTCCCAAATAATAATATAATTGAAATTCATGTTTTGCATTTGTTTTAAATATTGATTATTATTGCTTGAGATGCTAAAGTGTTATTCTTGATTGTAAATTTCTTGATAGATGAATGAGTCTCACAGAGAGACAGATATGATGAGAAAGAAATATGAAAGTATGATATGATAAGAATTATCTGAGTGATTGATTATATGCTGTGAAGCTCATAACGAGGTAATTATGAGGTAGAATTGATAGTCTCAAGACGATTAAATATATGAGAAAAAGATATGGATAAATGATGAGGATTATGATATGAGTAGTGATAATAGAATGCTATTATCGAATTATATGAGATATAGATAAATGAATATTGGAAGACTAATTAAACAATTGAATAATTCTAGTAAATTTAATTCACTGAGCTTATGAAGCTCACTCCTCATTGTTAAATAATTTTAGGTAGCAGGTAGGATAGATAGATTGGTGAGCTGATATTCAGGCTGAGTCATTATCTGTAAGCCATGTGGTCCACATCCACAGACTAATGGAAAACAAAAAAAATATTTGTATATTTTTATGCATAATATATTGTATATAATGTTTCAGTTGGGATCTTAATAATGCAACTCTCTTGTTAAGGGTTGAGGATTTATGTATGTAGATAATTTCAATTGATGTTTTTATATTATTGTATATATGTGTCTTGCTGGGATTTCGAAATGTGACAACACCGTCCCGAGGGGGGCCAACATGGGATAGGTCATTAAAATTTTGGTATCAGAGCATTAAGTTTTATGATTCTGTAGACTGCATAAAAATTTAAAGAAGTGGAAAATGTAAAGAAATTATATTTATTGCAGAGTCTATGGATGATATATGGACGTGCTAGAGCTAGAGGTAGAGTTCTTAATCAGAGGGGATGTAATAGACCCTCAGTATTTAGAAGAGTTGAAGTAGAGAGGGAGGTTGAGTCTACAATTCATGTAAGGGAACAGGTTGCTAGTGAAACTGGTACTAGTAAAGGTGGGAGAGAATATAATATTATAAGGGATAAGTTGAAAGAAGTTCTTGATCGTGCCATAGAGAGAATTAATGCAGCAAAAGAAAGGGCTGATAATTTACAGAGGAGATTAGAGGAAAAGAGCATAATAGAATACGATGTGGTGAGACAAGAGGCTTATGAGGGAGAGGGTGTGTTTGCACATAAGATGTAAGGGGATTGTTTTGTGAGATTTCTTAAGTTTAAACCCTGGTTTTTTAGAGGATCTATAAATCCTGTGGAAGCTGAGCAGTGGATTAAACATGTTGGGAAATATTTTGAAGTCTTACTAGTGACTGATAGACAGAAGGTTGCTTTTGCTTCATTTACGCTAGAATGTGAGGCTTCTCAATTGTGGGAGGATATTCTGCCTAGATTGAGTACACAGGTAGAACAACCCTTAACTTGGCATAAGTTTAAGGATGTGTTCTTTGCAAAGTATTTTCTAGATACATTTCAAGCACAACTGGAGAGAGATTTTATTCATTTAAGGTATAGTACTTTATCTGTGGCTGAGTATGATAGTAGATTTATAGCCCTGTCGAGGTTTTTACTTGAGTTAGTGAATACTGAGGAGAGAAAATGTAAGATATTTTTAGACAGGCTACACTATGAAATTTGGACTAAACTCTTTTATATGGGTATTGAGAATTATGCTATACTGGTGGATAAAGCATTAAAGATTGAAAAGGATTTAATGGAGTTTAAAGGTAGGAGGGATTGGCTGAAGAGGTCTAGATTTGAGGGACCCAGAGGTGGTAGCAGTAAGAGTGTGCTGAATGGGAGACCACCCTAGAAGGGGGCGTTCCTTGTCACAATGAATTGTAGTACAGAGTCAGAGGCAAGCAGGGTTTGTTGCTTCTGTAGCTCAGAGTAATATTGGTGGGACCCTTAGATTTAGGAGACAGACTATGGGAACTAGGAGTTATGATGGAGGAGTAAATATGCCACCAAGAGGAAGTGATAATATGATGTATGATTGAGAGGCAAGAGTTTACTTTAGATGTAATCAAATGGGGTATCTGTCTCAGAATTGCCCTACTCATATATGCTTTGTATGTGGTGAAGGATGATATATTAGTGTAGATTGCCCAATGAGGAAATCTACTGATATAGATGTTAGAGGTGTTAGGAGAATACAGGTGGAGAGAGGTGGTGGATCAGGGAGTATGCAGAGTAGGAGTAGAGGATCAATATCTGAGAGAGGACACGGTGGTCAATTACAGTCCAAAGATAACAAAGTCTATATGTTGACCCAACAGGATGCACATGCCACTCCTGATATTATTATAGGTATGGTATCTATTCTTAATAAACCTGCTAGATTATTGATGAATCCTGGTGTAATCCATTCTTTTGAATCCAATGCTTATATGAAATCGATTAATGTTAGTGTTAGTCCTTTGATGCATGATGTTATTGTTAAGGTTCCTACTAGGGATAGGGTTATTATCAGGACAATTTATCGGGGTTGTGTGATTAGTATGGTTGGTAGAGAATTTGAAGTTGATTTGTTGCCTTTAGATATAACAGATTTTGATTTAATTCTAGGAATGAATTGGTTATCGGCATATCATGCTTAGGTAGATTGTTTTGAGAAGAATGTGGTGTTCAAGATATCAGGATAAGAGGAATTTAATTTTTAGGGAGAACGTAAGATACTTGCTAACTGTCTTATTTCTGCCCTGACTGCTAGTCGATGGTTGAAGAGGGGTTGTGAGGGGTATTTGGCGTCTGTGGTGGATTCTAGAAAGAAGATTAGGAAGTTAGAAGAAATCTTGGCAGTGAAATATTTTTCTGATGTATTCCCTGAGGAGTTTTCTAGTTTGCCTCCCAATAGGGAGATTGAGTTTTCTATTGAGGTAATTCTAGAATCAACACATATATCTATAGCACCTTATAGAACGATACCAACTGAGTTGAGAGAGTTAAAAGTTCACCTTCACAAGTTGCTAGATAAACAGTTTATTTGACATAGTATGTCGCCTTGGGGAGCCCTTGTGTTGTTTGTCAAGAAGAAGGGTGGGACGATGAGGTTGTATATTGATTATAGATAGTTGAATAAGATCACCATCAAGAATAGATATCCTTTATCCAGGATAGATGATTTATTTGAGCAATTACAGAGGTTATGGTGTTTTCTAAGATGGACCTGAGATTGGGTTATCATCAGTTAAGGATAAAGGAGAAGGACGTGCATAAGACTTCTTTTAGGACACGTTATGGCCATCATGAGTTCCTTGTGATGCCA
Source organism: Bretschneidera sinensis (assembly GCA_023935145.1). Lineage (NCBI taxonomy): Eukaryota > Viridiplantae > Streptophyta > Magnoliopsida > Brassicales > Akaniaceae > Bretschneidera > Bretschneidera sinensis. The sequence goes on along the minus strand of CM043705.1, from coordinate 28,880,229 downwards.
TTTAGGTTAACTAATGCTCCTGCAGCATTTATGGATCTAATGAATCTGGTGTTTAAACCATTCTTGGATAGATTTGTGATTGTATTTATTGATGATATTCTAGTATATTCCAAGAATGAAGAGGAGCATGGGCAACATTTAGAGATTATGTTAGAAATTCTAAAGAGAGAGAAATTATATTCAAAGTTCTCTAAGTGTAAGTTTTGGTTGAGTGAAATATCTTTCTTAGAGCATTTTGTGTCAAGAGATGGGATAGCAGTTAACCCACAAAAAGTAGAGACAATGTTGAATTGGGAAAGACCCACAGTGTAACTGAAATTAGAAGCTTTTTGGGGTTGGATGGTTATTATAGAAGGTTTATCTAGAATTTTTCTATGATTGCTGGACCATTGACAAGATTGACCAGGAAGGAAGTGAAGTTTAGGTGGTTAGAAGAATGTGAGAGGAGTTTTCAACTATTGAAAAAGAAATTGACTACTGCTCCGATATTAGTGCTTCCTATGGTGGTGAAAGATTTGTGGTATATAGTGTTGCGTCACATCAGGGGTTGGGATGTGTGTTGATGCAATATGGGAGAGTTATAGCTTATGCTTCTAGGCAATTGAAGATCCATGAGAGGAATTACCTGACCCATGATTTAGAATTAGTTGTTATAGTTTTTGCTTTGAAGATTTGGAGACATTATCTGTATGGAGCCACTTGTGAAATTTTTACTAATAATAAAAGTTTGATGCATTTGCCTACCCAGAAAGAGTTGAATTTGAGGTAGAGCAGGTGGATGGAGTTGATTAGTGATTATGATTGTACAATTCATTATCATCCAAGGAAGGTTAATGTAGTAGCTGATGCATTGAGTAGAAAATCTACAAGGAGATTAGCTGTTATTGGGAGTCATAATATTAGCTTGATGGTAGAACTGAGATAAATGAGAATCCAGTTGAGTATAAGTGATAGAGGAGTACTGATGGCAAATATGGTGGTATAATCTCCTATTATTGATCACTTGTTACAGATTCAGAGTAGAGATGAAGGGATAGAGAATATCAGACAGGAAATATTGAGTGGGAAGCCGACTGGGTTTAGAATTAGAGAAGATGCTATGGCGGTATTGGGACATAGATTTTGGGTTCCTAATGATGTAGAGACGAGAAAGTAGATACTAAGAGAGGCTTATGATTCTATATATTCTATGCACTTGGGTAATAATAAGATGCACAAAGGGTTAAGACAAAATTATTAGTGGTCAGGGATGAAGAAGGATGTAGCGGAGTATATTTCTAGATGTTTGACTTGTCAACAGGTGAAGTATGAGAATAGACATTCAATAGGTTTACTACAACATTTTCTAGTACCTGAATGGCCATGGGAGAATGTGAGCATGGATTTTGTTTCTGGTTTTCCTCATACCCAGAGAGTTCATGACGCTGTTTGGGTTGTACTAGATAGACTTTCTAAGTCTTTGCATTTCCTTCATATTAAAACTACCTGGAGTCCTGAAAAGTTGGCTGAATTGTATATAGCGGAGATTGGAGATTACATGGAGTACCTTTAAGCATTGTATCAGATAGATATTCTAGATTTACTTCTAGATTTTTGAGGGGTTTTCAAGAAGCTATGGGTACGCAATTGCAGTTTAGTACAGCTTTTCATCCACAAACTGATGGGCAAATAGAGAGAATCATCATAATACTAGAAGGTATGCTGAAGGCAAGTGTATTGAGTTTCTCCATGAACTGAGATGCTTATTTACTGTTGATCGAGTTTGCATACAATAATTCGTATCAAACTAGTATTGGGATGGCACCATTTAAGGTTTTATATGGTAGAAGGTGTAGAACTCCAATATGTTGAGAAGAAGTTGGAGAAAGAAAGATATTTGGTCCAGAAATGATAGAATTTGACTAATGAGAGGATCAAACTGGTTAGAGAGAACCTTAGAGTAGCACATAACAGACAGAAGGGATATATTGATAATAGAAGATGACCTCTTGAGTTTCAGGTTGGTGACTGGGTATTTTTGAAAATATCTCCGTGGAATGGTGTATTGAGGTTTAAAAAGAAGGAAAAGTTGAGTTCGAGATTTGTGGGGCCATATGAAGTGATTAGGAGAGTTGGACCAGTAGTATACAAATTGGATTTGCCTCCAGAGTTAAAATAATTACATAATGTGTTTCATGTTTCACTTTTGAGAAAATGTTTACATGATGAGTCCCATAGTATTCTGATTCAGGCTGTAGAACTTCAGGAAGGAAATTTTAGGGATGAAATTTTTATAAGGTGGGTAGAATTGTAATACCCGTGTTATTAAAGTAAGGATAAAGAAGTAATTTGATAAATATGATAGGGAATTAAAATAATATATAAATGAAAGATTTATTATTGAATAAAATAATTCTTTTGAAAAAAAAACGAAGTGTCCAGGCGTAGGAGTGAAAAAAAAAATAACAAAGTGTCCAAGCGTGGGAGTAAGAAGAAGAAAAGAAAAGAAAAAATGGTTGACAACACTTGGAGTCTAGGTGTTGTCGCCCAACATGAAAAGTGTGCTAGTTGAGACACTAAGCACAAAAAATGGAAATGGTGGAGCGGGGTGCGTGTGTGTGTATGTGCGTGTGTGTGTGTGTGTGTGTGTGTGTGTGTGTGTGTGTATATATATAGTTTTTGTTTTGATTATTTGCTACTTACCAAATCCTGTTTGGTTTTCTTATTTCTTCAATTCAAATTACTCTCTTTCTTTAAACACTTGGGGACTGAAAGAAAGGTTGAAAGAGTAAAATTTTAATAGGTTTACGGGAGAATTTTAAAGAGATTCGAGAGAAGCTCTAAAAAAGAAAAGGTAATAATATGAATTTTATTTTTGAAATTTAGCATACATGAAAGTTTCCTAAAATTTGATGTAGAAATTTAAAATGGTATAAATTATGGAAGAATTGAATAATTAATTAAAAATTTTAATATAATTATTTTGTCAGATGTTGACGAACACCAATCGAGTGAAATTACTGAAAGGAGCAGGAAAGGTAAGGAGGTGATCCATGGGTAGCTCTAAGTGCTACGTGGTAAGTTAGATTTACTTTTAATAATCGAAATAAATATGAAATATAAAGTGATTATATTTGAATTAATTATTAAACTATGATTGGATGATATATGAAAGTTGGTTGATGGATATGATAGGAATAATTGATATGTTAAAGATTTATTATTGTAGAAGTAATATTATTGAAATAATGAGTTGATTAAATATATAATGAAGGGATAAATGAAATTCTTGACAAGCTATGATTGATAATTTGATATGATATATGAGGAGATAATTTAATAAATATGATAAAAATAATAATTTTGAGAAAGAGCTGGATAGCTAAATTGAATGTATGAATGTATGCTTGTTTTTTATATTATTGTTTATATGCATATTTCATATTATTGTGAAATGAAAAGAACGGGGAAGCCAGTCGGTCTAAATGAAATAAAAGAACCGTGATAGCCGATATATGCTAGAAATAAAAAAACTAGAGGGCAACCGATCTAAATGAAACTGTGATAGCCGATATATGCTAAAAATAAAAGAACCGAGAAGGCAATCGATCTAAATAAAAGTGTGACAGCCTGTATATGCTGGAAATAAAAGAACCAGGAAGGCAGCCAGTCTAAGCTAAAACTGTCGACATATGGGAAGACGTTCCCAAATTATAATATAATTAAAATTCATGCATCGCATTTGTTTTAAATATTGATTATTATTGCTTGAGATGCTAAAGTGTTATTTATGATTAGAAAGAAATATGAAAGTATTATATGATAAGAATTATCTAAGTGATTAATTATATGTTGTGAACCTCATAACGAGGTAATTATAAGGTAGAATTGATAGTCTCAAGATGATTAAATATATGAGAAGAAGAGATTGATAAATGATGAGGATTATGATATGAGCAGTGATAATAGAATGCTATTATCGAATTATATGAGATATAGATGAATGAATATTGGAAGACTATTTGAACAATTGAATACTTCTACTAAATTTAATTCATTTAGCTTATGAAGCTCACTCCTCATTGTTAAATAATTTTAATTAGCAGGCAAGACAGATAGATTGGTGAGCTAATATTCAGACTGAGTCATTATTTGTAAGCTACGTGGTCCACATCCACAGACTAATGGAAAACAATTTTTTTTTTGTAAATATTCATGCATAATATGTTGTATATAACGTTTTAGTTGGGATCTTAATAATGTAACTCCCTTGTTGAGGGTTGAGGATTATTGTATGTAGATAATTTTAATTGATGTTTTTATATTGTTGTATATATGTGTCTTGCTGGGATTTCAAAATGTGACAACATCGTCGCGGGGGTGGCCAACTCGGGATAGATCGTTACATTCTACCTCGTAGAAGTGTAGATCATGCTATAGAGTTTCTACCAGGAACGAAGGCACATTCCTGTGCCCCTTATCGCATGACCCCTCTTGAGTTGGTAGAGTTGAGAAAACAATTGAATGATTTATTGGAGTTTGGGTTCATCAGACCATCGAAGGCATTTTTTGGAGCCCCTGTATTGTTTTAGAAAAAGCGAGATAGTAGTTTGCGATTATGTGTAAACTATCGAGCTCTAAACAAGGCCATACCGTTATTGCTGATTTGTTTGACCAATTGAGTAATGCTAAATACTTCTCCAAACTTAATTTGAGATCGGGGTACTACCAGGTTCGAATTGCTGAAGAGGATGAGCCAAAGACAACGTGTGTCACCCGGTATGGAGCTTTTGACTTCCTTGTCATGCCCTTTAGGTTGACCAATCCTTCTCCCACCTTTTTCACCTTAATGAATTAATTCATCTATGATTACATTGATAAGTTTGTGGTGGTCTATCTTGACGATATTGTGGTGTACAGTTCACCACTTGAAGAGCATATGAAGCATCTACAATTAATATTTAAGAAATTATGGGAGGACCAACTTTTTGTGAATGAAGAAAAATGTGCATTTGCGCTCAAGTTTCTGGGCCAAATAATTGATCAGGGTCACATTCAGATGGACATGTGGAAGGTAAAGGTAATTCAAAAGTGGAAAACTCCAAGTAATGTGAGTGAGCTATGATCTTTTCTTGGGCTAGCAAATTACTATCGACGCTTTGTTGAAGGATATTCGAGGAGAGCTGCCCCTTTAATAGAACTATTGAAGATAAGCCACAAATGGGTTTGGTCAGTCTAATGCCATGAATATTTTGAAGATTTGAAGCAGGCTATGATGAAAAATCTGGTCCTGACCCTCCCCGACATCACAAAGCCTTTTGAAGTCCAAACGGATGCGTCAGATCATGCCTTAGGGGGGAGTTTTACTTTAAGAGGGCCACCCTACTGCATACAAGAGTCACAAGTTAAATGAAGCTAAAAGATGGTTCATGGCCCAAGAAAAAGATTTGTTAGTTGTTATCCATTGTCTTCAAGTATAGAGACACTATTTGTTGGGGGCAACTTTTGTGGTGAAAACGGATAACACAACTGTTTGTCATTTTCTCATTCAATCAAAGCTCACAGCAAAACAATCACGTTGGCAGGAATAATTGGCTGAGTTTGATTTTCACTTTGAGTATAAATCGGATCGTACAAGCCAAGTTGTCGATGCGTTGAGTTGGAAGGTAGAACTTGCATCCTTGAAAGCGTTTACCCATTTATCAGTAAGTAAAGCTGTTACACCGCTACAAGAACACATCAGAGAAAATCTTAGCATAGATGACAAAGCCCAAGCCATCATGAAACTATCCTGACGATTGTTCATCCCCAAGACCGGAGACTTGTGAAAACTACTATTGTGTGAATGCCATGATTCTCTTTGGGCAGGCGACCCTAGTCAACAAAGGACTTATGCATTGTTGAAATAGGGCTACTATTGGCCCCAAATGAAGGAAAATGTGATGTGTTACACTAAAACTTATCTTACTTTCCAACAAGATAAGGTTAAAAGGTAAAAGTTAGTCGGGTTATTGGAACCCCTGAAAGTACCTTCACAACCTTAGGAAAGCGTCTCAATAGACTTCATCACTTGTCTACCCAATGTTGGCGATCATGGCTCCATTGTGGTTTTGGTTGATCGATTTTCAAAGTATGGTACCTTCATCTCCACCTCGAGGTATTGTACTGTGGAAAAAAATAGCTCGACTATTTTTCAAACATGTGGTTAAATATTGGGTTGTGCCCCAAAGCATTGTGAGTGATCAAAACTCTAGATTCACGAGAACCTTTTGGTCTGAACTCTTTGAACTCCTTGGCTAAGTATTTAATATTTCATCAAGTTATCACCCACAGACTGATGGACAGACAGAACACTTTAACAACATGCTAGAAGAATATCTCCACCATTTTGTTAATGCAAATAAGAGAAACTGAGTGTAATTACTTGACGCGGCTCAATTATATTTTAACGCCTTTAAGAGTTCCAGCTCCAGTAAAAGCCCATTTGAAGTGATCATAGGTTCCTAACCCCCGGGCCTAAAATTTCACTAAGGAGTGGAAGAAGAACATGGAGGTAGCTCATGCATATATTGAGAAGGCTTCAAAGAGAATGAAGAAGTGGGTAAACATGGGCAGAACCCCAAGACAGTTCGAAGTTAGAGACTTAGTGCTTGTGAAGATTGTGGCAGACCAACTCAAATTTCTCAAGAAGCAAGACAAAAGATTAGTACAAAAATATGAAGGACCAGTCCCCATCACAGCTAAAGTGGGGAAGTGTTCTTACAGAATCTAACCACTAGCTTGGATGAAAATACACCCGGTGTTCCATATTAGCCGCTTGAAGCCTTACCATGCAGACTTAGAAGATCCAACATGAAGATAGCCATCAAACCAGCCATCAACATCTAGCCACTAGTTTGAGAGGTAGAAGGGATCCTAGCTGAGAGAGTTATGAAGACATATAATGGAAGACAACAAGAATATCTAGTGAAATAGAAGAACCAAGGAGAAGAAGAAACTAGTTGGGAGAAAACAACCGATCTATAACCATTTAAGTAGAAGATTGGAGAATTCCTAGCAAGCAAGTCAATGAGGACATCGACAGATTAAGTGGGGGAGAATGCCATAGTCCATGCTTGTCCAAGGCTTTGTACCATGCCCATGGCTGCACGTACCATGTCTCTTGGTAGTGTTGGTACCCAATGGAGATTTTGTAATTCTTTATTTTCTTTTATTTTGTATTTTCAGAAGTGTGATGGCTCAAGCATAAGTAATGTTTCCTCCTGCTAGAGCTCCAAATTGCTTAAGACTTTTTAAGAGGGTGAGTAAGTCAGTCACTGGTCATGATTAAGTACATTGTCCTACTGGCTTCTTAGTGGTGCCCCCTGCCTCAAAAACGTGCTTGTAGATGCTTATATTAATGAAGCTTTTATGCATTCATGTGCCTAGAGTTGGTTTTGTGTTATTGTCTATTTTGGCTCGTATGTGCTTGGCGATCTAAGTGTGCGACCCAGGGAACGCTTGTGTGTTGTGTGTGTTGCTTGCAGTGGGTGTGCGCCTCTGGGCACGCCGCTTGTTACTTGCTAAGGGATTATCACACCTCGCCCGTATTCATTATTGTGTGATCCTTTGATTGTTTTGTGATATCATTTTGTAGTTAATATGTCCTTTTTTGGTTGTAGAGTGTGCACGCCTTATAGCTACTCGAATGAGCTAAGCTGACTTGCTTGGGGGAACCAAGACAAGTACCGCACGGACCTATGCCTTTAAGGGAAAGTGCTAGGACTATGACACTAGGCTAGTCTATCCTAATCTATCAAACAGGGGTTGTAAGTCAAAATTATTGCACTTTAGAGAGGAAAAATCAAGGACTCTATCGGGTAAGATAGTCTTATCTCTAATGGCACTGTCATACCTCTCATTTGCTTTGGCATCCCAAAACCTCCTAGGTTTCTAACTGGTGATCTGAATTGGATTCCGTTTGTTTCCACAAGTTACATTCTACCAAATGGATGTGACGGTAACCCTGCCTCATCCATTAGCTAAGTTATCTACTATTTTGATGTCCATTACACACGGTTGGTAACTAATAATGTAAAAAAGTTCAATGTGTTTTTCTTACATCGATTCGTGTGGTTGGATCTGCCCTAGAACCTCTGGGTATTTCCAACTAATGCAATATTTACTCCACAGACTAAAGACATGTATGCATGTCATCCACTCTACTATTCACCGCCATCAGCTGTGACTGAAGCTCCTCCATTCTTGTCCTCTCTTCATTCAGTTGTTGTTGCATCACGGTGACATCAACAATCGGTCTGAACCGTGAAGTAGTGGATCTGACAGAGGAACTGCTACCTGGAGAGCTGGTAGCAAAGGCCCAACCGTCTATCATGCCTCTCGAATCTATAAAATCTCCCCCTCTTCAGTCCACATGATGCATGGAACCACTCAACGGTGTCGATCTCAGTCTGTGACAATGCTTCAGTCTGGCCACCACTCTTATCTCGAACACACTGGCCATATGTTTCCTAAATTACAAACAAATGTATATGATTAATAATTTTTTCCCAAACCATATTAAAAGCAACAATTATTTTGCAGATAAGTAAAAAAAAATACATTTTATACATACTATCGTGTCCCTAGACTTGTTATCAACATAATCACTTGTCCCTAATCGGCGTTTGTGCATTCTGTTAAACACCTTAACATGTATGGCATCTCTACCCAACTTTTGGGACAGCACAATACAATTTGTTAGAAAAAGTAAATTTAACTATACATGCAATTATAGTGTAGAGAAAGAAAGAAAACATATACAATGCAGTCGCGTGAGCATCCATGTTGATGGACCCCCCAACCGGGTGAACACACCAATCATCGCCCGACCGCCTATTCACTAACACAACATTGTAGTGATGAGTCCACTTGTCTAAGACCTACAAACTAACCAAAGCATCAAAGTTCTCAATAGGGATTCTATGACCTCTCGCCCCCTATTGCCTATATTAATCTTGTAAGTCATTTATCCAGTCAGAGTGGCGAGCTGTAATGATCCTATCATGGACAAACCTAGTAGCCTTAAGCTCCTCGAGGGTCGCAAAAGTGTAGCGCAGCTAAGGAACAACCAAATAGTGATTAGTATCCAATTATTTTATATATAGCATAATCATATGATATATAATACTTCATGAGAATACAATAGTGAAACTAAAACAAAAGATCGAGCAAAAAAGTATACTAGGAAATTACCCTAAATAGAGTTTTGGTTGTCCATATTATATTGTGAGTAACTATTCCATGCGCCTTTCATGTGCTACCTCACTTGATTTGTAATGTTTTTGGCGACATCTTTGCGCCCATGGAATTTACTACATTCATAACCAAATAAGTACATTAATCTATAGGTGACATATATTAATAAAAATTAATGACATGAATAATATGCAATCAAGAAATATAAACGCCTATTACTCAATATTCTCAAAAGAATCTTTTGTGATGGCAGAGCCATTTCTTTGTTTGGTCCTCAGACCATGCGCATGATTGTATGGGCCTTAGAAGGCCCGACATCCACCCATGCATAAGATAATATATAATCACATATTAAATAATACGTTATTTAATAATTATTTTAAATTAATAGAAATAGACATAATTAAATAACAACACAAAAGTGAAAGGTAAATTTACCAGACGAAGAGGTAACCAGCCTCTGGTGGTGTAGCATATATAGTACTAGCCTCTCGAGGTGGATCCATGCTCAACCCCTGCCTCGTTTCATACTGTTTTTAAGAAAAAATTAGAAATGTGAATACATGACAATTGATACAATCTATTTAAATCTGGCTCATGCAAATGACAATAAAGAAATCATACAATGTGTACAATTTTAGTCATAAAACTTATATAATTCTCATCATCCATGAAGAAAATTGATCTTACCATTAACTAATCAACATCCACGTTAGTACTTGATTTTTTTATCGTCGTCATCATCATCGTCGTCTTTTTCTTCCTTCTTCTTCTTCTTCTTTTTCTTCTTCTTCTTCTTCCACTTCTTCCTCTTCCTCCTCCTCTTCCTCTTCCTCTTTCTCTTTCTCTTCCTCTTCTTCTTTTTCTTCCTCTTCTTTTTCCTCTTCTTCTTTTTCTTCCTCTTTCTCTTCTTCTTCTTCCTCTGCTTCTTCTTATTCCTCCTCTTCTTCTTCTTCTTCTTTCTCTTCTTCCTCTTCTTCTTCTCATTCTTCTTCTTCTTCTTCTTCTTCTTCTTATTCTCTTTCTTTTTTTTCCTTTTTTTTCTCCTCTTATTCCTCTTCTTCTTCCTCTTATTCCTCTTTTTCTTCTTCTTCTTCTTCTTCTTCTTCTTCTTCTTCTTTTATTCTTCCTCTTCCTCTTCTTTTTCTTCTTCTTCTTCCTCTTTTTCTTATTTTTCTTCTTCCTCATTTTCTTCTCCCTCTTCTTCATCTTCTTCTTCATCTTCTTCTTCATCTTTTTCCACTTCCTCTTCTTTTTCTTCCTCTTGTTCTTATTTTTCTTTTTCCTCTTCTTCTTCTTCTTTTTCTTCTTCTTCCTCTTCTTCCTTCTCTTCCTCTTCCTCTTCCTCTTTCTCTTTCTATTTTTCTTCTTCTTCCTCTTCTTCTTCTTCATCTTCTTCTTCTTATTCTTCTTCTTCCTCTTCTTCTTGTTCTTTTTCTTCAAATTCATCTTCTTCTTCATCTTCATCTTCTTCTTATTTTTCTTCTTTCTCTTCATCTTCTTCATCCACTTCTTATTTTTCTTCTTTTTCTTCCTCTTTTTCCTCTTCTTCTTCTTCTTCTTTTTCTTCTTCTTCTTCTTCTTCTTCTTCTTCTTCTTCTTCTTCTTCTTCTTCTTCTTCTTCCTCTTATTCCTCTCTTTCTTCTTCCTTTTCTCCTTCTTCTTCTTCTTCTTCTTCTTCCTCCTCCTCCTCTTCTTCTTATTTTTCTTCTTCATTTTTTTCCTCTTCATCTTCTTCCTCCTCTTCTTTTTCCTCCTCTTCTTTTTCATCCTCCTCTTCTTCTTCATCTTCTTCTTTCTCTTCTTCTTTTTCATCTTCCTCTTTTTTTTATTCTTCTTCCTCTTCTTCTTATTCTTCTTCCTCTTCTTCTTCTTTTTCTTCTTTTTCTTCTTCTTCTTCTTCTTCTTCTTCTTGCTATTTTTCTTCTTCGTTTGTGGGAGCACGTATATCAGATGGATTTACTTCTTCCATTACACTACCAACATCATGAATGATACTCGATATATCTATATCATCGTTGAAGACTCTACATGGAATGGACAGTTCATCCTTTTGGAAATAATTCGTACTTATAGGCATTATATCATCATCGGATATTGATACAAAGGGAATTCAATATTGCCCCTAGCCTTTGTTTTACACTCTACCCACCAATAATTTCTTTCTTTCTTATTAGAAGGGTAAGTGCAATAACATACTTGTATTGCTTGTGAAGCCAACACAAATGGTTCATCTGAGTTAAGCCTAGATTTATACTTAATATCTATGAGGCAATGTTAATCAGTTTGAAGTCCATTCTCATATTTAAACCAATCACATTTGAACAATACAATAGTGTTATTAATCCCTATATATTGGAGCTATATAACTTCTGTCAACATTCCATAGAAGTTACGTTCATATTCATCGTAACAACTACCTTTGACAAATACACCACTGTTCATTGTTTTCTTATGTTTTTCATACTCCTTGGTGAGAAACTTGAAACTGTTGATAAAATATCTAGGATAATACTTCACATGATTCATCGGGTCAATGCGTATCCCTCGTATTTGCTTGTCAATGGTTTTATCCTTAGTGACCTATAATTAAAATATATAATTCAATGATACATATTATATAATAAATATATACTAAAATATTTATAATATATCATCTAGCATGGCTTACAAGATTTCGAAGCCATTTTGCGAAGTTCTTCTCACGAAGTTTCTTAATTTGTTTGTTAATTATGCCTCGGTGCGCATCTTTAAGACTCTTCATATTGTCTACAATAATGACAATGAAGAATTAATTATCATCTAAGATATGCATATGTGGTAAGAGAATATATTAGATTTAAAAATGACATTAGTACTCATTCCACATATGGCATAATTTTAGCGCAATTAAGGAGAATGTAGATCTCTATGACCTTTAGCTTTTTTTCATCCAAGACTCTAATAGTCTCATGACCAAAAATAAGACCTAGATAACTGAAAATAGATAGGTGCTCTCCTTAATTCACATTTCCCCATCTTTGTTTCGGCTGACTCCATTTATTTTTTGTCTGAACAGTTGTTTAAAAATATTCAACACAAAAATTTGAGATTTCTTTTATAATATACGCCTTAACCATGGAACCTTCAACACGCACTTTATTTCAAGGTTTTTTCTTTAGGTTATACTTACACCTATTTTTCGTACATATATAAATGTATTAAAATGGAATTCAATTATATGAAATGAGAATACTCTAAAAATGGGGAAAATTATTGATTTTACCTCTTAAACAGATACATCCATCGATATTGCATAGGGCCACCGAATTTAGCTTCATAAGCTATGTGAAATAGCAAAATCTCTATTGAATCAAAGAATTCCAGAGGGAAAATATTCTCAAGCCTGCATAGAATGATAGGAATATTTTTCTCAAGCAACTCCACATGCTCAATGCACAGTTTAGTTGCGCATATGTCCCTGAAGAAGTTACTTAGGTCTCTCAACACATCCCACACAGGGTCAAGTAAAAAGTTATGAAATGCCAGGGAAATTAATCTTCCCATGAATACATGACAATTGTGACTCTTCATCTCATAGAACTTGCATTTGTTCAGTTTAACACATCATGCTAAATTTGAGGCATATCTGCTTAGGAACTTCAAATTTGAAATCCATTCACAAACCGTCTTTATTTGGGACTTGTTTAATGCGTAGGTTGCTTTGGGCTTATATTTAGGTTTACTATTGACTCCAACCAAATCCAATTGAGGATTCCTACAGAATTTTGCAATATCTAAACGAGCGTTAACATTGTCTTTGGTTTTACCCTTGACCTCCATAACAATGTTGAAAACGTTATCAAACATATTTTTCTCAGTATGCACAATGTCCAAATTATGGCGAACAAGATTAGTTGACTAGTACGGTAGCTTCCAGAAGATACTTCTCTTTGTCCAATTATGATCCTTCCCAAATCCATAGATTTCTTGTTTTCTACCATTGGAACCAAATATGATCTGTTCAAAAGACATTACTTTAGCTTTCACATCTACCCTCGACAAACATGGTGGAGGCGAGCCACTCTTATATCTATTCCTTATGAAACCCTGCTTTTGCATTCTAAAAGCACAATCTTCTGGTAAGAACTGATGGTGACAATCAAAATAAGAATTTTTATGACCATGTGGTAGTTGAAACGATTTTGAAACTCCATATAGTAAGGAGAAGCCTATAGGCTATAAGTACTCCACCCAGAAAGTATACCATACGCAAGGAAGTCACTGATCATCCATAGAAGTGTAGCCTTCATATTAAAATTTTGTTTCTTGGCTGCATCATAAGTAGGAACTTCATCCATCCACAATGTCTTCAACTCGTCTATTAATGGATGTACATAGACATCCAGATTCTTACTAGGGTTTTTTGGGCTGGGAATTACCAATGATAAGAACATATTATGCTCTTTCATACAAATACCATGAGGTAAATTTTAAGGAGTGACAAATACCGAACAACAAAAATAAAGGGACGTCGAATGGCCAAATGGAGTGAAACCATTAGTTGAGAGTCCCAACCTAATATTGCGTGGTTCATGGGCAAACTCAGGATAAGTATCATCAAAATATTTCCACGCCATCCCATATGCCGGGTGGATGACAATGTTTGGCTTACTACATTCGCCCTCCTTGTGCCATCTCATATGTCCGGTAGTGTTTTTCGACAAATAAAGCCTTTGAAGTCTAAATGTCAACTTAAGGTAACATAACACCTTGTGTGGTATATCTTTTAGCTTCTTATTATCGTTCTGGTTAGGTTTAAACTGAGGATGTCCACACACATCACACACTTTCTTATCTTTGTCCTTCTAGTAATACAATATACAATCATTCGGACATTAATGTATCTTCTCATACCCAAGTCCTAACTCTTTCACCATCTTCTTGGACTTGTAAAGTTTTTAGGCAACTTCTCGTGCCCAGGAAACATACTCTTAATTATTGTCAACAATCAATTAAAAAAAATTCTTAGAGATATCAAAATCAGATTTGTAATTCAACATTTGTAAGATCACTGATAACTTAGTGTGCTTCTTACAACCCTCCCACATGGGCTCATCAACATCTCTCAACATGTCATAAAACTTTGCAGCATAAGGATTTGGATCCTATTCGGCATCCCAGTTAAGGTCTGGATCAACAACATCCATTATCATCTCCCCTGTCCAATTTGTTTTTCCGAAACCTTTCTCGACATGGTGATCTGATTGGGGTGTCGACTGTTTGGGTCTCAAATAACTCTTACCATGAAAAATCCACCTCTTATAATTAAGAGTAAAACCTTTCCTATACAGGTGCAAGGTAATTGTTTCTCAATTTAAAAACTTTAAATTATGGCATCAAAAACAAGGACACCAAATAGTTCCATCGTACACAAACGATGGATTACTATATGCAAAGTCAAGAAAAACCTCAACCCCTTCTAAAAATTCTGTAGACAGGGCATGATTAACAACTCGACAATCCATCCAAGTACGGTTAGTTGTTATCGTTCTAATTACTAAAATAATAAAGAATCTATTATCAATAAAATGTTTTAAATACATAGTATTCTTTCAAGTATGTATATTTTTTTACATACATATAAAAATATATAGATCGAAATACATGATACAAGACCAAACATATATTTTGTTATCACTTTTTTGTCTTCAAAAAATGCTTCATTAAATATGTGTGGTTTCTAACGATGCTAACCTAGAATAAAACAAGTATAGATTTAATATAAAATTATCACACAACCAATGGCGGAAAAATAGAAAGATTTGGATTTATATACCTGACTCAAATAAATATCCGCTAATAGGGGAGTACGATTGAGTCGAGATCGTTTGTAGCCTGCAAGATGAAATTTGATAACAAATTAGTAAACAATAGAATGATCGATTCTTTAAGTATCATGCATGTTGATGTATGCTTTCTAACCATATAATCCAATTTACTAATAGGTAGGGGTTCCTAACCCATTCACGAATGCGTGATCGATTTTGTAATTTGTAGTTCCAAACTTGTTCTGTTAGGACTCGATTTCGGTAGCATTTTCCCTTAGTCCTACAAGTACACGACTTAAATTAGAATCTATATTCTGAGGAGGATAGATCCAAATTTAGTGCCTACCCAAAGAACAATAAGAGTTGCAGCCGAAATCTAGTCGAAACAAAACAAGGTAGGAACTACAAATTGAAAAATCGATCATGCATTCTTGAAGTGTCCATTCTGGAAAATTCAATGATTATTTGAACACAAGTACTCTCATTGCAAACATATTAATTGCAAAGCAACGAGAGCATTTAGGTCGCTCAATAATCATTGAACATGCATTCTAAGGTAAGATGCAATGCATGAATGTGTACTTAAATGAAGTGAATTTAATTTTTTTTACAAATATTCTAAATAGTGAGGTAAATTAAGTGAATTTAGTTTCCACATAAGAAATTACTTTAATTACACACTAAGGGAGAGGGGAGGGTTTACGAATTTTTCTTCCCTTTATGTTCTTTACTGGTGAAAATCCATCCAAGTTCCTCAAGGTGAACTCCTACAAGGCCCAAGTGAGACAATAAGGCTTTTCTTATCTTTTTTTCTGTTCATATTCTCAATCTTTTCTGTTAATTTTACAAACGTATACACTATGACCTAATTGCTTTTTAACCCCATTATGCTAGAAAGATCTTATTTGTTCAACTACTTTTCTAAAGGAAAAATACATTTGAATATTTTTCTTTCCTTCACACAAAATACATTTGAATATTTTTCTTTCCTTCCCCCCTTCAAATTTCACCTACGAATTTCAAATCTCTTCTCTCTGTCTCCCCCACTTCCCTCTCTAACCTCAAGTTTACCCCCAAATCCCATCTTCGTCTTAAAGAGAAGTATTAAGAGAAAGATAAAAATAAAACAAACCATCCTCTAAAAGTAATTGATATGTTGTTTCAGTTTTAGTTTTATGTTAATTGTATTATTTGAATGTGTTATATGTTAAGCATTTTCATAAGTATTAGAGGCCTTTAATTTATTATTTTTTGAGAAATCTATTAGAATATTAGATAGGTGAATTCCAAAACTCACTTTTAACTTTCTCTTTTATCTATTCAAGAAATTTAAAAAAAAAGGATGAATTAAGAATTCTAATTTGATATACTTACTAGTAATGAGGAAACATTAACCAAACTATATTTTTTAGTACATGGATAATTCTAGCCTATAATAATTCCCTCCAAACCTATATCATAACATTCCTTCTTCTCTCTATTAATCAAGTACTGCAAAAAAGAAAGTAATTTGAATCCCTAATTGACGCTAGAAATTTGTGATCCATAATCATAATTATTCTCCATATTCAAATTCATAAAATTCTGTAACCAATTAAGTGAAGATAGCAAGAAATGAATAATATGAAAATATCTGTTTTGATTAGAAATAAAAAGATTTGATTCAAACTAGGTTTGTGTCATCAGCCACAATTAAATTCTATTTTTCAAATAAGGTAATCATGACCAAGCATTATGGTTACTCTCTAGACTAAAACTATGAGTCCACGATAGTTTGTTAAGAAGCTAAGGATTACCATGCATGACAGTGAGGATTTACCTTTCATTCTTTCTCTTAGTTTTCTCTCACAAATTTGATGTCATTCTATTATTTTCACAAGTAATTCTGCAAGCACACAATTTAGCCACGATTTAGATAACCCAATTGAACTAATAAGGAGCACTGTATGCTCCCACTTAGGCAAATATACTATCAAGAAAAAAGTATGCATGTCGTACTCCTATCAAAGATAGAGACATCTTTGATACAAAAAACCCTTATGAAAGCAACCCCAAACAAAATTAACAAAAACCTCAAAAGGCACTTAACCAGTAAAACTAGCAGCCCTATAATCATTAGCATATTACAAAGAATTTGACACCTTTGATACCAGTCTTAAATAGAAACTCTCAAAACTGTAGAAAAATAAGGAAAATCTCAAGTTTATGCAAGAATTTTTTGTTTACTAATGCAAAAAGCAATCTCTAGCTCTCATTCACTAAGGAAACTCTCATGAAACAATGATTAAGGGAAGCAAAAACTAGCTGAAATGATAAAGTAAAGCCCACCAATGTGTACTAGAAAAATTAACATGAAAAGAAAAAGAATGTGCTCAACTTAAAACCACAATCACAATACATAAGTATGCAAGAGAAACTATAGAGAAAGGAAACTTACACAAAAATAAAGTAGAGAGAGAGCTCGAACCCGAAATGGTAGAGGAAGAAAGTGGGAAAAAAGGCAAAAAAAATGGTAAAAATTGAGGTTTTCGGATGGCAGGTACAAAATATGTGAGAAAGAGAGGGGGTAAAATTTCTTTTAGTGTTTCAACTATGGAGGTTCTAACACTGAGGAGAGAAACCAGAAGAAAGAGGGAAAGTGGAGAAGAAAGGCTTTGTCACGATTTTAGGTCAGATTATCACCGAGGGATTTAAGTCCCTCGATAATAATAATTAAATCCATCAGTGCTAGTAAATCAAAAAATTTATAATTAATTTAAAATTAATTTTATATTTATTTATTATCACCAAGTGCTCTGTGTCCCTCGGTAATAATATATTTCCAATTGAAAAAATGAAAAATTATTTTAAAAATATTTCACGAACTTAATACCGAGGGTAACAATATTATCACTGAGGGATTGGTCTGTTGTGCATTTAATTACCTAAATTAATAAGCAAATAATCGTACTTGTTTTACTTGCAAGTGCACAAGGTCAACTGAGTAGTATATTGTGCAAAAGCAAGATCATCTCCACAGGGATTGGTGAATTTCGTTTTAGAATTATATTCGCAATGTAAAAAGATAGATAACAGTTTGATTGTGAGTAAATAATAATAATGAGATCATAGGGCTACGATATCCACCACTAATTATACTTTCCCACTAACTAAGGTTTTAATGCTCTAGCCTTATCATGAATATCTAATGGTTGCCAACCTAAGGGCTTGGTCCACACCTTAGGCTATTGATCTCCCTATGCAACGAGTTAGGCATGGTGTATACTCTAACTCTTTTCTCTCTTAAGGGATTCAGCATGGGTGTATACTGAGTTGTTCCTTAAGAGAGCATGAGGACTGTGGAGATCAGCAACCACATAGGACCTAGGGCTTGGTTTGCTCCCGGTTTCCCATGTTGATTAACCCAGGAATCCGGTCTGGATATCCCTTGTTACTAATGTCGAACCCAGGACTCGGTCATCCAAATTGATCCCACTAACCTATCCATACCACATGCATATGTTGATCAGGCACACACATACGAGGAATATAAATACAAACAGGTATTAATCAAGTTAAACATGCAGACAGGGCTATAGCAAAGATAGTCAATGAATAGATATGTGGAAAAGCATAACTAGGGCTTCAATCGAGCCCTATAGGTGTTTAATTACACATGCTAAGTAGAATAAACATGCTAAACATTATGAAAATAAAAATTGAAAACTAAAACCGAAGAAACTCGGGAGATGAGTCGTCAATTCTTCTCCTAAGCTCTCTACTTTGAGTCTAGAACAAAAGATAAAGGATGCCTTCTTTGTGTGTTTTACAAGTGTATTTATAGGGGCTGAATAATCCTAGAAGGCTCATGAAATCCTAAACTTTCCTAAAACACAAAACTCTTTTATTTCCAAAACTGGTTCTGCCACTTTACTGTTCACACCCGTACAGGTGCGCTCGATCGCACACGCAGTGCGCTCGATCGCAACTATGCGCTTGATCACACACACGGTGCGCTCGATCGCAATTATGCGCTTGATCTAGCCTGTGTGCATGATTGCTGCTCCACTCGTTCGCCTGTGCGCATATGTGCTGTTGCGCTCGATCGCACTCCAGGCAGCAGCTGCTCCAGGATTTCTAGTTTTATTCCTTTTAAGCTTCAAAATGCTTCTTTCTTCTCCAAAACCCTATAAAAGCATGTAAAACATATAAATGAAGTAAAATGAACTAAATTAACATAAAATAGGACTTAACAAATGTAAATGAAATGGCTTAAATATGAATATTTAAGCACTTATCACACCCCCAAAATTACATATTGCTAGTCCCTTAGCAATACAAAACTGAAAACTAAATGAAAAACAAAATCAAAGATAAATTCATTTCCATGATGCTTAGAAATTTGGGTTGTGCATAAAATCATGATAACCGTTCATGAGTAAGCTTATAACAAAAACACATTTTTGGATTGAAAAAGGACTTTCAAAAGCTTTATGTTACTTATCTAAGGCTGGCTTAAGGCATCACAAGTTTGATTTGTGTGTGATGAATTAGCACATATAAGATGGGGTTTTCACATAATTTTAGTGGATGGTGTTTCGGTGCCCAAACTTTTATCAAATTTCTTATCAAAGAGAACAAAATGGCATAATACTTGCTTCTTTTTCTTTTTCTTTTATCATGTGATCTTTGCCATGTTGAGTTCCATCTAGCTTTCTATTTCACCCTTGTAATGAGCGTTTGGGCAATGACTCCCAAACCAGATAGTTTTAGGGCATTAGGTGTAAAGACACCCCTAAGGACTTACTAGCTCGAGTCAAAAAGGCTATGGAACTTAATAGGTTTTTAATGCTTCTTAATGAAACTCCCACCTTTTGACGTGAACACTCAATGCTTATTGAGGCAAGAGGCCCAGTTACTCAGTGGAAAGTTGATTTTTGGAAGCTTTTTGATTTTCTTTTCGCATGATGGACATATTTTTTTTTCTTTATTTTTCTTATACTAAAGGGTTCTTTTCAACAAGTTATCCGACTACATTTTAGGTAATGGAAACATATACAAAAGAATTATATGTCATACCTCACACAAATGCATGCTAAATGTGCTCGTGCAATTTTAAAGCAAACTTGTGAATTCTTAGGTGCCTTGAGGTAGTTACCTCAACTTTGTAAAATTCCTAAAACAAGACTATTTGTTCTAGTTTGTAAGCTTACTAATGAAGTGTTATCAAATTTTTAAATCAACCAAAATTTTTGTTTACCAAAAGAACATGCTTTTATCTTCCTAAAAAAAAAAAAAAAACTGGGACTTAGTGTGTGCATATATTTCAAGTGTGTGTGTGATAGTATCTAGTATCTCCCACTACCCCCAAACTTAAAATACACATTGTCCCCAATGCGTGTGTGGCATGAAAAGATCTGACCTGGGAGATGGAGAACACGGTTGTTCGCTTGCTTGTCTACGCCCCCAAACTTGAATTGGATGCACGCACTGAGTACCTGACAAAAAAAAAATAAACATTTTGCCAGAAAACACAATATAAACAATAGACATGTAAATATAACTATAACTAAAAGAAAAGTATTAAAATGAAAAGGATATGTTTGGGGTGCCTCCCATGAGCGCTAAGTTTAACATCTTCAGCCGGAAAAAGTATCCTCTCTCTGCTGATCATCATGTGGTGCAGACTGTTTGCTTAGGTAGTGGAGTTTAGCTTCTAGAGTAAATGCACTCGATCGCAAGGTGTAGGTGCGCTCGATCGCAATGCATTAAGTAGTGACGTTATGTGCAACGGAAACTAGAAATTCAAGTGGGTTAAGTGTCTATGGATCAGCTATATATTGGACAGTTTGAAGTGTTAAGTTCTCGTCCCGAGGAGGTATGGTGAGATCGAGGTATGGTTTGACTCGGTGTCCATTGACTGTAAATGTCTGATTGCTATTCGAGTCATGAATCTCCAAGGCTCCATGAGGAAAGACCTTGGTGACCACATACGGACCAACCCAACGGGATTTTAGTTTTCCTGGGAATAGCCTTAATCTTGAATTATAGAGTAGCACCCTTTGTCTTATGTGAAACTCTTTACGCACTAGTTGCTTGTCATGATAGGCTTTTGTTCATTCTTTGTAGAGCTTGGTATTTTCATAGGCATCATATCGTAGTTCCTCTAGCTCATTTAAATGCAGCTTCCTCTTCTCTCCCGCTTGTTTCATATTAAAATTGAATTGCTTTATGGCCCAATATGCTCGATGCTCTAATTCTAACGGAAGATGGCATGCTTTCCCAAATACTATGCGGTATGGAGACATGCCAATTGGAGTTTTATAAGTAGTCCGATATGCCCATAGAGCATCATTTAGGCACAAAGACTAATCCTTCCAATTAGGCTGTACAGTCCTCTCTAGGATTCCTTTGATCTCTCGGTTACTTATCTTCACTTGGCCACTAGTTTAAGGATGATAGGGGGTGCCAACTTTATGAGTGATCTCATATTTATGAAGTATTGCGACAAAAGAGCGATGATGAAAGTGGCTGCCCCCATCACTGATGATTGCTCCTGGAGTCCCAAACCTGGTAAAGATGTTAGCCTGCAGAAACTTGACAACTACTTTGTGATCATTAGTTTTTGAGGGGACAGCCTCGACCCATTTGGACACATAATCCACACCCACTAGAATATATAAATACCCAAAGGAGTTAGGAAATGGACCCATTAAATCAATGCCCCATACATTGAAAAGTTCTATTATATGGATATTTTGGAGGGGCATTTGATTTCGGGAAAAGATGTTACCTGTCCGTTGGCATCTATCACATGAGCTGCAAAAGGAGAAAGCATCTTTAACAAGTTAGGCCAATAAAAACCAGATTGTAATACTTTAAGAGCTGTTCACTTAGCCCCAAAACATCCTCCACAAGCCAACTGATGGCAGTGTTGTAATAGGCTCAAGTGCTCCTCTTCTGAGACACATCGTCTGATGATTTGATTAGGACATAATTTGAAAAGGTAAGGATCATCCCAATGGTAGTGTCTAGACATGGATATTAACCGTTTCTTTTCTTGCGTGGTCATATCTGGGGGAAAAACCTTAGTAGTTAGATAATTGACAATATCAGCATACCATGGAATTTTTACCTCTAGTGTGTATAGTTGCTCATCAGGGAAGTTCTCATTTAAAGGTAGCTCACTATCATCATTCTCATAGGGTAGCCTTGATAAATGATTTGCAACCACATTCTCACTGCCTTTCTTGTCTTTGATCTCTAAATCAAATTCTTGTAATAGGAGCACCCATCTGATTAGCCTTGGCTTTGCATCTTTCTTAGAAAACAGATATCTCAAAGCAGCATGGTCAATGAATACAATAACTTTAGAACCAATAAGATATGATCTAAACTTCTCTAAAGCAAAAATAACAGCTACCAATTCTTTTTCAGTAGTAGAATAGTTAAGCTGAGCATCATTTAAAGTTCTAGAAGCATAGTAAATAGCATGAGGTACCTTATTGACTCTTTGACCTAAGACAACTCCCAAGGCGAAGTCACTGGCATCGCACATCAATTCAAATGGAAGATTCCAATCTGGTGCCATCATTATTGGAGCAGAGGTGAGCATATTCTTCAATGTGTTGAAAGCTGTCATACAGTTATCATTCCATTCAAATATGGTATCTTTAGCTAACAATGCACAAAGGGGTCTCGAGATCTTAGAGAAATCCTTGATGAATCTTCTATAGAAACCCGCATCTTCAAGGTAAATATTATGCATGCACTTGGCTGGACTTATTCCCTTAATGTCAGCAACGGTCCATCCAATAGTAGATTTATGCTCCCTAAGAACTCTTAACAATTTCTCTTTTTCTCCAACACTCAAATTAGCAGCCATGATCACAGGTAAAGTTTCTTTTTCTCCTAGATAGGCATAAGTTAGGTGCTCTGGCAGCTGCTTTAATTCCAAAGTTGGTGCCTGGATAATATATGGTAAAAGAGTAGCATTAGTAGGTATGAGAGATTCAAATGGAGTAGCATACTTATTTGAGTGTTTTGGAGAAGCTTCAAGGCGGTGCACAGTTTTGATGATGTCATCAGTAACATCTTCAGGTTCTTGCTCAATATCCATTGTTGTAAAGCTATGAGTGATCGTAGTCTCTAATGGATCATTGTGTTGGACCTGAAAAGATTGCTCAACAAAACTTTCCATCATACTTACATTAACAAGTTCCATGTCATCTAACGGTAGGTTTGAATGCATCAAATATTTTAAATTCTATTTTCTCACCATTGATCTTCATACTTACTATGACCTTTTTCACACAAATCTTAGTATCGACAGTTCTTATGAAGGGTCTCCCTAGTATGATGGGCAGGGGTAATGGCATAGGGAATTCTTCCATATCTAGTACAATGAAATCAGCAGGCAAAATGAATTCTCCTACCTTAACTAGGACATCCTCAAGAATACCTCTAGGTCTTTTAATACTCCTATCTGCCAATTGTAAGGTAATGGAAGTCAGTTGTAGATCCCCCAAACCTAGGGTTTCGAATACCGTGTATGGTAATAAGTTTACACCCACTCCCAAATCTAGTAATGCTTTTTCAAACAGCTGATCACCTATTCTACAGGGAATAGTAAAACTACCCAGATCTTTCAGTTTTGGCGGGAGTTTTCTTAATAGTACAGCACTTACTTCTTTAGTTAATGCTACAGTTTCATGCTCTTGGAATTTTCTCTTATGAGTGCAACAATCTTTTAGGAAATTAGTATAGGCAGGTATTTGGTGAATTGCATCTAATAAAGGAATATTAATTTCAACTTTCCACAAGGTTTCAAAAATATCAATCAGTTTATTGTCTTTCTTTTGTTTTACTAACCTTTGCGGGAAGGGTGGAGCATTCACCTTCTCCGTTTCACTTAACCTTGGTGTCGATGGTTTCTCTTTGGATGCTGTTGCAGATTCATCAGACCCTATCACCTTGCCATTTCTCAAAGTTGTGACAATTTTCAGTTGTTGATGCTCCCCAGGGTTGGGTAGTGTTTGAGCTGGAAGCTCACCTTGCTTCCTTTCACTTAGCTCCTTAGCCAATTGCCCCATTTGTACTTCTAGCCTTTGAATTGCTTGCTCATGTGTTATAGTGGTTTGTTTTTGGTGATCTAATGAAGTCATCAATGTTGCAGTGGTTTGTTTTTGGTGATCTAATGAAGTCATCAATATTGTCATTAGTTGCTGTTGTTGAGTGGCTAATTGTTTTACAAGACTTTCTAGACCATCCTTCTTGGGTTCTGGAACTGGTTGGGCTGCTTTATGGAAGTTCCTTTGTTGCCCTTGAAGGTTCAAGGTGTTTTGATGGTTGCTCCATGAGAGGTTGGGGTGGTCTCGCCATCCAGGGTTGTATGTTTTTATATATGCATTGTTCAGTCCCACATAGTTTGCTTACTTGGGATCTGTAGATGAATACAAATGGCAGGTCTCAGTAGTGTGATCAAATTGAGAATATAAAGCACATACCTGGCTTTGTGTAGCTTGTGATCGAGGAGAGATGTTTTGAGTAGACATGGCTTTTACAATCATATCCAACCTCATATCTAGCTTTCTCTCCAAAGCAGCTATTTGGGCAGAGGGTCCACCATTTAGAGTAATCTCATATATACCTTTGTTCTTGACTCCTTTTCTACCTCTAGAGGAGAATTGTTGGGTATGCTCACTCAATGCCTCAAACAGCTCCATGGCTTCTTCACTGCTCTTCTCCATCAGCACACCTCCACAACCAGAATCAGCAATACCTTTATTCATGTCATTTAGACCTTTATAAAAGGCTAGTACTAGCTCATCTTGAGATAGGTTGTGGTGTGGGCATTTGAGTAGTAGCTCATTGAAGTGTCCCCATGCCTCGAAGAACAAATCTTTATCCATTTGTTGGAAGGATTGGATCTCCTTCCTCATTTGCCTCGTCTTTTGGGCTGGGAAGAACTTCCTTAGGAATTTGCCAGCCAACTCCTCCCTAGTGTGGATTGAAACTGCAGGCAAAGAATTGTACCATAGTTTAGCATTATCTTTTAAGGAAAAGGGAAATAGAATTAACCTTATTCCTTCTTGGTCTAGGCCTTGGATATGCTGGAACTTGCAAAGATCAAAAAATTCTCGGAGGTGTAAGTGTGGATCTTCGTTGGGTGTACCCCGAAAGTGAGTTAGCGCACTTAGTATTTGCGGAGATATGTAATAATTGCCTTCCGCCTCAGGTTGATATGCAATGCATGATGGCTTATCAAGGTTTCGTGGGGTGAAGGATTGCTTCGTCGGTATTCGTGCAGGTGGTTGCTAGTCTTCGAGCTGTTCCGCCATTGGTATTGTTTCCTCAAGCACTTCTTTCAAGTTGTCTCTAAGCCTTTGTCGGATAGTCCACTCGAGCTCGGTATCAAGGGGAAAGAATTCTGGATGCTTGGATCGATGTCCGTTCATGAATCGGGTAAAACAGCTTCAGTGCAGCAGCAAAACACTGCTGCCCGGGTAACTCTCTGCCTTAATTGCGCTCGATCGCACAGGAGAGTGCGATCGATCGCAAGCGGCACAGAAAGTTCTCCTAGAGTGCCTGAAACAAAAAACAGAAAGAATTTGATTAGGTTTTTGATGGAGTAAAAATAAAGTTTGAAAAACAGAATTTAAAGTTTGAGATTTTGATAAAATAAAACAAAATAAAATAAAGTAAAATTACTAAATGAAAATAATTCTAAAAGAAATTTAAGCACAATCCCCGGCAACGACGCCAAAATCTTGTTATGCGTTTATTTACCTAAATTAATAAGCATATAATCGTACTTGTTTTACTTGCAAGTGCACAATGTCAACTGAGTAGTATAGTGTGCAAAAGCAAGATCATCTCCATAGGGATTGGTGAATTTCGCTTTAGAATTATATTCGTAATGTAAAAAAGATAAATAACAGTTTAATTGTGAGTAAATAATAATAATGAGATCATAGGGCTATGATATCCACCACTAATTATACTTTCCCACTAACTAAGGTTTCAATGCTCTAGCCTTATCATGAATATCTAATGGTTACCAACCTAAGGGCTTAGTCCACACCTTAGGCTATTGATCTCCCTATGCAACGAGTTAGGCATGGTGTATACTCTAACTCTTTTCTCTCTTAAGGGATTCAATATGGGTGTATACTGAGTTGTTCCTTAAGAGAGCATGAGGGCTGTGGAGATCGACAACCACACAGGACCTAGGGCTTAGTCTGCTCCCGGTTTTCCATGTTGATTAACCCGGGAATCCGGTGTGGATATCCCATGTTACTAATGTCGAACCCAGGACTCGATCATCCAAATTGATCCGACTAACCTATCCATACCACTTGCATATGTTGATCAGGCACACACATACGAGGAATTTAAATACAAACAGGTATTAATCAAGTTAAACATTCAGACAGGGCTATAGCAAAGATAGTCAATGAATAGATATGTGGAAAAGCATAACTAGGGCTTCAATCGAGCCTTATAGGTGTTTAGTTACACATGCTAAGTAGAATAAACATGCTAAACATTATGAAAATAAAAACTAAAAACTAAAACCGAAGAAACTCGGGAGACGAGCCGTCAATTCTTCTCCTAAGCTCTCTACTTTGAGTCTAGAACAAAAGATAAAGGATGCCTTCTTTGTGTGTTTACAAGTGTATTTATAGGGGCTGAATAATCCTAGAAGGCTCATGAATTCCTAAACTTTCCTAAAACACAAAACTCTTTTATTTCCAAAACTAGTTCTGCCACTTTACTGTTCACACCCTTACAGGTGCGCTCGATCGCACACGCGGTGCGCTCCATCGCAACTATGCGCTCCATCGCACACGCGGTGTGCTCGATCGCAATCATGCGCTCGATCTGGCCTGTGTGTGTGATTGCTGCTGCGCTAGATCGCGTGCGCGTATGTGTTGTTGCGCTCGATCGCATGCCTGGTGCGCTCGATCGCACTCCAGGCAGCAGCTGCTCCAGGATTTCCAGTTTTCTTTCTTTTAAGCTTCAAAATGCTTCTTTCTTCTCCAAAACCCTATAAAAGCATGTAAAACATAAAAATGAAGTAAAATGAACTAAATTAACATAAAATATGACTTAACAAATATAAATGAAAGGGCTTAAATATGAATATTTAAGCACTTATCATGGTCCCTCAGTGATAATATTTCACACTATCATCGACGAATACATGGCCCTCAGTGATATCAGTCATTGAAAACACTTATCACCAAGGGATATGTGTCTATCGGTGTTAGTCCCTCGGTGTTAAGCGGTTTTCTTGTAGTGAAAATATTTTTTAAGCAAATTGAGCCATAGAAAAAAGCTAGGTATGTAAGTAAAAGAGATACATTATTTAGATTACTCTTCTAGTACCTAATTTTGATCTTCAATTTTGTCCAAGGTCGAATGCTTAGTTGGTTGACTTTTGAGAAACTGGTTTTATAGCTTTAAACACTTAGATAAATTGGTTAACACAATTTAATATATCTTTGTCATCATTAAAATCAAATAAGGGTCAACATAAATAAATAAAATAATAATAATAATAATAATATATTCTTTGTACCTTGTTTCACAAATAAGAAAAACTATTTTTTTTCTAATGCACGTATCAAACTACCAAACATAGCTTTGTTTTTACCTAGCCCCAAATCTCGATAGTATTATCTTCTTTTTCTTCCCTCAAAATTCCACCTCCTTCTTACCTTTCCTTTGTCCAAATCCTTATATATGGACAGTTGGTGTCTTCTTACTTTCTTAGTTGAATATGTCGAACCATCACACACACACTGGTCATCCAATCAAAAACCCAAATTAAATTCCAAAACCTTCACACACTTATCATATACTAGATAAATCCTTAATGATATGCAACCACATTTTCTTAATAGTAGGTGTTTTGGTTTCTATTGAGGGGGGGGGGGGGATGGAGGCTAGAAAATGTTTTGAGGGTTCATTGGTTCTAGAGTTTGAAAAAAATGGAATAAAAGAAAAAAAATGGGTTTCTATGGTTGTGTAGAAAATAGAGAATAAGGTAATGAGCTAGCTAGGGTCTTAATGGTTGTTGGTTTTTTTTTTTGTGTAAATTTGATTTGAAGGCAAAGGCAAAGCATCATATCTAACGAAGTGAATTCAAGAATTGATAAGGCAACCATGGTAAGATGTAAGGATAGAATGACTTTTGAGATAAAACTTTATTAATATAGGAAATCATACAAGAGTAGAATCAATGCAAGAATTACTTTCAACTAAAAAAATGGTGTTGAATTATAAATAAAGAGGATAATTACTCTACCTTTAATGGATGGTCAAATTGAAATGAAAAAGATATATGTTGTAAAAAAAATTCACTATTATAATTAATTGGTGGTTCATGGTTTTATGGTAAGAGTTACAATATTTATGTATAATATTTGACGATTTGGCATGTGATTATAATAATAAACCTATCAGGATTGATAAAGTTCGCTTGATAAAAGAGAAAACTTGTTATGAATATTTGGTCTAAAGTTGTCATTATAAGATTATATCATGAGTGGTTTTAGCTTGGTAAGTGAACAAAATACATAAAGGTGAAATTGGATTAGTATTTAATGGATTAGGGTGGCAAAAGGATAGAAAAAAAGTACTAAGTAAATGTGTTCAATCTTAGCAGTGTAAATTGGATTCAAGATAGTAAATGAAAATTTTAAAATGGATATAGTGTCTATTTTGTGGCTAATTGAAAGATAAAATGGTGAATTTTCATAATCTAGAATATAGTTCAAGAAATAAAGACTTTGAGTTTGAAAGAATTTTGTTCTATTAGGGGGAGAAATAGTTCAAAATTTTTATGGCTTCACGTGAAATTATTTAAAGAAATCTTAAATGTTTAAGATCTCAAAATAATTTAGTTATCTTTAATCTTGAATTGAGGATGAATACAAACATTTGTGTATTATAGCATGTTGTGAATATTCAAGTTGAGTCACGGTTTAGTAACTCATTATAGTATATCCATTATTATAGGTGGTGTGTCAAGAGTGGGTCAAAGTACCTTGCTTATTAAATGAATTTCTTGGGTTATAGTTTTGAGGTGAGTTTTTACTACCACATTTGGATATTCTTCTCTCTTCATATTTTGTTAGAATGTGGTTGTGCTATGAAAGTTTAAATTATCTGAAATTTATAATGGTTGAGGAACACTTGAAGTTTTGTCTTTCATTGTGATTTTTGAGAATTTATGGTTATTGTCAATTTTCTCAAATGGGTTATGAAGAAATGATTTGTTTGAAAACTACTTGATTATCTCGATTACTACTTGCATGGATTCTTATAAGGTAGTTTGTTATAAAAGAATGAAAATGCCATCTCTGTAGAGAAAATTGCAAAAAAAAGTCATTGTCGAAGCAATATAATTAAGAATAAGCTTAGTACTAAAATTGCATTAATATATCTTGCTATATAAGAATATTTGGCATGTTATTTCATAGTATCCATACTATATAGGATACATGGTTGTGATTTAGGCATAGAGAGATTATTCTGCCTTCTGTTGTAGGCTGATATATGTGTGTGTGTGTGTGTGTGTGTGTGCGTGTGTGTGTGATATCCTGAACGATGATACATTTCTTATTTTCTCTCCTTATGCTCTATGTATCATTGCAATTGGTGACTAGCCCAGAAAAAGAAACTAAATATTTTTATGAATGTTGAGATTTATTCTGGATGTGAATACATGGAAGGAGAGAAATTAAGAGGTGGAGAGGAAATGAGATGAAATTTATAAGTGGTGACAAGGTATTTTTACTATGTTATAAATATTTTAATAAATACCTTTCAAATTGATAAGTTAAGCTATGCGTTTATGATTTTTTTGTAAATTCTTTAGTTGACATATGTATAAAGTTATATTTTAGTTATACCTCATTTCATGTGTTCTTTGTTTAACTTTATGAATATTCATTGTTGGTATTTTAAATTCATATTGCTTTTAAAGCTGACTAGTCGTTTCTTTGATGAAATGACCAGGTTTACAGAAGTGTGAGACCCCTTTATTCTAGCAGTATTGTCTCCTTTGAATAGGCTCATGTACGACATCCTCTCGTTGGAATTTGTTTCTTTAGTAAGTAAAATAATAAAAGTTTGGATGAAATTAAAGTTTTATCATTTTATATGTGATTGTTTTGAGAAAATTATTTTCATATCAAATTGGGATTATAATTAATTAATCTCATTTTATTAAAGTTTCTTTTGATGTGTCTAAATATATTTTAGAAATGAATTATCACGGTTAAGTTATTATAACTTAGTTGTGCACCAAGTCCAAAAGGATAACTTTATGGATTTGAGTCCTAATAGTCTATGCGGGAGATGAAATTCGTGCACACCATGCATGAGAAATGGAAGTTGTGAGAGAAATTATCCAAAACCATTATCTCCATTTACTTTGCAAGGAAACTATTTGTGTACAGTATACATAAGGTGAGATGTTGATATTCTGCCATTGAAAAATAATCCACATATAATGGTTTATAATAATTGGGTTATTCCATATAATCCTTGGTTGTTGATGAAGTATGATTTTCATATTAATGTTGAGATTTGTAGTAGTGTCAAAAGTGTGAAATACTTATACAAATACATTCACAAAGGTTCAAATAATGTGTCTATAGAGGTACATGCATATCCAAATTATAATGAAGCGCATCAATTTGTTGATGCAAAATAGATATGTGCTCCTAAAACATTTGGGGGTTATTTGGTGTTGGTATTTGTCTAAGGTTTAAACATGGTTAAGGTTTAAACATGGTTGGAAGAGGTTTGAAGAAGGTCAAGCATCAAGTCTATCAAGCCTCAGCACACTAGGAGTGTGCCTCAACATGCAAGCAACGAAAAGGGTCCAGCAAAATGAGTGTGCACACCAGGTCAGGCCGCGGCCCTCCCTAGTCCAGTCCGCGGTGCCCAGAAGAGGAGGAAGCTGGTGGAAGACCAAGGCCGTGGCGCCCACTACCCAAGACCGTGGCGCCCAGAGAAGGATGAAGGTGTACTATACCTTAGGCCGCGGCACTAAGCACACTGAAGGTACACTGAAGCAAGGTTGTTCAGCCTCTTGTTAGGTGCGTGGATGTAAGATCAAAATGCATAGGATCACTTAGACTTGATCAAAGGCTAAGGTTGATTAGTCCTTAAGATCTAAGGGTGGAGAATGACACTCAAGATTTGACAAGAAGTTGGTGCACTATATAAAGGGTCACCTAGCTTCATTGTGATAGGAGATTGTGAGTGTGTGTGTGACAGAACATGTGAATGAGAGAATTGTATGAGAGTGCAAAGACACAGACATACAAGAGGGACTCATTAGAGAAGCTGGTTGTAAAGAGAGAGATTAGAATAGAAAGGGGATTCAAGGGACTTGTAAATGGAATTTCCAAGGGGGAAAGTTCCAGGGTACCTCAAGACCTTATCACTTTCTTATTCTCTTCTTTGTTTCTTCAAGAACTTAGGCTTCTTGGAGAGAGGTTGCTGTGATTGTAAAAGAACCATTGATAAGATAGTGCAAAGAGTTCGAAGGAACTCACGGGGACGTAGGCTATTGCCGAACCTCGATATCAATTGTTTGTCTTATTTCTTGCTTTGGTTGTTGTATCTTTTCTTTACAAGTCATTCTAGACTTGGGTGTTTGGAAGATCACCACCTGGGCATCTTGTCAACGTGATTTCTAACAGTGGTATCAGAGTTGGAAGAGATACCACCAACAGTGGTATCAGAGTTAGAAGAGAACAGTGGTATCAGAGCTAGTACATTCTGGTGTCGGAGCAAGACTCCAAGAATCGGAGATCAACTTCTTGGGTGATTCAGGAATGGAGTAAAGATCTATATTTGATCGTGTTCTTGAGGTAATTCAAGGACTGAGTAGAGATCAACATTTGATCGTGTTCTTGAGGGTGATACAAGAATGGAGTAAAGATCAAGATCTGATCATGTTCTTGAGGGTGATTCAAGAATGGTATTGAGATCAATCTTCGATCGTGTTCTTGAGGTTTAGAAGAAGTTGGAAAGCAACTGTGGGTGCTGCACAAATCTGGGATCATCTCCGCAAGATGGCTTCAAACTTCATGGTTGAGAAGTTTGATGGAAAGGGATATTTTTCCCTATGGAAGTGGAAGATCAAGGCTGTTCTTATGCAACAGAAACTGGACTTGGCGATTGGAGAAGATAATGCTTTTCCAGCAAGTACTATGGAGGACCAGCGGAATGAGATGAAGAAGATGGCATACAGCACCATCTTCTTGCACATGTCGGATAATGTCATAAGGGAGTGCAGAGACTCAGAAGATCTAGCTATCATTTGGAAGAAACTAGATGAGTTGTTTCTTGCCAAGACTCTCCCTAATAAGAGGTATCTTCGTAAACGAATCTTTGCTTTTAAATTTAATCCAAACAAAGAGTTGCAAGATGATCTTGATGCCAAGATGAGGAATGCATCAAGTGGAGAAGGGTTGTTCATTAGAAGAAGGCTAATAACTCCGTATAGTAGCAACATCCATGGCTACTACCAGGACAGAGGTAGAGAAGAGAGCCATGGGAGAGTGCACAGCAACATCCATGGCTACTACCGGGACAGAGGTAGAGGGAGAGCTATGGGAGAGTGCACAGCAACATACATGGCTACTACCAGGACAGAGGTAGAGGAGAAAGCCATGGGAGAATGCATTCCAAACTGAGATTTGGAAGGAAGAAATGTTACTACTGCCACAAGGAGGGTCATGTCAAGAAAGATTGTAAGGAGAAGATGAGGGATGAAGGAAGAAGCCATACCAAGAATAGAGAGGCTTCGGTTGCCAAAACATAACAGCAAGATGATAATGTTCTTGTTATATGCTCGGATGTGAGTAAGGCGCAAGAAGGTAGCAGGAAATGGATCTTGGATACCGGGTGCACTCATCACATGTGCCCTCACCGGGATTGGTTCAAGAATTTCAAAGAAACCAATGATGAAAGGGTTTTCTTGGGGAATGATATTTCTTGCCAAGTAAGGGGGATAAGAGACATCTAGTTGAGGATGTTTGATGAAATGGTAAGGCTATTGAGGAATGTAAGGTATCTTCCGGATGTGAAGAGGAATTTGATCTCATTGGGGTAGTTGGATTCCATGGGGTACACATACAAATCAGAGGGAGAAAAGATCAAGGTAACCAAGGGATCTTTGGTAGTGATCAAAGCAACAATGATGGATGGTCTCTATGAGATGATCGGAGACATGGATATCAAGGATCAAGCAGTAAGCTTGATGGCTAAGATGGATAAGGCGGTTCTATGGCATAAACGCTTGGGACATATAAGTGAAGAAGGCTTGCAAGTTCTTAGCAAGGATGGTCTACTTAGAGGAGACAAAATAGAGAAATTGGATTTCTGTGAGTGTTGTGTTCTTAAGAAGAAAAACCGGGTCAGCTTCAACACTAGAGTGCACAAGTCTAAGGGCATTCTTGACTACATTCATGCGGACCTTTGGGGACCAGCAAGAACACCAACATAGGGAGGTAACTTTTACTTTCTGTCTTTAATTGATGATTATTCAAGAAAGGTTTGGGTTTATTTGGTTAAAAATAAATCAGATGCTTTGAATAAATTAGTGGTGTGAAAAAAGCTAGTGGAGACTCAAATGGGCAGGGTAGTTAAGGGGATAAGAACTTATAATGGCTTAGAAATTTTTAACCAAAAACTTGATCAATTCTGTAGGTTAAATGGCATTCTAAGACATAGAATGGTTGTGAAAACCCCTCAGCAAAGTGGAGTTGCTGAGAGGATGAATAAGACCCTTATGGAAAAGGTTAGGTGCATGTTAGTTGGATCCAGATTACCCAAATGTTTTTGTGGGGAAGCGGTGTCTACATCCGCATATTTGGTTAATAGATCACCCTCTAGGTTTGTGTACTATAAGACTCCCGAGGAGATGTGGAGTGGAAAACCCCCTCAGTTGGACAACCTTAGGACTTTTAGGTGTACTGTGTTTGCACATCAAAAGGGTGATAAACTTAGCCCAGAATCTAGAAAATATGTGTTTCTAGGATATGGGGAAAGGGCTAAGGGGTGTAGCTTATTCTTGAAGAAACCAAGAAGAGAAGAAAGGAAGAAGATGAGAACTAACAATGCTCTCTATCTAATCTAGATTTCTCTCTCTTTACAACCAGCCTCACTACAATTAGTTCCTCTTGTGTTTGATCTTTCTCACTCTCACACAATTCTCTCTTGTATTATAATTGATCTCACACAATTTCACAATGTAATTCTTGTACTTGTTACATGAGAATGAAGCTAGGTAACCCCTTATATAGTGCACCCACTTCTTGTCCATTTTTGTGAGTCAATCTCCACCCTTAGATCTTGATTGCCACTTAACCATGGCCCTCCATCAATCCTAAGTGGTGTTCTGCATTTTAACATTGCACCCACACACCCAAGAGAAGGTTAAAGCATGTTGTCCATGTGTGCTTTGGTGTGCCTAGCGCCTAGGCACTCAACAGGGGGCGGCATGGCGCTGAGCAGGGCACCCTTGCAGCCCATTCTGGAAGGCACAGTGCTGGTGGGGAGCGGCATGGAGCTAGCATAGGTCAAGGGGTCTTCATTCTGGATGCCTAGGTGTTGGTGAAGGGGCAGCGTGGCGCACACTAATGCTGGCCCTTCACACAGCAGTGCGCACACTTTTTCCTGCTTTTGTGCTGAAGTGCGCACACTAGTGCGTCTACCCTTTCCTTGCTCCAAAGTGATGCACACACATGTGTGCAGTCTTTTAACTTGCTTTATTTTAATACTCCAACCTTGGTTTAGACTTTAACCATCTTTTAACCATGTTTATAAATGTTTAAAACTTAGACAAATACCAACAATCTCTACCTTTGTCTAAGTGTTTAAACCCGAACCATTTTTGCAGAGAGCTTCGGGATCCAAACTCATCTTGAGTCATCAATTAACCAACTCCAATCCTAAATAGTCCAAGGCAATGATTGAACTTACTTAGAGATATAACTTTAGTACCCAAATCCGCAGGATTTTCTTCCCTGGCTACCTTGTCCACTTGGATGCATCCTTTCGTAACATGTTCCTGATTGAAATGATACCGAACATCAATGTGCTTTGTCCTCTCATAGAACATCGGATTCTCATATAAGTGCCACATACTTTGGCTATCCGAATACACCACCACCTGCTCCTTTAGGACCTCCCACTCGTCCAACAACCCTTTGCACCCCATAGCCTCCTTTATGGCCTCCGTAGCCGCTATGCATTCTGCCCTGGTTATCATGAGTGGTACCACTGGCTACCACTGAGCTTTCAAATACCTTAGCAACCACTTCATCCCAAGCCAATGTCTCTTTTTGGGACTACTCACAAATCTGCTGAGAACACCCATTGCCCAAGAAACCCTTAACCAGTTTCACTCCTTTTCTTGGATTCTACACATCCCAAGGATCTTTTGTGTAAGGCTGAGATCCTTCCTCTCGAACTTCTCACTGAGTTGAGATATAAACCTTTCCATCCTCTCCCTGCTATTCTAAACCAATAGCACATCATCGACATAGATGAGGATACTCACCATCTTCTCCACCTTGTGTCCAGGTGAGAAAGTTTCTGTGAAACCTATGTCTTCTCTTCTTGTGAACCCATTCGCCACCAGCCTAGCCTTGTTTCGGACTTCATCTCCTGGAGGGTACCCTTTTTTGATCTTGTAAGTGGACTTACATTCCACAACTTTCTGCTTTCTTGGATTTTTCACCAATTCCTAGAAGTTGTTCTTCCTCAAAGAATCCATTTCTTCCTCCATAGTCAGCTACCACTTTGACAAATCCTTACACTCTATGGCATCCGTGTAAGTTTCTGGTTCAATCTATTCTTCTATCCAAGGAGCCGCTACATTAGCATCCGCAAACCCATATCTTAAATGTGGTCTAACCACCCTCCTTCTTCGGTCTCTTGTAAGCTGGTAGTCATTCCAACTTGCTGCATCAACCTCTTTTTGTTCTGCCTCTTCTTGAGTTCCTTGAGCTTGGCCTTCAACCAAGGGCTCTACCTGGTCTGAACCCTCTTGCCTCCTTTGCTCTACCTGAACTGAGTTCTCCTTGATGTGATGCTCCACAACTTCCGGATTGCTTTTCTCACTAGCCCTTGCAGGGTTAGTTTTCTCTAAGTAGGGAAATAATAATTCATTAAAAATAGCATCCCTACTTATAATCAGTTTCATGCCCTTCTTTTCTAAGAACCACAACCTATATCCCTTAACCCCATCACCATATCCTAGAAATACACATTTTCTAGATCTAGGGCTAAGTTTATCCTCCTTTTGATATGCATATGCAGCACACCCAAAAGTCCTAAGGTTGCTTAATTCAGGGAGTTTCCCACTCCACATCTCCATGGGAGTCTTGAGCTCTAAAGCTCTAGAGGGTGATCTATTCACTAAGTATGCAGCTGTAGCCACAGCTTCTCCCCAAAAATATTTTGGTAAACCGGATCCTATTAGCATGCACCTAACCTTTTCCTTAAGGGTTCTATTCATTCTTTCAGCTACTCCATTTTGCTTAGGTGTTTTTACAACCGTTCTATGTCTTAGAATGCCATTTAATTCACAAAATTTATTAAAATTATTATTGCAAAATTCTAAGCCATTATCGGTTCATAAAGCCTTAACTACCCTACCTGTTTGAGTTTCCAGCAACTTCTTCCACACAACAAATTTATTCAAGGCGTTAGATTTATTTCTAAGCAAATAAACCCATACTCTTCTTGAATAATCATCAATTAAATACAGAAAGCAAAAGTTACCTCCCTGTGTTGGTGTTCTTGCTGGTCCCCAAAGGTCCGAATGAATGTAGTCAAGAATCCCCTTAGACTTGTGCACTCCAGTGTTGAAGCTGACCCGGTGTTGCTTCCCAAGAATGTAACTCTCACAGAAATCCAGTTTCTCTACTTTGTCTCCTCCAAGTAGACCATCTTTGCTAAGAACTTGCAGGCCCTTTTCGCTCATGTGTCCCAAGCGAGTGTACCAAATGGCTGCCTTGTCCATCTCAGCCATCAAGCTTGCTGCTTGATCATTGATTTTTGTCTCTCCGATCATCTCATAGAGTCCATCGTTTCTTGCTGCATTGATCACTAGCAAAGATCCCTTAGCCACCTTGATCTTTCCTCCCTCTACTTTGCATGTATACCCCATGGAATCCAGCTACCCCAATGAGATCAAATTTCTCTTCAAATCTGGAAGATACCTCACATTTCGCAGTAACCTTATGACTCCATCAAACATCCTCAATTGAATGTCTCCAATCCCTCTCACTTGGCAAGAATTTTCATTCCCCAAGAAGACCCTTCCATCATTGATCTCCTTGAAATTCTTGAACCATTCCTTGCGAGGGCACATATGATAAGTGCACCCAAAATCAAGAATCCACTTTCCATTGCCTTACCTCCTGCTCACATTTGAGCACACAACAAGCACAACATCTTGTTGTTCTCCTTTGGCAGCCGAAGCCTCTCCATTATTGGTATGGCTTCTCCTCTCATCCCAAATCCTCTTCTTGCAATCTTTCTTGAAATGGCCCTCCTTGTTACAGTAGAAACATCTCCTTCCTCCTCTAAGTCTTGTCTTGGAATGAGATCTCCCATGGTTCTGCCCTCTACCTCTTGATTTATCCTGGTAGTTACCATGGGTGCTACTGCCATTCTGAGTTGCTGGCCTTCCTCTTATGAACAGCCTATCTCCACTTGATGTCTCCTTCATCTTGGCTATGAAATCATGTGCCCTTATGGCATTGATCACAATCTCCTTTATTAAAGTGTCCCTTCCATACTCAATAGCATTAATCAAATTGTTAAAGCAATCAGGAAGAGAATTTAACAAGATAACAGCCAATTGTTCATCCGAAAAAATAATGCTACAGCTATTCAAATCTTGAACTAACTTATTAAAGACATCAAGATTATCTTGCAACTCTTTACTAGGATCCATTTTAAAAGCAAAGATTCTTTTAAGAAGATAAATCTTGTTAGGGAGAGTTTTGGTAAGAAACAACTCATCTAGTTTCTTCCATATGACAGTTGGATCTTCCGAGTCTCCGCACTCCCTTGTGACGCTATCTGACATGTGCAAGAAAATGGTGTTGTAAGCCATCTTCTTCATCTCGGTCCGCTAGTCCTCTGTGACACTTACTGGAAAAGTATCATCTTCTCCAATAGCCAAGTCCACTTTCTGTTGCATTAGAACGGCCTTGATCTTCTGCTTCCAAATGGCAAAGTCTCCCTTTCCATCAAACTTCTCAACACAGAAATCTGAAGCCATCTTTTGCGGATAAGATCCCTGATTTATGCACTACCCACAAATACTTTCTTCAACCTCAAGAACACAGATCGAAGATGGATCTTAACACCATACTTGAATCACCCTCAAGAACATGATTTGATCTTGATCTTTACTCCGTTCTTGAATCACCCAAGAAGTTGATCTTTGATTCGTAGAGTCTTGACTCTGTAACCTTCTTGTTCTTGCTCCGATACCCAGCTGTGCAAGCTCTGATACCACTGTTGGAAATCATCTTGACAAGATGCCCGGGTGGTGATCTTCCAAACACCCAAGTCTAGAATGACTTGTAGAAAGAAATATAGCAATCAAAGACAAGAACAGAAAATCAAAGAAATAAAGAAGACAAACAATTGTTATCGAGGTTCGGTAATATGCCTACGTCCCTGTGAGTTCCTTCAACTCTCTGCACTAAATCAATGGTTCTTTACAAATGCAGCAACCCTCTTCAAGAAGCTCTAGTTCTTGAAGAAACCAAGAAGAGAAGAAAGGAAGAAGATGAGAACTAACAATGCTCTCTATCTAATCTAGAATTCTCTCTTTGTACAACTAGCCTCACTATAATGAGTCTTGTGTTTGATCTTTCTCACTCTCACACAATTCTCTCTTATATTACAATTGATCTCACACAATGTCATGATGCAATTCTTGTACTTGTTACATGAGAATGAAGCTAGGTAACCCCTTATATAGTGCACCCACTTCTTGTCCATTCATGTGAGTCAATCTC
Organism: Bretschneidera sinensis; assembly: GCA_023935145.1. Lineage (NCBI taxonomy): Eukaryota > Viridiplantae > Streptophyta > Magnoliopsida > Brassicales > Akaniaceae > Bretschneidera > Bretschneidera sinensis. The sequence continues at coordinate 28,841,147 of CM043705.1, read as the reverse complement.
CACCCTTAGATCTTGATTGCCACTTAACAATGGCCCTCCATCAATCCTAAGTGATGCTGTACATTTTAACCTTGCACCCACGCACCCAAGAGGAGGTTAAAGCATGTTGTCCATGTGTGCTTTGGTGTGCCTAGCGCCTAGGTGCTCAACAAGGGGTGGCATGGCGTTGAGCAGGGCACCCTTGCAGCCCATTCTGGCGCTGGTGTGGGTCAGGGGGTCTTCATTCTGGATGCCTAGGCATTGGTGAAGGGGCAACATGGTGCACACTGATGCTGCCCCTTTACACAGCAGTGCACATACTTTTTCCTACTTATGTGCTGAAATGCGCACACTAGTGCGTCTACCATTTCCTTGCTCTAAAGTGATGCACACACATGTGTGCAGTCTTTTAACATGCTTTATTTTAGTACTCCAACCTTGGTTTAGACTTTAACCATCTTTAAACCATTTTTAGACATGTTTAAAACTTAGACAAGTACCAACAGTGAACAAGAGACTTACATTGATGCCATGGGATGTAAGGATTTGCTAAGATGGAAGCTAGCTATGGAGGAAGAAATGGATTCTTTGAGGAAGAACAACTTTTGGGAATTGGTGCACATTTTGAGAAAACAGAGAGTTATGGATTGTAAGTGGACTTACAAGATCAAAGAAAGGTACCCTCTCGGAGATGAAATTCGGAATAAGGCTAGGCTTGTGGCAAAGGGGTTCACACAAAGAGGAAGCATAGATTTCACAGAAACCTTCTCACTTGGACACAAGATGGGTGAAGTGGTGATTATCCTTAAATATGTCGATGATGTGTTGTTGGTTCAGAACAGCAGGGAGAGGATGAAAAAGTTTACATCTCAACTCAGTGAGGAGTTCAAGAGGAAGGATCTTAATATGAGAAAAATTCAGGAAAGGGAGAGAAATGGGTTGAAGGTTTCTCGATCTTCTATGGAAGATGGTAAACCAGTGAAGTTTCCCCTTGCTGGTCATTTCAAGTTCTCTAGCGAACAATGTCCCGGAATAGATGAGGAGAAAAAAGAAATGGTAAAGGTCTTTTACTTTAGTGCGGTTGGACCAATTATGTCCATGATGGTAAACACTAAACCCGACATTTCTCCAAAATTTCTCAGGCAATGGGTGTTCTCAGCAAATGTGTGAGTAATCCTGAAAAAGAGCTTTGGCTTGGGATGAAGTGGTTGCTGAGGTATTGGAAGGCTTGGTTACAGCCGGTGGTAGCACTCTCAACAACGAAAGTAGAATACATAGTGGCTTTAGAAGCCATAAAGGAGGCTATATGGTGCAAAGGGTTATTAGACTAATGGATGCTCCTAAAAGAGCAGGTGGTGGTGTCTTTGGATATCCAAAGTGCGTGGCAGCTGTAGAGGAATTCAGTGTTCCATGAGAGGACATAGCATATGGATGTTTGGTATCATTACATTTCAAAAAATGGTACGAAAGGATGCATTCATGTTGACAAGAAGGCCACGGAAGAAAGTCCTACAGATTTAGGTACCAAGGTCCTACCTCTAAGTAAGTTCAATCATTGCCTTGGACTACTTAGGATTGGAGTCGGTTGATATGATGACTCAAGATGAGTTTGGATCCTGAATTCTCTACACAATGGGTTCGGGTTTAAATGCTTAGACAAAGGTAGAGATTGTTGGTATTTGTCTAAGGTTTAAACATGGTTGGAAGAGGTTTGAAGAATTTAAACATGGCTGGAAGAGGTTTGAAGAAGGTCAAGCCTTTCCAATGCTCGGCCGTATTCGCCAAAAATTTCGAGCGTATGAGCTGCATTGCATATACTCGGTCATGTTTTCTCCAAAGATTCTCCAAAAGTCCGAGCCTTGCCAATGCTTGGCCATGTTCTCCAAAGTCTGAGCGTATGAGCTGCGTTGCATACGCTCGGATTTATGATCATTGCTGACACAAATATTAGTGTAAAAATGGGCATTGTCACTATTAAAGTAAATGATGAGGAGATGGAATTCAAAATATTTAATACAGTAGAATCAACCAAAAATGATAATGAGTATTATAATGTAAGCTTAATGCAAAGTGTTGTTAAGGAAGTTTCTCAGGTCCATCACACTGCTCCATTGGAGACCATCCCCAACAATGATGACACAAGATTGGACATTAGCCCAGAGGATGACGATGTGATTAAAGATATCAATGGAGCCATGCACCCCATCAAGAACACACCAAAGCCTTCAAGTAAGTATAATCCTCGAGTTGAAAACCTTGAACTTACTAATACTACTTCTCCCTATTTTACTAACCAGGCACCAAAATTGGAGATGAAGCAGCTGTTGATAGCAATGGAACCACTTGATGTGGGCTCTAAGTGCCTCATTCAAAGAAAGTAGCACTGAAGCTACTATAGAGAGCGTTTGAGCAAATCCCACTTGCATAACATATAGCTCAAGCGCCTCTATCGAGGTTAGTGGTATTGAGGCCACTACAATATGGTATGGAGGTTTGGATCAACTATGTGTAATTTCCACAGCTTCGGGTTTCTGTTGCACGTAAAGTGTTCGACCTATTGCCTGAACAAGTGCAATCGATTGCTAGGTATTAGCGATCGAGCACTCATCACTCTGTGCGAACGAGTGCACTATCAGCTGCGAATGAGCGCAAAACGACCGAAGCAACATTATTTTTCCACAACATATGGCTTCCACATCCCGAGCTTCCCGCAACCGCCACCAAGCATCCCGGCCCAATTTTAAACAGCGTGAAATACTATTCGAGACCACATTTAACGTAGATTAGGACTTCAAGATTTTGGACGCCACAAGATGGGCGGTCCAAGAGTTCAAAGCTCAAGGCCTCAAGCGGCTATTCAAGCCGGTCTGTTCTACGGCATATACTCGATTCATGGTCAGCTTCTACGAGAACCTGACCCACGACTGCACCAGACCAGAGATCTTATCTTCTTCAGTCTAGGGTAGATTCATAGAGCTGACCACCACCGACATAGCCGGTTCTTTACACTGCTGTGATGAGTCCCCACCGGAGGACAGCCACATGGAGGAGCAGCCTGACTCGTTTCCTTTACCATACATCATAGAGGACATATGTGCGGGCCAGTATGCAGACTGCCATAACAATACGGGGAGCTGATCGAGGTTGCCTCCCAGTTTATGGTTTGTAGACTCCGTCCTCCAGCATAATATGTGTCCTCTGGGGCACAAGACACAGAGGCAGGATTAGTTTTTACAGGATCTTTATACCTTTCACCAACGTCACTAGTACTCAATCCCAGCAATTATATGGAGTCAGATACATAAGTTCTAGGACAGTGTACATAGCCGTCAGACCACCATGGCTAATGTATGGGGCCTCACTTTCCCCTTCTTACTCAGTCACATCTTCAAGAAGAAGGGGATTAGAGGCTCCTCTATAGATGGCCCAGTTAGTGTTCATCCTTTCTTTGGGAGAGCCTAGTGGAGCCTCAGCCAGTCCCACATACCCCGAGGACCCCAGGTGCAAATTCCTGTTGCTGAGCCTAAGGTAGATGATCTGATGGAGGCTGAGCATCCACCGGTGAGCTCTACATAGGAGGAGGACCAGCCCGACATGGGGTCTATAGAGTATCAGCACCTTCTAGATGAGCTGTCTTCCTTCCACTGTGAGCTATCCGACATCCGTCGGGAGGATCATGAGGCAATCCGTTTGATCCATCAGCGGATCGATGGGTTAGAGGCGCAGTTTGCATGGCAGGATGCGACGCTACAGGCCATCCTTGATCACCTACCCTTTGCACCCGGTACCTCTTTGACTGCACCCACTGATGATCAGCAATGAGAGGATACCACATCTAGCTGAAGACGTAAAACTTAGCGCTCATGGGAGGCACCCCGTAGCATATCCTTTTCATTTTAATATTTTTTTTTTATGTTTATATTTAAATGTCTATTATCCATATTTCTTGTTTTCCGGCACAACGTTTATTTTTCTTTGTCAGGAGCTTAGTGCGTGCATCCAGTTCATGTTTTGGGGCGTGTTACGAACAAAACAAGCAATCTAGTTCTCCATCTCTCAGGTCAGATCCTTCCATGCCACACAACAATTAGGGACAATGTGTATATTAATTTTGGGGGTGGGAGACACTGTTACACACACATTAGGTCCCAGATTTGTTTTTTAAAAAAGGATAAATGCATGTTCATTTGGTGATAAAAATTTTGGTTGATTTAAAAATATGATAAAACTTCATTAGTAAGCTTAAAATCTAGAACACATAGTCTTGTAATAGGAATTTACAAAGTTTAGTTGCCTACCTCAAGGCACTTAAGAATTCATGAGTTTGATCCAGATCCACACGAGCACATTAGCACGCATTTGTGTGAGGTATGACATATAATTCTTTTGTATATGTTTCCATGACCTAACTGTAATCGGATAGCTTGTTAAATGAACACTTTGGCAGAAGAAAAATAAAGAAAAATGTCCATCATGCAAAAAGAGAAAAAAAAAATCTTCTAATGATCATTAAAAAATTTTCACTAAGTAACTGGACCTCTTACCTCAGTAAGCAGTGAGTGTTCACGTCAAAAGGTGGGAATTAAGCATTTAATGATCATAATAAAAATTTACACTGAGTAACTGGGCCTCTTGCCTCAGCAAGCAGTGAGTGTTCACGTCAAAAGGTGGAAATTTCACTTAGAAGCATTAAGACCTGTTAGTTTCGTAGCCTTTTTGACTCGAGTTAGTAAGTCCTTAAGGGTGTCTTTACACCTAATGCCCTAAAACCATATGGTTTGGGAGTCATTGGCTAAACACTCGTTACAAGGGTCAATTAGAAAGCTTAATGGAACTCAAAATGGCAAAAATCGCATGATAAAATAAAAAGAAAAGAAGCAAGCATTATGCCGTTATTGTTCTTTTTTATAAGGAATTCGATGAAGGTTTGGGCACAGAAACACTATACATCAAAATTATTTGGAAGCCCCATCTTATATGTGCTAATTCATCACACACAAATCAAACTTGCAATGCCTTAAGCCAACCTTAGGTAAGTAACATGAGCTTTTAAAAATCCTTTTTCAATACAAAAATGTGTTTCTATTATAAGCTTACTCATAAATGGTTATCATGGTTTTATCCATAACCCAAATTTTTGAATATCATGAAAATGAATTTATCTTTAATTTTGTTTTAACATAGTCTTTCGTTTTGTATTACTAAGGGACTAGCAATATGTAAGTTTGGAGGTGTGATAAGTGCTTAAATAGTCATATTTAAGCCCCTTAATTTACACTTGTTAAGCTCTTTATTTATCTAGTTTAGTAGATTCTATTTCATTTTTGTGTTTTATGTGTTTTTCACAGGGCTTTGACAAAAAAATGATATTTTGACAAAAAAATGATATTTTGGAACTTTTAAGAGTAAAAGTCAAGTTCTGCCATCTAGCAAGGTGCGCTCACACCTCCCTTATGATCGAGCGCACAGGCACATGAGCGCACTTGTAGAAGGCTCGAGCGCACAAATGCCCTCGAGCGCAGCCCGCATACGATCGAGCGCAGCCCGCATACGATCGAGCGCAAACACTCCAGAGGCAGCAGAGCCAGTTATGGAAAGAAGTCTTCGGATCTCAAATAGGAAATTAGGGTTTCGGGACACCCTTAGAGCCCTATATATAGCCCTGTAAAACACAGAAACCATACTTTTTGTTTTAGACTTGAAGTTGCAAGCTTAGGAGAGGAATTGACGAATCGTCTCCAAAGTCTTCCTCGGGTTTTATTTTTCTGTTTCTTTGTTTCATTATGGTTAGAATGTTTAGTTTAACAAGCATGTGTAACTAAACTCTAATAGGACTCGAACGAAGCCCTAGTTATGCTTTTCCACATATTTATTCATCGATTACCTTTGTATATAGCCATGTTAGAATATTTAACTTGATTAATACCTGTTTGTATTTAAATTCCTTATATGTGTGTGTCTGATCAACGTATGCATGTGGTATGGATTAGTTAGTTGAATCAATTTGGATGACCGAGTCCTGGGTTCAACAATAGTAACAAGAGATATCCACACCGAAAGCTCGGGTTAATCAACACGGGAAACCAGGAGCGGACCAAGCCCTAGGTCCCGTGTGGTTGCCGATCTCCACAGCCCTTATGCTCTTTTAAGGAACAACTCAGTATACACCCATGCTGAATCCCTTAAGAGAGAAAGGAGTTAAAGTATACACCATGCCTAACTCATTGCATAGGGAGATCAATAGCCTAAGGTGTGGACCAAGCCCTTAGGTTGGCAACCATTAAATATTCATAATAAGGCTAGAGCATTGGTACCTTACTTAGTGGGAAAGTATAATTAGTGGGGGATATCGTAGTCCTATGTTCTCATTATTATTAACTCACACTCAATAGTTATTTATCTTTTTACTTTGAAGACACTAATTCTAAATCGAAATTGACCAATCCCTGTGAAAATGATCTCACACTTGCACACTATGCTACCATTGACCTCGTGCACTTGCAAGAAAAATAAGTACGATTATTTGCATATTTATTTAGGTAGATAATCGTCCAACAACTACAGAGTTGTTCTTTGATTCAAAATAATTTTATCACCTTCTTATTTTTTTTATTTTAAAAAACGTTATAACTTTAGCATTGAAGAGTTCCTTTGTCCCCGAAAGAACTTCTCAGTAGGGTTTCTTACTCTAATGTGCATATGTACATCTATGATCGTCCCTTTGGTTTTTGGCATTAACAAAATTATTCGACAAATTTGCTTGGCTATAAAGTTGTTGTTTGATTGAAAATCATTTTATGTCTCTTTCTCAATTCTGTCTTTAGCTAGACTTTAATTTTATTTTATCTATGATGTTTTATATGCTTTGGGTGATTTGGGAATTTAGAAATGAGGTTTTTTTTGGGAATGCTCAAGCTCTCCCAAATTTGGGAGCTTTGGACTAGAAGCTCTCTTTGCCATACTAGATCTATGGCATAGGTTAAGCTGATGGCTATTACGGAGGCTGCTATAACCTTTGTTCATAAAAATGTCAACTTTACATTGCTTCTCACTAATTTTTCTTAAGTTTTTTTTTTCTTGCTGGGTTTTTAATGCTATTTTATGAAAATTTGTTCCTGTATCCTATTGTCAAATATTTTTGTTGGTTAAGAATTTGTTTTGATATAAAATTACTTAAGTGTCTAGATATAGTAACGGGGAAACTTATTCCTTATATAAAATATAAAATGTCACTTCCTCTTAGGCAACGTAAATATTGGTTATGTTAGTGTTATACTTTTTTTTCCATCTAGATTAAAAAATAATATTTTCACATCATTTTGTTAGTTTATAAGATTACTATTTTTTTTTCAACAAAATAATTCGTACCAATCTATTATTTTCAGGTTTCATGTCAATTAAACTTCTTACTTGAGTTTATTGTAATTTTGTTTTTAAGGGCCCAAAGCTAACTCATTTCTTTGTTAAGCAAATGAAAAAAAAAAATTTAAAAGCTTAATCAAAGATAGAAAGCAAGCCCAGTTTGTTTCAAATTTTAACTGCGACTGATTTTTTATTTCGTTTAAAGAAATAATAAAATAGTTAAAGCCATGTGTTGTGAGTTTTAAATTACTCGCAAGCGCACGAGTCGTTTGCAGTATAGCGTGTGCAAGTGCGATGTCGAATCCACAGGGAATTGTGTTGTGAAAATATATTTTTTAATCTAAACTAACTCTATCTTAACCTAGTTCCGAATTTTGAATGATAATTTGCAAAACAAATTAAAACTAAATTAAATTGATTTAAAATCTAATAATAAAAAGCACTAAGGTTTCCAAATCCACCCCACCGAAGTTAAGCATACATGTTCTAAAAATATAGCCTATCAAAACATTCAATGAATCCAACTATAAGACAAAAAACAAAGAATATCCCAACTAAACCAAAAGCACCCGATGTATCCGCTCTTAACAAATCACAAAGGGAATCCAATTTAATCGAAAAGCATTCAATGTATCCATCAGATGAAACACAAAGAAAATCCAACAGACAATTTAAACTCAATCAATTATAAGATTAACTCAAATAATTGACAGAACATTTATACTAAAAAATTGTCAGATTTGTACAAGCAAATCTGAACTACTACGCCAAACAACGGCGGGGCTTCATCTTCAACCTTAGCTGAAGAGTCTAGCCACTCATAATAATAAAACTATAATAAAAAGTGCTAAACATTTAAACTAAAACAACTGAATATAAAGAAATAAATAAACAACTTTACATAGGAGAAATTCCACTCGTTGACGGGCGGCGCTTCCCCTCGTGGTAGCAATGCCTTCGGGATCCACCAGAATGCTGACGGACATCCACCAATAAACACCAAAGTGGCTCAGGAATTGTACACTGAATGATGAAGTGGAGTGGGTCTTATATAGGCAAATACCACAAGTGGAATGTGTTTCCAATCCGATGTGGGATGTGGTATATAGAAATGTGTTTCCAACCAATGTGGGATGTTGGATTTAAGTCTTCACATGCCCTTCAAAACTTCTGTTCACGCTGAAATCCCGCACAGCCCGCACAGCCTGACCTTTGTCTACTAAAACGGCCATAACTTTCTGTAGAAAAATCATTTTTACGAGCCGTAAAATTCTCCAGAAAATAGACTTCTGGATCTTTCTAAGCATATATGGCTCATATCCTGGTTCTTCTTGAATCAATACAGTTTAATTTTCAAAGATGATTGATCTGTACGGGCAATTCTGGCAATTTTAGTGAAACTCCTTTCCCAGTGCTTGTAAACCTGAAAAACAACGAAAACAACTCAAAGTAACAAATTCCTAAGCTAACAAATGTAAATTAGAGGGCTAAAATATGCAATATTTGGCACTCATCAAATACTCCCAAACTTACAATTTGCTAGTCCCTTAGCAAAACAAAATAAAAGACTCAATGAAAAACAAAGAACATAAAGATAAAGTCATCACTCATGGTATCCAAAAATTTAAGGAGCACACATCACCATGATATTCATTCATAAGCAAGCTTAAAAAGGTAAACCCATCTTCGTAATGAATAGAAATGTTAAAATCTAATTACTTACAAAAGGCAGGATAAGGCATCACAAGCTTGAATCAGTGTAAGGTGAATTAGCATATAAAAATGAAGCTTCCAAGTAACTCTAATGTGTAAGGTCTCCATGTCTCAAGATACAACGAATTTCCCATCAAAAATGAACGACAAAGGCATAATATTTTATTTTATTTTTTTTTTTAATAAGGCACGGCTATGTTTAGTTCCCTTAAGTTTTCTAATTGACCCATGTAGCGAATGTTAAGTCAATGACTCCCAAACCAGGTGGTTTTAGGGCATTAGGTGTAAAGACACCCCTAAGGACTTACTAACTCGAGTCAAAAAGGCTACGAAATTAAACCGACCTTAATATTACCAAGCAAAATTCCACCTTTTGACGTGAACACTCACTGCTTACTGAGGCAAGAGGTCCAGTTACTCAGCGAAAAGTTTATTGATAATTTTTTTTTTATTTTATATTTTCCTATGCCCAAGAGTTCATCCAACAAGTCATCCAGTTTCAGTTAAGATAAGGAAAAATACACATTAAAATCACATGTCATACCTCACATAATTTGTGCTAATGTGCTCGTGCTAGATTAGATCAAACATGTGAATTCTCAAAATGCCTAAAGTAAGTAACTAAATTTTAAAAATTTATCACCAGATCATGTGTTCAAAATGTTAAGCTCACCAATGACATCACATCACAGAAAATGTTTAGATCAACTAAAATTTCACGATAACATGAGCATGCATTTATCTCTATGACGAAAAGACAACAAATTAGGACAAATTAGGATAAATTGATTTAAAATCTAATAATAAAAAGCACTAAGGTTTCCAAATCCACCCCACCGAAGTTAAGCATACATGTTCTAAAAATATAGCCTATCAAAACATTCAATGAATCCAACTATAAGACAAAAAACAAAGAATATCCCAACTAAACCAAAAGCACCCGATGTATCCGCTCTTAACAAATCACAAAGGGAATCCAATTTAATCGAAAAGCATTCAATGTATCCATCAGATGAAACACAAAGAAAATCCAACAGACAATTTAAACTCAATCAATTATAAGATTAACTCAAATAATTGACAGAACATTTATACTAAAAAATTGTCAGATTTGTACAAGCAAATCTGAACTACTACGCCAAACAACGGCGGGGCTTCATCTTCAACCTTAGCTGAAGAGTCTAGCCACTCATAATAATAAAACTATAATAAAAAGGGCTAAACATTTAAACTAAAACAACTGAATATAAAGAAATAAATAAACAACTTTACATAGGAGAAATTCCACTCGTTGACGGGCGGCGCTTCCCCTCGTGGTAGCAATGCCTTCGGGATCCACCAGAATGCTGACGGACATCCACCAATAAACACCAAAGTGGCTCAGGAATTGTACACTGAATGATGAAGTGGAGTGGGTCTTATATAGGCAAATACCACAAGTGGAATGTGTTTCCAATCCGATGTGGGATGTGGGATATAGAAATGTGTTTCCAACCAATGTGGGATGTTGGATTTAAGTCTTCACATGCCCTTCAAAACTTCTGTTCACGCTGAAATCCCGCACAGCCCGCACAGCCTGACCTTTGTCTACTAAAACGGCCATAACTTTCTGTAGAAAAATCATTTTTACGAGCCGTAAAATTCTCCAGAAAATAGACTTCTGGATCTTTCTAAGCATATATGGCTCATATCCTGGTTCTTCTTGAATCAATACAGTTTAATTTTCAAAGATGATTGATCTGTACGGGCAATTCTGGCAATTTTAGTGAAACTCCTTTCCCAGTGCTTGTAAACCTGAAAAACAACGAAAACAACTCAAAGTAACAAATTCCTAAGCTAACAAATGTAAATTAGAGGGCCAAAATATGCAATATTTGGCACTCATCAAATACTCCCAAACTTACAATTTGCTAGTCCCTTAGCAAAACAAAATAAAAGACTCAATGAAAAACAAAGAACATAAAGATAAAGTCATCACTCATGGTATCCAAAAATTTAAGGAGCACACATCACCATGATATTCATTCATAAGCAAGCTTAAAAAGGTAAACCCATCTTCGTAATGAATAGAAATGTTAAAATCTAATTACTTACAAAAGGCAGGATAAGGCATCACAAGCTTGAATCAGTGTAAGGTGAATTAGCATATAAAAATGAAGCTTCCAAGTAACTCTAATGTGTAAGGTCTCCATGTCTCAAGATACAACGAATTTCCCATCAAAAATGAACGACAAAGGCATAATATTTTATTTATTTTTTTTTTTTAATAAGGCACGGCTATGTTTAGTTCCCTTAAGTTTTCTAATTGACCCATGTAGCGAATGTTAAGTCAATGACTCCCAAACCAGGTGGTTTTAGGGCATTAGGTGTAAAGACACCCCTAAGAACTTACTAACTCGAGTCAAAAAGGCTACGAAATTAAACCGACCTTAATATTACCAAGCAAAATTCCACCTTTTGACGTGAACACTCACTGCTTACTGAGGCAAGAGGTCCAGTTACTCAGCGAAAAGTTTATTGATAATTTTTTTTTTATTTTATATTTTCCTATGCCCAAGAGTTCATCCAACAAGTCATCCAGTTTCAGTTAAGATAAGGAAAAATACACATTAAAATCACATGTCATACCTCACATAATTTGTGCTAATGTGCTCGTGTTAGATTAGATCAAACATGTGAATTCTCAAAATGCCTAAAGTAAGTAACTAAATTTTAAAAATTTATCACCAGATCATGTGTTCAAAATGTTAAGCTCACCAATGACATCACATCACAGAAAATGTTTAGATCAACTAAAATTTCACGATAACATGAGCATGCATTTATCTCTATGACGAAAAGACAACAAATTAGGACAAAGTGTGTGATGTGTCTCCCATACCCCCAAACTTAAATTACACATTGACCCCAATGTGTGACTAATATGGAAAGAGCTGACCTGAGATATAGAGAACTATCTGGACTGGTATGGCTCATAGCATACCCCCAAACTTGAACTGAAGTACGCTTTGTCCCTGAAAAATAAAAACTGGAAAACAAAAAATACTGGAAACAAACATTAATCATAAAAATGCAAATTAATAAATAAACAAAAGAAAAGATAAGCTGTGGGGTGCCTCCCATGAGCGCTAAGTTTAACGTCTTCAGCCAGACCCAACATTAGTAAACAGGCCCAACTAAGCTCTCCACCATCTGATCAATAAATGAGAATGGAAAATGATCAGGCCTAGTGGCAGCATTCAATTTACGGTAGTCTAGACACTTTCTCCATCTTGACTGCACTCGAGTTGGAACCCACTCGTTGTCTTTATTTACTACCGTAAATTCAGCACGTTTGGGCATGATTGGAATCTGGCTCACCCACTTGCTATCAGAGATGGGATAAATGATCCCTGCCTCTAACAGCTTAATATCTTTCGCCCTCATAACCTCTTGCAAAGCAGGGTTGAGCCTTCTTAGTGGCTCCCTCGATGGCTCAGCATCCTCCTTCAAATGTATCCTGTACGTCACCACCGAGGGGCTGATCCCCTGGATGTCCTCAATGGTCCAGCCTATAGCTTCCTTATGCTCTCTTAAGACATCCAATAATTTCTCCTCTAGAGCATCACCCAGATCTGAAGGTATAATCACAGGCAAACTATCGACTGAACCTAGGAACTTATACTTAAGATTATCTAGTAAAGGCTTAAGTTCCTTCTTGGGGGTTTCAGGTGCGGTGGTCTCCTCCGTCTTATTGCTCTTCTGAGGAGGAGACTCTAAAATGGCATTCGCTTGCTCAAGTAATTTATCTAAATCCATATCCTCTCCAAATTGAGCAAAACATGCCTCTAGGGGGTCCTCAGTGCATGAGTCATCCACAATCTCCTCCGTCCTATTGCTCTCCCGATAAGGAGACTCTAAAATGGCATTTGCTTGCTCAAGTAATTTATCTAAATCCAAATCCTCTCCAAATTGAGCAAAGCATGCCTCTAGGAGGTCCTCAGTGCTTGATTCATTCACAGTCTCCTCAAGAATCTCCTCTATCAAGCATACATTTCTCACTTCATCATATTCATGTGGTTGCCTAGTGATATCAAAAATATTCAACTCCACTGTCATATTTCCGAAGGAGATCTTCATCACCCCTGTCCTACAATTTATCAGGGCGTTAGCCGTGGCTAAGAATAGTCGCCCTAGAATCACCGGTATTTGAATCCTTACATTCTGAACCGACTCTATGTCAAGCACAATAAAATCCACGGGGAAGTAGAACTTATCCACTTTTATCAACACGTCCTCAGCTATTCCCCGTGGTCTTTTCACTGACCTGTCAGCCAATTGAAGCGTCGTGGATGTGGGCTTCAATTCTCCTAACCCCAACTGTAAATAGACTGAGTAGGGTAGAAGATTCACACTCGCCCCTAGATCCAAGAGAGCCCTCTCAATGTGGCTGACTCCTATCGTGTAAGAGATGGTAGGACACCCCGAGTCCTTATACTTGATGGGTAGCTTGCACTGAAGGATTGAGCTGACCTGTTCGGTCAAAAATGCATTTTTTGGGACATTCGTCCTCCTTTTGATAGTGACCAAGTCCTTTAGAAACTTGGCATATGATGGCATTTGATGGATGGCATCCAAAAATGGGATATTGATTTGGACTTGCTTGAATACCTCCAAAATTTCCTCATACTTCCCTCCTTTCTTGGGCGCCTGTAATCTCTCGGGGTAGGGCGCTCTAGGTACAAACGACCTAGGAGGGTCTTTCTCAGTAGGTGTGGCTGTAGATGGCTCAGCATCTCTCTTCTCCGTGTTGCCACTTCCTTGCCCTTGCTGCATAGCAGGGCTCTCTTCCACTCGATTGTCCACCTGTCTCCCAGACCTCAGTGTGACAATCGACTGTACTTGTTTCGCCCCGTGCATAGGAGTTGATGAACTCTCAACCATATATTGTCCTTTCGGGTTGGGCACGGGCTGACTGGGGAACTTCCCCTTCTCTTTCTCACCCAAGTGACTTGCAATTTTCCCTATTTGACTCTCCAGCTTGGCAATTGCTTGGGTGTTTACCACTGTTGCACTCCTCACATCACTCATATTTTGGCTAGTCGCCTTCATGAACTCCTTAAGGGTGTCCTCTAACGACTGTGAAACTGGCGCTGGTGTTTGAGTGGGTGCATGGTAAGCAGGTGAAGGTGCTGAATGGGCAGAACAACCATGATTAGGAATTTGTGGGGCAAATCCGAGAGGATATTGATTTTGAGCATGATGAGGGGCTCCTCCCTGATTCATTGGTTGGTTCTGCCTCCATGAAAAATTTGGGTGGTTCCGCCACCCTGGATTGTACGTCTCGGAGTACAATCCATTTGACTGCCTTCGAAAGTCATTGAAAGCATTTACTTGTTCCATAGGATACTCGGCACAAGCAGGCATTGAAGGGCAATTCTGTGCTAGATGCATGGGACTAGCACAGATGGAACAGCTTTCAACATTGAATGTGTTGGCAGCATTGATGGATTGGCTCATAGTGAGAGCGTCAATCTTCTTAGTGAGGGCATCTAACTTTATCCTCAAATCAGCGTCCTCTCGAACCTCATAGATGCCTCCCCTCTTAGGAGCACGAATGGACTTATCTCAACAGCTTGAAAAATCCCACTGCTGTGAGTTGTCGGACAACTTGTCCAACGCCATATATGCTTCGTCTCCTGTCAGACTCAAGAATGCCCCCCTATTCATATACTCGATCATGCTACGGTTGGGTTGAGTCAACCCTTGGTAGAAGAATTGAACGAGTCTCCACTTCTCATATCCGTGTGGAGGGCATCTGATCAGTAGCTCTTTGAAGCGCTCCCAACCCTCAGAAAATTTTTCATCCTCATCCTGAGTGAAAGAGCTAATCTCCTTTCGGCACTCATTCACTCTAGACATTGGGAAAAACTTATGATAAAATTTGTTAAGCAGGTTTTCCCAAGATGTAATAGACCCGGGCGTGTTGGAATCCAACCACGCCCTAGCTCTATCGTGAAGAGAAAAAGGGAAGAGTCGAAGATGGACTGACTCTTCAGAGAAGTTCTGGAATTTGAATGTGGCACAAATTTCTTTGAACTTCTTCACATGGCTATAAGGATTTTCAAGATCTAAGCCATAGAATGAGGGTAAGAGTTGGATGACATGTGGCTTCAAATCAAAGTGTGTGGCATTGGTTGGTGGCAACACTATGCAGGAAGATGAGTTAGTCGCAACGGGTGCGAACAAATCCCTAAAGGATATAGTGGAGTCCACGTTCCAAGCTCTAGGTTGCTCTACATGTTCAGGATGATTTGCATTCCTATAATTCTCTGCCATCTCAACAGTCTCTCTCTCAACTATTGCTCTTTTCTGTCTCCTAAGAGTTCTTTCTAAGCCGGGATCTAAATGTATCAAATCTAAGTCCAAGGATCTCCGACCAAGCATACACCAACTAAAAAAAAACACTAAAGTAAACTAACTAGCAGAATAAAACAAACACACAACTTAAATTTTTTTTTTTAAATTAAATTAACTAGTAGAAAAATAAAATCAATTCAGACCAAAAATTTTCACAAACAAAACAACTCCCCCGCAACGGCGCCAAAAACTTGTTGTGAGTTTTAAATTACTCGCAAGCGCACGAGTCGTTTGCAGTATAGCGTGTGCAAGTGCGAGGTCGAATCCACAGGGAATTGTGTTGTGAAAATATATTTTTTAACTAAACTAACTCTATCTTAACCTAGTTCCGAATTTTGAATGATAATTTGCAAAACAAATTAAAACTAAATTAAATTGATTTAAAATCTAATAATAAAAAGCACTAAGGTTTCCGAATCCACCCCACCGAATTTAAGCATACATGTTCTAAAAATATAGCCTATCAAAACATTCAATGAATCCAACTATAAGACAAAAAACAAAGAATATCCCAACTAAACCAAAAGCACCCGATGTATCCGCTCTTAACAAATCACAAAGGGAATCCAATTTAATCGAAAAGCATTCAATGTATCCATCAGATGAAACACAAAGAAAATCCAACAGACAATTTAAACTCAATCAATTATAAGATTAACTCAAATAATTGACAGAACATTTATACTAAAAAATTGTCAGATTTGTACAAGCAAATCTGAACTACTACGCCAAACAACGGTGGGGCTTCATCTTCAACCTTAGCTGAAGAGTCTAGCCACTCATAATAATAAAACTATAATAAAAAGTGCTAAACATTTAAACTAAAACAACTGAATATAAAGAAATAAATAAACAACTTTAAAATGGAGAAATTCCACTCACTGACGGGCGGCGCTTCCCCTCGTGGTAGCAATGCCTTCGGGATCCACCAGAATGCTGACGGACATCCACCGATAAACACCAAAATGGCTCAGGAATTGTACACTGAATGATGAAGTGGAGTGGGTCTTATATAGTCAAATACCACAAGTGGAATGTGTTTCCAATCCGATGTGGGATGTGGGATATAGAAATGTGTTTCCAACCAATGTGGGATGTTGGATTTAAGTCTTCACATGCCCTTCAAAACTTCTGTTCACGCTGAAATCCCGCACAGCCCGCACAGCCTGACCTTTGTCTACTAAAACGGCCATAACTTTCTGTAGAAAAATCATTTTTACGAGCCGTAAAATTCTCCAGAAAATAGACTTCTGGATCTTTCTAAGCATATATGGCTCATATCCTGGTTCTTCTTGAATCAATACAGTTTAATTTTCAAAGATGATTGATCTGTACGGGCAATTCTGGCAATTTTAGTGAAACTCCTTTCCCAGTGCTTGTAAACCTGAAAAACAACGAAAACAACTCAAAGTAACAAATTCCTAAGCTAACAAATGTAAATTAGAGGGCCAAAATATGCAATATTTGGCACTCATCACCATGAACACGACATATACAAACATATATTAAGGTTTTTAATTCTCTATCATTCTCTAAAAATGCAAGACAAAAAAAGAACATTGCATGAAGAAGTCATCGAAGGTAGTACTTTTCTTTACGAGAGCTTTAAAAACTTGATTAGCCTCGTGGGTAAGATATAAGAACGGTTAATTGTGGGTTTTCCACAATGAACTATTTTATGTTATAATTTGCTGTATTTGTGTGATTTTTTGGCCTAAAAATGTGTTAATCAAGCTTGAACTTTTATATACATGTTCATTGACTCACTTATATAATTAACCTTTATTATATATTACAAGTATCCTTTCAATAGGTGATACTAGCATCTCAATACGAGCTAATGCGCTTATTGATCTACTTTTTTTTATAGGATTCAATAAAGTTATCATCTCAACACACACTATGTACGTGTTGATCTACTCTTGTATTGGAATAAAGAACATAATATCTCAACACGCGCTATATGTTGAGCGAAAATATACTTAAATAAGTAAGCAGATAATCATACTAGTTTTACTTGCAAGTGCACAAGGTCAACAATGTAGTATAGTGTGCGAAAGCAAGGTTATCTCCATAGGGATTGGTAAAGTTCGGTTTTTAGAATTAGTTTCTTTAAGTAAAAAGAAATAAAATAACTGTTGTGTGTGATTTGATAATAATAAAGACATAGGGCTTTGATATCCACCACTAGTCATACTTTCCCAATTGAATAAGGTATCAGTGCACTAGCCTTATCATGTATACCTACTGGTCGCCAACCTAAGAGCATGGTATCTACTCATTAAGCTATTGATCTCCCTAAGCAACGAGTTAGGCATGGTATTACTCTAACTCTTTTCTTCCTTAAGGGATTCAGCATGATATCTGCTTGAGTTGTTCCTTAAGAAAGCATAAGTACTATGGAAATCGACAACCACATGAGACCTAGAGCATGGTATCTACTCTAGGTTTCCCATGTTGATTAACCCGAGTATCCGGATAAGATATCCCTTCTTACTAATGTTAGACCCAGGACTCAGTCATCCAAATTGATCTAACTAACCAATCCATAACACATGCATACGTTGGCCATACACATACATATGAGAAATTTAAATAAGCACAGGCATTAATCAAGTTAAGTAACATAATAAAGGCTATTGGCAAGATTTATCAATGAATAAATATATGAGAAAGCATAACTAGGGCTTCAATCGAGCCCTATAAGAAAGTTAGTTACACATGCTGTCTAAAAACATCATATATAAACTAAATATAAAGAGAAGAATAAACCCGAGAGAAGAAGTGTCAATTCTTTGCCAAGCTTACAACTCCAAGTAAAAGCTAAGAGAAGTGTTCTCTAAGTTGTGGTTAATTGTGTGTGCTTTACAGGTGTATTTATAGGTCTTTGAGAAGTCCTAAGAGGTGGAGGAAACCCTAAACTTCCTAAACTGACAAAAACTCTTTATTTCCAAAACAGAGTTCTGCAGTTTACTGTTCACTCCCGTATATGTGCGCTCGATCACACACATCTTGCGCTCGATCGCAGTGCTGCACTTGATCCCTCTTCTGTGCGCACGATCGCAATGTGCGCTCGATCGCATTGTATGGTGTGATCGATCGCAGATTGACCAGAGACTGCTCCAGGATTTCCAGGCTTCTTCCTTTAAGTGCCAAAACTACTTCTTTTCTTCCAAAACCTATAAAACACATGTGAAATACACAAATGAAGTAAAATAAACTAAATTAACGTAACTAAGGACCTAATAAATGTAAATAAGGGGGCTTAAATATGACTATTTAAGCACCTATCACACCCCCAAAACTTACATATTGCTAGTCCCTTAGCAATACAAAATTAAGAACTAAAACAAAAAAAAACAGATAAATCAAATGTTCATGGTGTTCAACAAAAGTTTAGATCTTACAAAACTATGATGCGCATTCATGAGCAAGCTTAACAAGTATGAACATATTTTTGCAATGTATAAGAGTTTTGAACGTAAATCATTTTCATGAGGTATTTTAAGACATCACAAGTTTGACTTTAGTGTGTGGTGACTAGTACATAAAAGATTGGGTTTCCAAGAAGTTCAAACGTGTAGTGTTTCGATGACTCAAGATTCACCAAACTTCCTATTAGAGTCAACAAATATGGCATAGACTTTTATTTGTGAGATTTTTGCCAAGTTAGTACCCTTAAGCTTTCTTGTTGACTCGTGTAACGAGTATTTAGCCAATGACTCCCAAACCAGATGGTTTTAGGGCATTAGGTGTAAAGACTCCCCTAAGGACTTACTAGCTCGAGTCAATAAGGCTATGAAACTAACTGGTTTTAATGCTACCACTTATAATTTTCCACCATTTGACATGACACTCAATGCTTACTGAGGCAAGAGGGCCAGTTACTCAGCAGAAAGTTCTTTTTAATGATCATTTAAGATTTTTCACCTTTTGACATGGCACTCAATGCTTACTGAGGCAAGAGGGCTAGTTACTCAGCAGAAAACAAGTTTTATTGATCATTAGGAGCATTTATTTCTTCTTTTGAGCACTAATCAATCTTTTCAATTTTTATATGCCAAAATGTCAATCTAATGAGTCATCTAGTTCACAGTTAAGCAAAAGAAATATACACATCCAAAAAACATGTCATACCCTACGCAGTTATGTGCTAGTGTGCTTGTGATAGTTTAGGTCAAACTTACCAATCTTTAAATCTCTAAAAGGCAGTGATCTATGTTTAAAACTTGATTATTGGCCTATATGTTCAAAGTGTTAAGCTAGCTGATGAAGTCGAATCATAAAGTTCTGTTTAGATCACAAAAAATTTATTGGACAGAATGAACATGCATTTATCTATGAAAATAGCAACAAAACAGAAAAAAGTGGGACATAGTGAGTGTGTGAATGTGTCCCCATACCCCCAAACTTAAATTGCACATTGTCCCCAATGTGTGAATAGCATGGAAGGAGCTGACCTGGGAGATGGAGAACTGATGGCTGGCATGGCTCATAGCACGCCCCTAAACTTCAGCTGGATGCACTCACGCTGTCCTTGAAAAAGAAAGAGAAACAAACATAAAATGGAAAACACTTAATAGTAAACAGATAGAAAAATAAACTACGAATGATAAAATGAAATAAACTAAGAAAAAGGATATGCTTTGGGGTGCCTCCCATGAGTGCTAAGTTTAATGTCTTCAGCCAGACGTGGTATCCTCTCACTGCTGGTCATCAAGTGGTGCAGTCGAAGAGGTACCGGGTGTCGGAGGTAGGTGATCAAGAATGGCCTACAGGATAGCCTCCTATCGTGCTAACCGTGTCTCCAAACTATCCATGCGCTGATGCACGAGTGTGGTAGCAGCAGAGAGCTCACCTCGAAAGGAGGATAGCTCAGCTAGGAAGTGCTGGGACTCGATGGGTCCCATGTTCGAATGGTCCTCCTCTCGTACTGGGCTAATGACCGGGGGCTCGGTCTCCATACGATCATCTTCAACTCTCTCAGCTGCTGGAGCAGGTACTGGGGGTCCTCGTGGCATATGCGAGATACTGTGTGTCTATTGAGCCTTCCCGAAGAAAGGATGCTCTCGCACTTACCTGTCACTGTGGGTCCCCTTAATCCCCTTCTTCTTGAGGATGGAGGAGAGTAGGAACGGGAAAGGAAGGCCCCAAGCATTGGCCGTGGTGGTTTGACGGCCATGTATATGATCCCAAAACTTGTGCAGCTGGCTCCAAATGACAGCTGGGATGGAGTACTAGTGGCCTCTATGGAAGGCATATAAGGACTGGAGAAACTGATCTCGCTGCTGTGTTTTGTGCCCCAATGGACACATATTACGCTGCAGGATCGTGTCGACAAGCCACAGTCGTGGAGTCAGCTTGGACCGACTGGCCGCATTGTTATGCCTGTCGGCATACTGGCCAGCGCACATGTCTATGATGATCTCAGCCAGAGCAAAGGACTTCTGTTGCTCCTCGATATATATGTCCTCAGGAGGGGACTCGTCAGTGCAATGAAGAGCAATGGCTATATCGGCACTAGTCACCTCGATAGGTGTGCCCTGGACTGAAGAGGTGAGGACTCCCTGTCTGCTGCAGTCAAATGATAGGTTTGCATAAAACTGGACTATGAGATGAGAGTAAGCAGTGGAACAAACCGATTTAAACAGCCTCTTCAACCCTCGATGTCGGAATGCTTGGACGGCCCATTAAGTGGCGTCCATGTGCCGGAATACATCGTCTATAGCAAAGGAGGTCTCGAATAAAAGCTCTCTTTACTCTATACTGGGCCAGGATGATGAGGCACGACTGCTGGATGCACCAGAATTGGAAACAGATGGTCTAGACATGCTTTTCTGTAGTTTCTGCCTGATTTGCGATCGATTTTAAGGAGATGCGCTCGATCGCACACTGGCTATGCGCTCGATCGCAAATGTCGTGCACTCAATCGCACACGGTCAGGCTTTTCCTCAAATAGCTTGTGTGCACCAAAAGACCAAGCTATGGTCTTAAGGTTGGAATTCATTCCTAACCTCCTGCAAATAAGCAAGCACTAAATTACACACAAGAAAACATATATGTATAATGAATTTATAAATAAAGTATTAAAATTCGTGTGTGTGTGTAAAGAGTACCTTGTGGATGTATGTAATGGGGAAGGGAGTACGGCGGTAATGGATGTTTGATGGTGCTGAGGGTGATGGTGATTGGTAGTGATGGTAAGTGGAGAGTGGTGGGTGTTTGAGTGAAGGATTGTAATGGGAGAGTGCGAGTGAGATTTTAGGAGTGTGGGTGTGCAAGTGAATAGAGAGAGAGTGAGTGAGTGAATGAAGGTTTTCAGATTTATAACTGTTTCAGCCACGAGTGCGCTCGATCGCACGCGAGGTGCGTTGGATCGTACTTGTGCTCTCGAGCATATGGAAAGACACACTCGATCGCACACATGCGCTCGATCACATTAGATGATACGATCAATCGCATGCAGTGTGCATGGGACAAAAGAAAAACTTACCTTTAGCTGAAAAATGATAAATTTGGAATGATACATCCTTACCATGTGTCAGTGGCCTCAGTACCACTAACCTCCGTAGAGTTGCTTGAGCTGTATGAGTGATCGAAATGAATTTTTGGTCAAGCAAGCACTTAGAACCCACATTAGGTGGTTCAAGTGCTTTTGATGGTTGCTTTATCTCCCATTTTGATGCCTGGTCAATAAGATAAGGAAAGGTAGCATCAGTAAGTGCATGAGGTTCAATTTGAGTAACATACTTACTTGAAGGCTTCGGTGTGTTTTTGAAAAGGTGCACAGCTTTATTGATGTCTTTAGTCACATTGTCCTCCTCCAGCCTAATGTCCATTCTTGTGTCCTTATGGTTGGGGATGGTCTCTGATTGAACAGTGTGATGGACTTGAGAAACTTCCTCAACAATATCTTGAATGAAGCTCACATTAGAATATTCATTATCCTTGATTTTGATGTATTAAATACTTTAAATTCTATCCCCTCATTATTTACTTTCATAGTGACTACACCCCTTTTTACACTAATATTAGTGTCAGCAGTTATCATAAAGGGGCGTCCTAGGATGATGGGGAGAGGTGATGGTAAAGTACATTCTTCCATATCTAATACTACAAAATCAGCAGGTATAATGAATTTACCTACATTTACCAACACATCCTCAAGGATACCTCTCGGTCTTTTGATGCTTCTGTCAGCCAATTGTAAAGTGACGGAGGTTAGTTGAAGCTCCTCCAAACCTAGTGTCTCGTATACACTGTATGGCAGCAGGTTGACACTTGCTCCTAGATCCAATAGTGCATGCTCGAACAGTTGGTCACCTGACCTGCAAGGAATAGTAAAACTACCCGGATCTTTTAGCTTAGATGGTAATTTTCTTAAAAGTACAGAATTACTTCTTTGGTTAAGGTTACCGTCTCATGCTCCTGGAACTTCCTTTTGTTAGTGCAATAATCTTTTAAAAACTTTGCATATGTAGGTATTTGTTTGATTGTATCTAACAAAGGAATGTTAATTTCAACTTTCCGCAAGGTTTCAAAAATATCAATTAGTTTATTGTCTTTCTTTTGTTTTACTAACCTTTGCGAGAAGGGTGGCGCATTCCACTTCTCTACTTCACTTACCCTTGATGCCGATGGTGTCTCTTTGGATGCTGTTGCAGATTCATTGGACCCCCTTACCTTGCCATTTCTCAAGGTTGTCACAGCATTTAGTTGTCGATGCCCCCCAGGGTTGGGTAATGTTTGAGTTGGGAGCTCCTCTTGCTTTCTACCACTGAGCTCTTTAGCTAGTTGTCCCATTTGTACCTCTAGTCTTTGAATTGCTTGTTCATGTGCTGCAGTGGTTTGTTTTTGCTGAGTCATGAACTGTTCTTGTGATGTCACCAGTAGTCTTACTAGACTTTCGAGGTCGTTCTTCTTTGGTTCGGGAGTAGCATGAGCAGTGGGATGAGGGTTTCGTTGTTGTCCTTGATTGCTCTGGTTGTTGCTCCACGAGAAATTTGGGTGGTTTCGCCATCCAGGGTTGTACGTGTTGGCATATGGGTTGTTCTTCGGTGGATAGTTGTTAGGCCCCACGTAGTTGGCTTGTTCCGAATCTGCAGATGAGTACAAAGGACACGTATCAGTATTCTGGTCGTATTGAGAACAAATTGCACATACCTGGAGTGGGGTGGATGGTAGGCTGGATGAGGCATTTTGAGTAGTCATGGATTTTACAATCATTTCTAGTTTTCTCTCCATTTCTACCATTTGAGGGGAAGATCCTCCATTCAGATTTACCTCATAGACACCTTTACCTTTGGTTACATGTCTACCACGAGAGGAGAATTGCTGGGTGTGCTCGCTGAGGGTTTTGAAGAGCTTTATTGCTTCTTCACTGCTTTTCTCCATCAGGACTCCTCCACAACCTGAATCAACAATACATTTTTTAGTGTCATTTAAACCTTCATAGAATGCTTGTACCAGTTCATCTTGAGGCAGGTTGTGGTGTGGGCATTTCAGTAGCAGCTCGTTGAAGTGTCCCCGTACTTCGAAGAAGAGGTCCCCATCCTTTTGTTGGAAGGATTGGATCTCCTTCCTCATTTGCCTTGTCTTTTGGGCTGGAAAGAACTTCTTCAAGAACTTGCTTGCCAATTCCTCCCAAGTGTGGATGGAAATTGCAGGCAAAGAATTATACCAAAGTTTAGCATTATCTTTTAAGGAAAAAGGGAATAGAATCAACCTTATTCCTTCTTGGTCTAGTCCTTGTATGTGCTGGAACTTGCAAAGATCGAAAAATTCTCGGAGGTGCAAGTGTGGATCTTCGTTAGGAGTGCCTCTAAAATGAGTCAAAGCATTCAAGATTTACGGAGATATGTAATAATTTCCCGCCGCCTCAGGTTGATATGGATGCATGATGGTTGATCAATGTTCCGAGGGATGAAGGAGTGCTTCATCAGTACTCGTGCAGGTGGTTGCTAGTTCTCGAGCTGTTCTGCCATTTGTGTTTCATTCTCGACTTCTTCTTCGTTCTCCTCAAAGTTGTTCCTTAGCTTTTTTCGGATAGTCCGCTCAAGCTCGGGATCAAGGGGAAAGAATGTTGGATGTCGAGATCGCAGTCCGTGCATAAATCAGGAAAATCGGCTTCAGTGCAGCAGTGCAACTCTGCTGCTCGGGTAACTCTCTGCCTTAAATTCGCTCGATCGCACAGGAGGTTGCGATCGATCGCAAGTACCACATAAAGTGTGATTTAGGGTTTACGTGCCTGAAACAGAAAATGAATTTGATTAGGTTTTGATAAAACAAAGATGGTAAAAGTAAAATAATAATAATAATGATTAAACGAAAGTAATCCTAAAAGGAACTTTTAGCGCAATCCCCGGAAACGGTACCAAAAACTTGTTGAACGAAAATATACTTAAATAAGTAAGCAGATAATCGTACTAGTTTTAATTGCAAGTGCACAAGGTAAACAATGTAGTATAGTGTGCGAAAGCAAAGTCATCTCCACAGGGATTGGTAAAGTTCGGTTTTTAGAATTAGTTTCTTTAAGTAAAAAGAAATAAAATAACTGTTGTGTGTGATTTGATAATAATAAAGACATAGGGCTTTGATACCCACCACTAGTCATACTTTCCCAATTGTATAAAGTATCAGTGCACTAGCCTTATCATGTATACCTACTGGTCGCCAACCTAAGGGCATGGTATCTACTCCTTAAGCTATTGATCTCCCTAAGCAACGAGTTAGGCATGGTATCTACTCTAACTCTTTTCTTCCTTAAGGGATTCAGCATGGTATCTGCTTGAGTTGTTCCTTAAGAAAGCATAAGTACTATGGAAATCGACAACCACATGAAACCTAGGGCATGGTATCTACTCCCAGTTTCCCATGTTGATTAACCCGAGTATCCGGATAAGATATCCCTTGTTACTAATGTTAGACCCAGGACTCGGTCATCCAAATTGATCTCACCAACCAATCCATACCACATGCATACGTTGGCCATACACATGCATATGAGGAATTTAAATAAGCACAGGCATTAATCAAGTTAAGTAACATAGTAACGGCTATTGGCAAAAATTTATCAATGAATAAATATATTAGAAAGCATAACTAGGGCTTCAATCGAGCCCTATAAGAAAGTTAGTTACACATGCTGTCTAAAAACATCATATATAAACTAAACATAAAGAGAAGAATAAACCCGAGAGAAGAGGCGTCAATTCTCTCCCAAGCTTACAACTCCAAGTAAAAGCTAAGAGAACTGTTCTCTAAGTTGTGGTTAATTGTGTTTGCTTTATAGGTGTATTTATAGGTCTTTGAGAAGTCCTAAGAGGTGCAGGAAACCCTAAACTTCCTAAACCGACAAAAACTCTTTATTTCCAAAACAGAGTTCTGTAGTTTACTGTTCATGCCCGTATATGTGCCCTCGATCGCACACGTCTTGCGCTCGATCGCAGTACTGCACTCGATCCCTCTTCTGTGCGCACGATCACAATGTGCGCTCGATTGCATTGCATGGTGCGATGGATCGCACCATGACCAGAGACTGCTCCAGGATTTCCAGGCTTCTTCCTTTAAGTGCCAAAATTGCTTCTTTTCGTCCAAAACCTATAAAACATATATGAAATACACAAATGAAGTAAAACGAACTAAATTAACGTAACTAAGGACCTAATAAATGTAAATAAGGGGGCTTAAATATGACTATTTAAGCGCCTATCACTATACATTTGTTAATTTTCTATTCTACGTGATTAGACAGAATAATAAGATTAAAAGAGTGATAGAAGAAAAAAGTTGTTTCTCATTTTTTTTCAATAAAATCAAAGCATATTAAATTATCATTTTATTTTTTTATTTTGAGAAAATGTATGTTGAATGGATCTCTCTACTCTCATGGAAAAAAACCCTAAATACTCTTACCTAGCTACGCCACTATTGCGGTGGCCCCCTAGGCAATCCTTTGTTTTTCCTATGGTTGCTCCTCGTGGCCCTCCCTTACAAGGTAGGGGTCGCAGCTCTGTCCCTGCTTGAGCATCCTCTTCCAAACTGCAAAATTCTAACCCTTCATCCTCCTCAATCTAGCACTCTCTAGCCAACCCCACTATATCATATGCCCATATTTTGAATGGTGCTGCAAACCTTAATGCTTCAGCAAGATCAATTTTTAAGAAACCATTACCTGATCTTGTTCTATTGAGTAAACCTGTGATTATGCTCAAACTAATACGCGGTTATTGTGTATAGTTGAGGTGTTGATCCCACGAGGAAAAGCGATCTACAAAGGAAAAGTGCAAACCTTAACACGAACGATAACAATCAAGTGAGAAAATATGAATTTTGATAATGAAGTAATTGTGAGAAAATTATGTAAATAGATTGAAGAATATAATAAAGGAACAATAAGGTTCCGGGAATCCACCCTAGGTTCGTTGCCTTATTCCAATCTTGATTCAGTCGTTTTTATCTCGATTGCAAGTTTCACATCCCAAACAGGCAATCGGAAAATATTCAATCAAAGCATATGTAAACCCGAATGTAATTGATATGAATTACTCTTTACTTTTGATTTAAGCACACATGACCTATCCTATAGATTTATCAAGAAACAACAATATATCTTAATGATAATATCGCAGTAATGGACAAACCTAAAAGATAAATCTACGGGACTCAATCACATCCAAACAAACTTGACATAAGAAGAGCATGACTAAACTTATATCGAGGAGAAAGATATAATCACCGGATTAAGAGAAAATCTTCTAATTAAATTAAAGAGTAAATCATAACAATGTTTTGACAATAAATCCCAACTATAACTGAATCAATAAAGGAAAATAAGAACAACTACACATAGGGATTCATCCCTTCGCCTTGCTTGGAGATTAGTTGGCCATGGGGCTTATTCTTGAACACTTTGATGTAGGAGAATATAGCAGTCTTCTTATGTTTTTCTGCCTTAATGATGTCTCTTCCCAAACCCTAAGTGATCTATTTATAATACAAAAGGTCCAAGGGTGTTTTAGGGTTTAAACAATCATTAAAGTCCCAATTAGGTCATAACTCAAAGAAAGGGATCGTGTGCGCACCGCGGCTCTCACTTCCTTGTGTCGCGGCTCTGCCTAGTCTTTGGTTTCTTCACTTTCTGGACGCCGTGGCCCTGCCTGGTCTAGGCTGCGGCGCACACTGAAGCTCATTTCTTGCTCTTTTGGCTTGGTTCTGGAGGCCGAGGCTTGGATATTTTTAGGCCGTAGCTCACACACTCAAGACTTGATTTCTCTTCATTTGTCCTTCCACAACTATGCCTTCACTCCGGTATGCCTCGAGTCTTTGTGCTTCAAACAACGGCAACTTTTAATCCTCTTTTGAACTTAAAATACCTGAAAATGCACCAAACTAGATCAATGATCCAAGAATGACACTTTAGAGTTGTTAACATATAAAAGTGCAGTTAAAACCTAGATCAACCCTAAAATGCTAACAATTAAGTTCTGTTAAGATGCATTTTATGACTCTCATCATAAACCCCAACTAGCTTATTGCTAGTCCTTTGCAATTCAAACGAAAACAAGAGATGAATTCTTCAGTAGGAATCAAAACAAAGTAATGCAATGTTAGTGTTAAACCAGGAGCAATTCACTTTTTGTCTCAGAAATCGCACATAACACACAGCACATAGAATCATTAAATATCACCCAAGTCCAAAAGTAATCCAAACATCAATCTTAAAATTGTTATCAACTCTTAACATCCATATTACCACAATCCATTAATCCGAACACCCGGATGATTTTATGTATAACATTCATGAATACAAGTCTTGGCCTCTAAAAACTTAATAACTTGCGTGACATCAATCACAAATCAAGCTCCATAGGCTTATTTTTCAAATCACTCTCCACTATTGTAGAAAAGTCACACTACATTGGATCAATAGGTCTTTAATAAGCTTGTAACATTAGGCTAAGGTAAAGGTTAAGAAAGAATGGGAAGGATTCAACCAATAAAAGAACTTAATCTCTTAGTTTTAAACATAACCTTCTTTTAAGCACTGAATAACCTTACTTCAACACCCAACTCTTCCAACCATTTTTTTTATAAGAGCATATCTCTCGATAAGTCACCACTTTTCTTTTTTTTTCTTCTTTCTTTGCCATAATTCACTTCTTTTTTATTTTGGCATAAGACCATTCACCTTCTTTTTCATTTTTTTTCTTTTCTTTTTCACAACCCCCAATATCTCCTTTAATATACTTAGGTTATGGTAGTAATATTTTTTTTTTTTCATATTTCCATCCTTACTCCTCTCAAGTGCTTCTCAACAAATGTGTATAACTAAGTTCTTTCAAAATAAGGGTAAGGATAAA
The DNA here is from genome assembly GCA_023935145.1 of Bretschneidera sinensis. Lineage (NCBI taxonomy): Eukaryota > Viridiplantae > Streptophyta > Magnoliopsida > Brassicales > Akaniaceae > Bretschneidera > Bretschneidera sinensis. Next base: position 28,812,333 of record CM043705.1, on the reverse strand, counting down.
ATATTTTTAGGCTTATGAAGGTAAGTAAATGGGTTATTGAAAGAAACAAGGCTCAGATTCTTTTTCAAGAAAAATGCTCAAATAGGTGACTAGCGATAGATATAGCAGGGGTAAGTTTGAAAGGCTCAAACGGTCCAAAAATGGCCTATATCATATCCTAACTAGTGTGCATTCTAGGAATTCGCCTCAAGTGATTATCAAATAAGTTCTAGAGCTTGTCGAGACCACAAAAGTATTCACAAAAAAATCACACATAAAATTTCTCTAAATGTTTTAGACTAATCATACAATCTTACCGCAAACTAGAGTCTCAAACCAAATGAAGATTGACACTTAAATTATTTTCAAACCGAAGCAAGATTTAACTTCTTCTAAATGCTATATGCTATCTCAATTAAGTTTATATCATTGACATGTGAATTAACTCCAAGGCTAACACAAAGCATGCTAAAAACAAACATAAAGGGAAAGTAACACCAAGCAGTTCAATGAAAAAAAATACGTTTCCTCCACCCCCAACTTAAAAAATTGCATTAACCTCAATATGAAAGAAAAGGTAAAGGAAACTCCCTTTGTAAGAAAAAGTGCACAGAAGCTGAAAATTGTGCACCACCATGTGAACTGCATGCCATTCCTCTTGCTGAAATTTTGATCTACAACGTAGAACAAAACAACAAAAAGAAAGCAATTGCAGTGTAACAGTAAGATTCCCACCGTATGTTAGGTTAACACATGAAATGGAAAGAAGTAACTAGACACGAAAAGAAAGTAAGAAAAATAAAATAATGAAAAGGACGGCAAAATAAATGTTAGTACAATCATCCGATAATAAATAAAATAAAATAAAAGGGGACAAATAAGATAGAACCCAAAACTAATCCTCTATGTCTTCATCCTCCTCTTCATTGTCTTCATTCTCTTCACCTTCCTCTGGAGTTGGATCAAAAGACGAACCTAGATAGGGTGGTAAAGTGGGAAAGTGATCCATATCACAACCAGTAGCGGATGCAAGGTGTTGGTACATCTGACCAAAAGAAGTGTATACTCTCGCCTAATAATCAGCTTGCCTAGCCAAGAATCGTTCTTGACGATCAAATCTATCATGCAAGAATTTCTTATGCTCATCAAAACAAATCTCTAAACGCTCAAGGCGCTCTGCAACAGTGAAATGCCTAGAGGGAGGAGGGGCTGCAATCACTGCTCTTTCTCCCGGAACTGGCGGCCTTGAGGCTTTAATCAGAGTGAGCATGCCATCATCGATGGGCTTCTTTGGTTGCTGGGCGTCCTCATCAGGACTATACAAGACTCCAGCTTGGATGCATAATTGGGTAATTAAGGAATGGAAATACAATCCAAGCTTTTGTTGCACAGTGTGTATGATAGAATTAAATATGATCTAGCCCACATCAATAGTCATGCCCATCAAAATGGCATAAATCATAACAGCTCTCTCAATAGTAAGGTCACTATAGTGTGTTGCAGGCATCAATCTCTGACATACAAAATATTTCCAAGCTCGAGCATTGACAGTCAAAGAAGTACCGGGCAAGGTTATAGGGGTATCACCCATCATTTTCCATATAGTGCCCGGAAAACAAAGAGTATTGCAAATCTCTTCATAATTAATATTAGGCGCATATGCAGTATACTCACTATTTTCTATGTCAGGTAGCCCATAGAATCTATTTATAAATGTGTTGCTAAAAGAAATTGTTTTGCCTCTCACCCTCACCTTACCATTCCTACATTCGTCTGCATTAGCGTAGAATTCTCTAACCACATTTGTGAGGGAATGAGATGGTTGTCTAGCAAATGTACCCTGATTACGCCCAAAGTATAACACGGTAATTGTAGCACAGCTTTGGGGTGTCGATTCCACAGGGAGACAAGCGATCTTCAAGAAAAAGTGCAAACCTCAAAACAAATGATAAAAGTTAAAGGAAAGAATCTGAGTTTGAAGTAGTGTGAAATAATTGTGTAAATATAATAGAGAACAACAAGGGTCCGGGAATCCTCCCTAGGTTCATTTTATTCCAATCTTGATTCAATTGTCTTTTTCTCGATTGCAAGTTTAACATCCTAAACAAGCAATCGGCATATCTTCAATTAAAGCACATATGTAAACCCTAATGTAATTGTTATGAAATACTCTTTACTTTTAAGCACACATTACCTAACTTATAGATTATCAAGAAACGACAATATATCATAATGACAATACTGCAGCAATGGACAAATCTACCGAACTCAATCACACGTCAACAACATCACATAAGAAGAGCATGACTAGACTTATATGGGGGAGAAAGATGCAATCACCAGATTAAGGGGAAATCTTCTAATTAGATTAAAAATTAAATCATAACAATGTTTGATGATAATAAATCCAAACTACAACTGAATCAAGAAAAGAAAATAAGCACAACTACACCTAGGGATTCATCCCTTTGCCTTGCTTGGAGGTTAGTCGGCCATAGGCCTCATGCTTGAGTTTTTCGGCCTTTTGCCCTCTAATCAATGTTCAATTCATGATCTTTTTCACAAACCCTAAGTGGTTTATTTATAATCACAAAGTCCAAGGGAGTTTTAGGGTTTAAAAAGTCATTAAAATCCTAATTAGATCAAAACTCAGAGAAAGAATTTTGTGTGCGCGTTGCAGCTCTCTCTTGTGTGCGTTGCAGCTCAAGCTTTGTCCTTGGTTGGTTGGGGTGCTGGGCGTCGCGGCCCTGCCTAGTGGGCACCGCAGCCTTGCCTGATGGTTGAGGTTGACATGCTCTTAGGCGCTAGCTAGAAGTCTTCTTGTGCATGTTCTGGGCTCGCAGCCTGGATGGCCTGACTTTTCTTCATGTTTGCTTCTCTGCAACCACTCCGACACTCCGTTATGCATGGAATCTTGGCACTTTAAGCAACAATCGCTTTTCCTTCTCTTTCAAACATAAAATACCTGAAAATACATCGAAATAGATCAATGATCCAAGAATGACGCTTTACAGTTGTTAACGTATAAATGTGCAATTAAAACATAGATCAACCCTAAAATGCTAACAATTAAGAACTGTTGAGATGCATTTTATGGCTCTCATCACAACCCCTAACTAGCTTATTGCTAGTCCCTAGCAATTCAAGCAAAAACAAGAGATGAATTCTATGGTAGGAATCAAAACAAGGTAAAGCAATGCTAGTGTTAAACAAGGAGTAATTCACATTTTTGTCTCAGAAATTGCACATAATACGTAGCACATAGAATCATTAAATATCACTTAAGTCCAAAAGTAATCCAAGCATCAATCTTAAAATCGTTATCGGCTCTTATCATTTGTCTAACCACAATCTATTAATCCGAACACCAGGATGATTTTATGCATAACATTCATGAATACAAGTCTTGGTCTCTAAAAACATAATAAATTATGTGACATCAATCACATAAACAAACTCCATAGGCTTATTTTTCAAATCACTCTCCACTATTGTAGAAAAATCACACTTCATTGGATCAATAGGTCTTTAATAAGCTTGTAATGTTAGGCTAAGGTAAAGGTTAAGGAAGAACGAGAAGGATTTGCAGGTAAAAGAACTCAATCTCTTAGCTTTAAACACAACTGCTTTTAGGCACTAGATAACCTTACTTCAAAACCCAACTCTTTCAACCATATTTTTTTATAAGAGCATTTCTCATGATGAGTCACTACTTTTCTTTTCTTTTGTATTTTTTGGCATAAGACCATTTACCTCCTTTTTCATTCTTTTCTTTTCTTTTCTTTTTCAAAACCCCCAACTTATCTCCTTTAATATACTTGGGTTATGGTAGTAATATTTTTCATATTTCCATCCTTACTCATCTTCAGTGCTTCTCAACAGATGTGTATAACTAAGTTCTTTTAAAAGAAGGGTAAGGATAAAATATTTTTTTGCCTCATAAGGGTAAGTAAATGGGTTTTCGAAATAAACAAGGCTCAAATTCTTTTTCAAGAAATGGGCTCAAATAGGTAACTAGTGATGGATATTGCAAGGGTAGGTTTGAAAGGCTCAAACGGTTCCAAAATGGCCTATATCATATCCTAAGTAGTGTGCATTCTAGGAATTCACCTCAAATGATTATCAAATAAGTTCTAGAGCTTGTCGAGACCGCAAAATTATTCACGAAATAATCACACATAAAACTTCTCTAGATGCTTTAGACTAATCATGCAATCTTACCACAAACTAGAGTCTCAAACTAAATGAAGATTAATATTTAAATTATTCTCAAACCAAAGCAAGATTTAACTTCTTCTAAATGTTGTATGCTATCTCAATTAAGCTTATATCATTGACATGTGAATTACATCCAAGGCTAACACAAAGCATGCTAAAAACAACCAAAAAGGGAGAACGACACCAAACAGTTCAATGGAAAAAAAATGTATGGAAATAAAGAATATGGAAACAAATAGATTTGTTTCCTCCACCTCCAACTTAAAAATTGCATTGAGCTTAGTGTAAAAGAAAGAGTAAAGGAAACTCCCTTTGTAACCAAAGGTGTACAGAAGCCGAAAATTGTGCTCCACCATTTGAACTGCTTCGTATATTTGTCCCTGAAAAAGAAATACTAAGTTAATACTGGAAAACAGAAAAAAAAAAAAAAAAATACGAACAATAAACAAGAAAAATAAATATGAAAACAATAAAAGTAAAAGGATAAGCTGTGGGGTGCCTCCCATAAGCGCTAAGTTTTACGTCTTCAGCCAGATGCTCTTATTCCCTCATAGACAAAAATGAGCTGAATGCACCAGCAACTGCTTCACTGCCAGATTTTGTGCCTGTATGCTTTGAAGAGGCTTCAAGGATGTTATCAGTAACATCTCCATATTCTGGCTCAATATATGCTCTTGTGAACCCATGGGTGTGGATTGACTCTAATGGATTAAGGTGATGGACCTTTTCCATGGGTGAGTCAATCATATATACTTGGTGGCTCTCATCCACATCCTCTGATTTGTTCGGTGTTGGGATGTGTAACGACTTACCACTAAGTTTCATAATGGCATTCACCTCCTTCAAATTCTTTTGCGCCAGGTGTTGTCTATAGTGTGTGGACTGACCTTGGGGAGGAAACTTACCTCTCTCATTCACACTCAAGGAGCTCATCAACTTGGATACTTGGCTCTTTAAATCCTTATATTCTTCAACAACCTGCGTAATTAAAGATTTAAGCCTTCGATTAGTCTTATCCTATACCTCAATAAAAGCATGCAAAGTTTCTTCTAAAGGACTCCTAGAGGGTGCATATGCATAATATGGTGTAGGATATGATCTAGGGGGTTATGTAGGCGGCTGGTTTTTAGATTTCCAACTAAGATTGGGGTGATTCCACCACTCCGGATTATAGGTATTAGAAAAAGGTGAAAAAGGTTTCTTATACATACCTAAGGCATTACATTGTTCCTCATACATCCCTCTCATCTTCGCAAATGTGGGACATTCTTGGGCGAGATGATCTATGATAGACGCTTAAATATTCATATTTAAGCCCCCTTATTTACAGTTGTTAGGTCCTTTATTACGTTAATTTGGTCTCTTTTACTCCATTTGTGTGTTTTACATGTTTTTATAGGGTCTTGGAGAAAAAGATGCAGTTTTGGCACTTAAAGGAAGAAATCTGGAAGCCTTGGAGCATTCTCTGGACAAAGTGCGATCCATCGCGCCATGCAATGTGATCGAGCGCACATGCGATCATGCGCACACTTAAAGGATCGAGCGCACACTACGATCGAGCGCAAGGCACACTGCGATCGAGCGCACATGTACAGGCGTGAACAGTAAACTGCAGAACCCTATTTTGGAAATAAGAAAATTTTCATTTTAGGAAGGTTTAGGAACTCATGGGTCTCTTAGGACTTCTCAAAGACCTATATATACACTTGTAACTCACACACTTAAGACACACCTTAGATAGAAAACACTTCTCTCTTTTCTTTTACTTGGAGTTGAGGGCTTGGGAGAGAATTGACGCCTCTTCTCTCGGGTTTATTCTTCTCCTTTATGTTTAGCTTATTTATAATGTTTACTTCAGTTAGTATGTGTAACTAACTCTCTTATAGGGCTCGATTGAAGCCCTAGTTATGCATTCCCATATTTTTATTCATTGATAAAATCTTTGCCAATAGCTTATTATGTTACTTAACTTGATTAACATCTGTGCTTATTTAAATTCCTCATATGTATGTGTAAGGCCAACGTATGCATGTGGTATGGATGGGTTAGTTAAATCAATTTGGATGACCGAGTCCTAGGTCTAACATTAGTAACAAGGGATATCTTATCCGGATACCCGGGTTAATCAACATGGGAAACCGGGAATAGATACCATGCCCTAGGTCTCATGTGGTTGTCGATTTCCACAGTATTTATGTTTTCTTAAGGGACAACTCGAGCAGATACCATGCTGAATCCCTTAAGGAAGAAAAGAGTTAGAGTAGATACCATGCCTAACTCGTTGCTTAGGAAAATCAATAGCTTAAGGAGTAGATACCATGCCCTTAGGTTGGCAACCAGTAGGTATACATAATAAAGCTAGTGCACTGATACCTTATACACATTGGGAATGTATGACTAGTGGTGGATATCAAAGCCTTATGTCTTTATTATCATCAAATCACTTTCCAATAGTTATTTATCTCTTTTTACTTTAGAGAAACTAATTCTAAAAGTAACTTTACCAATCCCTGTGGAGATGACATTGCTTTCGCACACTAGACTACACTGATGACCTTGTGCACTTGCAAGTATAACTAGTACGATTATCTGCTTGGTTATTTAAGTATATAAACGCACAACAAGTTTTTGGCGCCGTTGCCGGGGATTGCGCTAAATTTTCTTTTAGAATTATTTTCGTCCTTATTTTTTATTTTTATTATTTTGCTTTTTTCTGTTTTATTTTTCATCAAACCCTAATTGATTTCTTTTTCGTTTTAGGCACTTTAAAACCCTAATTCTACTTTCTGTGGTATTTGCGATCGATCGCAACCTCCTGTGCGATCGAGCGCATTTAGGGCAGAAAGTATCCGAGCAGCAGAGTTAAACTGTTGCACTGAAGCTGTTTCTTCTGATTTATGCACGGACTTCGATCCCGACATCCAGAATTCTTTCCCCTCGATCACGAGCTTGAGCGGACTATCCGATAAAAGCTAAGGAACAACTTCGAGGAGAACGAAGAAGAAATCGAGAATGAAACACAAATGGCAGAACAGCTCGAGAACCAGCAGCCACCTGCACAAGTACCGATGAAGCACTCCTTCATCCCTCGGAACATTGATCAACCATCATGCATTGCATATCAACCTGAGGCGGTGGGAAATTATTACATATCTCCGCAAATCTTGAATGCTTTGACTCATTTTAGAGGCACTCCTAACGAAGATCCACACTTGCACCTCCGAGAATTTTTCGATCTTTACAAATTCCAGCACATACAAGGATTAGACCAAGAAGGAATAAGGTTAATTTTGTTCCTCTTTTCCTTGAAAGATAATGCTAAACTTTGGTATAATTCTTTGCCTGCGGTTTCCATCCACACTTGGGAGGAGTTGGCAAGCAAGTTCCTGAAGAAGTTCTTCCCAGCCTAAAAGACGAGACAAATGAGGAAAGAGATCCACTCCCTCAAACAAAAGGATAGGGACCTCTTCTTTGAAGCATGGGGACACTTCAACGACTTGCTACTCAAATGCCCACACCATAACCTGCCTCAAGATGAACTGGTACAAGCCTTTTATGAAGGTTTGAATGATACTAATAAATGTATTGTTGATTCAGGTTGTGGAGGAGTCCTGATGGAGAAAAGCAGTGAAGAAGCAATGGAGGTCTTCGAAACCCTCAGCGAGCACACCCAACAATTCTCCTCTTGAGGTAGACATGTGACCAAGGGTAAAGGTATGTATGAGGTAAATATAAATGGAGGATCTTCACCTCAAATGGCACCAATGGAGAGGAAACTCGATATGATTGTAAAAGCCATGACTATTCAAAATGCCTCATCCAGCCTACCATCCACCCCACTCCAGGTATATGCAATTTGTTCTCAATACAACCATAATACTGATACTTGTCCTTTGTACTCATCTGCAGATCCGGAACAAGCCAACTACGTAGGGCCTAACAAGAACAACCCATATGCCAACACGTACAACCCCGGATGGCGAAATCACCCGAATTTCTCATGGAGCAACAATCAAAATAATCAAGGACAGCAACGAAACCCCCAGCCCACTGCTCATGCTATTCCTGAACCAAAGAAGAACGGCCTCGAAAGTCTAGTAAGGCAACTGGTGACGTCACAAGAACAGTTCATAACTCAGCAAAAACAAATTGATGCGGCACATGCGCAAGCAATTTAAAGACTAGAGGTACAAATGGGACAACTAGCTAAGGATCTCAGTGACAGAAAGCAAGGAGAGCTCCCAGCTGAAACATTACCCAACCCTGGGGGGCATCAACAACTAAAGGCTGTCACAACATTGAGAAATAGCAAAGTGATCGGATCCGAGAAATCTCCAACAGCATCCAAAGAGACACCATCAGCCTCAAAGGTAAGTGAGACGGAGAAGGTGAATGCTCCACCCTTCCCGCAAAGGTTAGTAAAACAGAAGAAAGTCAATAAACTAATTGAGATTTTTGAAACCTTGCGGAAAGTAGAGATTAATATTCCTTTGTTAGATGCCATTAAACAAATTCCTGCATATGCTAAGTTTTTAAAAGAACATTGCACTAACAAAAGGAAGTTCCAGGAGCATGAGACAGTAGCCTTAACCGAAGAGGTAAGTGCTGTACTTTTAAGAAAATTACCACCTAAACTAAAAGATCCGGGTAGTTTTACTATTCCTTGCAGGCTAGGTAACCAGCTGTTCGAGCATGCACTATTGGATCTAGGAGCAAGTGTCAACCTGCTGCCATACAGTGTATACGAGACACTAGGTTTGGGGGAGCTTCAACCAACCTCCGTCGCTTTGCAACTAGCTGACCGAAGCATCAAACGACCAAGAGGTATCCTTGAGGACGTGTTGGTAAGAGTAGGAAAATTTATTATACCTGCTAATTTTATAGTATTAGATATGGAAGAATGTACTTTGCCATTACCCCTCCTCATCATCCTAGGACACCCCTTTATGATAACTGCTGACACTAATATTAGTGTAAAAAGGGGCGTTATCACAATGAGAGTAAATGATGAGGAAATACAATTTCAAATATTTAATACATTAAAATCGACCAGTAATGATAATAAATATTCTAATATGAATTTCATGCAAAGTGTTGTTGAGAAAACTTCTCAGGTCCATCGCACCACTACATTGGAGACTATCCCCAACCATGAGAACACAAGAGTAGACATTAGGCCGGAGGAGGATAATGTGATTAAAGACGTACAGCTTTTCAAGGACACACCAAAACCTTCAAGTAAGTGTGCTCTTCAAATTGAACCTCCTGCACTTGCTCATACTACTTTTCCCTATTATATTGACCAGATGTCAAGATAAGAGATGAAGAAACTATCAACAGCACTTGAATCAGTACAGTATACAGCTGAAACACAAGCACTAGAGCTCCAAGAGGTGGACTCTAGGTGCTTCCCTCTAAACAACTAACAAGGTAGCAAAAGAGTGCTTGAGCAAAGTAAAAATTTGATCACCTATTAAGCTCAAGCACCTCTGGTAAGGTTAGTGGTACTGAGGCCACTAACAATTGGTAAGGTTATATTGTTTCAATAAATCATTTTCTTTCAACTAAGGTAAGTTTCTTTTTACTTGTGCCCATGTGCCATACTTACGATCGATCGCACCCTCCAGTGCGATCGAGTGCAAGTGTGCGATCGAGTATGTCCTTAAAACATGATCGAGCGCACTCGAGGCAGAGGCATTTATAAGTTTGAAAACAATCATTCACGCACACACCCCTCCACCTCTCTGCACATGTACACACTCATTAGCACCCTACTCTCTCTCTCATACTCGCCCTTACCCACATCTCTCTCCCTCATCACCATCCCCACTCCCCACTCATCAGCACCACCACTCGCCATCACCCTCATCACCATCAACCAACCACTGCCACCGCACACACCACCCCATCACGCTTCCTTTCACACCATTGCCCAAGGTACACCTTTTCTTTGTATTCTACACTCCGATTTTTATGTTTTTCCTTTCATTATTCTATATAAACTTATTACCTATATAAATTGGGGCTTGTTTTACTTGCGGGACGTTAGAATCACATTCCAACCCCTAAGATTGTAGCTTGTCTTTTTGGTGCACATCACCTGTTCGAAGAAATACCTGACCGTGTGCGATCGAGCGCACGGTACTTGTGATCAAGCGCATAGACAGTGTGCAATCGAGCGCACCTTGTTGAGATCGATCGCAAATCAGGCAGCACCTACAACACAGGATGTCTCGACCGTCTGTTTCCATGTCCGGCGCATCCAACAGTCGTGCCTTGTCATCTCGGCCCAGCATCGAGCAACTAGAGCTGTTGTTCGAGACCACTTTCGCTATAGATGACATATTCCGGCACATGAACGCCACGCAATGGGCCGTCCAAGCATTCTGACATCGAGGGTTGAAGCGGCTATTTAAACCAGTGTGCTCCACTGCCTACTCCCAGCTCGTAGCCTAGTTTTATGAGCACCTATCTTTCGATTGCAGCAGACCGGGAGTCCTCACCTCTTCAGTCTGGGGCACGCCCATCGAGGTGACTAGTGCCGATATCGCCATTACTCTTTATTACACCGATGAGTCCTCTCTTGAGGATACTGATATCGAGGAGCAGCCGGAGACCTTTGCCCTGGCCGAGATCATCACGGACATGTGTGATGGCTAGTATGCCGACAGGCATAACAATGCGGCCAGTCGGTCCGAGCTGCCTCCCCGACTGTGGCTTGCCGATACGATCCTACAGCGTAATGTGTGTCCGTTGGGGCATAAGACATAGCGACGAGACCAATTTCTTCAGACATTATATGCCTTCCATAGAGGCCACTGGTACTCTATCCCATCTGTCATTTGGAGCCAGCTACACAAGTTCTGGGATCACGTACATGGCCGTCAGACCACCACGGCCAATGCTTGGGGCCTCCCTTTCCAATTCCTACTCACCTCCATCCTCAAGAAGAAAGGGATTAAGGGGACCCACAGCGACGGGCCAATATGAGAGCATCCTTTCTTTGGGAGGGCTTAGTGGACACAGAGCAAATCACACATGCCACAAGGCCCCCCAGTACCTACTCTAGCAGCTGAGCCAGTAGAGGAGGATCACATGGAGACCGAGGCCCCTATCCTGAGCCCGGTATGAGAGGAGGACCATTCGGACATGGGACCCACCGAGTCGCAGCACTTTTTAGCTGAGCTATCCTCCTTCCGAGGCGAGGTCGCTGTCGCCACCACACTTGTACATCAGCGCATCGACAGTTTAGAGGCACGCTTCACACGACAGGAGGCCATGCTGCAAGCCATTCTTGATCGCCTACCTCCAGCACCCAGTACCTCTCCGACTGCACCACCTGATGATCAGCAGTGAGAGAGTCCCACGTCTGGCTGAAGACATTAAACTTAGCGCTCATGGGAGGTACCTTAATGCATATCCTTTTTATAGTTTATGTTATTTTATACTTTTATATTATTGTCTATTACTTGTTTTCTATTTTATCTTTGTTTTTCTTTCTTTTTCAAGGACAGTGTCAGTGCATCCAGTTGAAGTTTGGGGGTGTGCTTCAAGCCATGCCAGCCATATAGCTCTCCATCTCCCAGGTCAGATCCTTCCATGCTACTCACACATTGGGGACAATGTGCAATTTAAGTTTGTGGGTATGGGGACACATTCACACACTCACTTGTCCCACAGTTTTTTTTGTTTTGTTGCTATTTTCGTAGATAAATGCATGTTCATTTTGTCCAATAAACTTTTTTTTTTGTGATCTAAACAAAACTGTATGATTCGACTTCATCAGCGAGCTTAACACTTTGAACATATAAGCCAATAATCAAGTTTTGAACCTAGATCACTGCCTTTTAGGCATTTAAGAATTCACAAGTTTAGCTTAACTATCACGAGCACATTAGCACATGATCATGTAGGGTATGACATGTTATTTGGATTTATATGTTTCTTTTGCTTTACTGTGAACTAGATGACCTATTAGATTGACAAATTGGCATATAAAAATAGAAAAGATTGATTAGTGCTCAAAAGAAACAAATGCTCCTAATGATCAATAAAACAAATCTTTCGCTGAGTAACTGGCCCTCTTGCCTCAGTAAGCATTGAGTGTCACGTCAAAAGGTGGAAAATTCTAAATGGTAGCATTAAGACCAGTTAGTTTCGTAGCCTTGTTGACTCGAGCTAGTAAGTCTTTAGGGGTATCTTTACACCTAATGCCCTAAAACCATATGGTTTGGGAGTCATTGGCTAAACACTCATTACACGAGTCAGCAAGAAAGCTTAAGGGAACTAACGTGACAAAAATCTCGCAAATAAAAGTCTATGCCATGTTTGTTGACTCTAATAGGAAATTTGGTGAATCTTGAGTTATCGAAACACTACACGTTTGAATTTCTTGGAAACCCAATCTTTTATGTGCTAGTCACCACATACCAAAGTCAAACTTGTGATGTCTTAAACTACCTCATGAATATGATTTACGTTCAAAACTCTTATTCATTGCAAAAAAATATGTTTACATTTGTTAAGCTTGCTCATGAATGCGCATCATAGTTTTGTGTTAAATCTAGACTTTTGATTGACACCATGAACATTAGATTTATCTATGTCTTTTATTCTAGTTTTTAATTTAGTATTGCTAAGGGACTAGCAATATGTAAGTTTGGGGGTGTGATAGACGCTTAAATATTCATATTTAAGTCCCCTTATTTACAGTTGCTAGGTCATTTATTACGTTAATTTGGTCTCTTTTACTCCATTTGTGTGTTTTATATGTTTTTATAGGGTCTTGGAGAAAAAGATGCAGTTTTGGCACTTAAAGGAAGAAATCTGGAAGCCCTGGAGCATTCTCTGGACAAAGTGCGATCCATCGCGCCATGCAATGCGATCGAGCACACATGCAATCATTCGCACACTTAAAGGATCGAGCGCACACTGCGATCGAGCGCAAGGCACACTGCGATCGAGCGCACATGTACGGGCGTGAACAGTAAACTGCAGAACCCTATTTCGGAAATAAGAGAATTTTCGTTTTATGAAGGTTTAGGAACTCATGGGTCTCTTAGGACTTCTCAAAGACCTATAAATACACTTGTAACTCACACACTTAAGACACACCTTAGATAGAAAACACTTCTCTCTTTTCTTTTACTTGGAGTTGAGGGCTTGGGAGAGAATTGACGCCTCTTCTCTCGGGTTTATTCTTCTCCTTTATGTTTAGTTTATTTATAATGTTTATTTCAGTTAGTATGTGTAACTAACTCTCTTATAGGGCTCGATTGAAGCCCTAGTTATGCATTCCCATATTTTTATTCATTGATAAAATCTTTGCCAATAGCTTATTATGTTACTTAACTTGATTAACACCTGTGCTTATTTAAATTCCTCATATGTATGTATAAGGCCAACGTATGCATGTGGTATGGATGGGTTAGTTAAATCAATTTAGATGACCGAGTCTTGGGTCTAACATTAGTAACAAGGGATATCTTATCCAGATACCCGGGTTAATGAACATGGGAAACTGGGAGTAGATACCATGCCTTAGGTCTCATATGGTTGTCGATTTCCACAATGCTTATGTTTTCTTAAGGGACAACTCGAGCAAATACCATGCTGAATCCCTTAAGGAAGAAAAGAGTTAGAGTAGATACCATGCCTAACTCGTTGCTTAGGGAAATCAATAGCTTAAGAAGTAGATACCATGCCCTTAGGTTGGCAACTAATAGGTATACATAATAAAGCTAGTGCACTGATACCTTATACACATTGGGAATGTATGACTAGTGGTGGATATCAAAGCCCTATGTCTTTATTATCATCAAATCATTTTCCAACAGTTATTCATCTCTTTTTACTTTAGAGAAACTAATTCTAAAAGTAACTTTACCAATCCCTGTGGAGATGACCTTGCTTTCGCACACTAGACTACACTGATGACCTTGTGCACTTACAAGTATAACTAGTACGATTATCTGCTTAGTTATTTAAGTATATAAACGCACAACAATCTGCCCTGCCACACGCAAAACATGGTTCAAAGGACCTTGCATGATTAGCTACGTGTGTTTGCTGTAAGCTCTTAGTAATTAACACATCTAGTTCCCTAGTGAGCATCTCGACTTTAGCCTTTAGGTTATCCTCTTCCCTAAGATGGTAAATTCCACCACCATTTGGGTTCCCTATAGGTCGTGACCTATTTGTGCTTTCAATAGCACTAGGTCCAGTCCAGGTGTGAGCTTTTTCAACAAGCTCATTAAGGTATTTTATGGCCTCACCAGGATCTTTTTCTAAAAACTCACCATTACACATCATCTCTACAAATTGGCGCTCCCTATATGTAAGTCCCTCATAAAAATAGCTCATTAAGCGCCAATTCTCATACCCATGGTGAGGGTACATACTCAACAACTCCTTAAATCTCTCCCAAGACTGATATAAAAGTCTCACTATCCTTTTGTGCAAAGGTGGAGATTTACCTTTTTAAAGCATTGGTCTTATGTTGGGGAAAGTATTTATTGAAGAAGATCTGAGTCGTCTCAGTCCACGACCCAATAGATCGTGGTCTCAGTGAGTACAGCCAACTTTTAGCTCTATCATTCGAAGCAAAAGGAAAGAACTTAAGTCTCACAATGTCAGAAGTTGCATCTTGATAATGAAAAGTCGCAACTACTTCCTCAAATTCCCTAATGTGCACATATAGGTTTTCACTTTCCAAGCCATGAAATGTAGGGAGTAATTGTATCATCCCTGTTTTAAAATCTAAATGGCGAGTATTGGCTAGAAACATTATACATGATGGTGTGGCTGTTCGTGTAGGGTGGAGGTAATCCTAAAAGGTCCTAGGGGGTTGATCTTCGTGTTCACTCATCTCTTTGGGACTAGATGGATTGTCAAATAAAAGATTTAAGAAAGAATTTAATTCTGACTCTAACACAGGCCTACAAGTAAATCTACCCAAAGTGTCTCTATATCTGGGCATTCAAGGTAAAATTATAAAAAAAAATAACAAAAAAATAATGCAGCAAGCTAAAAGAGGGAACGAAGTTACCGCCTTTACATACTGCTGAAAAGAAAAACTATTTACAATTCTTCTACTGTCATGTCTCAAGGTTGACAATCTTCCTTGTACTTAAGCGTGTCTCCCCGGTAACGGCACCATAATTTGATTACGCCCAAAATATAATGCGGTAATTACAACACAGCTTTAGGGTGTTGATTCCACATGGAGATAAGCGATCTACAAGAAAAAGTGCAAACCTTAAAACGAACGATAAAAGTTAAAGGAAAGAATCTGAGTTTGAAGTAGTGTGAAATAATTGTGTAAATATAATAGAGAACAACAAGGGTCCGAGAATCCTCCATAGGTTCGTTGCCTTATTCCAATCTTGATTCAATTGTCTTTATCTCGATTGCAAGTTTCACACCCCAAACAAGCAATCGATATATATTCAATTAAAGCACATATGTAAACCCTAATGTAATTGTTATGAAATACTCTTTACATTCAAGCACACATGACCTAACTTACAGATTATCAAGAAACGACAATATATCATTATGAAAATACCGCAATAATGGATAAATCTATAAGAGAAATCTATCGAACTCAATCACACCTCAACAACATAACATAAGAAGAGCATGACTAGACTTATATGGGGGAGAAAGATGCAATCACCGGATTAAGGGGAAATCTTTTAATTAGATTAAAATGTAAATCATAACAATTTTTAATGATAATAAATCCAAACTACAACTGAATCAAGAAAAGAAAATAAGAACAACTACACCTAGGGATTCATCCCTTTGCTTTGCTTGGAGGTTAGTCGACCATGGGGCTCATGCTTGAGTTTCTCGGCCTTTTGCCTTCTAATCGATGTTCATTTCATAATCTTTTTCACAAATCCTAAGTGGTCTATTTATAATCACAAAGTCTAAGGGTGTTTTAGGGTTTAAAAAGTCATTGAAATCCTAATTAGGTCAAAACTCGGAGAAGGAATTTCGTGTGCGCGTTACGGCTCTCTCTTGTGTGCGCCGCAGCTCAAGCTTTGTCCTTGGTTGGTGGGGGTGCTAGGTGCCGTAGCCCTGCCTAGTGGGTGCCATGGCCTTGCCTGATGGTTGAGGTTAACATGCTCTGGGCGTCGCGGCCCTCCTTGGTGGGCGCCTAGGCGCTAGCTGGAAGTCTTCTTGTGCATGTTCTGGGCGCCTCGGCCCTGGCTGGTCCAGGCTGTAGCGCACACTGATGGCCTAACTTTTCTTCATGTTTACTTCTCTGTAACCACTCTAATACTCTGTTATGCATGGAATCTTGGCAATTTAAGCAACGATAACTTTTTCTCCTCTTTTGAACTTAAAGTACCTGAAAATGCACCGAAATAGATCTGATCCAAGAATGACACTTTAGAGTTGTTAACGTATAAAAGTGCAATTAAAACCTAGATCAACCCTAAAATGCTAACAATTAAGCACCGTTGAGATGCATTTTATGGCTCTCATCATACCCCAATGCCTATCAATAATCATTCTAAACAAGGTTGGGTTCCCCCTCTCTTTGATATTGAATCCTCTATCAGGAATAGGTTTTCTAGTGTTCATTATCCTAACATATCTCTCACTAGCCTCAAAACTAACAAATTTGCTCTCATGATACTCTTGAGGTTGTTTCCCTCTTGGTCTTTAGTCTTAGGTGCCATTTGAATCAAATGTAGAGAACAATAGAACTAATTCAAAATTAACCACCCAAGTAGCACAAATGATTAACAAAGAGAAGAAATTGGTATTACTTAATGCCCACAATTGGAGAGAAGAAGGACTGCCCACCAATTTGAAATCTTCTTGAAGAACCCAAAATCCTCTTAGAACCAACTTTTTTGGAGAAATTTCCAACAAAATATCCAATATTAGTACTAAATCCTCCAAGAAATGATGTTAGAATCAAGAAATTTTGAGGAAAAGTGAATGGGTAAGTAAGGTTTTTGGAGAGAGGATGAAAGAAAAATGAGTGTGTTGTATTTTATAACAGAGAAATGAAGAGGAAAGGGGTGATTTGGGGTTTTAAAGGGCTGGTCACGGGCTGGCGCTGCAGCGTGGGCTGTGGGGCGTCGCAGCGCACACTGAAGGGCTTGTGTGCATGCACACTGTGCGCGGGCTGGTGTGCGTGCTGGTGCGACCTGGGCCTAGTGCTGTGGGCCGGGCCTAGGTGCACGAGCTTTTGATTTTTTTGAAAAAACTTGTTTATGTCCCAAATAAAATTATTAGCAAAATAAAAATAAATGTTAAACTAAAAATTAGATTAAATCAAAAAGAACTAAAAATTAAAATTGAAATGAACTTAATTAGAAACAAAATAAACAAACAAAACAAAAGAAAAATAAAAACATACCTGCGTGGTATGGTCAAGGTGAATAGACCGGATCCATAAGTGGAATGTCTTCTATTTTCGGATCTTGCCTATGACCATTTACTTTAAAAATCCGACCATCTCTAGTATCCTCAATTTTCACCGCCCCATTTGCAAAAACATTTTTTTCATTGAAAAGTGGCCCTCACAAGATTCAGAGTGACAAAATTCCAAGACACTAGCAATCTCTTCATTAGGGATGCAACGCCTTAAAGTTTGGTCAGGGCAGTACTTGAAAAGACAGGAATCATCCCAATAAAAATTACGTACCTCGTTCAAGAATTTCCTCTTGTCTTGAGCGCTCCAATTCATTGGTATCTCACCGGTAGCCAAATAATTCACAATATGAGCAAACCATGGTAGAGAAGTAATAGAGAGTAATTGCTCATCGGGAAAATCATCCTTGATTGGAATGTCGTCAGAGGTGTCTTCAAATGTGAGCCTTGATAGATGGTCAGCCACTACGTTCTCTACTCCTTTTTTGTCCTTGATGGTGATGTCAAATTCTTGCAAGAGTAAAATCCACTGTATTAGTCGTTCCTTAGCATCTTTCTTTGTAAGAAGGTACTTGAGGGTTGCATGATCTGTGAAAATAAGGATAGGAGAACCAATTAAATAAGCACAAAACTTGTCCAAAGCAAATACTACAGCTAGCAATTCTTTTTCAGTGGTGGAGTAATTCATTTGAGCATTATTCAGGGTTTTACTAGCATAGTAAATAACAAAAGGTTTTCCCTCCCTTTGCTGTCCAAGAACAACACCTACAGCATAGTCACTAGCATCACACGTGATTTCAAAGGGTAAAGTCCAATCAGGTGACTACATTATAGGTGCTGAAGTAAGCTTGCCAATCAGCATTTTAAAGGCCTCTTGACAAGCTTGAGTCCACTCAAATGGGACATCTTTAACTATGAGGGCACATAGTGGTCTAGATATGTTGGAAAAGTTTTGTATGAACCTCCTATAAAAACCAGCATGACCAAAGAAAGATCTTACATCCTTTACTGTCTTACGTGTGGGCAATTTAGAAATTAATTCAATCTTAGATTGATCAACCTCTATCCCCTTAGAAGAAACAATATGCCCTAAGACAATACCAGATGGTACCATGAAATTGAATTTTTCCCAATTTAAGACTAATTCCTTTTCCTCACAATGAATCAACACTCTTTCTAAATTCATTAAGCATGCATCAAATGAAGATCCAAAAACCTCCATGCAATTTTCAACCATGTCACTAAAAACGCTGATCATGCAACGTTGAAAAGTGGCAGGTGCATTACACAAATCAAATGGCATTCTACGAAAAGCATAAGTGCCAAAAGGACAAGTGAAAGTGGTTTTATCTCGGTTTTCTAATGCAATTTCAATTTGATAATAACTAGAATAACCATCCAAGAAACAATAAAAAGGATGACCAGCTACACACTCAAGAATTTAATCGATAAAAGGGAGTGGAAAATGGTCTTTCCAGGTGGCAGCATTTAATTTTCTGTAATCAATGCACATGCGCCACCCAGTCACAAGTTTTGTAGGGACTAACTCTCCTAGGTCATTCTTTACCACAGTGACTCCGGAATTTTTAAGAACGACTTGTGTAGGACTTACCCATTTACGATCAGCTATGGGATATATAATTGTCGCATCTATTAATTTCAACACTTCATTTTTCACTACTTCTTTCATAGTGGGGTTAAGCCTACATTGAGGGTCTCTACAAGGGCTAGTTCCTTCATCCAAGTTTATCTTATGAGAACAGATCAGGGGACTAATTCCTTTTAAATCAGCCATGCTCCATCCTAAGGCTGATTTATGTGCATTTAAGGTCCGAATTAATTTCTCACCTTGAGACTCAGACAATTCAGATGAGATAATAATAGGAAAAGTATCACCTGGACCGAGAAAAACATGCTTTAAACCGTTAGGTTGTGGTTTCAATTCGACTTTAGGTGCTTCCACACTTGAGGGGATTTGTTTCTCGCTTCTTTCGGGCAACTCCTCAAACTTTGGTTGCCATGCTTGAGTGCCATAATCCTGAGATTTATCAAAAATAGCACAAATATCAATTATATCAGTTTTATCATTAATAGAATCAATCTCAAAATTAACAAGAAAATATTCAAGATGATCAAAGTCATGAGCTATGGAAACTCCTTTATCAATGAGTGACTCGATCATGTATAAGTAGTGGTTCTCGTCCTCATCTTCGGGTTGTTTTGCAACAAAATGTTCACCTCGAGGGTCATGTTTCCAAAGGATAGCTTCATGAGTCCATTCCTGCAATTAATAAGCATTTGCAGTAGCAAGGAAAGGTCTACCCAAAATTAAAGGAATTTTAGAGTTAGCGTCAATAGCAGAAGTAGTATCAAGGATTAAGAAATCAACAGGATAATAAAATTTATCAATTTGAATAAAGACATTCTCTACCACACCCTGGGGTACTTTGACTGATCGGTAAGCCAATTTCAATACCACGGCGGTTGGTTTGATTTCTCCGAAACCTAGCTGTAAATAAATAGAAAATGGCATCAGGTTTACACTAGCTCCTAAATCTAGCAATGCTTGTCCAACCTCATGATTTCCAATGCTACATGCAATGGTTGGACAGCCAGGATCCTTGTATTTGGGGGGAATCTTTTGCTCAATTAAAGCACTAACCTGCTCTGTTAGGAATGTTGTTTTCTTTACATGGTGCTTCCTCTTAATTGTACATAAATCCTTGAGAACTTTTGTATAGGTAGAAACTTGTTTAATCACATGCAAAAGAGGTAGATTAAGTTTTACTTGCCTTAGGTTCTCTAGGATTTCATTGTTTAGGTCCAGATTTTTCTTGTTTGATTTTAAGGCTTGAGGGAATGGTGCCTTAACAGGACTTTTGGTAATCTCGGGGTCCTTGGGCAGCTCCAATCCATTGCTACCTTAACACTTTTCCACATCCTCGGATTTGTTTGTTGTTGGGATGTGTAATGTCTTACCACTTCTTATCATAATGGCATTCACATTTTTCAGATTTGTTTGTGCCATGTGTTGACCATGGGGTGTGGCCTGAGCTTGGGAAGGGAACTTACCTCGCTCATTCACACTTAAGGAACCCATCAATTTGGACACTTGGCTCCTTATTTCCTTATTCTCTTCCACAACTTGTGTGATTAATGCTTCACACCTTTGGTTTGTCTTACCATGTGCCTCAATAAAAGCATGTAAAGTGTCTTCTATAGAACTCTTAGAGGATGAGGGTGCATGATATGGTGCACGATATGATCTAGGAGGTTGTGCAAGCTGTTGATTTTCAGACTTCTAGCTGAAGTTGGAGTGATTTCGCCATCCCGGATTAGAGGTGTTAAAGAAGGGTGCTAGAGGTTTCTTGTACATGCCTAAGGCATTACATTGTTCCTCATACATTCCTCTCATATTTACGAATGTGGGGCACTCTTGAGCGGGATGATCTACCCTACCACACACAAAACATGGTTCCAAAGATTCGGCATGATTAACCACGTGTGTTGGCTTTGAGCCTTTAGTCTTTAACGCATCTAACTCCCTAGTGAGCATTTCGACCTTAGCTTTTAGGCTATCTTCTTCCCTAAGATGGTATATTCCACCACTGTTTGAATTTCGTACAGGTCGTGACCTATTTGTGCTTTCAGCAAGCTCATTGAGGTATTCTATAGCCTCATCAGGATCATTTTGCAAAAATTCACCGTTACACATAATCACTACAAATTGGTTCTCTCTAAAGGTAAGTCCCTCATAAAAGTAGTTCACTAAGCACCAACTCTCATACATATGGTGAGGACACATACTTAATAGCTCCTTAAATTTCACCCAAGACTAATACAAAGTCTCATTATCCTTTTGTGCAAAGGTGGAGATTTGCCTTTTTAAAGCATTGGTCTTATGTTGAGGGAAGTATATATTGAAGAAGACCTGAGTCATCTCATTCAATGTCCCAATAGATCGTGGTCTCAATGAGTATAGCCAACTTTTAGCTTTATCCTTTAAAGAGAAAGGAAAAAACTTAAGTCTCACGATATTATCAGTTGCATCTTGACTATGAAAAGTCGCAACTACTTCCTCAAACTCCCTAATGTGTACATATGGGTTTTCATTTTCCAAGCCATGAAATTTAGGGAGTAATTGTATCATCCCTGTTTTGAAATCTTGATGGCGAGTATTGGCTGGAAACACGATGCATGATGGTGTGGCTGTTCGGCTAGGATACAAGTAATCTTTAAGTGTCCTAGCAACATTCTCATTAAGGTTTTTAGCCATGTTAACAAAGTCTTCTAAATTCTCGTTTAGGCGTACACTAGGGTTTGATCTAGGCGAGGTTTCACTAACGGACATGGAGGGAAAGGGTAGCTCTACTTCGAGTCCCTTAATGAATCTGCCTCGTGAATCTCTCGGTCTAAGCATACACCAAATGTGTTAAAAGGAAATAAAAAAAAAACAGAACAAATAAAAGAAATTGGAAAATCAAAAACTCAAAGAAAGGAACAATAGTATCGTCTTGTCTTAGAGTTGACAATCTTCCTTGTATGTAAGCGTGTTTTTCCCAGCAATGACGCCAAAATTTAATTGCGCTCAAACTAATACGCAGTTATTTTGTATAGCTAAGGTGTCGATCCCATGAGGAAAAGTGATCTACAAAGGAAAAGTGCAAACCTTAACACGAACGATAACAATCAAGTGAGAAAATATGAATTTTGATAATGAAGTAATTGTGAGAAAATTGTGTAAATAGATTGAAGAATATAATAAAGGAACAACAAGGTTTTAGGAATCCACCCTAGGTTCGTTGCCTTATTCCAATCATGATTTAGTTGTTTTTATCTCGATTGCAAGTTTCACATCCCAAACAGGCAATCGGTAAATATTCAATCAAAGCATATGTAAACCCGAATGAAATTGATATGAATTACTCTTTACTTTTGATTTAAGCACACATGACCTATCTTATAGATTTATCAAGAAACGACAATATATCTTAATGACAATATCGTAGTAATGGACAAACCTAAAAGACAAATCTACCGGACTCAATCACATCCAAACAAACTTGACATAAGAAGAGCATGACTAAACTTATATCGATGAGAAAGATATAATCACCGGATTAAGAGAAAATCTTCTAATTAAATTAAAGAGTAAATCATAACAATGTTTTGACAATAAATCCCAACTACAACTGAATCAATAAAGAAAAATAAGAACAACTACACATAGGGATTCATCCTTTCGCCTTGATTGGAGATTAGTTGGTCATGGGGCTCATTCTTGAACACTTTGATGTAGGAGAATATAACAGTCTTCTTGTGTTTTTCAACCTTAATGATGTCTCTTCCAAAACCCTAAGTGATCTATTTATAATACAAAAGGTCCAAAGGTGTTTTAGGGTTTAAACAATCATTAAAGTCCTAATTAGGTCATAACTCGGAGAAGGGGATCGTGTGCGCACCGCGGTTCTCACTTCCTTGTGTCGCGGCTCTACCTGGTATTTGGTTTCTTCACTTTCTGGAGGCCGCGACGCACACTAAAGCTCCTTCCTTGCTCTTTTAGCTTGGTTCTGGAGGCCGAGGCTTAGATATTTTCCGGCCACAGCACACACACTCAAGACTTGATTTCTCTTCATTTGTCCTACCACAACTATGCCTTCACTCCAGTATGCCTCGAGTCTTTGTGCTTCAAGCAATGATAAATTTTCCTCCTCTTTTGAACTTAAAGTACCTGAAAATGCACAGAAATAGATCAATGATCCAAGAATGACACTTTAGAGTTGTTAATGTATAAAAGTGCAATTTAAACCTTGATCAACCCTAAAATGCTAACAATTAAGTTCTGTTAAGATACATTTTATGACTCTCATCAACCTGTCACCAAAGTGAATGGATACCCTATGTTTTTTGGTTTAATTGATTGAGTTTACGAAGGTTGCTTCATCATTCACTACAACGATGATCCTCAAATTTTATGCAGGAATGTCTGCGATGAATCAAATCAAGAAACATATCATTGCTTGGAATCAACAACATAATTTAGTGGAAGGGGTTATTGATATGCGTCATATGATAGTGCACCTAAAAACTTATGAGGATCCGGTTGTTGCTTGGTCCCATAGCAATCACAAGATCAATAATACCCTGTATCATATGTTCAAATGGATGCTAGATTTTAATATAAAACAATAATCAACATATGCAGCTGTGTGGGTCAGATTATTGGGCCATCCGCTTCCCTATTTTCATGTATCCTTTCTCAAAGGTATTGTAAACTCTTTTACTTATTTCTTCAAGATTCATGATAAGACACTCACCTTGGAAAGACATAGATGTGCGAGGGTATGCGTGAAACTAGATCTTACTTTCTTAAGGCCTTTTCATATTTGGATCGAGACAAGCAAAGATGATGGAACATTAGTGAATGATTCGAGACCTGTTAATCACACAAATTATAAACAGAAAGAAAAGAAGACAAGATTTACTCAGGTTCTCCCCAGAATAGGGTTACATCATGCCAGAAGTTTCTTATTATCAACCTCACAAATCTCTCGTTATAATGTATGCTCAGTACATAAAGAGTATTTATAAGCAACTTAAGACGCCCTAATTAGGATTTCTGCCCTGCTGTAGAACTACGGCTATTCATGGGCCCAAGCCCAAACTGCCAAGCAAAAAATCAGACCCAACTCATGTACAGGGCCAAAAAGTTTTGGGAACGCTGCCCCTAACCCCCGCCCGCCCCGTGGTGGTCTCAGGTTCTACAAATCTGATCCCGTGAAGTATACACCAACTCTAACAATCTCCCACTTGGTAAATACTTCACACACATGGAAAACTTTCCAGAACTCTGTTTCTTCAAGCCGATCTCAGTAGCACACCACTCAAACTTTGCCTTAGTAATCAAATATGAGTTGTTCATTATTATATTGAATTTTTCCAAGATTATAACATTTTCTTCAATCTTTTTCGAGATGAAGTGATATTGGATATCAGTATGCTTCGCCCGTGAATGAAATGCAGGATTCTTTGCTAAGAATATAGCACCTTGATTGTCATATTTCACCTTCACTGCTCATTGTTTAAACCCAAGCTCAGCACACAACCTTTGAAACCAAACCGCTTCCTTTCAGCATGAGTTATTGCCATATACTCTGCTTTTGTGGATGAAAGAGAAACAACACTTTGTCTCTTGCTCTTCCAACTCACCGCCCTACCAAATAGATTGAACACATATCCACTTGTAGACCTCCAGCTATCAATGTTTCCTCCCCAGTCAGCATCAACTGTTCCTACAATATCAAGATTCTTCTTATCTCCTATACCTCTATAACATAATGTAAGCTCTAACATACCATGAAGATATCTAAGAACTCTCTTGATTGCATTCCAATTCTCTTTCTCAAGATAGATATATATTTGGTCAATACTCCCACTGCTTGGGTAATATCTAGTTTCGCACACACCATAGCATACATCAAGCTTCTAACCGCATTAGCATAAGGTACGTGTGCCATCTCTTCAACTTTTTCCTCCGTCTTTAAACATTGTTCCACAGATAACTTGGTTCCCAAAGGCATGGGCGTCCCTACCAGCTCGTTTTCTGACATGTTAAATTTCTTCAACACTTATTCAATATACTTCTTCTTACTTAGCCATAGTTTTTGAATTTCATGGTCCCTTTTTATCAGCATGCACAAGATAAAGTTTGCTAGCTCTAGGTCTTTCATGTCAAACTACCTTGCTAACGATGCCTTCACAGTGCTAATTATCTTTTTTGTTATTTCCAATCAACAACATATCATCAACATACAAGGTTAAAATGATAAAATCAACCCCTGACCCTTTCACATAGACGCGGTGATTAGCATAGCTGTGAGTGAACCCAAATTAAATGGCATATATGTCGAACTTCTGGTACCATATTCGTGGTGACCGCTTTAGTTCGTACAAAGACTTTTTTAATTTACAAACTAACTCTTCCTTGCCTTTGCTCACAAAGCCTTCAGGCTGTTTCATGTAAATTTCCTCCTCTAAGTCCCTATGAAGGAAAGCTGTCTTCATATCCAGTTGCTTGACCTCTAGATCATAAGCAACTGTCATGGATAAGACAAATCTGGTATATGTCAACTTTGCTGCTAGGGAAAATATCTCACCATAGTCAATTCCCTCTATTTACGAATACCTCTTTGCAACCAGACGTGCCTTGTACTTTTCTACCATTCCATCAGTATTTGTTTTCTTCTTGAAAACCCATTTACACCCAATTACCTTTATATCCCTAGGCAATTTCACAAGGCTCCATGTTTCATTTTTGTCTAGTGCCTGCATTTCCTCTTTTATAGCATCCTTCCACAGATTTGCATCCTTCGAGGTCCTTGCCTCTTTCACTGTGCTAGGATCATCACCAGTAATATTTAAAGTATGTAATGCACTATACGAATACCTAATGGGTGGCCTCCTAACCCGTGTCGATCTCCTTATAACATGCATGGTCTCTACCTCTGAGCCAGCATCTAAATCCTCATAGTCTACATTAGAAACATGAATATCTTGCTCAGAACCCAACTGACTTAGTATCTAAAGTATCCGATGCAGTATGTCGGGTAGTCTCCCACTCTTTATCTCTTGGGCTAAGATCAATCTGAACTTGTTTTGGCTGTTCCGATACATCTTGGACAACTACCACATCCCTTTGCGTTTCTCTGAACACAACATCTCTGCTGAAAACTATACTATTATTTTTTGGATTCTATAACTTGCACCCCTGGACCCTATCTTTATAACCAATGAAAATGCACTTCACTGATTTGCTGTCAAGTTTGTTCCTATTTTATTTTGGCACATGCATATAAGCATCACACCCAAACACCCTAACATGAGCCAAACTCAGTTTCTTCCTGAATAGTGCCTCAAACGATGTTTGATCCTGTAAAGCTGATGTAGGTGATCTGTTCTTTAGATAACATGTCGTAGCCATAGCTTCTACCTAGAACTCCGGCTCCAAGCCTGCACGACTGAACATACTCCTCGATTTCCCTATGAGTGACAGAATGAGTCTCTCTGCCACCCCATTCTGTTGAGGGGCATATGGAGTTATTTTCTATCTTGCAATGTCATTTGCCACATAGAATTGCTCAAACTTGTCTGAGCAAAATTCCCCTCTATTATTTATTCTCAATACCTTTATCTTTCTTTCCATATGATTTTCTATCAATGCTTTAAACTCACAGAACTTATTAAATGCTTCAGCTTTACTCTTAATGAAATAAATTCATGCATACCTTGAAAAATCATCAATGAAAGAGACATAATACCTTGATTTTTCAAGAGATTGGACCGAAACTGGCTCAAACACATCACTATGTATCAAATCTAGAACACCTTTTACCCTCATGCCAACGGATTTAAAACTCAAACGGTTCTACTTGCCATGTAGACAATATTACAGAAATCGAATCCCATGGAGCAATCTGGGACTCCCTTCACCATCTACTTTGACGATAAAATAGATAGTCCATTTTCACCGATATGCTCAAGCCTCTGATGCCACAACATAGAGGACTTCGCCTTATCATCAGTCGCCTCCTCAGAGATAAAACCTCCACTGCATTGATTTGGTACTGTACTTCCCAGCAACCCGTACAACGTTCCATTCCGAACACCTCGTGCAATTACTAGCGATCCATGAGTCATCTTGCATGAATTTTTGTCACAGCTAAAATTCACTCCCCCATCTATCATCTTGCTGACTGACATCAGGTTCCTATTGAGGTCCAGAATATGCATCACACCCAAAAGTGGCTTGACTATCCAATCATTCATATTCAACTTTACTTTCCCACGACCAATAATTTTCACCGGAGAGTTATCTCCCAATAAAACATTTCCCCCATCAAAGGTTTCATACTCATGAAACTAGTCCATATGAGGTGTCATATGAAAAGATGCTCATATGTCAATTATCCAAACACTTCAATCTAATTGAACCAAACAGGATGCCATATTTAAGTCACCAGCATCATTATCATACTGGTTCATGTTTCCTAAATCTGATATCTTGTCTGTTCGCTTTTCAGGGTTCACACTCTTACTTTTGCAATCCTTTTTTAGATGCCCAAGCTTCCTACACTTCTAATACTTCAACCCAGATTTATCCATACTTTTCGATCTTCCCTTAAACTTGGATTTATCACTAGACCACTTATAGTCTTTATCATGAGTTCACTCTCTCATAGATAAGATGAGTTTTATGTACCCTGCCGCCTCATCTCCTCAGACAATAGGGCTTCCATGACATTCTCAAATGACAGATCAGTTATACCACTACTAATTACAACTATCAAGTTATCCCATGAATCAGGCAGTGAAAGAGCAGTGTAATAGCCTTATCGTCATCCGTCACATCAATATTGATAAATAATAACTGACCTATCAAAGTGTTGAACTAATGTAGATGAATAGAGAAAGAATTGCCCTTAGCCATCCGAAGGTTGTACAACTTCTTCTGCACAAACAGTTTGTTTACTAGAGATTTACTTTGATAAAGGCTTTCCAGCTTCTTCTAGAGATCTTTCACAGTCCTCTCTCTAGAAACGTTTATCAGGACAGAATCGACTAAGTATAGCTGAATCAGTCTTCTCCCACTCCGTGATGGTCACTGTAGATGATACCAAAACCACCATTGGCGATGCCACCTCTGCCATGGACACTACCCACATGCTCATCGTATTCTTTGGAATTTGATCGACTATCAACGTCCACAAATCCCTATCCATGAGTAGATCCTCCATATTCAGTTTTCATAACTCAAAGCTCTTCCCTCCAAACTTCTCGATTTCAATCTGTGATCCAATCGACATCTCTGATCGTTAATCCGTGAACACAAACCTCTGATACCAATAGAGCGATTCGAGATCTGTCAATCACAAGAATTATAAATAGAAAGAAAAGAAGACAAGATTTACCCATGTTCACTATAGAATAGGGTTACATCCTGCTAGAAGTTTTTTATTATCAACCTCACAAATCTCTCGTTACAATGTATGCTCAGTACATAAAGAGTATTTATAAATAACTTAAGACACCCTAAGTAAGGTCTAATTAAGATTTTCACCCTACTGCAGAACTACAGTTATTCATGGACCCAAGCCCAAACCGCCAAGCAAAAACCCAGACTTAACTCATGTACAGGGCTTGAAAGTTTCGGAGGCGCTGCCCTTAACCCCCACCAGCCTTGTGGTCGTCCAGGGTTCTTTAAATCTAATCCCGTGAAGTATGCACCAACTCTAACAATTAGGGGGTTAGCAGTCCAGATAAAATAGGGTTGTTATGTAAGTTAATTCGTGATAATAAGCCAACTTTATTAGTTATTATAAAGCCTAAACATAATGGGGCTTACTTAACCCAGTTTGCGAGGAAGCTCAAATTTCCTAATTTTTCTCATGGAAATCCTTATAATATGCATATATGTTTATTATAGAATAATGATATATCTGTTGAGGTGATGCATATTACTAATCAATCTATTTCAGTTAAGATTGAGTTTTGGGTAGATTCATCAGTTTGTTATGGCTCTTTAGTGTACGCAAAATGTAAAAGACAAAGCAGAAGGGATTTGTGGAGTTCTTTGAGTCGGTTTCGTTTTGCACTTAATGTCTCGTGGTTTATAGGGGTGACTTCAATGTTGTGGCAAATCTTGCTAAAAGTTGTGGTGTGTCGTTAATTTATTTGAATTCAATGTATGAGTTTACTGACTTATTGATAGCAATGGTTTGTTAGATTCGAGTTATGAAGGTAATATTTTCACATGGTCAAATGATCACCAAGATTCTTCTCGTTATAGGTGTTGACTTGATCAAGTTTTGATAAACAATGAGGTTTCTTTTTCTTTTTTTTTTAACTTTTCCACTACCAAAAGTTAAGCATCAAGTTAGTATGTATTCAATTACTCTCCAATAATTTCCTCATCTACTAGATTGGTAATTCTTCCCAAGTCATTTAGATTTTTTAAACTTAGAGTGAGCATGATAACTTTAAGGATTTTATTACAAACTATTCGGTGGCAGTTTTCCAAGGTCCACCAATGGCCATTTTGCATCAAAAGATGAAGTATGTTCGATAACATCTCAAAAGGCGAAATTGAATATTTTTGGCAATGTGAATGAGAAAATTCATGTTGCTCAAGATGATGCTGTTAAAGCTGAATTAAAGCTACATCTTGTCTTTTCAACGGACAATGTTACTAAACTTTGTGACGTAAAGCAAATGTTGGATAGTATGTTAAAAATAGAAAATTCCATAGCACAGGATAAAGCTCAAGTAAAATGGTTTCAAAAGGGAGACCATAATACTCAATTTTTTTACGCCTCAATTAAAGAGCGAGTTTTGCAGTCGAAGTTTAAATTAAAATTTGAAGGTGGTTTATGGGTTACTAACGATAACAGTTCGGGTGCAATTGCTTGTTCTTATTTTATTGATTTGTTCACATCATCTTCATAACAATCTTCCTAGACGTATCTCTTACAATGTGATCCAACTTTGATTACTAATGCTCAAAATGAGGCTTTATATGTGATCCCACAATGCAAGGAGGTGTATAATGCGATAATCGATTTGGACCCGAATGGTGCCCTTAATATTGATGGCTTTAGTAGCCATTTTTTTTTCGACAGTGTTGGGATATTATTCTTTTATAGTTAACTTGTTTCCCTGTGGAATCGACACTCCAAAGCTGTGCTACAACTACCGCGTTACACTTTGGGCGTAATCACATCTCCTTGGGAGTCTTGAGCTCTAAAGCTCTAGAAGGCGATCTATTAACCAAATACGCAGCAGTAGACACCCCCAAAAACATTTAGGTAATCCAGATCCTATAATCATGCACCTAACCTTCTCCCTAAGGGTCTTATTCATCCTCTCAGTAACTCCATCTTGCTGAGGGGTTTTCATAACCGTTCTATGTCTTAGAATCCCATTTAACTTACAAAATTGATCAAGTTCCTTGTTAAAAACTTCTAAGCCATTATCGGTTCTTAACACCTTAACTACCCTGCCCGTTTGAGTTTTTTCCAGCTTTTTCCACACCACTAACTTATTCAAAGCATCTGATTTATTTTTAAGCAAATAAACCAAAACTTTTCTAGAATAATCATCAATTAAAGACAGAAAGTAAATATTACCTCCCTGTGTTGGTGTTCTTGCTGGTCCCCAAAGATCCACATGAATGTAGTCAAGAATGCCCTTAGACTTGTGCACTCCAGTGTTGAAGCTAACCCGATGTTGCTTCCCAAGAATGCAACATTCGCAAAAATCAAGTTTTTTTACCTTGTCACCTTCAAGTAAACCATTCTTACTGAGAAATTGTAGGCCCTTTTCGCCCTTTTCGCTCATGTGTCCCAAGCGATTGTGCCAAAGGGCTGCCTTCTCCATCTCATCCATCAAGCTTATTGCTTGATCCTTGATGTCCGTGTCTCCGATCATTTCATAGAGACCATCATTCATTGTTGCTTTGATCACTATCAAAGATCCCTTGGTTACCTTGATCTTTCCTCTCTCTGCTTTGTATGTGTACCCCATGGAATCTAGCTGCCCCAATGAGATCAAATTTCTTCTCAACTCTGGAAGAATATCTCACATTCCTCAGCAGCCTAGTGACTCCATCAAACATCCTCAACTGGATGTCTCCCGTGCCCCTCACTTGGTAAGAAGTATCATTCCCCAGGAAAACCATTCCATCATCGGTTTCCTTGAAATTCTTGAACCAATCCCTGTGAGGGCACATATGGTAAGTGCACTCGGAATCTAAGATCCATTTTCCGTTGCCTTCTTGCTCCTTGCTCACATTTGAGCACATAACAAGAACACCATCTTGTTGTTCTGCCTCGGCAACCAAACCTCTCCATTCTTGGTATGGCTTCCTCCCTCATCCCTCATCATCTTCCTGTAATCTTTCTTGAAATGACCTTCCTTATGGCAGTAGAAACATCTTCTCTCTCCAAATCTCGGTTTGGAATGCGCTCTCCCATGGCTTTGTTCTCTACCTTTGTCCTGGTAGTAGCCATTTATGTTACTGCCATACCGAGTTGTTGGCCTTGCTCTAATGAACAACCCCTCTCCACTTGATGCTTTCCTCATCTTGGCATCAAGATTATTCGCAACTCTTTATCAGGACCCAAAAGCGAAGATTCATTTGTGAAGATACCTCTTATTAGGGAGAGTCTTGGTAAGAAACAACTCATCTAGTTTCTTCCAAATGACAACTGGATCTTCTGAGTCTCCATACTTCCTGGTCACACTATCCGACATGTGTAAAAAGATGGTGTTGTACTCCATCTTCTTCATCTCATTCCGCTGGACCTTCGTGAAACTTGCTGGAAAAGCGTCATCTTCTCCAATCGCCAAGTCCACCTTTTGTTGCATAAGAACCGCCTTGATTTTTCGCTTCCAAAGGACAAAGTCTCCCTTTCCATCAAACTTCTTAACAATGAAGTTTGAACTCATCTTGTGGAGAAAATCCCAGATTTATGCAGCACCCACAATTGTTTTCCAACTTCTTTTAAATCTCAAGAACACGATCAAAGATTGATCTCAATACCATTCTTGAATCCCTCTCAAGAACACGATCATATCTTGATCTCTACTCCGTTATTGAATCATCTCAAGAACACGATCAGATATTGATCTCTACTCCGTTCTTGAATCACCCAAGAAGTTTCCTTTAATTCTTGGAGTCTTGCTCCGATAACCCCCTGTTCTTGCTCCGATACCAGCTGTTGTTGAACCACAGCTCTGATACCACTGTTGGAAAATCACTTTCTTGCCGAATCCTAGGTTGTGATATTTCCAAACATCCAAGTCTAGAATGACTTGTAATAAAACCGAAACAAAACAGGAATCAAACCAATCAAAGAAAGAACATAAGAAATTGTTGTCGAGGTTCGGCAATGTGCCTACGTCGCCATGAGCTCCTCCGAGCTCTCTGCACTAAATCAATGGAGTTCTTACAATTACAGCAACACCTCTTCAAGAATCCTTAAGTTCTTAAAGAATGAAAGAAGAGAAAAAGAAAGTGATAAGGACTAGTGTTTGCCTAGAATTTTCCCCAAGAAAATTTCAATTACAAAGCCCTTGAATCCCCAGTCTATACTACTCTCTCTCTAAACAACCAGCCTCTCTTGAATGAGTCTCTCCTGTGTTTAGTGTCTTTGCACTCTCACACACCACGTGTTCTATTTCACACACATTCACATGTCATTTTCATCACACCTTGAATGGCTCCTAGATGACCCTTTATATATAGAGTAATGACTACCTCATCCAATCTTTGAGATCAATCTCAACCCTTAGATCTCAAGAACCAAAGACCCATGGTTCTCTAAGAGTCTAAGCAATCCTGTGCGTTTTAACTAAGTCCCACGCACCATCTCAAAGTGTTGATTCAAAGGTGTCAGGTGTGCCTCGTGCTGAGGCTTGGAACAGGGCGTGCTGAGGCTTGGATGGGCTGGGCCGCGGCGCGACCTGGAGGGGAGGAGTCCTGGACTTGCTGGAGGCTGCGGCGTCCAAGGCTGGGCCGCGGCGCACTGGGCTGACCTGATGCTGATGAAGCTTCATATTTCCATCCCGTTTAATCCTTAGACAAATACCAACAGTCGATACCTATTAAAGTTTCTTGTTTCATTTGGAAATTGTTCCATGGAGGCTTACTAGTTGATAGTAACGTTCAACGAATAGGCCTATCTCTTGCCTCGATGTGCACATGTTGTATCTTGTTAAAATCAGAATCATTGACGCATTTATTCATTGGCAATGAGGTTGCACATTAGGTCAGCCCAATATTATTTTAGCTTATTCACAATATTATGGTCACAGTGCTAATATGCAGGCTAAAGCTCAAGC
Source organism: Bretschneidera sinensis (assembly GCA_023935145.1). Classification (NCBI taxonomy): domain Eukaryota; kingdom Viridiplantae; phylum Streptophyta; class Magnoliopsida; order Brassicales; family Akaniaceae; genus Bretschneidera; species Bretschneidera sinensis. The sequence goes on along the minus strand of CM043705.1, from coordinate 28,778,844 downwards.
ATTGCCTGATGCGCATTGGGAATTAGTCTATTGTATTCGAGAAATTAATGAGTTGCTCCTATCCAATGTTTCTGTTCATCATATTTTTCGTGAAGGGAATCAGTTGGTGGATGTTCAGGCGAAACATGGGCATGCACATATGATTGGTGAGCTTTATTGGTCACTTAATACTCTTCTTGAAAATTGTAAGCTAGCTTTTGGGAATAATTATCATAATCTTAATTGTTTTATTTTTGGTGAGGCCTAAAGAACCGGTATGTACCCATCGTATATGGCATGTCTTTTTGTCTTCCTTATTTATACTCTATTTTATTCTATCAATAAAAAAATAAGGTTCTTGTTAAACCAAATTCACCTCAAGGAAGTGTTCCTTAGAAAGGAAAAGAAAAAACAAGAAAAATAAAACATATGTCGCAAATTAAGATGACAGAAAATGACATGGTTTAATCCCAAGGTCATCATTTCTTACCACTTGTACTCTCACTCAAAAAAGTTAAATAAAGCTAAATACTTTAGAGAAGAACCCGGTGTGTAACGCTCGAATTCGGATCAAATTATCACTTAAAAGCTAAATCCCTTTATTTGAGCGATAGGTAAATGGGTCGGGTTTTGGCAGGTCTAGTATTTTCATGAGTTGAGAACTTGAGAAATTTATTGGCAGAGATGTACGTAAGTCTGGTTTATCTTTGACCACTTTTCTTGTTTCTGAAACGAAATTAAACTAAATTTTTATCTAAATACAAACAGAAAACGTTAAAAAGGTATGTTCAATTCAACACACGTCCCTCAAGAATATGGATGGCAACTGAATCTGAAAACAAGTGTAAAGTTATCACAATTACCAGAGGAAACCCCCAAAACCAGCTAATGCATTCAATGGATTTGTAACAATTAGATGGGCACAAGTATCTTCTCCTCCTTTACTCCGAAAAGATTTTCACTCTTCAGCGCATGCCCTTGAAAGCTCTATCTCTCACTCATTATACCCACTATGGCCCCAAAAAGATGAACAATTCTGTTGATTATTCGATGACTAAACAGTTCTTTTTGTTCTATAATTCAACTTTAATACTGTAAACATCTCAAATTTTTAAGTATCAATTCATGGAGATTGATCAAGGCAGTATTGGTGGTGGTGGAGAAAGTCCTTCAAGGGTTCCTGCTACTTCATCTTCTTGTTCGGGTTCTAGGCAGAGGTTCTACATCGAGCTACGGCCTGGTGAGACGACAATAGTATCGTGGAAGAGGCTGCTCAGAGATGCAAACACGTCTCCTCCTGCAATTGAGCCCTCTCTGACCAGTGCCCAAGAGAGCCGTGAGGCTCAGTTCGCTCTGGTGAGATATTGATGAGAACCCGTTTGTGTAAATTGTTGTTTGATAGTAATTCTCAACTGGGTTTTTTTTTTCCTAGAATTGCAGTTTGTGTCAGTTTTATTGAATTAAAGTTATTTGCTGGCGTGGAATGGAAATTGCGCATGTGATAACCATTTCGTAAATTTAACCTATATTTGCTTTTAATGTATTTAATTTGATTGTGGAATTAAAGTGTTAATTATATATTTCAATGATCATTTTCTGCATGCTTATCTTTGTTGTATTGATCAGTAATTGGTTATGGTTGTTATTATGTATCTGAATGATTATTTTCTGTATGCTTAAATCACCCTCCATGCAGTATGCTTTAATGTAGATTAGTCATGGTTTCATGGATGTATAATAGAGCAATAGAAGTAACCAAATAGATACTGGATATGTTATTTAATGGGTCTATCTTCAATTGTTTATTGACCATGTGGGTTATGATTTCTATGTTAACTCTAGCTGCGCTTACGTAATTTTTCTCTATAATGTTCTTTCCCTCTCGGTGATTGGATGCTTCTACTTCTGTGATGTGATTACCTTTTGTAGATCAATAAACATTATATGCTTTGTTTTAATCTTGCTACCCTCAGTACTCATCACTGTATTCTTGGTCTTTGTTTTCTTACTATTGTAGCATTAAAGTTAATTGATCTGAAGTGTTCTATTTGCTTAGCTTATTAACTTGATAATTTAGCTTATATGACATTCCATGTAGATCCTAACGATGGCATTTCTGTAAGTTAGATTAGGATGCTTTGGTATTTGTGACTACAAATTCGTGCCCCAGTATTTCTTTCTTGGTGATTTGGTAGTCAAGATGATTCATTTTGAATGATGAGCCAACATATCTAGTTTTGCCACTGCACTTTTTAATCAGGTCTGTTTTAACATTTTAAAGGAAAATACCATTGGTGATTCCGTTATTTGGAATTTGTATTGAATGATGAGCTAATAGATCTACCTTTTCCCTTTGCACGGTGCATCAAATTTTTCGTGACATTCATAATGAAGATCCAGCTATTTTTGGAAGCGTGTAGTAGCAACATCATATTTTTCATTGGTTGGTATCCAAAGTTTCTTTTCGCTAATAATATCAAAGTATTAAATCTAGTTAACCAATGACATCTTTAACTAAAAAGTATTTCTTAAGAAGAAATATTTTACTGTTGATTTTTTTCTTTTTCTTTGTTAATCTAAATGCGATAGTGAGAAAGGGAATAAATCACCTTTGGGCTTTTAAGAGACACAAAGCAGGAAAACAAAAAATATAAAAGGAAAAAACCAAGTTGGGGAGCCAGATATAGTATCCTTTCCACATTACATCTAATTTTGGAAAGGATATATATTAAAAGAAAACTTCTATAAAATCTTTAGGGTGACAATGGCAAAAAAAAAAAAAAAAAAAGAATACAAACATTGTACATCAGACAATTAAATTAATTAATCACACCTTCTAGAGTAAATTGTTTAACGTTTCAAGTCTTAATTTTTAATTTATTGAAATTTTCTTTTCTAAGCTTTAGCTTTCCAAGCCTTTGCAATTTTGAGGCTTTTTTTTCTTAAAGAAGGTGCTCTATTGTCAACATTTAACACATTTCAGAAGGAGGAACCAGATGATCTCTGAATTTTGCCACTCTCCCATGGTCTATATTCGAGAGAGGATTATTTTTCTCTTTTTTGAGCTTTGGTTCCTCATGTGCTCATGGACTATCAATTTCTTGTTCTTAGGGCGTGGAATTAACTTATTTGAGTCTTATTTCTTAAATAAAGTGCAAGGGGCCATACAGGCCTTTATTGTTATGTATGGCATGTCATCAGTCATTAGAACACAATTCAGCATGTGAGAAACAAATGGCTTCTCAACACTTCTCTTGGGGGAAAATTTGTTTTTGATGTCACGTTCACATCTCTTCAATGATTCCTCCTCAAAAGCCTATAAAACTCATTTGCAAGCTCAATCTACCAAGTTTAAGATGATCAAACACTTTAAAAATTGTTTTCTGGAAGAGAAGACTTTGCTTTCAATATTTCTTCTGAGTTGCTTGGTTAGGGCTAGATAATGTAATTTGAACCTATAGCTACCTTGACGATTGAAAATGAGTTTTGTTGGTGAACTGAAGTTTGAATTCTTCAAGCCTACTAAAATCCCTAAGTTTCCTATCCTTATGTACTTGTGTCGATTCACTTGTAATCTTGGAATGGTTGAAAGGCAAGTCTTTGAAGCTGTAATAGGGATTGCATGACCAGATCTGCGGTTCATTTTTGCACTGGAACTTTAGAGTAGAAATCCCAAGCTTCTTCTATGGATATTCATAATATCCAAAGAAGATATTTAAGGCTAAAATGTCTGAAACAAAATTGGTTTCTGGCTAGAATACCGAAGAAGAGAGTTGTTCTTATTTATCTGAAAATTTCTTTTAGCCAAGAAGATGGGTTTCAATCTAATAGTTGTCTGAATTTGTGCTATTTTTCTAAAGGGTCACAGGGGTACTTTTCGACACCGAATTTTTTCGCCCTATGATGGCACTAGCTTCCTTGAAACTAGTTAGCCAACCCAATACACCCACGAAGCACGAGCACACGCAAGTGTTCATAGGCGATAAGGCTTGCAATGGCCAGGTGCTAGCACACTTACTCCCATAAAGTGCTTCACTTGCTAGCACCCCTTTTTGCTCCCACTCTCTCTGAAATCATTGATCCCGAAATATCCCACAATTCCAAGGTTCCCAGAAGCCTGAATGATGAATGGATGTTTATAACCATCAGCTTGACACCATTAATCGTAGCAGCATCGTTTTGGATTTGCACCATGCGGTTTTGTTTTGTAGCAACCGTCCCGCACCGAGCTTCCTACCTTGTGCACATGCCTAATGACTTATCCCACCTATTGTTTACTAAATTAATTTGGCCAGATTGTGTCACCAACGTGAGCCTTTTTGCCTCCTGCAATGCCAACCACCTTTGTGCGTGGTCGGTCTAGCTTAGTTCCGGTCTTTATCCAACCTTAGTCCAGCTTTGTTTGTCTCAGCACCTGACTTGGTCCAACTTTGCTCAGCCCGCGACCTTCCTTGGCCCAGCTTCACTCCGCCCGCAACCTATCTTTGGTCCAACATCACTTAGCCCGCCACTATACTTGGTCTTGTCCGAAGGACCTCCCGCTACCTAGCCTTTCCCAAGGCCAGCCCATATCAATCACCTTGATAGGGTCCTGATCCCCCCCCCCCCCCATAGATCAGATTTCCAGCAAAGTCGAAACCCGTTCGAAGACCTAACTGGCTCAACAAGCACATTCCGAATGTCGCCTGTTTAAATATTTAAATGATCATAAGCTCTCCCTCAAGTGTTCCACCTTGGCCCAGTGCCTGCATACAGCCCTCATTCATTTTAGCGCTGAACATCATTTCGTAATTTGAGGTATATGTTTATATATACATAAATCATGCATGCATATTAATCTTATTATAACATAAGCCTGCCCACATTGTACCCGTACCATGAACTAAAACGTATTGTTTCTAGGTTCAGTAGGAGGTTGGTTGTCAGTTTATGATACTTAGATTCAGAGATTAGATTGAGATTTTATCAATATTTGATTTAATATTCATATTTTGGTAGTTTTTTTTTTTTTTTTCATTTTTGATTTTGGAACTAAGAAAAGGTGAAAAATAGACTATATACGTCGCATATGCCAACTTGATACCTCATATGATATCTAAATTTGAATGAAAAAAAGGAATTTGCTTTAGTTCTTTCGTTATGATAGTATGACTATATGTAGGTCCAAAACATGCATGTCCATAAGTTTCCATAAAATTCACTTACAAAAGAGAGAAATTAAAGCTCCTAGTACCCAATACCCACTATGTAACTCTTTGCACTGGCCTATGTGGCAGCGATACGTGTGTCCTGAGCTGTGATCTGAAATCATGTCTTAGCGGAACACTTCTTCTACATTTCTTTCTTTGGATTTGTAGGAACTCAGCTTTGAATAGATGATTGTTTATTTATTTTTTAATATCAAAAAAAATATTTCAAAAACAACTTTGATAGATTTTGTTAGGAAACTTACTCCAATTAATTTATTTAAGTAATTATTGGAATCATACAGGCCTTATCGTCATCACATCTTATAGATCCCTTGTATGAGGTGAAGTAAACAAAGTACAGGTCTTTTTCTATATCGTGTGGCGTGAAAAAGTTACTGGATATTAATATATGTAGTTGCAGATCAGAGCAGATGCTTCCAATGCCAAAAGTGGAATATTTCGGCCGAGATGAAACCAGATTCTCTGCCATAGAGCATTCACTAGAGAAAAGTTTGTTGAGTCTGTCATGCCTCCTTACTTTCTTCTACTTTAACTTTCTGTTATTATTTGCTTCTTGTTTACCTGTCTTATCTCCGAACTAAGTCACAAAACACTGCCATAAGAACCTTGTGACTGATCTGGCCTAAAGCCTTTTTTAACCTCAAAATTGAAGGACCATGGAATTTCAATGTGCAAATTTGTGACTGCTTCTAGAGGTAGCTGTTTTCTTGTTTTTGGGTAACATTTTTAATGAAGGGGATTTCTTATGCATATCCTTGGCATACCTCAATTCCATCTACATTTTACCACTTCAGCTAATGCCTCTATGCATTTTGTATTGTTCCTAAATAATAAACGGTTTCTTTGCTTATTTGCTTTTCTTCTTTTAAAAACTCGGAATTAAACTTGTGCTGAAATTTAGGTAACTCAACTCAGCATTGTCGTTATTTTGTTTTATTAACAAGTCTTCATGTTTAGAAAACAATCACTAGAAGTCTATGGAAGAAGTCTAGTTTTCAATATGTGGAGTGATGAGTCATCTCCCTCGTGCCCTCTTCTTCTTTTCTGTGTCTTCCATTTGGGTGAGTTGTGCTGAATAATATTGGAAGCTAAGCAACATCATACAGCCAACTTACCTTTTGAAACATTTGAAGTGCAGTATTTGCTAGTTTCTGGAACATTCTATGTTGGAAACTCAACAAAAATTTTGGGATTTGGTAACCATCAATTGAATCAATCAATAGCTTTATGGGATAGATCTGGCCGTCTAAGCACTATAGAAGAGTGAATATTAGATATATTAGGAGAAACATTTTTTACACAACACATTGTTGCTTTCTTTCAATGAAGTTTGATTCTTTTCCCCAACTCTCTCCGACTAGGGCTTATTTGAGTTGGCTGTAAAAGGTTTTTGTTTTAACGTAAACATTTTTGTGAGATGTTTTAATACTTACCATGTACTAGAACTTCATAATTAGAAAATTTGTAAAGACTAAACTCTCTATTTAAAATTCTAACGGCAAAACAAATCAGGTAAAAGTCTTTTGAAACCACTACTCTTTTCCATAACATTTTTTTTATGAATCTTTTGTGTAAATTTGAAATAAATTAAATTCAATATTCTGGCTTAGATTTGTATTCTCTTATTGGAATGCTATTAAGTATGGAGATATATTTAGTAAAATCTAGATTTCCTAAAGCAAAAATTAATATTCAGCCCAGCCAAGGAATTTTTATGTTCTGGGAAAATCCTATTAGTTTGGAACGTTTTATAAAAGAGAAGTAAAAACTATTAAAGTGTTTCTATACATTCTTTCTTTTTTCTCATCCATTTGTTGGTCCTTAATGTTGGAATTTTGATCAGGCGTTGTGGGACTGCTTTAATGACTGTTTGTGTTTAGAGATTATATGGTTCTTTGTGTCTATGTCTGAGCCCTAGCTGAAAATTCTGGATTATACAATTTCAGGTCTGATGTGTCATTTTGATGTTGTTGTTGGTTATATTTCCTTGTAGCTTTAATATGTTTGACCTGTGTGAGAAATATGACGGAAGTGCATTGGTTAAAAAATCATATAGGCTTATCTTTTTCCAAGGTTTCTTTCTTTCCCTCTTTATCCTTTTATAGAATGACTTTTGCAGAACATTATGCATATATTGTCTTATTTATTAGCTTATTAGATCCACGTGTAATAAATCTGTTAGCTGTGATGGATGCTTTCGTTTCTTATTTCCAGTTATGATAGAATAGTTAAATTGTATCTTTGTGACATTACTTTTGAACCACAAGTGGCTTTTAATTTCTTAAGAAAAAGTTGCTTTAAGCAAGGATTAAAGACAATCCCAAACATTGCCCATATTATCACTTCATGTTCATTTGATTCTATTTATGCAGGAGGGGTGTTTTCAAGATGACCGGTCCATCACTAAACAAAATGGTTTTTTTGTGAATACAGGGAAATCGGTACACAAGTCAGTTCTTTTTCCTTATATTTCAAAATTGTTCACATTATATATATATATATATATATATATATATGTTTTTTAACTTTGTTTAGTCTACTTAGAGTATATGGATGTTCTATCATTTGCCATATGTTAAAGTTTTGATTAATTATTCCAAAAGCTTTAAACAAACTTAAATCACTCAAATGATTGAATTTCTTTGCGAGTTTCTATGGTTCTATACAGTCTTTTCTTTTGATTTACTTTTATTCACATTGGTCAATGTTCGAAGTATAAATGCTGACCTCACTCGTTATGTAGAGTGCTTAAGGTGAATGTATGCATTCACTTTTTTTTTTTCTTCGTATGTTTGAATGTAATGTAAACAAGCTACAAATGCCCATACTTCCTGGTCAAATTCACACATGCATACTAAGTTTCTCATAATAAATGAACTTACAAAAACAATTTTGACTTTTCTATGAGTTTTGTCCTTGCAAGTATGGAAAGTCATAAAATGTACTTTTGATACGAACTAAATTTGGGTGGGATGATGATTCTCGGTGGTAGGGATGATGAAGACGAATTTTGACGGTGAATTGTATGGAAAATGAAGATAATTGGTACTAATTAATGGCTAGTGACCAAACCCTTAAGAAAGATAGAGAGAAAAGAGAGAAATTACAAACTAAAAGGTTTATTTAATCTTCATTGATTCTACAAATGGGTGTACAATGCCTTATATAGACTATGAGAGATATATACAAGGAGTAACTAACTACCATTCTAACTACTTAATTAATTAACAAACTATTAACCAACTACTAACAAACAAACTAATATTTTATTTTATTGACATGGTCTCTAATTGTAATTCTATTCATATCATTGCCCAACCCATCAAATGAACCTTGTCCTCAAGGTTCAAGTAATGCTTGCATTCCAATAATAAATTTCATCAATGAAACCAATATTACAAAACAAGAAAAGAACTTGGAATTATGTGATTATCTTTGCCTCTTGCACATACGAAAGACTAGAAGCATCATAAAGCTCAATCAAAATCACAATAGTTCTTTTGCCCTTAGTAAGAGGACCATACGCATAATAAAAAATTTCTTGCTAATGATAGATCTTGCATAACCAACATTAGGGCCATTGGGATTTTCATACGTTGCTTTGGGACCACTAACTCCAATAACCATACTTGCATAACCACTCAGGCCATAACCCACTGTATTATATGCTACTCCATAACCATAGCATGTGTCGAGTTTCTTTCCACCATTTCGAGTAACAACACAATCATTCTCATCATCAACAATTTTATCAACGATCTCGTGAGTGCAAATTTGACTATACTTACCAATGTCAACTCTACCACCATCTACAAGCTTAGATCGGACCCAATTTCTTGTTCTTGTTGTATTAGTGTAGTATCTTGATTTTCTTCTTCAAGAATTTGAACTTGCAGCATCTCTTGTGCATAGACATAATCTTCTTCTTGTTGAGATGACAAAGAGAGAATAGAGAGAAAATCTTGAATTTCCTCAATACTAGCAACACCCGAATCAAGCCGCACAATTTCTTTTTGTTGTTGTAGTGTAGAATCATGATTGTCAAAATCAAAGTATCCAAATCAATACTTTGAATCCTTTCCATCTCCTTGGAAATTTCTTCTTCAATTTGTGGGATCATTGGATCATGTAGATTTTGTTGTTCCATTGCATATATGCAAAAAACCAATGTGTTGTATTTGTGGAATAACCGCTCCATGGATTTGAATTGAGAAGCTTGAAGTGGAAGGAATTAAGGGAGATGAGTAAATTGATTCAAGAACAATAGAAGTTCAAGAATTTGGTACAATGAAAGCACTAAATGATACGAAGTAGATTTGGGTGGGATGATGATTCTTGGTGGTAGGGAAGATGAAGATGAATTTTGATAGTGAATTGCAGGGAAGATGACGATAATTGGCATGTCTAGTGACCAAACCCTTAAGAAAGATTAAGAAATGAGATGTATCCACGAGTATAATTTGAATAGAGAGTTATGCACAATAATAGTTAATAAGATAACATGAGTTTTGACAACCAGTAAAGTCAATAATCATAGTTTTTTATAAGTAAAATTTTATTGTATAAAAAGGGCACCAAGAGGGTGGAACTCAAAGCCAACAACTATTTACAATAGAGGAAATCCACAAAATCTAATATATCATCATCATTTACGAAGAAATTCCCTTTCCAAAAATTGAGAGTATTGAAACAATTATCTCAAATATTTTCAATAGGCTTTTCTACTTCATCAAAAGCTCTCCAGTTCCATCAATAATCATATATTTTGGAATACATAAGTTCTAAAATATATCTTGAGCTACTCTTCTTCCCTTCTTGCATCTATTAAATTTTTTAGCTAAAAGTCCCTCCTCTATCTTAATTGATAAAATAATTTTGGATCGCAAGTTTCGGGGATCCGTGTGAACATACCATGAATAGGAACGTAAGATCTGGATCGCAGTTCTTAGAGAGGTATTGGGATCTTACTGATTATGGTTTAAGCTATTATAGCCTCATAGGAGAGTGTTAAAAGGTATTTCCACATAGGTGGTGATGTCATTTTCTATAAATTGTATGTTGTTAATTAAACATGAAAGCACTTAGTTACAATCACCAGCATCTATTAATTTTGTACAAGAAGAGAAAAATGCTTATATTGATATCCAGTATAGCATGATGAAAGCAAAAGTGCTAACTAACCTGATCTGACCAGCACTTGGTTACAATCACCAGCATCTATTAATTTTGTACGAGAAGAGAAAAATGCTAATATTTATATCCAATATAGCATGATGAAAGCAAAAGTGCTAACTAACCTGATCTGACCAACACTTTTTCATGACAGATCATATTACGTTCATTTTACTAGCCCTTAGGAACAACTTATCAATCACAATAAATTCGTGGAGAGAGATAGTTTAATCCCATAAAAATAACCGGGTCATGGCTCAAAGGTTTACTGTCGGGGCAATTGTGATTGACCATGGTGTCATTATGATGCCATAAATATATTCATGTGATCTGCATTTTTTAATCCCATAGAGTCCCCATAACACATTCATGTGTATTGAAGGAAAGTTAGAGTTAATGTTGTTATTGGCGATGAGTGTATCAAAACATATCCAGGTGCAGAGTCTAATTTCTGATAGCTACATTAGTAAGTATAGGACATTGAACAGTAGTTGAAAATATAAAATATATTAAATTGTGAAGTGTTATAACAGGGTGCTTAGTGTCACAGGAAACAAGCATATGTTCTTAGGATGAGTCTCTGCTGCAGCAGATTCTCAACACTTCTTGCAAGTGTATTAGCTGGCTGAGTTGCATTACCAGGTAGGTTTCTGGAGCTCCCAGTTTAATTGCTTGTCAAAGCAGTGCTTTCTGGCTTTTTATGAAAATTGCTCAAAGGAGTCAATCTGATCAGGACTTCATTGTGGTCAATGGTTCCACTGGTCTGACCAGCCGATCTGGTCCCAGTTTCAAAGTATTGCGAGTGTTTAGTAGATAGAAAAAGGTTATCAGTTTATCATTCCTGTTACCATAACTAAGTTTTGTTAATTTAACTATATGGTGCAAAATTGAGCATCTAATGGATGGTTTGTGAAGTTTACTGGTCTGGCACTCACTGGTTCTACTAGTTAACATTATTTTTAATTTGTTCTCAAATATCATTTTGATTATACTTAAAGTAATTTCTTTACTTGATTGTTGATCTCACTTATAATTTTTTGTACTGAACTGCCAGAAATGAATCCATCTCTTCTGCTAATTGCCAATCCAAAAAACGATGGAAAAATATGACAAAAGCTCCAGGAGAGACAATTGATGATCAAATACCCAATAAACATGCAAAATTGCATGCGAGGCTGAACATTAGTGCGGGGAATGCACCGTTTATGGAGCAATCTTCTAGTCAATCACATAATGTAGCTGGTAATAGTGAATGTAATCATTATGGGAAATTGCAGCATCCATCGAGTTCTTCAATAATATTTCCTTTGAAGAAAGGTGCTGATAGTAACGCTAAATCTGAGTATTTTTCATATTCAGGAACCTCAGATCTGGATGTTTCTGTATTTCCTATACATTCAAACGAGACTGATAAGCATAGAACTGGGACCACCCAGTATCGGAATCTAGGAAACAGTGTGAAAGATGAAAGTGAATTCTCTTTTACTACACACCAGAAAAATCTGGACAAAAATTCTTTTAAAAAACTTGAGTCTCGAGCCAAAAGATCTGTGACTGAGGCCAATGAGCTGGAATTCACTAAAAATTTGCAGAGGGAGAAGAAGGCAAGTAAAGGACTGCCTGACCTCAATATTCCTGCTTCTCCGGTGCAATTAGTGGCAAGTATTTCTCTTGAAAATCACATAAAGTTTATGAATATATGTCTGGAGCTTTGTTTCATCTTGGTTTGCCAAGACCCGATGAATATCCTTTTAGGCCATTATTGCATGCGACGTTGAATATAACTGGGTCCAATTCTTTGACAATGTAATTTAAGTTCAAACCAAACTTTTCTTATATTCATTGTTTTATCTTTTTATTTATTTAAGTTAATGAGAGAACTATTGTTTACAGTGAGCTATCTCTGTTGTTTCAAAAATCTTTTTTCCCTTTGTGCTTAGGTAATTCTTTTATAAAAGCACTCCAAGTTTCAACTTCCATCATGAATATGATATATGTATATCCCAGTGGCATGGGTTGAATAATTTTTTCATGTCATCATTTGCATGACACTTGGCATTGACAGGTTTTAGGTTAAAATCTTCCAAATGAAAAGAAAGGGGAAAGAAAAAGCTCTCTCCATTTTTATTATTTTCCACTCATTAGGTTTAAAACTATTTTTGGATAAGTGTAAAAATAAATTAAATATTTTTTCATTTGGTTTGAAGTTACCAGCGCAGCTGTGCTTATGGCACCCAATTTCATGAAATTAGAAATTATATGGTAGCAAATGTGGGGTATGCTTGATTGTCTTATGTCATAATTTTTCTCTCTTCTTTTCTATGTTCTTTAAGGATGTAATCTCTCTTCTCTCTCTCGCTCTCTCACAGACACATACTCAACTTCTGTTCTATTACACTGTACAACTTGTAAGACATGTTTACTTACATAGTACATTCCTTATTTTGGACATGCCATTGTTTGCAACTTTTTAATGAATTTCAGACACACATTGAACTTCTGTTCTATTACACTGTATTGTAAGACATGTTTACTTGCATGGTGCATTCCTTATTTTGTACATGTCATTGTTTGAAACTTTTTAATGAATTTCAGTGTGTACATTGTGTTGATTTTTTATATCCAACTTTGGCAGAAAAGTCCTTCTATGCATTTACAGAAAGTTTCTAGTTTGAGGCCAAAGGGTAACATGCTGGAAAGGGCAATCAGGGAGTTAGATAAATGTGTTGCGGAATGTGAGTTTGCTAGTTTATGGGGATATTTAAAAATCTTGATTATTTTAGGAAATTTGGAGAAGATTTCATATAACCAGCTGGTGTTTCTTTCTCTAATAAATGTATTTCCTTGACAGCAAGACCACCGAGTTTGGAAGTTCAAGATGGCGATACTTCATCGGTAGCTATTAAAAGAAGATTGCCCCCTGAAGTGAAGCAAAAGCTTGCTAAAGTTGCCAGACTAGCGGTAAACAAGAATATTTTCTGTTTGTTATTTATAGATTCTATTTAAGTTTTGTTCATTGTTTGATCTTGTTACAAGTCCTAATAGGATTCTTAATGTGTCCTAATAAGCTTAGATTATATTTATCTTATCTAATCATTATGTCTTAGTCCTATTAGACTTAGTATTCACAAGTCTATATATATATATATATATTGGGCCAATTGTGTTCTATTAAAATTAAGAATCAATAAGACAGAGTTTCTTTTCGTTCTTACTTTCAACATGGTATCAGAGCACTCAGCTCCTTTGGGTGATACATAAAACCAGAGTCACCATTCGCCGTCGCCGACCACCCACACGTCGTCACCACCACGTCTCCGATGCAGCTGACCACCGTTTGAATCGGAACTCTCCGATCTTTACGGATCTGGTACCCACGCGCCGTTTTTCGGCCATCTTCCCCGATCTCGGCCTGTTTCTTTCCGGCCTTCCTCTTCAACAACAAAGCTGTTTCCGGGTGCTGTTCCAGCTCCACATGGTCATCAGAGACCACCTCATGGGTCGCCTTGCTCTGGCGACAAAACCTCTTTGTTCGACGCTCCAATCCAGCCACACGTGATCATCTGTTTGTAGCCTTAACCCGTTTTGAAACGGATTGACCCAGATATGTCATCCAAACCAAGCAACCCGAACTGGCCTAACAATCCGAACCGGTCTAGTAGCCGAACCAGCCTAGTGACCCGACCCAGATCCATCGGGTAAACCCAAAAAAAAATGAGCATCTCTCTATCCTCTTAATTTTATCTTCTATGTGTGGAGAATTTTTTTTTTACCTTTCTTTTAGGACTTCACCGTGGAATCCAAGACTATCTTTAGTGTGTCTCCTCATCCGAGTCCTCATATTATTACTACTCAAAAGTTGAATAGTAGTAATTATGTTCAATGGTCCAAAGCAGTATATAAGTATGTCACTGGTAAAGGCAAACAAAAACTTCTCACTGATGATCTGCCTACCAATCCAGAATTGTCTGATACATGAGAACAAGAGGATTCCTTACTCATCATCTTATTATGGAATTCAATGGAACCTCAAATTGCCGACTTATGCACAAATCTTGATACCTATAAGGAAGTTTGGGAATACATTCGTCTATTATACTCTAGCAATCTTAATCGGATGTATGATGTGAATGCCAAGTTCTTTCATGGCCAGCAAGGTAATCGAGATATTATTGAATATTTTGTTGATATGAAGATGATGTCTTTAGAATTGCGTACTTTGATGCCTATTTCAGCTAATGTAGAGGCCATGCAAAAATACTAGGAGCAAGTCGAGGTACTCACATTCCTAGCTGGTCTAAAACCTGAGTATGGACCAATTTGATCCCAAATACTAGGAGGCAGAACTTCCTACATGGTTTGAGACTTATGCTCATGTGCTACGTACAGTTTCCCAAGCTAGTACCAATGGATCTTTGGTTGACAAATTTGCCCTGCTTAGTCATGCTTGGAAAGGTGACCGAGTGGATGGTACTAATACTAGTATAGGTCGTGGTACTGATAATATAAGTAGTCGTGGTGGCAGAAGGAGGTCGTGTTTCATTTGGTCGTGGTTCATTTGGTTGTGGTGGTGGTCGAGGTTCACTTCATCAATGTACGTACTATCATCGTTTTGGGCATACTTAGGACACGTGTTGGAAATTAGTTGGTCGGCCCATGGTTGCTAATGTTATGACTTCTGGTTCTATTGAGTATGGATCTACCTCAAATTTCGTGCCCTCAACTTCTATGATGATTTCCAAAGATGAGTATGATGAACTCTTATAGTGTAAGGCA
Organism: Bretschneidera sinensis; assembly: GCA_023935145.1. NCBI lineage: Eukaryota > Viridiplantae > Streptophyta > Magnoliopsida > Brassicales > Akaniaceae > Bretschneidera > Bretschneidera sinensis. Next base: position 28,763,707 of record CM043705.1, on the reverse strand, counting down.
ACCAGTCAAACATTTTCCTCGACTGCTCTTCCCACCAAAAAGGTACACCAAAAGCTTGTCTATCATCTAGTAACTCTTCATATATACCTTGGGTCCTTAACTCTGCAGCTACTGATCATTTGTCAGTACCATTGATATTTTCTCTAGTTTTTATCACTCTTCATCTTTGCCTGTAGATAGATCTAAAACCACTACAAGTGGCATTGGCACTGTGTGCCCTAGTTCTTCTATGCCTTTATCTTATGTTCTTTATGCTCATTTTTCCTAGTATAATTTGATATCTGTTAGTTAACTTACAAAACGTCTTAACTGTTCAAATACCTTTCTTCCTGATTCTGTTCTTATCCAGGATTTGAAAACAAGGAAGACGATTGGTGGGGGGCATGAATCGAGCGGCTAGTATTACTTTGATCCTATCCTATCACACATTGCTTGCTCAATTGACGTGTCTCTGCTTCATATCCATTTCCGTTTTGGTCATCCATCCTTAGAAAAACTGAAGAAGTTGATTCCTATTTTGAGTTGAGTTTCAACTTTAGAGTGTGAGTCATGTCAATTAGGTAAGCATCATCGTGTGTCATTTGCTTCTCGAATTAATAAACATGTGTCTAGTCCTTTTATGTTAGTACATTCTGATATTTAGGGTTCAAGTCGTGTGACTTCCAAACTTGGATTTCGGTATTTCGTTACATTCGTGGATGATTATTCCAAGCTTACCTGGTTTTATTTAATGAAAGACTGTTCTGAGTTGTTTTCTATTTTTTGTGCTTTTTGTGCTGAGATACAAACCCAATTTGACTTATCTATTAAGAGTCTTCGTAGCGATAATGTTCATGATTATTTTTCTGAGTCTTTTACATGACTAAGTCTGATATTATTCATCAGTCATCTTGCTCTCATACATCCCAACAAAATGGGGTTGCAGAACGAAAAAATCGTTATCTTATGGATACTATTCGTACTCTCTTATTTCATATGTATGTCCCCAAATTGTTTTGAAGTGAGGCCATTATGACTGCATGTTACTTAATCAACCGTATGCCATCCTCCATTCTTGATGGCAAAACCCCTCATTCCGTGCTTTTTCCTAAAGATATTACTTTCCACTTACCTCTTCGTGTCTTTAGGTCCGTTTGTTTTGTTCATCAGCTTCGTCCAGGACTTGACAAACTTGATCCTCGCTAAGTGTATTTTCTTAGGTTATTCTCGTACACCGAAAGGTTATCGATGTTACAGTCTCTCATTGCAAATGTACTTTGTTTGTGCCGATGTTACATTCTTTGAGTCTACTCCGTATTACTCCGAGTCTTATTCAATCTCATATCTGGCTGATTCATTTTCTTGTCCATTATCTGAGGATGATCATTGTATTGCTCTTTGTAAAGGTAAACGTTTATGTACTGTTTATCCGATTGCTAATTTTGTGTCTTATGATCATTTATCTCTTTCATATACTTTGTTTGTTACTTCGATCTCTTTTGTCTCTATTCCCAAGTCTATTACAAAAGCTTTGTCTCATTCTAGGTGAAAAGTAGCCATGGATGAAGAGATACATGTCCTAAATACTAAATACATGAGACTTGATTCCTCTTCCATTCGGTGGTTGTTGCGGGGGTATACTGTAAAGGTTCATCTTGATGGTACTATTGTGAGATTAAAAGCTCGCCTAGTAGCAAAAAGGTTGAAGACAAAATCTGTTTATATCTTTTATTACTTCTCAATACTGATTTACAGAGATTACACCCTATTATATAATACAAAGGGAAAAAACTAAAAAAGGAAAAAACTATTCTTATGGAGTGAAACTCTTCTAATCACACAATCAAATTCCTAACTAATTGGAACACTAATTATACAGAATAACTGGGATTTCTATACTCCCCCTCAAGCTGGATCATATATGTTGATCATGTCTAGCTTGCCTATGAAATTATCGAAACTTTGTTTGGAAAGACCTTTGGTGAAGACATCTGCAATTTGATCTCTCGTAGGAACATAAGTCATGCAGATAATACCCTTCTCAACCTTTTCTTTTATAAAATGTATGTCCACCTCTACATGTTTGGTCCGGTCATGTTGTACTGGATTAAGCGATATACTGATTGCTACTTTGTTATCACAATAAAGTTTGATAGGAAACTTTACTGTGACAAACAACTCTTCCAAGAGTTTTTTTAACCACAAAACTTCACACATTCCTTGTGCAACAACTCTAAACTCTGCTTCTGCACTGCTCTTAGCCACCACATTATGTTTTTTACTCCTCCAGGTTACCAAATTTCCCCATACAAATGTGCAATAACCTGTAGTAGATCTTCTATCTTCAACAGACCCTGCCCAATCCGCATCTGTGAAAACTTCTACATCTCTACACTCACTCTTCTTGAAGAATAATCCTTTCCCTGATGAGCCCTTAAGATATCTGAGTATCTTATATACTGCTTCCATGTGGGATTCCCTTAGTGAATGCATGTGCTGAATCACAACACTTACTGCAAATGCGATATCAGGTCTGGTGTGGGATAGATAGATCAGCTTCCCAACTAGTCTCTGAAACCTGTCTCTGTCAACCAGATCACCATATTTTGCCCTTTTTCCTGCTTCGATTGGAGTATCACTTGGCTTGCAGCCAAGCATGCTAGTTTCTGTCAGTAGGTCAAGGACATATTTTCTCTAGGAAACACTAATTCCTTTCTTTGATCTTGCAATCTCCGTTCCCAGGAAGTATTTCATTTGTCCATGATCTTTAACTTCAAACTTTTTGGCCAGAATATTCTTCAATCTCTCCATTTCAACCATATTATCCCTAGTTAGGATTATATCGTGGATATATACAATCAAAATTGTTTTTCTTCTATTTTTATTTTCCTTGAAAAACATAATATGATCCGATTGGCCTTGTTGATATCCCTGACTCTTCAGTACTTTGGCAAATCTGCCAAACCATGCTCTAGGGGACTACTTAAGGCCATATAGAGATTTTCTGAGTTTGCACACTTTGTTATCTTCACGTCTTTTATTGAAACCTGGTGGAATCTCCATGTAGACCTCTTCTTCTAACTCGCCATTCAAAAAGGCATTTTTAATGTTGAGTTGTTGGAGAGGCCAGTCTAAGTTTACTGTCAAAGATAGGAGGACTCGAACTGTATTCAGCTTTGCTACAGGTGCAAACGTTTCTGTATAATCAATGCCAAACGTCTGTGTGAAGCCTTTGGCAACTAGACGGGCTTTGTACCGTTCTAGAGTTCCATCAACTTTATACTTTACTGTGAATACCCACTTGCAGCCTACTGGTCTCTTTCCCTTCGGTAGTTCTACCACATCCCACATGTTGTTCTTTTCTAGTGCACTTATCTCCTCCATTGCAGCATTTCTCCATTCAGGGACAACCAAAGCATCCTGTACATTCTTTGGAATTTCGATATTGTTGAGACTAGAGGTAAAAGTACTGAAAGCAGTGGACAAATTATTGTAAGATACAAATCTAGAAATGGGATGTAATGTGCATGATTGAGGTTGTTTTCTGAGAGCAATGGGTAAGTCAATATCAGAAGTACCTGTAATGGTGGGTGGCTCATGGATACTTGGAACTATTTCCGGTTCAGACTCTTTTGGTGCTTGAGGTGTGAGATTCTCCCTATGCTTTGACTTTGGTCTCCTTGAGGAGACAAGCATCTCCCTGTCACCTTGTTTTTCCATATCTCCCCCTGAGTTCAAGTGTTCTTCTGTAAAACATGGCATAGTAGAATGAGAGGGATGGGTAGATTCAGAGAACGAAACATCAAAGTCCAAAAAACGATGTTCATCGTCATTCTCCCCCCGAGGTGAAGTTTTTTGGAAGAAAGGTGTATTTTCAAAGAATGTAACATCAAGACTAACAAATACCCTTTTTGTTGAAGGATCATAACACCTGTAGCCTTTTTGTGTAGAGGAATATCCGATGAAAACACACTTTATAGCTCTCGGATCTAATTTACTCCAATTATGTGAGTGGACATGAACAAATGTTGTGCATCCGAAAACCTTAAGAGGGAGATGAAAGTATATGTGGGAGGTAGAGAACAAAGTTTGTAGAGTATGAAGGGGGGTTTTGAAAGAAAGGACTCGGCTGGGCATTCTATTAATTAGGAAAATTGCTGTGAGAATGGCATCTCCCCAAAACATTTTTGGCATTTTGGTGGTGAACATCAAGGCATGGGCTACTTCAAGTAAGTGCCTGTTTTTTCGTTCGGCAACCCCATTTTGTTGTGGAGTGTCGACACACGAACTTTGGTGGATAATGTCATTTTGTTGTAGATAGTCCCCTAGAATAGAGTTAAAATATTCTTTGCCATTATCCGTTCGCAAAATTTGAATTTTGGTTTAGAACAGTGTTTGGACCATGGAATAGAAATATTTAAACACAACACGAACATCAGATTTTTCTTTCAAAAAATAAATCCAGCAAAAACGAGTGTGGTCATCAATAAATGTGACAAACCATTTTGTGTGGTTTCGGTTATGGATACGAGAAGGTCCCCAAACATCGCTATGGATCATAGCAAACGGCTTAGATGGTTGATATTTAGACATGGGAAATGAAGTACGTTGATGTGTGGCAAGTTGGCAAATTTCGCATTGAAAATCAGAAATCCTTTTATTTGAACAGATGGAAGGATACAAATGTTTTAAATATTGGAAACTGGGGTGACCCATTCTAAAATGCCATAACATAAGTTCACTATCCCTTGAAACGGATGCAGAATCACAAATTGCAGTTTGAGGCTGTCTACTCAATTTCACCTCATCAAAGTAGTAGAGCCCCCCACATTCTTTAGCACTGCCAATCATCTTCCACGATAATAGATCTTGAAAAACTCAGTGAGAAGGAAGAAATTTAGCAGAGTAGTTTTGATTTTTTGTCAATTGGCTTATAGATAACAAATTACAAGACAAATTTGGAACATAGAAAACAGATTCAAGAGTTACAGAATCAGAGAGTTGAATATTTCCTTTTCCTGCAACAGGTGAAAGTGAACCGTCTGCAATTTTAACTTTGAGATTGCCAGCACATGGTGAGTATTTGGAAAAAATATGGTAAGTACCAATCATATGATCCGAGGCCCCAGAGTCAATAATCCAAGGAATTTTTGTTCTGGAGGTAGTACTCAAGGCTGTCAAATAATTACCTTTGTGGGCTAATGAACCAAAAGACACATATTTTGAGGTTTGACCTGAAAACTGAAAATTAGAGAAAAGTTTGTGGAGATGCTCCTTTTGTTCCTGATTGAATTGATTGCAGCTACTCGTTTCCACCTTCTTCTCAGTCTGATCTTCAATTGAAGTCTGGTATCCTCAACTTTTTCCAAGTTGTCTAGGTTTCCACCCAGGTGGCTTTCCATGTAAATACCAATATGTTTCTTTAGTGTGTCGGGGTTTATGATAATGATCACACCACACTTTGTCCCTTGTTTCTCTCTGGTTGTTTGGGCCTGGTCCACTCCTAACATTTAGAGCTGAGGACTCACTGGACCCATTAGGTTCTTTAAGCCCACTAAGCCCTGTTTCTGTCATCATCACCCTTCTGCTATTTTCTTCACGTCTCACTTCAGCAAATACTTCACGGATGGAAGGTAGCGGCCTTCGACCTAGGATACGACCTCGAACCTCATCAAGGTCTTAATTGAGTCCGGCAAGAAATTCATATACTCTATCGTTGTCCTGCCGTTTTTGGTGTGTCACCAAGTCGTCGGTGCACTTCCATTTGTCATCATAGCTCAGATCGAGCTCTTGCCACAGAGATTTCATCTCTGTGTAGTATTCTATCACTTCCCTCTCTCCTTGTCGGAGTTGCCAGAGTCGAGTTTTGATCTCATAAATTTGCGAGGAGTTCTTCATGTCCGAGTATGTTTCTCGAATAGCATCCCACACATCCTTTGCCGTTGGCAGGAACAAGTACGTCTTCCCGATGGTAGGCTTCATAGAGTTTACCAGCCACACTGTCACCAACGAGTTCTTTGACTGCCATTTTTCTAGAGAAGAGTCGGTCGATGGTGGCTTCTTTGTTTCTTCGGTAAGGTATCCTAACTTTCCCTTTCCGTCGATTACGAGTTTGATCGATTGAGCCCATTCTAGATAATTCTTTCCATTCAACTTTTCTACTGTGAGTTGAAAGGATGAATTGTCGGCTCCATTCGAACCAAAGGTAGACATAGCCTCCGATCGGTTGTCGGTGGTTTCAGAAGAGGGCGTGCCACTCGACATCACCGTTTAGGTTGTCGGCTCTGATACCATGAAGACAAAATCTGTTTTTATCTTTTATTACTTCTCACTACTGATTTACAGAGATTACACCCTATTATATAATACAAAGGGTATGGAGAGAAACTCTCCTAATCACACAATCAAATCCCTAACTAATTGGAACACTAATTATACAGAATAACTGGATTTCTACAAAGGTATACACAGGTATATAGTATTGACTATGCTGAGACATTTTCTCCTGTGGCTAAGATTACGTCTGTTCGTGTGTTTATCTCTTTGACAGCTACTTTTCATTGGCCGTACATAAGTTGGATGTGAAAAATGCATTTCTAAATGGTGATTTGAAAGAAGAGGTATACATGGAGCAACCACCCGGATTTGTTGCTCTGGGGGGGTCTGGGTTAGTATGTCGATTAAAGAAGTCCCTATATGGATTGAAATAATCTCCTCAAGCGTGGTTTGGTCGGTTCAGTGAAGTAGTGATTGATTTTAGCCTTAGTAGATATGGTGTAGATCATTTTGTATTTTATAAACATAGTGAGGCAGTTAGAATATTGTTGATTGTATATGTGGATGATATTGTGATCATAGGAGATGGCAAATAAGGAATTCTAGCACTGAAACAGTTCTTAAGTACTAAATTTCAAACAAAATATTTAGGACAATTGAGATACTTCTTGGTATCGAGTTTGCTAGAACTCATCATGGTGTTTCTTCATCGTAAATATGTTCTTGAGTTGTTGACTGATATTGGAATGTTAGGGTGTAAGAGAATAGTTAGTCCAATGGATCCCAACACAAAACTTGCAGTTGATCAAGGTGACTTATTATCTGATCTAGGGCAATATAGGTGTTTGGTTGAAAAATTGAATTATTTGACTGTTACTAGGCCTGATATTTCATTTGCAACAAATGTGGTTAGTCAATTTCTCGATACTTCACGAACTAGTCACTGTGGTGTTGTTATTCGATTTTTGAGTATCTTAAGAGTGCTCTTTATCGTGGTTTACTTTATCAAAATCACGATCATGCTCAAATTGATGTTTATACTGATGAAGATTGGGCCGACTCACCATCTGATAGAAGGTCCACTAGTGGATATTGTATATTTGTTGGAGGTAATTTAGTATCATGGAAAAGTAAGAAGCAAAATGTGGTTGCTAGATCGAGTGTTGAGTCCGAATATAGAGCAGTGGCGTATACTACTCGTGAGATGGTTTGGTTAAAGCAGTTGTTAGCAAATCTTGGGATTAACCGGTCAAGTCCTATGAGTTTGGAGTGTGACAATCAAGTGGCTATTCATATTGAAAATAATCCAATGTTTCATGAGAGAACTAAACATATTGAAGTTGATTGTCATGTTGTTCGAGAAAAGCTTCTACAAAATGTGATTAGTACCAGACATGTGAAGTATCAGTTAGCATCTTTATTTACTAAACTATTGGATGGTTCTCGAGTTCGATTTATTTGTAATAAGTTGGGTGCATATGATATCTATGCTCCAAATTGAGAGGAAGTGTTACAAGTCCTAATAGGATTCTTAATATGTATCCTAATAAGCTTATATTATATTTATCTTATCTATTCGTTATGTCCTAGTTCTATTAGACTTAGTATTCACAAGATATATATATATATAGGGCCAATTGTATTTTATTAAAGTTAAAATCAATAAGACGGAGTTTCTTTCAGTTCTTACTTTTAACAGATCTTATAAAGCTTTCAATAGTCGAGATAAAACCTTTTATATGGTAATTGCAGCAATCAAGCCAAGGAAAAATATCAGAGGAGTTGGTTAACCGCCTTATGGGTATTCTTGGGCATTTAGTGCAGCTCAGAACACTAAAGGTATTTTTGTAATAACAAAATATTGAAGTTATCCGAACTGCTTGTTTTCAGGATCAATGTTAGAATATTTGTTTAAATTCAGTTTAGCTACTGTTATCATTCATTGATCTGGCATATACTTGTTATGGAAGGGAGTTGCATTATCATGGCTAATTTTATTGGTTATTTCCATTCTGATCTCATGTTCAAATACTAATTCTCCTGTTTTATGATAATAATGGTTTGGCGACAGAGAAACTTAAGAGAGATGGTTTTACTGGGACTATCAGCAAAGCGAGAGAAAGCTGATAGATTTCAACAGATTAAAAAGGAGGTCACTGAAATGATCAAACTGCAGGTTTGCTCAGAATCCACTCTGGTCACATGCCAAATTATTTTTCTGTTATAATAGTTATGTCTTGTCCAGCTGTGATATGTGATAGCAATATAAAGTGTTTTATGAGTTTCATGTTGGCAATGTTTATATAAAGCTTATATGTCTAGTCCTGTTTTTGCTACTTAGGGACAAATAGCAGTCTACCTTTCTTTTAGTATAACAGAGAATGAAGAGGAAATTTCTAATATGCGTTCAAAGTGTTTTGGTGGTTTTACGGTTTTACTATTCTGTCTTATGCAAACGCATACTTCTTCCTTTAAGTTATATAGGAAATTTCTAATATGTGTTCAAAGTCTTCTGGTGGTTTTATGGTTTTACTATTCTGTCTTATGCAAATGCATAACTTTCCAGGCAGCCAAGCAAAGAGATGGATCAACTAATGTTTATCAAGAAGCACATGGTTCTGAAGAGAAAGGAGTAGTTGAAGGACAATATAGCATGGGCAATATAGTGGAAGATAAAATTTGTGATCTTTATGACCTATATGTTCAGGTGCTTGCGTGAATTACGCTAAATATTTGTATGCTCTGTAACTTCAATAATTCTAATGGTTTAGACTTTAAGTACTTGACATTTATTGTTTGCAAAAAAAATAAATTACTTTTTTAACATTTATTAATGGTGGTAGGGGATGGATGAAGACAAAGGTCCGCAAATCAGAAAATTATATGTTGAGGTACTCACTATCTATATATTGTTATTTTTCATTTTCTTTATTTTTACAAAAATTTAGCATACTCATTTGTTGAATTGTGTCAATAACTTCCCTATTATTTCTTTTTCTATGGTGCTACGAGGTGAAAGCATAAGGCAAGACACATTATGACCTAACATATGAGGCATAAGCCTCAAGGGTTATGGGTTATAGGTTTCATGTTTGTGCATGTGCGTGCATTTGGTTCAAATAAATTTTAGTTATTACTAGTTAGAAGTTAGCATAATATTACTAACTTATTTTTGGAGAATACGTGACTTTTATGATTGCAGTGTGCAATTTAGAACATCAGATGCGTATGCGTAGTAGCATGTCTGAAGAAGTATGAATGAATGATTTCAGGAATGTTGTTCCTAGATAATGTATAAGATAAAAGGTTTAAATGACCCTTCTGGAAAAGATGATTGATAATATGAGATGTTACTTTGAGGACATGTATGGAGACCATGATGAGACTAAGGAGAGCTTTCTGGGTTTTGCAATGAACATATCGAACACGGTGCTTAAATAAAAAGGGATTGATAAGACCTTCAGTAGTGGAACAATAGGAGCCATATAGACCTTTCTCTAAATGAATAAGGATAGCTAAATTTTTATTGCCTTATTGGGGATTGGCTAGATTGTACAATGTAGATTAGTGTTATTATATATTTGTATTTGGAGATGAAAAAGCAGGGACAGATATTAAGAGCCTCACAATTAGATGGTGGAATTCTTTTACTTATTAAAAAACAATTAGATGATGGAATTTAGTGATAGTCTTAATGGTAAACTAATCTGATGGGAAAGAAATAAATTTCTCAAGGAGTTACTACTGTAGGAGATAAATTTTCATGCTGGTAGTGAGAGATTCAATATAGGAAGGATTTTTGTGGTATAATACTATTTTTATTCTGATGAGTAAAAGTGATGTAGAACAGTAGAGAGAAAAATCCAAGAACAAGAAAATAAAATAACTAATCCAAATCTCGTGGATTATTCTCGATCATAGGGAAGCTGTAACCCAATCACAGGGCGCAAATAAGCAAAACCCAATCACATCTATGCAATAATCATCAATGATAGTTTTCATTCATCAATGTCCGAGTAAAATAACATAAGGTAGCAACTATATATGGGGTAGCTCTACTCCAAATCCTGTAAGGAATACTACTAATAAATACTAATCCTACTATAATTAATACTCGCATTACAATTAGGTACTCCTATCACAAATAGGTCTTCTCCTTGAATACTTGTTCTTGAAGAAGTTCTTTGTGGGTCCTCCATCAAAAAGTATCATTAAAAGTGCACCAAGGAATTGCCAAGTAATGCTAGCCCATGCACAATATTACTTACAAGCCAAAAACTCTATGAGCACTATAAAGACTATCTCATTTACAAAAGAATGGTCCATAAACCAAAAGTTTAGTATGAAGTCATCTATCTTTAACTAAAGCTAATGGCTTCTGCCTCCCATTAAAAGCTCTCCTATTTTTTTTTCATTCCACCCCAATAAAAAATAGAGACTATATCTTTCTTTAATTCCCAATGCCCACGTATGCCTCTCTAAGCCCCTCACTCATTTTCTATAGTATCGCCTTTGACCTAAGAGACCTAAAAGCATTAAGGCCATCTCCCAAAGTTGCCTAGTCCTAATGCACGGTAAAAAGAGGTGATTGATGGATTCAACACTTTCTTTACAAAGATAGCTACACTTGACTAAAGCTTTTCCCCTCTTTTGTATATTATCAATAGTCAATATCCTTGTTGAGAAAACAATAACTGAAAAGAATTTTCTTTGTCTTATTGATTGAATGAAAAGAATACAACTTACTTAATATAGACTTGTGAATACTAAGTCTAATAGGACTTGGACACAATAATTAGATATGATCCAAGTCTACTAAGGCACTTATTAAGAATCCTAATAGGATTCTCAACACTCACCCTCAAGTTGGAGTAGAGATATCATATGCACCCAACTTATTACAAATAAATCGAACTCAAGAACCATCCAGTGGTTTAGTAAATAAATCTGCTAACTGATCTGTCGACTTCACATGTCTCGTACTAATCACATTTTGTAGAAGCTTTTCTCGAACAACATGACAATCAAGTTCGATATGTTTAGTTCTCTCATGAAACACTGGATTATATGCAATATGAATAGCTGCTTGATTGTCACATACCAAGCTCATAGGGCTTGACTGGTTAACTCCAAGTTCTGCTAACAACTGCTTTAGCCAAACCATCTTACAGGTAGTATGTGTTATTACTCTATATTCAGATTCAACACTCGGCCTAGCAACCACAGTTTGCTTCTTACTTTTCCATGATATTAAATTACCTCCAACAAATACACACTATCAGTAGTTGACCTTCTTACAACCTTCAATTTGAGCATGACCATGATTTTGATAAAGTAAACCATGACCAGGAGCACTATTAAAATATCTTAAAATTTGAATAACAGCATTCCAACATCCCAATGACTAGGTTGTGGAGTATCGAGAAATTGACTAACCACACTGGTTGCAAATGAAATATCAAGCCTGGTAACAGTCAAATAATTCAATTTTCCAACCAAACGCTTATATTGCCTTGGATTAGATAATAAATTATCTTGATCAACTGTAAGTTTTGTGTTAGGATCCATAGGACTTTCTATAGGCTGAAACCCTAACATTCCAGTATATATATTTGCATTGGGATAAAGAAACACCATGATGAGATCTAGCAACCTTGATACCCAAGAAGTATCTCAATTGCCCTAAAACCTTTGTTTGAAATTTAGTACTCAAGAATTGTTTCAGTGCTAGAATTCATTCTTTGTCATCTCCTGTGATCACAATATCATCCACATATACAATTAACAATATTCTACATGCCTCACTATGTTTATAAAATACAGAATGATCTACACCATATGTGCTGAGGCCAAAATTAATTACTTCACTGAATCGACCAAACCACACTTGAAGAGATTGTTTCAAGCCATATAGAGATTTCTTTAATCGACATACTAACCTAGATTCCCGGTGAGCAACAAATCCAGGTGGTTGCTCCATGTATACTTCTTCTTGCAAATCGCCATTTAAAAACGCATTTTTCACATCCAATTGATGTAGGGGCCAATCAAAATTAACTGCTAGAGAGATAAGCACACGAACAGACATAATCTTCGCCAGCGAAGAGAAAGTCTCAGCATAGTCAATACTATATACTTGTGTATACTTTTTTTGCTATTAGGCAGCTTTTAATCTGTCAGTATAGACCCAGCCACAGCCAACAACAGATTTCCTAGATGGAAGAGGAACCAAGTCCTATGTATCATTAGTACTCAAGGCATCTATTTTTTCATCCATAAATGCTTTCCACCCGGAATGAGATAAAGCTTCTGTAATAGACTTAGGAATAGAGACAAAAGAGATCGAAGCAACAAACGAAGCATATGAAGGAGATAAATAATCATAAGACACAAAATTAGCAATCGGATGAGCAGTACATAAACATTTACCTTTATGAAGAGCAATAAGACGATCATCCTCAGATGATGAATGAGGATCGGGATATGTCAACAAGGGAGAAATTGGTGGAACAATAAAGGCGGAAGGTTGTGGACGACGGAAGTAAACTTGCAACGAAGGAGACGATGAAAGGATAATCTCACTATGTAAAGGGCATAGGAATAGGTAATGGACAAGGAAATGAATCAGTCTGATCTAAAATAGAATGAGACTCGGAGTAATATGGGTAGACTCAAAGAATGTAACATCGACACAAATAAAGTGCTTTTGTAGTGATGGACTATAACACCAATAACTTTTCTGTGTACGAGAATAGCATAAGAAAATACACTTTATAGAGTGGGGATCAAGTTTGTCAACTCTTGATGGAGCTGATGAACAAAACAAACAGATCCAAAGGCACAAAGAGGTAAGTGGAAGGTAACATCTCTAGGAAAGAGCACGGAGCGGGGGGTTTGACCATCAAGAATAGAGGATGACATACGGTTGATTAAGTAACATACAGTCATAACGACTTCACTCCAAAACAATTTGGAGACATACATATGAAATAAGAGAGTACGAGCAGTATCCATAAGATGAAGATTTTTTCGCTCCGCAACTCCATTTTGTTGGGATGTATGAGAGCAAGATGACTGATCAATAATGCCAGACTTAGTCATAAAGGTTGTAAAAGGCTCAGAAAAATACTCCCTAGCATTGTTAGTACGGAGAATTTTAACAGATAAGTTAAATTGGGTTTTTATCTTAGCACAAAAGGCACAAAAAATAGAAAACAACTCATAATGGTCTTTATACGGTCTTCCATTAAATAAAGCCAGGTAAGCTAGAAATAATCATCCACAAAGGTAATGAAATACTGAAATTTAAGTTTGGAAGTCACACAACTTGGACCCCAAATACCAAAATGTACTAACATACAAGGACTAGACACATGATTATTAATAAGGTAAGGAAACGACACGTGATGATGCTTACTCAATTGGCATTACTCACATTCTAAAGATGAAACCTGACTCAAAGTAGGAACTAACTTTTTCAGCTTCTCTAATGACGGATGACCAAAACGATAATGTACCTGAAGTGGGGACACGTCAATCGAGCAAGTAATGAGGGATAGGATAGGATCAAAGTAATACAGACCGTTCGATTCATGCCCTCCACCAGTTGTCTTCTTTGTTATATGAACAGAATTAGGAAAAAAGGTAACATAACAGTTAAGACATTTTGTAAGCTGACTAACTGATATCAAATTATATTGAGAAAATAGAGAATAAAGGACAGAGGATAACGACATAGAAGAACTAGGGTATATAGTGTCAATGCCATTAACAGTGGTTTTAGATCCAAGAGTAACATCTGGAAAAGACGAAGAGTGATAAAAACTAGAGAAAACATCAGTTGTACTTGACAAATGATTAGTAGTTGCAAAGTCAAGGATCCAAGGTGTAGAGTTACTAGAGGATAGATAAACTTTTGGTGTACTTTTTTGGGTTGAAAGGGCTGTCGTGGAAGAGGTCTGGCTGGCTGTCTTATACGGTAAGAGTTCGTCATACTTTGCTTTGGAAATCGAAAACATAGGATCACATTTAACTAAATTAGAAGTCACACTATTAGTAACTAGGGGACGATCAATCACGCCCCAACATGTGTCCCAAGTATGCGCGGAACGATGACAGTATGTACATCGATGAATTGAACCTTGGACTACGACCAACTAACTTCAAACATGTCTCTTGAGTATGCTGTGAACAACTGTAGTACGTACATCGACGAACAAAATTACCACCACGACCAAATGAAGTGATAATCTGAGGACTTGGATGGGGAGATACATTGGAGATAGTCTTGGATTTCATAGTGAATTCCTCCACACGATCATTCTCTTTTTTTTTCATTTTTTTTAAAAAAAAAACTGATGGACTCGGATCAGGTCACGATCACGGATCCTGGTCGGGCACAGATCTGACGGCAACCAAACAACTTATAACCAAGCAACCAAATAGATTATATACGAGTAGCCAAACAAAACCAAGCAACCAAACAGGTTATATCTAAGTAATCAAACAGATGTTATATTCGAGTAACTAAATAGAACCAAGTAACCAAATAGGGGATATTCGGGATATCCAAGTAACCCAACAGAACTTGATACAAACAGATTTGGGAAAACAAACGGCCACTTGTTGCTGGAAAGGAGTGCTAGACACAAGAGTGGTGTCGCCGGAGTAGTGCGACCCTAGATATGGTCTCTGATGATCACGTAGCATCGGAAAAAGGTGCTAGAAATAGGAACGTTTGGTGGAGAAGAAGACCGAAGGAAACGGGCCGAGGTTGAGGAAGAACACTAGTTTCCGGCGCGTGGACACCGAGGAGATCGATCAGTTCTAATCCTGGTGGAGATCAGTGATTAGCAACGTGTGGTGGCGGCGGCGCGTGGGTGGTCAGGCGACGGCAAATAGTGACTCTGATATATTATTATTATTGTTATTATTATTATTATTATTTTATATAGTATCCTAAGGATCAAATTGCTTATATACCATGTTGAGAAAACAATAACTGAAAAGAATTTTCTCAGTCTTATTAATTGAATGAGAAGAATACAACTTGACCCAATATATAGACTTATGAATACAAAGTCTAATAGGACTAGAACACAACAATTAAACATGATCCAAGTCTACTAAGACACTTATTAAGAATCCTAATAGGATTCTCAACAATCCTTTCCCATGCCACTTTCCAAGCCAAAGAAGAAACTTTTATAGAGCACTAGTTTTCCAAAGTCTTCCAAGGAAAATTATCAAACTCTTATCAAAAAATAATTATCAAACCACCTCCCCTTTTTGAGCTTTTAAGAAACCCTATCATCTTGACTCAAGTCCACCTTAGACTTATAAATCTTTTCAAAGAAACAATCTAATCTATGAATTTCCCAATCATGGGCATTCCGAGTGCAAGGAATATCCCACACCACCTTTCCATAGACCGAGTAGATACAAGAACTAATCAAAGCCTCATTTTCCCTTCCCAAAGCGAAGATGTTTGGAAATTACTCCTTCAAAGAAATATCCCAAACCACAAATCATGCCAAAATAAAATGTTAGCACCATTTGCCACCTCAAAACTCAAGAAAGGAAATAAATCCTCCCATCCTTTCCTAATTCATCACCAAACAGCCACTCCATACGGTCCTCTTCCTTGGACATCACCCATTATGTTGAATCCCAAACTTGTCCATAATATCCTTTCTCCACAAATGCCCTTGTTGGACCATAGACCTCCCGAACCACTTCCCAAGAAGGGCTTGTTGAAAGAAGTGAGATATTGAAGGCCTAACCCCCTCCCTTTCAACTGGTTTTCTCACAACCCCACTTCACCAAATGATGTTTGTACTCCCCCCCTATATTTCCCCGTGGAACCCCTTTTGAATATATTCCAATCTCTTGGCAACCACACTTGAGATATGAAAAAGTGACATAAAGTAGATGGGAAGACTAGAAAATGTACGGTTGATAAGAGTTAATCTCTCCCTTTGAAATGGTAGTGTTTCTCCATTCGGTTAAATTTATCTCAATTTTTGTCCAAAACAAGTTCCAAACAAGTTCCAAACACTTTTCTCCTTGAACTTAGCACCCAAAGGAAGTCTTAAGTAAGTCATCGGGAAACAAGCCATATTGCACCCCAAAATATTAGCCAAAACATTCTCCTTCACCTCCTCTCCCAAGAGAATCACTTCACTTCCTAGGCTGACTTTAGGCCCAGACACTGCCTCAAAGCTAAGGAATAAGAATTTGTTCCTTCTCACAATAGTGTCATAGGCAAAAAGGAGGTGAGAGATTTTTAATTCATTTTCATACTGCCCCACTTTGATTCCTTTTAAGAGTCCCTCCTCCATCGCTTTGGCCAACATCTTGCTTAGAACTTCCATCACCAAAATAAAATAGAGGCAAGAGAGGTGATTCTCTTGTCTAAAGTCCATCAGACGCTCGAAAAATACTGGAATGACACCCATTGACAAAAACAGAAAAAGAAGTGGTAGATATACATTTTTTATCCATATACACCGCCCATTCTCTCCTATAGATAAAGAAGGAAAGCCCAATTAACATGATCATAAGCTTTTTCCATGTCAAGTTTTCAAATAACACCACACCGGCCTTCCTTGAGATGAGAATCCACAATTTCATTGGTGATCAAGTCGGCATCTAATATGTCTACCTTCTAAAAAAGTTTTTGGGCTGGTTTCAGAACTTTCTTAATCTTGATGCCAACACTTTGAAGATGAGCTTATGCATACTGCCTATAAGTCGAGTAGGCAGAAATTCTTGATGTTTGTGGCTTCACCTTTCTTAGGGATTTGTCGTATAATACTGTTAATAGAGGTCACTGTGAGATGTCTTTTCCAAGAGCTTGAAGTTTGAAATCTTTGAATGTGCTAAAAGGGATAAAATTGAAGTGTTAATAAGGATTAAATTTGAGCTGGATGACTACTTTTTAGTTATGTAATCAGGGACAGAAATCCTAAAACTTGTTAAGGGGAAGGGAAAGTGGGAAGCTTGATTTTGCTCAAATAAGAAAACTGTTACTCTCGAAGAGTTGCAGTTAGGTTTTTCCTTCCACTTTTCTTGTACTTCTGTATTTGCGTTTTCTTCTCTTATGATATTTAGTGTCTCACTTAAGTCAAAATATTTAGTGTCTCACTACAGAAAGGGACAGGACACTTGTATTATGATATAAGGAACAACGATACTATCTCTGTATGTATCTGTGCTTATTTGCATGTGTGTGCGGGGGATGCATGGGTGCATGTGCATACATCTACACCTGCACGCGCGAAGGTTTTTGAATGTTCGTTTGTGTGCAAAGTTTAGATTTGGGACACTTTCGTACTCTTAGCGACATGAGAAGTTCCAAAGTTTTCCTCATTCACTTTTTCGTTGATCACTAAAATTTCAGCTTAATTTCTGTTGGTATTTGTCTAAAGCTTAAACAGGAGTTGATAACAGCATCAGGTTTCGAGGTGTGCGCCGCACCTTGGGAGTGTGCGCCTCACCCAGCAGCAAGTTCAGGAAGACAACTCTCCAGGCCGCGCGGTGCCCCAGCCTCCCCAAGGTGCGGTGCCCAGAAAGGCAGCAACTCTCCCTCCTTCCAGGCCGCGGCTTACCCTGTTCTGAGCCGCGGCTTGAAGGCACACCTGAAGGCAATTTTCAGCAATCTTCTCCTAGTGCGTGGGGCTTGATCAAAACGCACAAGATCACTTAGACTTGTTAAAGGGCTATGATTGATTGGTCCTCAAGATCTAAGGGTTGAGATTGACTTCAAGATAGGTTCAAGAAGTGGTGCACTATATAAAGGGTCACCTAGCTTCAATCTCAACAAGTGATATAACATCATCATATGTGAGATCAAGTGTAAGAGTGCAAAGACACAAAACACAATAGAGATTATTAGAGAGGCTGGTTGTTTAGAGAGATAGTAGTATAGATTGGGGATTCAAGGGCCTTGTAAGTGGAATTTTCAGGAAAATTCCAGGGTAACTCAAGTCCTTATCACTTTCTTTTCTCTTCTTTCATTCTTCAAGAACATGAGGTTTCTTGGAGAGGAGTTGCTGTAACTTGTAAGAACTCATTGATTTAGTTCAGAGGGGTCGGAGGAGCTCACGGGGACGTAGGCACATTACTGAATCTCGATAACAAATTGTTTGTGTTCTTTCTTTTCTTTGATTGGTTTGTTTCAGTTCTTTACAAGTCATTCTAGACTTGGGTGTTTGGAAGATCACCACCTGGGCATCTTGAAGGTGATTTCCAGCAGTGGTATCAGAGCTGGAAGAGATACCACCAACAGTGGTATCAGAGCTTTGGTGAGAGGGTATCGGAGCTGGAACAGAAGGTATCGGAGCAAGACTCCAAGAATCAAAGATTGACTTCTTGGGTGATTCAAGAATGGAGTAGAGATCAAGATCTGATCGTATTCTTGAGGGTAATTCAAGAACGGTATTGAGATCAATCTTCGATCGTGTTCTTGAGATTCAGAAAAAGTTGGAAAGCAATTATGGGTGCTGTATAAATCTGAGATTTTCTCCGCAAGATGGGTTTGAACTTCATTGTTGAGAAGTTTGATGGAAAGGGAGACTTTGCCCTTCAGAAGGGGAAGATCAAGGTTGTTCTTATGCAACAGAAGGTGGACTTGGCTATTGGAGAAGATGACGCTTTTCCAGCATGTATCACGGAAGTCCAGCAGATTGAGATGAAGAAGATGGCATATAGCACCATCTTTCTGCACATCTCGGATAGTGTCACAGGGGAGTGCGGAGACTCGGAAGATCTAGCTGTCATATAGAAGAAACTAGATGAGTTGTTTCTTACTAAAACTCTCCCTAATAAGATTTATCTTTTTAAACGAATCTTTGCTTTTAAAATGGATCCTAATAAAGAGTTGCAAGATAATCTTGATGTGTTTAATAAACTAGTTCAAGATTTGGCTAGTTGTAGTATAACGTTCTCAGATGAACAATTAGATGTTATGTTATTGAATTCTCTTCCTGATTATTTTGAAAGTTAATGCTATTGAATATGGAAAATATACACTAACCAAGGAAATTGTGATCAATGTTATAAGGGCTCATGATTTCAAAGCTAAGATGAGGGAAGCATCAAGTGGAAAAGGGTTGTTCGTTAGAGGAAGGCCAGCAACTCAAAATGGCAGTAGCATCCATGGCAACTACCGGGAGAAATCAAAGGGTAGAAGGCAAAGCCATGGGAGATCGCATTCCAAACCGAAGTTTGGAGGGAAGCGATGCTACTACTGCAATAAGGAGGGTCATTTTAAGAAAGATTGCAAGAAGAAGATGTGGGATGAGAGAGGAAGAAGCCATACCAACAATGGAGAGGCTTCGGTTGCCAAAAGAGCACAGCAAGATGATGTTCTTGTTGTGTGCTCAAATGTGAGCAGGAGGCAAGGCAGCGACAAATGGATCCTGGATTCCGGGTGCATTTATCACATGTGCCGTCACAGGGATTGGTTTAAGAATTTCAATGAAACCAATGATGGAAAGGTTTTCTTGGGGAATGATACTTCTTGCCAAGTGAGGGGGATAGGAGACATCCAATTAAGGATGTTTGATGGAGTCACAAGGCTACTGCGGAATGTGAGGTACCTTCTGGATTTGAGAAGAAATTTGATCTTATTGGGGCAGCTGGATTCCATGGGGTACACATACAAAGCAGAGGGAGGAAATATCAAAATAACCAAGGGATCTTTGATAGTGATCAAAGCAGCAATTAAGGATGGTCTCTATGAGATGATCGGAGAGACAGAAATCAAGGATCAAGCAGTAAGCTTGATGGCTGAGATGGATAAGGCGGTTCTTTGGCACAATCGCTTGGGATATATGAGCGAAAAAGGCCTGCAAGTTCTCAGCAAGGATGGTCTACTTGATGGTGACAAGATAGAGAAACTTGATTTTTGCGAGAGTTGCGTTCTTGGGAAGCAACATCGGGTCAGCTTCAACACTGGAGTGCACAAGTCCAAGGGGATTCTTGACTACATCCATGCGGATCTTTGGGGACCAGCAAGAACACCAACACAGGGAGGTAATCGTTACTTTCTGTCTTTAATTGATGATTATTCAAGAAAGGTTTGGGTTTATTTGCTTAAAAATAAATCAAATGCTTTGGATAAATTTGTGGTGTGGAAAAAGTTGTTGGAGACTCAAACGAGCAGGGTAGTTAAGGTGTTAAGAATCGATAATGGCTTATAATTTTTTAATAAGGATTTTGATAAATTTTGTGAATTAAATGGGATACTAAAACATAGAACGGTTGTGAAAACCCCTCAGCAAAATGGAGTTGCTGAGAGGATGAATAGAACCCTTATGGAAAAGGTTAGGTGCATGTTAATCGGATCCGGTTTACCAGAATGTTTTTGGGGGGAAGCTGTGTTTACTGTTGCATACTTGGTTAATAGATCACCCTTTAGGGCTTTAGACCTTAAGACTCCCATGAAGATGTGGAGTGGGAAACCCCTTAAGTTAAACAACCTTAGGACTTTTGGATGTGCTGCATTTGCACATCAAAAGGATGATAAACTTAGCCCAATGTCTAGAAAATGTGTGTTTCTAGGGTATGGTGATAGGATTAAGGGGGGTATAGGTTGTGGTCCTTAGAGCAAAAAGGAATGAAACTCATAATAAGTAGGGATGTCATTTTTAATGAATTGTTATTTCCTTATTTGGAGAAAACTAACCCTGCAGGGGATAGTGAGCAAACCAGTTCGGAATTTGTGGAGCATAGCATCAAGGAAAATTCAGTTCAGGTAGAGCAAGGATGATAAGAGAGTTTGGACCAGGTAGAGCCCATTGATGAAGGCCAAGCTCAAGACACTCAAGAGGAGGCTGAAGTAGAAGGGGATGGTGCAGCAAGTCAGAATGACTATCAACTCACAAGGGACCGAGAAAGGAGGGTGGTCAGACCATCTTTGAGATATGGTTTTGCGGATGCTAATGTAGCAGCTCCTTATTCAGAAGGAGGCGTTGAACCAGAAACTTACATGGATGCCATGGAATGTAAGAATTCGTCAAAGTGGCAGCTAGCTATGGAGGAAGAAATGGATTCTTTGAGGAATAACAACTTTTGGGAATTGGTGCCCAAACCAGAAAAACAGAGAGTTGTGGATTGTAAGTGGATTTACAAGATCAAAGAAGGGAACACTCCAGGGGATGAAGTCTGGTATAAGGCTAGGCTGGTGGCGAAGGGGTTCACACAAAGAGAAGGCATAGATTTCACCGAAATATTCTCACCAGTTGTGAAATACAAGACGATAAGGATAGCGTTAGCAATGGTGGTATAATTTAATTGGCAAATCGAGCAAATGGATGTGAAGACAGCGTTCTTACATGGAGAGCTTGATGGGACCATCTACATGAGGCAACTCGAAGGCTATGAGGAAGGAAGGCAGGGAGATTTGGTGTGCTAATTGAAGAAATCTCTCTATGGCCTGAAGCAATCACCTCGGCAATGGAACAAGAGGTTCGATTCCTTTGTAACTAGCTTGGGTTTCATGAGGAGCTACTATGATTCGTGCTTGTACTACAAGAGGCACAAGGTGGAGGAAGTGGTGATCATCCTCCTCTATGTTGATGATATGTTGCTGGTTGGGAGCAGCATAGAGATGATAGGAAAATTGAAGTCTTAACTCAGTGAGGAGTTTGAGATGAAGGATCTTGGCCATGCACAGAAGATCCTTGGGATGTGTATAATCCGAGAAAGGGAGAGAAATAGACTGAAGATTTCTCAGACTTCCTACATAGAAAAGATGATATCTAAGTTTTCTATGGAAAATAGCAAACCAGTGAAGGTTCCCTTTGCTGGTCATTTCAAGTTCTCCAGCGATCAATGTCCGAGATCGGATGAGTAGAAGAAGGAAATGGAAAAGGTCCCCTACTCTAGTGCAGTTGGATCAGTCATGTTCATGATGGTAAGCACTAGACCTGACATTGCTCATGCAATGAGTGTTCTCAGCAGGTTTATGAGTAATCCCGGAAAGGAGCATTGGCTTTGGATGAAGTGATTGCTGAGGTACTTGAAGGGAAGCCCAGATGTGAGGCTGGTTTATGAGAAGACGGGTAAGTCCATCTGTTTTGAGGGTTATGCGGATTCGGACTATAGAGCAGACCGTGATAAAAGAAGATCAATTACCTCCTACTTCTTCAACTTAAACGGATGTTGTATAAGTTGAAAGGCTCAGTTGCAGCCGGTGGTAGCACTCTCAACAATCGAGGCTGAGTATATAGCGGCAACGGAAGTCATCAGGGAGGCTATGTGGTGCAAAGGGTTGTTGGAAGAGTTGAAGGTACTAAAAGAGCAGGTAGTGGTGTATTCGGATAGTCAAAGTGCGTTGCATTTGTGCAAGAATCCGGTGTTCCATGAGAGGACAAAGCATATGGATGTTCGGTACCATTTCATTCGGGCAAATGTTACGAAATGATGCATCCATGTGGATAACGTGGCCAAGGAAGAAAATCCGGCAGATTTAGGCACCAAAATTCTACCTCTAAGTAAGTTCAATCATTGCCTTGGACTTCTTAGGATTGGAGTCGGTTGATATGGTGACTCAAGTTGAGTTTGGATACCGAGTTCTGTGCACAATAGGTTCAGGTTTAATCGCTTAGACAAAGGTAGAGATTGTTGATATTTGTCTAAGGCTTAAACAGGAGTTGAAAACAACATCAGGTTTGGAGGTGTGCGCCGCACCTTGGGAGTGTGCGCCTCGCCCAGCAGCAAGTTCAGGAAGACAGCTCTCCAGGCCGCGCCGCACCCCAGCCTCCCCAAGGTGCGACGCCTAGAAAGGCAGCAACTCTCCCTCCTTCCAGGCCACGACTTGCCCTGTTCTGAGCCGCGGCTTGAAGGCACACCTGAAGGCAATTTTCAGCAATCTTCTCCTTGTGCATGGGGCTTGATCAAAACGCACAGGATCACTTAGACTTGTTAAAGGGCTATGATTGATTGGTCCTCAAGATCTAAGGGTTGAGATTGACTTCAAGATAGGTTCAAGAAGTGGTACACTATATAAATGGTCACCTAGCTTCAATCTCAACAAGTGATATAGCATCATCATATGTGAGATCAAGTGTAAGAGTGCAAAGACACAAAACACAAGAGAGACTCATTGGAGAGGCTGGTTGTTTAGAGAAAGAGTAGTATAGATTGGGGATTCAAGGGCCTTGTTAGTAAAATTTTCTTGGGGAAAATTTCAGGGTAACTCAAGTCCTTATCACTTTCTTTTCTCTTCTTTCATTTCAAAAACAAGAGGTTTCTTTGAGAGGAGTTGCTGTAACTTGTAAGAACTCATTGATTTAGTGCAGAGGGCTCGGAGGAGCTCACGGGGACGTAGGCACATTGCCGAACCTCGATAACAAATTGCTTGTGTTCTTTCTTTTCTTTGATTGGTTTGATTCAGTTCTTTACAAGTCATTCAGACTTGGGTGTTTGGAAGATCACCACCTCGGCATCTTTATGGTGATTTCCAACAATTTCATTCTAAACCTTAAAATTTTTGGAGGTAATTGCACATAAAACCACAAGATTTCAATTTGAGCAATTCGAACCATAAATTTCAAAATTGTAGCAATATGAACCCTCCATCGGTCTCTGTTAACAAAACCAATGGAATTTGATCATGGGAATCAAAATTTTCAATGCAAACTCAATCCATAAATAATAGTAAAATAATGTAATGTCTTACACTCTACCTCAAAACATTAAAATAAAAACCAAGAGGCACCCACCAGCCCAAATCTCTCCCTATAAGCTTCTCATTTCTCCTGCTGAGTGATCATATGATGCTGAACAGATGTAACCATATTAGGCACAAGCATTAAATTACAATTCTGCCATAGTTCATGCTCACTTGAACCCATAAGTCATGGCCACAAGCTTAGTGTTCCATATTTGATAATGGTTATAAATAAGGCAGGACTACTCTATGTGCCACCTTATGGTATTGAGGCATGTGACTTATGGGACAACCAAACCACTTTGAGGGTCAATCTGAGTATAACAAAGATCAATCACTCCCTTAGATGCAGTTTTCTCATAAACTTCATTCTCTACAACGCGGATTTGCCTAGTTGTTTCAAACTCATTAATTTTTGGCATATGGAGACTCTAAAGCAGGCATTGAAAATGCAGGGCTGCTTAAGTTGGGTTCATGGGCTTTGTGTTTTGAGGAAAGTGATCATAGGTTTTTTAATAAAGAGTGAAAGGGCGAGGTTTTGTGTAAAGAGTAAGGAAGAGTATAGAGAGAGAAGAGTGAGGTGCAAGACAAGGTGAATACTGATGTGTGAAGCTCTGCAAGGGATTGTGACGTTTAGTGGTGGGTTTGTCGCATTTCGAGGTGAATTACAGTTGATTCCAGTTCCGACAATATGTTGATTGAGGATTGAACAACTCGATTCCATGGACCAGTGTATTAAGTTGAGCCACTGAATCCGACTGGCTTTGTTTGGTTGGTTGGAAAATGGTGTAAAGAAAGGAAATTGGAGGACTGAAACTTCAATTTCATTCTTTTTATTTAGACTTGGGGTTTAGCTCTTTTCTTTTATTTTTTTTAAGCTGTTAGGTTTTAGTTTTAAATGTTGGATTTGGGTTTGTTGAAAAGTGAGATTTTTTTCTAGATCTATTTGATTGGTGAGAATGTGAAGGGGAAAGAGAAGAAGTTGAGGTTTTTTTTCTTTTCTTTCTAATCAGCGCTATTTTTAGGGGTAAAATCCATCTTCTGTTGGTCACATGATTAATTTCTGTGAGCTTTAGTAACAGCGATCGATGGAGCGGCTCAGATTGCCAATTTTGAAAACTCGTGGTTTAAATTGTTCAAACTGAAACAATGTGGTTTTATGTGCAATTACCTCCTTAACTATTGCATTCAAATTTAATTTTCTATAATTTACATAAACTTGTTATGAAAGGAGACAACTCAGCTGCTTAAGTTTTAGACACTTCTGAAATTTTGGTAAGATGATGCATTCGGAACTTGGATTTTGGATTCTTGTAATTTTTTGTGAGATAGGAGCTGCAAGGTTTTTCCTAAAGTCAAGTTTGTAAAATTTTCACTTGTCATGAAAGGGAACAATTCAGTAGCTTTAAGTGTACGATAATTTGGAAATCTTGGTGAGACAAGGAATCTGTTTGTTTGTGTGTGTAGAGTTAGAGATAGACTTTGGAGATCTCGGTGAGATGAGGAACTACATGGTTCTGCGTCTCTGTGTTTATGAGAGGGAGAGAGAGAGGGATATATATATTGTCGAGTATCCTAATTAGGTTTATATTAAGAGCCCTAATTAGGTTTCCTATTACGTATCCTAGTAAGTTTCTTAGTCTTACTTAGTTTATATCTATCTTATCTAGTTGATGCCTTCTAGTCCTATTAGGTTTGATATTCATAAGTCTATATATAGGATTGTTGAATTGTATTCAAATTAATTAATTAATAATACAAAATTTCATTTCAATTCTTAATTTCTATATGGTATCAAAGCTCAAGGTTTGGGATCCTGGAGGTGATGTGAGATAAACACCATTAATATATATAGTTCAGAATCCTTTTAACTTCTGCTTTATTTTTTTTGGACAATTTTTCCGGCGCAACCACAGAGCTGTTTTAAAAAAAAAAAAAAAAAAACAGAACAGAAAAAAAGGGCAGTAAAAAAAGCCTCAGTATTAAAAAAGAAGAAGAAGAAGAGTTCATCACCCCGATGTTGATGCTATTGACCCATACATATTGATGTTGTTAACCCGATTCAACCTGTGTTGATGTTGTTTTCTTTTGACTCAATAATTGTAGCCCGTTCAAGTCAAAGCCAAAGTTAGTAAAAAAAATCTTGTTGATCCGGTGTTCTCGGATCTTGTCTCGTTAAGCGGTACCGACGTGGTGACTTGACTATTTGTCATGGGTGTGGATCACCGACTTATTGTTATGGGTTATTGTAATTTATGGGTTTGTGTTTATTTGGTTCAGATTGGATGAGATTTGTTGTTGGTATGAGTTTCTTTGTAACAAATTGGTGCATGTGTATGCTCCAACTTGAGGGGGAGTGTTGAGAATCCTAATTAGGTTTATGTTGAGAGTCCTAATTAGGTTTCCTATTATGTGTTCTAGTAGGTTTCTTAGTCTTACTTAGTTTATGTCTATCTTATCTAGTTGACGTTTCTTAGTCCTATTAAGTTTGATATTCATAAGTCTATATATAGGACTCTTAAATTGTATTCAAATGAATCAATCAATGATACAAATTTTTTTTTTCAATTCTTAATTTCAATATATATAGAGAGAGAAAGTAGAGTTAGAGAGAGATTTTGGAGATCTTGGTGAGATGAGGAACTACATGGTTCTGTGTCTCTGTTTATGAGGGAGAGAGAGAGAGAGAGAGAGAGAGAGGTGATACATGCGCTGGTTAGCATTGCATTATGTTTTACATAAAATTTTCATTTCTTAATATGATATGGAAGGGAGAGTAACAGCAAGGAGTAGTATTATGGATATGGGACTAGGTTGAGGGTGGTGCATGGTAGATAGGAAGATCCAAATGACATGTATAGGGATGCAGATGGAAAAGGTGCACGTATAATTGAGTTGTAGTCACTACAAATTATGACATAAGAAGACTGGAAACTGATTGGTACTTGATTTCACCATGTGTATGGTCCCCCAATGCAGAGATGAGTTGCAAATGATTTGTCTTCTTGAGTTGACTCCATTAGTATCTGTCATTTGCAAATAATTTAAGCTTACAGATTTTAGGGAATTTCTTTTGTAATTTGTAGTGAACTTTGACTCCTAGAAATAGTGTTGTGGAAGGATCTAAACTTTGCCAGGGCTCGCTAAAACAAAAGATAAGGAAACAGGTAGAGAAAAGAATCATGAAAAAGGGTTTTGGATAGTGTAAGAGATGGTAAGAACGAGAAAGAGAGCACTGTTTTCAACAATATAATTTCATATATTCTAGAACTTCATTCATTTTGGGTTACATCCCGCTTTACTCAAAAGGAGAATATACATCTCTGTTGCACAGACTCGACTATTCCACCCCTTGTGCCCATGTCTACACGACACGGATACAGGTATGAAACCCAAGTCCGACATTGAACCAATAGTTCGGACATGGCAACCAGTCAAAGGTCACGTGCCAAAGTGAGTCGCATTGTCCTCAGTTTCATCAGGTTGTCCACCTTTGATCTCATGTACTCTGTGGGACTCCCCGTCACCAGTGGGGTCTATCCGCCGTATGTAGTAAGGGAATGAGTAGGAGGATAAGGAGGGGAGTGCTGTGTGGAGGAGAGGATCTATGGACGGAGAGGAGAGAGAGAGAGAGAGAGAGAGATAGACATGTGCCTGCTCTACGTGTTATAGCCATTTTGTTTTGGTGGAAGAGAGAGAGAAGTTAAAGAGAAATCCATAAACCTTAATGCAGATGTTTTGCTAGTTAATGATAGGTTGGATGTTACCTGGCTCACTTAGATTGGTCTTGATTCAATGCTCCATTAGAACTTTTTAGGTCCATTTCTCCATTTAAAAACTGAAATATATAATGAAAATTTTGACTTCAATGCCCAAAATTTCATTCTTTCCTTTTTTGGTCAGGACCAAAAAACAATCAAGCATTATATGAGTCCCACAAACTATTTGGGCGAATAATAGATGAATAAAAATTGCTCAGGTCCAATAAGCAGTCATATATATACAGCTGGCAATCAAAAGAAAAGTAACACCATTTGGACCAATTATAGATGGATAAAAGCCCAAAAATTTGGAAAGATTCAGTTAACCATCTAATTATGGTCTAGCCCAATGAAATAAATACAAACCATAAATTAATAAAATGAAGGATCCGCGTACCGTGTACACTTACGGATCCTTATCCCATATCTCAAATTTTAAATTTAAAGAGTCGAACACTGATACGTATCTGTATTCAATCCTTCTAACCGATTCCACATAACGTAGCTGTATGTAGGCACTATAAATAACCATAGAAATGCATATAAGCCACTCAGAACTAGCAAAGCCATATGTTGACAATTCAGGACCCATATTTTATTTATAAACCCAAAAGAACTAACAACTATAATTAGTGCAAAAGAGAGTTTAACCTTGGTGATATAAATTTCTTGTGCTCCTGCATCATTTAGGTGAATTGGGGAACATCGAACATTCTGTAGGTGGCCGTTTATGTTACAGAAAGATATAGTGATATGATGCTCTGGACGATAACTGTATTCTCATTTTTGGAACATAAGACGATAATTAGACCTTTTCCCTTTTTTTTCCTAATTTCATGAAATTTTTCAGGGTGCTGATCCTTGGTGGGTGGGATTGGGGGGAGGATCTAGAACTGAAATAAGAAACGTGCAATTTTTTTTGTATTGTTGCTTCATAGATGGTGCTTAGGTGGCAGAATCTCTTTTGGGCTAATGTAGGTCCATTAAGGTGGAAGTGAGCCGAGCAACTCGACTTGCTCGAGAGGCTCGGCTCGAATAGTGAGTCGAGCTAGAGCAATGGTTTTGGATCGAATAGCCAATCAGTTTGGCTCGTGAGCCAATTCAATTGAATTACTAATTTTAATTTTAATATATATTATATATAATATTATAAAATAAGATTATGATTACTGTTGAGGGTCCTAATTAGGTTTATGTTGAACAATTACAATTATAACTTTATTAG